>CM062293.1:464672359-467072359 GCA_031216915.1 Pictodentalium vernedei
CACTGAATTAGATATTCGGTTGTCCTGTGGCGACGAGTTGTGGCACTGAATTGTGTGGGAAGCTCGACTTGTACATGTACACGTGTGAACATTGTACGATGCCATTTGTTTTTAACGCTTGGGAAATATCCACAAATTATTGGCGTTTCTGTTAATAAAATCACTGTTTGTTACATGAGGATTTTGTTGTTTTTTATTTATTTTTTTTATTATATTCCCACCTCATACCCGAAACAAGTTGTTGAAAGCACAGTGGACTTCATTTTTCACTGCCAGTGTCGAAGGTACCACCGGAAAGTACAGCCACAGGGGTCAATCGCAAAAGCACGTTTATCGAATAATGTGCTGCTGTTCTATCCCAACTCACGTGGTCAAATGTCACTGGGGAAATGACAAATTTCTGATGGAAAAATACTGTGTGGGGGGGGGGGGGGGGGGGGGGGGAGGGGGGGGTTGTAAAATTTTTCGGGTCTATTTTCGGTAACATTCTATTTTCAGTAACATTGATTGTTATGATTTGTGGCACATGCACTCGACGTAATATTCGATTCTATCAATTTCAATAATAATATATATATTATTAATACTAAAAGAACACTGTTTTTTGGTATTGGTAATACAATATATATGTTATTACAATTAATAAAATTGAAAATTTTTCAAAAGCAAAAGTCCCGAGATACGCTTCAAGTTTATGTTTTGCATATCGTCAATTTGTGGTCCTCATCAAACTACCGTGTCCCCCGCAGAACTCTCACCCGGCATCGGGGGGGGGGGGGGGGGGGGGGGGGGGATTTACTCAAAATTTCTGAGCAAATTGCGAATACGACTGGTGACAGCGTTCTGTGCTTTTTCCATAACTGGTATTGAGCTAACTTTCTCACAACCCAAAAATAAAATAGTGAGTCTGCGGCACATGTTCTCTTAATACGGAAGCGTATTGCTTCTTAAGGAACGTGGTGGTGAGATTAATAATCCAGCAACGTACACGACAGAAACCAGTAATTTATTCAGTAGCAAGTAGAGTCAGTCTAGAGACATGAAAATCGATTATGTAACTAATCCTTTACACAGAAAAACACTGCTTGACCCAGTGATTTTTTTCTTTCACCAACACCGGGAATCCAGGTTTAGCCCGGTTATTTTCTGCAATGCTATCACCGCATTGGGTGTTAGAGACGTAATCCGCTTGTCACGTACTGTAAATAAATATCGACGATAAACCAATATTTTTGCAATTATACCGATATCCAATCGATATTGGTTTGAATACTGGTATGTATTGGTTTATCGATATACCATGCAGCCCTATTTCATGTCTTCAAATGTTATGGATTGGGAGGAGTTACCGTGTTGATTGACTTGCACCATCTTGGGGGAGGGGCAAGGGAAAGGACATTCAAGTTGCATCATTTTCTCTGATGTTCCAGCAGTCCAGTTGTATAGAGATCAGTGGCTCGCCTGTACTGTTATTTTCTACAAAGTTTGAAATGTGCATTGTGCAGAACTTCTGCTGGACTGTACCTTGAATGCCCAACCTTAAACACAATACATTGTTATGCCCCCGACCTCTAAAGGAGAATCCAGGGCTATCTACTGAAGCCCTCCGTTTGTCAACCCATCTGTCCATTCGTCTGTCCATACAAACATTTTGCATTATCATTTCAAAGCCATCAGTCGGATTTAGAACCCCTTTGGTATGCTAATAGGCCTGCATAGGTGGACAGATATGCACAAGGAATGGGTTCCGTCCATAATTTTTCCCAGAGTTATGTCCTTTTTCACTTTTTAGACTTAGATAATTTTTGAAAAAATTTTTTTGAAAATGTTCGTGTCCCATAATACCTTTAACCCTTTACCCAATGCAGACAATATAAAAATTGATTATTTTAATGACTATTTTTTTAAAATTAAAAAAAATTCAACAATACCATATCATGTGACCCCTCATTGGAATGAGCTCATTCCAATGAGGGGGTCACACGATATGGTTTTGTTGAATATTTTAAAAAAATTCTTTCTTTCAACTGCTGAATTTGCAAATTATGTGGGTGGATGCGGGTAATTCTTTAGATAAAGGGTTAAGGCTCCTTCAAACATACCTGCAGATCCGGGGGGGGAGGGGTGGGGGGAGCCGGCACTGGCCCACACTTTGCGTTGCCCATATTATTAGTCTCCACCACAGTCTACCCTGGCTGAGTGAAGCAAAGGTGAGCCTAGGTCAGGCAGAATCTTACAGAGATGATTTTATTATTTACCATCGAGTCCCTTATACTGATCAGTGACAATACACAGTATACCACATTGGTACCTTTTTAAAATCAAATGGTATTTCTAAATTGTAAATAATTTTATATTAGCTATACAGTTAAAAGTAGAAGTCCTGTCACGAACTATGCGCTTATCTAGGCTTAATTGCGCGCAATTGCCACATCGAATGACATCCAAAGCACAGCAGGTTACTCATAGCAAACATGGGCAATGCTTCTGCCAATGGACCTCCGAGTTCCATTGGCTGAAACATTGCTTGTGCACAGGCCATATTTACAGAATTTGATAGCCTTACTATGGTCATATCGTTTAGATTAACGCGCATATCGACGTGCTATTTGTGCGCATTTCAGGACAGGACTTTTAGTTTTAACTGTACCTTGGTATTCTGTAATACCGACCACCATTGGACAATATAGAATCTTTGTTTCATGTTGTTACCAGGATTTAGAAAACTAATATCATAAAAAATAAAACAGAGAATACAGAGGTTACATCAGTCCAGAAAATAAGACATCCTTTGGATAATTACATGAGTTTTCTACAGTACGGCCACAGGACTGGTCACTTTCCACTGGTGGGCAATATTTCCACGGATGTAATAATATTAGATTCCAAACACTAATTATAGGAATAATCATCAAAAATTGGATAATTGAAGCACCAGGTACAACCCTTTGCTTCCTTAATAAAAATTTAGCTGATGGTGATTTTTAGCTTAACTTAACGAAGTCAAGATAAGCTATTGCCATCATGCATGCGGAAGTCTGTGAGTCTGTGAATATTTTCCTTTAGCACAGGCTACACCCAGTAGTTCTTGTCTAACCATCACAAAATTTCATATGCAGGTTTGAGGTCATGTCTAGATGAGAATGTCCCCTTTTGGTCGCCATCTGTCAACCGTGATGGCTGCCCGAGCCCCAAACCTGAAAACCTTTAGCATAGTCTATGGTTGCATTTCTGAAGGGATTTCATTGTAACTTGGTAGGATGCTTCTGTATAATATCTAGATGAGAATGTACCCTTTTGGTCATGATCTGTCAACTGTGATGGCTGCTCAAGCCTGAAACCCCAAAAATTTTAGCAGTCTACAGGTCATATTTAATATGGAGTGATTTCATTATAACTTGGTAGGATGACTCCATTTGATGTCTAGATGAGAACTTCCCCATTTGGTCGCGATCTGTGAACCGTGATGACTGCCCGAGCCCAAAACCCAAAAATCTTTAGCACAGTCTACAGGTTGTATTTATGAAGGGATTTCATGGTAATTTGGTAGGATGCCACTGTATAATATCTAAATGAGAACGTCCCCTTTTGGTCATGATCTGTCAACTATGACGGTTGCTCAAGCCCAAAACCTGAAAACCTATAGCACCTTCTACAGGTCGTATTTATTGATGAATTTCATTGTACTTGGTAGGTCGACTCCATATAATGTCTAGATGAGAATGTCCCCTTTTGGTCGCGATTGGTCAACTGTGATGTCTACAGGGGCTAGAAGCCCAAAAACCTTTAGCACAGTCTACAAATCATATTTATGAAGAGATTTCATTGTAACATGGTAGGATGACTCCAGATAATGTCTAGATGAGAACGTCCCCTTTTGGTTGCGATCATTCAGCCGTGACGGCTGCCCGAGCCCAAAACCTGAAAACCTTTAGCACAGTGTACAGGTCGTATTTATGGAGGGATTTCATTGTACCTTGGTAGGATGACTCCATATGTCTAGATTAGAACGTCCCCATTTGGTCAACTGTCATGGCTACAGGGGCCCTGAAGCCCGAAAACCTTTAGCACAGTCTACAGGTCATATTTATGAAGGGATTTCATTGTAACTTGATAACATTCGTTGACATACATTAACTGTGAGGGCCACATACATTAACTGTGAGGGCCATATTAACCCACCTCTCAATTTTTTAGTACAGTCTACACCTCATATTATTTTTATTGAAAACACAGTATACAGGGAACAGAAAATAACATATTCCCAATTTTACAATTGTTGTCTTATTTCATAATCCTTTCATAAACATTGAACATTATCCTTTTCATCAAACACAACACATAGACAAGTTAAGCTACAGTGTCATTGACACTTTCATTATTACCTGGTAAGTGCAAATGTGGGCATTACTTCTCACGTGTGGATAATGACTAGTCCATGATAACAGTACTGTAGTACCTATTGTGAGAGGTTTATAAATTACAAAACACAATTAATATTATGTGCTCACTGATTTGCACTCTGGGTTTGTTTTCTCAAAGAATTATTGATACAGTTTTGAAATTTTATTATCATTTTTTTTTTTTACAGGAGCAGAAAAGCCATTAATAACTATTCCCATGACAGAGTCAAAAATAACTTCAGCAATATGGGGGCCATATGATGAATATATAATTACGGGTCATGAAAATGGTGAAATATGTCAATTTGACGTCAAGGTAATTAATACGTACATGTGTCCTCAGACAGATATGAAGAGTGGTCTGAACAATTTATCTGTATATCCATTTTTGTGTCCATGCATATCTGCAGTCATATATTAATATGTCCCAGGTTTTTAGCTCACCTGAGCAAAGCTCAAGGAGAGCTTTACTAATCACTTTCCGTCCGGCGTCCATCCGCCGGCCATCGTTAACTTTACATCATCGACTTCTTCTCACAAACTACTCAACCAAATTGAACCAAATCTGGTGTACATTTTCCCTATCATATGTCAATTTAAGTTTGTTCAAATCAAGTTGACCTGCCTCTTGGTAGGGCCACGCCCAAAAAGTGAGCCTAAATCTTAAAAAATCTTCTCATGAACCAGCAGTAGCAGAAACTTGATATTAGGTGTGCAGCTTCCTTTTGAGGTGTAGACTCAGATTTGTTCAAGAGAAGTTCTAGGGGCTATATTTGCCATCGTTATGGGAGGGGCAAGAATTTTGGCCCTGCCCAAAATTTCTATTTTCCAAACTGAGAGGCTGATTTGAACCAAATTTGATATGAGGTTTTATTGGGACATAAGTAGTTAATTTATGCCACAAAATTTTTCCTGTCGACCCATGGGAACCACAGGAGCTAAAAATAGAAAAAAATTTAAATGCCCACATCTCCAAAACTACATGGCACTTAGAATTCTTATTTTGTGTGTAGCTTCCTTAGGACCAACAGAATGGAATGGTAAAAAACAATTTCTATCCGTTTTATCATGGGGTACTTTTTTGGGACTTTGAAAAAGTGCTGAGTCAGCATTTTTTAACACTGAGTAATGGGAAAAACATTTAAGACTACTTTTCTCTCAAACCACTGCTCCAAAAGCTTTCAAATTTCACATATAACATCTTTGGAAGATTGTTTCACTTGTGTATTGACATCAATTCCCCGGGTCCATATTTGGCTCTCTATGGGAGCCCAAATGTTTAAATTAGTGCAGTTTGAGGAATATTCTTTAAAAATCTTCTTCAGATCTACCAATAAGAATCTTTTGATATTTGGTATGCAACCTTTCTTAGGGGGGTGAGATTCAAGTTTGTTCAAGCCAAGTCCCTGGGTTCATATTTGGGTTCACTGTTGGAACCTGAATTATAACTTTGTTCAAAATGAGGAATTTTCTTAAAAAATCTTCTTCTTCAGAACCAGCAGTCGGAATATTTTGATATTGGGTGTGCAGCATCCTTAGGGGGGTGAGATTCAAGTTTGTTCAAGCCAAGTCCCTGGGTTGAAATTTGGGCTCCCTGTGGGACCCTGAATTATACCTTAGCGCAATATGAGGAATATTCTTAAAAAATCTTCTTCACATCCACCAGTCAGAATCTTTTGATATTTGGAAAACTGCATCCCATTGGAGGTGAGATTCAAGTTTGTTCAAGCCAAGTCCCAGGGTTCACGTTGGGGCTTCCTATGGGAGCCCGAATTATAACTTAGTTCAATATGATGAATATTCTTTAAAATATTTTTTTTTTTAGATCCACTGGTCGGAATCTTTGGATATTTGGTATAAGCTTTTCTAAGGAGGGGCAGATGTAACTTGTTGAAATCAATTCCCTGGGTTTTATATTTAGGCTACCATGTCAGGTGAGCACCCTTAGGCCCCCAGGGGCCTCTTGTTTTCTGAAGAAACCTTTATTTTGTAATTTTCTGATGATTTTCTACCTCAACTTGATGTCAAGTATGACCTATTGGGATGTGTTGCAATTCGTCGTCCTTTTGTACATCCGTCCATATGTTCCCCTGTCTATCCACAATATTTTTATACTGTACCAATGACCCAGACATAGCTGGTGCTAACTCTTAAAAATCTAGGGCCAAACACAAATTTTGCCCCCCAATCCCCAAAATTTGCATCTAAAACCAAAGAAATCATGTCCTGAATGGCCCTCCATACTTCGCCTGTACTGCGCATGCGCAGTGTCAAGGACGTCCCGAAATTGGCGCCATTTATCATTTCTTTGTTTGGCCCTTCATCAGTTAACATCTGACTGATCTTTGTGCTTGTAAATCTCAGTTTAAATGATGCCAGACACATAAATATTAGAGAAATGGTGGATCTAAGGAGGAAATAGAAGGAGGAGAGGAAAAATGAGTGACAGAAAATAATCAGGGCTGTAACTTAAAATTTTTTAATGAAATTATGTTAGGGGGCGCGGTGGCTCAGTTGGTAGAGGTGCAGGCTGCAAGCCGAGAGGTCCTCGGTTCGAATCCCACCTGCGGCAACCGCGTTGTGTCCTTGGGCAAGACACTTCACCCCGATTACCTACATGGGGGCACGATGACGCTGTGTATTGAGGCGTACTGCACGTCGATGGTGCGCATGTCTTCAACCAATCTAACCCTGCCTGTGCTGCGGTGCAGAGTTCAGGGTTACGATGTTGGAGAGCTGACAGCTGCTCGTCGTTGCTCAGTGGTTCTCTCCGGGTACTCCGGCTTCCACCACCCGTAAAACTGTCACGGTCACGATTGGCCATTGTGCATAAGTATGTGACCTTAAACACCAATAAATATAAATAATGAAATTATGTTAAGTTACCTATTTTCGAGGCATGGGACTGTTGTGGTCATTCTTGCTATAAAGTTACACTGCTTGTTCAGTGTTTTCCTCTCTCCCTTTCCTTTAAGTCCCCCCTTGCTATTCTCCCATGCTTTTGGCATATTTTCTGTAATATTATTACTAAAATTTCTTGGGAGTTTTAGCTGGATAACAGAATGAATTCTTTTCTTTTCCCCATGTTTACGTCCACACCCATGGGTGTTTAGGCGTAGTGTTCTGCATCTACCATCTGATGTTCTGCAGTTTCTTCCCTGGAAGTCTCTGTTTTGCATCAGATAGTGTATTATTGGTAACTGATTTCGGGCCAGGGTTATCAGTTTCTGGTGTTTTTACACTTCTTGTTTTCATTGACAACAGCCTCTGTGGAGGGGGATTTCTTGTCTTTGTGTTAGTTTAATCATAACTGGATACATTATTATTCGTAAGTGTTGCATTAATTTTTTTAAATATTTTTAAAATTTTTGTCCACACTTAGGCTTGGGATCCATTGGGGCTCACTGTTACTTTTCAGAAACTTGGGCTTTTCTGAAAAAATATTTTTTCCAAAAATTTTTTTGATTTCAATTATTTTTTCTATGTTATTGGATCATGTTATTATGTAGTTTTGTTTTCAGGGGTTGGTGCGAGTACTAGGACTTTGTATTCTTTTCACAATGAAAGGATATTGTTCAATTGTAATAAGAGGAAATCTTCCTCTGACTTTCATAATCATTGTATAAATGTAGTCAGTGTACTCGCACTAACTCCTGTTCAGTATGTGTTAATTTCGATGACAACATGAGAAGCGTGTGTCACGGTATGTTGTTAGCAGGGAAATGGCCATGCCGGTCCTTTCTCCGCAGGATCACTCTAGTTTATCAATCTCTATTTCAGACGAACAAGAACAGGGTGATGTATCTGTGATGTCTTCCAAATGTGTGTCTCCGTCGTCACAATTAATGAAGAGCTAGCAGCAAAGTGCTCATGGAAATACGTCAATTGCCTAAGAGGTCCCTAGTAGGATCGACGGCCTTTGACGTCCGCTAGCTCGCCCAGTGTAGCGTCCATTCATCAAATGGTTCGGCAGCCGGGTTCGTCCGTTGCGGTCCAGAAAGGAGTTTTGGGTGATGCGAGCACTATAAATCAACCAAGTGCACACCCAGTGACGGCGGATCAGAGGAGAGAACGGAGGAAGCCTATTAGTCTGTAGTCCGGTTCCTAGCTCGTCCAGGTCCATCCGGGCTGCGAGCGAGAGAGGCCCCTCTCTCGTACAACAACATCTGGCCCCAGATGATGTGGTACAAAATGTTTCGCATTCGGAGCATACGTCCGCCGCTCGGGACGCTCCGTTATACAGACAGTCCGGAGAGACTGTCAATAAGGCTTCCTCATCCTCATGGCAGCACACACGACCGCACCTTGGCTACGTGACCTCGGATATCCAGCCAACTTCGCCAATCAGAGAATCCATGGCGACCAGGTCACGCCATCCGGTAGCCAGGGACACGAGGCCTGTAGACTCCGGACGTTCGCATAAGAAAAGTATGCAGGAGTCAACATACATGGAGCTTCCAGGGGCAAAGCATCGTAAGACCGCTACTCCACAGGCCTCAGTGACGGACGTGCTATCCGGAATAGCACAACTTATCGAAGCATCCCAGCGACGACAGAATCTCTGTCGCATGTAATATCCGACGACGCTGGGTCGGTACGCTCCGCTGAAGCATCAGGTACGGACGTCCGAAAACTTCATAGGGTCCGACAGGATGGCGAAAGGGATTCGGAGGATTTCGAGCTTTCCCTTTTGGAACAACATAAGCTACTGTACATGTCATCCGGCTTTGTCTTCTAGAGGTTGTTTCGTCGGACCAGAATGCTGTGATGCTGGATAAGAGACTGATAGCGTCGATGGACACAAGAATTTTTTGATCGGTTCAGGGACATCGTCCCTCAGTTTCCGACACAGTCCAATAATGTCACAGGAACTTTCGAATTATTGAACGACGCTATATATATTTATGCTTGCTATTAAACAAGCAAGTCTGGTTTCTTGTTCGCAAAAGTTACCGTGATGTCTTTCAAAAGTGTGCCTCTGTCGTCATAGTTGAATGAAGAGCTAGCGGCAATAAGTGCTCATGGAAATACGTCAATCGCCTAAGAGGTCCCTAGTAGGATCGACGGCGTTGACATTCGCTAGCTCACCCGGTGTAGCATCCATTCATTGAATGGTTCGGCAGCCGGATTCGTCCGTTGCGGTCCAGGAAGGAGATTTGGGTGATGCGAGCACTATAATAGACAATAGTACACACCCAGTGACGACGGATCAGAGGAGAGATCGGAGGAAGCCTGTTAGTCCGGTTCCTAGCTCGTCCAGGTCCGTCTGGGCTGCGAGCGAGAGAGGTCCCTCTCTTGTACAACAACATCTGGGACCGGATGTTGTGGTACAAACGTTTCGGAGCGTATGTCCGCCGCTCGGGACGCTCCGTTATATAGACAGTCTGAGCGACTGTCAATAAGGCTTCCTCATCCTCACGGCAGCGCACACGACCGCACCTTGTCTACGTGACCTCGAGTATCCAGCCAGCTTCGTCATTCAGGTATTCCATGGCGAACATGTCACGCCATCCGGTAGCCAAGGGACACGAGGCCTGTACACTCCGGTCGCTCGCACGGGGTAACGTACACGGAGCTTCCAGCGGCAAAGCATCGTAAGACCGCTTCTCCACAGGCCTCGGTGAAAGACGTGCTATCCAAAATAGCACAACTTATCGCAGCATCCCAGCAAACGACAGAATCTCTGTCGGATCAGGAATAATCCGACGACGCTGGGTCGGTTCGCTCCGCTGAAGCATCAGGTACGGACGACCGAGCACTTCATAGGATCCGACAGTATGGCAAAAGGGATTTGGACGATTTCGAGCTTTCCCTTTCGGAACAACAGAAGCTGCCATACATTTCTTCCGGCATTATCTTCCAGAGGTTGTTCCGTCGGACTAAAATGCTGCGATGCTGGATAAGAGACCAATAGCGTCATTGGACACAGAGTTTTTGATCAGTTCAGGGACATCGTCCCTGAGTTGCCGACACAGTCCAATAATGTCACTAGAACAATTGAATTATTGAACGACGCTATTTATAAGCTTGCTACCAAAACAGGCTAGTCTAGTTTCTTGTCCGCAAATGCTCTAAATCTGCCTTTCATCAATTCTAGGAATAAATTTGAAATGGCAGGACAGGGCATACCGAGAGTTCCTCTGCGTCCAGACGACGAGGTTGAAGACTGGGTATTGTCTTTATCGCCGTCTATGTCAATTCCAACCACGATGTTGGAAACGACAATGATGTCTAACAGACTTAACTTAGATGCTTTATCATACGTAGACCACCTTACTGAGGCGTTATCATTACGTCTTCAAGGGAAAGAATTCCAGGATATGATCCTCAATGAGATTTCTTTCAAGGGCAGTAGTTTTTCCACGGTCACAGAGAAGCTTCTCTTCGACGGCAACCTTTCGGCAATCTATGAATTGCTCGATATACACGTTCTCTTGTCAATCAAGTGTAACAAGAGATTCAGACTTGGGCAAACATTCGGTGGTTGACTCAGAGAGTTCCACTGCAGTTGCCGGATCCGAGTTTTACGATTATGACGGATGCCAGTCAAACAGGTTGGGGTACAACATTGATTCCAACGGATTCGAAGTGCCAGGGTCTTTGGGTTCCGTAGTTTTCTAGGCAAGCACTTAAACTTCCAAGAAATGATGTTATTTTGGCTTGCACTACGTCATTGGATGAACATTATTCAGAAACGCATGTCCAAATCCTGTCCGATAATACGACAGTAGTTGCGTATATCCGGAACCAGGGAGGCACTCATTCTGTTCCGTTATTCAATTTAACGGAAAGAATCCTTCTGTTTGTTCTAGAACACCAAGTTCTACTTCGGTCCGTCATATTCCGGGTCGTCTGATTGTATTAGCAGACTCCCTTTCACGGAAGGGTCGCTTGTTGCCGTCAGAATGGACTCTCAACAAACAGGTATTCAATCAGATTTGCTACCAATGGGAGTGGTCAATGATAGACTTATTTGCGACACAACTCAACAATCAATTGCAGACGTATGTGTCACCATCCCCGAGCATATATAGTTAACGCTCTATCGATCTTGTAGGACGGAATGATATGATATGCGTATCCTCCAGCGCTGTTGATTCAGCAAATATTGCTAAGATAAAACATTCACAATACAATTCTGTTGGTAGCATCTCTGTCTCCACGGGGACCGTGGATAAATTTACTCAGGTGTCTGCTGTGGGACTTACTGCGAAAACTTCCTCCAGGAGAGGATCTTCTTTCGCTGGGGAAATCGTGTCAACTTCATCACAACCCGCAAGGTCTCAACCTTCACGTATTCCGTTGTGCGGTCCTTCTTGCACGGCAAGCATTGTACAGGACGAGCAGTGGACGCGATTTCTAACTGTAGGAGGACCTCCTCTTCGCTATACTATGCGGCTAAAGTGGAAGGTCTTCCATCGTTGGTGTAGGGATCATTATGTTGATATTTTTGATCCCTCCATACCAGACATTGCAAACTTTCTAGTATACTTGTTTTACGAGATCAACTGCAGCCTGTTACTATTAAAGGTTATAGGTCTATGTTATCTGATACCTATGCACACCATGATAGTTTACAATTGAGTCTAATGTCTCTTTATCTAAGTTAGTTAGAAACTTTTCGATAAATAGACCTAGAATCCTTAGATTAATTCCTAAATGGAATTTAGCTTGGGTTCAAATTAAACTAAAAGAAAACCATTTGTGCCTCTTGAGACAGTAGATGTCAAATTCTGGCCTTTTAAGACAGCAATTCTCTTAGCTTTCTCTTCTGCTGAAGAGTCTGTGAGCTTCATGCACTATCGGTGGACTATTCTCACTTTCGTAGTATCGGGAACACTATTACCTTTACTACTAATGTTGGATTTTTGGTTAAGAATTAGGCTCTTAATAAATATCCGGAACCTATTGTTATTAAGGCCCTTCCGTCTTCAAACGGGCATAGGCCTTTACTCTGTCCGGTTAGAGCTTTATGTATTTATAAACAGATCTCAGTTTATCAGTAAGGACGTAAAGCTTCTTCTGTCTCTGATGCCTAATAGAAAGGACATTACGGTCCATTCTATTGCTAGATGGATTCAATTAACTATCGGTACTGCTTATGATAATCTATCTTTAACTCAGCAGTCTGTGCTTACGATTTCGGCTCATGAAGTAATAGCTCTTTCTTCATCTTGGGCTTCTGCTAATATTGTTGCTATTACAGATTTAATGAAGGCTGCATATTGGTCTCAGCCATCCACATTCACAAATTTTTATCTCAGAAATATTGAGTCCAATTCTGGAGGCCTGCATTGTTTAGGTCCATTATCTGCTGCTCAGAATGTCGTTCACTTAACAGTTGCAACTATAGTTATGTAGGCTTTCTGTTCCGGCAGTGACTCCGTCCTGTTGCCCTCTTCGCTCTGGGCTATTTGACCCAGGGCAAGGGGAAGGGGGGGGGGGGAGGGTGTTCCCTTGGGTCACCTGTTTTATAATGAAAACAAGGGGATACTTCCTCCGGAGTCAGTAATTCTGAGCTGTTACTGGGATGGTTTTAAAGTGAAAAGTTTATGTTTTAAAAATTCATTCATGTCATAGTTTTAAAGTATAGCATTTGAATATCTCACGTGTCAAACGGGCATTAATATACTATCCTCGGACACTTTTAAAAAAGTATAAAGAGTCTCAATTCTCTGGACTAACTTTATTTATTGGCTTACTTCAAAAATAATTAGTATAAGGATTATACTGGATGTTAACAGAGAACATGAATGTTATGATGCTCAATTATGGAGGGTGTTCTGTCTTTCTAATTTATCATAAATAAGAAAGATACATATAAAGCCTAATACTCCTTTTCTCCTCGAGGGGATGACTCTATTTTATATAGTTGAGCTTATTGTATTTTCCTCTATGTCCTAGGCCCTCCAGCCTTTCTACTATTCAGCTATGTCTGTGTCATTGGTACAGTATAAAAATGTTAAAAAGTTTATAGTAATTTATATATTTTTTATACTTACCAATGACCCAGACGGGGATGGCCCTCCCAGGAGTTGGGAACTCATACCTCCCCGCTGAGTACATAGCGCTGACCAGGCACTGATTGTAAGAATGATAAATGGCGCCAATTTCGGGACATCCTTGACACTGCGCATGCGCAGCAGAGGCGAAGTATGGAGGGCCATTCAGGACATGATTTCTTTGGTTTTAGATGCAAATTTTGAGGATTGGGGGGCAAAATTTGTGTTTGGCCCTAGATTTTTAAGAGTTAGCACCAGCTATGTCTGGGTCATTGGTAAGTATAAAAAATATATAAATTACTAGAAATTTTTTAACTTCTGCAACACAACCTGCAGGCTGCAGCTCTCACCCGATCAGTTCCAAATTTCATATGTGGTTTTGGGGCAATGTCCAGATGGGAGCTATCAAATTTTGTTGAAAGATATGGCCAGAAACAGCCATCTTAGATTTGGCATATGACTTGTCAATAATTCCATTAGCACACCCTACAGGCTGCATCTCTCAACCGATCATTTTTCATATTTCATATGTAGCTTTGGTGTGATATCTAGATGGGAGCTATCATAGTTTTGAGAATTTTGTTGAAAAATATGGCCACCAGCAACCATCTTGGATTTGGCATATAAATTGTCAACAATTCCATTAGCACACCCTAGAGGCCACATCTCTCCCCCGATCTTTCTCAGATTTCATATGTAGCTTTGGTGTGATGTCTAGATGGAAGCTATCAAACTTTTCTGAATTTTGGTGAAAAACATAACTGCCAGCATCCATCTTGGATTTGGCATATAAATTGTCAACAATTCAATTAGCACACCCTACAAGTCGCAAATTTCACCCAATCTTTTTTTAATTTCATATCTAGCTTCAGTATGATGTCTTGATGGGAGCTATCAAATTTTTCTGAATTTCTTTGAAAAGCATGGCCTCCAGTGGCCGCATTCTTCACTTGTTTTGTTCAGATTTCATATGTAGCTTTGGTGTGATGTCTTCTCTGTAGAAACTTGAATGAACGACTTGGCATTACTGGAGCTTTTCATTTAGTTCAGTCTCTTCTTGGTAAAGTTGAGCTGCAGTGTCATTTGACACTTGTGTATTCAGAGTTCAACTACCGCCCCCCCCCCCTCCCCCTGCCCCTCTCCCCTCTATTCATAATGGGATGAAGGGGGTTAATTGTTGGTCGAGATGTGTTAACAATGAGACCAATGGTTTGGTAACTGCAGTGTGCGTCTGGGCATCCTCGCACTGTTGGCGCAAAAACTTGAACAAATGTTCTCTGATTTGACTAATATTTGCTATACAGGACTTTTGCAATAATATCTCAAACTAATTCGAAAACTGAACTAGTCCAATATTTTATTATACAACAACCAATGGCCCCAGACTAGCTGGTGCTAGCTCTAAATTTATTCCAGGGCCAAACACAAATTTTGCCCCCCCCCCCCCCACCCCTCCCCATCCCCAAAATTTGCATGCAAAACTGAAAAAAATCATGCCCTATCTGGTCCTCCATACTTTTGCAAACTACGCACGCGCAGTATGCAGGAAGACACCGAAATTGGCGCCAACCATCATTCTTTGTTTGGCCCTTCTGTCAGTAACTTCTGTCAGTAACAACAAACTGACATCTTTGCTTTTAAATCTCAGTTTTAATGATGCCAGACACAAATCATTGGTAGAATTGGTGGATCCAAGGACACAATTGGATGATGGAAGGAAGAAACGGTGGTTGGAAACGCTCAGGACTGTAACTTTATAATTTTTAGAAAAATTATTTCATGTTTTCTAATTTAGGGACATGGGTCTGACGTCATCATTCTTGCTAATGCTTTTTCCACTGTTTGTTAAGTGTTCCTTTCCTATCCTTTCTTGAAGCCCCCAGTTAAACTCCCAACCTTTTTGGCTTATTTTATTCAATTTTTTTTTTTATAAATTTCTTAGGAGTTTGACGTGTTATACAGAATGTTTGTTCTGTATTTCCCCATGGTTGCGTCCTCACCCTAGGGGTGTTTAGGTGTTTTGGTCATGCATCATACATCCAATGCATCGTTTTTTCTTCTGCTGAAGATCTTGCTGTACATCGGATAGTTCTAAATCTGTTACTGACTTCAGGCCTTTTTATTCAGTGCCTGGAGTCTTGTTTCCGATTTTTTTTTAGACGTTGTTTAGATTGACAACGTTGTACACATATATGTAATTTCCTATCTAGTTCATGGTAGGATTGTTGTAAAATACATTAAAATATTCTGGTAGTGTAGCAATTAATTTTTAGGGAATCTTGTCCACACTTAGTTTCTATCGGGATACATTTGGGCTCGCCTTGTTCCCATTGGGAAACTTGGGCTCCTGTCAAAATTTTTCGAAATTTTTTTTTTTTCGATTTATATTTTAAATGTTATTTATCATGTATCTTTTTCATATATTTATTGTGGAGTTGGTGGGAGTACTGTCGACTTTGTTTTGATTCATTATGAAAGCTTATTGCTCCAAATGCAAAGCGAGGAAGTCTTCCTTGGATTTACATGTTTGTTGCCTTGCTTGTAGTCGATGTACTCCCACTAATTCTTGTTCAACATGTGTCAGATGGGATGACAAACGTTGGAGACGGATGTCATGGTACGTTGCTAGCGGCGAGAGGCCACTGCCAGTCCTCTTGCCACAAAGTCAATCAAGTTTCTCAGTTTCTTTTTCAGAGGAACAAGAACATGGTGATGTTTATGTGATGCCTAGAGATAGTGCACTACTGTTGTCGCAATCAGATGAACAAGCAGAGCTAGCAGCAAAGGTGCTCATGAATATTAGGGAAAAAAACCACTAGCTGGTGGTTTTAGTCCCTTGTCGCCAGCTAGCTCGACCGGTGACACCGGGTGCATCCATTGCGGTCGAGAGGAGTGGATTGGGTAGAGCAAGCACCTTAAAATATAAACTGGCTCACCCAGCGACGACGGAACAGAAGAAACCAGCAAGTTCCGTGGGAAGCTCGACAAGGTCTGAAAGGATCGTGAGTGAGAGAAGCCCCTCTCTTTCCCAACAGGACCTGGGGCCAGATATTGTGATTAGAAACTTGCGTCAGTCGGAGCATATGTCTGTGCCTCCCATCTGGGACGCTCCGTATAGTTTGCAACTGGCCTCGGCTACAGTTACGGCTTCTACAACGGCATCTTCAAAGCACACACGACTGCACCTTAGCTACATGACTTCGGATATCCTGCCTGCATCGCCAAGAAGGGACCACTCATTGTCTGCAAAGTCGGACCATCCAGTAGCTAAGGAAACGAGACCTCATTTATCGGGACGTCCGGAGAAAAGAGCTGCCTCTGACACACCGTCCCAGGAGCAGCCAGCGGCCAAGAAACAGAAGACCGCTGCTCCTCAGGTCTCCGTAACAGACATGCTGTCGCAGATTGCGCAGCTCATCGCAGCATCCCAGCATGTGTAGGAGCCTAAGCTGTCGGATGGTGCTGGGTCGGTCCAGTCATCTGCACATTCAGATGCGATAGACCGAGAGTCTCAACTGATTCAGTCGGATGGTGAAAGGGATACGGAAGAAGATTACCCTTCCCTTTCGGAACAGCACATGGTTGCGATGGATTTAATCCATCAATATCGATACTACCCTGAATTTGTTCCAGCGAATTAGAATGCTGCGACTACTAGGAAGAAACCGCTGTCGTCGTTGGACACAGACTTTATCTGGACAAAGGAGGAGGTCCTGTCTTTTCCGGTTCAGTCTAGACAGGTGTCGCAGGCCTTCGGCCATTTTGACGATGCTATATTCAAACTCTCCAGTGGGAAGAAGAAAGGCGGTTTCTTGACATAATCTTCCGTTAATTTACCGTTTGTTGGACCATGTTCATTTAAAATGGTCGGGGAAAATGTACAGAGAGTTCCTCTGCATTTGGATGAGCAGGCTGAGGATCTAGAGCTATCCTTGCCTGCATCATTCACAATTCGCTCGGGACACAATTGAGACGGCAATATCTTCAAACAGAGTGAATTTGGATGCTATGTCTTACGCAGATCACCTTTCAAGAGCTGTGGCACGACGTCTCAACGGGAAGGTATTTGAGGATGTTCGTACCTCTTTAATTCCAGGGCTTATTATGTTTACCACGTATAACTTCGTCTTAACAGTGGCTAATTTGGAGTTAATCAGACGTGACGATGACAAGGTGAAAAACTCTCTACGGGTCGCTCGGTATCCGGACACACAATATTTGACAAAAAGCTTTCATTAGTTTATGACCAAGCTACAAAGAAAGCGACTAATACTCTGCTCCTTAAGTCAGTGTCTAATCGCCCCGCTGCAGCAGAAAAGAGTAAAGGAGGATGTCCCAGAAATAAATCGTCTAAAGGGGACTCCTCACGAGGATATAGGAAACCCTTCTATAATTACTCTAGGGATCGTCAATATAGCGACCCGGGAAGAGGGGCGTAGTTCTGATCGAGACTACTGGTCAGATGCCCCTAAGCTGGCAGGTCGAGACTCTTCGCGAGGGGGCTGTGGTTTCTCCTCACGTACGCCTCGCAGGTCCTACAGGTGATGATCAGGACCTCTATTGCTTGTCAGTTGGCAGAAGGTTATGAAGATTTGCAACAAACTGGATAACAATTATGGAAGACCAGTGGGTGAGAAGTGTGGTCTTGGACGCCCTACGGCTATCTTTCCGAGCGAAACCACCACTAACAAGGTGTCCGCGGTGGACAAATCTTCTGTCAAATCCTTGCAAAAGAGAGTCTCTCCTGTCGGAGATACAGACTCTCTTATCAAAGGAAGCAATAGAGGTCATCGAGAATCAAAATTCTCTAGGATTTTACAGTCACTTGTTCCTTGTACTGAAGCTAGACATCTCATTCCGACCGGTAATAGACTTGAGCTGGATAAACAAACTTAACATAGCTCCAAAGTTCTATATGGAGACCATTCGGTCAGTAAGGGCGAGCATTCGAGTGAACGACTATGCGGCAAGCCTAGATCTAAAGATGTCTACTTTCATGTCCTGGTACATCCGGCATTCAGAAAGTACCTACGATTCATCATTCAAGGGATAGTATATCAGTTCCGAGCGATGTGCTTCTGTCTGAATCTGACGCCCTAGGCATTCACTCGAATAATGAACTCGGAAATGTCTCACTTCCAAACTCATTCGTCTGCGGTAGTGTTGGCTTACTTGGACGACATTCTTCAGAGATACGGCAACAAAACTACTCTTCAAAACGATGTTCAGAGTCTGCTTCTCTTGCTCCAATGACTCGGCTTCATCATAAACGAGAAGAAGTCGGATCTAGAAGAACTCCATGCTTTATCTGTTGACGAATCTCACTACTGTAGTGTTGGTAATATCATCACTTTAACTACAGAAGTGGGATTTTTGGCTAAGAATCTGGCTCCAGATAAATGGCCTAAGCCTATTATCATAAAGGCTCTGCCGTCTACGGACAACCATAGACCTCTGCTGTGTCCAGTCAGGGCTATGCACACATATAAATGCCGATCAGAGTTTCTTAGAAATGGAAGGAAATGCTTCTTTTTATCATTGATTCCTAACAGAAAAGATATTTCTGACCGTTCAGTTGCTAGATGGATTCAGTTGGCAATATGCATTGCCTATGAAAATCTATCTTCGGATCAGCGTTCGGTTAATAAGATATCAGCGCATGAAGTTAGACTGCTGTCCACTTCTTGGGCTTATTCTAACAGTATAGCCATTACTGATCTCATGAAAGCTGCATACTGGGCACAGCCTTCTGCATTTACCAAGTTTTACCTTAGAAATCTCCAGTGACTGTAGATGTTTAGGTCCTCTATCTGTTGCTCAGAATGTTGTCTACTAAATGATTACATCTATAGTTATTTAGGCAACCCATTCCAGCAGTGACACTGTTCCGCTGCCCTCTTCATTCTGAGGACATGTACTTCAGAACGAGGGAAGAGGGTGGGGGTGACGTTTTTTTTCCCTTTTGATCATCTGGCTTTATAGTGAAAACCAAGGGAAGACCTCCTCCGGTGTCAGTAGTCCCGAGTTGGTGCTGGGATGGTTTTAATGTGTAGCTCGTGTAAAGCAAAATTAATATGTCTCAATTATGTATTGTTTTTAAAGTGTAGCTCACTGTGAAGCATTTGTATATGTCATGTGTCAAACAGACGTTAATATACAATCCTCGGACTCTTTTAAATGGGTATAAAGAGTCTCATTCTCTGGACTTTCTTTATATATTGACTTCCCTTTACCGAAGGTTATGCTGGCATTAAATGGAGAATTATATATTATGTAATGCTCAATTACATTGTTGGTGTTATTTCTTTCTCGTTTCTCATAAATGAGAAAGACATATATAATTCCTTTCACTCCTATTCTCCTGTAGGAGCTATCCTTTAAGAAGTGATTGAGTAATTGGATTTTCCTCTATGTCCTAGGCCCTCCAGCCTTTTTACGATTCAGCTAGTCTGGGCCATTGGTTGTTGTAAAAAAATATTATAAATTCAAAGTAATTTGTATATTTTTTATACTAACCAATGGCCCAGACGGGGATGGCCCTCCCATGAGTGGGCACTCATACCTCCCTGCTGCTGACAACATTTAACAGGCAAATTCTAGAAAGAATGATGGTTGGTGCCAATTTTGGTGTCTTCTTGGATACTGCACATGCACAGTTCGCAAAAGTATGCAGGACCAGTTAGGACATAATTTTGGGGGTTTTGCATGCAAATTGGGCAAAATTTGTTTTTGGCCCTGGATATTTTTGAGTTAGCACCAGCTAGTCTGGGCCATTGATAAGTATAAAAAATATACAAATTACTTTGAATTTATAATTTTTACTGTCACCTGTTCCTCGTACTGAAGCCAGACAGCTTGTTCTGACTGGTAATACACTTGAGCTGGATAACAAGCTTATCATGGCTCCAAAAATTTATTTATGGAGACCATTGGGTTGGTAAAAATGAGCGTTCGAGTGATCGACTATGCGGCAAGCATAGATCTAATGATGCGTACTTTCATGTCTTTAGTACATCCGACATTATAAAAGTACCTGTGGTTTATCATACAAGGGAAGGTATATCAGTTCAGAGCAATATGCTTTGGTCTGAATCTGGCCCCCTGGGCGTTCACTTGAATAATAATGAACTCTGTAAGGTCATACTTACAAGCTCATTTGTTTGCGGTAACATCGGCTTACTTGGATGACCTTCTACAGGGATACGGCAACAGAATTATTCTTCAGAACTATATTCAGAGTCTGCTTCTATTACTCCGATGTCTCACTTTCATTGTAAATGAGAAAAAGTCGGATCTAGCTCCGTACAAGTCTTCTATTCACATGGGGATGAGCTTTGAGACTCACAACAATCTGGTTCGTCTGCCGTTACCCAGAGCGAAATTAGTCAGTTGTTATGCTCGCTTTTGTCTGCAGTGAGACTCAGACGCATTAATAGTGAGGGAATTCATGCGACTGTTGGAACTGTGCAGAGCGGCTGTGGATCTCATTCCGATGGGTCTCCTGCGTGCACGTCCCCTCCAGATATTCTTTACTCAGAACTGGAGTGTGAAGATGCTTTCGCTTGAACCAGTATTGTTTTAACAGAACTAGTAAAACAAGGGTTCAGATTTGGGCAAAGATTCAGTGGTTAACTCAGGGAGTTCCGCTGTAACTGCAAGATCCGGCTTTCATGATTAGGACAGATGCGAGTCAGATAGGTTGGGGCACGACCCTAAGTCCCGCAATCTTGAAGTGTCAGGGTCTTTGGGACCCTCGGTTCCAGGAGAAACACATAGCTACTAGCGCTACAACATTGGATGCACATAATAACAGACGTCCATATTCAAATTTGCTCGGACAACTCAACAGTAGTAGCATACATCGGGAACCAGGGCGGCACCTATTCATTTCCATTATGCCAACTAACGGAGAAGATTTTCCTATTCGTCATGAATCATCATGTTCATCCTTCTAGCCGTCATATACCAGGTCGTCTGAACGTACTAGCAGACTCACTGCCTTAGAAAGGTTGCCTGTTGCAATTGGAATGGACGCTCAACAAGCGAGCATTTGGACACAGTTGCTACCAGAGGGATTGCCCCATGACAGATCTGTTTGCGTCGCACCAGAACAATCAGTTACTGTCGTTCGTGTCGCCATGCCCAGACCATTGAGCGTATGCAGTAGATGCTCTGCCAATCTCATAGGGATGAATAATAGGATATGCGTATCCTCCAATTCAGTTGATTCAGTAGATTATGTTTAAGATCAAACAGTCTCTTTGTGAATCCTATTAGTAGCACCTCTGTCGTCTCAGAAACCTTGGATCATTCTTCTCAAGTGTCTGTTATGGGACGTTCCCCGGAAGCTTCCTCCATGAGAGGACCTTCTTTATCAAGGAAAGTTTTGTTCTTCACATCCTTCTCCGCCCATAGTGGCATAATGGAGTCAGACGTGAGGGAACCATTGTGGTTCCATATTATTAAACCCACCGCAAACAAAGTTTGGAGGGGTATATAGGAATCACCCTGTCCGTCCGTGCATCCGCCTGTCCATCTGTCCATCCTTATAAGCACAACTCCTCCTAAACCGTTTGAAGAATTTTTATGAAACTTTACACAATGGAAGAACTCCATATGAAGATGTGCATGAAGCAATATAATTCTGTTCTGATAGGCATGGGGGGGATATCACTTTGTGAGCTTGCTCACAATACCTCTAGTTTTATGACTAACACAAGAACAATTAAAGTAATGCGGGTGAGGAGGGTTCAGTATGACTTTGAATCCCCCCCCCCCCCCCCCCCCCCCATGTGTTCAGAGGCAATTACCGGGCAAGGTGTAGTTTTCTTCCCGCAAGCCTTGTATGAGTTTAAATACATACATTCTTTTTATGACTTTTCGATTGGCGGCTGGGTTGTGTTCTATGGCAACCTCATAGGCACATCCACTTTGTAGTTAGTTGGTTTCCTGTGATTGTTTGTCTATATGTCATATACAAGCGCATAATTCATCATAGATAAATTGCTAGTCTTTGGGTACTTTGGAGGCTGCATAGCCAGTTAACTGGTATTCAGATGATTACATGCGGGATTTCATAATAATGAATTAATATAATAGGCAGACGCATTATTATATGTTATGGATCTTAGAAATTATGAATTATTTCATTGGGGGGGGGGGGGAGCGGTCCGTATCGAGCCTGTTAATCATACTTACTTCCATTTCTAGATCCACGTTTCTATTAATGTTGGTACCTCAATCGAATACGCCTTGTTTACATTCTTGTATTTTTGCACGTTTATTGTGTCATAGATATCAGATAGTACACGTCGGGGGAGTGTTGTTACTGGAATTTATTGTACGCCTGAATGGGGTCGCCTGTGGGTTACCTTAGAAGTGTGTTACTTTCCAGAGATCGTTCATTGTGGTTCTATTGGACATGTGCATGTTATATATTATATCTCCGGTTTTCAATCTATGTGCGTTTGCCGTCTCCGGTGTATGTTATATGGCGGGCGATATTAATTACCGGGATCGTCCCTATAGCCTTAGCTTCTGAAGTGGCATTAAGCACCATTTATTAATTATAATTAATACCTGAGCGCCTGTTCGACATATATTTATATTGTTTTTTGGTACCACTTTTACTGATTCCAGAGCGCTCTCCTCTTTCTTTTTGAAGATTCCTTCAAAAGAAAAAGTGGGGGGGGGGGGGGGGATTTTTTTTTTTCTCTCCTCCGGTTTGATAAGTATGTAACTATGAGTGAAGCTTTTTTGTCTGTAAATATATCCTGCATACAGCTGGAGTTTTATTTATGGCGTATGTTTGTAGGGGATATTCTCTCATTCTCAAATACGCCATCCTAATTTTTGGGGCTTTGTCTGGGCTAGCCTTAAAAATTGGGAACTTGTTACATCCATTTAGCATAGTCTTCATGCTAAGTATACAGAATTACTTGAACTGGGCTCCTTTTGTATGATATGTCTTCTCTATTACTGTATAGAGAGACATACATGTACTTTCTAATAATTTTAATTTCCTTTCACCGATTACAGGACTGGAACTATGTTGATCTACTAATTCTGAAGTCATAGACCCTCCTCCTTTTTACGATCCAGCTGGTCTGGGCCATTGTTTTACAGTGTAAAAATATAAATTTAAGGTAATTTGTATATTTTTATACTTACCAATGGCCCAGACGGAGATGGCCCTCCCTTGAGTGGGCACTCATATCTCCCCGCTGAATTTTTATGTAGTACTCTCTTCTACAAAGAATGATGTTGGTGCCAATTCCGGTCACTTCCTGACGTCTGCTCATGTGCGGAGAGTAAATGTATGGAGAGTCAAATAAGACTTTTAATTTTAGGTTTTGCAAGCAAATTTTGGGGATTGGGGGTTCAAAATTTGTGTTTGGCCCTTAATAACTTTGAGTTAAGCACCAGCTGGTCTGGGCCATTGGTAAGTATAAAAATATACAAATTACCTTAAATTTATAATTTTTTCTTTCTCTTATGCCTAACAGAGAGGATATTTCTGTTTATTCAGTTGCGAGGTGGATTCAGTTAGCAATACAAATTGCTTATGAGAATCTATCTTCAGATCAGCGTTCGGTCAGTAAGATTTCAGCGCATGAGATTAGAGCACTGTCTTTTTGGGCTTATTCAAATAGTATTGCCATTACTGATGTAATGAAGACAGCCTACTGGATGCAACCATCTTCATTTACTAAGTTTTACCATAGAAATTTAGAGTCTATCTCCGGTTGCCTTAGATCCTTGAGTTCTCTTTCTGTCGCACAGAATGTTGTCCATTAATTTTACATCTCCTAGATGTCTTAGGCAGTCTGCTCGAGCACTGATGCCGTTCCGCTGCCCTCTTCATTCTGAGGATTCTTCCTTCAGAACAAGGGGAGAGGGGAGGGGGGGGGGGGGGGGCATCCCTTAGTATGATCTCCTTAGTATGATCTGGCTTTAGAGTGAAAAGCAAGGGAATACCTCCTACAGTGACAATTGTCCAGCGTTGGTGTTGGGTAGTTTTAATGTGTAGCTCAGTGTGAAGCAACAATTTCTTCTCATTTATGTATTGTTTTTAAAGTGTAGCTCAGTGTGAAGCATGTCATATGAGCGTTTATATACAATCCTTGGACACTTCTAAATGAGTATAAATCGTCGCATTCTCTGGACTAGCTTTATAATTGGTTTCCTTCACCGAATTAGCATAACGGGTTATGCTGGCATTAAATAGAGAATTTATTGTGCATTAGTCCTGTATATTGTTGGTGTTGTGTCATTCTCTTTTTTTTATAAGAGACAGACATGTGTAATTCCTCTGTAATCTAATTCTCCTGTAGGAGCTAATCGGGGGCACGGTGGCTTAGTTGGTAGAGGTGCAGACTGAAAGCCGAGAGGTCCTCGGTTCGAATCCCACCTGCGGCAACTGCGTTGTGTCTTTGGGCAAGACACTTCATCCCCCCCCCCCCCACCCCATTGCCCACTTGGGGGCATGATGACGCTGTGTACTGAGGCGTACTGCACATCAATGGTGCACCTGTCTTCAACCATTCAACCAATGTTAACCCTGCTTGTGTGGAGTTGGTATGTTGGGGAGCTGACAGTTGCTCGCTGTTGCTCAGTGGTTCTCTCTGGCTTCCTTCACCCGTAATACTGTCACGGTCATGGTTAGCCATTGTGCAGAAATATGTGACCTTAAAACACAAATAAATAAATAGTATGAGCTATTCTTTTAATCGGAGTAATAGAGATATTGTATTTTCTCTTTGTCCTAGAACCTCCAGCCTTTTTACTATTATTATTATTAACTTTCAGATTTGAATGCAAATTTTGGGGGTTTGGGGTTTCAAAATTTGTGTTTGGCCCTGGATAATATTGAGTTTGCACTAGCTAAGTCTGGGCTATTGGTAAGTATAAAAAATATACAAATTACTTTAAATTTATCATTTTATTTCATTTGTTAGACTGGTCAGAAATTGATGTCAGTTCGTGAACATTCTAAACAGATCAATGATCTTCAGGCAGCCAAAGATATGTCAACCATAATATCAGCTTCTAAAGACTTCACAGCAAAGGTAGGTGTCAGTAAATTTATTATCAATGTTATTTTATTTATTATAATTACTTTTTACTCTCTTTGTGAAAATAGACATTATACTTGTTCATCTATCTAAGCATCTATCTGTCCTTTGTGTTTGAAAAAAGGTTTCGAAGCAATAAATCTTTTCTTTGCAACTGTCACAATATAGAGAAGCCCACATATTGGATACTCCTTAACCCTTTATCCAACGCAGACGATTTCAAAATTTATTATTTTAAATATCATTTTTAAAATATTTTCAAAAAATTTCAACAAAACCATATTATGTGACCCCTCTTTGGAACAAGCTCATTCAAAGAGGGGTCACATGATATGGTTTTGTTGAAATGTTCAGCCACTGAAGTTGCATATTACGCGGGCGGATGTGGGCGATTCGTTGGGTATAGGGTTAATGGAATAACTATGTGGTGGTTCAGTGGTTATGGAATTGGACTTTAAATCGAAAGATCCGCGTTTTGATTCCTACCGGTTCTGGGGTAACTGTGTTTTGTCCTTGGGCAAGGCACTTCATCCTGTCTGCCCATGTGGAGGCCCGGTGGCACTGTGTACTAAGGCATACTGCACATCGATGGTACACTTGTCTTCATCCAATGCTAACCCTGCTTGTGTGGAGTTAGTATGTTGGGGAGTTTGGGAGTTGCTTGTCATTGCTCGGTGGTTCTCTCTGGGTACTCTGGCTTCCTCAACCTATAAAACTGACCGACACGGGGTGACCTGTCTGTTGAAAGTGTAGTTAAACCCCAGTAAATAAATAAATGTTAATTGTATAAAACTTCCCATCACCAAATCACATACTATATCCTCAGTGAAAATATGATCTGTAACTTGCATATGTGGTAGAGAGAAAACTCCTGTTAACCTTTTATCCAAAGCACGGAATATCCAAATTTATTATTTCAGTTATTGTTTTTTCAAATTTTTCAGAACATTTCAACAAAACCATATCACGAACCCCTTATTGGAACGAGCTCAATGTTCTCTCAAAACCACTATTCCAAACACTCCCATGTTCAGTATTTATCATCTTTATGAAGAAGCTTTACAAGTTTGTTCAAAACAAGCTCCTAAGGTCATATTTAAGGATGTAATGCAAGTCCCAAGATTTACTCTGTGCACTGTGAGTTGGTGTATCCTCACTTTGCCAGCAGCCTGATGTAACAATTTTTCACACCTTGGCTATAGTCAGTTCTAACATTTAGTGACAGCTAGTTAGAGTGTTTGGTCCTTAGTTTGCCAGCAGTGTATGTCAAAGCAAATATGTTAACACAGATTTCTGTTGATGAATTGATGAGTTTTAAATCACTTCTGTAAACAATTTAGTGAGTAGTGTTTCTCTTCAAAAGCATAGACAAAACAGTTTTTACAAATAACTGTATATATATATATGACTTCAATTCCAAGTTTGGTATATCAAAATGGCTAATGCACAAGTGAATGTGTGATTTATTCCCAATGCAAGAGGTGGACAAAGTTTGATTGATGATGGTTTCAGTCAAAGTGAAAACCAGAAGATGAGACAATATACATTGGAGATGTTGTAAAGCTGGATGCCCTGCTACTATTAATACTAAAGACAGCATAATAACTAGTTTTGCGTACCAAATAACCACTAACCAGATTATGTTAAATTTATTGTGGACACTTTTCTCAGTGAAATGAGAGAAAAAATCAAACACGACCATAGAACTATTCCAGCAATTTATCAAGAAGAATTAAACTGTCTACGTGCAAATGATGTTTCTGAAATAATTCAAGCTGTTCCAACACTGTATTCAATTAACTCTAGTTTGTAGAGAACAAGATCTAAAACTCTGCTGCCTAAAGTGCGACAACAGATTGATCTACCAACTGCATATAAAGAAAGTAACACAGGCCACAACTTCTTGTTACATGCCAAGTCTGACAATTTTTTCTTGATCTTTGCTAGTGATGAAAACATTCGACATCTGGCATCTTTGGATACTTATTATTGTGATGGAACCTTTAGTATGTGTCCAACTCTGTTTTACCAAATTTCCACCATTCATTCGTTTTGTGGAAAGGAGAATGTTTCCCCTTGTGTATGACATGTTGCCAAATAAAAGACAATCAACAGTTTTTTGAAATGGTAAAACAGAAGGCACATGATTTAAACGTGGAACTGTGTCCATCTACAGTAGTGACCCACTTTGAGACAGCAGCGCAAAATGCCACCAGGACTGTCTTCCAATTCACTGTGAAAGGGTGCATGTTCCATTATAGACAGGCAATGTGGAAAAATGCACAACGATATGGTTTCAAGTGGCATTTGATAACAACCAAAGTGTTAATATGTTTGTTAAACATGTTGCAGCTATCCCACTTCTAAGACTTGGCGATATAGTAGACAATTGGTGGTTCGCTATAGAGAATGTGGTTGTGGATATTCCTGGAGTTCTCAGCTTTGCAGGCTATGTAACAGAGCAGTGGGTAGAGCTGGTCGGTTTATCCAAACCAAAACCGAAACTCGTTTTTTTAGTGGAAACCGAACCGAAAAAGAGATTAAAAAAACGTATATTTTCGGTTTTGCTTACCTTTTGAATATTCACATTTAGCACGCCATTGATTTTGTATAATCAACAAAATGTCAGCTAAAACGCTTGGTAGCATATCAATAAGAAACGATGATAGAAATGCCAATTATGAAATAAGTCAGTTATCGTCCAGTACGTAAATACCTCCAACCTATGTCACCACATACAGAATCATCACACCAAAGAATACAACACTGTTATTGAAAAAGAACGAACTGTGACACCTACAAAGTATCAGTTCGTGCAAAGCTCAGTTGATGTTAGGGAACCCCTTTTTGCAGGAAAGGGGTTAAATTAATATTAATACAACGTTAGCTGTACATACCTGTCATACAAAATGTCAATCGAAAATTTGAATAGAATGAAAGTAAAAATCCAAAATACACTTAAACGTGCAAAACGCTCGTTGCTGGGTTGTTTTTCGAAGTAATGGAAATTTTCAGAATTCAGTGACTCTCTGACAATGATAATTCAATGCAAACTGAAAGGAAGAATGGACATGGAAATCAGGTCAGGTGATGATCTTGTCGGTAATTTGCATAACCTCTTCAGTGCTTTGTTAATGAATGATTCTGGGTTTTAGAGTTTGCTCCTTTCGGGTACAAATGTCAACTTGTCATGTTAGTTAGATTTTGAAATGGGTATCTGTTTTACTGAAAGTAAATGGCGTATTCTAAAGTTTGCAACTTCTTGAAATTGGGCAGTTGCTTTCTCAAATTCTGACCCGCTTCACTTATTTTCATGTCAAGCAACATGTCAGTGCAGTGAATGGAAATGAAAAACGAATCTAACAGGATGGTGGAATCATAAAGTTTACGTCTCAAACAGCATTTTTGTGACTAACTGTTTGGCCCCCCCCCCCCCCCCCCATATCCTCTCCCCGCGACACACACTCCCAACTCCCTTGGGCTTGAATGACGTTTTATGAAGGCATATGCAGATTGCAGATATAATTTTTTGTTCATTAAATTTACAGGAAACAATCGCAATACAGTTTTACTTTATTTCAAGTTCACTTGTTTGTTATTTAACATATTTTATTACTATCATGTCCCAGTTTAATACATAAGATATGGAAAATGTGTATTGTGTTACAAAAACCGAAACCGAAAACCGGACCGAAACCGAACCGAGGGAAAATTTCAAAATCGACCAGCTCTAGTAGAAGGTGGTGATAGTTTTATGTGGAATCACTTTGAAACCACAGGTCCATGTACGGCGAATCATGTTGAAGGATGGCATAGTAAAGTGTCAAGCTTGCAGCTTGCCATCCAAATATCAACAAGTTTATAAACTTAATCAAAGACGAGCAAAGTTTCAACGAGGCAACAATTCTGCAATTACAGAATGGTGGTACTTTAAGACCACGAAGGAAGAAATATCGCCGTGTGGACTATATGCTGGATAATGAAAAGAGAAAGGTGTTAGATGGTAGTAAGACTGTTAATGAATATGGTGATTCTATAGCACATCTCGTTGGCTTGTGAGACCTCAATTCAAATATTGTGTACATATCTATTACTATTTACACAACTAATTAAAATATCTTTACAACATTTACCACTGATAACACCAGCTTCTGGCATCATTTCCTGGAAAACTTTCAAGAAATGAATCAAGAATCTTGTACTATCAGAGACGAGCAATTGTTTTAAAAATACTTTAATTAGTTGTGTAAATAGTAATAAATTGATAATAATAGTAATAAGTATTATAAGTATTTGGCCATTGCTATCAATAAAGAACAGATGTAAATCTAATAACAATAACTTGTGGCCTAAATGCAATAAAATTTTATAGGTATTTAACCATCATCATATTTTTTGTAACTTTGTTTTACTTATAATAACACTATCAACAAATCAAAGATTAAAGTGTGTTTGCATATGTCAACATTGTTGTTGGTGTTCTGTATCTCAAATATACCGTAATGTGTAATAAAGACTATACTGTTAATCCCTATTGTTTAACTTAACCTGTTAGTAGTTCTGAAATGGTTAATTGGATAATCGGTTTGAAACCAGTTAGCTATATCTACCTAACTGATTAGAAAAACAGTCAACCGATTATCCGAAATATTGATAATGATCGTCATTCCATGTTTAAAACATAGTAAATCTGCCGCTTCTCCTTTGTGATAGATTACACATCGAAGCCGCAGTGTATATATTGAGAAATAATCGACTTTGGCATTCAAGACTTTGTTAATGATCAGCAGTTTCCGTGAGGAATGAGTAATCGCAGAAACTATTCTGTAGTGTATATACAAATGAACATTGTCAACAATGTTTCATTTGTATACACTTTACGGAATAGTTTGAGAAAACTGCTTTCCAATTCCAATAGTTTTGATCCCATATTTGGTGAAATGATGGCCACGAATAACCAGATATTATCCAGTTATAGCTCTTGGTTAGTCTGTAACGAAAATGAGCCAACCATTTAGCCCTACCTGTTAGCACCTTTTTAGGAGAACAATAGCTACTGGCAAAGTGGGGACACCCCCTGTGAGTTGTGGAGCAAACATCATAAACAACTTCTTCCAAACCACTGCTTCAGATAATTTCATGTTTTGCATGAGAGGTATTTGTAATGACTGTATAGACTTTTGCTCTAAGCAAGACCTTGATGCTTGTTTGTGGGGTGTTCAGGAAGTAGGTGGAGGGAGGGGGCATTATAACACTGGGAAATGGTGACAATATTTTTTCTTCAATTTCTCAGAAGCCGTTGGTCTAAATAATTTAATATTTGACATATCACATCTGTGTAATGATCATTTGCAAGTTATTAGAAATTAAGGAACTGGGGACATTTTGAAGGTTGCTGGACCCTGTCAGCTTGAATCACCAACCACCTTCAAACTTAGTTGATGATTTGGGGGAAATAAGAAAAAAAATTGTCTCCCAAATCCTTGTCACTTTGCATGTTATATCTGAAAATCTTGAAATCTTATGAAGAATCAATAGTAATCAATAATAGGATTTTTTCAGATGAAGGTTTCAAGCCTCTTGTGGCTTCATTTTTTGCTTAACCCTTAGCACACAAGTGGAGAATGCTAAAATTAAAATGGAATTAAAATGGAACATGACCACATGCTCTGTTGAGATTACATCAGTGACCAATAGAACTGCCGCATTGTCCCAGCAATGCCGCATTGTCCCAGTACACCAATTTAGCATATATTTTTATACTGTACCAATGACCCAGACATAGCTGGTGCTAACTCTTAAAAATCTAGGGCCAAACACAAATTTTGCCCCCCAATCCCCAAAATTTGCATCTAAAACCAAAAGAAATCATGTCCTGAAGGACCTCCATACTTTGCCCCTACTGCGCATGCGCAGTGTCAAGGACGTTCCGAAATTGGCGCCAATTACCATTCTTTGTTTGACCCTTCATCAGTCAACATCTCACTGATCTTTGTGCTTGTAAATCTCAGTTTAAAGGATGCCAGACACATAATTATTGGAGAAATGGTGATTCTAAGGAGGATATAGAAGGAGGAGAGGAAAAAGGAGTGACAGAAAATAATCAGGGCTGTAACTTAAAATTTTTTAATGAAATTATGTTAAGTTGCCTATTTTCGAGGCATGGGCCTGTTGTTGTCATTCTTTCTATAAAGTTGCACTGCTTATTCAGTGTTTCCTCTCCCCTGGTCTTCTAAGTCCCCCCTTGCTATTCTCCCATGCTTTTGGCATATTTTTGAGAAAGATCATTTCTAAATTCTCTTGGGAGAATTAGCTTGGTTACAGAATGAATTCTGTTATTTTCCCCATGTTTACGTTTTCACCCATGGGTGTTTAAACGTTGTGTTCTGCATCTACCATCTGATGTTCTGCAGATTCTCCCCTGGGAGTCTCTGTTTTGCATCAGATAGTGTGTAATTTTGATGACTGATTTCGGGCCAGTATTGTCAGTGCCTGGAGTCATGTTTTCTGGTGTTTTTACACTGTTTGTTTACATTGGCAACAGTCTCTTTTGAGGGGGGGCTGTTTGCCTTTGGAGTAGTTTATCTCACTATAAGATACATTATTATTATCCGTAAGTGTTGCATTAATTATTTAATATAATTTTAAAATTTTTGACCACATTTAGCCTTGGGATCCATTGGGGCTCAATGTTACTTTTCAGAAACTTGGGCTTCGCTGAAAAAATATTTTTCAAAAATTATTTTGATTTTCAATTGTTTTTTCAATATTAATGGATCATGTTATTGTGTATCTTTGTGTTTAGGGGTTTGTGCGAGTACTAGGACTTGTTGACTTTTCACAATGAAAGGATATTGTTCAAATTGTAATAGGAAGAAATCTTCCTCTGACTTTCATGATCATTGTATTAATTGTAGTCAGTGTACTCGCACTAACTCCTGTTCAATATGTCAATATTGGGATGACAAACATTGGAAACGTGTGTCACGGTATGTTGTTAGTGGAGAAAGGGCTATGCCGGCTCTTTCTCCGCAGGGTCACTCTACTCTATCAGTTTCTATTTCAGAGGAACAAGAACAGGGTGATGTTTCCATGTTATCTTCCGCAAGTGCGCTTCCGTCGTCACAATTGAATGCAGAGCTAGCGGCAAAAGTGCTCATGGAGATACGACAGTTGCCTAAGAGGTCCCTAGTAGGATCGACGGCGCTGTCGTCCGCTAGCTCGCCCGGTGTAGCGTCCATTCACCGAATGGTTCGGCAGCCGGGTTCGTCCGATGCGGTCCAGGAGGAAATGTTGGGTGATGCGAGCGCTATAAACATTCAAGGTGCACACCCAGTGACGGCGGATAAAAGGAGAGATCGGAGGAAGCCTTCGAGTCCGGTTCCTAGCTCGTCCAGGTCCAGCCGGGCCACGAGCGAGAGAGGTCCCTCTCTCGTACAACAACATCTGGGACCAGATGTTGTGGTACAAAATGTGTCACTAGCGGAACACACGTCCGTCGATCGCGACGCTCCGTTGTATAGGCAGTCCGCTGAGACTGCTCAGGCTTCTTCCTATCACCAGCGCACACGACCGCACCTTGGCTACGTGACTGCCGATATTCTACCAGCTTCGCCGATCAGGGATTCTTCGGCGACCAGGTCACGCCATCCGGTAGCCAGGGACACGAGGCCAGTTGACTCCGGACGTTCGCATAGAAAGAGTATGCGGGAGTCACTAGATGCGGAGCTGCCCTCGGTGAAGCAGCGAAAGACTGCGCCTCCACAGGCCTCGATGTCGGACGTGCTTGCTCAAATAGCACAACTTATCGCAGCATCCCAGCAACCGACAGAAACGGTGTCGGATCGGGAATTATCCGACGGCGCTGGGTCGGTACGCTCCGCCGAAGCATCGGGTGCGGACGACCGGGAGCATCATGAGGTGAAAGGGATACGGATGACTTGGAGCTATCCCTTTCAGAACAACATAAAGCTGCCGTGGACTTCATCCGGCACTTTCTTCCTCAGGTTGTTCCGTCGGGCCAGACTGCTGCGGTACCGGACAAGAGAATTATAGCATCATTGGACACTGATTTCTTCGAGCTGTTCAGGGACATCGCTCCTGAGTTTCCGTCTCAGTCCAATAATGTCACAAGAACATTTGAATTATTGAACGACGCTATATTCAAGCTTGCTTCCAAAACAGGAAATGCGGGTTTCTTGTCCGCCAATGCTCTTAACCTGCCTTTCATTAATGCAAGGAATAAATTCGATACGGCAGGACAGGGTATCCCGAGAGTTCCTCTGCGTATGGACGACGAGGCGGAAGACTTAGAATTATCATTACCGTCTATTCCAACCGCGGTGTTGGAGACGACTATTTCGTCTAACGGAGCCAGTTTAGACGCTTTATCTTACGCAGACCACCTTACAAAGGCGTTATCACTGCATCTTCAAGGGAAAGAATTCCAGGATATACAATCCTCTTTAAGACTTCTTTCAAGGGCAGTAGCTTATTCCACGTGTAACTCCGCCCTTTCAGTGGCAAACCTGGAGTTGGTTAGACGTGACGCAGCCCTAGCTACATCCACACTCGTGGATAGTAAGGTGAAGAACTCTCTCAGAGTCGCTTCAGAGTCGCTTCGGTCTCCGGAGAACTTCTCTTCGACGGCAAGCTTTCTGCAATTTACGATAAAATTACTAAGAAAGCTTCGGATTCTCTGCTGTTTAAATCTGCTTCTAAGAAGTCGGACACGGCAGATAAGAGTAAGACAGGCACTTCTGGGTCTAATGCGCCCAAGAGAGGTTCCTATAGAGGTTCCGGTGCGTCCTCTTGGTCTTATTCAAGAGACCGTCAAGGCAGCGACTCACATGCGGGACGTCCTTCGGGCCGGGACAACCGGTCAGACGCCCCGAGGTCGACAGGATGAGGTGCGGGTCGTGGAGGACGTGGTTTCTCCTCCCGCAGGCCTCGCAGGTCCAGGAGGTGATGGCTTCAACCTCTATCGCGTTCCGGTTGGCGGAAGGTTGTCAAGTTTTTCACAAGAGTGGGCGTCGATTACGGACGACCCTTGGGTGAGAGGGGTGATTTCGGAAGGTCTAAAAATATCCTTCAAACGAAAGCCTCCATTAACTCGAAGTCCAAAATGGACTCCACTTCCGTCAAATCCGCAGAAAAGAGACGCTCTGTTATCAGAGGTGCAGTCTCTTTTAATGAAGAACGCGGTAGAGGTCGTAGAAAACCAGGAAACACCGGGATTCTACAGCCATCTGTTTCTGGTTCCGAAACCAGACGGCTCGTTCCGTCCAGTCATAGATTTGAGCTGGATAAACAAGCTGATCGTCGCTCCGAAGTTTTATATGGAGACGATTCGATCGATCAGAGCGAGTATTCGGGTGAACGATTATGCAACAAGCATAGATCTCAAAGATACATACTTTCACGTCATGGTACATCCGACATTCAGAAAGTATCTACGCTTCGCAGTCCTAGGAGTGGTGTATCAATTCCGGGCGATGTGCTTCGGATTGAACCTAGCACCCTGGGCTTTCACTCGGGTAATGAACTCGGTAATGATGTATTTCCGAGCTCATTCGTCTGCGGTAACGTCGGCCTACCTGGACGACATTCTTCAGAGGTACGGCAACGAGTTAACGCTTCAGAACGATGTGCAGAATCTGCTTCTGTTGCTCCGACATCTCGGTTTTATAATAAACGAGGAGAAGTCGGATCTGGTGCCGTCCAAGTCATTCACACATCTGGGAATGAGCTTCGAGATGCACAACAATCTCGTTCGTCTGCCGTTAACCAGAGTGAAATTAGTCAGTTGTTACGCTCGCTATTGTCTTCACACAGACAAAGTCACAGCGAGGGAGTTCATGAGACAGATAGGTCTGTGCGGAGCCGCTGCGGATCTCATTCCGATGGGGCGGTTACGCACTCGTCCTCTCCAAATTTTCTTGACTCAGAATTGGAGTGTGAAAATTCATTCGCTCGACATAGACGTTCTCTTGTCAGATCAAGTGAAACGAGAGATTCAGACTTGGGCAAACATTCAGTGGTTAACTCAGGAAGTTCCACTGCAGTTGCCGGATCCGAGTTTTACAATTATGACGGATGCCAGTCAAACAGGTTGGGGTGCATCATTGATCCCATCGGATTCGAGATGCCAGGGTCTTTGGGATCCACAATTCCTAGGCAAGCACATAAACATCAAGGAAATGATGTCAATTTGGCTTGCGTTACGTCATTGGATGGACATTATTCACAAAGCTCATGTCCAAATCCTGTCCGACAATACGACAGTAGTGGCGTATATACGGAACCAGGGAGGCACTCATTCAGTTCCGTTATTCAATCTAACGGAAAGAATCCTTCTGTTTGCTCTAGAACATCAAGTTCTACTTTCGGTCCGTCATATACCGGGTCGTCTGAATGTACTAGCAGACTCCCTTTCACGAAAGGGTCGCTTGTTGCCGTCGGAGTGGACTCTCAACAAACAAGTATTCAATCAGATTTGCTACCAATGGGAACGGTCAATGATAGACTTATTCGCGACACATCTCAACAATCAGTTGCAGACGTATGTGTCTCCGTGTCCGGATCCAAGAGCATTTGCAGTAGACGCAGTGGGACGGAATGATAGGATATGCGTATCCTCCAACGCCGTTGATTCAGCAAGTATTGCTAAAAATAAAACAATCTCAATGCAAGATTCTGTTGGTAGCATCTCTGTCTCCACAGAGACCGAGGATAAATCTACTCAGGTGTTTGTTGTGGGACCTACCGCGAAAGCTTCCTCCACGGGAGGATCTTCTTTCGCAGGGGAAACCGCGTCAACTTCATCACAACCCGCAATGTCTCAACCTTCACGTTTTTCCGTTGTGCGGTCCTTCTTGCATGGCAAGCACTTTACAGGACGAGCAGTGGATGCGATTTGTAACTGTAGGAGGACCTCCTCTTCGCTTAACTATGCGGCTAAGTGGAAGGTTTTTCGTCGTTGGTGTAGGGATCATTCTGTTGATATTTTTTATCCCTCCATACCAGACATTGCAAACTTTCTAGTATACTTGTTTGATGAAATCAAACTGCAGCCTGTTACTATTAAGGGTTATAGGTCTATGTTATCTGATACCTATGCACATCATGATAGTTTACAAATTGGATCTAATGTCTCTTTATCTAAGTTAGTTAGAAACTTCTCGATAAATAGACCCAGAACTCTTAGGTTAATTCCTAAGTGGAATTTAGCTTGGGTTCTTCTTAAACTGAAGGAAAAGCCATTTGAACCTCTTGGGACAGTAGATTTCAAATTTTTGTCTTATAAGACAGCTTTTTCTCTTAGCTTTCTCTTCTGCTAGAAGAGTCAATGAGCTTCATGCACTGTCGGTGGATGATTCTCACTATCGTAGTGTCGGGAACACTATCACCTTCACTACTAATGTGGGATTTTTAGCTAAGAATCAGGCTCCTAATAAATATTCGGAACCTATTGTTATTAAGGCCCTTCCGTCTTCAGACGTGCATAGGCCTTTACTCTGTCCTGTTAGAGCGTTACGTATTTATAAACAGAGATCTCAGTTTATCAGAAAGGGACGAAAACGTTTCTTTCTGTCTCTGATGCCTAATAGAAAGGACATTTCGGTCCATTCTATTGCTAGATGGATTCAATTAACTATCCGTACTGCTTATGAAAATTTATCTTCTTCTCAGCAGTCTGCTTAAGATTTCGGCTCATGAAGTAAGAGCTCTTTCTACATCTTGGGCTTACGCAAATAGTATTGCTATTACAGATTTAATGAAGGCTGCTTATTGGTCTCAGCCATCCACATTCACGAATTTTTATCTCAGAAATATTGAGTCCATTTCTGGAGACCTGCATTGTTTAGGTCCGTTATCTGTTGCTCAGAATGTCGTCCACTAAACAGTTGCAACTATAGTTATGCAGGCTTTCTGTTCCGGCAGTGACTCCGTCCGGCTGCCCTCTTCGCTCTGGGCTATTTCACCCAGGGCAAGGGGAAGGGAGGGGGGGGGGGGGTGTTCCCTTAGGTCACCTGCTTTATAGTGAAAAGCAAGGGAATTCCTCCTCCGAAGTCAGTATTTCTGAGTCGTTTCCGGGATGGTTTTAAAGTGTAATATTAATGTTAAAAATTCATTCATGTCATGTTTTTAAAGTGTAGCTCGGTGTGAAGCATTTGTATATGTCAAGTGTCAAACGGGCGTTAATATACAATCCTCGGACACTTTTAAAGAATATAAAGAGTCTCAATTCTCTGGACTAACTTTATTTATTGGCTTACTTTAAAAAATAATTAGTATAAAGGGTTATACTGGATGTTAATAGAGAACATGAATGTTATTGTGCTCAATTATGAAGGGTATTGTATCTTTCTAATTATCATAAAATAAGAAAGATACATGTAAAGCCTAATACCCCTTTTCTCCTTGAGGGGTTGACTCTATATTATATAGTTGAGCTTATTGGATTTTCCTCTATGTCCTAGGCCCTCCAGCCTTTTTACTATTCAGCTATGTCTGGGTCATTGGTACAGTATAAAAATGTTAAAAAATTTATAGTAATTTATATATTTTTTATACTTACCAATGACCCAGACGGGGATGGCCCTCCCAGGAGTTGGGAACTCATACCTCCCCGCTGAGTACATAGCGCTGACCAGGCACTGCTTGCAAGAATGGTAATTGGCGCCAATTTCGGAACGTCCTTGACACTGCACATGTGCAGTAGGGGCAAAGTATGGAGGTCCTTCAGGACATGATTTCTTTTGGTTTTAGATGCAAATTTTGGGGATTGGGGGGCAAAATTTGTGTTTGGCCCTAGATTTTTAAGAGTTAGCACCAGCTATGTCTGGGTCATTGGTAAATATAAAAAATATATAAATTACTATAAATTTTTTAACTTTCATGAAACGAAGAATTCGGTTGGTTGTATTTATGTAAGGTGTGACGTCAAAAGGGAATTGCCCAGGAATTCCTGGGTTATTTTAAACGTGCATCACAGTCAACAAGGGGGTTCTTTCGAAAAAACACAAACAAACGAAAAACAACTGGTTATGAACAGTTTTTTAACCACATACATTTTTGTACAAACTTACTTTCAAATTAATTAATATTAGATATTTCCACAAATATTGATTTTATACACCAGTTACGCCTATAAAACATATGTTATGTAGGGTTAGATGATCAGTTCTGACGGACTTCAGGTGATTGGGATTTGGGTCAAGTAAAAAAATATTGTGGCTGCCAATTTATTGATAGAAAAGAACCTCACCATTCCATTCGTTAATAATGAATGGCATGATGAAATTCTTTTCTGTCAACAAATTCCGTGTATTAATTTTGTATCAAACAATATAAGTCAACTGTCAAGAATTGTGCAGTCAAAAACTTATAAGTGAAGATCATAGGATTCCCACCGACGAACTTGCAAATTTCAAACATGCTGCTGAAAACGACATTTTGCCGGCCAAAAAATAAGGTGAATTTTCAGCCCAGAAGGCTCCATTTAATAGAAGATTTCAAAATTTTCTTGGGGGGAGGACCCCCCCCCAACCCCCTCTAAAATTGCTCATGCCCTTGGCACTCCCTGCAGATGCCTTCGGCCTCTGCTTCAGTACACGTCTTTTCATGTGACGATCTGATTACAAAATTGGCGACCAGATTTAGGGCCTAGGAAGACACTTTGGCGACCTGGAAAAAAATCCAATTTCAACCCCTGCCAGCGCTATTCACAAAAATTGCCGTTTAATTTTCAGTATTTTTTCATTTTTTGTCTCAAAAACATAGGTTATGACCACTCTTTGGAACGAGCTTGTCGAGCTCATTTCAATGAAGGGTCATAACCTATGTTTTTGAGACAAAAAATGAAAAAAATTAGTTATTCAAGAATTTTGTTTGCAAGTGTCTTTCTTTTTATGTAAGGTAAAGGGTTAACCCTCTATGATCTATGTTATCTTTGCATCCTAACAGGTTCCACTGGAACTAACTCACTACAGCTGTCATGAAAATTTGTGACTATTTTTTAGGACCAGTATAAACAGATTGAACTGGACTACTAGTTAAACTCATAGGACTGATTCTAAAAACGTCTGAATTTTAAGGAAAACCTGAGAATTTTCAGGCTAGTTTTATCACAGCACAGGCCCGGTGGTGTCTGTGCATACACACAGTGAAGAAATGGAACCAAAGAGAACGAGAAGTCTGGGCATCAATAATCCATTTGGACAATAATGACGGTTTACATGAGCATTATAACTGATTCAAACATCCCGTTGGGCATATCTATTTAACACTAAAAATACAATAGTTCATGACAGGATCCAAACAATCTAGAATAAAACATGGGATACAAATTGCACACATTCCAAAACAGCGGTATTAATTAATATTCATGAGCTAATGAAACTAAAGACTCAGTGATGAATTGTAGGATTTTGTTTTCAAAGAAGAGGTTATGGTGCTTGATTGTTTTTCCCCATGTACGAGTTGTTCATATCTTGTGATTTTAAATCAAAATAATAAATAACTCATTGCATGTAAGATAAGACGAACCCTTAACTCCTTGCTTGCTGTTGCAGGGTTTCCACAGGACTTTGCATTCAAGGAATGGCCTTGAATTCAACAAAGTGTGGTTCAAGTACTTGAAATCCTGGAAAATGGTCAAGGGTGCCTTGAAAATCCTTGAATTTTTGCAAAATGAAAATGTGCCGACGATTCGGGTAATTAACATCCTCCATCTTTGGGTACACTAGTGATCATATATCATCATTCATGGCAGTATGGCCTTAAAATCCTTGAATTTGGTTGCTGTAAGGCCTTGAAAATGCTATAAGATGTTGAGAAATGGCCTTGAATAACCTTAATTTTGATCAGTCCTTGCCTGCAGGAACCCTGTGTTGGCATTTTTTCCTGCCCAGGACAGAAATTGTATTGGTACTAAAATAACAATAATTTGGCCACTTTTAACCAAATTTTCCAGTAATTTGTATCAACTTTTTATTTAGTAATTTCTTGATTTAAAATTTATTGAATTTTCCATCAAATTTTGTCATGGTTGCTTCACAGTGGACAGTAAAGTGTTCTTTGAAACATGTCAACTGGAAAAAAAAAATATAAATATTAGTATTAAGCAAACAAAAAGGTTAAGAAATTTTTTTTTTGTTTATCTTTTTTCCATTTCAGCAAATTTTCTATTTTTAAAGGCCTGGGATTGTGAGCTAACAAGCCTGGAAGTAAGAAAACTGTCATCTTCAAATGAGGTCCCCAGAGCATGAATTTGGTGATGCTACACTGCATAGCAGGGTAGCATTACTAAGTATCTCCTCTGTTCACCTCAGTCTGTATCAATGACTCAGACTTAAACAGAAAGAGGCATGCAAAGGATAAATTGGGGGATTCTAGTCCACTGTATGAGATAGCATCAGCAAATTCACCCTCTGAGGACCTCATTCTGCAAATGACAGATTACTTATTTTCAGGCTTGCGTGCTAAATGGTTTAACACTGGAAAACACCTGTTAACTTTATTACTCTTAACTGAATATTGAGTTTGGCTGAGTGCACTTCATCTTATGCAAACCCTTGGAACCTGCAGAATCGTGTTTAAATTTAGAGACACTGGGAATATAGGTGAATCGGCAAAATATTGGAAATTTCTAACTTTTTTTTCTTCTGTTTGTTGTATATGGTAAAATCTTAGTTTATACACAGAACGACACACTCATGTGAATGGGTTAATCGACATGGCTCGAGTGCCAGCAAATTTTGCCTCTATTTCAAAATAGTCCAACGATTTTTGTTCCGCACATATGTGCGGAACATATTTTTATTTTCCACACGGTTTAGTGTTGCTGCTGATGGGGATTACATAGAACAGCCGTGTAATAAATATTATTATTGTTTTTATTCTAGTTATTTGAAACAAGTACATTAGACCCCATGAAAACATTTAAGACAGAGAGACCTGTTAACTCAGCTGCAATATCACCCACAAGAGATCACGTAAGTCATTATTTGCACTATTTTCATTTTAATTGAAAAATAAAATGGGTTATTATGAATTGTTAAAACTGACTCTTGCTTCTCCATTAGTTATTTAACCCTTTACCCAACGTAACGGCCAAAAACGGCCAGCACAATTTTCAAAAATCACTAATTAATGTTCATTATTTTCTGTCTCAAAAATATAGGTTATGACCCCTCATTGGAACATGCTCGTCAAGCTTGTTCCAACAAGGGGTCATAACCTATGTTTTTGAGACAAAAAATTAACAAAATTAGTTATTCAAGACTTTTTTTGCAAGTGGCGTCTGCTTTTCGTGTTAGGTAAAGGGTTAAGGAGGTTGTCCTGCTGCTCTAACTTTGTATCAGAAACTAATTTCATGACCATCACTTGTTTAGATTACAATGCCTTACTCTAAAATTGTTCCTCTTTTACATTTCTGATAGGCTTCACAGATTCCAACCACATAAACATGAAATTTGGATATGTCTTGCCTTGATCACTTAGCTGATTGAGACAGATTTTCTGATAATGAGGTTTTCAATTCGATGGCGTCGGTTGTCTTTCGAAGTGACATTATTGATAGCTTCACTAAGTTTCTCAAAGAAAGTGTCTAACATGCAAGAAGGTCTACCCCTTGAAAACCCTCGAAAGTGTTGTAGTAAGCCTGTTTTACACATTAAAATGAGGTGAATTCTCTCAGAAATTGTTTGGCGTGCTTATGATGAGCCTTTGCTGGTAAACAGTTTTGAGCAAAGCGTGTTTAATGCATGAGATCCTGAGAATATTTTGGAATATCAACTTGAACTGTAAAATGAATGTCATGAATGATGGTGAAGCGTTGCCATGCCGAACTGAATGGCTCAGTCAAATGCTCGTTTTCATCAAATTGTACAGATTTATTCAAATCCACTGTGCGTATCACCCCATTGAGCAATTTGTATTTAGAGATAACTTCATATAGTCTTTTCCAACAAAGTCACTCAAGGTGCAAACTGATTGCAGTGAATTTTGATTTCTCTTGGTCACCTCAAACTTTTGTTTCAGATAAATAGAGGTGGGCAGTATTTCGGAATTTTGAGTTTGGTATTTTTAGTGGGGTATTTTGGTATCTTACTAGACTGAGATTTGCTGGCAGAGCCGAAAAGGAATTCACTTCAGGAAAAACAGAATAAGTTGTTGTGGTATCATTAAACCACAATGCTATAAATAACACTGCCAATGAGCTCAGTACTGCCATACTTTTAGAACTACAAATCATATCTACAGTAATTTTGTGACTTGTTCTAAACGCACTTTAATGTTTAAGCACCTATTTCAGGCTTTTCTGATCTCAGAGCATGTGCCCTGACCATGCCATCTTTAAGAGGTCCTGCTGACAATAGACAAAACACCTGGGCAGTGATTTCTAGTCAGGTCTTGGATGCCTTAACAGGCAGCCAATACTGGACTACAAATCACTGCTAAGCAGTTGGACATGTGCAGGTTGTAGTCTAGTGGGAATTCAGGACTGTTGAGCTTGGATTTTGCAAATTGGTTTAACTCTCAACCCACTGATTATTTTCAGCATATTTTTCATCAGATATGACAAGATTTGATGAAATGATTTTCTTTTAGCTCAGAATTTCATGTTTAATTTAGTGTTTATGTCATTTTCTGTGTTTTACTTTTAAGAGGTTGTGTTTAGGTCAGCTTTGTCGCATGTTATGAGCCTGTTTGATACAGTTCTTGTGTTTGCCAAAGTTACCATAAAAGAGGAATGTTGGTGAGTTACAGGGCATTGGCATCCTTGTTAATATCAATCTGAAGATATGAGCAGAATTTCCCCAGATGTGCTGGTTCGAAAGCCTCCTTCCTACCTCCTGCCCTCCCCAATTTCCAAGTTGCAGAGGTATTTTAGAGAATACTGTGGAATGTGTAACAAGTACAGCCAAAATGAAACTTTAAACAGTTGAGTCTTGAAGGATGTAAAGGAACTTGTTACAATGTATTTCTCTACCAGGCCCACTTTTCTGTTGGTATTTTATATTAGAGGCTCACAAATTGTGCACCACAACTGACCATTTGACAGTTTGCAAATTGCAGATGCTCCTGGAATCCCTTTAACTGTTATTGCTTGCATTGTATAATTGTTGGGGGGGGGGGGGGGAATCTTTGCACAGTGATGACCAGTCCATTGCAGAACATGTTCCAAGGGGAGTCTTCTAGTGGGTTTTGAAAATCAAGGGGAAGGAGCTAGATATCCAGCACCCCCCCCCCCCCCCCCCACCTCCATGATTTTCTATGCCACTGGAATATATGATATGTGCTCATGTACAAATGGGAATATAATTGAAACTATTCAACTCACCACCGTCTATAGACCTGTATCTAGCAGAAAAGCTTGTCCGTGATTGAATTCTGTTTTTTGGTTTGCTATCACACTCCGTATTTTAGTGTAAGTCTCTCAGCATATGCTACACAGAACAAAACTTGACCTTTTTCAAAGTTATTTGAATTATACCTCAACAATCAAGAATGAAGCAGTCACTCACCATTTCAATCAAAAAATTTATTTTTTACAGCAGATTTTATAATGTGGTGTGATATCCAAATTGTTTGAATTCCAAAGGTATATGTTTCAAGTGACAATGAGTTGCATCATCGCACATGAGATTTAAAATAAAATGACAGCGCTTATAAATATAGGTACCATACACATTATGGTTAATAATGGCCTACATATGAGCACACGACACCTGCAATATAGCAGATGGTTAATGTAATTTTGCATGTGCCATTATCGCAACATTATTAGGTATACTGTATCAGCAATACTCAGAAAAAAGGGTGGTGGAAAGGACAAATATTTGTGTCATTTTCAGAAAGAATTTTTCCAGGTCACAGCAAAAAATACCTGGTTGCTCGAAAATCAGAAACCCACATGTTTTGCGGTTCGTTTTTTTTGCCTAAATCAGAAAATGTTTGTAGCTCACCCGAGCGAAACTCAAAGGGAGCTTTAATGATCACTTTCTGTCCGTCATCCATCGATCATCTGTCTATCCATCATCTATCTGTCTGACTTGAACTTGACATTATCGACTTCTAGAGTTGGGTCGATGTCAGTGTTTTGCGTGCGGTTTCGATTTTGGACCACAACCGAAAAACTGCATCGCATTAACTTGAAAACACCAACATTTTCGGTGGCAGGTAAAATCCGTTCTCCATTGTGCGTTGTTATAGTTTCGATATTTAACAATGGCGGAACAGGCTAAAAGTCTGTGGGTTACAGAATTGAACGAATCAACAAGCAGAAATGCAAATGTAAACTTTGTGACAAAGTCATATCACATTATCAGCATCACAAGGCACTACTTCTAATCTTAAAGGCCATATAAAGTCCTCGCACAAAAAAAGACAATTTACTGAAATTGAACGAGCCATTTCGAGGTGTGCTGATACCTGTGTTATCGGTTTTACCGATACTGATATCCACTGTTCTAGATATTGTCCAATACCGATACTACATTGACTTGGGAATAAGCACACCTGAAATCAACCTGTCAAAACAACAAACATTGATGGCAAGTTGTTATCTATACATTGTTTTCTTGGCACCGATAGTCGATACGTGAGTTTTATTGCAGATCACATCAAAGAGAAAAACTGGAAATTATACATACCACCATGTGTATTGGAAGAAATTTTACCCAAATACAGTGGAGCCCACTTAATTGGATGTCTCTTAATTGTATATCCCTGTTAATTGAATATAATTTTCAAACACAAAACCATTTACCATACCTTCAGTACAAATTTGATCTGTTAATTGCATATGGGTTGTAGAATAAACTCCTGTTAATTGTATATAAATTTTTGTAATATGTCAAAAAAAATTACTGTGACACGCACCAAATTCCCCTTATTTATCAACCTTTTTGGCCTCACTACATCCATATCAGGCATTTATTCTATTATATCTTGTTTGACTGAGCTCTGTGAGCTCTGTCAAACAAGATATAATAGAATAAATGCTCAGTTTACCTCCATTGAACAGGAAACTGAACAAATCCCTGTTAATTGTATACTCCTGTTAACTGAATAATTTTTATGGGAACAGACCCTGCGACAGCGAGAAAGGGATGACACCAGAAGCGAGCTAGTTTGCTCTACTGAGGAGCATGCTAAAAGATGAAGTACGAACACTGTTTGCGAAATTCGACACACTGCTATTTTTATTTGATAACTAGGAAAAATAATGATACAAATTGTTTTTTCGTTATGATAATGAGCAGTGTGCCCGATTAATATGATACATAAATCTGAAATAAAGCCTAGGTAGAGCAAAGGTAGGCGATGATCCGCCAAAGATGGAGTCCACATTGCATTGAAGCAAACCCCAATGGAATGTCTCAATGGAATGGGGGCACCATCCCGCCAACCCGAAGCTGCTGGTGGAAGGAGGTTTGGCATAACGAGGGCATAAGTAAACCCAGGAGGCTAAGGGCAAGGATAGATGTGACAGGTGTGTGTTACAAGCAGGGGAGGCGGACACCTCCTGTAGGAAGCTGCAAAGGCCATGCCATGAGGGCGGTTGATGCCGCTGGGCAGGGCGTCCACGCACGAAAAGGAGGAAGACCTCACCCGGAACAAGCTGTCCGGGTGAGAAGCCAGAGGAAAGTCCCCCCGCAGCTAGGTAGTACTGACAAAAACAAACAAACAAACAGTAAACAAATGAAACAGGAAACTCAGACATGAAAAACATAATAATAGAAAACAGAAAATTGGACCCTCACCACTTTAGCCGCTGTATCCTCGGAAACTTACCAGGTGAGTGAGAAATATGGACGCACCTGATGTGTAACAATCCTCCGAAAGGTCTGACTTGCAGGGTTCCAACTTGGAAGCACAAAGAAAACAATCCAAGAATATTGTGAGGTGTCCTCAACAAAATACACCGGTCCATACCCGGAATAGAGAACGACCAGTATACATGGAAACTGGAAAATATCACATGCACTAAGAAATAAAACACACTATTTACACAGTCCATGAAGAATAACTATTTACACGTCATGAAGACAGGGTCACTATGCCGATGAAGCTGTTGTCACAGGTTGAAAGCATTCAGCTTGAGGTGTGCCATACTGTGTCCCAAGCAGATTGAAGTTCAGCAATTCAGATGATTCTGCTGGCACGATATCGATGCTCCAGAGACATAAAATTGGATGTGTCCATCAGATCGTTGTTCTAACACATGGTGACAGCTGGTTGCAGGATACCAAACACCTAACTTATGGGTGAAACAATCAGGTCACCATCCAGAAAACACTGCCAGGGCAGCAATATGTCCTAACAGTGTCGACGTCATGGTTGCCCAATCGCCACACGAAGATGGATATCCCAAAATTGTAGCTGCAACAAGCCCAAGCCTGTTAAGACAGTGTGTTGAAGTATGGTACCTCAGGTCAAGCCCAAGTTGACTAGAGAAAGACAGATGGGGAGGTGTTCAAGTAAAAAGGGGGTACTAACAGATTGCCGGTCCAGCCCAAGCCGACCATGAGGGAAGTGAATGTTCGGGTCCAGCCCAAGCCGACCACGTTGGGAGGAGAAAGGCCCACTCTCGTTCGGGTTTTACGTAAACCTGAGGTCGAGCCCAAGCCGCCTAAGGGGACAAAAGCAGCAGCAGCCACAGCAAACGGATATTACAATAATCAAAGTGACACTCTGCTCTGATGACAGAGTGAAAGGTACAGAGGAATTGGGTGAATCAAAGCTGTTCCTGCATAGCGTTCGCGGAGCAGGAAAATGTACTGAAAATGCAAAAAATTAATAGCGCCATGTAACTACATGTAGTGCCCTAAATGCTCGAGCTCAAGCCCGAGTTCTTGAAAGCGTGGGGGCACGAATATAAGCCCTGAAAGCATTGGATCGCCAGCGACCCATTTGCCTAATCTGTGCGTCACTGTAGTTGGAGAGCCATCCGGGAAGGCAAACAGGGGACCCACAGCGGTACCTCTGAGGTTTAGATAAGATAGTAAAAGACCAATGGGACAATGGGTCCCACCAGTTGCTTCAATGGTGACCAAATGAGGCTTTTTCTGCAGGTTATGTTTGAAATCCCGATAGGCAAGGCTCGCCGAGTTGGGCTCAATGTGGGCATCACATAATTGCAGAACCTTCCCCGCATTGGAGGTTTGAAGGGGACAGAGTTCCCCAATGCGGGCAAACGAGTAGAAAGCCGTGGTAAACAACGCACGAAAGAGACTGCACTGATAAGCACTATGAGAGCAATGAGCCAAACAATCCACTAACCTGTGCAGTATTGATTCAGTGATAGGCATCTGCAAGTCGAAAGAGGGTCGTAATCGCTGCACCCCTGCCAAGAGCTTGCGGACTAAGAAGGCTTGTGTTGGGTTAGGCATAGACTGCATTTTATGAAAGTAGGAAATGCCCGACAGCATGGATGTGATGGATTTTGAGGAATAATTGTGGTGAAATAGGTGAGACACAAAAAGGCAGAGGAGGTGAATCTTGATCGGCCACTGTAATGAGATACCGAACTGGGAACAAAACTGGGTAAACTTGTCCCTTGTGTGACTGTAAAACTGCTTGGTGGCCGGAGTGAGAGCATTATCCAACAAGGTGGTCATAGTTGTAAAAAGGTCTGAAGTTCCAGTTCCTGTGGGATTGCTGTTGGCTCTTGGTAACATGTTGGTGCAAGCTCCTTGAAGGCTGCCACCTGCGAACGAGAAAGATGATCTGCCATCACATTGGTTTTCCCAGGAATATGTTTGGCTCGAAAAAGCACATTGTTTCGTAAACATACAAGGACCAGGGCTCGAAGGAGTTTAAGAAGATAAGGATTTTTTGAAGTCTGGGAGTTGATGACAGACACCACGGCATCATTATCAGACAGGAATGAAATGCGTTTGTCCTTCATGTACCCTCCCCAAAGGTGTAGGGCTAACACAATGGGGTACAGCTCCAGAACAGCAATGTTCATACTTTTGAGATGTGGAGGCCAAGTCCCGTGGAACCAGTAGCGCCCAGAAATGCCGCCAAAACCACATGATGCAGCGGAATCTGTGTAGAGAGAGAGGACATCACTTTTTGTCCACTGGTCTTCCAGAAAAAGAGTTTTCCCATTATAGGATGACAGGAAGTCCAACCACATGTGCAGGTCGGCTTTGACATCCTTGGTCAATCGGACCCGATGATGTGCATGTGCCAAACCAACCGTGAGATTAATGAGACGACGGAGGAAAACACGCCCTGGAAGGATGACCATGCATGCAAAATTAAGAAGGCCAATGAGACTTCTTAACTCGACCAAGGAGGCTTTTTTACGGTGTAAGAAATCTTGTATCGTGGACCGACATTTCAAGAGTTTGTCGGATGGAAGACGGGCGGACATCTCCCGGGTGTCTAACTCAATTCCCAGAAACACCAAGCACTGGGAAGGAAGGACTGTCTTCTCCTCAGCGATGGGTATGCCCAAATGGCTGCACAGCTTGAGAAACCCATGCAGACCCTGTTGACATCCAGACGGGGTGGGGGCCACAAATAAAAAGTCATCCAGCACATGCAGGATGTGTGAAATCTTACACTTGGTTTCTGCGATCCAGTGAAGTGACGTACTGAACAACTCGAAAAGTTGGCATGAAGACGAGCAACCAATTGGAAGACATTTATCATAAAAATATTGCCCCTGCCACATGAAACCTAAGAGGGGCTGATCCTGAGGGTGAATGGATAACAGTCGGAAGGCAGACTTGGTATCAGTTTTTGACAGGAAACACCCTTGCCCCAGGTGACAAATGGTGGAAATGGCATCCTGAATCGTGTCATAATACACGGTTGACCACTCAGCCGGTATAAGATCATTAACCGAGAGACCTTTAGGATAGGACAGGTGTTGAATCATGCGAAATTCCCCAGGGGTCTTCTTAGGTACCAAACCGATTGGGGACAAAACCAAATTTGGAAAAGGGGGCTGTGAAAAGGGGCCCGCCATTCGTCCCGCCTGAACCTCCTGCATAATTTTGTCCTGCAGGATGTCAGGGTAGTCACCAGCCGATCTCAGGTTTGAAACCTTGCGAGGAGCCGGGCAACCCTGTACACCTAAACGAAAGCCAAAAGTAAAGCCATTAATCAATGTCCATGTCAAAGTGGGGTCATAACCGAGGAGAAACGTAGCGAGTCTATTTACCAGAATTGGAGTTACTGTTGGAGGCCGAGGGTGGCTTGCCAAAACGTCCACGACCTCTGAACCCATTCCCACGAAAGGAGGCTGAACCTCCTTGGAAACGAAAGGAACATTTCTGGAAGCTGTGGCCCTGTTGACACTTGAAGCAACTGTGAGAGTACCTACAGGGCCCCTCACAGTTACCCCCCTCATTGAAACGAAAGCAATAACCAGCTGGGATGAAACGACGACCCCGTCGCCCCGGACCACGATCCCTGGGTGTAGGGGTCTGGTACTTCTGGAATTTGGGAGCACTTCCCCTGGGAGCTGCTTGCATGTACAATTCCCAATGAAAGTGGTTTAGCTGTGACTGCGTTTGCCTGAGCAACCGAAATTGTTAGTCATAGAAAGACCAGTCAAAACCAATTGCTGCCAAATGGCGGATATTGGACTGGTATTTCAATAACTCAGCCGCGTCCTCCGGAAATTTCTCAATGTGTATCATCATAAAGACCTCAAAGGCACTCAGCCATTGAGGCAAGGATGTGAGAGCCTTTGGGGCCTTAGGGACCCACATTATGGTGGGAGTACCCTGAGAAGCATCCACTGATAATGAGTATGGAGTCTCCAAACCAGAGGAGTGCTGTGGAAGCAAGGTGGCCAAGTTGACAAACTCTCGAGCCCAAATCTGGGCTTTGAGTTTAGGATTCACATTCGCAGCCAATGGCAGCGAAGTAGAAATGAAGTCTGATGCCGGCAATGCTGGCAGCATGGGTGTTAAGTCTGTGGTACCCGATGGTGGTACAAGTGGTGAAGGGCCTAAGGCCACAGAGGTAAAGTCCCGGGAAGAATGACCCTGCGAAAGAAAATTACCTGGCACCTGCTGTAAGGCATCCTGCATTGCCTCAGAAACCTGATCATCCAGAGATGTGGTCGATCGTAGAGATGCTGGAATATGAACTGTGACGGTGATGGAGTCACTGGCAGAAGGTGCAGAGCAAGTACTTGGAATGTCGGGTGGAGCACTCCTGGTTGCAGGTTCCGATGTGGTTACAGCTGCTCCACTCTCTACAGGGGTAGCACTGTCTCCTGTGGTCTGACGTGTCGAACGAGGTGTGCATTTCTGCTACGAGGCTGATAAGACTGAGAAAGGCCATCCTGAAGTTGGGACCGCTTACGTTTTGGTGGCATGCTGAAAGAGAAAAAAGAAAAACCAAGAAAGGAGGTGATGAGATAAGTGAGCTAAGGTGTCGGTTATGCATGCCCCACCCACCAAAATATAGAACCGCTCCCTGAATGTTCTCAAATTATGACCATAGGAAATGCAAAGATTGCAGTCCAGCAGACACCGCCGGCCAGCACAATTTGCGCCAATCCGGAGATGTCAGGTGGGTAGCATAGCAGCTTTCGGTCAATTCACAACTACAGCTTAATCAATTGCACATGAAAAATAAGGTAACTAAGAGGAGACGCCAAGCCACATTTAGCCAAGGTGGAAAGCTGCTAATCAATTTTGAAAATTGAAATCAACCCATGCTGTGGTGGGGTAAATATTGTGAATTTGTGCAGGGCTAGATTTAACTGGATGCGCATAGCAATGTTTGAAACAATCTTCGACTATAGTGAATCTACTTTAAAGACAAAAACATATAAAGAACAGAAAATGCTAGGAAAAACTTATCCAAGTAAGTGAATTGCTATTTAATTTGGAAAAAACATGAATTTATGGCCGGTATCCCAGTATACCCATAGCTGTCAAAGGGGAAAAAACAGGATATCTCACTGGTTGAAAGCAACCATCAGTTAGTGAGATCCATACACCTGCAAGACAGGCCAACCACGTCCATCACCACACATGACAATGGCCAGAGGCACAGCAAACTGGCAGCACCAAGAAAAAGGCTGCCCATGAGTCAATAGTCTCTCAAAATCACGAGGGTAAACAAGCCCACTCTAAATCAAGAGAACACCTGGGCACACAAAGACACCTCTGTGTTTGTTTTTTTTTTTTTTTTTTTTTGTTTTGTTTTGTTTTGTTGAGTTGTTTATTGTGTTACGATTGGCGTGATATAGATCTATACATATAGCAGACACAACATGTACTTCAGTGTCAACAAACCACCTGGCTGTGCACCTCAGAATATGAGCTCATTGCCATCTCTAGGGATCAATTGGACAATACAAACCAGGCACATAGTGCCGAGAATGAGCCTATTATTCGACATACACACCAGAGAGACCATATTCATGACGACAGATAGATAAACACGAATTATGTAGTTCTTAGTTGGTGTTCATTTCTTTTTTTTCTTTTTTAACATTAATATATACTTTTTTCTTTTTTTTTGTATGGTTGTTGTGGCAGTGGAGGTCCAACGTAACCCCCTTTAACAGCTAGGGAGAAAGTTGTTGAGAAAAAATAATATTGCACCCCGAATGTAACCCCATTTAACAGCTAGGGAGAAAGTTGTTGAGAAAAAATAATATTGCACCCCGAATACTACGGCAATAACGTTCCAAACCCCTCTCATTGAAATGAACCCCATCACATAAATACTGTGATGCAACACTGTGAAATTTCCTGTGCTTCCAAAAATGGAGAGCCAGAGAAGTTGCTGGAAGGACGTGCTCCAAATACAAATTGAGTTTGTGGACCCGAAGGTTGGATTCTGGCACAGACAGGGCGTTCACTCGGCCAGGGGCGGTAGACACTTTTGTTCGAAAGAAGGCCTGGCAGACAAAAACCGACTGAACCCCGAACTGCATCAGCAATTCAGAGGCCAAATCGTCAATTGAACTGCCGACCGTTTCGGCTGGAATACCAGCGAGATCGTTGGAACCAATTTGTAACACCACCAAAACAGGCTTAAACTCATTGAGTATTTGAAAGTCCAGAGATCTCAATTTTTGCACTGTCGAACCGCCCTAGCTCTGAAAGCGGCACACCACCGGCCGACCCTTGAATGTGGTCAACTTGAGGGGAGGGGCAAAGTCGCCCCGGGACGGGAAACGCACCTCCGGTCGTAAATAACGGCCCAGCCGGGCGATAAAGGAACTACCCATCACTAAAACCTTGACCGGAGTGGCATTCCCGTCCATAATAATAACGTGTTAGGAGGTACTATAATTGAAAAGTAACTCACCTGCAAATTGGAACGAACATACTACAATAGCGAACAAATTTTTCTTGCGTAAACTGAACTGTTGAAAGACTTGAAGAGCGGTGTAGCCGATACCAGATGAAGTAAGATGGCGAAAGGACGCGCTTGCTGGCACTGGACAATATATATTACAGTGATTTGGCTGACCGCATCTGCGAGTGTTACCAATTATAGACCAAAAACAAAGAAAGTTGCAGAAGGCACTAATTATTTGATAGAAATATGATCCCCCTCCGGTATCCGTGCGCTGGAGAACATGTGGAAAAGTTGACCGGAAGTACGCGTTTGGTTTGTGCAGTTCGTGAATAGTGCAGGGCTTTGTGATAGAAATAAACTGCACACATGTCGAGTAACCTGCTGAATACTCGAAGTTACGAGGAAAATTATTTTGAGACTCGGTTCGTTCCCATAAATGTAGCTAATCATTAAAATTCTCAGCCCCTTATTTACTGGCAAAATGGATATTCAATTAAGAGAATTCTACTGTAATTAACTTTTAAAAAATACCTATTATGCTGGTGTCATATTGTATACAATGTCTCCGGAAATTGTTTTACATGACAACCAAGAGAAACCGAAAGCATCTTTTTAACCCTTTACCAACGTAACGGCCAAAACCGGCCAGCGCTATTCACAAAAATCGTCAATTAATTTTCATTATTTTTTCATTTTGGTCTAAAAAACATAGGTTATGACCCCTCATTGGAACGAGCTCAACGAGCTCGTTCCAATGAGGTGTCATAACCAATGTTTTTGAGATAAAAAATGAAAACAAATAGTTATTCAAGAATTTTGTTTGCAAGTGTCGTCTGTTTTTCAGGTTAGGTAAAGGGTTAAAACAGCCTATAATTCCAGGAATTGTTAAAGTGTTTCCAGGAAAATGGGTGATTGCCATGTGCTTTTTTTAAAAAATAAACAACAAAGATTAACGCCTGACCAACGTGTTGTTTATTTTGCTGAGCTTGAATTTGTGTCACTTTGTTTTGATATTGATTATCACTCAACCTTCTGACATCAATTCATTAGATGAAAACTTGCACCAGAGAATCAAAATATAGTCAAGAAAAAGTTAGTTTAAAGTAAACAAAACAGAAGCAAGACACTTTGCAGTAGCTCATTTGCATTGTACTGGAGTCATGACACTATGGCCGGCTGCTGATTGGTCATGATTCCTTTGTAGGCATGGTCTATGCTCAAGTCTTCAATCTTCAAAGATAATTGAAGAGAGTGAAGTGACATGTGGTCTGCACATTGCACATGGGTAATGGAAATTTTCTTTTGTTGACAATCGAAAATAGGTGATAAATGAATAGGGGCGCAACACTGAACAGTGATTTATTTGAATAGAATATCACTTACTATGTGGGCGCTCGAATTTGAACTTAATGAAAATTGAGGAATATTTTTTAAAATCTTTTTCTTCAGATCCACAAATCACAATCTTTTGATATTTGGCATGTAGTATCCTTAGTGGGGTGAGATTCAAGTTTGTTCAAATCAAGTCTCCGGGTTCATATTTGGGCTCCTCCTTGAAAACCCGAATTGTTTTTTTCAAATCTTCAGATCCACCAAACCGAATATTTTGATGATTGGTTTAGAGCATCCCTAGGGTAGGTCAGATTCAAGTTTGTTCAAGTGCAATATGCAGAATTTGCTTGTTCTTAGTGCAATATGCAGAATTTGCTTTAAAAATTTTCTTCAGATCTATAAGTCAGAATCTTTTGATATTTGACCTGCAACATCCTTGAAAGGTTCACATTCAAATTTGTTCAAAGCAAGTCCCTTGGGTAATCTTTGGAATCCCTATAGGAGCCCGAATTTTAACTTGGTGCATTATAAGGACTATTCTTAAAAAATCTTCTTCATATCCATGAGTCAGATCTGATTGTGGTAAACTTTAGAGAGATATAAATGTGAGTATGTAAGATTAACATTTGCTCAAATGGGACCACCAGCCTCTAGGCCACCCCTGGGGTCCATTGGGCAAAATTCTAATCATTTGTTTGAGAAGAAAATTTGGAAGATTTTGAGAGATTTTCTGGAAAAATTAGATTTTACCCTGTTATGGAGGAGTGAGAGGAGGGGGTGCACTGGGAGATTTTTTCTCTTTGCTTCAAAATGTGTTTGAGTGACATTATGCAACCCCCCCCCCCCCCCCCCCCCCCAATTCACCCAACAGACCCTAGCTAAATAGAGAGTAATCGCTCGATTGGATTGGTTACGTGAAATAATTCATGAGAGGTGAGGGACGTTGTACAAACACGAGTGCACGAATGTGCACGAGTGTTTTACAATATAGTCCCTTGCCTTGAATGAATTATTTCACGTAACCAGTCCAGTCAAGCGATTACTCTGTTTATTACTTTTCATTATTAACGATAATTATATTATTTAACCCTTTACCTAATGTAACGGCCAGCGCTATTCTCAAAAATGGCAATTAATTTTCATTATTTTTTCATTTTTTGTCTCTAAAACATAGGTTATGACCCCGCATTGGAACGAGCTTGTTGAGCTCATTCAAATGAGGCGTCATAATGAAAATAATAGCTATTCAAGAATTTTTTTTTTGCAAGTGTCGTCTGCTTTTCATATTAGGTAAAGGGTTAAAAAAACAATGAAGTCCCCATAACATCCACGGCAAAGCATCTTCGTTTGCGCACACGGATACATGACGCAATTGTTGATTGCATAATTCTTGTATGAAGTTATCGTTTCTAATCAAACCCGAAAATCAAAGTAAATCATACTTTGGAAAGTAATAAAATAGATTAACACTATTAACATGTAGATTCTGAATGTGACCTTAAAATCTTGTTTAAGCAATGTTATCAGGTGAGCAATTAAGGCCCCTTGGGTCCTCTTGTTTCTTTATTCATAAATTGAATGTTCATTTCAAACCACTGTAAGACTGATGGTGGATATGTAAATCTTGACTTCAATGCATGTCCAATTTCTGTGATGTTAATCTATTTTTCAAAATCTTGTCAGAAGAAGGAATATTTGTTATATGCTGCCTTATAAGATAGTGGGAAATGTCTTTTGACATATAATAAGAGGATATCTCTCCAAATGTGACATGCATATAAGTTTTAACTTGCGGCTCTCACCTGCTTGTGAAATCCTTTGTGTCCTTCCAGTCGCTCATTAGATTATTATGATTTCTTAATAAATACAAGCATTATGTAGATAATTGCAAATGACCACTAACAACAATTCCCCCACAACTCAGTAATTGGCAATTCATGAATATCCATCTGGGGTCAGGTTGTAAATGTGAACTAACATAAAGGCGGAGTTAACTGCCAGCACTTTGGTGGTTGCTGTTCAGTTGATATGGTGGCAGAGCATTTATGGCCAGGTGAATGGATGCCAGAGACCTGGGATTGACTCCCATCAAGGTCAAATTCCCCCAAAATTTAGTTTTCATTTCAGTGTCTCGAACCCAGTACTTTCCTTGCCGGAATTCCTGCTTGACAAAGGCAGTATAAATTTAAATGCAGATTCCTGTGTTTAAAAGCTGGGATCACAAACCATTTTATCCTCAACAATCTAAATATTTTTTCAGGTTGTACTTGGTGGTGGTCAAGAGGCTATGGAAGTAACAACTACATCAACAAGGATAGGAAAGTTTGATGCCAGATTCTATCAACTTGTGTTTGAAGAAGAATTTGCACGAGTGAAAGGACATTTTGGTCCAATCAACAGCTTACAGTTTCATCCAGATGGAAACAGGTAAAACAGACTTGACACTTTGTCACATGATCAGCATAAAGTAACTGGTAGAGTGTTAAATTATTAAATTAACCCTTTCAACACTGGTGGTATCTTCCATGGCAGAAATTGGAAGAGTCCATATCTATTATTTGGGGGTAGAGCAATTAATATTATCAATGTGCAGCCTTCACACACGTTCACTTAATAGCCATCCTACTCAATGAAATTATGACGTACCGTGTTCCTGGACCGGAAAAGCGGCCTCTCATGTTGAAAGAGTTAAGTGATTTGTAACATGAATATTTTATTTTTAGGAAACCATTCCATCAGCAAGTTGAGAGTCACATATTCGCAAGATTTTATTCTTTAAATAATTATTTTATCAAAATTTATTGAAGAGTGCCTGCAAGCTTTCCCATACAGTACAGCTGCCGCGGACTGGTCATTTTGCAAAGGACGGCAATATTTTCATGGACGCAATAATATTAAACTCCGATCACTAATCATCAAAAATTTAATTAATGAAGCATCGTAGACATAAGTAAATACATGCATGGACATCACTGCCCACATGTGGATTACGACCAATCCATTCTGACTGTATTGTACTGCAGTTAAAAATGTAACCAACTAAGTGCAAAATAATATCGGTGAAGAGATTTCCAGGTAAAAAAATACCACTGATGAGAGACCGATTTTCAATGACGAGCGAGGTGGTTGAGAAACAAGTATTTTTAGTCGAGTTGTGACGAAGTCAAACTCGACTTATAGTTTGGTGAATGGCGGGCGGGCGGGCGGGCGGGCGGGCGGGGTGGGCGGGCGGGCGGGTTGGCGGGCGGGCTTTCGTAAACAATTGGTTTCCGGATGATAACTTGATAGTGGTTCAACTCACATTCATTAAACTTCATACGTAGGTTGGTCTTGGTGGGAGGAAGAACCCTATTGATTTTGGACATGCTACGTCGAAGGTCAAGGTCACAGTGACCTTGAACATAGTAAATCTTAAACAATTGGTTTCCGGATGATAACTTGATAATGGTTCAACTCACATTCATGAAACTTCATAGGTAGATTGGCCTTGGTGAGGGGAAGAACCCTATTGATTTTGGACTCGCTACGTCAAAGGTCAAGGTCACAGTGACCTTTAACATAGTATATCGCAACAATTGGTTTCCGGATGATAACTTGATAGTGGTTCAACCTAGAGTCATGAAACTTCATAGGTGTGTTGGCCTTGGTGCGAGGAAGAACCCTATTGATCTTGGACTCACCAGGTCAAAGGTCAAGGTCACAGTGACCTTGAACATAGTATATCGCAACAATTGGTTTCCGGATGATAACTTGATAGTGGTTCAACCTAGAGTCATGAAACTTTATAGGTGTGTTGGCCTTGGTGCGAGGAAGAACCCTATTGATCTTGGACTCACCAGGTCAAAGGTCAAGGTCACAGTGACCTTGAACATAGTATATCGCAACAATTGGTTTCCGGATGATAACTTGATAGTGGTTCAACCTAGAGTCATGAAACTTCATAGGTATGTTGGCCTTGGTGCGAGGAAGAACCCTATTGATCTTGGACTCACCAGGTCAAAGGTCAAGGTCACAGTGACCTTGAACATGGTATATCGCAACAATTGGTTTCCGGATGATAACTTGATAGTGGTTCAACCTAGAGCCATGAAACTTTACAGGCGTGTTGGCCTTGGTGCGAGGAAGAACCCTATTGATGTTGGACTCACCAGGTCAAAGGTCAAGGTCACAGTGACCTTGAACATAGTATATCGCAACAATTGGTTTCCAGATGAGAACTTGATAGTGGTTCAACCTAGAGTCATGAAACTTCATAGGTGTGTTGGCCTTGGTGCGAGGAAGAACCCTATTGACCTTGGACTCGCCAGGTCAAAGGTCAAGGTCACAACTCGACATTGGATCTGTGATCCTGAGCGGCATTTTTTTTAATAGTTTAGATTTTAACTTCTTTTTACAGTGGAGAAACTCAGCTGAAGGGGCCAAGTTCTGTCCTGTTGTTGAAATAAAATCTGTAAAGCTTTGCCGGTAGAGCCAGTATAAATAAATAAATGAATAAAAGGCACAGCAATTTCTTAACCATTTACCCAACATAACGGCCAAAACTGACCAGCGCTAGTCACAAAAATCGCCCATTAATTTTTATTATTTTTTGTCTCAAAATCATAGGTTATGACCCTTCTTTGGAATGTGCTCATTGAGCTCGTTCCAATGAGGGGTCATAACCTATGTTTTTGAGACAAAAAATGAAAAAAAATTAGTTATTCAAGAATTTTGTTTGCAAGTGTCATTTGCTTTTCATGTTAGGTAAAGGGTTAAAATACTCATCAAGAATGTTACATTATTCCCCTCTTTGTGAATAGAAACAACCAATTGTATAGGTATTAACTGGTTGAGTGCAGGAAGCCCATATTGAGGCTCTTTCCTGAAGTACTGAAAACCAGGGGTCAGTCTGGCAGCTGATTTTAGGAGAAGTGACTTCTCCCTCCAGAGACTTTAGGGAGAAGTCAGTGGCCAGGAAGGAGAAGTCAGTGGACATGAGGGAGAAGTCAGAAAAAAACATAAAACATATATGACATTGTGTCAAAATACATGTACATAGAGGACACAACAATAGAGGACACATTACTATATGTATATATTGCTATATTTTAGTGTACTGGCAAATAAAATATCAATATCAATAGCTAACATGACAAATTGTGGAGAAAAAAATCCCCCCACCCTCAAACAGAAAAACTGTGTCTTTCATGGTTTCTGAATGCCCTGACTCTTTCCCTACCAGTGATGACTATGGTTACCATGTAGTTGATTTTGTATTTGCCTCAATGCAGTGGATTTGGAAATTTGAATTACCCATTGTGAGAGTGTTCTTCTCGTTTAGAGAAGGTATATTCTTTTAAAAAAAATATTTAATGTATTTAAAAAAAATTTCAAGTTCACATAAGAATCTGGGTCATTCATGGTTTCTGAATGCCCTAATTGAATTGAAAAGTGTAGTTAAAAAGTTTTCAATAACCTTCATTTCTTAAGCATTATTAACAATTTGAGTTTTATTTCTAAGGTAAATGACAAAATATTACAGTTCTCTCTTCCCTTCTGTCACTGTGCAGAAAAATGACAATTTCTGCTGACCATCTTACATTGACACGTGCGATTGGTGCAATGAAGGCCTGCCATTTTTATCCATCCTTATAATGTGTGATTTATATCATAGCCTTATTACATTTAACTCCCTTGGAATACATGTTTTCAAAGCAAATTGCAGTGCAAATTTCAATGGAACAAATTTTTCAATGGAAAAGGATGTACTGTAACCGTAAGCAATTTCGACTTTTTATGTATGAACTGTCTCCTTCACATTTTTTATTCTTTTGAAGCGGTAGTTAATTTTAATAAATTCTAATTGACACAATGCGTGTCTTAAGTGATTAGTTGTTTTTGCTTGCACTTTGTTTTTAAACAGCCACTTTGTGCTGGTTGCTACCAGTTGGGGTGAATTGTACGAACGACTACACCACTACAACTCTTCACAGATATAAAGTAAGGCTAGTTTAGGCTATTTTTAGAACTGTATGATGGATTTTAACAGCAGTCGGGTTTACTTAATGAATGCAGAAGCGTTTTTTTTAATAAAACACAAGAAAATGCATAAAACTGCCATGTCTCCAAAGCAAGTTCTGGACGGCGACTTGAATTTCGCCCCAATGTAAGCCAAGGCGACTCGAGGAATGACAAGGCGACTTCTTATCCCTAGTCACCCCCTCGGCTGGCCCCATTGCTGATACCACAATTTAAAGTCTTCATATTCTGTGGATGTGCTTCACATTATCTCTGAAGTGAAATTATTTGGTCTGCATGGATTTGCCTTGTTACAAGCCAACCACATGTAAACAAATTTTGAATATCAAAAATAATTTAGCACTCTACCAGTTTTATAGTATATATTTTTACCTCCTTATTTTTTTTTCAATGTGTAAAAAATATTTTAAATGAATTATGCTGTTGGATGTTTTGTTGATTCATTTAGTGTTATTTATTTATTTATTTGAGTTTAACGATACTTTCGACAGCCAGGGTCACCTCCTGTCAGACTGTTTTACAAGTGGAGGAAGCCGGAGAGAACCACCAAGCAACGGTGCAGTTGTCAGACTCTCCAATGTACTAACTCACAATCAGGAAGACAGGTGCACCATCGAGATGCAGTATTTAGTACACAGTGCCACTGTTTCCCTCCCCATTCCCCCCCCCCCCCCCCCCCACATGGGCAATCAGGATTAAGTGCCTTGCCCAGTGACACAATGCAGTTATCCCTGGTGGGGATCGAACTGTGGTCCTCACTGTTTGATGTCCAATGCCATAACCACTGAGCTACTGTGCTCCCTCTTCCTGTGTTATTCCTCAGATGTTGTTACATTTGGTAACGTGTTAAATGCCTACATGTATACTGTTTGGAGCTCTTATTGTTGAATAGTGTATTGGTTGCGACAAGTTGTGGAGGGGTATACTGGAATCGTCTGTCCATAGACAATAGACATAAGATTGTCCACAGATTTTCTTCGATGTTTTGAAACTTGGTATGCATGTTCACCACCATGAGAACCTGTGGACCTGCGATTATAGTTCCAGTTGGACTATTTTCACCATAGTTATACCCCTTATCTACTTAGAATAATTTGCTGGCAGGTCTAAATTTGGTCTGGAGATTTTCTCTGCACATCTGCAATTTTAATCTGGATGTGCATTTCAGTACCGTGGTGCCCGTTTTATAACTATTGCTTTAGTCGTATGCCAATCATTGCGCCGAGGGGTAATTTTCTCCATTGGGTAAAGGGTTAACCCTTTATTTAATGGATTGGCCACATCCACCCACATAATATACAAATCCTGCAGTAGAAAAAGAATTATATTAAAGAAACTTGCAACAAAACCCCTAATTGAAACAGGCTTGTTGAGCTTGTTCCAGTAATGGGTAACATGATATGGTTTTGTTGAAATTTTTTTTAATTTTGATAAAATAATATTTAAAATAATAAATTTTAATATCGTCTGCATTGGCTTGTCAGAATATTGAATTTTCAAGCAATAATTTTTATGCCCCGGCCTCTTTGAGGATGGGCATTATGTTATCACCATGTCCGGCATCGTCTGGCCGTTAACTTTTCGCAATCCGTCAGTTAACTAAAGTTCTACCAACCGGATCTTTACCAAACTTCATATGTGGTTCAGGTATGATGAGTGGAAGAGGCCCTTTTATTTTGATCATGATGTGTCAAAGGTCAAGGTCACATTGGCCCCCATTGTTAAATACTCTTAAAATTGGTATCCGCTCTATAACTAAAGTTCTACCAATTGGATCTTTACCAAACTTCATATGTGGGTTAGGTATGATGAGTGGAAGAAGCCTATTTATTTTGACCTTAGTTTCCCAAAGGTCAAGGTCCCAGTGACCTCCAATGTTAAATACACTTGAAATTGGTTTCTTCTCTATAACTAAAGTTCTACCAACCAGATCTTTACCAACTTCATATGTGGGTTAGGTATTATGAGTGGAAGAAGCCTATTTATTTTGTCCATGATGTGCCAAAGGTCAAGGTCACAGTGACCTCCAATGTTAAATACACATGAAATTGGTTTCCGCTCTATAACTCAAGTTTTACCAACCAGATCTTTAACAAACTTCATATGTGGGTTAGGTATGATGAGGGGAAGAAGCCTATTTATTTTGACCATGATGTGCCAAAGGTCAAGGTCACAGTGACCTCCAATGTTAAATACACTTGAAATTGGTTTCTGCTCTATAACTAAAGTTCTGCAAGACTGATCTTGTTTTTTGTTTGTAATTCTATCCATATTGCAGGAGGGGGCATATGCTACGCTTTGCGTTGCTCTTGTTTTTCATGATAAACCATGAAATTTAACAATTCAGTCTTGTTTGACAGAGCTCTGTCAAACAAGACTGAATTAGTTAAATTTCAAGTTGCATTATAAAAAATATGTCCTCATTGAAATTTTGTTATTTCGACATCAGTGTGCAGCGAATTAAATGACAATACCCCTTTGTGAACCATGGGAAGTGAAGCAGTTCTTGTAATACTTTGTGAATAGCACTGCCAATATGTGGCTGCTATATTAGATACATTGTTAACTCATAACTCGCTGAGTATTTTCAAGATATTTTTCATCAAATCTAGTCATGGCTGCTGTAAAGAAGCCATGACTAGATTTGATGAAAAAAATCATCTATGTTTAACTCAAGAAGTCACTGGTGAAAAAACACATTCAATTTACAAGGGCAAAATTTAATTTAATGTGCCAAAATTATACTTATTGCAGTGGCAAGAGAAATCCTGACCTGGGCAGGAATATCTGCCAGCAGCATGCAAGGAGTTAATTGCTTACATGCATTCTCTCTGGAGCTCAGCATTTTGAATCCTGTATTGATTGGGATTTAAGTAGAAGTGTCTGCCAGGAACACCAGGAAGTGAAGCAGTGCGTGCAAAACTTTGTGAATAGCACTGCCGATATGTGGCTGCTACTTTAGATACATGGTTAAAGGCCTACATGTATTCTGTCTGGAGCTCAGTGTTTTGAAGCGTGTATTGATTGGGATTTAAATAGAAGTGTCTGCCAGCAGCTCGGTGGAACACCAGGAATTGGAGCAGTGCTTGTTTGCTTCGGTAAACAAGCTCTGTGTTGCTTTGCTGGTAAAATCAGACTCAGTAACCAGCACCTGCCATTGAAATCCTCTGAATTTAGCAGCACAGATAATAACAACTGGTAAAACTTGATGTCATACCTTTATTGTCGTCATTATATAGACATCAAGTCAGAAAGTGGGTAGCAGAATATTATATTTCAGTGAATTTGAACTCAATTTCATTTTCTATTTTCAGTTACAGCAGTGGTGCCGAAGATGGATTTGTCAGAGTGAATTATTTTGATCCTGTTTATTTTCAATATTCTGCCGAAGATTAATCATGAACATTCTAAATTTATCTTGTAAATGGACAATTAAAATGTGGAAGCTTACTTGCATGTTGTGATGAAAAAGTTCTGGTTTTGTTCCATTTTCCAGCTTTAAGCAGGACATGGACTTTTTTCCTCTTCATTCTCTTCATTTTTGTTCTTGTAAAAGGGGGTATAAATATCGGAAGCAAATGTCTTTCTGCCAGGGCCAACTTGATTGGCCTAATGTAATGCACGTCATTCATAGAGCTTCTTCCATTGACCTGATGTCATTAGCGACAACAAAGATATGCATGTGTTTTTTCCATACTAGAAAAGATTGCTGTACTAAAACAGGTTGACCAGATGATATGCTTTTATATGACATACTGTTAGAAAGAACTCCGAGTTGCATTACCAATTTATCACATAATATGTCATTAGCAGCAACAAAGATATACCAGTTTTGTTTCCATACTAGAAAGAATTGGTGTACTGAAAAAGGTGAGACCAAAGCAGGCCTCTAGATTAATAAACAAAGGAATGAAAATAAATCCACAAATTTTTAGAATATGAATCACAATGAGAGAGCTGGTGTGATGGCAGCTCAATATATCATCCCTTGAAAGCATAAAGGTGCCAACTGCAATGCTAAAGCAAATTCTGATGCCTTCAGAAATGAAACTTCATCACAAGATCTTAGGCAATAATCTTGTGGGGATCATGGTGGCTTATTGGTTAGAGCAATGAACTTTAAACTAAAAGGACTATAGTTTGATCCTGATCCTCTACACTGTGTCCTTGGGCAAGATACTTTATCCCAACTAACCATGGTGGTGCTGTGCACTGAGGCGAGCTCCACGTGCAGGGTGCACTTTCATTCAACAGCTGTTAACTATGTTTGTGCTGGAGTCCGACAGTTGCTCACCATAAAACTGTCCATATCCTTGAACCCTAATAAACAAACGAATCATAACCTTGCAATCAAGTTTGATAATCAACTACACTGGCTTGGTAGCAGCAGAATTATGGCCTCTGAGTTTGTAAATGTGGTCTGAAGTGTCTGAGGCAATCTTATATTCTTGATTAACACTGAACAGTCCTTTGTGCAATAAGGAAACTAGGTCAGAATTCTGTGAGTATAATATCTGTGTAAAGTTTGCTTACCAGCCTCAATGTTCTTACAGCAATTGTGTTGGGGGAGGGGGGGGGGGGGGGGTGGCAGAATGAGTGAAAATGCTCATAAAAGTCTTCATGATTACTATTGATGTCTTTTATCTATAACTTTGAAACTAGGTCGCATTGTCTGTGACTGTATTATTTTGCAAGATCAATACGCAGCCATGCTAGCATTGTGGTGAGAGTTCAAGCCCTTGAACTTGTGAAATTGTTCCTAAAAGTCTGATGCAATCTTGTCTTCATGATTATCACCAGATGCTTTAAACTCTAACAATGGAACTTGGTTACATTTCGTATTACCAGGGGCATCACTAAGAGCATTTTGGGAGGTGGGGAAGTCAAACACACACACCCAATAAAAATATTTCCAGTTATTTCTTCTGAATTAGGTGTCTTACATATTAATTTGCTGTCACTACTCACTTACAAGACTGGATTTGATACATGGACTTAATCACCAGGGGTGGACTGGACCAAGAAAAGTTACCAGGGAATGCACCAAGGAGGCCCCAGAACCGGAGAAAATTTTAATTTTGCAAACTGAATGAATGTGGCTTCCTTGCATCTGAGCAATCAGTGACTGTTCGCATAGAGGACATTTCGATGGCATTTTTGTATCGTCTTCATTGATCATTTGACAAAAATAGTTCAACCAGGGAAGGGGGACAGGTGGCATCGTGAAGACCATAGTTCGACCCAATCAAAGAAAATTTAGATTTTTGAATTTGAAGGAATGGTGTTTCCTGTTATCTGAGCAATCAATGGCAGATTAGACTGCTGGTATATCACAGTGTCCTCTATGTGGACTGCCATTGGCATACCGGCAGTGTTTGCAATCAGAACCATTTTGCCTTTTGCTTATTTTCTCTAAATTTCACATACCAAGAGATGATGGGCTGCATCAATTCTAGGGGCCTCAGGAGAGACCCAATAGGGGGCCCACCAGGAATTTTCTCGGTGGACCATGCATCCATTGCCAGGCCTTAAAATAAGCAGCCTGACATTTGCAGAATGAGGTCCCCAGAGGATGAATTTGATGATGCTATCCCATACAGTTTGCCAATTTATCCTCTGAGTATCTCTTTCTGTTTAGTTTTGAGACCCTGATTCAGATTGAGGTTCACAGGAGGTAAATTTAGTGATGCTACTCTGCTGTGCAGGGTAGCATTAAATTCACCCTCTGGGGACCTCATTTTGCAGATGACAGTCTGCTTATTTTCTGGCTTGGCCAGTGCACCTCTGTACATCACACACACACACCCAGTCATACAATTTGAGGTCTATAGTAAAATTTGGTCTGTTGGGTGCTCTGCATGACCAATTTGGCGTTCCTGTACCATGTACGATAATGAAATATGAAGTTGCATTACGATTACTTACTTACATTTTATCTATCCACAAATAAATTTTCATGAGGTCTCCAGTTTTTTAACTACAATCCCGAGTACTATTCCAAGTACATTATCAAGGCATGCCTTCAACATTAGAATGTTTTATCAGTTGGGACTTGAGCCATCAAAGTCCGGACAAATCAGGTTTAGAACCTCCCTGCTCCCCCCCCCCCCCCCCCCACTGTCATCTTTGTGATGCCCCTACATATGACACTGATCACTTAATTGATTACCACCCACAATAGCCTCATGACAAGAGTTATGGTATCTGAATTAGTGAAATTGCTCTTATCTTAAAGAGGGTTCCAATTCAAATGAAAAGTTCTTGAATTTTAGCCCCTTCCTTAAAGAGTGCTTTAATTTGTTTCAATCCTTGAAAATTACCGATATTTGAGAGACTCGAACTTGCACTCAAGGGATGATATATATCTAGCAAACTGTGTTTTCCAGAAATCAGGTCCTCAAGGCTGAAATTCTTTGTGTTGATGGTGTTGCATATAAAAATTATAATAGTCCTTGAAAATCGTGGTTAGAGTCCTTGAAAAATGCTTAAATAGTGCTTGAATTTGATTATCTAACAGAACAGCAAACATGATAAACATATGAAGCAGTCTGGTCTTCACCTCAGGAAAAATTCATCATCCTCTGTTACATGATGGATAAATTCTGAATGTGGTCATCTACAACAACGAAATTTAGCCATAACATCTGGCAATAATCTTCTGACAAAATTTGAAAACCATTGATGACAACAAGGAAGAAGCACTTCTGGCCCTGGATTTATCGGTAGAGATAATTTGGGCTATGCAGGCCCCTCCATTTTACTCATGATAATGATCCTGGGTCAGTGTGTATCACTAGAGTCCCTCAGATTGATTTGAGGAATCCCTCCTCACTCTCGCCCAACAAAAAAATTTAGTTTTCCTTTGCTGAAAAACATAAGGCTTCTCAGCCTGACTAGTTCTGCTCAGTGGCATAGTTTGCAGGGGCAGTAGTCTCTGATGAAAATGATGGTGCTTTGACATTTGTCCTCTTAACCTTTAAGGGCTTGGAGATTTTTATACAGCGGTTACTGACAAATTGATATTGGTAAAGTTCTTTGCTAAAGCAGAGCTAAAAGTGGATTTAATATCTAAAAAAAAACATCATCTTGACAGCAAAGTGATCTCCACATCAAAGGAAACAAATCTCGGTAGATTTAAAGTCATAGCCTAATTTTAATATCCTCTTGAAAACAAAACTATAGTTTCATGCACATATTGCTCATAAGGTGTCAATGATTTGGATGGGGGCACGGTGGCTCACTTGGTAGAGGTGCAGGCTGCAAGCCGAGAGCTCCTCGGTTCGAATCCCACCTGCGGCAACCACGTTGTGTCCTTGGGTAAGACACTTCACCCCCATTGCCCATGAGGGGGCATGGTGGCATTGTGTACTAAGGCGTACTGCATGTCGATGGTGCACCTGTCTTCAACCAATGCTAACCCTGCTTGTGTGGAGTCAGTATGTTGGTGAGCTGACAGTTGCTCGGTGGTTCTCTCCGGGTACTCCAGCTTCCTCCACCCATAAAACTGTCGCAGTCATGATTAGCCATTGTGCAGAAATATGTGACCTTAAACACCAATAAATAAATAAATAATAAATAATGATTTGGATTTTTTCTGCTGTCAATAGGTCAAGGTCACTGTGACAATAAAATTTCTCTTTCCATGCAATAGCTTGAGGGTTTTTTTTGGTTTACAACACTATATTATTGCACACAGATTGCCTACAGGGTGTCAAGAATTGTGATTGTGTTCAATAGGTTAAAGATTACTAGAGATGGGCAATATTATATACCAAAAAAAATAAACCGATGCCGTGGGAATACCAAAGAAACCAACTGAACCAGTTGTTGAATGCCGAAATTGTCTGAATTTTCATGTTTAGGCAGCCAAGACCTGACTAGAAATCACTGCCCAGGTGTTTTGTCTATGGTCAGAGCAGCACATGCTCTGAAATCAAAAGCCTGAAAATGGTCTTTAACCCTTTACCTAATGTAACATCCAAATCTGGCCAGCCCTATTCACAAAAATCAACATTCTTTTATTATTTTTTCATTTTTTAACTCAAAAACATAGCTCATGACCCCTCATTGGAACGAGCTGATTGAGCTCATTCCAATGAGGGGTCACAAGTTATGTTTTTGATGCGCAAAATAAAAAAGATTAGTTATTCAAGAATTTTGTTTGCAAGTGTCATCTGCCTTTCGTGTTAGGTAATGGGTTAAACATTTAGGAGAGTTTAGAATAAGTCGCAAAATTACTGTAGATATGATTTGTGATCGTAAAAGAATGCCATTGTTGAGCTCATTGGAAGTGTCATTCAAAGCGTTGTGGTAGAATGATACTACAACTTATTCAGTTTTTCCTGATGTGAATTTTTCTTTGGTACTGACAGCAAATCTCAGTCAAGTCAGATACCGAACCAATACCAAGATATACCTCCGAAAAATACAGATACCGAATAACTCAAAATTCCAATACCGCCCATCTCTGAAGGTTACTAATAATACTTTTGGTTTCCATGCATCAACTTTAGTTTCCTCTTGTTTACAACACTATAAATTCATACATAGATTGCCTATAAGATGTCAATCAGTGATTGAAATTGTGTCTGTTGTCAAGGTCACTTCAAAAATCATTTTCAAGCTCAGTATTTCTTTGAAAAGAATTTCAGTTGTTGTGTTGGGTTAACCCTTTACCCAACATAACTGCTAAAACCGGCCAGCGTTATTCTAAAAAATTGCCAATTAATTTTCATTAATTAATTAATTAATTTTCATTATTTTTAGCTCACCTGGCCTAAAAGGCCATGTGAGCTTTTCTCATAAACGCCCATAAACTTTTCACATTTTCATCATCTTCTCTGTAACCGCTGAGCCAGTGTGAACCAAACTTAGCAGGAATGGTCTATGGGAGGTCCTCTACAAACGATCCTCATTTTATTCCCGATGAAAAACGTGGCTTCCCGGGGCATTCTTGGATTCTGGTTGGTGGATTTTCAAAAATCTTCTCCTCTGAAACAGCTGGTCCAAAAGTTTTGAAACTTCATATAAATGATGACTGGGACCCCCTCTACCAACAATCCTCATTTAATGTTGATTGGGTTACAAACAAGGCCACAACTGCGGCTTACAGTTACTATAGAACCCTATGGGAAATCACATTTTCATCTTCTTTGGAACTACTGAGGCGATGTGAAAACAAACCTGGCAGGCATAGTCTATGGGAGGTCCTCTACAAACGATCCTCATTTTGCTCCCGTGGATTGAAAAACATGGCCGCCAGAGGCATTCTTTGATTCTGATTGGTATTATTTAAAAATTCTTCTCCTCTGAAACTTCCAGGCCAACTGTTTTGATACTTCACTTAGATGATGACTGGGACCCCCTCTACCAACGATCCTCATTTAATGTCGATCAGGTTGTAAACATTGCCACAATTATGGCTTATAGTTACTATAGAAACACTGGGAAATCACATTTTCATCTTCTTCTCTGGAACTACTGAGCTGATGTGAACCAAACCTGGCTGGGATAGTCTATGGGAGGTCCTCTATAAACGATCCTCATTTTGTTCCCATGGGTTTGAAAACATGGCCGCCAGAGGAATTCTTTGATTCTGATTGGTGGATTTTGAAAAATCTTCTCCTCTGAAACCACAGGGCCAAATGTTTTGAAACTTTGCATGGTTGATGACTGGACCCTCTCTAACAACACTCCTCATTTAATGTTGATTGGGTTGTAAACATGGCCACAATTGCAGCTTATAGTTACTATAGAAATCCTATGGGAAATCACATTTTCATTTTCTTCTCTGAAACTTCTGAGCCGAAGTGAACCAAACCTGGCAGGGATAGTCTGTGGGAGGTCTTCTACAAATGTTCCTCGTTTTTGTTACCATGCATTGTAAAACATGGCTGACAGAAGCATTTTTTGATTCCGATTGGTGGATTTTGAAAAATCTTCTCCTCTGAAACCACCAGGCCAAATGTTTTGAAACTTCACATGATTGAGGACTGGGACACCTTCTACCAATGATCCTCATGTAATGTTGATGTAATGTTGCAAACATGGCCATAATTGCAGCTCATAGTTACCATGGAAAGCCTATGGGAAATCACATTTTTATATGTAGTTCCAGGTGAGCGATTACAGGCTCTTTAGAGCCTCTAGTTTCATTTTTTGTGTCAAAAACATAGGTTATGACCCCTTGTTGGAATGAGCTCATCGAGCTTGTTCCAATGAAGGGTCATAACCTATGTCTTTGAGACAAAAACTGAAAAAAAATTAGTTGTTCAAGAATTTTTTCTGACAATGTTGTCTGCTTTTCATGTTAGGTAACGGGTTAAAAGCACACTATGCTGCACGCACCAGTTCTTTTATAGAAAGGGTGTGTATTGAAATACCTTCAGTTGACTGGTTGTGGAAAGGGGGTATACCTTTGTGAGTCTCCATTCACTTTGTATTCATCTCATGATCTGACCCTTTTCCTGACCTTTTAAAGCGACAAAGTACAATCATTCCGTAACAGTCCAGATATGAATGCTATTCTATTATGCACAAAACTTGAAACTGACCTCTGCTCATCTGTTTGCATCTCATATGCTACATATCAAAAAAAATGTAGCGTTTGGTAATTTCTGATGAAGTGTTTCATAAAAACAGATGGTATAAGTTAGGGCTTGTTGACTGGCTGCAATAATGGTGCAAGCAAATGGAGACTATTTTTAGAAGTGGATGCTTAAAAATCACATTGCTTTTAACTGGTGGAGTGCTAAATTATTTTGTGCATCAAAACAGACAAACAAACTCACCGACTTCTGCATGCTTGATGGCAATAGCTCATCTTGACTTTGTCAACTTTAGCTAAAAATCAGCATTTAAATTTTATTATTCCTCCAATTTGACTCAAAGTATGACCTCCATGAGCAGTTATAAACTATGTTTTGAGGAAAAAAATGAATACTCCTAGTTCCAAATTTTTTGCATGTGCTGTTTTTCATGTGAGGTTTACATTTCTCAGTGGCTTATCAGAGTGAACACCGAGACTAACAACTCTTCTTAACAAAACATTCTACTGGAAACAGCGCTTCTTTCAACATAAAACTGGTTCATGGTTCAGAACAATTAACAAGTGGTTATTGTTGTGTCATAGAAATGGTGCTACTTGTATTATTGACAAATATAAACAATTCTGGGCCATCAACAAAATACTGGTTATCTTATCGTAGATAGGTCAATTTCTCACTTGATGGCTCAATCACTATCCAAAAGTCTTTTTTAGTTTAGTTTAAGCTCAGTAAGCAAGTTCTACAAATATAAAACTTCTGCTTATCCCCATGGTACTTATAATATTGGTTGATCTCCAAAATGTGTGCTGCTAAGAACAAGATATCTCTATTTTATGCTTTATTACCAAGACAATTGAAATTTATTATTCCATTTTTTAGCTCAACTTGACAAAGTCAAGCTGAGCTATTGCCATCACTTCTCGTCTGTTGGGGTATGTACGTATGTTAGTATGTTAGTACGTACGACCACAATTTCCTTGGCACACCTCACAGGTCGCATTTATGATCAGATCGCTTTGAAACTTGGGATGCTTGTTTGGGGTGACCTCTAGATGGGAGCTATCGATTTTCTTCAATTTCCGTTAAAAAATGTTGCCGCGGCCAATGTTCTTAGAACTTAATTTAGTCAGACCTCAATATTTCCCTTTGGCACACCCTACAGGGGACATTTATGATTGGATTGCTTTAAAACCTGGCATGCTTGTTTATGGTGACCTCTAGATGGGAGCTATCGATTTTCTTTAATTTCCGTCAAAAAATGTTGCCCGCGACCAACGTTCTTAGAACTTAGTTTAGTCAGACCACAATATTTCCCTTTGGCACACCCTACAGGGCACATTTATGATTGGAATGCTTTGAAACCTGGTATGCTTATTTGGGGTGACCTCTAGATGGGAGCCATCGACTTTTTTCCATTGCCGTGGTCAACGTTCTTAGAACTTAGTTTAGTCAGAAGACCTCAATATTTCCCTTTGGTACACCCTACAGGGCACATTTATGATCGGATTGCTTTGAAACCTGGCATGCTTGTTTGGGGTGACCTCTAGATTGGAGCTATCGATTTTCTTCCAATTCTGTCCGTCAAAAAATGTTGCCACTGGCAACTATCTTTGAACTTAGTTTAGTCAGGCGTCAATATATTCCTTTGGCATGCCCTACAGGGCACATTTATGATCAGATTGGTTTGAAACTTTGTATGCTTGTTTGGGGTTACCTCTAGATGGGAGCTATTGATTTTCTTCGATTTCCGATGAACTTAGTAAAAACTTAGTGCAGTTAAGCATTAATATTTCCATTTGACACACCCTGCAGGGCACATTTAAGATTAGATCATTTGCAAACTTGGTGTGCTTGTGTGGGGTGACATCTATATGGGAGCTGTCGATTTTCTTCCATTTCTGTCAAAAAATGTTGCCGCTGACCTTTGAACTTAGTTTAGTCAGATCTCAATATTTCCCTTTAACACACCCTTCAGGGCACATTTATGATCGGATCACTTTGAAACTTGGTATGTGTGTTTGGGGTGACCTCTAGATGTGAGCTATTTTTTCATTTCCACAAAAAGTTACTGTCGTTATCACCAGCCTTTGAACTTACTGCATTTGTGCATCAACTTATCTTTTTTGCACTCTCTGCAGGGTATATTTATGAATTTCCATAAAAAAAAACAAAAAAAACCCATTGCCACAAAGCAATGACCTTCTACTTAGTGCATTAACATCTTCCTTTGGCATGCCTCAGAGGGCACATTCATTATAAGGTTGTTTTGAAACTTTGTATGCTTATGCAAGGTGACAAAGATAGGAGCTGTTGATTTTCTTTTCATTTCCATCAAAAACTGTCGCTGTTAGCAACAATCATTGAATTTATTGCATTTGTGCATCATCATTCTTTGACATGGCTTACAGGCCACATTTATCATAGGATTGTTTTTGAACTTGGTGTGCTCATTAGTCAAGAACTCTAGATAAGAGCTGCTGATTAGCATTCATTTCTGTGAAAAAAGTTGCCATTTACAATAACCTCTGAACATACTGCATTTGTGTATTAACATTCTTCCCTTGGCCAGTTTTACAGTTTACATTTAAAAATGCATAGATTACTCCGACGTTGAGCACACAATGCTGTTATGTTGAAATTTCATCAAATAACATTGGTACCAATGATCTTCAATTTTGCCCTTTCATTTATAACTTACCAAATTCATGTTTGTCAAGTTGAGCTACAGTGTCATTGACACTTTCATTTCATGTTCAATATCACACTTGGATATATCATAACAGAACCACAAGTATAAAGTCAAATTTAGCCCCATTGCCTAAACTCATGCTGTCCATTGGGGAACTGTGACATTGTGGTAACCAGTTCTCATTAGATCACCAAAGTTAAGCAATGTCAAGCACGGTTTGTCCTTGGATGGGTAACCATCTGAGCGATCAGTTCAGACTTCCGCGTTGTGTCCTTTGGTAAGGCACATGACCCCAGTTGTCCACATGGGAACATGATGATGCCCATGTCTTCAACCAATCTAACCCTGCCTGTGCTGCAGTGCGGAGATATGATGTTGGGGAGTTGGCAGCTGCTTGTTGTTGCTCAGTGGTTCTTTCCGGGTATTCTGTCACAGACACGATATGACCTTGGTGGTTAAAGTGCCATTAAACCGTAATAAATAAATAAATAAATAACAACTGTTATGCTGGTTATCATGCACTGCTCCAGGGGCAGGACTGGGGAGGAGACAGTATTTTTCAATGTGAAGCACCCACTGATCTCTCCATACAACTGGATTACTGGAATGTCAGCGAAAAACACTGCCACTCAAACTACCACCCTAAGATGGTGCTAAGTCAATCATTTTGGTAACTCCTCCCAATCCATGATGTGAAAGATGTTATGCTGTGACTGAAGTCACAGCATAACACCTTTCACTTCATCAAACATCATGCTGTTTACCTTATTTATTTATTTATTTATTTATTTATTTATTTATTTATTTATTTATTTATTTATTTATTTATTAAGGTTTAACAGCTCTTTAACAGCCAAGGTCCATATCGTGTTGACAGTTTTACAGGTGGAGGAAGCTGGAGTACTCGGAGAGAACCACCGAGCAATGATGAGCAACTGCCAGCTCCCCAACATCGTAACTCTGCACTGCAGCACAACCAGGGTTAGATTGGTTGAAGACATGCGCACCATCAACATGAAGTACGCCTTAGTACACGGCATCATCGTTCCCCCCATGTGGACAATCGTTGTTAAGTACCTAACCCAAGGACACAATGCAGTAGTCCGAATCGATCGCACAGATAGTCACCCATCCAAGGACTAACTGGGCTCGACGTTGCTCAACTTTGGTGATCAGACGAGAACTGGTTACCGCAACACCCACAGCGCCCATGCTGTTTACCTAGCATGAAAACTAATAATACTGTAGCAACTTGTTTTCTGTCAATAATAACTATATTAATTGTGTTGTAAATATTCAATTTGCATTGCTACAAACAATGTGCATGGCATCAACACATTCATTTTTCACAGTCATCAAAGTGTACTCTTTAAAAAAGTGACAAGCGATTGCGGGGTGTCCTACACTTGAAAACTCAAGATTTTTAGCTCATCTTGACAATGTTAAGCATGAGCTATTAGGATGGGTTGTGATCCATCGTCCGTCCATCCACAATTCCTTTAGCACACCCTACAGGCAGCAGCTCTCACCCGATCAGTTTCAAATTTCATATGTGGCTTTAGGAAACTGTCTAGATGGGAGATATCAAATCTTTTCGAATTTCGTTGAAAAATATGGCCACCAGTGGCCATCTTGGATTTGAATATAAATTGTCCAACAATTCCTTTAGCACATCCTACAGGCCGCAGCTCTCACCCAATCAGTCCCAAATTTCATAAGTAGCTTTGGGGCAATTTCTAGATGGGAGCTATCAAATTTTTCTAAATTTTGTTGAAAAACGTGGCTACCAGTGGCCATCTTAGATTCGGCATATAAATTGTCAACAATTTCATTACCACACCATATAGGCCACATCTCTCACTCGTATCTTTTTCGAATTTCCGATGTAGCTTTGGTGTGATGTCTAAATGGGAACTATCGAATATTTCTGAATTTTGTTGAAAAACATGGCTGCCAACAGCCATCTTGGATTTGGATATAAATTGACAACAATCCCTACAGGCTGCATCTCTCACCTGATCTCTTATGAATTTCATGTATAGCTTTGGTGTGATGTCTAGATGGGAGCTATCAAATTTTTCTGAATTTCGTTGAAAAATATGGCTGCCAGCAGCCATCTTGGATTTGGCATATGAATTGTCAACAATTCCATTAGTACACCCAGCCTCTCTCACTCAATCTTTTTAGCTCACCTTGAAGTCAAGCTGTGCTTATTCCATCACTCTCTGTTCGTCCTTTAACACCACGTTTTGAACTTCTCCAAAAGAAACACTGGGTCAAATTCAAGTGAAAGTTAGTGTGAGTGATGGTGCAGAGGGGGCATTGCATTTTTGTTCAACTCAACATTCCCAGCCATAGGGAGGGGGTAGGGCTAAAAATAGAAATATTTTCAAACTCCAATATTTCACAAACCCCACAGAACAGAGAACTGTTATTTGGTATGAAGCATCCTTAGGATCCATAGAATTGAATAGTAAAAGAAATTGCCATCGGTTATGTCTTTTTTTGAGGGGGGGGGGGGGGGTGGGGGGGGTGGGGGGGGGGGGGGGGTAATAAAAAAAATGCTGAGTCAGCATATTTGCAAAAATTAAAAAAACTTTTTCTCCAGAACCGATAATCAGAATCTTTTGATATTTGATATACAGCATCCATAGGAGGGTCATGTATAAGTTTGTTAAAATGAAGCCCCTTGGTTCATATTTGGGTTCAATACAGGAGCCCGAAATTTTAACTTAGTTAGGGCAGTATGGGGAATAATCTTTAAAAATCTTCTTCAGATCCACCCATCAGAATGCTTTCATATTTGGTACATAACATTTCTATGGGGATTGGATTCAAGTTTGTTCAAATCGGGTCTCTGGGTTCATATTTGGGCCCTCTATTGTAGCCCAGAATTTCAACTTAGTGCAGTATGACATTTCTTTTAAAAATCTTCTTCAGATTCACCAGTCAGAATCCTTTCATATTTGGTATACATCTTCTCTGGGGAGGTCAGATTTAAGTTTGTTCAAATTGGGTCCCCGGATTCTTATGGCAGCCCAAATTTTAATTTAGTGCAACATGAGGAAACTTCTTTAAAAATCCTCTTCAGATCCACAAGTCAGAATCCTTTCATATTTGATATACAACTTCTCCAGGGAGGTCAGATTTAAGTTTGTTCAAATCGGGTCCCCAGATTGATATTTTGGCTCCCTATGGTAGCCCGAATTTTCACTTAGTGCAATCTGAGGAAATTTATTTAAAAATCTTCAGATCCACCAGTCAGAATCCTTTCATATTTGGTATACAACATTTCTAGGGTCTAGGGGGAGGGGGGCAAATTCAAGTTTGTTCAAATTGGACCCTGGGCTAACATTTGGATTTCCTAAGGTAGCACCAATTTAATCTTAGTGAGGAAATTTCTTTAAAAATCTTCTTTTCCAGATCCACCAGTCTGAATGGTTTCATATTTGGTATACAATATTTCCAGGGGGATCAGATTCAAGTTTGTTCATATCGAGAGCCAGGGTTAATATTTGGGCTCCCTATAATTTTAACTTGGTGCAATATGAGGGAATTTCCTTAAAAAGCGTCTTCTTCAGATTCACCAGTCAGAATCCCTTCATATTTGGTACACAATATCTCTAGGGGGGGGGGGGGGGGGGGGGGGGGGGGGGGGGATCAGATTCTTGTTTCTTCAAACTGAGTACGAGAGTTAAGATTTGGGCTCCCAAATTTTAACTTAGTGCAATCCTGGGGATAATCTTTAAAAATCTTCTTCAGATCCACCAGTCAGAATGCTTTCATATTTGGTATACAACACCTCTAGGGGTGGGGAGGGAGGGGGGGGGTAGCTGGTCAGATACAAATTTGTTCAAATTGGGTCCCTGGGTTCATATTTGGGCTCCCTATGGTAGCCCAAATTTTAACTTAGTTCAATATAAGGAAATTTCTTTAAAAATCTTCTTCAGATCCACCATTTAGAATCCTTTCATATTTGGTATACAATATCTCTAGTTCACTACTCAGAACTCTTAGTTCTATTTTAACAAAATTTTATATGCAGCATACGTGGGAGACAGATATTTAATTTATATGAAAAAAATTAACCCTAGCTATCGTGGGACTCCATGTGTGCTAAAATTAGAAACGTAATTCCAAGTTAATTTTATAAGGAGCCATGAAGCTGAAGAATTAGAAACTTTTTATTAAGTACCCTCTAGAGGTGTGCAACTAAAATTAATCCACATAGGTTGTACATCAAGGGGCTCCATAGGGGAGCTCCACTTTTTACATTATGATTAACTGAAGAAAAGGCATGATGACCCCTTAAGAGAATTAAGGAAAGACTCTTGTTATTCTTCTTTTTCAAAATTTTACTTCTCTATTTTTTTTTTTTTTTTCTCCATGAATTTTGTCTGTTGAACTGCGCAAAAACAAGCTGTATGATTTTAACCAAATTTGGCATACTTCAGTAATGTCATAAAATCTAGTGAAATGTGGTATCGTCATGTCTGTGAAAACACGTCTTTTCAAAATATTCTGCCAAAACTTTCAAAATTTTATCATTTTTTGAAAGTCTCAAAACTGTTTAGTTATTTAGCTCAAATTTTCCACACATTTAGAGCATAATATGATACACCACAATCACCACTCAAATCTTTCAATATTAACCCCCCACTGGCCAAAAATGACATTAATATAGCTTTTTTCTTACTTCAAGGGCAAATTTCTCTAATTAAAAGGTTGTTGTAACAATTATTTTGGTATGGATAGATGCAACAATGATTGTGGAAGAAAGTTACTGTTTACTTTTTAATCTCAGATTTAACACTCCAGCACAAGGAGGGCAAGAATAAGAGTACCGTCTGAAAATGCCAAAATTGGCCAATTTTGGTTGCATTTTCTATCATTTTGGAAAGGCTTAATTTCAAACACTTTTCATGTACGTATTCACAATTGACTACCGAGCATATTTGCTGTTGTAAGTTTGGTTGTAAAGTTTAACCCTATCCCATTCTGGTTGCATAAAAGTAGGTACCATCAAAAAAAACTCCAATTTTTTCAGGATTTGTTCAGTTTAGGTGACGATTTACTCCATTTTTAATTGATGATTGAGCTCTGAATGCTTTCTATAGCTGCTTGCAGCAGTCAAAGTATGACAAATTTTGTTCTATGTTATTAAAAGTTTAACCCTTGGCAGATTTGAGACTTCCCATAAGGGTACTGTCGGAATAATAGTTATTTTCGCCAACTTTTACATTCACTTTCTCAGCACTGGAGCCATATTGTCTCAAAACCTTTTCCATGAGAAGATAGGGCATTCATCCAAGAACAATTTTACTGATATATGTTTTATTCCAAGTTTTAACCCTCACCCAGTTGTCAGGCCTTGAATTGGAGTACCCTCAACTTGCACATGTCCATTCAAATACCAAAATTCAAGATTAGTCCATGTCTCTTTTCAGACACCAAGTCTGTGATTGATGTTCACACATTAAGAGCATAATATGATACACTAAAATCACCACACAAACATTTCAAAATTAACCCCTATTGGCCACAAATGAAATGAAATTACCTTCAAGATTTACTAACTTCAAGGGCAAATTTCTCATAATTGCGAGGTTGTTGTAACAATTATTTTTGTATGCAAAGATGCAACAATGCTTGCAGAGGAATGTTACTGTTTAGTATTTAATCTCATCTTTAACACTCAAGCATAGGAGAGTAAGAGTACCATCCGAAAATGCCAAAATTAGTTAACTATGGTTGCATCTTCCTGTCATTTTGTAAAGGGTTAATTCTAAACACTTTTGTTTTGCTATAGGTAGAGATGCCTAATGAACAAATCCTTTGCTGTAAGTTATGCTTTGGGGCTTAACACAACATAAGCTTTGGCCTTGTAAAAAATAGTACTGTCAGAAAAAAAATGATTTTCAGTGAATTTTGCAAACATCTGTACTCATTTCCTCTAATTGCAAGGTTGTTGTAGCAATTATTTTGGTATGGATAGATGCAACAATGATTGTAGAAGAAAGTTACTGTTTACTTTTTAATCTCAAGATTTAACCCCCAAGCAAAATGAGGGCGTTAATAAGAGAACTGTGAGAGAATGACAAAATTAGCCAACTTTGGATGCTTTTTGTCTATCATTTTAGAAGTGGTTAATTTCAAACACTTTGCTTTGCTATATGTAGTCTGCATTTTCACATTAGAAAGTTGGGAAAGCCCGTAATTTGTCCAACAAATTACAATTCTCTAGTAGTTTCTTTTTATTTTTTCTCATTTTCTGTCTCAAAAACATAGCTTATTACCCTTCATTGGAACGATCTCAGAGAGTTCATTCCAATGAGGGGTCATAAGCCATTTTGGTGATGCAAAAAATGAAAAAAAAATAGTTATTCAAGAATTTTGTTTGCAAGTGTCATCTGCCTTTCGTGTTAGGTAAAGGGTTAACAAATGTCCCCAATATTTAATATGCAGCCTAAAATGTGCATTGTTCTTAGTGAAGAGGTTTGTTTCATTTCTAAACATTTAAAGTGAGTAAAAATTCACTGATTATTCAACTGAGGAAAATACTAATCGATTTTGCCGTGGATGATCAATAGTCAAATAGTCATGACAGCTCCAATGGTCAGCCTGGAATGCTGTGCTGATTCCTTGAAATATCCATTTGAATGAAATCAAAACCAGGAATTTTCATCTGTTTTGTTAATATATTGCAGAAGTTCAACAGCTTGATCAGACAAATGTGAGATTTAAACTCAATATTTTTACTAGTAAAATAGGACCCAGTCACCAATGCTTGGGGTGAAAGTCCTCTAAAATGGGCAACATGTTGATCAACGATTGACTAAACTTGACTTCATCTCCATGTTGTGTCACAATTAGCCATGGTGCATAAATATGTGATGTTAACCGCCAACAAACAAACAATAAACTCAATATTGCAATGTCGTCTTAAACATAACATGCCTATCATGCACATACAAATATAAGTTCACAAGCAGTGCATGTCAAGAGAAACACATTCTCAGGATGTCTCAGGTTGAGCAAACAGATTAACAACATTCCATCTTCAAGGATCATATTCATATTTTTAATATGCACTCTGCAACAATCAGGTGTTTGGATGTTTCATCATGTGAAAATGAACCATGCATCTGGTAAATCAGATTCCCTTTGTAGTATTCGAGAAGAGCTAGGCCACAAAGTTGCCGCTATGAAGGTCATCCCACACACCTACGCCATTGGGCCAAAGAGAGGCGTTAATATAAGTTACATAACTTGTTCGCCAATCCTTGTAAAACAAATAAGATTAAAACAATAAAACAATTAGCAGAATAATAATATTAGTTACACAGTTTGTTGGTGGCCTAATATGGTATATATGGTGTCAGTTAATTCCATATTGGACTCGAGCTTCGGTCGAGTCCAATATGGAATTAACTGACACCATATATACCATATTAGGCCACCAACAAACTGTGTAACGAATATATCTTACCGACTGCTGCATCGATGCACAGAACTTATAACAACAGCAATCAAAATTAAATGAGAGAATTCTCACAATATGTTCATGTGTCTTTGCTTTGTTACAATTTATGAGAGAGTGCCTACAGGCACTCTCCCATAAATTGTAACAAGGCAAATTCATACATACCAAACAGTTTCATTTCGAAGGTAACATGACACACATCCACAGAATGTGAAGCCTTTTAAATTGCATAACCTGCACTTCAGACCAAAATGTGCTTCCAACACTCAATCTTTCAACTTGAAGCATTTATCGGCTGCTGCAATTTTGAATAATCAATGAACAAAGGGGAGATTACCCATAGCTGTCAGCATATATTGATGTTGACAGGCTGTATATGGTTTTATATGCAGTCTGCATGTGACATATGAACCAATGAAATTCCCAGATACTTGTAGGAGGTAAGATATACACACATGTGATGTAGAAACCAGAGTGCACCTGGTCTTCAACACACATATATCCCACTATTGTGATATATGTTAATGTAACATTGCAGCAACTACCAATATCTTAACATAATCAGATATTTTTAATATTAGTTACACAGTGTTTCAGCAGGTTGTACAGGACTGTGTTGCCACTTCTGAGAGCTGTATTTCCTGAGGCTGAAGTGGAAGGAAATACAAATCTCAGAAGGGTAGTAGAGTCACGTACACCCTGCTGAAACACTGTGTGATGAATTTATTACCCACCCCCCCCCCCCCCCATCCCCCCACTTGTTGAATTTTGTTTTATTATATAATCTCCAAATGGTAGACCAGTGACAAAAACCTTCATAAAATTAAAGAAAAACTGAAAGAACTTTCCTTTCTTTATTATTGAACAAGAACGAATTGGAGTTATTTCCCTTCAACTGAACTCAAACATTTGGACGTCTTCAATTCAAGGACATTGGGAAATGACACGTCATTATTAGTGTGGGACACAAGTTGACTTTATAAGTGTTTTATTTGATTCAGTGCTACATTGAGTGTCCTGGAGAATCGGGGACACTATATTCAAACTTGTATAAGGTTTTAAGAAGTTTCACTGAAGAGAGAATTCAAATAATGGTGTAGGTTGCATGTTTCTCAAAACCACAATGGATCTGTAATTTAGAAACACCGCAACAGAAGCCCTCTTCTCAACAGTAAAATCAGATGCTGGGGTTATGTACACATGTTTTATGTGAATTATTTCAAGTTTTCGGAATATTCTCATGAAACAATATTGTTCTCATTTTGTTTGTAAGTCTGATTGTTTATTATTGCTGACGAAAATGTTTGAGGTGATGGGTGAAAGGGAAATCAGCGAAGTGTACCACAGAATGCCTGTACACACCTTTTAGCTGCCACATGATATTCTCATACACCCCACTGAAATTTGTACACCCCAGTGGAGTTAAAGGTACCATACTGGATGCATTGGTTACTGACCAATCAGGAAGCTTGTATAATTTTAAAAAGGTAATAATATAAAATGTAAAAAAAATGATGATAAAGTTATCAGTTTGATTCTTTCAGATGTATTATCATTTCAAAAAAGAGCCACAATACACTAAGGTAGGCCATGGCATTGTACCAAAACACAAACTATGATCTATCATGGGGTTTTGGCAATACCATAGTTTAGCATTGTGTACTATGGTACATTTTTTCTTATGTTAATATTTAATCAACAAGCTGTGGCTTAACTTGTTAGACTTTTGATTGGAGAATATACCTGATGGGAATGATGATGGCACATAAAGTCATTCAGTAGGTCTTTTCAGCAAATGCTCTATTTAGAAACAGTGGGTGACAGAAAGTTCTGTCAGGGTATGTATATATTGAAAAAATATTTAGTATTTTTCGAGGCCAGTGATCATTCTATAAATGTATACTCACAACCCACTTATAAAAAAGTCAAGGGTATTCCATCTCAGTTCAAATCATGAACTTGGAGTAACCTCAACCTTTATCTAAGTTTTTTATTTTTAGCTCAACTTGACAAAGTCAAGCTGAGCTATTGCCATCACTTCTCGTCCGTCGGTGTACGTACGTCCACAATTTCCTTTGGCACACCTCACAGGTCGCATTTATGATCTGATTGCTTTGAAACTTGATATGTTTGTTTGCGGTGACCTCAAGATGAGAGCTATCAATTTTCATCAAATTCTGTCAAAATATGTTGCCGCTGGTAATGTTCTCAGGACTTAAGTTTAGTCAGACCTCAATATTTCCCTTTGGGACACCCTGTACAGGGCACGTTTATGATCGGATTGCTTTGAAGCCTGGCATACTTGTTTGGGGTGACCTCTAGATGGGAGCTATCGATTTTCTTCCATTTCTGTCCAAAAATGTTTCTGCAGGCAATGCCCTTTGAACTAAGTTTAGTCAGACTTCAATATTTCCCTTTGGTACACCCTTGAGGGCACATTTATGATCAGATCACTTTGAAACTTGGTATGTGTGTTCGGGATGACCTCAAGATGTGAGCTATTGATTTTTTTTCATTTCCATAAAAAATTGTTGTTGTTATCACCAGCCTTTGAACTTACTGCATTTGTGCAGCAACTTTTGCACTCTCTGCAGGGTATATTTATGAATTTCAGTAAAAAAGAGAGAAAAAATCATTGCCACAAGCAATGACCTTCAAACTTAGTGCATTTGTGCATTAACATCTTCCTTTGGCATGCCTCAGAGGACACATTCATTATCAGGCTGTTTTGAAACTTTGTATGCTTATGCAGGGTGACAAAGATAGGAGCTATCGATTTTCTTTTCATTTCCATCAAAAACTGTTGCTGTTAGCAACAATCTTTGAATTTATTGCATTTGTGCATCAGTATTCTTCTTTGATGATACAGGCCACATTTATCAGGGGATTGTTTTTGAACTTGGTGTGCTCATTAGGCGAGACCTTCAGATAAGAGCTATTGATTAGCATTCATTTCTGTGAAAAAAGTTGCCATTTACAATAACCTCTGAACTTACTGCATTTGTGTATCAACATTCTTCCTTTATCCAGCCTTACAGTTTACATTTAAAAGTGCATAGATTACTCTGACGTTGAGCACACACAATGCTGTTATGTTGAAATTTCACCAAATAACATTGGTACCAATGATCTTCAGTTTTGCCATTTCACTTATAACTTACAAGTTCAAGTTTGTCAAGTTAAGCTACAATGTCATTGACACTTTCATTTGTTGTCCAGTGACATGGGGTACACAAGAGGTTTATTTACTAAATTTATTATCATTAAAGTTGCCTTGTTCAGTGAAGTGGCTTTGTTCATTTCATGATGTGAGTTTTGGGTTTGGGTAGGGTCTTATTGGAACATATACGTTATTGTGATGAATTGATGGTAACATGGTCTGAGATGTGCTTCATGTCTCAGTTGAACATAACTTCTGAGCCGCCAACCTCAGACCATGTTAGTGTCAATTCATCACTATAACTTATAATGTTACAGAACATATCATGGAAATTTTTGATAATGATTTTATATCTGATGAAAAACAATGGGGCATTTTTTTTACTGAAGATCTCCTTCCAAAGGATAATGGAATTCCTGTTGGAACCCCGGAAAGTGAGGCAGTGCTTATTTACTCTGGTAAGCAAAGCAAGCCCTGTTTTACTGGTAAAATAGGATCCTATAACCAATGCTTGGAGTGGAAGTCCTCTAAAACGGGCAACATGGGTATGAATGGTCGGCCATACCTGACTTTATATTCCTGTAGCAGTCATGATTAGCCTTTATGCAGAAATATGTGACCTTAAGCACCAATACATAAATGATGGAAAACTCACATGAATAAGAAGACAAAAACTCAGTGTGAAATAAGTTAAACAATCACTTCATTTATTTAACACATAAATAAGAGAATAAAATATTGAGGAAGAAAAGAACATATTTTTAGCAAATTGTTTTGTATCAGTTGTGTGTTGTAAATTCTGGGGAATAAAACACCAGTTTAACCCTTTACCCAATGCAAACGATATTAAAACTGATTATTTTAAATATCATTTTTCCATTTTTTTTCCAAAATTTCAACAAAAACCATATCATATATCATGTGATCCCTCATTGGAACGAGCTCGGAGAGTTCGTTCCAATGAGGGGTTACATGATATGGTTTTGTTGAAATTGTTTGAAAAATAATATTTTTTCAACTGCAGAATTTGCAAATTACGTGGGCGGATGCGGCCAATTTGTTAGGTAAAGGGTTAGACGGAACTCAATGTAAATAATAACCCATAAATGCAGATCATACTCTTGTTGTGGGTCTAAGAAAGGAGCAGTAAGTACTGATCAGATCAGACAGCATTTTGTCAAGTGTTTTACGAATATATATGCAGCTGAGTTTAAAGTACTGTGTAACCCTGTCAATTGAATAGCCACTTTGTCAATGAAAATAATTAAATTAACAGGAGTATTCAATTAACAGGGCATGGTCACTTTCCTGTATTCTACAGATATATTCAGCATTTGTTCTATTACATCTTGTTTGACAGAGCTCATAGAGCTCTGTGAAAGCAGATATAATTGATTAAATCTCTGCATTGGATATGCTGAGGCCAAATTGATCTTTAAACGTGGGGAAATTGGTGATTGTCATGGTATTTTCTTGACAAATTGCATTTTTTATTCATTTAACTGGTTGAGTGCTAGAAACCATTATCATGGTTCTTTTGAAAAGCACTCAAAGCCATTTTAGTGGCTTTGCACTGTGTACACCATGGCTTGCTCTCTTGCCAGTAGAAGGAATAAATCTTTAAATTAAACTGTTTTAGTACAATTTATTGGAGACTGCTTTTTGGCACTCTCCAACAAATTGTAACAAAACCATTGCACGTGTAAGGTTCCCCTTGCTGATAGCATGATATTTTGGGAAAAAAAATACTCACATTACAATTTGACTTTGAAAAATAATTTGGCACTCTACCAGTTAACAGAAATCTATATGCACTTAACCTTTTGAACACTGGTGGTATCTTCCATGCCAGTTAAATGGCAGAAATTGGAAGAGTCCATATCCATTATTTGGGGGTAGAGCAATTAATATTTTCAACGTGCAGCCTTCAGGCTGCACGTTGAAAATATTAATTGTTCTACCACACACGTTCACTTAGTGGCCATCCAACTTAATGAAATTATGATGTATCGTTTTGCTGAACCAGAAAAGCGGCCTCTTGTGTTGAAAGAGTTAATGTGTTAAATTTGTACTCAAGGTATGGTGAATGGTTTGCAAGTTATAAACAATTAACAGAGTTATTCAATTAAGAGATATTCAATTACACAAACATGTTGTTAATAAACACACTTGATGAAAATGTCAGGCAATAGTATCAGTAAGTATGAGTTTCTTGATTCTAGTTGAGTGAGAAATGCATATTATTTTGTTTTGATTTCAAATGTTGTTCACTTTCTTCCTTTTGCAGATTTTCTGGGAGAATCTGATGATTTGAGTGCAGCTGACGTGGCTTTCCCTTTTGCATTTCCTGTTTTTGTTTGAGGTCCTGAAAGAAAGGAAAAAAAGTTAACTGATTGGGTAAATGGTTAAATGATAGATGAATGATTGATTATCTTTAAGGAGTTGTATCAGAAAACTTTCTGAAAATTTGGAGTTACTGTCTTCAAAGAGAAAAGAGGGAAAGACAGAAAAAAACTCATTAAATTATACAACCAAAACATTTGAATTAAACCTTGATTATAGAGAAACTGTTGTTTCTCATGGTACTGCTGCGATGAGCAAGAAGGCCCTTCCTGAAAGTCTAATGTGGTATTGAAAACAGAGATCAAAATGAACATAATGAAATACTGGACTGTAAAACTGAATATAGTTGTTTCTTCAATCATCAAGTGCAAACTTGGAGAAAGACTTGCTCATTCATGAAAGGAATACACAATAAAGTCAACTCTAACACAGGATGTCAAAAAAGTGAATCAGGTGCCACTTTAGTTACCGTACCAATATCGTTATGCGTTTTGGCAACCTTTGAAGCAGAGAAGGCCACTCTTGGCATACAAGTTTCTCCTTAGATGTTCTGATAAATTTTGCATTTATAGGTTGATAGGTCAAATGTCAAGATCATGTGGCCAATAAGTATATTGTTTTAGCTTTTTGAGTTATGTATGGTAGTGGTTGCAAAAATATATACAGTTGTAAGAGTCCATGCAGAATTGACAAAAAAAACAATAAGCTAAGCAAACAAGAAATTGGTGACAGTATGACAATTAGTGTTGTCTTTCTGTTCATTTATTTGTTTGTACAGTGAAAATGATACTTTTTGAAAATTTCTATAAAACAGAATAACATGGTGGTGGGGTATTTTGTCCCTTGAGGACAAGAAGGCTTTGCAATGTTCGGGGAGCTCTGTCAAACTAGGGTGAATTGGTTAAATATCTAGTTGCATTATGGGAAAAATGTGCCACATGAAATTTTGACAGCTGTACATCAGTACGCAGAGGGTTAACTTTGGACCTCCAATACATATAACTGAACTGACATTTGTACAACACCTCCCCCCCCCCCCCCCCCCCCCCACGGGAACCCTGAGAAGTGAAGCAGTGCCTGTTCACTGTGGTAAACAGGCTCTGTTTTACTGGTAAAATGGGACCCAGTCACCAATGCTTGGGAGGTGCAATATTCATGTTGTGGTCATGATTTGCCATTGTGCAAAAATGTGTGACCTTAAGCACCAATAAAAAATAAATATTTGTTGTACCATTCTGTATTAGAGAGAAAAGGATTAAAATGTTCTTAAAAACTCTTGAAGTTTCATTGCAAATGACCAAGAAGGTACTTTAATGTTTCAGTTGTGATTGTGCTCTGAAGTCCATGATAGTATTTCATTAAATTTCATACCCAGAAATGTGTTGGAACTCTGTTGGGGAATGAAACATAAAATACCATACTGACCCGGAAATAAGCCCAAAATCAAAAATAAGCCCACCTCTTAACTTTTCAGATTTCAGTTTCAAAGTTCCCTCCTCGTAAATATGGCTAGTCCCTGACTTTGATATGACAACACTGATGACAGCATTGCTGGCATACAGCGAAAAAGAACCCCTTACTTAATGCACATATCAAAATTTGTCATTTTAATTTTATTTTCTTCAAATGTTTAAAAAAAATTCAATGAGGGTGTCAGATATGGTTTTGTTGAAATGTTTTAAATTTTTTTTCTTCAACTATTCAATTGTAAATTATGAGGGCTTATGCAACCCATTCGTTAGATAAAGGCTGAGTGCATCTATGTTCTCAAATTGACAGAGTCACCTAACTTTGTGTAAACTTTGCATCCAAATTCTCCGCAGGCTTGACCTCTCAAAAAAAGCCCACAATATACTTTTGCTCTCTTTCACTTCATGCACCTCCTGGGCTAATTTTCAGGTCAGTACAGTGTGACCTTGCACTTTTGTAAAAAAAAAAAAAAAAAAAATCTGCAACTTACCTGAATCTACTGGCCGTGGTATGCAAGCTTTTTCTAATTTCATCTGTAAACTTTCTTGTGTATCTGTTATTGATGCTTGTAATATTTTCAAATTTGCATCAGAGTACTGACCAATAACGTCCTTGACTAGTTTTTCAAGTTCCTGGAATAAAAATATTATTTTAAAAAGGATGTTAGAATTTAGATGTAACTTGAGAAACACTGATATCTCCAGCTCATAAATGTCATACCAGGCACTTCAGTTTTATATTGCAAATAAAAGTTTTGCTTTAAAATTAATTTACTCATCACATGTACCAGCTACTCAATTGTTCTGATTTGTACCCATGGATAAAGCACACAGGTTCTTTTCAAGATGCTGTAAATCAAAAGTTTTGGGGGAATTATAAAACAGAAAAAGCATACAAAATATTAAAAAGAAAGGGTGGAAAGTGTGCCGACAGAGGCACATGTCATATATGGGTTATATATAATGTTTTTCATGCATATTAAAAAGTTCCAAGAATATATGTGTTACTGCAAGTTAACAGTTTGTTTTCATTTGCAATCTGGATTGATGCAACATGTAAACATTGCAATCATGAATTTAGAAATTGGACTTATTTGTGAACTCAAATGAGTTATCGAATATGAATGAGTTATCAATCCCTGTTGGAACCTCAAGACGTGAAGCAACGCTTGTTTACTATGGAAAACAAGCTCTGTTTTACTGATAACATAGGACTCAGTTATCAATGCTTTGGGTGGAAGTCCTCTAAAATGGGCAACATGCATATAAACAGTTGACTAATCTACATGTTGGAACATCGCCAGAGGCGAAAGTTCTGCTGATTGGTTCTCCCTTTATATAGTTTTCTTCAGTTTTTAAATTGGTGGCCACAATTTTGGCGGCCACAATCCTGATTGTCATAATTTGGTGGCCACAATTATGGTGACCATGATTTTTGGTGGCCACAATTTTGGTGGTTTTGTAACCACCAAAATTGTAAAATCATGGTCACCATAATTGTGGCCGCCAAATTATGACAATCAGGATTGTGGCTGCCAAAATTGTGGCCGCAAATTTGAAAACTGAAGGGAGAACCAATCAGCAGAACTTTCGCCTCTGACGAAGTTCGAATTGAACGAAACCGGTTAGGCAAAAAACGTCATACGGGATACCTAAAAAACCAGGTCCTCTCGTGCTCATCAGAGATGTTTTTACTTATTGATCCATATACTTTAGACTTTGAATTTTAGATATGGCGATCTTAACGGCCAGCGCCAGCACAATGACCACCATCGATCTAGAATTGGACTATGGTAGAAAAGCCAAACATCAGAAACTTCACAATTGTGAACAACCAACTATGGTTAGTAATGAAGATAAACCAGAGTACAAGAAAATTTGGAATTTGAAAACCAAAACACTAAAATTGGAGATGCAAATTCTGTTTTTGGAGAAAAGCATTGAATGCAACCTCGCTCCTACTGGGTTACATGCTAAAGTAGTCAAACCTAGAAGCACTAGAACGGATGTGACTAAGACTAAGATCCAGGATATCCTTATTCAAACTACAGGCGAGATAATCCAAATTACGTTAGATCAAGCCAGCGCGACCGTGAAATAAAATGGATATTCACATTCAAAACACTAATTCCCTTGGGCCTGAACAAGAAGGATTTTTGTTTTTTATATAATCTCCATGTTGTGGTCATGGTTTGCCTTTGTGCAGAAGTATGTGACCATATACACCAATAAATATATAGAATGAACTATCGAAGATTTTTGCAGTTATGCCGAGAACAAGCATCAGTACTTTGTTACTACTGATGTAGCAGATGATAAATCTATAGCCATGTTTTGTTAAAAAGACACCAGAAGTACCCAGTACAAAACTTTTATTGAGTTGGTTCAAATATCGAAAGATCATTTGACTCTTGAGGCCATTAGTTGCAGCTGAACATTTAAAATTTAATCGCAGAATCAGTTGAGGAAAAAGCCCCATCTGCCAGGGAATTATGAAAATTGACAACACATTGTAATTTGGGAACCTTTGTACTTGATGCTTTGCATAATAGATTTATATGTGGATTGAAGTGTGATTTGATACAGAAGCAACGTTTACTGGAAGTTAATAGTAACCTTCAAGAAAGTATTAAGAAATTGCTGTTGTCATGGAGATGGCTGAGGTAAACACAAGGTAACTCCATGATTCATCTGTGATATCATTGTTTGGTGATGCTGCTGTGTTGTCTCCAAACCTATTCACAGATTTCACAACTCCAATCAAAGACAACAGTTATCATACTTTAGTACTAAAACCAGCTATTTTCTTTGTGCAAAACTATACAGGGCTAGTATGTGCCATTTAAAGAAAGCCAAATGCCATTTTTGTGGAAATGCAGTTAACATGGAAGATGACACTGGAGCCACAATACAGACCTTTTAACATTCTATAATCTAATCACTGATGTGTTCAGGACAGGCAGCCATTGTGCAGCAGAGACTAATGTGTCATGTGAGGAGAGCATGAGAGGGGGTGTTGCATTTTCATTGGTGAGTATCCAGGGAAAATGTTTTTGAAAATCCAATGCTCAAAAAGTGAATCTGAGGCCTGCTGATTACTTTGTAGACATTTCAACCCTTTACCAAATGTTACGGCCAAACAGCCAGCACTATTCACAGAAATCACCATTCAATTTTCATTTTTTTGCATCAAAAACATAGTTTATGACACCTCATTGGAACGAGCTTGTTGAGCTTGTTCCAATGAGGGGTCATAAGCTATGTTTTTGATGCAAAAAATTAGTTATTCAATAATTTTGTTTGCAAGTGTCGTCTGCTTTTAATGTTTGGTAAAGGTTCAAGAGGTGAATTTTTCAAGTGACTTCTGAAATTTCAATGCATGGTGAGAATTAATGTGTTAAAACAAATGCAATATGTCTCAAATGTTACTCTCAGTGAAGCAAGTTATTTTAGTATGAGCATACGAGTGTGGATATTGGCAATATCAATTATTTTTTCCAACGGGTGATTGAAGGTCCTTTGTTAGTTGGTGTGCGAGGAACCTGGAATTCAGGTGATGCCTGCACAATGTAGGTTACACTTTCATGATGCAGGTGATTTGGAAAGTCTCGCATTATTTATAATACCAGAAGACATTTATGGAGAAAAATTATCATATATTAATTGACATCCATCAAGCCATATTTTCAAAACTTATTCTATGAATGTACTTCCAGTGCTGGGGGAGGATGATGTTGAGATCAAATACAAAAAGCACATTTTTCAATTCCAGTTATAATTGCTTGAGTTAGAAGGCAAACTTATTGGAAGAATTTGACTTTTTAATAATGTGTGTGTTGTGTTTGATGAAAAGGTTAATGTTCAATGTTTATGAAAGGATTATGAAACAAGACAAGAATTGTGATAATTGGGAATATGTTCATTTCTGTTCCCTGTATGCTATGTTTTTGATAAAAATAATATGAGGTGTACACTGTACTAAAGAGCTGAGGGGTGGGTTAATATGACCTCACAGTTAATGTATGTTGCCCTCACAGTTAACGTATATCAACGAAAGTTACCAAGTTACAGTGAAATTATTCCAAAATGAGTCATCCTATCAAGTTACATTGAAATCCCTTCATAAATATGGCCTGTAGACTGTGCTAAAGGTTTTCGGGCTTCGGGCTCCTGTAGACGTCAGTTTCCCAACTGAGTCCAAAGGGGACGTTCTCATCTAGACATTATATGAAGTCAACCTACCAAGTTACAATGAAATCCCTTCATAAATATGACCTATTGACTGTGCTAAAGGTTTTTTGGCTTTGGGCTCGGGCAGCCATCATGGTTGAATGATCGCAACCAAAAGGGGACATTCTCATCTGGACGTCATCTGGAGTGATCCTACGAAGTTTCAATGAAATCCCTTCATAAATATGACCTGTAGACTGTGCTCAAGGTTTTCGGGCTTCAGGCCCCTGAAGCAGTCACAGTTGACCAATCACGGCCAAAAGGGGATGTCATCATCTAGGCATTATATGGAGTCAAACTAACAGGTTGCAATGAAATCTTTCCATAAATATGACCTATAGACTATGCTAAAGGTTTTGGTGTTTTGGTCTCAGGCAGCCATCAAGGCTGAATGATTGCGACCAAAAGGGACGTACTCATCTAGACATTATTTGGAGTCATCCTACAAAGGTACAATGAAATCCTTTCATAAATATCACCTGCAGACTGTGCTAAAGGTTTTCGGGCTTCAGGCCCCTGTAGCCGTCACAGTTGCCTAATGGTGTCCAAAAGGGGTTGTTCTCATCTAGACATTATATGAAGTCAACCTACCAAGTTACAATGAAAATCCCTTCATAAATATGAACTGAAGACTGAGCTAAAGGTTTTCGGGCTTTCGGCTCGGGCAGCCATCATGGTTGAATGATCACAACAAAAAGGGGACATTCTCATCTGGGCATCATCTGGAGTGATCCTACGAAGTTACAATGAAATCCGTTCATAAATATGACCTGTAGACTGTGTTCAAGATTTTCAGGCTTCAGGCACCTGTAGCCATCACAGTTGACCAATCACGACCAAAAGAGGATGTCATCATCTAGGCATTATATGGAGTCAACCTAACAAGTAACAATGAAATCCTTCCATAAATACGACCTTTTTGACTATGCTAAAGGTTTTTGGGCTCAGGCAGCCATCAAGGCTGAATGATCATGACCAAAAGGGGGCGTTCTCATCTAGACATTATTTGGAGTCATCCTACCAAGCTACAATGAAATCCCTTCATAATTATGACCTGTAGACTGTTCTAAAGGTTTTTGGGCTTCGGGCCCCTGTAGCTGTCACAGTTGCCCAATTGTGTTCAAAAGGGGACGTTGTCATCTGGACATTATATGAAGTCAAACCTACCAAGTTACAATGAAATCCCTTCATAAATATGACCTGTAGACTGTGCTAAAGGTATTTGGGCTTTGGCAGCCTTAATGGTTGAATGATGGCAAACAAAAGGGGACATTCTCATCTGGGCATCATCTGGACTGATCCTACGAAGTTACAATGAAATCCCTTCATAAATATGACCTGTAGACTGTGCTCAAGATTTTCGGGCTTCGGGCACCTGTAGCCATCACAGTTGACCAATCACGACCAAAAGGGGATGTCATCATCTAGGCATTATATGGAGTCAACCTAACAAGTAGGGCTGCACGATATTCAAAACAGAATACCGGTATCGGTATTAAAAAAAATACCGCGGTATACCGGTATATCGAAAACTGTTCAGATATCTGAACATAAGTACCACAATCGAGACTTTAGGCATCACAGTCGGAACGAATCAACATGCGGTTACACAACACAGACAATATCAAAATTTATTATTTTATATCAAATTTTTCCAGAAATTTCTACAAAACAATATCATGTGACCCCCTCATTGGAACGAGCTCATTCCAATGAGGGGTCACATGATATAATTTTGTTTAAATTTTTGAAAATTATTTTTTCAACTGCTGAATTTATATATTACGTGGGCACATGCTGACGATTCTTTGGATAAAGGGATAATATTATTCATTCTGAGCTCCAGTTCAAAAACTCGAGACGTCTTGAAAATTAAATTGTGGGTAAATAAATAATGACGATAAACCGATATTTTTGTAATTACACCGGTATTCAATCGATATTGGTTTGAATACCGTTATATATCGGTTTATCGAAATACCGTGCAGCCCTACTAACAAGTTACAATGAAATCCTTCCATAAATACGACCTATAGACTATGCTAAAGGTCTTTGAGCTCGGGCAGCCATAAAGGCTGAATGATCGCGACCAAAATGGGATGTTCTCATCTAGACATTATCTGGAGTCATCCTACCAAGCTACAATGAAATTGCTTTATAAATATGACCTGTAGACTGTTCTAAAGGTTTTCGGGCTCGGGCAGCCATCATGGTTGAATGATCGCAACCAAAGGGGACAATCTCATCTGGGCGTCATCTGGAGTGATCCTAAGAAGTTACAATGAAATCCCTTCATAAATATGACCTGTAGACTGTGCTCAAGGTTTTTGGGCTTCAGGCACCTGTAGCCATCACAGCTGACCAATCACGACCAAAAGGGGATGTCATCATCTAGGCATTATATGAAGTCAATCTAACAGGTTACAATGAAATCCTTCCATAAATATGACCTTTTGCCCATGCTAAAGGTTTTTGGGCTCAGGCACCCATCAAGGCTGAATGATCATGATCAAAATGGGACGTTCTCATCTAGACATTATTTGGAGTCATCCTACCAAGTTACAATGAGATCCCTTCTTAAATATGACCTGTAGACTGTGCTAAAGATTTTCGGGCTTCGGGCCCCTGCAGCCGTCACAGTTGCCCAATCACGTCCAAAGGCTGACTTTCTCTCTCATCTAGACATTATATGAAGTCAACCCACCAAGTTGCAATGACATTCCTCAATAAATATGACCTGTAGATTGTGCTAAAGGTTTTTGGGTTTTGGGCTCGGGCAGTCATCAGGGTTGGCAGATCATGCCCAAATCGGGAAATTCTCATCTAGACATCATAAGGAGTCATCCTACCAAGTTACAATGAAATCCCTCCATATTAAACATGACCTGTAGACTGTGCTAAACGTTTTTGGGTTTTGGGCTTGGGCAGCCATCACGGCTGACAGATCATGCCCAAAAGGGGACGCTCTCATCTAGGCATTACACAGAGGCATCCTACCAAGTTACAATGAAATCCCTTCATAAATACGACCTGTAGACTGTGCTAATGGTTTTCGGGTTTTGGGCGGTTGACCGATCGCGACCAAAAGGGGCCGTTCTCATCTAGACATGGCCCCAAACCTGCATATGAAATTTTTGTGATGATCAGACAAGAACTGCAGGGTGTAGCCCGTGCTAAAGGAAAATGTGAACAGACTTACAGACTCACAGACTAACAGACTTCCGCACGCGTGATGGCAATAGCTTATCTTGACTTTGTCAAGTTAAGCTAAAAGTGAGAGTTATTCAAGAATTTTGTGTAAGTGTTGTCTGTTTTTCATGTTGGGTAAAGGGTTAAAGTGTAAAAATGCACTTGATTGCTTATCTCAAGTAAAAATATACTGAAAGCAACATTAGACAAAAAAGGGGTGTAAAGTCAACAACATATATAAACTTAAGTACTTGCAAGGTTTGCTAATTTCTTTGAAATAGGAGATTGAGCAGAGGAAAAATATTCATATGTGGCCAGACCAAACTTACCCACATTTAGCACAAAAATTTATTTATTTATTGCACGCCTATGCTTTTATTTTTATAAAATACATGCTTTTTCTGCAAAAACCGAAGCGAACAATAAATGTTTTTGTGTTTTCCTTGTACAATACGGATCATGGGCACCAACTATTTAACTATTTCTTTTTTTACATTTGGGTTATGTTTGGCAATAATTTGTGTTTTTAATATTTTTTTTAGTAAACTGTAGATGTACAATAAATACAGAACCGCATATGTGTTCAAACTGTCATTTTTACCGCATTTGATCGATTTCGGAGAAGGGATAATATTCAACTAGAAGCCGAAGACTTTGAGTTCAATATTATCCCTCCACCAAAATCGATTAGTAATTTTTTGGTAAACTGTATAGGCATGCAATAAATACAGAAAAGCATATGCAATCGGACTGTCATTTTTTACCGCACTCGATCCACTTTGGTGGAGGGATGATATTGAACTCGAAGCCTTTTTTTTTTAAAAAATTTTAAAAAGTAAAATTAAAATAACACATTTTGTTATCGGATGCATTAGGTAATATGAAAACAATGATTCTATGATGAAGATTCCTCTTGAAAATCTACTTAAATGCCAAAGGAAATTTGGATTCAACCACTGAAGAGTACCTCTAAAAGCCAAAATGCTTCAGACGGATGGATATACAAACAGACAATCAAAGATGTGAATAGGAATGCAGTTCTCCACTATATAAACCCTGTATAAAAAAACCCTTATAATTATTAATAGGCCTCAAAACATCTAACATAAGCATTTAACCCTTTACCAACACACGATATGAAAATTGCAATTATCGTTTTTTTTTAATTTTCCATAAAATTTCAACAAAACCATATCATGTTATTCCTCATTGGAAGGAACTCACCAAGGGGTCACATGATATAGTTTTGTTGAAATATTTTAATTTAAACAGTTGTTTTAAACATTTCACTATCTACTACTGCAGAAATGACAAGCTAATGCACACAGTGTAAAGCCACAAGAGTGACTTTCAGCACTTTTCAGTAGAGCCCTGATGGTGGCTTCTAGGAGTTAATTTGTAAATTACAGTGGACACGGTCAATTCATTAGGCAAAGGGTCACTATATTCTGTCTTGTTTGATAGAGCTCGATGAACTCTGTCAAAAAAGATATAATAGTAGATGCACAATTTGTTTCTGGAATACAGGAAAATTACCAAATTCTTGTCATTTATTACTTTTCATAGTGTGATTTACTGGGATTTCTGGGTTTGATTATAAACGATAACTTCACAAGTGAATTATGCAATCAACAATTGTGTCATGTATCCGTGCACGCAAACGAAGACGCTTTGCTGTGGGTGTATTTATTTATATTTATTTATTGATATTTAAGGTCACATTTTTATGCACAGTGGCTAATCATGACCATGGCAGTTTTATGGGTGGAGGAAGCCGGAGTACCCGGGTCACTATATTCTGTCTTGTTTGATAGAGCTCGATGAACTCTGTCAAACAAGATATAATAGTAGATGCACAATTTGTTTCTGGAATACAGGAAAATTACCAAATTCTTGTCATTTATTACTTTTCATAGTGTGATTTACTGGGATTTCTGGGTTTGATTATAAACGATAACTTCACAAGTGAATTATGCAATCAACAATTGTGTCATGTATCCGTGCACGCAAACGAAGACGCTTTGCCGTGGGTGTATTTATTTATATTTATTTATTGATATTTAAGGTCACATATTTATGCACTATGGCTAATCATGACCGAGGCAGTTTTATGGGGGGAGGAAGCCGGAGTACCCGGAGAGAACCAATGAACAGCTGCCAGCTCCCCAACATCGTAACTCCGCACTGCAGCACAGGCAGGGTTAGATTGGTTGAAGACATGCGTACCATCGACGTGCAGTACGCCTTAGTACACGGCGTCATCGTGCCCCCACGTGGGCAATGAAGTGTCTGGCCCAAGGACACAACGCGGTTGCCGCAGGTGGGATTCGAACCGAGGACCTCTCGGCTTGCAGCCTGCATCTCTACCTACTGAGCCACCGCGCTCCCTGCCGTGGGTGTAATGGGGACTTCATTGTTTTTTTGTTTTTTTAGCCCTGTACCTAATATGAAAAGTAGACAACACTTGCAAAAAGAATTCTTGAATAGCTATTATTTTCATTTTTTGTCTCAAAAACATAGGTTATCACCCCTCATTGGAACGAGCTCAACGAGCTCATTGCAATGAGGGTCATAACTTATGTTTTGGAGACAAAAAATTAAAAAATAATGAAAATTAAATGGCGATTTTTGAGAATAGCGTTGGCCGTTACATTGGGTACTAAAGGGTTAAATAATATAATTATCGATAATAATGAAAAGTAATAAACAGAGTAATCGCTTGACTGGACTGGTTACGTGAAATAATTCATTCGAGGCGAGGGACTATATTGTAAAACACTTGTGCGTATTCGCGCACTCGTGTTTGTATAACGTCCCTCACCTCCCATGATTTATTTCACGTAACCAGTCCAGTCAAGCGATTACTCTCTATTTAAATATTCCTGTCAAATGAATGTTTTTCTATTGCTATTCAATAAACATGGTTTCACTATACCTCTTTTGTTAGTTGATTGTCAGCACTATCGCTGTCTCTTAAAACTTCTGATTTTATTCGCTCCGTCTCTTCTATCAGTTTAGATTTTCTTTCACAATGTTCATTTGAAAGTTCAAGTTCTTTTCTTTCCATTTCTTCAATTTTTTGTTCATATTCCCATATTTTCACTTCCTTCCCATCCTTGAATGCAATTGGTTCAGGAGGTATTTCTACTTTTTGGATGAATGAAGAAAAGTCGGTTGTCCGGTCTGTTGTAAAAACTAGTTTGAAAAGTTGAAAATGTCTCATGTAAGAAGAGAACAAGAATTCCGAATACATTTTGAAATTTCTCTCCCCCAAAATGGATACAATGAAGTCAGATTTATTCTTGAAAGTAAGTAATGTTTTTGGCACGGTCAGATCTGCAATAAAAGGAAAACTAGAAACTGTTTTAGCACACTAAAACATATGTCTCCCCTTGCTTTCTATTTAATGCACTGCAATTTATATATATATGAATAATATTGACAATCATACCAAATATCTAAGGTCTAGGTCAAAAGACAAAAAAGTTCTGGTCCGGACGAAGTTTCCCTTAAAAAAGCACATAAATTCCTTCAGGTCAAAGGTCAAGGTCACATGAAGGTCACTAAGGTACGCAACACACCAGCTCATGGTGATACATCCACATGCCAAATATCTAAGATCTAGGTCAAAAGACAAAAAAGTTATGCCCTGGACAAAGTTTTCTTTAAAAAAGCACATAAATCTGACTTTCAGGTCAAAGGTCAAGGTCACATGAAGGTCACTATGGTACGCGACACATCGGCTCATGGTGATACATCCACATGCCAAATATCTAAGGTCTAGGTCAAAAGACAAAAAAGTTATGCCCCAGACAAAGTCTCCCTTAAAAAACACATAAATATGACCTTCAGGTCAAAGGTCAAGGTCACTTGAAGGTCACTATGGTACGCGACACACAGGCTCATGGTGATACATCCACATACCAAATATCTAAGGTCTAGGTCAAAAGACAAAAAGGTTATGCCCTGGACAAAGTTTGTATGAGAAGAAGAAGGAGAAGAACAATATGCACTAAAACAATATGTCTCCCTTCTGGGAAGGGGAGACATAATGAGTTGTCATTAACCCTTCTGTCCTAAGAGTAAGTTTATGTAAATAACTACTGTATATAAATGCACATGTAAAAAGCTGCAGGGGACTTAACAGTGTTTCTACATTATGGTTGGCTGCCTATACATGCAGCCAACAATAATGTAAAAACACTGTCAAGTTAAACACATCCTATGAATAAAGTTCTCAAGGAAGAATACACTTGGGACAACTTTTCAGAGCATTACAACTGGGGCAGTTTGTGGCTGTTTGGGACTTAAGGGTTAATCCTTTACCTAACATAGCAGCTCAAAATGGCCAGAAAATTAACCTGAATAAGCCTAAAATATCTCGGAAGTTTCTCAATAAAACTATACAAATATGGATATCATTAGAACCTGCTCACTGAGCTGGTTCTACTAATGATATCCATATTTGTATGGTTTTATTGAAAAATTGTGACATTTGTTATAAAAAAATAATGTGAAATTTAATTTATTTTTTAAAAATTCTGTGTTAGGTGAAGGGTTAACAATTGTGATCTGCAGATTGTAATGTTATTATAAAAAGTCACATTTCATGCACTTACTGTAGTACAATTGGTCCCACTTAATTTTACACTGGTTAATGGAAAATGATAACTCCATATAATTTCAAACACCAAATCATTTAGATTTACCATATCTCTGAGCTCTGACAGCACTTTCCAACAGTGTTTTACATCACACAAATTTCTTTCAAGAAGTCATAGTTTGATGATCATTATAAAATAAATCAACGTTCCTGACGAGCTAACAAATGAATATGAAGGACAAGTTAGGAATACTCTGTACTCTTTATTCATCTCAGATCTAGTAATGTAGGTGAATGAAAAATTGGTCACCTGATTTCTTTTTAAGCAAACAAAACAACTGTTCGCCCCATTTGTGTGGGCCTGCACTGGTATAAATGTGACATATTAACTGCATAAATGTTTTTGGATACATTCTGGTTAAATTGATAAAAATATTCACAAAATAGGATCCATAGAAAAATTGAACTGACAACCTTAAAATTCACAAACTTTTTTTCAGACCTCTGGCCGACAGTACTTCCAATAGGAGCATTTGATACAATATGTTCTGGTTTGAACAATATTTTTGTTAACAAGAGGGGTGTGTCCATCCCCATTAACTCACCAACACATGGCATGCAATAAATCTATGCTTATTACAAATCTGCAAAAAATGTCCGGTCATGTACATGCATAGCAAACAGGTCAGTCCACACTGACAAAAAAGTCTAACATTGCATTAAAAAAGTCCAAAATCTCCAAAAAATGTCCGGTCAAGGGTTAATTTCATCTTATATTGATGCATTTAACACATATGTGAAATATTAAAGCCACAGCATGCCGGTGGTAGCCTCCACTCATATACAGCAAAACAGGTCGAACATTTTCTGTGTCCACACTGACAGAAAAGTCTAACATTGCAAAAACACTAAAAATCAATAAAATATCACTGGGTAAGGGTCTGTGGGTAATTGTAAGCCATAGAAACACAGTATCAGGTGCATAGAAACAGGGCTGACAGTCAAAGTGGACTGGTACAATAACTTTAACACATGTGTTGATGCCGATGCGCCTCAGATCATGACATAAGCTCACACAACTTCATTAATGAGCTAAAAAACGGGGAGCTGGGTGGCTCAGTGGTTTGAGTATCTAATTTTCCACCGTAGCACTGTGTACTAAATCATACTGCACATCGATGGAGCACTTGCCTTCAACCAATTCTAACCTTGCATGTGCAGAGTTAGTATGTTGGGGAGTCTAATAGTTGCTTGCTACTACTTGGTGCTTCTCTGAGTACGGTGGCTTCATGAGGTAATCCTGACTGTTGAAAGTGTCGTTAAACTCCAATAAATAAATAAATGTGTTAAAAAACAAAAATCATGGTATATGTATATATCAGATGTTGAACAGACAGAAGATGTACATCTAACAAAGTGAAATCAATAAAGAGAAAAACTTGGAACTATGGGATTCCACAGCTTGAAGCTTTTGTGAGACATCTCCTTTAGATTCATTATATACTTTTTGACCGAGCTCTGTATAATGTATAAATATAAGAAAATTAATTAATCAAATTTTGGTTAATTAAATTTTCCTGATAATTGCACATTTTCCACTGGAAAAGTGGCTATTTCATTAACAGGCTTTCAGGGTACTTTCTTACATAGGTAGAAATAAGTCATCTACATGACTATGTTGCTGCAGATTAGTGGAATTATAAATATGACCACAGCTGATTGTAAGACTAGAGATCTACCGATAATCTGAATTGGCAACCAGAATCAGCCTATTGTGGGCCAGTGGATGACAATCATACTGAGCTGTTGAACATTGTTTTTTCCAATTATTGAAAAAAATAAAAATAAAAAATAGGTGAGCCTTTCAATGTGTTGTCTCAGTTTGAAACTTCCATTTCTATGTGCAGTATTAGTCTGTATCTCACTTTATACACCTACATGTAAGACTAAAAGACATGTGTGATTGTAATTTCAACATAAAAGAGAGAAATCCCAAGAGTTACTTGTAACCCAACATTCAACTTTCCACAGAATCATATTTGGGCTGTGGCAAATTGCAGACACAATAATGTTTTGACTTGCTCCGAATACCTCATCCAGCAAAACCAATCCCCACATAAAAAAATGAGCTCTGTCAAAGGAATGAATTGATTAAATATAATGAATTATGTAAAATATATCTCGGGCTCAATTTTGATATTCTCAGTTTCCTCCCAATTCAATATTTCAAGTTGGAAAGAATTTGATCCCAAGTTCCATAAAGGTAAAAATTTGCATTTAAAATTTTGTCTCTATTCGTTTGGCTCTGTGCAAGCACACTTAATGTATGTAATCAAACTAATCTGACAGATCATCACTGATGCGATATGTGAACAGTGGGAAGCAGATTGCTGAGAATACCTGTAGCTGAAACACCTAAACTTCATAACTGGGTGGGCCTTCAATAAATAACTGTGGTAAGTTTAAAAATTTTAATTTCTTTTAAACCTACTCACAACTGTACACTGAAGGAAGAATGAATAAATAACAGGAGGTAGTGCAGCACATATCCCCAGAGACATGATAGGAGTCAAAAAGGGAAAAGAATTTGGACCCATGACGGCAACAGGGAATGCAAAGAAAGTAGTTGAGAGTTAAATTTAAAAGGGTACAAATAATGAATCCCTGAAACTCCAACCATCATCAAATAACCCTTCACCCAACATGAATACTGGACGACACTTGCAAGCAAACTTTCTTGAATAAATTTAGAAAAAATCATTTTTTGTCTAAAAAAACACAGCTTATGAACCCTCACTGGAATGAACTCAATCAACATTCAAATTTCAATGTATTGTCATTAGTTGTCTCAAAAATAGCGACATCGACACCGTAGCTGTGACGGGTGGTGCAATCTCACAAAATTCTAAGTTCATCAAGGGCCATAACTCCAAGAAAAATATTTGGAACAACACATGCACTGAACAGTGGCTAGACAGCCATAAGATACACTTACATGCCAAATATAAAGTCATTCCATCAAGTATTTCAAAAGTTATAGAGTTCTGAAACTCGTTGGTCACAGACAGACCAACATGAAATTCGTTGGTCACAGACAGACCGACAGACAGACTGACAGACCGACATTGCCACTAAAAGAGCTGCTAGTCGCAGCTAAAAAAACATAGCTTATGAACACTTATTGGAATAAGGCATGGTTTGAACTGTTAATGTTTACCCTGAAACGAAAACTGGAGGTACTTCAGAGTTATAGAGGGAATCAGTATGTGGAAATACTTGCTCTTCTTTCTGTACTGAACATCAAACATGTGAAACTGAACTTTTCCATACTGCACTGTAGAGCTGCAGTGCATGGACTTGTTCAGTATGCTTAGACTGATGACTGGCCAAAGCTGACCATTCTGTTTTCATACTATTAATATCTGGAATAGAATTCTGGAGAGATTGTTCTTGATTATTTTGATCACACCTTTTATGAGAAGAGTAATGGTGATTATAATGTTGAATTATAATGAAAAAAAGAATAAATTTTCTATAAACGGATGAGGAGATGAACTATTTTGTGTCATCAAAATTGGTTCCCATGTCGATGCCTTGTTACAGTTTATGGGAGGGTGCCTACAGGCACTCTCTCATAAATTGTAGCAATGCAAATCCATACATATGAAATAGTATCACTTCAAAGAGAATATGAAATGCGTATATCCACAGAAAATAAAGCCTTTTAGTTGTGGTACCTGCACTTAAGAATAAAACCCAAACCAGTTAACCCCCTGCACACTGATGTCAAAATATCTAAAGTTCAAGGTGCAAATTTTTCCCATAATGCAACTAGAAATTTAACCAATTCAATCTTGTTTGACAGAGCTCATTGAGCTCTGTCAAACAAGATTGAATTGGTTAAATTCCCAGTTGCATTATGAGAAAAATGGCTACTTGAAATTTGCTTACTTTGACATCAGAGTGAAGGGAGTTAATATTGAACAGGGTTAACAATTTAGAAGTTGTAACATCCACTTTTTCAAATACTCAACCAAATGATTGGAGCAGGAGAAATGTCTGACATATACATGTGTGATTATGAAAGAAAATGGACTTGTCCAATGAATTGGGCATGCTTTGCTGATGTCTGGAGCCACATGTGCAGGGAAGAGTAACCCATTTGTTGTGCATGCTGAGTGCACATGCCAAATGTTGAATTTTTTGGGCAGGATAAACAATAAACAATATTTAATGTGCTAACCTTTTGTTTCTTCAAGGAACTGCTGAGCAAACTGGATGACAGCATTAATTTGCTTCAAACTGAATCCCTTGTCAACTGCAAATTTCCAATGATCATATAAGTAGTCGAGGAGTATTGATTTTCTCATGTCAACTTCTTCGTCGTATGTTTTCCATCCTAAAGCTTCAGCTAATTTACAGCGCCCTTCTTCCTTCTGCAAGATAATAAATGTATTCACAGAAACATTCATACACAGTGTAAATTGTATAAATTTGCAGGCCTGGAAATAACCTGCAAATGGATGTTATGGTTGTGTGAGGATTGTAAAATGAGTGAACGGAGTACAGGTTTACAACAAAATAATAAAACATAAATTGAATTCCTAATTTCATATGTCTGTCATTTTTGTAGATTAACACAATTCAAAGGTTGATATATGAATAGAGCAGCATAGCATTTACATCTTAACAGAACTTCCACTGAAATAAATAGCAATAACTAATGCGCAATCTTGCCAAAGTGAGATCGCACATTACAGGCCTGCTGTTTTTCAGAATTTTTCGTAACCTATTTATCATTCACCTGGTCTGAGCTTTGGTGACCTATTGTTTGTTCCCCTGTACTTGATTCATGTAACCCATTAGGTAACCTACATAAAAATGTATTACAACTATGCTAATTTATTTATTTATTGGTGTTTCAAGTTACATACTTCTGCACAATGGCTAATCATGACCACAACATGGAGATAAAGTCAAGGTCAGTCAATCGTTTGAACCCCAAGATTGCCTGTTTTGGAGGACATTTTGATTGGAAATTCATCCCTGACCCAGTCACTTCGATGTAATTCACAGACTGACTGATCACAAATACACAGCGAGAAATCAAGCACATATGTCCGGAGTGCTGTCATAATTAACTAGTGCAAACCAACCCAATCTGAGATGACAGTGAGGTCACTGAAATAAATGAAGGATGACAAAAAGACAGATAATTAATACTAAACTAACCATATAAATGTAATATGATTGTTGCCTAAAAACTACCATAATTTTTCTGGTATTGTATTTTTTTAAATTTTCAAAAAATTTCAACCAAACCATATCATGTGACCCCTCATTGGAACAAGCTCGATGAACTCGTTCCATAGAGGAGTCACATGATATGGTTTTGTTGAAATTTTTTGAAAAATAATATTTTTTCAGCTGCTGAATTTGCATATTACGCGGGCGGATGTGGCCGATTCGTTGGGTGAAGGGTTAATACTATTAAAAAAATAACAATCTCTGGGTAGAATAAACTGACAGAATGGTTTAAAACTTTTAAAAGAGTTTGTTTTAAAAGATTTGATGTTGTGGGTAAAACAGTTCTGTGAATTGATAAAATAATACTGCAGACTTTAAAAGGCAACTGGAGATAAACGTTAAAAATAATGAAGTGTATGCTTGTGTGTGAAAGTAACATCATGTAATGTGCAGATGAGTACTGTCCTGCAAGGTAGCAAATATTACCTCCCCACAGAAAGCAGTGTGTGGATGCATGTTATGTTCTGTGCGTAAGTTTGTAAGTTGATGTGTCAATGATGCTGTATCTGTGAATGTTCTGAAATGTATTGAATGCTACAGGCAAGAAAGCATATAGAGCCTTCCTGCATTGAAAGGTGTGATGGATGCAGTTGTGTGAGTATGGCAGTCATGTAATGTGTTGAAAGTTTTGTAAACGTACACAATGTGTTGCATGGTGTACAGAGTTGAAAGGCTTGTGTTTGAATTATCTACATTATTGTATATCAAGGTAGCATAAATTGTCTCCCATCCAATATCAATGGTGTTTAGAGTAATTTTTGTACACATATGTGAGAAGTAGTTGTGTTCCAATCCAACGTAACATGAATTTGATTCAATAACGACACAGACTGGTGACCAGTTACGAAGATTCATATCTAGTTTAGAAAATAATATAGGCATCATGCATGCTGTGCTGTAATTCAGTTGTTGAGGATTGAGCATGGAAAACAAATGTGGAAACAGCTGCTCTGTATACAGTTAAAACTAGAAGTCCTGTCACGAATAGTGCACTTTTCTAGGCTTAATTGCGCATTGGAATTGCGCGCAATTTCCATATCGAATGGCATCCAAAGCACGACAGGTTCCCCTGGTTACTCATAGCAAACACATGCAATGTTTCTGCCAATGGACCTCCGGGGTACCCGGAGGTCCATTGACTGAAACGTTGCTTGTGCACAGGCCATATTTACAGAGTTTGAAGCTTTACTGGGGTCATAACGCGTACATTAATGCGCATGTCAACGTGCTATTTGTGCGCATTTCATGACAGGACTTCTAGTTTTAACTGTAATATACTACTCAAAGTTTGCTAAGCACCACATATTTGACACATCATTGTGAAATTTTCTTGTGACACATTTGCGATATTTTGGGTGGATATGATTGAGGAATGTATTGAGATGGTCCCCAGTGTTTACATTAGCTCTCTTGACAGGCAGACTTTTAGTGATAGTCATGGAAAGCATGTACCCCTTGATTTCCATGATGTTTTTGTGTACTGTCTACATGTACATGAGATGTGTAGGGTATTCAGTCTTCATTTCAACACAAACCCTTGTGATTTAATGTTTGAATATGGTGAATGCAAATGTAAGAAGACATTTGTCTGAAGCAGAAATGTGGTGGGCTGTGTGGATGGTGGAACATGGGGTTACCCATCGTCAGGTTGGTGAAGCCCTTGGTGTGCACCATACAGTGATCACCAGAGCCTTGACAAGATATTTCAGCAGTATGGCACACCAGTCAGACGACATGGTGGTGGCAGAGACAGGGCAACATCTGCAGCTGAAGACCGGTTTTTGATCATTCAGGCCCATATGAATTGCTTTGACACAGCAACACAGCTTCGCAGTGACCTTCAAAATGCATCCGGGGTAAATGTTTTGATGCAGACTATCCGGGCAAGGTTGCACGGAGGTGGTCTCCGATCGAGAAGACCATGTATTCACATTCAGCTGTCCCAGAACCACCGTCAGGCACGATATGAATGGGCCATGGATCATGTTGGATGGACCAGAGAAGATTGACGACCTGTCCTTTTTACAGATGAGTCAAGGTACTGCCTAGACAACACAGATAGGCATTCTAAGGTATGGAGAAGACCAGGAGAATGATTCCATGCAACCATCATTGCTGAGCATGACCGCTATGGAGGAGGGTCTATAATGGTCTGTGGCGGTATCAGCTGGGATGGACGTACAGAGCTCTGTGTCCTTGACCGTGGTACATTGACTGCACAGCGATATTTTGATGAGATCCTGAATGCCCACGTCAGATTGTATGCAGGTGCAGTGGGTGATAGATTCATTCTGTTGGACGATAATGCCCATCCTCATGTTGCCATGCTGTCCGGGAGTACCGACAGAGGGAGAGGATTGAGCGTATGGACTGGCCAGCAAGATCCCCTCACCTCAATCCAATCGAACATGTCTGGAATGAGTTGCAGCTTGCAATTTCAGTCCATCCAGTCCAACCAAGAAGTGGCCAGGAGATTGTGGCATGCTGGTCCAAGAATGGAACAACATCCCACAAAGGTCCATCTGGGACCTGATTGGGAGCATGAGAAGGCGTTGTCAACCTGTAATTAACAATAATGGGTCTCATACCCGATATTGAACCCATATCAGTTCGCTACGTCAACTTTTTGGCAAATTTGAAAAATTTCCTCTTTTACCAATAATATCCATTTTCCATGGTTATCGTATTCAAAAGCTAAAAAATAATGTCAAACACAAACAAAATCTCAATTTCTGTGCTTAAATAATTAAAGATATAATTAAATATAAAATATATACACTTTTCATAACAATATTTCAACTAAAACAGAAAACAGGTACATGGATATACTTGGTGCTTAGCAAACATTGAGTAGTATACAATCCTCTTGCAAATGAAACAGGTGTAAAATTTGGCAATGAATGAAAATGCTGCCATGTTTTATTCATTGGCTGGCTCCAAGCCTGAAAATAAGCAGACTGTCATCTGCAGGATGAGGTCCCCAGAGGGTGAATTTGGTGATGGTACTCTGCACAGCAGGGTAGCATCACTTAATTTACCCTCTGTGAGTCTCAATCTGAATCAAGGTCTCAAGCCCAAACAGAAAAAGTTATCCACAGGATAAATTGGCCCACTGTATGGGATAGCATCAGCAGATTCAACCTCTGGGGACCTCATTCTGCAGATGTCAGATTGCTTATTGTCTGGCTTGGTTGGCTCTGTATGTTTTGTATTAGTCGAGCACCATTCTACAGTCTATCTAACGGAAGTATAAATTTTATAGTAAATTTCTTTTCTTATTATACCTACCGAAATTGTTTACTACAGGCTTGCACTACAGTGGAAGAACCTAACTCGGATAAAATACTCTCTATTTTAATCTTTCCCAAGATTTAGGAAAGAAAAGTGGTGTAAAAACACCACGAAAAAATAAACCAAAACTGGGTCGAGTGCCATTGGCGCACACCCAGTATGGGACGCTCTTCCATAGTACAAATCCACGACGTCCGTAAAACAGTGCGCAATGCGTCAATTTGTCATTCTTTTGATTCCGAACAACACAGGAGTTATGTGATCAGCGGGGAGGAAGGATTCTTACCCGAATAAGAAGACGGGAGGGCCTCCATGTAAACAATTTCGGTAGGTATAATAAGAAAGGAAATTTACTATAAAATTTATACTTCTTATCAACCTACCTCAATTGTTTACTACAGGCTGAATAGACAAAAGGCTGGAGGGAATCACATAACCAACCCACACATAACTCAATAGCACTGGGACCGTGGACAGAGGAGGAGATCCCTAGCCTATCAAACCATAGCATCACAAACATTAGAAAAGACAATGAAAGATGAGGCGTATGGTGAAGTGCGATGCACAGACAGAAAGGGCACTAACAGCACAAAGCTGGAACTGACCCTGAAAAAAGCTGAAAGGCTGGGATAGACAACAGCCTGAGCCGAAGAAAGAGGGCCCCAAGGTTCTCTGTCGGCTCCTGCAACTGTCGCAGATAAAAGGAGAATATAGCATTTCTCCAGAAGGCTGCCAGTATAACATCAGTCATCCGACAACATGACAGAGTTATTAAAAGAGGAAGACAATGCACGCACCTCGTGGCAGAAAAAAACAATTGGTAATACAATCACCAGTAGCTAGACGAGCGGAAGCTGCACGAATAGCAATACAAGTCCATCAAGAAATGGATGCAGAAGAGATCTGGCATGTAGGAAAACGCATATTCATCCAGGATAAAGGCGTAAACGCTCCCCACCCCCAAGCAGAGCAGCGCCCAAGAAAGTGACCATCTTGGAGTAAACTGCAAAGTCCTAGGCCTATTCAAGGAAAAGAGCTGAACAAGCTTGGAGAGGCAAGGATGAGTGTCGAAACAATGCGGTATCACATAGGAAAAAATGTCTCCGAAGCATGGACATGTACCCATTGCTGGAGACCCCCAGAAACAAACATATACCAGAAACTCCGCAAGCGGTGTGATCGAAGGAGTGACAGAAGCAACAGAGTGATCGCACACCATCGACAGAAGAACCTTCCACTTAGCCACAGAGGCTAAACCAGTGGAGTGAGTGCCTCCTTGAAGAAGAAAAGCAACTCCACTGCGTGTCTCGAAAAACCACTCCGGAGGAGACAGGACCCGATAAAAGACATGTGCGAATGCACAATGAAGTCGGGTCAACTTGAAAACCTCCTCGGGCGACTTTGGCAAAGAAAGTCGCGAGGTAGAGGGAGACATGTCGGAACCGCCGCTAACAGAGAGCGGAGCAGATTGATCCACACCCACCGAGGCGACGGGTGTGATCTAAAGGATTCGACGACTGCAGGTTCATATCTGGGTGAGAACCTGAGGTGGAATCGGAACCGGTAGGAAGGCGTAGCCGACAAGACCATCCCAAAGGAGGGCCAGAGCGTCCACGGCGAAAGCCAGAGCATCTCGACACGGGGACACAAAAGTGTCCACCGGATGGTTCCAACGAGTCACAAGAGATCGATGGAACCCGCCATGTGGAGCATCCACCTGGTGGAAATGACCCTGCCCCGGTGGGACAGGGAGTCGGCTAGGACGTTCAGGCAACCGGGAATGTGACGAACAGCCACCCCGGCGTGGACATCCTGAGCGAGCAGTATAAGATCCCAAGCCAATTCGTACATTGGAACAGAGTGCGTGCCGCCCTGGTTCCGAATGTAAGCAACCACCGTCGAATGGTCGGACAACAGAAGAACCTGGCGATTCGACAGGTGAGGGATCCACTGCCTGAAACGCAGAAGAAGAGCAAGAAGCTCCTTCTGGTTGATGTGTAGAGCTGCATGATCCTGGTCCCACATCCCGTGAATGGAAAGACCTAGAGGATCCAACGTCGCACCCCATCCGAGATCGCTGGCATCTGTCGTCAGAACGCGATCGGACGTGGGTAAGTCCAACGGAACACCCTGCGAAAGCCACTGGACATCCGCCCAGAGGAGAAGGTGAGGATAAAGATATTCTGGAAACTGAAGCACCAGATCCAGAAAATCTACATTCGGCCTCCAACGACTGAGCAGAAAGTGTTGGAGAGGTCTGACATGCAGCCGACCTAGAGGAATGAGATCCGTCACCGAATAGCAGAGACCAGTTAGCCGGAGAATACTCCGAGCCATCGCAGATGTGGACTGGGACAGAGTCGGAGCAAAAGCTGAGAGAACCACAGCCTTGGCCTGGGGAACCGCCACCAAATTGAATTGTGTGCGGAAAGCTATCCCCAGATGATAAAAGACTGAGAAGGGACCAGGTCCGACTTCTCCTTGTTGACTCTGAAACCTAGCGATGTGAGCAAGCTCAACAGAGTGGCGACATCCGACACCAGTAAGGCAGCATAGGAATGCCCCTGGAGGATATCGTCCAGATATGCCAAAGTAGTCATCCTGGACTGTGTGCGATGGAAAGCTATCACATGCGACATCAGTCTGGTAAAGGCCCAAGGAACCAGGTTGAGGCCGAAAGGCATGGCCTTGAACTGGTAAACTCGCCCCAGAAAAATGAACCTGAAATACTTCCGTAACGCCCAATGAATCGGAACGTGAAAGTAAGCGTCTCGCAGGTCAAAGCTGGAAGCAAAATCTTCCTGGTGAATTGAACGGAGGACCGACCTGAAAGTCTCCATGCTGAACTTGGGAGCAATGATAGACTGGTTCAGGAAACTCAGATCGATAACCGGTCGGAGTCGGCCGTCCTTCTTCGGCACCAAGAACAGGCGGGAATAGAAACCCACTGACCTAATGTTCTTGATGGCCTCAATCACCCCCTTTATCAGGAGATTGTCTATCTCCGTGGACAAAAGTTCCCAACGTAAAAGGAACTGTGGTTGGAAGAGGCACCCTGGACCGAGTGGGGTGCCGTCGGAAGGATATTCGCAGCCCGGACTGAACAACATCTAACATCCAAGGATCGGATGTGATGGTGGCCCAATGGTCTGCGAACTCTGCTATCCTTCCTCCAACCTGGGACGAGTCGAGGTGAGGAACTTCATTTCGAACCCCGACGAGGCTCGCGAGAGGAGAAAACACCTCCTCTACTGAATGAAGAATCCTGGGACTTCCCTCAAGACTGCCGACGCTTACCCTTACCCCTTGAGTAAGAAGTAGAAGCGGTGGCAGAAGGATCAGCCCCTTTGCTTCGCAGAGGAAGCAGAGGGTACTTGTTAGGCTTGGAACGGCCAGTGCCTACCCTAGAAGGCTGATCAAGCTGAAGAAACAGCAGCTGATCGTTGGAATGACGTAGGACGTCATCCCAGACCGTCAACACAGAACCATGGAAAATTTGCGGACCTGCCATAAAAGCAGATCGAAGAGTAGCGCACTGCTCCTCAGGAATGGATCGGCCTGTGTCCAGCACAGTGTCCCTTCGAACTTATTCCAGATTAGCCATGTTACAGGCATGCGTGTGAGTAAGATGCATGAGCGCCTTGGACAGCACACGCAAAGGAGCCTGTACCTCGTCAAACTTATCTGGAGGCAGATAAGCAGCTAAAGCTGAGACGACGTGATCAGAGAGAGAAAGCATACCAAGCATCTCTCTCGATAAGCCCAATGTGGACTCCAGAGTCGTCATCGGAATGACGGCAGACTTTGACTTGGAAAGTCCGAGGGAATTGGAGTCCTGATCCAAAACCATCAAAGTCTGGTAGACCGACGGATTGGCGAAATCGTAGGAATGATAATGCGCCGGAGGCAAAAAGGTGTCAACCCTAGTGAAGAACGGAGCCTTCATAGCCTTGGAACTTAGCTTAGAGTCCAAGGCTGAAAAAGCTTCAACCAACTGTACTGACGGGCACGGTCGACGACGCCCAGAAGCAGGTTGCTCCATAGGCTGTTGGCGCGCGACCGATGATCATGGCCTGGCTGACACTGTCGACTGGTTAGATAGTTTGAGATCCGGAAGGAACCCAAACACGTAATCTAGAGCTGCCCCCAAGTCCGAAGACTGCTGGCTCTCGACATCAAGCATGTCTGACTCTTCCCCTGAGTCGGAAGACACATAGCCCATCATGGGCAAACCAGCCGACGCCTCCTATGGTGTCGGAACACCAGGGGGATCAGAAAGCAGCCTGTTTCCAATCCCGGGAGGCGGCGCCATAGGGGGCGCCTGGAAACCACTAGCTGCCTCGCTGGAAGCAACGAGAAGGCTCTTTGACAGAACCTGAGTGAGTAAGGAGAGGGCCTCCCTAAGCTCACTGCCCGTACTGGCCGGTTCGACAGGGGAACGAACCGGCAAAGTGGCTTCACCTCTGACCCTCTTAACAGCGAAGGGTCACGATCCTCCAAAACACCCGACGTGGGACGATGGGCGGCAGCCGAAACGTCTGAAGGCAGACGTGTATAGGGGTGTGACACACCCCGAGGATCAACATAGCGGGAACTCATGAGAGTCACCGCAGACCTCTGCAGGGCAAAAGGTCCAGGCCGCACAAAAGACGTTGGTTCCCCAAAACTGGTCGTGTGGCCAGAATGAGTGGACAGAAAAGCCATGGAGTTCATAGTGTCCCAATAAGAACAACCGAATCCAATGACAACTGTGTTGCTCGACGGCGCAGAGACCACAGGAGAGGGTCTGGCCAGCAGCCACTTCCAACTTCGCTGAGTTGAAGTCAGGGAAGGCTGAGGCCGATATCCCCACATCTACACAACCAGACACCGCAGCAGACCACTGCAGGTAAAAAAACTACTGTGCTCAATGGCTGAGAGGACACAGTAGGGGGTTCAGTCGGCAGCCCCATCAGACTTCGCCGAGTGGAAGTCTGGGAAGGCTGAGGCCGAAACCCCACAACCACACTACAGACATCCCTGCAGACCCTGGCAGGGAGAAGCCGAGGCCGGCTAAAAACGGTGCCCAATGACGTTGTAGACGGAACAGCAGTAGCAGCAGATACGACAGGAGCTGTTGGAACTGGCAGAAAGGCGGAGGGAGCCACCAAGCTCGGCCTCCAAAGGAGGAGTCACAACCCTAGTGACAGCCTCAGATGTCGACTGGAGAGGGTGCATAGTCCCGGAACCAGGCATCTCTACACCAGAAATCCAACAGCTCCCGCAGTATCCACCACGGTAAAACACTGCACATTCCCCACGGAAGGGGAATAACTCTCACCAGACATGGTCGAATCAGGAAGCCCCGAAACGACAGCAGTCCCCACCCCCCGCTGGTGCGGGAGGAGCTGCACATCCCCTATGGAGGGGGAGCAATTCTCACCAGACGTGGTCGAATCGGGCACCCCCGAAACGATAGCGTTCCCCACCCCCCGCAGGAGTGGGAGGAGCTGCACATCCCCCCATGGAGGGGGTAAACTCACATCAGACGTGGTCGAGTCGGGAGGCTCCCGAAACGACAGCGTTCCACACCACCCGCGGGTGCGGACGAAACGGACACGAGAATGCACCAATGGTGAGGGCAAAAGGAATTGCCCTTAAGGAACCGAACTGGAAAGAACAGAGGTGAGAGCAGTAGAAGAAAAAGGTGAACTCAACAGAAACAGAAAGTAGAAGAACACCCTCAACTACGACAGAAGGTGGCAGAACCAGACGGCCGACACCTAACTCCAATAACAATTAAATTTTTATCAACCGAAAAATTCATTGTCGAATCGCGATGACACGATGTCGCAAACAAAACATTCGCGAAAACGGAATAGTAAATAATATACAATAAGAATGTGGTTGAAAATATAAATGAGAATATATAAAACACAGTCCTGTTATTATACGATCTTCAGATCCATAAATCCAGTCACAGGAAAACCATTATCGACGAGTTAAAATATCACTGTTACTTTAGCAAAGATGGCACACACACATCCACCACGTGTGTGGATAATCAAAAGAATGACGAATTGACGCAGTGCACACTGTTTTATGGAAGTCGTGGATTTGTACTATGGAAGAGCGTCCCATACTGGGTGTGCGCCGATGGCGTTCGACCCAGTTTTGGCTTATTTTTTTGTGGTGTTTTTACACCACTTTTCTTTCCCAAATCTTGGGAAAGATTAAAATAGAGAGTATTTTATCCGAGTTAGGTTCTTCCACTGTAGTGCAAGCCTGTAGTAAACAATTGAGGTAGGTTGATAAGAAATTTGTGCTCTTAACTGCAGGCACATATGATGTATATCACACAGCCTAATTAGGATCAAGGGGATATGTCGACATGTGATATTGTCTCTGCTGATGTGCCTTTTGTTGTGGGCCTTTGTTTGGTACTTGGTGGAGAGTGTTACAATGCTGACTTGTATGTTGGAATGCAGTTTTTGACCCTCATACCTTTTTGCATGTTTCTTTTGGTTCCTTACACTTTTTCTTCTGTAGTGAGTGGACTGATCTGCATCATGGTCGAAAGTTCTGCAAGGGGACTCGTTATGTTCCTGGTGAAACTTTGATGAAACTGTCTCATTCGACTGGAGTGATTCATTGAAGCAGACATTTTTAGAGAGTGTTACATGAATATTGGTAATTTTTAGAGTGTGGTGATAATGCCATTACCCTATATTCAGTGGCACTCTCACATTCTAACTGCTCCATCGAAAATTCTACGGCTTCAAATAGATGAGAAAATCTTTAACACTCTCCTTCCATAGACTCTCTGTCATCTAACTTTTGCAAACGTTTCAGCACACATTTCTGTAACCAGTTCTGTGTCATTGAAAATACTATTTTTATGTTGTTCAGTAGGAGCCAAACATGTATCAGCAGTGTTTCGATGCAGTTTACCTTGAACTTTTTATTCCCATAAGATTTATCATTTCTGGATGGTGAGGTTACATTACTTAATGTTGTTTTAAATTTCTCATTGAGCTTGATGTGCTCTTCAAAGTACCATTTGCAGACCTGCTGTTTTCAAAATTCTGCGTAACCCATTTATCGTTCACTTGATCTAAACTTTGATAACTTATTGTTCATTATCCAGTACTTTATTCAGGTAACCTGTCAGATAGCCTAAATATATATGCATTGCAACTATGCTGAAGTACGAACTGTTGTATCATAGCCAAATTCTTCCTCCTATGGACAATATCCTGATGATTAGAGATGAATCCTTAGGAACAATAATGAGGCTATGTTATAGCAATTCAGATACAAATTAGTTGCACTTATAGCCTAATCTTAGCATGGGTCAGCATGCTGCAGAAGAGCATGGCATCCATAATCATTATTTGTAGCAGTAACATGAATTATTGCCATTTTCCAATTTTGTACCTATGTTACATCCTAAGATGATCAACACCCCAGTTTAAAATGATGTTGAGCATCAACCAATCATCAGCATAGGTGTTTGCATCTGCCTGAAGTATAGCTGCTCTGTTGGCCAATAATTGGCCAACAGAGCAGCTATACTTCAGGCAGAATGCAAACACCTATGAAGCTTATGATTGGTTGATGCTCAGGATCATTCCATCATTCATTTGAACTCGTTAGATTATTCAACTGGCAAATATTCTGTGCGACCCGTCGACAATTTGACGATTATCATTTTTCATTTTGTGTGCCTTTTCTTTTAGGTAACCTTCACATAACCCAAACGGCCGTTTGTCTCAAATCAACAGGCTTGATTAGTTGATGTACAACTCTTTTTCCAGTTTATCAGACTTATGCAACCACTATGCTTGTATTTGTGTTAGATCATCAAGATGTGTTTCCTTCAAAATACAGTGATCTGTTAAAAGGGTTTCCCACTAACTATTGGTATCTTCCACAATCCAATAATTCTCTTCACATAATCTATATCTCCTTTCTATTTCTGATTCGAGATCCCTTATTTCTGCCCAAAGAAGCTTCATCTCATGATACCGATGCTTATTCTGTAAGTTTGACATTGGTTTTTCACATGAAGATAAAAAATCACCTTTTACTTTTGAAGTGGATTCTTTTTCTATGTCTAATCAAATTGTAAGCCTCAATGTTATCTTTCCTTTGAGTAACAAATCAGACCGCACCTCAAGACATCTACTGGCTTTAGTTTAGTTTAAACAATATTTATTTTCATAAACTCAAAATGTAAAATAGTTTACAGAATATATGGATTCGGAACACAATCGATGAAATGATTTTGGAAATGGAGCTGTGTTATGTCATGGAAGCAATGGTACTTGACCCCAACCCAAGGACTGGCTTTCTGCAGTAGATCTGACAATTCCAAATTGCCTTTCCTTTTCTGAATTTAAGCAGCTAAAACACATCATTTTCATCCATTTCTTTTATTTTTAGAAACTCAGCAGTGGCTGTCTGGATATTTATTATTTACTCATATTCAAACAAAACCTATCAAACCCCACAAGGAGGAATGTCTTCCAGTGAGTGCATCAAGGGAAATAATATGTTTCAACTGTACATTAACCCAACAGAAAAATGTGTACAGACTCAAGAAGGACAATAGTATCATAACATTCTTTGATAGCCGATTAATCTGGTATAGCTCTAAAATCACGAATTTGATCCACATTTCATCTCCCAATTATCATTTAGGTTACATGGGGGTTACATCAATTGTAATATATGCGAACGTATTACAGGTTATGATAAAACAGTGCAGCATAAATTAACTTCCAAATCCCACATGTTTGCCAGTCAGATATGACAATCTTTCGGAACAAACTTAACTCAAAGGTTATCTGCAAATCCACATGTGACTGGGCATATTTGCCCATGAGTTGTTTTCGTGAAATATTATTTTATTATCAATTCTGGTACGAATATGGTAGCAGACTTCCAGGAACCAATGGTGTCCGCTATCAACTCTGTGAATTGATTGCACATCTTTTTCATGTTCTATACATCATAGAGAACGCAGTGAGCTCTATAGGTAACACACACGCTATGTAGAGAAACCCGCAATTTAAAAAAAATCAGTACATCTGACAAAGTGAAAATTGTGTCTTCTGGTTTGCCCATCACATCAGGGGTGGCCATTTTTCGTTCAAAATTGAATTCTGGGATAGTTGAAAATAAAAATAGCTACAAAAACAAGAGAATGCACTGTGTGTCTGCCGCGTCAATCTTTCTGAATAAAAGAGGTTAATATTTCTTTTAACTTGAACACTGGCTTCCTAGAAGTCAGTATTAAATTGACTTTTGTTAGTTGAAAATTTTAAAATCCTACTTTTGACTTTGAATCTTTTCTCTTCAGGTTTACCGCCAGAATCAAAAGTTGACAAAACTACCGGCAGTTGCATGAATCATTTTCTTTTAATTTTACAATACAATAGAGTCCTTTGCGACTGCGTTCTCTTCTAGGTCTAACCTAATTCATAACCTAAAATGTGCTGCATTCAGGAGAAGTAGAAAACTTAAGGGGGTGGAAAGCAACAAGGCCACAGTAGCAAAGGAAGAATACCAACAAGCATTTATTTATTTATTGGTGTTTAAGGTCACATATTTATGCACAATGGCTAATCATGACCATGACAGTTTTACGGGTGGAGGAAGCCAGAGTTCCCAGAGAGAACCACCTAGCAACGGCGAGCAACTGTCAGCTCCCCAACATACTAACTGCACACAAGCAGGGTTTGCATTGGTTGAAGACAGTGCACCATCGATGTGCAGTACGCTTTAGTACACAACGTCACCGTGCCGCCACGTGGGCAATGAGGGTGAAGTGTCTTGTCCAAGGACAAAACGTGGTTGCTGCAGGTGGGATTTGAACCGAGGACCTCTCGGCTTGCAGCCTGCACCTCTACCTACTGAGCCACCGCGGCCCCTACCAACAAGCATGAAATAAAGTAAATAAGATTAAGACGATAATCGGAGACTGCGAAATAGCAGTCTTATTAGGACGACAAGAACAACAGGAGGGGGGGGGGGTCGAGTTCGAACGTATTTTGGAAATGGGTGAATAAACATAACAAAGGAAGTAACCCACAGAGTATTAAAGTAGATGGCAGAGTAACAGACGAGCAAGATCAAGTCGCATCAGAACTAGTCAAGCACTGGGAAAGGTAAATGATAAGTGATAGGGCATGGGGAGCCCACCAGAGTGTCCGAACCAGGTCGAGGAAATCTATCGAACTTCGTGTGCAGCAAAATTAAAACAGAGGAGGTGCGAAAGGTGATCTCAAAATTAAGGGATGGAAAAGCGGGAGGGTTGGATGAAATTCCTGACGAGTTTATCAAACCAGAGGCTCGAGTGAGCTTAAAACGTTCACCTGGAACAAGTTGCACAAAGGGAATACTGTTATTGAGTTTTGAGGGACCAGAAATTATAGGTGAAAAGAATGTGTCATCTTGAATATTTTGTATTTTATGATGACTTTCATCATTCAGGTTGGAAAAACGATATGCAAGATTTTGTTTATAAGAAATTGTTTTGTTATCTTGGGGAGAACTGTTTGTTGGCAGCTTACTGCATTAAATTGTTAACGAATATTTAATTATTGGTGTTTAACGTCACATATTTATGCACAATGGCAAATCGTGACACAACATGCAGATAAAGTCGAGTTTAGTCAAAAGTTTATACCCCATGCTGCCCATTTTAGAGGACTTGCACTCCAAGCATTGGTGACTGGGTCCTATTTTACCAGTGTAACGGATCTTGTTTACTGTAGTAAACAAGCACTGCTGCACTTCCCGGAGTTCCCACGGGGGAGTAAAAGTGTATGTTAACCATTTGGGAAAACCATTTGGGAAATGGTGGGTCTGCCAAGTATAACATATGGTACAGAAGTGGTACCCCAAACCCAGATGGCCGTAAAGAGCTTGGAAACCCTGCAGAACGATGCAGGCAGATGGATAACAGGGTCGAGTAATGCCACAGCGCTAGAAGCAATCTGGGGTGAGCTTGGGTGGATGAGGATCAAGGACAGGATAGACCTATTGAAACTCAGTTATCTTAATTATTTGGTAAATATCCCCGACAGCCGGTGGTGGAAATTAATGTTCCTGAGAATTTTCAACTCAAATATCAAGACAGGGGGGATGGTCGAAGTGAGGGAGCTTGTAGAGAACTACTCATTGGAGAACTCGGCCCTAAACATTGGGGCAAACCAGGGTTAAAAATCGTCAGAGAAAGGGTCATGGAGGACTGTAACCGTAACTGGTGAGAGAAGGTCAAATCCAAGAGGTCTTTGGGTGGCCTGCATGATAAAGAGAAGCCTGGTTTTGAAGAGTACCTTGATGGCACCTTTGGGGGGGGGGGGGGGTCACTGTTGTTCAAGCTGAGGTCGCGGTCCCTGGAGCTGAGGGGGGAAATTGGGAAAAACAGTGAAAAGGAGTGCCAGATGTGTAATTTGGGCGTGGTGGAGACCCTGGAACACTTTCTTTTAGAATGCCCAAAATACCAGCCTTACAGAATAGTTCACTGGGAGTATAATGGGGAAGTGGGATGGGAGAATGAAGGACATGTGGTCAGTGGGAGACTCAAAGAAGAGGGTTAATATGCTAATCAGGGAGATTGGGAAGAATGGGGCAAGGGATGCCATCAAGCAGTTCGTCTCCGAGTGTTGGGAGAAGAGAAGAAGCGTGGGAAAAGGGAGGCTGTTAGGGGTACAGGGGTAACCAAGGCCTTCTCATCCGAGAACCGCGACAAATCAGTGGTCGGTCAAAGAGTTATTATTATGGGAACGGGACAACCCGCCACCGAGACAACCCGCCACTCTTCGACCGGGACAACCCGCCACCATTCTAAGATCAGTGACACATCAGGGGATTATTAGGTGTGGGAATATTAGATTGACACTAATTATGTTGAATGGATAAGAATAAGAACTAATCTCACAGTTTAAACAAGAACTTTATTCATCACCACCACAAATCGTCACATCAATAATACCAGCACTTAAAAGTTTAATAATCACATACATGGTACAAAGATTATCACATCCAATGACATAAACATTACAATGTATATTTTTAACATTTTTTTTCATATAAAAATATAGTAAAAGGTATGCGAAAAAATACATATAAAAATACATATTCATAGTTTTTTATTTTACTATATACAAGATAGCATAAGTTTTCTTAAAATATATATATAAGAATAAGAATAATAATTAATAAATAAATGTACAAGTTATTTTTTCTTGTGTGAAACATAAACTGATGAACATTTCCGTAGAAAGGCACCTGATGTGAGTTGCGGTGGACTTGCCATATACTTTTCCCAATACTCCTCTATCTTCTTTCACTGTTTCGTATAAGCTTGTCTGGTCTCTGTCTCTAAATCAACTGCACAGACTCTCATTTCAACCTCTTGTGCCTCTGCCTGCAGCATGGGAACTGGGCGATAAAATGTCAAATTGATGCCGAAACAATTAATTCTTCTATGCCACGCTGAAAGAAAAAAAGAGAGAGAGAGAGAGAGATTTGGGATTAATAACTACCGACGTATTGTTTGTCATTATCACAACCGATAATCCTGTTGGTAATTATGTATGTACGCGGTGAGCAAGATTATTAGAGAGGAGAAAGAGAGAGAGAGATTTGAAAACAACGGAAACTAACCTTCAATGTCGTTGTTCGTTCTAACGGTATGGTTGTAGATGCTCCAATCTTGAGGGGCGAATGGCATTATGTGGAGTCAACCTAATAGGTTACAATGAAATCCTTCCATAAATATGACCTTTTACCTATGCTAAAGGTTTTTGGGCTTGGGCACCCATCAAGGCTGCATGATCGCGATCAAAATGGGACGTTCTCATCTAGACATTATTTGGAGTCATCCTACCAAGTTACAATGAAATCCCTTTATAAATATGACCTCTAGACAGTACTAAAGGTTTTCGGGCTTCGGGACCCTGTAGCCGTCACAGTTGCCCAATCAGGTCCAAAAGGGGACTTTCTCATCTAGACATTGTATGAAGTCAACCCACCAAGTTACAATGAAATTCCTCAATAAAGATGACCTGTAGACTGTGCTAAAGGTTTTCGGGTTTTGGGCTCGGGCAGTCGTCACGGTTGGCAGATCATGCCCAAATGGGGAAATTCGCATCTAGACATCATAAGGAGTCATCCTACCAAGTTACAATGAAATCCCTCCACATTAAACATGACCTGCAGACCGTGCTAAAAGTTTTTGGGTTTCGGGCTTGGGCAGCCAACACGGTTGATAGATCATGGCCAAAAGGGGACGTTCTCATCTACGCATTATACAGAGGCATCCTACCAAGTTACAATGAAATCCCTTCATAAATACAACCTGTAGACTGTGCTAATGGTTTTCGGGTTTTGGGCTCGGGCAGCCATACCGGTTGCCCGATCGCGACCAAAAGGGGACGTTCTCATCTAGGCATGACCCCAAACCTGCATATGAAATTTTGTGACGATCAGACAAGAACTGCAGGGTGTAGCCCATGCTAAAGGAAAATGTGAACAGACGTCACAGACTAAGACTACCGCACGCGTGATGGCAATAGCTTATCTTGACAATGTCAAGTTAAGCTAAAAATGAACTAATCTATTAGAGATAATAGAGATAGCAACAACTCAGCACTCTCTCTCTCTCTTCTCTCTCTCTCTCTCTCTCTCTCTCTCTTTCTCTCTCTATCAGAAAAGAGATAATTACCTTGAAAGAGCCGTCAATAAACCATCTTTTTGCATGACTCAGCAAACGAAGCTGGAACGGTGATGAGCAGATAATATGCCTGTGGACTGTCATATGGATATCCGCTGCTAAGAAATCGTCAACTCGTAGAAACTGTCTGTTCATTTCAAAATGTATGTCTTCTGGTTCTGCTGGTCGTGTCGTTGATCGATGGCGATTTACATATCTCTTTGTTGTATCATGTCTTGGTTTTTGGAATGCATTTTCAGCGTTGATATTTTTCTGCATGACGGTGGAAACAATAGTGGAGGCAGGGAGTCCTACTAATTACCGACCAAAACAGTCCAAAACTGACCAAAAGTGCTAATTACCGACCAAAATACCGACCAAAACCCAAATGAGTACCGACCAAAAAAATTAATTGAGTACCGACCAAAACAATCTCAAAGGTTTTTAAGCAGTTATTTGTGGTGGCGGACACAGGTGCTCGGCACAAGCTGAGATCTGTAAAAAATTATATCTAGTAAGGATTTTTTGGATTGTTTGTTCTCACCTCCCTCAGTAGATATAAAATACGAGCTGGTATTTTATATCTATTAAGGAGGTGGAGAGAATCGATCTAAAAAATCTTTATTAAATGTCAGTTTTTAGAATTCGCAGTTTGGCCGAAAACCTGTAGGTGCAGAGAAGTCCAGCCATTACGGAATCGGCCACGGGGAAGTCTGCCAAAACAATTTGAGAAGTTGGAGAACAGGAGAACTTGGCCCCTAAGACACAGTCGACCCCTCCCGATAGCGATTTAGGAGAAGTCGGCCCACAAGAGAAGTCTAGCCCCAAAACTACAGGTGCACGGGTCAAAGATTTTAGAGCGATTTTCCCTGACTCGGAACTTCGGGAGGGGGAGGCTGGGGGGGGGGGGGGGGGGGGCAGGGGGGTCGTGGACTAAGCTTGAGAAGTCGGAGAACAGAACTTGACCCCAAGATGAAGTCGACCTCACCCCGTAGCGATTTAGGTGAAGTCGGTCCACGAGCATTTAATGTTGTTTTACAGAAAACAGTTTGTCGCACCGACTGGCTAAAAGTAAAGTCATCACAGTAAAAACATTGTGAGGCTTGCCATTCTAGAAACAACTGTCATATCAAGAAAGAAGCAAGCAACAGTACACGCCATACATACTGAATGAAACCACTTTCGCTGACAAAATACAATGATATTGCGGCGCATTATTATTTTTTTGGTCGGTACTCATTTAGGTTTTTTGGTCGGTACTCATTGAGTTTTGGTCGGTAATTAGCACTTTTGGTTGTTTTTTGGAGGGGAGTGCCGAGCACCACAAATAACTGCTTAAAAACCTTTGAGATTCTAAAAAATCATATTTTTTTGATCGGTACTCATTTAATTTTTTGGGTCAGTACTCATTGGGTTTGGGTCGGTAATTAGCACTTTTGGTCGGTTTGGTTGGTTTTGGACAGTTTTGGTCGGTAATTAGTAGGACCGGAGGCAGGTCTAAATGGATCGCTGTCAGCCTTCTGTTTTGCCAACTCGTAAATCCGATGTTTCAGCATAAAACTAGGATCCCCCTGGTGATTGTGATTTTGGCGCCTGACAAAGTTGTCTCCAGTCTGAGTTACGGTGACGTTACATAAACCATAGACGCTTCGAGTACTGCAATGCCAACTTACACTATTCTTGAGTACTTTACTTAAACAAGATAGAAATAAATAAGTAAGCCTAATAAACAAGATAACTTATGAAATACACGTGAAACCACGGCTCTATACTGCACAATCCGCCCCCTAACCTGGGACAACTCGCCACCAATTTCGAGCGGTGACGGGTTGTCACGGACACATTATTATAACCTTCACATTTGATGAGTAATTTGTGTAAATATTTCTGTTTATGGAATATCTGACTTGGGAATTTCAAAGTACTAGTAGCGCGCAAAAGCAGTCTGAAGGCTGCTTTGAAGCAAGCCTAATAGACAACGTGTACGTGAAATTGGAAAAACCAAGGAATGCTATGCCATCCAATCTAAACCGGAAACCGGAAGTAAAAACATGGGGAACCCCAGCTCTCGTTTTCAGAAGAGAAAAAATGGAATGTCGCCCCCTAAAAAGCGAACGGTGCAATGCGAGATTTCTCCTTAGATCATTCCATGCAGACTGTGAATAATTTATTGAACATGCTTTTCAGAATTAAAGTTTTTCCAAACAAACTCAACTGTCGTTTGCTTTGCTGACGAAATGACAGAAATTGTCGAAAAGCTAAATGTTCCCATATAGGCACATTGGATTTCACCGTCTGCTGGCTGGCTGTTGGGATCCCGCTGTTGTTCGATTCTGCGGAGTATTCTGTCACGTGATTTATCTGTTTTGCATTTGCAAAACACTGTTCACTTCAAACCAACACTGCGTGTTATTGGAAAAAGTGAACCGAAAACAGACAGGTCAATGGTGTTGTTGCATGACTTCCCTAGCAACCACATCGCCCCTTAGCAACTGGCTAACTACTGGTCCGATTTTGACCAAATTCTGTATACGAACCCAAAATGCATTGCAAATAAAAACAGACATATCAATGTTGACGTCTCGTGACTTCCCTAGCGACCAGAGTGCATCCTTAGCAACCGGCTAACTACTGGGCCGATTTGGACCAAATTCGGTATACGGATCCAGAATGCATTGCAAAGGAAAACAGTTAGATCAATGATGGCGTCATGTGACTTCCCTAGCAACCAGAGCGCCCCCTTAGCAACGGACTAACTACTGGTCCGATTTTGACCAAAATCGGTATACGAACCCAAAATGCATTGCAAATAAAAACAGACATATCAATGTTGACGTCTCGTGACTTCCCTAGCAACCAGAGGGCGCCCTTAGCAACGGCTAACTACTGGGCCGATTTGGACCAAATTCGGTATATGGACCCAGAATGCATTGCAAATGAAAACAGATAGATCAATGATGACGTCACTGACTTCCCTAGCAACCAGAGCGCCCCCTTAGCAATGGACTAACTACTGGGCCGATTTTGACCAAATTCGGTATACGGACCCAAAATGCATTGCAAACGAAACAGACAGGTCAATGGTGTCGTCGCGTGACCTCCCTAGCAACCAGAGCACCCCTTAGCAACGGGCTAACTACTGGGCCGATTTGGACCAAATTCAGTATACGGATCCAGAATGCATAGCAAATGAAAACAGATAATCAATGATGACGTCACGTGACTTCTCTAGCAACCAGAGCGCCCCCTTAGCAATGGGCTAACTACTGGGCCGATTTTGACCAAATTCGGTATATGGACCCAAAATGCATTGCAAACGAAACAGACAGGTCAATGGTGTCGTCGCGTGACTTCCCTAGCAATCATAGTGCCCCTTAGCAACGAGCTAACTACTGGTCCGATTTTGACCAAATTCGGTATACGGACCCAAAATGCATTGCAAATAAAAATACATATCAATGTTGACGTCTCGGGACTTCCCTAGCAACCACAGGGTTGATCACAGATAGATCAGTGATGACGTCACGTGACTTCCCTAGCAACCAGAGCGCCCACTTAGCAATGGGCTAACTACTGGGCCGATTTTGACCAAATTTGGTATACGGACCCAAAATGCATTGCAAATGAAAACAGACAGATCGAAGTTTACGTCTTTTGATTTCCCTAGCAACCAGAGTGCCCCCTTAGCAACGGGCTAACTAATGGGCCGATTTTGACCAAATCCGGAATACGGACCCAAAATGCATTGCAAATGAAAACAGATAGGGCAATGTTGACGCCACGTGATGTCATTAGCAACCAGAGCTCCCCCTTAGCAACGAGCTAACTACTGGGCCGATTTTTACCAAATTCGGTATGCGGATCCAAAATGTATTGCAAAAATCCAGAAGCACAGGATTAGCAGTTTCATAATTACTCTCAGAATTATCTGTTGTGATAACTACAAACAATACCGGTACGTCGGTATTTTTTTCAGTGAAATTAATGAAAACGGCTTATTGAAATTGGCACATAAAGTTCTAGGCCTATTTACTTCAAACGACAAGTCTGTGCTGTCTTGTGAAGTGTGTATGTCTGTGCTGGCTTGTGTAGTTTGTGTGTCTGTTGGGAAAATCGCCCAGAAACCTGGTCCAAATCGTCCATAAACATGGACCGAATCATCCAATAGTCTGGTCCGAATCGGCCAGAAATATGGTCAGAAACGTCCATAGATCTGGGTGTGAAACGTCCTATATAAAAATCTGGTCCGAATCATGAAACTACATTTGTGATACTCAGTCTTATTATTTTAAAGATGGCCTTTTCAGTAAAACTGCATTGGAATATTATCATCGTCCTTTTTTTGCACAGCACTGCTGTATTTTCTTGTAGTGGCTACTAAACGTTGGTAATAGTAACAATAAATGCTACACGCTATTTGTGAAAAAATAAAAATGAACGCAGCAATTTCCGTAACTCATTGGATAAATTGCGGAAAACAACGACGCCATAAATATATCTTCCAATCAAAGCAATGATAAAATTATCTTTCAATCAGAGGATTGGAAAATATCTTCCAATCAAAACGCCGATAAAAGTAGTTATCTCGAAATTTGGTTGGTCCCCTATTCTTTACCAGTAAATGTAGGCCTGCAGCACATTAGGCCTAATGCATCACTTTCGCTCGCTTTTAGGTTTGCCTAAATTTCATATTATATTGTAGGTCTGATATGTTTTTAGGGGGAAATAAATCTTCAAGGCAGCATGTACTTGCATTAGTTCACAACGCAAAATGTTTTGTTGGACGACCCCTTAAACACTGTTTTAAATTTTGTTAAGTTTATGTCATTATATTTTGAAAAACACTTTGAGTTGCGCGCGCTTCTTGGTTTTACCAAAGTTCATATTAAAATAATTTCCCTTACTTATATAGCACCTTGAGAAGAATGTTGAATTACAAATATAAATATGTTGACCCATTGCAACCGTGTTGTTCTTTATAAGTTTATTCAAATTAAAAATGGAGGCCGAAACTTCCCAGACCCGCCTGACCGGTCACGGGTCGTTTCGAACCTTTTCCCGTTCGCCCCGGGTCGTTTCGCCCCCAGAATTGGGGCGAAACGACCCTCGGTAAAAATTTTTTTTTTTATTTTCAATGGTATTTTTTTAGCCCAAAGGGTAGTCTCACCTTATTGTAAATCCACCTTGATAACAAACAAATGAAACGGGGAGTAAGAGAGGTGGCCGATTAGGTTCCAGGTCAACTCGCCTTAATCATCCTTTTAAAAAATCCAAGAATCAAAAACGTAAATCCTTTCATAGAAAACCCATGGAATAACAGGGAGCACATAAACACAACATGCTAACATCTCGAAGGCAGACGATACAATGATTGAATAAAAAACAAATCTACAGGGACCGAGTTGACACGAATTACTCAAACTGAATAGCGGTTCTTCAAAAACATCTTTGATGAATTGTTTTTTGTTAACAGTCAAGATGTTTGTTTTTACAGTAATCACATACCAGTTGGTGTTTATTTGAGATTGATTGTGTGGCTGATTGCCTTTTTTTATTCACAAGCGTAAATATGTATGTATATATGTTATTAATTGTGATGCATTTTCGCATTTTCCTGAACTCATGTGTATTTTCATTATTCAGAACTTGATCAACATAAAATGTATTAAAATCTGAACCAACGTAAGTACGTTTCCCCATTCCTCATCAAATATCCCTCGGCGAAAAACATTTGCGATTTCAATACATTTTCTCCTATGGTGTGAAGGTAAGGCATTTTTTGCTATTATTGTAATAAAATTTACAGATTATAATTGCCCGGGGATTAGCAGAGTAACAGCATAGTGGCTGAAGAATAGCAGAGAAATAACAAAGTGGCAGATTATACTTGCCTGAATAATAGCAGACAAACAAGTAGTCCAATAATATTAGCCTTCGGCTGTGCTCCGAATTTATTATTTTTTGATTTTTAATATGTCGCACCGTCGAAGTCTAATCTGATCTTTCATTTTTCCAGCAGCACAGTACGAAATTAAGCGACATAACACTAATATGATGAATACTCATTCTCCATACATGTTCCCACATTCGACAAGAATAATATTCCTTCACATTCATATTAGACGTATAAATTTCCTATACTTACTGTCGAATTACGTATTAAATACCAATAATTAAATAAAAACATTTTTTCAAGCGGTAATGTTACAGCGGTTGGAAAATTGTTAAAAATCGTGTCCCATTTCCGGGAACGGACCTCAGCGGTTTCGAACAAATCGAGATGCATTGCAACGACTGCCGCGTCGTTTGACTAGGTGCACACTACATTATCGGTATTCCGTTTTTCACTCCGTGTTTTCCTATCAACTCATCTTCCGGTTCAACAGTTTGTTTCGAGTTGAAAAAATTGCAGTGCAAATGACGCCTAAATAATTCAGAATATTGATTTATTTGCAAGAAAATGACCACCAGAATGAAGAAAAATGTGTTTTACACAACTGTCAATCGGAAGTAGGAACCAGGTGGGGAAATTTGATCTTTAATCGAGGTCCAACCGTTCAGCGAGAGTCTCTCGCTGAACTTTGCTGCTGGAAAAACGAAAGATCAGATTAGACTTCGACGGTGCGACATATTAAAAATCAAAAAATAATAAATTCGGAGCACAGGCGAAGGCTAATATTATTGGACTAACAAACAAGACGTTGCAAATCTGGTGGATTTGACAGATTATATTTTAAGATCATTGTATTACAGCAAATGCATTTTCTATCAGTCAACTGTAAACTGGATGTGTTGTATAAAATTTTATATAAAAATAAACTGAATCATCGTTTCAACCGCTAGTTCTGTTTTTTTTCTTTATCAAACCCACCCTATACCCCGGGAAAAAAGTGGGGCGAAACGACCCACTCTCAAAATTGGGGCGAAACGACCCGGGGCGAACTGGTATGGGGGCGAAACGACCCGGGGGCGAACGGGATTTGGGGCGAAACGACCCGATACCGCCTGACCGAATCCATGGTACGATACAAGAAATCATCTGAAGCTCCCTCCCCTGTTCCCATCCCTGACACACACACAGAGTACATTTTACAAAAATATACTCTGTCTTAGCTGAAAAGTTTACCTGTGCTGATGATATAACCTGAATTTCGTGAGTTGTTATTGGAGCCGCCATTTTGACGCCAATAAAATCACCGTTGACAACTGTGCTGGAGAGGATTTGATGCAAATTCAATATTCGATACTGGAACACTCGTGTTCACTCGCATTTTTTAACCACGGATTACTGTAAACAGAAAGTATGTTGTACAAGTAAATATTGCGAAATTAATACTGTTTAATGACAAAATATGTAAATTATATATTTTTTAAATGTTTTTAAAGAACTGAAGTTCGAATATATAAAAATCTAATTAAACCAGTTGAAAGAAAGATGTAACTTTTTATGTTCCCCGTTTCCGGGGCAGTACTTCCTGTTACTTCATAAACAATGTAGGGCACCTGTTTTTTCGGCCGATTTATTGCCGCAGAGTTGTAATATATCAGCTTACTATAAAGGAGACCATGGAATTCATCAAAGTCAGTAACTGAGAAAATTTATCCGATGTTCAGTATAATTAGAACATAGAAATTGCAAGTCGTTTTGTCGACTAAAGTTTACTCAAAAACCGAGTGTATGTCGCATATTGTCAATTGCGTGAGTCTGTGACATTCCTAATCGACGATTTACCCCATTGAACCCCAATCTGTATCTGTAAAATACTGGAAATTAGCCTCAATACTGAGTAAAACTTATCCAGGGTGAGTGTGCGCGCACTGGGCCTATTATTTGCGCGATATAATAGCTTTGAAGCCCTCAATTGTCTCGCAGTTAACTGCGCTTTCCGAGATGGAATTCCAGTCTTTAATGGTCCGTGGTACAAATGAGTTCCTATAAATTTCAGTATTGGATGGATGGATTTTAATTTGTTTGCTATTTGCTGATCTTGTTGGTCGTTTGTTGTATTGGATGACATTGTCAGCAGGGATGGCCACTAAATCGTTAGCGATTTTGAAGAGTAGGACGAGTCGCTGTTCTCTTCTTCTGTCTTTTAGTGGTTTCCAGTCAAGTTCTTTCATCATGGAAGTGACACTGCTTGTGCGTTTGTAGTCCTTGCACATGAATCTGGCAGCTCTACGCTGTATACTCTCCAGTCGATCGATGTCTTTCTGTAAGTGAGGATCCCATACTGTGCTCGCATAATCAAGTAGGGAACGTACTAATGAAATGTAGGCAGTTTCTTTAAGTTTTTTGTTGCATTGTTTTAGGTTTCGTCGGATGAATCCGAGTGTGGAGCTTGCTTTGTTGCAGGTTTTACTGATGTGAGTAGTCCATTTTAAGTTTTCATTGATGATTACACCTAGATATGGGTTGTTCTGTACTTGTTCCAGTATATAGTTGTTTAAGGTATAGCGTGGAAATGAGAAGTCAGGAAAAAATCCGAAGAGATAAAATGATATAAATTCAGTTACCTTTACATCGAATAATAATATTTTGCATACCATTTCGATCATATAACTATGTTACACCCGTGTATACATTGATATGTAAGAGATACGACAGGTAAAGCTGTGTATCCGCCAAAAATTACCACCTGTGCCGAAACACCGGAAAGTGAAATTCAAAACAATGGCCGCCATATTGAATAGCGGAACATTCTAAAAAGTGCAACAACTTTTGTATTCCTTGTGTTTGATGATAGACGTATACATTTATAACATATGTCGAACAATAAGCTACTAAAATACCTCAACAAACCTTATATTCCATCTACAGGCAATAAAACCTTTACACCACTCGTCATATCTGACAGCAAAGGAAAATGGTTGGAAAGAAAAATTACCCAACCAAGTGAACGAGAAATCAAATGGCATTCTAAAAGCGGAGAGACGTGTAAAGAGGGTTACAAATGGATAAAAGATAATCTCAAGAACAAAATCAAAAAACATGGAAACATCTGGTTATATGTTTGGTTAGGAACTTGCGACCTCACCACGAAAAGCAAGAAATACATATCTTTATCATCAGAAGACGATCAGGCAATTGATAACGCTATTAAATATCTGAAAAAAATCTCAGACATAACAAAAACCTATCCAAATTGCAAAATAACTCTCCTAGAAACACCAACATACTCAATCAAAGAGTGGAATGAGCAAAAAGGCCACAAAAGTCCTGCACAATTTTTGGAACAAGATCAAAAACTAGTAACGCAAATATACAGATTAAATGGAAAAATTAGAGAACTGAATCGTGAAAACAACAGCCACTCACCAGTATTCAGTACAGATCTGATTAAAACATCAAAAACCACAAAAGGTGATAACAGAAACAAACATACAAAAAGGAAAACAAACAACTTTTGGCTTCATGTCGATGGCATCCACCCAGGACCATTACTAGCAAGAACCTGGTTAAAAAAGATTACGGAGCAAACGATAAAAGACTGCTGGAGCCCACAAACGAATCCCAGTCAATGAGGACTCCTATACTATACTACATAATTGCAACCTACTACTGCTCTACCAGTCAGTGAGGATTCTCCTCGCTATACTGGCCCATCACAGAAATCTCAGTCAGTGGGGATCTTCCTCGCTATACTGAAAAAACAACAATCTCCATCACACCAGTCAGTGAGGATCTTCCTCGCTAAACTGGACTACCACAGAAACTGCATGTAGTTCTTCTTCATCACCCTACAAAAGGCTACAACAAACTCCTGTCTAATCAGTCAGTGAGGATTTTCCTCGCTACACTGACACACTACAGAAACCACAGTCAGATTCTCTTCATTATATTGTAAAACTGCAATGAACTGCTACTAAACCAGTCAGTGAGGATTTTCCTCGCTATACTGGCACACGTACAGAAATCTTCGTCCTCGCTATCAACATTTCTCAGTGCATCCTACAAGATGGCAAAATCCATTATGAAAATAATACTAATTTTTATGAGTATATCAGTGCTTAAGTTATGTGAAACAGAGGTACATTGTTCATATCCAATCCTCAGATATTCATTGCCAACACCGTGCTCAACCCTGATGCTTGGATACGTACTCAGACAGAACTCCAATCGTAGACGTGGCATGACGATGACACCCGAATCCCCCCCTCCTGTGATGACTAATCTTGCTTTCTTAGCCATACTACTATCAGGTGACATTCAGTTAAACCCAGGTCCTGCTGTTTATCCGTGTGGATACTGCAAAACCCCTGTTACATGGGAACACAAACGCGCAATTTGCTGCGATGACTGCAGCATCTGGTACCACTCAGAATGTCTCGAACTGAGTGCCTCAAAGCTATCGAACCTACAAAACCAAAATGTATCATGGATTTGCTGTAAATGTAACACACAAAATATAACCAGCTTTATGTATCACACATATGAACTGGAAACATCAAACCACTTTAGTGCTTTAAGCTTCATATCAACTATTCCATCTATTGACTCGTCTTTCAGTCCAACAGCATTTAGTAGTCCTAAATCAAGACACCTTAGCTCTGCAAGTGAAGAATCGATTTTCCAAAAATCTAAATCAACCAACGGTATCGAAAACAAACAACAAAATCTTCGGATTCTTATGATGAACTGTCAGAGCATCAGAAACAAAAGATCTGAAATTCGAGAAAGCACAGAGTACATCAAACTGGATGTAATTATTGGTTGTGAGTCCTGGCTGTCGAGTGAACATAAAAACTCTGAGATATTCCCAGATGGCTATAATACAAATGTCTTCAGGAAGGATAGAAATAAAAACGGAGGAGGTGTTTTCATCGCAGTCAACGATAATTTCACTACCTGCGCAGTCGAAAATGGTGATAACGATTGTGAACAACAATGGGTCGGAATCCAGACTCAGACAAAGTCGGTGATAATTGGTTCCTACTATCGTCCACCGAATGCAAGTTTAGACGTACTTATTGACCTCAAAACATCGATATCAAATCTGATAGAGCATTGTAAGGACAAGCCCATCATACTAGCAAGGGACTTCAATCTCCCACACATTGACTGGCGAAACAACACAGTGAAACCCGGAGGAAATCTTATAAATCATCACGCACAACTTCTTGAAACAATCGAAGAAAGTGGTATGGACCAACTACAAAACAAACCAAGTCGAGAAAATAACATCCTTGACCTATTCTTGACAAACCAACCTAGTCTTGTAAAATCGTGTGATACCATACCAGGAATATCAGATCATAATATGGTAGTAATTGACACAATCTTGAAACCCAAATACAACAGACCAAAACGAAGAGAGATATTAATATACAAAAAAGCTAAATGGGAAGATATTAAATGTGATATAACCAAACTAGGAAAGAACATCATAATCAAAAACACATCAGTTGAAGAAAAATTGTCAGAACTTAAAAAAGGCATCAACAACACTCTGAAAATAAATGTGCCAAAAAAACTGACATCAAACAGACACAACCTTCCTTGGCTCTCCTCCAGAGATAAACGAAAAATAAAGAAAAAAACACAAGCTATTCCAGAGAGCGAAACAAACAGGAAAAAGCGAGGACTGGAATAAATACAGACTACAGAAACGTACAACCCAGAAAGCCATCCGACAGGCTCACTGGCAGTATGTCAACAAGGTGTTAGAATCGTCACTAGAAGAGGGAAATAGTAAACCATTCTGGAAGTACATCAAATCTAAACGCACCGACAATATTGGAGTGGCAGGAATCAAGAAAAATGGCATCTTATATCAAGACAGTAAATCTAAAGCGGACCTATTAAATGAACAATTTAAATCAGTCTTCACCAAGGAAAATACATCTGATCCATTACCAGAAAACCATGAGCCAGGTCACCCAAGTATCGAAGATATACACATCGACACACAGGGAGTTGAGAAATTACTTAAGAATATCAACATCAACAAAGCTAGCGGCCCAGATAACATCTCAAATAAGATATTAAAGGCTTGCTCGAAAGAACTTGCACCAGTCTTAAGCCACATTTTCCAACTAAGCATAGACACAGGCACATTACCATCTGACTGGAGAAATGCTAATTAAGTTCCATATTTAAGAAAGGCAAATTATCGACCAGTGTCTCTAACGTGTGTATGCTGCAAACTACTGGAGCATATTGTGTGTAGGCATATACTAAACCACCTAGAACAAAACCGCATACTTACACCACTACAACATGGTTTCTGCAGCGGTCACTCTTGCGAGAGCCAACTTATAATCACCATGCATGACATCATGAAATCATATGACCTCAGGAAACAGATAGACCTAGTTATCCTAGATTTCAGCAAAGCTTTCGATACTGTACCACACAGAAAGCTTTTATACAAACTAAAAAACTATGGTATCAACGGTAAGATCAACAATTGGATTAAGTCATTCCTAACGCAACGACACCAGCGAGTTGTAGTAGAAGGGGAATTTTCATCATCCTGCACTGTTGATTCAGGTGTACCTCAAGGAACTGTCCTTGGGCCTCTTTTATTTCTTTGCCATATAAATGACTTACCACTACGTGTAAAATCTCAGGTTCGCCTATTCGCAGACGACTGCCTTCTGTACAGGCCGATATCATCATTAGAAGACCACCTCCAACTTCAGCAAGATCTGATCTCGTTAGAAAAATGGGCAATGGATTGGGGGATGCGATTCAACGCCTCTAAGTGCTACATTATGTCAATTCATAGAAGTAAAATAGATACAACAGATACACAGGGCACGAAATTTGGGTGCAGGCGAAAACGGAACCAATTAAATGCTCATATCGGATTAGGGGAACTGGACTGTTCGCCCCCTGGAGACTGTTCGCCTCAATGCCAATGGACTCGTAGCCCCCGTTTTTCGGGACACACTAAAAAAAGTGTAGTCCGTGTCGGAGAAAAAGTGTAGTCGGGAATTAAATTATCATTTTTTCATTTATTTGTTGGTTGTTTTCTATTAAATTTGGAAAGTATACTCTGGGGACGATACGAAGTATATATGCCAAAAGAGAAGTTTGTACGCTCTTATTTTACGATGTTAGAAGACATTTTCTCTTTCAAACACACTAAAAAGTGTAGCTGACTCGGCGCAGTGTTAGCTAATTAATTGGCTTACGCTGTGGTGACACATGGTTATGAGGAGATTAGTGGGGTGTTGATTTGATTGATGGATATTCTTGCATTACTTTTTTCCATTTATATGGCATAAAGTACAAGAGTAAGAGTATAATAAGATTATTTCACATAAGATTGTGTTAAATGTCCGTGGTAGGTAGTTGCACGTTCACGCCCCCACTTCTCTTTCTCTCTCTCTCTCTCTCTCTCTCTCGGTTGCGATGAAAGAATGAATGAAAAGTTGAGACTGATAGAGAAGAAAAGAAAACCAAACAGCAACGCCTGTTTGGTAGCGGCCCCGGTATATTGACCATAGCAGTTACAAAAAAGGTGAGGAGAAAGCTCCGCTAGTATAGTTTTGAATAACCAGGGTCATCCATGAAGCCTTCATGGAGATAGGATGCCGTGTGTGATATATGGGGTATCTGGTTATCCTTCTGAAATTTCAAATCCACCCCCCCCCCCCCCCTGCAAAAAATAAATTAATCTTGTTTGTTGGCAAGATTGTTTCAATCGGTTTCAGTAATAGGCAGTAATATAATTTTGGCATTGAATTTTACCCCGCGTGCTTCCTTTGTAAAGAATTGTACAAAATCACCTGGTGGAAAATCTACTCCTCTACCCCCCCCCCCCCCCCCTCCACACACACACGCATTTAGTTGTAATCTACCCTCCACGGTCGGGTGTTACTGTAACATGTATAGGCCTAGGTAAACTGAACACAGTGTAATAAGTGTTTTTCCACTCGATGAGAATTTTTTCTTTTTAAAAACACACAATTTATACTTGGGAAAAATTCAGCTCATGGACCATCGGTTCACACCTGATGGTCCATGATCTGAAACTTTGCTAGTTGACCATGTGCTTCTACGTTTTCCCGAAATTTGTTGATAATCGAGACACTTGACATCATTTGTAAGGTAGGTCTCCGTGCTTGAAACCTTCCCAACAAGCGATGTCAAATGTTGGAATAATAAATAAGCAGGTGAAAAAAATCTTATGCTTATTTTAGCTGGTTTTATAACACGATCGACACCTTTTATCTAATGTCGCAGACGAATCCAACCACAAAACACTCGGAATGACATACCAACTAAATTTGCGTTTGCAAATACACCCCACTAATCTCCTCAAAATCATAAAAAGAACCAGGATAATCAGCCCGCCTCGCTGTGTCAACACAGCGTAAACCAATTAATCAGATATCACAGCGCCGAGTCAGCTACACTTTTTAGTGTGTTTGAAAGATAAAATGTCTTCTAATATCGTAAAATGACATCGTACAAACTTCTCTTTTGGCATATATATTTCGTATCGTCTCCAGAGTATACTTTCAAAATTTCATAGAAAATAACCATAAAATAAATGAGAAAATGATAATTTAATTCCCGACTCCACCTTTTCTCCGACACGGACACTGACTACACTTTTTAGTGTGTCCCCGTTTTTCTGGCCTGTTCGCCCCAACAAAAATTGTTGGGGGCGAACAGGTCTGATATTCCACTATGGCTGCATTTACATTGTTGGCTTGGGAACATGGGGGATATGAAAAAAAAAGAAAAAAGCTACGTTTCTCTTTTTTAATTGTCTCAGTTTAAAGTGTCAATATTAAAGCAGGGTTTTCACTAGACGGGCTGTGGGTCTGTCGACCGGACCCATTCCCCCTGCCGATCATACTCAGAAAAGCTGGTGGTTAAAATGTCAAGTACAATGCTGTATCGTAACGGCACTCAGGATCCTTTGTTTCCACGTAATATAGGCATAATTATGTTGTATACTATGCATACTATTACTTGCGACAACCTGATACTTTATAACCCCCAGGTGAGAGGGGGAAACAGTTCAAATCCTAAATGTCGCCTATAAAATTTCGGACTCAAATTGTCGTGTTTGGTCTGAAATCACTGACTTTTATTTTGAGCATAAATGATGTAATTGCACGTGCATGATGTCACACGTCCACATCATGGTTCTTTTCAAATATCGGGTTGTATAAAAAAAATTGAGGTCAAGCGTCGCAGTCACTGTCAGGATGCGTGGATTTTGTGTTGTTTTGGGTTTGTATTTTTATGAAACCTCTGACCAGATGTAGTATTGTGTGACCCGTGGGAATTTAGAGACTTGTAGGAGGAAAAAATACATATTTTCCACTTCAATTATTCAGCATTTTAGCGACCAGAATGCCCCCCAGAGAGCACCTAAAAATCAAAACCCGTCTCTATACGCACGTGCCTTTGGCACGTGTGGCAGACGCCTTTGACGTCTGAGTTTCACTTTGTTTAAACTACCAGACCCACAAATTTTCCCCTAGCGGAAACCCTGATTAAAGTATAAGTAATTTATATCATATATTCATATACATTTTCATCCGAATACACATATAATATCAAATGTTCAACTGAAAATATGTTACTAAACTGATAAAAAACGAAAACGTAAAAAACTAAAGATTCAACCAAACAAGGAACTTTGGGAGTTTAGTATTTTGGGGATGATAAATAACTTGGATGAATGTTGAATTTTTTATTTCTTTTGGAATGCTTTCAAGAAAAATTTCCGAAAAAGACTAAAAAGATTTAACCAACCACAAACTTTGGGAGTTTAGTATTCTGGGGATGGGATGATAAATAACTTGGATGAATGTTAAATTTTCAAATATTTTTTCGGAATGTTTTCAAGAACGTTTTCAAAAAAAATTTCAGAAAAAAATTAAAAGATTTAACCGACCAGGGACATTTGGGAGTTTAGTATTCTGGAGACGTTAAATAATATGTCCGAATGTAGACCTGGTCACTATATTTGATATATTCCGGACTGGTGCAGTTTTTCTTAGCGCAATATTCTTAGAAATATGCTAGGAAAAGCTGCTCCGGCCTGGAATATATCAAATAAAGTGGCTAGCGAGTGGTTCTCAACCATAAGTACATTTCATATCTGAGATGTACTTCTCTTTAAGTAGGTTCGGTTAAGTTTTCAACACTCTTTACTTGTTATATATGTATCTTATTCAGTGAAATATTCTGTTTATTAATCAATGATAAAAACAGCTCAACTCCTTCGTTTTCTGTTACAACACTTATGTCCCCACATCTAGTGTTCATTTGAGCGGAACTGTTTTTCTGACTCATATCAGGTTTTCTTCATTGAAACCTGGTATGGATCGGACAAAATATATTTTCTTTCCATCGTCATTCACAATTCATTACAACAATCGGACATTTTGTTCAAAATCCTCGAACTTTTTGTCCAATTTCATCGGATGGTTTGTCCAAAATCATCGGACGTTTTGTCCAAAAAAAAATCAGACATTTTGTCCAGAAAATTGGAAGTTTTGTCTAGAAAATCGGACTTTTTGTCTAATCGGACGTTTGTCCAGACCCCCTCAAGACAGGTTCTACTGTATTTTTAGTCTTTGTCAGCACTATTTGAATATACTTGTTTGAAGATTTGAACATTTGTTGAAGCCAGTCTTTAGCTCAACTTTGGCGAAGCCAAATTTGAGCTTATGCCATGGCCAGTCATCCGTCTGTCCATCAACAATTCAATACGGCTCGGGCTAGAGGCCGTATTTATGAACCGATCTTTACGAAACTTCTTGGGCACCTTTGTTATGACCGTTATTTTGTACGGACTTAGGTGAAATCAGATTTTTGCGCAGAACTTCCATATGAAAGCGCTGATTTGAATAATTTTTTGTATGAATGTTTAGTACCATGGGATACATCACATATAATACAGGTTTTTTTCTCGTACGTAAATTATGCAAATTAGACTAACTTTGATGTATTTAGTGTAACTTTCAGCACTGTGCAAATGCCAATATGGCTCGGGCTAAAGGCCGTATTTATAAACCGATCTTTACGAAACTTCTTGGTTACCTTTGGTATCACCGTGGGACGAGAACGAGTGTTTTGGGTGCGGTCCAAAATTCAAGATGGCCGATGGCAGCCATTTTGTACAAAATTAGGTGCAATCAGAATTTTGCACAGAACTTCCACATGAAAGCGCTGATTTGAAAAAAAATTTGTGTGAATGTTTAGTACCATGGGATACATCACATATAATACGGGTTTTTTTCCCGTGCAGAAATTATGCAAATAAGATGAACTTTGATTTTTTCAGTGCTACTTACACACAGTAAGTACACATGTCAATACGGCTCGGGCTAGAGGCTGTATTTATCAACCGATGTTCATGAAACTTCTTGGGTACCTCTGTTATCACCTTGGGACAAGAACTAGTGTTTCTGAGTGCGGTCCAAAATTCAACATGGCTGCCAATGGCCATTTTGTACCAAAATTAGATCTAATCAGTTTTTTGTACACAACTTTTATACGGCTCAGGCTAGAGGCCTTATTTATGAACCGATGTTTATGAAACTTCTTGGGTACCTTTGTTATCACCGTGAGATGAGAACGGGTGTTTGGGGTGTGGTCCAAAATTCAAGATGGCCACCAGCAGCCATTTTGTACCAAAATTAGTGCAATCAGTCTTTTGTACAGAACTTCTGTATGAAAGTTCTGATTTGAATAAATTTTTGTATGAATGTTTAGTAAAATGGAATACATCACATACAGTACGGGTTTTTTTCTCGTGCAGAAATTATGCAAATTAGATGAATTTTGATTTATTTAGTGCTACTTATGCACTATAAGTGCACATGTCAATACGGCTCGGGCTAGAGGCTGTATTTATCAAGCGATCTTCACAAAACTTCTTGGGTACCTTTGTTATCACCTTGGGACGAGAACGAGTGTTTCTGAGTGCAGTCCAAAATTCAAGATGGCTGCCAGTGGCCATTTTGTACCGAAATTAGGTCCAATCAGTTTTTTGTCACAACTTCTATACAGCTCGTATTTATGAACTGATCTTCACGAAACTTCTTGGGTTCCTTTGTTTTCACCTTGGGACAGGAATGAGTGTGTTTTGGGGTGCCTTTGTTATCACTGTGCTATGAGAACAAATATTTTGGGGTTCAGTCAGACCCACTCTGGAACTCAAAGATTTCTTTTCTAGTTTAGCATCTGACTGTCACCCACCTTTACAATACTTTACCTATACATTTGTTACAGGCTACGGTCAGTATTTATGTACAGACCGTTACAATACTTTATATGTACCTTTGTTATCAGGTCATTACCTAGATGTTTGTCATTGCTGTGTCACATACTATACATGTACATGTCTTGACAAGTTAAGCTACAGTGTCATTGACACTTTCATTATTCTTTGTTTCTTTTGATGTCACAAAACAAAAACATCAACAAAAATAGTTCAAAGAACCAGGGGGTGAACAGTCCAGAAAAACCTGGGGCGAACAGTCTCCGGGGGTGAACTGTCTAGTAACCCAGATTAGAAGGAGGCTCAAGAAAATGTTCAGCTCATGTAAAACCAGGTACCACCCAGTGGTAGGGCTGGGCGGATTATCAGTTTTTCAGTTCGTTTTTTTTTTAAACCGAAACCAAACCGCTGCCTTAACAAAAAAACGAGACTTTCGGTTTCAACAAATTTCCCAGAAATGGTAAGTTTATGACCTCTCAATCTCATGCGTTCTGCACGGCAAAGGCTAAAATAGCAGGCAAAAGTAAACGCTGTGCCGTTTATGCTTACTTCGAGCAGATTGACAACAAATCCCCCCAAAATAGTGGTAGCAAATTTCTTAAACGACATCTACAGAACCACCACCAGAAGGAGATATACTGCACGTCAATGGTGCACATGTCTTCACCCACTGTAATCCTGCTTGAGCAGAGCTTGAGTTAGAATGTTGAGGAGCCGACAGTTGCTCGTTGATGCTCGGTGGTTCTCTCTGGGTACTCCGGCTTCCACCACCCATAAAACTGTTGCGGTCATGATTAGCCATTGTGCACAAGTATGTGACCTTAAACACCAATAAATAAATAAATAATAAATATCCAAAAGGAAATTTAAAAATGTATGTACTCGCTTTTGTGACTCATGCTAGGAGATAATGAGGTCCAATTCAACCAGTCAACTCAGAGAAAAAAAAGTAACTGCAATAATCCAATTTGACAGTTATTTATTGGGATTTAACGACATTTGCGACAGCCAAGGTCAACTCTTGTCTGACAGTTTTATGGGTGGTGGAAGCCAGAGTACCCGGATGAGAACCACTGAGCAGCGGAAATCAACTATTAGACTCCCCAACGTACTAATTCCATACACGCAGGGTTAGTATTTGTTGAAGACAAGTGCACCATCGACAAGCAGTACGCCTTAGTACACAATGCCACCGTGCCCCCACATGGGCAATTGGGATTAAGTGTCTTGTCCAACGACACAATGCAGTTGCCACAGGTGTGATTCTAACTGAGGACCTCTCGACTTACAGCCTGCATCTCTACCTACTGAGCCACGGTGCTCCCAAAATTTCACAGTTTTGCAACATTGTAGCAAATGTTCCATTTGCTATTCTGCTAGGCATCTTCATTCCATGAAACTGTCAGGCAAAGTGGGTTTATCTAAAACTTCATTCATTGACACTATTTGGCAAGTTGAATTTATCATTACTTCAAGACCTGAGGAATGTAAACTGATGTGGAAATTTAGTTTCATCTGACCTGTTTCATGTCACCAAAGATCATAGTTTTCTAAGAAATTGCAGTTTAATCAGAAAATATGAATGTTTTTATACTGTTAAGTGTAGGCTATCTTGGAATGGCTGATATGTATAACACATGTTCCAACACAATGCTTTTAGTGGTCTTGATGTTGGAAGTAACAGTACCTTGGCAGCGCTTTCTAGTGAAGTCTTTGCTGCCAGTATGGGCAGCCAAGACTTCATTAGACACCACTGCTAAGTTAATGTGTTGCCTTTATGTAAGGGAGCAAATATATCTAGAATTCTCTATGCCTTTGAACCAGAAAGGCCACTTTTCCGACCCAGAAACATGATACTTCATACTTTCATTAAGTAGGATGGCTGCTAGTTAAAGTGTGTATTAGACCAATCAATATTTTCAATGTGCAGTCCCAAATAATAAATATGGACTCTTCCAATTGCTTCTCTTGAACTGACAAGATATCACCAGGATTCAAAAGGTTAAGGACACTTTAAGAATTGATGACAAGAATCAAATGAACATTTTGCGAGAATCAAAGTTGATTTTCGTTGCCCTCCATATGAGAATGATTTGCGAGAATTGATTCTGATTCAGATTCTCGCTAGAATTGTTTACCGTGATGCATAAATTTACTGAACTATCTTTTGTATTAATACAAATTAATCCACTTAATTGGATGTCTCCTAATTGTATATCCCTGTTAACTGAATATAATTTTCAAACACAAAACCATTTACCATACCTTCAGTACAAATTTTGATCTGTTAATTGCATATGGGTTGTAGAGTAAACTCCTATTAATTGTATATAAATTTGTGTAATATGGTGAAAAAATTACTGTGACACGCACCAAATTCCCCTTATTTATCAACCTTTGTGGCCTCACTACATCCAATACAGGTATTTATTCTGTTATATCTTGTTTGACAGAGCTCTATGAGCTCTGTCAATCAAGATATAATAGAATAAATGCTCAGTTTACCTCCAGAACACAGGAAACTGACCAAATCCCTGTTAATTGGACACTCCCGTTAATTGAATAATTTTCACTGGCAAAATGGATATTCAATTAAGAGGATTCTACTATATGTTTATTTTCAGATAGAGATTCTATAAATGGTTTGACTGATCATTCACAATGTATAAGGATTATTCCAATATAAGGATTATTCCAATACAGGTATTTATTCTGTTATATCTTGTTTGACAGAGCTCTATGAGCTCTGTCAATCAAGATATAATAGAATAAATGCTCAGTTTACCTCCAGAACACAGGAAACTGACCAAATCCCTGTTAATTGGACACTCCCGTTAATTGAATAATTTTCACTGGCAATATGGGTATTCAATTAAGAGGATTCTACTATATGTTTATTTTCAGATAGAGATTCTATAAATGGTTTGACTGATCATTCACAATGTATAAGGATTATAGGTTCACCAGAAGTTCCACTCCTCCAAAAGAAGGGAGGGATGAATATAGAGATGAACATGGTCATCAAGAATATGAGAGACCAGGTGTTAGAAACTGTTACTTTTTCTTGGAAGGTGATCATACTGTCGAACCCGTTAAAGTTGTCATTCATGATAAAGTATTCAAACGTATGGACAACCTGTATAATGCATTGTCTGAGAAAATATCTGGCCTTAATTATGGTTGTCGTAGAATTTTTTCTGCACATGGGAGAACACCGATAACAAATCTTGATTCATTTGAGAACGACGGTCGTTATATCTGTTCCACGCTTAAGAATAGGCGACGTGCTAAACGTTTGAATATTGCACAAGTTAAAGCACCCAAAAAGTGGGTTCAAAGTAAACCAGACAGTGGAAAACGAGGTTTGAAAGAGTATTTACAGGAGTATGATTTAGATCAGGACTTTTCACCAGTAATTGACTACAAAAAATTATTGATAAGAGACAGGAAGTCTTCACCAGATAGAAGTCAGGGTATATTCGTAAAGCCGAAGAAAATCACCGTCATGAAAAATGGCGATCCTACTAAGAGACATATTTTGTTACTGAATAGAAGAACTGCACAGTCCTTTGAGCAAGTCCTTGCAGATATGAGTGAGATGCACCAGATGGCTGTCAGGAAAGTTTATACAACAAGAGGCCAACGGGTAAGATTTGTAATTTCTGTTCTGTTATAGAACTGGTAACCGAAGTAGATTAAATGATAACCAACTCAAAATGTTCATCTCACATTTTCTCTTTTGATAATTCTAGGGTTTGGTAACCAAACCCTAATGTGAGATCAACATTTTAATAAAGCCACACACACGCAATTGACAGAGTGTTGGTAACAATAGCCTGGCTCAATAAATAAATGCTTATCAAGACAAGAGAGGTCGACCATGTTTTTATAGGAGTTAAACTGACAAAGACTAATTTACTTGTATCCGAGTTTCTATCGGATGAAAGCGAGTAAACCGACTAAAAAAATTATGGCTTATTTTCGTAACAATAGTTTCAATAACTTTGCAGACATGGATTAGTATTCCATTCAATCCATCCAGACCACTCATTTCCCCAAGACAGTAAGTAATACTTCTATCTATAACTCAAAAAATATCTTCTTTTTTTATGATATCCCTTGCATTTAATATGTGTTTTCCCTATTTTCGCGCATTATATATATTTTTATTTCAAGAAAACGCGAATTTCAAATCATAATACTGGTGTCCCACGGTATCTTCCCCCCCCCCCCCCCCCCCCCCCCCCTGTGTATCTTTCCCTGGGAGAAGATACACTAGTGCATCTTCCCCCCCCCTACAGGGGAAGATACACTAGTGTATCTTCCCCCCACCCTGGGTATCTTCCCCCCTCCAATATTTTTTTTAACATTGATAACATCAGGCATGACTATTGATGGTGTTTATTATTTTTTCTGACATTCCAGGTTTGACAGGTTTTTTGATGAAAAAAATTCACTCAGACAAAAAATATTTTTCAATTCAGATCTTTATTGGCAGTAGACAAGCGAAAAATATGTACACATTTTGAAATTATAATAACATTCCATACCTTACAGTGGAAGATTGATAATTACAGAACAGTTCACTCATCATTGTTATTTAGAAATTATAATAACATTCCACGCCTTTCAGAGAAAGGTTTATATTATCAGAAAAGTGTCTATCAAAATATATTCATATATATGGAAGGCTAAGGGGGGGGGGGATACACAGGGGAAGGGGGGGGGAAGATACCCTGTTACACCAGGCCCAAAAATTGTATACCGTTGCTCATGGTATACCAGTATTCATTTTTGATGGACGGTTTTTAACCAATGATGATTTCAATACCGGCACCAACCGGTATACTGTAATACCGTGCAGCCCTAGTTTGGTTCTTGTTTTCAGCTCAAATGTAAACAAAATGACCTTTGGTTAAAGATTTCCTTGTGGGCTATTGGATGCATTTTTAATACTGACAGAGCTAGTTGTTTTTATTTAAACAAACTTCAACTAAATAATAATAGCAAACGTTGTTGAAGTTTACCTTCTGGTCGCTTATTTGTAAATATGGCTGAGCCTATAACAAAGTGTATGTATCATCAGGAAACATTATCCACTAATATTGCCAGGTTCTTGTTGTATTATTGTAAAAATAAGGCAATAATCAGGCATTATGAAGATAATATTCTTGCATTTTATATGTTTTTACTTTCTCGCCAAAGCAAATAAATGGACAGGATGTTTTCCCTCAATTGATCCGAGTATGCTAGTGGAAAAAAGTTTTTTTTTCTGTGGTAAATATTTCAAATGTGTTATGGATGATTATTTCATTGTTTGGATTTTGATGTTATTTCTTCATTACTGATTAAATTTTGATGAGTTTGTTGTCTTAACACAGGCGGCAGTGTGCCCACCCCAGGCTTCAGTCACTGCTCTAACTCTCCTTACCATTGACACCATCAAGTTGTTTATGGTCCTTTGTGGGATGAAATTCCACTCCTGAAGAATGGCCTGCATGAGCTGAGAGACGTTGTTTTGGACGTCGATCAGATTCACCAGTCAGAATCCTTTCATATTTGATATACAACATCTCCAGGTGGGTCAGACTCAAGTTTGTTCAAATTGGTTCCCTGGGTTAATATTTGGGTTCCGTATGGGAGCCCAAATTTTAATTTAGTGCAATATGAGGAAATTTCTTTAGAAATCTTCTTCAGATCCTCCAGTCAGAATCCTTTCATATTTGGTATACAGCATGTCTAGGGGGCCAGATTTAAGTTTGTTCAAATCGAGTCCCTGAGTTAATATTTGGGCTGCCTATGGAAGCCCTAATTTTTATTTAGTGCAATATGAGTGAATTTCTTTAAAAATCTTCTCCAGAATCATCTGGAGGGCAGATTCAAGTTTGTTCAAATCGGGTCCCTGGGTTAATATTTGGGCTCTCTGATGGGGGGGGGGGGGGGGGGGGGGGGGGGGGGGGGGGGGGGGGGGAGGCTGCAGTAACATAACAACCTTTTGAAGTTTGGCAGTGCTTGTCTACAGCTAATAGAATTGGAAGCAGCCAGGAAGACCTATGATAATAATCATCTGACATGGACACTAGAGTTATGAATAATTTCATGACTTCATTTATATTTATATTTATTGATGTTTAAGGTCACATATTTACGCACAATGGCTAATCATGACCGTGACAGTTTTACGGGTGGAGGAAGCCGGAGTACCCTGAGAGAACCACCGAGCAACGACGAGCAGCTGCCAGCTCCCCAATATCGTAACTCCGCACTGCAGCACAGGCAGGGTTAGATTGGTTGAAGACATGCATACCATCGACGTGCAGTACGCCTTAGTACACGGCGTCATCATGCCCCCACGCGGGCAATGGAGATGAAGTGTCTTGCCCAAGGACACAACGCGGTTGCCGCAGGTGGGATTCGAACCGAGGACCTCTCGGCTTGCAGCCTGCACCTCTACCAACTGAGCCACCGCGCTCCCCATGACTTCATTACTCTGTAGTTTTGATGAACTACGACTAACTGAATGTGACCCAAAATACTTCTTTGAACCACTTTGTCAGGTGAGCGATTAAGGTCCCTTGGGGCCTCTTATTTAAGTTTCCAACCAATAACTCAAGCTGTAATTGATCGAATCAAATAAAATTTGTTGTGTAGGTGTATCAGCATAAAATACAGATCAAGTTCAAATTGGGGTTTGGTCCAACATTTTTTGCCAGAGTTATGTCCCTTTTTGACTACAAAAAAAGACAATTTTGTGTGTGAGAGGCCTTTTATTGTTTCTTAATATTGCAGGGACTGCAGTTGCTCAGTGGTTAGAGTATTGAACTTCAAACTTAAAGGTAGAAGGTTGGATCCTGACCAGAGGTGACTGCATTGCTTCCTTGGGAAAGATCTTCATTGCCCATATGGGGACGATCTTGATTGCCCATGTGGGGACATGGTAGTACTGTGTACTAAGGCACACTACACATCAATGGAGCACTTCCACTACCATTAAACTGCTGCTAACTCTGTTAGTATGATGGAGAATCTAACAGTTGCTCACCACTGCACAGTGGTTCTCTACATATATTCTGACTTCCACTCTCCATAAAACTGTCCGACGTGATGTCACCCTGGCTGTTGAAAATGTTGAAACATTATGGCAAAAGTATGATGTTATTAAGATGTCAGTGCCCCACCAGCTTTCCACTTTATTTTCGACTATAGTGTAACCTTCAGTTCCCTTCTTCCAGTGTCATTTATTTTTACCTACGTCGCCAGTGGCAGAGCAGATCTAGTAACCGCTCGACTCCGTCCGTCCGTCCGTCCGTCAATCTGTCAGTCCCTCTGTCTGTCCGTCAGTCCGTCCGAAACACTTCTTCCGTCAAAGTTTTCTTGGCTTCTATGAAAGGGAATGATTTTATATTTGGTCTGCTGCTTCATAATGATTAGTTGTATTGTGTAATCAATTTTCAGACCTGCCGTGCAGCCACTTCCTGTTTGCCGATACTTTGAAATTTTACTGTACCAACTGAACATTGAAATTTTCCGTCAAGGTTTTCTCGGCTTCTATGCAAGGGAATGATTTTATATTTGGTCTGCTGCTTCATAATGATGAGTTGTATCGTGTAAGCAATTTTCAGATCTGCTGTGCAGCCACTTCCTGTTTGCCAATACTTTGAAATTTTACTGTACCCACTGAACATTGAAATTTTCCGTCAAGGTTTTCTTGCCTTCTATGCAAGGGAATGATTTTATATTTGGTCTGCTGCTTCATAATGATGAGGTGTATCGTGTAAGCAATTTTCAGATCTGCCGTGCATCCACTTCCTGTTTGCCGATACTTTGAAATTTTACTGTACCCACTGAACATTGAAATTTTCTATCAATGTTTTCTCGGCTTCTATGCAAGGGATTGATTTTATATTTGGTCTGCTGCTTCATAATGATGAGGTGTATCGTATATGTAATTTTCAGATCTGCCATGCAGCCACTTCCTGTTTGCCGATACTTTGAAATTTTACTGTACCCACCGAACATTGAAATTTTTCGTCAAACATTTCTCGGCTTCTATGCAAGGGATTGATTTTATATTTCATCTGGAGCCTGATAATGATCAATTGTATCGTGTATGCAACTTTCAGATCTGCCGTGCAGCCACTTCCTGTTTGCTGATTCAGTTGCAGGTCCAGACCCGGTATTGGTCTTGTTACTTAACCCTTTACCTAACATGAAAAGCAGACGACACTTGCAAACAAAATTATTAAATAACTAATTATTTTCACCATTTGCGTCAAAAACATAGTTTAGAACCCCTCATTGAGGTTAGGACTCCCCATTGGGAAGAGCTCATGCCAGTGAGGTGTCATAAGCTATGTTTTTGACACCAAAAAATGAGAATAATAATGAAAATTGAGTGGCAGTTTTTGTGAATAGCGCTGGCCAGTTTTGGCCAAAACATTGGGTAAAGGGTTAAGCTTTTACTCAAGGCAAGATATCAAAATTTATTATTTTTAGCTCATCTTGACAACATCAAGTATGAGCTATTGGGATTGTTACGGTATGGAAATATTATTGATATTGGTAACAGAAAGAAATCTGAGAATCAGCAACAATAACTATGAATTTATCTATTCTGAAATTTAATTAAAAAAAATTAATATAAAAAAAATGATACAAAGATCTTTTACACTAATTGGTTTACAGAAAATAAAAACAGTGGTACTTGTCAATTATTGAATTAGTCCAAAGTACAGTTTGACAGAATCCAGTAATCCAGTGGTGAAGAATCTTGTGAAGAAAGTTACCAGCTGGTACATGTAGTATTAAATCCAAGAATGTCTCTTCAGAAACAGTATCCTGTAGATTGTAATAAAATTTTCACTTAGAAATTTCAGCAGTCTCTAATAAAATATAATAAAATGATCTGCAAAATTCAAATGGAGTAAAAATCCACGAAGTATTGGTGCCACAGGTAATTTCCAAACAATCCAGTAGAATCCTGGCTTTTCACAAAATATTATTCTGTTTCACAGAAAGTATAAATTCTCTTTTTCAAGACGAACAAATTCTCTTCAAAATTCTCTTTTGGAATCAATCTTCCAAATTCACAAAGAAGCACTGCTTCTATAATTAATGCACTGTCCTAGAACAATAATAATCTCCAATGGAAACAACTGCTGTGTTTTAACTGAAGTGAGTCTTTCTGAAATGGCTTTCTAAAAATGAGTTTTTTTTAATTCTGTTGACAAACCTTTATATAGTAACCAGATAGAATGTCCCAGAAGAGGAAGTTTCTGCAATGTTCTATTAGTTTCTGGGGGATTCTGTTAAAGTTCAAGTAAACAAGGTCATTGACCTATTTAAACAATTAAACAATCAACAGCTATATGTACAATATATCAGTGTAACAAAGATGTAAACAAGGTCACAGAGTGCAAATGAGTGAGACCAGTCAGAAAATGCACCAACAAAAAATATCTTTCTCACATAACTATCCACCAAAGATATATCAATCCCAATATAACATGGGGACTATAACACACCCCGCCTTAAAAGAAAAAGTTTGAAGGTACTGAAAACTTTTTATAACTTTAGCAGACTCTGACTGGTTTACAATACACACACATCATAATCTTCACAATTTTTTTTTTTTTTTAAATAAACACTTGAAGTGAATAGGGACCGATCATATCATTTTAAATTAGGATATTCTGGAAAGAGCATCATCTACAACATTATCTCTGCCCGAAATATGCCTAATCTCTAAATTATGTTCTTGAAGGGCTAAACTCCACCGCAATAATCTTTGATTCTTGTTTTTCATTTTATTGATAAAAGTTAAGGGGTTATGATCAGTGTAAACTGTAATTGGGCATTGGGTGGTTCCTAGATACACATCAAAATGGGTTAATGCCAAAATTAGAGCCAAAGTTTCTTTTTCTACTGTAGAGTAATTCTTTTGATGTTTGAGAAATTTTCTGGAGAAATAACATACAGGGTGATCAATACCTTGGGAATCTTCCTGGGCAATATACCCACCTGCTCCATTGTCACTTGCATCTATAAATAATTTGAAGGGCTTTTCATAATTGGGACTGGCCAGGACAGTGGAATTATTTAATAAAGTTTTTATTCTGTTAAAGGATTTCTGGCATTCCTCAGTCCAAACAAACTTAACCCTTTTGCTCAATAAACTGGTCAAAGGGGAGACAACATCTGAGAAATTTAAACAAAGTTTCTATAATATCCAGCCATGCCTAAGAATCTCATGAGCTCTTTTTTAGAGCTTGGTACTGGAAAATTCACAATGGCATCAACTTTTGCTGCAATCGGCCTCACCTGCCCCTGACCCACAACATGACCCAAATAATCTACAGTTGCTTTGCCAAATTCTGATTTTTACCAAGTTAATAGTTAGGTTAGCTTGGGTCACTTTGTCAAAAAATTCTTGAATATGCTTTAGATGATCAGCCCAATTTGTATCTGTGTGTATAATAACATCATCAATATAAGCTTCACTGTGATCTAGGTCTGCAATTAAGTGGTTAACCATGCGCTGGAATGTTGCCGGAGAGTTTTTCATGCCAAAAGGGGTAACTTTATATTGATACAATCCAAATGGTGTAACAAAAGCAGATATTTCTTTTGCTTTTTTCTGTTAAAGGGACTTGCCAATAACCCTTTAACAAGTAAAATTTTGTCACAAATTTAGCATGGCCAAGTTTGTCAATGCAGTCATCAATTCTAGGAATTGGATAATTGTCTGTTTTGGTGAGGCTGTTCACCTTTCGGTAATCTGTACAAAATCGGTAACTCCCATCAGGTTTTGGGACGAGAATACAGGGCGAACTCCAGTTGCTATGGCTAGGTTCTATGATATCATTGTCCAGCATATACTGTATTTCCTTTCGCATGATCTCAGCTTTGAAAGGGTTCAATCTATATGGATGCTGTTTGATGGGATTTGCCTCTCCTACATCAACATCATGAAAAAATAACAGATGTCCTACTAGGCACATCGGGAAATAAGTGTTGATATTTGAAAATTAAATCAACTAAATCGTTTCTTTGGTCAGGCAGTAAATAATCTATTTTATTTTGTAGATCTCTCAGGACATCTGAGTTCTGTAACTTCAGAGGTACATATTCGCCATCTTCATGAATATCCTCTACAGGATTTTCCAGCTCATCCATGTGGGTGACTGTTGAGACTGGTAGAGAGTTTGGTTCTCTCTCATAATATATTTTCAACATATTTATATGGCACAGCTGAGTATTTTTGAGTCTATCGGAAGTCTCAACAACATAATCAGTATCACTGATCTTGTGCTTAACAATATAAGGGCCTGAATATCTTGCTTTTAAAGCATTGCCCTTTAAAGGGAATAATACTAGCACCTTGTCCCCAGGTTTAAAGGTGCGAAATTTTGCCTTTTTTATCATACCAGGTCTTCATGTGACTCTGGGCTTTCTGTAAATGTTTATTTGCCATTTCTCTGGCCTGGTGCAATTTTTCCTTAAAAGTGGACACATAGTCCAGGAGAGAAATTTCAGGTGATTCTTTCTCGCGCCATTTCTCCTTCAAAGCAGTGAGTGGACCCCTCACTGAGTGTCCAAACACTAATTCAAAAGGACTGAACCCCAGAGATTCCTGTACAGTCTCACGGACTGCAAATAAGAGGAGATGTACTCCTTCATCCCAATCCTTCTCATTATCCTCCCCATAGGCCTTTATCATGGTTTTCAGTGTTTGATGAAAGCGTTCTAGAGCTCCTTGACTTTCGGGATGGTAGGCACTTGATGTGTACTGCTTTATTTTGAGCTCATACATCACCTGCTGAAAAATCTTTGACATAAAATTTGAGCCTTGGTCTGATTGCACTGACCTGGGTAGACCGAAAGTCGTGAAAAATTTTATCAAGGCCTTAACTATAGTCTTCGTTTTAATATTTCTTAGAGGTATAGCCTCAGGAAATCGTGTAGAAGCACACATGATGGTAAGAAGATATTCATTTTCAGATCTTGTTCTAGGCAGTGGGCCAACACAATCAATAATAATTCTACTAAATGGCTCCTCAAAAGCAGGGATTGGTTGAAGGGGAGCAGAAGGAATCTTCTGGTTGGGTTTTCCTACAATTTGACAGGTGTGGCAGGTTTTACAAAATTCAACAACATCCTGTCGAAGCTTGGGCCAGTAAAAACACTGTTGAATACGAGAGTAGGTTTTCCTAACTCCCAAATGTCCAGCCATTGGATTTTCATGAGCCAGGCTTATTATTTCATTCCAGTATTTAGTGGGGACAACTATTTGATAAATAACCTCCCAATCACTATTGAAGGGTACTTCTGGTGGTCGCCATTTCCTCATGAGTACATCAGATTTTTTAAAATAACAGACAGGGGAGTTTTGGGCTTCTGCCTCTGTGAGAGCCCTTTCACGTGGCTTGGCAAGGTCAGGATCACTTTCCTGTTCCTGAATTAAAGATGTCCGGGAAATGACATTCAAGGAGGTCCGTCTATCACTCTCAGGTGTAGTAGCCTCTTTACAATTTCTAGAGGAGTCATCACACTGACTCAAAAATGTCTGAGACAAATCAATATCTTCAGAATCTGTAATTCTGTGACTGTTCTTATCCTCAGCTTTGCTGTTTAAATCAACACAATTGAGGTTGTTATCAACCTCAGCTTTCTTTGCCATGGGCCGAGTCACAGCACATGCTGGAAAGGCAAAAGGAAAACATTCCTTCAAATTAATAATACTTTCATCTGTGCTCGGCTTATCCACCACTTGAGGTTCTACAGTGACTTTGTCACCAGCTAAGTCATTTCCCAGTAATAAAGAAATACCTTTTACAGGTAGAGTAGGTCTGATTCCTACTGTCACAGTCCCATTTACTAAACTACTTTTTAAATTTATTTTATGAAGTGGGACATTTAAAGAATTTGACTCAATACCCGATATTAGAACTTGTGCCCCTGTAGCACTTTTTTCAGAAAATGGCAAAATGCCTTCTAACATTAAAGACTGAGTAGCCCCTGTGTCTCTCAGTATTTTTATTGGTAAGGAACAGTGCTTATCCCCCTCAAGGGAAACAAAGCCTTCAAAAATAAATGGCTTATAATTTTCCAAAGCATCTTGCTTTATTACATAATTTTCAGGGCACGGAGCACATGCTAGTGCATTCTGTGAAGTAGAGGACTCATTTTTCCTTTTTAACAGCCAGCAGATAATAAATGACCTGGTTTCTTAAATAATTACAGGTTTTATTTGAACTGTTGGGTCGTAATGGTGTTGGACTTGCATTAGATGACTTATTCTCATTAGGCTTCCTATTAAATTTGGCTGGTGAAAAGTTTGGAGGATTGGAAGGATGATTGGAAGGATGAGATTTATCTGAAGTTGGTCTAGGTCCACTTTGGAAAGAATTCTTGTGAAGCCAAAAATTTGTAGAGTTACGACTCATTTTATGAGTTAAGGCATAGTCATCTGCTAGTACTGCTGCTCTGTTCAGAGTGTCAACTTTTTGTTCATCCAGGTGGGCCTTTATATCTGAATGTATCTTTCCTTTGAACTCTTCAATTAGCATCATTTCTTTTAATTTAGAGAAATCTTTCCCTATTTCTTTTGGATGGCACCACCTGTCAAATAAACTTTGCTTCTCTCTGGCAAATTCCACATGAATTTGATTTTCATTTTTATAATAATTTCTGAATTTCTGCCTGTAGGCCTCTGGAACAAGTTCATATGCCTTAAGTATAGCCTCTTTAACAGTGTCATAATTATTGCTTTGCTCTGAAGATAGAGCAGAATAGATTTCTTGGGCCTTCCCTTTCAAAACACTTTGCAATAGCAAAGTCCAGACATCCCTTGGCCATTCTAAACTTGTTGCCACTTTTTCAAAATGTGAAAAATATTTATCAACTTCTTTTTCTTGAAAAAGGGGAACTAGCCTAACATGTTTGGTTGCATCAAATCTACTTGGTGAAATTACATTTGAGCCTTGACGTTGAGATTCCAATTCTTTTATTTTTATTTCTTTTTGGGCCTGAATTTCTAGTTCTCTTAAATGCATTTCTTTTTGGGTCTGAATCTGTATTTGTTCCCTTTCTTTTTGAGCTTCAATTTCTTTTAATTTAATTTCATTTTCTCTTTCTTCTTTTTGGGCCTGAATTTCAATTTCCCTCATTTTTTGTTGCATTTCTAACTTTTTTAATTCCAATTCTAACTTTTTGAGTTCAAGGGAATCAGTGGGTTGTGGTTCAGAGGGGAGAGTTTCAGACTGAGGCAAAAGGCCTTCCTCCATATAATGATTAACAATGAGCTGTTTAAGTTTATGCTTGTTCAGACCAGGGGTGGCAGGTAATTTTAGATACTGAGCAAGTTGAAATAAATCCTCCTTCTTAAGAGATTCTAAAAGGGCCAAACTAGGAGAGCTTTCAAATTCAGAAATAAATTCTGTCACAATAAATACCATGATGAAAAGGTTTGCTGGTTCTCAGATTATATAAATAATAATGCTAAAATTTTCGAAGAAAATTTAAATGTTTGACTATGAGCCAAACTAATAATTGCAGTATGCAAATAAAGCTTTCTCATTATCTTGTATTCAATCTCGGCAACGAGCCCCCAATTTCTGTTATGGTATGGAAGTATTATTGATATTGGTAACAGAAAGAAATCTGAGAATCAGCAACAATAACTATGAATTTATCTATTCTGAAATTTAATTAAAAAAAATTAATATAAAAAAAATGATACAAAGATCTTTTACACTAATTGGTTTACAGAAAATAAAAACAGTGGTACTTGTCAATTATTGAATTAGTCCAAAGTACAGTTTGACAGAATCCAGTAATCCAGTGGTGAAGAATCTTGTGAAGAAAGTTACCAGCTGGTACATGTAGTATTAAATCCAAGAATGTCTCTCAGAAACAGTATCCCGTAGATTGTAATAAAATTTTCACTTAGAAATTTCAGCAGTCTCTAATAAAATATAATAAAATGATCTGCAAAATTCAAATGGAGTAAAAATCCACAAAGTATTGGTGCCACAGGTAATTTCCAAATAATCCAGTAGAATCCTGGCTTTTCACAAAATATTCTGTTTCACAGAAAGTATAAATTCTCTTTTTCAAGACGAACAAATTCTCTTCAAAATTCTCTTTTGGAATCAATCTTCCAAATTCACAAAGAAGCACTGCTTCTATAATTAATGCACTGTCCTAGAACAATAATAATCTCCAATGGAAACAACTGCTGTGTTTTAACTGAAGTGAGTCTTTCTGAAATGGCTTTCTAAAAATGAGTTTTTTTTAATTCTGTTGACAAACCTTTATATAGTAACCAGATAGAATGTCCCAGAAGAGGAAGTTTCTGCAATGTTCTATTAGTTTCTGGGGGATTCTGTTAAAGTTCAAGTAAACAAGGTCATTGACCTATTTAAACAATTAAACAATCAACAGCTATATGTACAATATATCAGTGTAACAAAGATGTAAACAAGGTCACAGAGTGCAAATGAGTGAGACCAGTCAGAAAATGCACCAACAAAAAATATCTTTCTCACATAACTATCCACCAAAGATATATCAATCCCAATATAACATGGGGGCTATAACAGGGATGGGTTGCGATCCATTGTCTGTATGTCCGTGTGTCCACAATTCCTTTAGCATACCCTACAGGCAGCAACTCTCACCCAATCAGTTCCAAGTTTCATATGTGGCTCTGGGGCAATGTCTAGATGGGTGCTATCGATTTTTTTCAAATTTCATTGAAGAACATTCCATGAGCACACCCTACAGACTACATCTCTCACCCGATCTTTTTCAAATTCCATATGTAGCTTTGGTGTGATATCTAGATGGGAGCTATTTAATTTTTCTTAATTTTGCTGAAAAACAGGGCTGCCAGCAGCCATCTTGGATTTGGATATAAATTGTCCAACAATTCCTTTAGCACACCCTACAGGCTGTGGATCTCACCTGATCAGTCCCAAATTTCATATGTGCCTTTGGGGCTATGTCTAGATGGGAGCTATCCAATTTTTCCTAATGTTGTTGAAAAACATGGCCGCCAGTGGCTATATTAGATTTGGCAGATAAATTGCACACCCTACAGATTGCATATGATCTCTCACCTGATCTTTTTCAAATTTCATATGTAGCTTTGGTGTGATGTCTAGATGGTAGCTATCAAATATTTCGGAATTTTTTTTTTGAAAAACATGGCCGCCAGTAGCCATCTTGGATGTGGATATAAATTGTCAACAGTTCCATTAGCACAAACTGAAGGCTACATCTCTCTCCCTGTCTTTTTTCAAATTTCATATGTAGTTTTGGTGTGATGTCTAGATGTTTTGGTGTGATGTCTAAATGGCAGGGTTGGGTTGAATACATTGCAAATGCATTGAATATGAATACAAATACTTTGAAATTTTATGAACGTGAATACAAATACACAAGTTCCAAATGTATTTGAATACGAATACGAATACTTTACAATGTTTTCATGAATACAAATATGAATACTTGAATACTTTTCAAATTATTTCTTCCAATCAGATGATAGTAAATTAAATTGAAAAACCTAGAATATCTTGAAACATTGTCTCTAAAATCATACAAATATCAATGCCTGTGGAACCAGCTTTTCAAGTTCGTTCCATTGACATCCACATACCGGTACATAAAAAAGTAAAAAATAGTTTCTGTTCTTCGGAACATGTTGTCAGATAAAGGGTTAACTAAGTTTACATTTAATCAATTATTCAATTACTGTACTGCTGGAATTAAGTTGTAATTTAACCACAATAATATTTAAGCTTTACCCAAAACAAAGCCTATGGTTCTTCATTGCAACAAGCCAATTTCAAAATAATGGTTTCGCACACTGGAGGCATGCTGCAGGGCAAGCACCTTTCGACCTTCTGTAATAGTACAGTAGTATTCCCCTGCACTAAAGGAGGAAAGTGGTCTGGGGTCTGGTTAGAGATGTCTGTGCTGTCTAACCCCGCAGTGATCTCCTGTTTGGTGGCTGGATAATGTGGATTGATCAGAACCGATAGGAGATCCAGGGTCAGATCGGTTGACTTCCATGTCACCTTCCACATCCTCCTCCCCCCTGCCTTCCGTCCTCTGTGGTGCAGGGGACAGATTGGTCAGAGTGGGGAAAGTTTTGGGGACAATGAGATGGTTGGCGCCCTCTCCTTCTCCTGTGTTTTTTTCTCGGCACTTTTCTTTTCCGGCCATGCTTCCAAGCACTGGGCGTCCCTGCGCTTGATAGACTTTTTCTTGTTCATTTCCTCTTCTTTCTCTTCTCTGTTGGTCCAGACCCCCTCTGGTGCGGACCAGTGTGAGAGGAGGCCCTCTCAGCAAAGATACTACTTCTCCCCGAGGGTGGTGTCTTTTGTTTCATATTCCAGGGTCAGGTGGATGCTCTTGCCTTTCATGGAGAGGACAGGAGATGCTGAGTCCAAAGTTGCCATTGAGAGTGGTCGATCAATGTCTTCACACCCTTAAGCCCCAACAAGCTTACCAAGCTAAAAATATTTTTTTGATCTGAACACTGTATTGGGTAAATTAAGGGATAACTTAGTTTTCATTTAATCAGTTATGCAATTACTGTACTTTTTGGATTAAGTTGTAATTTAGCCACAATAATATTTCAGCTCTATCAGTCTAATCGTGATAATAATAATTTTAAAGCCTAGAATCCACACGGTGCTCAATGGCTGTACAATAATTGCATACATACATATACACACTTACACATACATTCTCTCACAGATACATTGATGCATGGATCACTATTATCATTTATTGGTGCCCAGTGCCACATCAGCAACCAAGGTGATAAGCTACAGAACCTAAAAGAAAAAGGGTATTGAATTAAAACAAAATAATAAATAAAAAAACCCAAACAAACTACAACTTAACCAAAACAAGTATGTGAGTGTGACTTGACGAGTAACGAGGCAATCCTCACTGACTCAGTCACACCCATGCACATGGTAATGTCAGTTTTTGACCAAAATTAAAAGACCACTGAAGAAAATGCCTTTCGAAAAAAGTAGGTTTTAGTACCAGACTTGAATGATTCAAGTGAATTACTATTTTTTATGTCGATTGGAAGAGAATTCCAAAGCCTTGGGCCAGCAACCGCAAAGGCCCTATCACCAGCACTAGCTAATTTAGATATAGGCTGAACCAGATTGAGTTGACCTGATGACCTAAGAGACCTCGGTGGTTTGTGGATGGTAATCAGATCGGACAGGAAGGATGGTGCAGATCCCGAGATACACTTAAACACCAAAAGGACAATTTTAAATTGAATTCTTTGCTTAACGGGTAGCCAGTGTAACTCAGAGAGTACTGGTGTTATATGGCAGTACTTTTGAGTTCTGGTTATGACCCGTGCAGCACAATTTTGGATGTGTTGCAGCTTTTCAAGAATAGATGTTTTAGAGCCAATCAGAAGAGAGTTGCAGTAGTCGAGGCGACTGGTAACAAAGGAGTGGGTGGACAAGCTGTTGTGACGTCTTCGTATAATGAAGGGTCGAATTTTGCTAATATTTCTAAGATGAAAAAATGCACTGTGAGAGACATGTTTGATATGTTCATCAGCGGCCAAATTTTCATCCATGAAATAACCTAAGTTTCGAACACAGCTGCAGGGTTTTATCGCAGAACCTCCAATATTGAGGGACAGTTTGGATATTTTTTAAAGTTGATGAGGTCGACCTATATATATTACTTCTGTCTTGTCAGCGTTCAATTTAAGGAAGTTTTTAGTCATCCATGCCTTGATGTCTGAAATACAAAGTTCAATCTTACTGTATTCTTCAGGCTCAAAGGCATAAGTAAAACTAATATACAGCTGTGTGTCATCTGCATAAAAATGAAAGTCAAGGCCATGGGTTCGGATAATGTCACCGAGAGGTAAGACATAGACAGTGTACAGTAGAGGTCCCAACACCGATCCTTGAGGGACGCTAAAACATAGGGTGATCTTGTTTGATGACTCACTGCCAATAAGGACACTCTGTGTGCAACCATTAAGGTTCGATGAAAACCAATTAAGTGCTTGGTCAGTAAGGCCTATTCTCACTGCCAGTCTTTCAGTAAGTATGTTATGGTCTATGGTGTCAAAAGCGGCACTTAACTCCAACAAAACAAGACATGTTAGGTTGTGCCTGTCCGTGGATAGGAGGATTTAATTTTGGACCCTTAGAAGTGCTGTTTCTATACTGCAATTAGATCTGTATGCAGATTGGTTAACTTGGGCTAGGCCGTTTGCTGCCAAATGAGAATTCAGCTGAGAAGTCACGGTCACCACACGCTCAATAATCTTTGATAGGAATGGAAGATTAGAGAACGGTCGGTAGTTTTTCAGAGGGTCAAGCGTTGGCTTTTTGAGAAGAGGTTTTACTAAAGTGTGTTTCATGCTTGTCGGAAAGACGCCAGAGTGGAGGGAGGTATTGACCAGTTTCAAGATCGGTGTACTTAACTCCGAAAGAGATGCTTTTAACAACCAGGTTGGAATGATATCTAGCATGCATTGCTTAAATGGTGCCTTGGATATTAACCTCTGGATATCTGTTGTAGCCAAAGGTTTGAATTGGGACAACTGTGCAACAGCTTTAACACAGGTGTATGGCACCTTATTACTACTGGTGCTGTAGAAAAATATGAGATTACTAGTAGTGTTAATAGGATATTGGAATTGTTATAATATTAAGAACATGTACAGAGGCCAGACTGATATCCTTTGTCCTAAGAATAATCTTAAATATCAGTCTTTTATCTAACCATTGGGGTGGATGGTCCAAGTGAGGGAGCTAGTAGAGAACTACTCATTGGATATCTTGGACCTTGGATCGGTGTTGGGACCTCTACTGTACACTGTCTATGTCTTACCTCTCGGTGACATTATCCGAACCCATGGCCTTGACTTTCATTTTTATGCAGATGACACACAGCTGTATATTAGTTTTACTGTTATTCAAGCTGAGGTCCTTGATATCCTTTGTCCTAAGAATAATCTTAAATATCAGTCTTTTATCTAACCATTGGGGTGGATGGTCCAAGTGAGGGAGCTAGTAGAGAACTACTCATTGGATATCTTGGACCTGGACATTGGGGCAAACCAGGGTAAAAAAAGGGTCATGGAGGATTGTAACCGTAATTGGCGAGAGGGGGTCAAATCAAAGAAGTCTTTGGGTGGCCTGTGTGATAGAGAAGTCAGGTTTTGAAGAGTACCTTGATGGCACCTTTGGGGGGGTCACTGTTATTCAAGCTGAGGTCGCGGTCCCTGGAGCTGAGGGGAAACATTGGGAAAAACAGTGAAAAGGCGTGCCAGATGTGTAATTTGGGCATGGTGGAGACCTTGGAACAGTTTCTTCTAGAATGCCCATAGTACCAGTCCAACAGAATAAGATTCACTGGGAGTATACTGGGGAAGTGGGATGGGAGAATGATGGACATGTGGTTGGGGGAGACTCCAAGGAGAGGGTTAATATGCTAATCGAGGAGATTGGGAAGAATGGGGCAAGGGATGTCATCAAGCAGTTTGTCTCCGAGTGTTGGGAGGAGAGGAGAAGCATGGGTATAGGGAGGCAGTTGGAAGTACAGGGGTAACCAAGGCCTTCTCGTCCGAGAACCGCGACAAATCAGTGGCTGGCCAAAGTGTTATTATTATTATTATGTCTTCATCGTGAATCCATATCACACCTGATCATCTGCTAGGAAACATTTCTTTGAAGGTCAAGACAAAAAAGTCATTATTAATCAGTCTTTGCAGTGAATTAGCCTGCTGCAGTTAAAATATTGTAACAGATATTCTACTGTATTATTAAATATTTTAATTTAATGATTTCAAATTTTATTTTAATATATTGAAAAACCAGGCACTTCAAATGTGCTAGTTTAATTCTTACTATTCTCTGATATTGATGATCCCAACTTTTTTTTTCAAAATACTCTGTATATTAAAAATGAGAAGAGTATTCGAGAGTATTCATGAGTACTCTTCAAATTAGACTGTATTCGAATACAAATATGAATACTTTAAAATTGCATGAATACTGAATGCATCTGAATACTTGAAAAAATGTATTGAATATGACTGAATACCGAATATGAATACCCCATCCCTGCTAAATGGGAGTTATCAAATTTTTCTGCATTCCATTGAAAAAGATGGCCACCACCAGACATCTTGGATTTGACATTTAAATTGTCAGCAATTCCATTAGTACGCCCAACAGGCCCCATCCCTAAACCCAGTTTTTTTCAGCTTTCATATGTATCTTTGGTGTGATTGTCTTTTCTATAGAAACACGAGTGAATGGCTTGGCATTACTGGATCTTTCTGTTTATTACCCTTTGGTCAATTCAGGGACCAGCCTAGAGGGTAATTTGAAGAAGTCACTTCTCCCTCCACTGACTTTAGGGAGAAGTCAGATGAAACAGGGAAAAGTGAGAAGAAAATGTAGAGTGAAGATTATGCATTCGCATATATTATATTTTCAATAACCGTCAATTCCCTTTTGGTCAGTTATCCCTTGGTCAATTTCATTTTGGTCAATTACCTTTTGGTCAATTCCCTCTTGGTCAACACTTTTTACAAAATTTTCTAATGTTCAGATTTTAATTTTTTTTCTCTTTGAAGTTTTGATTTGAAATAAAATGTTTTTTACTAGTAGTATTAGTGTTTACAGAACAATATTTTACCTGCAGTGATGATCGTATGTTTTTATAAGAATAAATTCTCCAGCTTGTGTGTGTTTATAAGCCCAAACCATTTATAAATATTGTTAAAGGCAGCAATATGTTTTGGTAGTTATTCTTTTAGAAAGTTAAAAGGTTAACACAAATTAACTTTTGTTGTTAAACTTATATATATCTGCATTTTATTCTGTATTTTCATTCCAATACAATGATGGAGAAGGAGATTACCTTTGTGTTAACGTCCAAAGGAAAAATTGCTCTTGTTGTAGACAATTTCAAATATTTGAAAATTCGTGAAAGTAACGAAAAGGTTTACTGGAGATGTGAGAAAAGTAGAACCAACAAGTGCATTGCAAAAGCAACAACAAGTGATAACCAACTTACTTCATTAACTGGTTACCACAACCACAGCCCAGATGTTGGAAAATTATTAAAAGATGCTGCTGTTAGCGAAATGAGAAAAAGAGTTCTTACTGAGACACAGCCAATTCCAAGAGTATATGACAGTGTTTTAGAAGAGGTCATCAACTCACAGAATGGTAGATTACATGAACTCGCTTCTGCATTACCAACATTTGAAACCGTAAAGAATTCTTTGTATAGACAGAGACATAAAAAGTATCCACTTTTGCCAAAAGAAAGCGCAGACATTTGTTTAGAAGGCGAGTGGTTAGCTATGCCAGAAGGAGAGAATTTTCTATTATCCAGTAGTACAGACAAAAACATTCTGATTTTTGGAGCATTAGAGGCATTCTCGGAAGTCTGTTCAGCATACACTTTATATGTGGATGGAACATTTTATGCCTGCCCAAGTATATTTTGTCAAGTTTTTACAATCCATGCATTTATTGAAGGACAGCAGTTTCCACTGGTGTATTGTTTACTGGAAAAAAATCAAAGGAAACCTATAACCAAACATTTTTGCTTCTAAAAGAGTTAGCCCATCAGAGAGGAAAGGAATTTAATCCAAAAGAAATTATGCCTGACTTCGAATCAGGTCTTCTGGCAGCAATTAAAATAAGCTTTCCTTCAACAAAACACAAAGGATGTTATTACCATTTTTCACAAAGTGTATAGAGGAAAATACCAAATGTTGGCCTTAGTTGCCCTTACAGTGATGACAGTGATTTCAGAGACTCCATAAGAAAATCATCCATCCATCCACCCATCTTTCAATCCACCTGTCCTTCCACCTGTCCATCCATCCATCCATTAATCTGTTCATCTTTGCCTAAAGGAACATTGTGTGACTAATTTGCAATTGTGGCTCGATGCACAATGCACAAGCAGACATGTTTAAAAAGACTCTGTGGTTTAATATGTGCTCTCATATCTGAAATTAGACACACAAGTTATGGAAACCATGTTCTCATGAGGTACGTTATGTGACAATCTGTTTGTACCTAGGTACATTGTGTGTAGGCCCTGTGAAGTTTTGAGATTCTCTCTTGACAGGCAGACTTTTCGTGACAGTCATGGAAAGCATGTACCCCTTGATTTTCTTGATGTTTTCGTGTACTGTCTACATGTACATGACATGTGTAGGGTATTCAATCTTCATTTCAACCCCAACCCTCATGATTTAATGATTGAATATGGAAAATGCAAATGCAAGAAGACATTTGTCTGAAGCAGAAATGTGGCGGGCTGTAGGGATAGTGGACCAAGGGGCTACCCATCGTCAAGTTGGTGGAGCCCTTGGTGTGCACCATATGGTGATCACCAGAGCTTGGGCAAGATTTCAGCAGTATGGAACACCAGTAAGATGGCATGGTGATGGCAGAGACAGGGCAACATCTGCAGCTGAAGACCGGTTTTTGATCATTCAGGCCTGTAGGAACCACTTTGCCACAGCAACCCAGCTTCGCAGTGACCATCAGAATGCATCCGAGGTAAATATTTTGACACAGACTATCCGAGCAAGGTTGCACGAAGGTGGTCTCCAATCGAGAAGACCATGTATTCTCATTCTGCTGTCCCAGAACCACCGCCAGGCACAATATGAATGGGCCATGGACTTTGTTGAATGGACCAGAGAAGATTGGCGACCTGTCCTTTTTACAGATGAGTTAAGGTACCGCCTAGATCACACAGATAGGCGTTCTGGGGTATGGAGAAGACCAGGAGATCGATTCCATGAAAGCCAACACTGCTGAGCATGACCGCTATGGTGGAGGGTCAATCATAGTCTGGGGCACCATCAGCAGGGATGGACGTACAGAGCTCTGTGTTCTTGAACGTGGTACATTGACTGCACAGCAGTATATTGATGAGATCCTGGATGTCCACTTCAGATTGTATGCAGGTGCAGTGGGTGATAGATTCATTCTGATGGATGATAATGCCCATCCTCATGTTGCCCATGTTGTCGGAGAGTACCGACAGAGGGAGGGGATTGAGCATATGAACTGGCTAGCAAGATCCCCTGACCTCAATCCAATCAAACATGTCTGGAATGAGTTGCAGCTTGCAGTTTCAGCCCATCCAGTCCAGCCAAGAAGTGTCCAGGAGCTTGGTGCCATGCTGGTCCAAAAATGGAACAACATCCCACAAAGGACCACTAGGAACCACCTAATTTGGAGCATGAGAAGGCGTTGTCAAGCTGTAATTAACAGTAATGGGTCTCATACTCAATATTGAACCCATACCAGTTCACTCCGTGAACTTTTTTGGCAAATTGAAAAATTTCCTCTTTTACCAATAATATCCATTTTCCATGGTTATCGTATTCAGAAGCTAAAAAATGATATCAAACTCAAATAAAATCTTAATTTCTGTACTTAAACCATTAAAGATATAATTAAATAAAAAATATATACACTTTTCATTACAATATTTCAACTAAATCGTAAAACAGGTAGTTGGATATATTTGGTGCTTAGCAAACTTTGTAGTATATTTAAAATCTTCTTCGGATCTACTAGTCAGAATCTTTTGATATATGATAGTGTTGAGAGGTTATGAAATTTTCCTCGGTTTCAGTTTCTATTTGGTTTTTTGAAAAAGAGTTGACTCTGGTTTCATTTTTGTTAATGAAAAATATTTAAGTATTTAAACACTATAAACAGGTTTTTTCCCATATATTAGTTTTAATGAATGTTCAAAGTGCAAGTACCTTTCCCTCTCTCTAAATTATGAGATTATACATAGAGCAGTACAGTTAACCATTAACCCTTTACCCAACGAATCGCCCGTATCCGCCATGTAATATGCAAATTCAGCAGCTGAAAAAATATTATTTTTCGAAAAATTTCAACAAAACCATATCATGTGACCCCCTCTTTGGAACAAGCTCATCGACCTCGTTCCAAAGAGGGTTCACATGATATGGTTTTGTTGAAATTGTTTGAAAAAATTTTAAAAAATGATATTTAAAATAATAAATTTTGAAATAGTCTGCTCTGGGTGAAGGGTTAATCTAGAAGATAATGAAGATTGTACTCAGAGTCCTGGATATACAGTTGAATATCATTGGCATTGAATAACCAAACGTGTCCCGACTGTTGGTTGTCTCACATTCATGTCGGTTGGTGTTTTTAAATTACCAACACTGAATTGTATTTTCGGTTAACCTCCCAACACTAATATATGATATGCAGCATCCTAAAGAGGTTCAGATTCAAATTTGTTCAAATCAAGTCCTTGGATTCATATTTGGTCTCCCTATAGGATAGAGCATCCTGGTGGTTGTGTGGGGGGGGGGGGAGGAGGGGTGGGGTTGGGAAGGTTTCATATTTGTCCGAATCAAGTCCCTGGGATCACATTTGGACTCCCTATGGGAATTCAAACTTTAACTTGTTTCAATATGAGGACCATTCTTTAAAAATTTTCTTCACATCTACCTATTAGAATGTTTTGATATTCAATATGCTGAATCATTAGGAGGTTCAGATGCAGGTTTGTTCAAATCAAACCCCAAGGGTCATATTTGGGCTTTCAAAGGGGGTGGGGGGGAGGGGCTTTAGATAAGTGGCAGCTTGAAGTTCGTTCAAATCAAGTCCCTAGAGTCACATATTTGAGATCACTGTGGGAGCCTGAATTTTAAATAGTGCAATGTTCTTTAAAAATCCTCTTTTGCAGGCCTATTAGTCAAAATCTTTTGATATTTGGTTGCAGTATCTTTAGTGGGGTCAGAGTCTCTGGGTTCATATTTGGGCTCTTTATGGCAACCTAAATTTTAACTTACTTCAATACGTGTATGTGGAAATTTCTTTGAAAATCTTCTTCAGATCCACCAGTAAGAATCTTCTTAATATTTGATAGGCAGCAACCTTAGGATGTTCAGATTCCATGTTGTTCAAATCAAGTACCTTGGCCTCCCTGTGGGATCACAAATTTTAACTTAATAAGGACTATTCTTTAAAAAATCTTTTTCTTCACACCCACAAGTCAGATTTTTTTGTTACATTGCATTAGTGTGGGGAGATTCAAGTTTGTCCAAATGAAATCCCTGGGCTCATATTTGGGCCCCGAATTTTAACTCAGTGCAGTATCTGGAATAGATTTTCTTCTTCACCACCCCCCACCTCCTCCCAGGCAGAATCCTTTGATATTTGATATATTGCATTACTGTGACTCCTAAATTAAAGCTTGTTCAAAATACTTTGACTGATTTGGTTGTTTGAAATTAAATACACAACCCAATGGAGAATTTACTATTTGTTTAACCTTTTACCCAACTTAATGCCCAAAACAGGCCAGCATTATTCTAAAAAAATCACCCTGTTGGTGGTCAGAGAGTTGGAGGGGTTGATTTTTAGCTCACCTGAACAAAGCTCAGGGGAAGCTTTACAGATCACTTTCCATCTGTCGAATATCTGTTGTCCTTCATCCGGCATTAACTTTACATTATCGACTTCTTCTAAACCCCCAAGACTGAATTGAACCAAATTTGATTGGCATGGGCCTTATATGTCAATTCAAGTTTGTTCAAATACATTTTCCGATGCTCCAGGGGGTGGAAGAAAATGCTCCAAAATTAAAAAAAAAAATTTCTTCTCATGAAGCAGTGGGTACAATGCCTGATATTTGGTATGAAGCTTCCGTTTGAGGTGTAGAATCAAGTTCGTTCAAACAAAGTTCTTGGAGCAATATTAGCCTTCGTAATGGGAGTGGCAAGAATTTTTATCCTATTTAAACCAAATTTGGTATGTGGTATTATTGAGTCCTCAGTACTTAATTCATGCCAAAAAAATGTTTCCTGTGTCAGTGACGAATGGGAGCAAAATGGAGGCGAGTGGAAAATCGCTCACCTCAAATAAAGTCTGCGAGAGTGAAAAATGAAAGGAGAGTGATTTTGATTGAGAGTGTTGATTTCAACTTCATTTTTTTAATACTGTTGAATTGTACATTCAAAGTGTATTTTTTTCTAAATATACTTAAGTTAATGTTATTGTTTGCCTGTGGTTCAGAATAAAATTGCAAGCTTGAAATCTAGTGTTTGTTTATTAAATTTATTACCAGAATTCCTGAAATGAACTTTTAACTTCCAAGATCTAGAAAATCTGAAGTGAACTATATATTATGGCATGTACAAAAATTTACTTTGCAGTTTCCATTGTCAAGCGTCCTTCGAAACAAATGTATGAATACAACTGAACACAGATGGAAATATTAACAGTAAAAATATATGTACCCCACTAAAATTAGTTCTGGATTTTAAATGGCAGATTATTAAAATAGTGGAAAATGGATGCGTAAATTCCAAATCAGGCACATTAATTTGTGTCACTGGTGAATTGAAGCGACAGGTGTCACATGTATAAAAGAAAATAAGGAACGGGGCAACATACTGCATGTTCTTGATAAAAAAAAATACGGTATTAAAACGTTTCTCAGAATAGCCACCGTTTTTTTTTTATCTGAACATGCGTGTTCGTTTTGTGGTGGGAGTAAACTCTGGGCGTGTTGTCAGTGTACAATCCTCTTACTGTTAGCGTGTCAGTGTGGATGTATAAGCGAACTACTATGATAAAAATTGCCATCGCTTGTGTCAGGGTGTTCTGTAGGGGGGTGGGGGCGGTGGGGGAGAGGTTAAAAATTTGGAGTCAGCTTATTTGCAAAAATTTAAAAAACTTTCTTCTCCAGAACCACTGATCAGAATCTTTTGATATTTGGTATGCAGCATCCATAGGAGGGGGGGGGGGGGGCGGGGTCTGATCCAATTGTGTTCAGGTGAAGACCCCTCAGGTCAGATTTGGGCTCAATACAGGAACCCGAATCTTAACTTAGGGCAATATGGACAATAAGCTTTAAAAATCTTCGTCTTCAGAACCACTAGTAGGAATCTTTTAATATTCGGTATACATCATTGCTACAATGGTCAGATTCAAATTTGTTAAAATGAAGTCCCTCACTTAATATTTGGGCTTCCTATGGGAGCCCAAATATTAACTTAGTGCAATGTGAGGAAATTTATTGAAAAATACTCTTCTTCACATCCACCAGTCAGAATGCTTTCATATTTGGTATACAACATCTCTAGGGAGGCCAGATTGAAGTTTGTTCAAATTGGGTTACTGGGTTAATATTTGGGCTCGCTGTTGGAGCCCAAAGTTTAACTCAGTGCATTATGAGGGAATTTCTTTAAAAATCTTCTTCTCCAGAACCATTAATTAGTATCTTTTGATACTTGGTATACAACATCTTGGGGGGAGGGGGGTATGGGGTGGGGGGGGGGGGGGGGGGTGGTCAGATTCAAGTTTGTTTAAATCAAGTCCCTGGGTTAATATTTGGGCTCCCTATTGGAGGCCAAGTTTTAACTTCAATATGAGGAAATTTTGTTAAAAAAAAATGCTTTAATATTTGGTAAACAACTTCTCTAGGGGGGGTCACATTCAAGTTTGTTCAAATTGAGTGCCCGGGTTAATATTTGGGCTCCCTATGGAAGCCTGAATTCTAACTTAGTGCAATATGAGGGAATTTCTTTAAAAATCTTCTTCACCAGAACCATCAATTAGACTCTTTTGATATTTGGTATACAACATCTCTGCAGGTGGGGGAGGGGGGGGGGGTGGGGATTCAAGTTTGTTCAAATCAAGTCCCTGGGTTAATATTTGGGCTGTCTGTTGGAGCCCAAATTTGAACTCAGTGCAATGTTAGGAAAAATCTTCTTCAGATCTACCAGTCAGAATTCTTTCATATTTGGTATACAACACCTCTGGTGGGGTCAGATTCAGATTTGTTCAAATTGGGTCCCTGAGGTAATATATGGGCTCCCTGGAGTGTGGGGGTGGAGGGGAGGAGGGGGTGGGGTTGGTGTGTTCAAATCTATTCCTTAGTGTTTTTCCATAAAATTTAACTTTCAAACTGCAATGCAGTAACAACCCTTGGAAGTTTGGCAGTGCTTGTCTACAGCTGATAGAATTGGAAGCAGTCAGGAAAACTGACATGGACACTAGCATTATGAATAATTTCATGACTTAATTCCTTTGTAGTGTTGATGGACCCTAAACATTTCTTTGAACCACTTTGTCAGGTGAGCGATTAAGGCTCTTTGGGGCCTCTTATTTTCTCTTTTCTTCAAACTGTGTTCTGAAGGGGTTTGAGTGAATTTACACCTCACAAAAAATCACCGAACAGACACTTCTCCCACCACCCCCCTCCCCCTCCACAACTAAATTAGATTAACTATATTAACATGTAGATGTTGAATGTGATCTTAAATCCTTCTTTAACCAATTTTATCGGGTGAGCGATTAAGACCCCTTGGGGCCTTTCGTTCTAACATTTTTGCCTCCAAAACGTAATGTAGCAATGGAACAAGTTCATCAAGCTTATTCCAAAGAGAGGTCATAATTCTTATAACCTATGTTTTTGAGGTGAAAAATGAAAAGTCATTCAAAAATTCCTTTGCTGATGATGTCTGTTCATTGTGTTAGGTAAAGGGTTAAACATGTATGTTATTCACTGTTTCTCTTCTTTATCGACTTTACTTTTAACACACCCACCCGGAAGGATGTAAACTTGCTACATTTATGGGTGCCATTTAAATGGTTAAGGGCTTGATTATTTTTGGTGGTCTGAATTTGTTATGCAAAATTTGTTTTATTACAAATTATCAATGAGTGCCCACAGTCATTCTCCAATAATTTGTAATAGAACAAACTTATGTAAACAAAATGTTATCTGCATTTGACTGAATAGCAAACGTGGGCAAGGAAAATGTTTGGTTTTGCTCGGGTACCCTCATTTTTAGCTTAACTTGACAAAGTCAAGATAAGCTATTACCATCACACATGCGGAAGCCCGTTACTCTGTGAGTGTGTGAGTCTGTTCACATTTTCCTTTAGCACAGGCTACACCCCATAGTTCTTGCCCAATCGTCACAAAATTTCTTATGAAGATTTGAGGTCATGTCTAGATGAGAATGTCCCCTTTTGGTTGTAATCGGTCAGTCATGATGGCTGGCCGAGCCCAAAACCAAAAAACCTTTAGCACAGCCTACAAGTCATATTTATGAAGGGATTTCATGGTAACTTGGTAGGATGACTTTGTATGATATCTAGATGAGAACGTCCCCTTTTGGTCATGATCTGTCAACCGTGACGGCTGCCCAAGCCTGAAACCCAAAAAACTTTTAGCACAGTCTACAGATCATATTTAATATGGAGGGATTTCATTGTAACTTGGTAGGATGACTCTGTATGATGTCTACATGAGAACTTCCCCATTTGGTCACGATCTGTCAACCGTGATGACTGCCCGAGCCCAAAACCTTTAGCACAGTCTACAGGTCATATTTATGAAGGGATTTCATCGTAACTTGGTAGGATGACTCCAGATAATGTCTAGAAGAGAACGTCCCCATTTGGTTTCAGCCGTGATGGCTGCTTGAGCCCAAAACCCGAAAACCTTTAGCACAGTCTACAGGTCGTATTTATGGAGGGATTTCATTGTTACTTGGTAGGTTGACTCCATATAATGCCTAGATGATAACATCCCCTTTTGGTCACGATTGGTCAACTGTGATTGCTACAGGGGCCCAAAGCCCCAAAACCTTTAGCACAGTCTACAAGTCATATTTATGAAGGGGGGATTTCATTGTAACTTGGTAGGATGACTCAGTATAATGTCAAGATGAGGACGTTCCCTTTTGGATGTGATTGGTCAACCGTGATGGCTACACAGTCCCAAAGCCCGAAAACCTTGAACACAGTCTACAGGTCGTATTTATAAGGGATTTCATTGTGACTTGAAAGGATGACTCATTTTGGAATAATTTCAGTGTAACATGGTGGTAACTTTCATTGACATACATTAACTGTGAGGGCCACATACATTAACTGTGAGGGCCACATTAACCCACCCCTCAATTCTTTAGTGCAGTCTACACCTCATATTATTTTTATTGAAAACATAGCATACAGGGAATAGAAATTAACGTATTCCCAATTTTCACAATTCTTGTCTTATTTCATAATCCTTTCATAAACATTGAACATTATCCTTTTCATCAAACACAACACACAGACAAGTTAAGCTGCAGTGTGATTGACACTTTTATTTTTAAAGCCCTGGTAGTGACTTCTAGCACTAGCACTTAGTCAGTTAAAATTTTAAGCTGACCCCTGAATTCTGAACTATAAGGCACAAAATGACCCCAATTTTGAATCCAGAGGTAAAACCATGGCCAGTTGCAGCATTTTACATCATTTATTGGAAACTCTTCAAGAGTTGGAATTATCACCAGAAGAAATATACTCTCACTGAAATCATGTTGTGGTTATAATAGAACATATTACAGCTGGTGCTGTAAAGTTGAAACTAGAAGTCCTGTGACTTTATTGTGCACTATTTTGAAGTAATAGTGTGCTGAGTAAGTGCGCATTTGTCCCCGTGAAATTACATCATTAGAGCAACTCAATTCCTGTAAAAAAACAGAGTGGCCAACTCGGTATAATTCTACACTAGTAAATAAAGATCATTAACCACACCCCCATCCTCTACTGGGATATATCGACATGTAATGATGTAAATAGATATTAAAACTCGACTGCATATACTGAATGAAGAGAGTAGATTAATCGCAGTGCCGTATAGTCACCACTTAAAAAGTATTTAAAATTGTTCATAACAGCACGAGAAACACTTGCAAACTTTCATCACATGGACCACTGGGTACAACCCGGTGGTCCAAGTGATGAGAGTTTGCAAGTGTTTCTTGTGTTTTGTCCTTAAAAATTATAAATGATTACTAAGTGAAAAATCTATCCCACAGTGAATCCACCCTCCACATACTGTAGGCCCAATATTTTTCATTTGTTTGATTGATTCAGTTCGTGATTTCACTCAGGCCTGAAAATAAGCAGTCTGACATTTGCAGAATAGGTTCTCGTTAGATCACCGAAGTTAAGCAACGTCGAGCCCGGTTAATCATTGGATGGGTGACTGTCTGAGCGATCAATTTGGACTCCTGCATTGTGTCCTTGGACAAGGCACTTAACCCTGATTGTCCACATGGGAGCACGATGACGTCGTGTACTAAGGCGTACTGCACTTCGATGGTACGCATGTCTTCAACCAATCTAACCCTGCCTGTGCTGCAGCGTGGAGTTACGATGTTGGGGAGCTGACAGCTGCTCGTCGTTGCTCGGTGGTTCTCTCCGGGTACTACGGCTTCTAAAACTGTCATGGTCATGATTAGCCATTGTGCATAAGTATATGACCTTAAAAACACCAACAAATATATTTGCAGAATGAGGTCCCCAGAGGGTGAATTTGCTGATGCTATCCAATACAGTGGGCCAATTTATCCTCCGGGTACCTCTTTCTGTTCAGTTTTGAGACCCTGATTCAGATTGAGGTTCGCAGAGGGCAAATTTAGTGATGCTACCCTGCTCAGAGCAGGGTAGCATCACTAAATTCATCCTCTGGGGACCTCATTTTACAGATGACAGTCTGCTTATTTTCTGGCCTGATTTCACGACCGACCTCGCTAATAGTGCATTATATTTTGCATTGCACAGTGCAAACACCCTTGTGTATTTCAGACTACTTCACTCTTCTGCAGTTAGGAGCACATTAACTAACGAGCATTTTCTGCGCTAGTTGTGACAGGACTTGTAGTTTCAACTGTAGAATATAGAAGAAAGAATGGTCTTGTAGTACTGGAATCCTGTTTATTGCATTGCCACTTTGCTTATGAAAAATATTTTGTTAATGGGAGTGTTCAGTTTACAGGAATTGGATTATTTTTCTGTATTCTAGTGTTAAAATGAGCTCATGGAACTCTGTCAAAGAAAGTATATAAATGGAATAAATACCTATATACACAGAACATCACGGTGTGTGAATGCATTCATCAGTATAGCACTCATGCCATTGCAGAAGGATAGAACTGTGCCTCTCATTCTATCCTTCTGTGCTGGTATACAGAACACCACGATGTGTGAATACGTTTGTCAATACGACACGGCTGCCAGTGTGGAAGGACAGAATGAGAGGCACAGCCTTGAGTTCTATCCTTCCGTGACAGCATAAGTGCCACATTGATGAATGCATTCATTCATCATGGCATTCTTGATTTATTAAATGCCTCTATGACATAGAAACCATTAATTTAAAATTCAAACATCACCCACAGAACATTTCAAACTTTAAACATCTTTGTTATTTATCCAGTTGATATTTGGTTTATTGGCTTCCGAATTGAGCTGGGTCAGAATGCGATGCTTCGGCTGGCTGATTACAAAAGTGGGCGAGTTCAATTCTTTTGATGGAAAAATAGTCCATCAATGGAAATCCATATGGAACACACGTTCTGTATGGATTTCTAAATATGGAACTGGAGGAAAAGCAATAGGCATGTCATAAATTAGATAACTGAGGCCAAATAAATCGTTAAATATATGGAATTAGTGGTTGTCAAAGTATTGCAATAATTTTATTCAGCTTCATGTAACAGGAGTTACCTCTAGAAGCTACATGTTTATGCAATTAAAAGCTGAAGGTGTGGTAAATGGTTTAATGTTTGGACATTTTATTCAGTTAAGAGAAAAACAATTAATTGGCCTCCACTGTAAAACTGAATTGTTACCAAGGTTGATTTGAATAGCCCAAAAATGTATGGTGCATTTCTGGAGTTCTTTGTTGCTTGATGATGATATACTGCTATGTGACACAAGGTTGGAAAGAACTCCGAGGGCTCATTTCTACAGTTTGTCAGATTACAGCATTTTGATGAGCAGAAACGAAGACATCTCGATACATTTAAAGCAGATTCATTCGCTGGACACCATACTTATATATACTGAGTCAAAAAAGAAAGTTAAATAGAAACAAATGTGAAAAAATAGCATAAAGGATGAAATATAATAGTTCTAATGTTGAATGTTTGTGGACGAGAAGTCGTGCAAAGAGTTTAATGACATGTTGTTGTTGTCCACCCAACCTATACAATTTTACTACAGATTTCAAAAGAGCATGTGCTACCCGAGAATGTCAAATTGAATGGGTAACTGACAATTTTCTTTGTGTTATGTTGTGCTAGAAAGCCTGGGTTATTGAGAAAACACACTAGTTTTTGTCTTCCGAGATTTTAATAAATGCCAAGGTTAACCGAAAATCAGAGGTTGCGTGCATTGGTATTCATGAGGCTGGGATACCTCCAGATTAGCTTGCTGCTGAGTTCGGAGTCACTGTGGCCACTATTTACCATCTGATTGGAAGGTATAGAACCACTGGATCTACTGCCTACTGCGTTCAGGTCGACCAAGAGTTACAACCCCTGCACAAGACCGACACATCAGGATGTCTCACATGCGGGATCGCTTCCTTCCACAATGAGGAAAGCAGCAATTACTCCTGGTAGAACTAACAATAAAATTAGTGCACATACACTGCACAAACTGTCCACAACAGACTCGCTGAACATAGCATTCGAAGTAGGCACCCATACCACTGACCAATCCTTACCCAACTTCATCGTACCATCAGAATGGAATGTGTATGTCAGCGTGTTTGCTGGACTCCGCAGCATTGGAGCACAGTTTTTTTTTAGTGATGAATCACTATGGTAGGGCAAGCGTGTAACCGCAGACTCCCCCCCCCCCCTCTCCCCCCCTCCCCTCTCCCCCCCCCCCCCCCCCCCCAACGAGAACGTTTTTTCCGATGCTTTCGTGCGGGTATGGGACCGTAGTGGAACGGTTTGGACAAGAATTTCCTTGCACCATCGAATGCATTTGATCTTCATCGATGGTAATCTGAATGGACAGCGATATAGGGATGAAATTCTTAATGCTGTTGTCCCGTTGTTCAATGCTAACATCGGATTGCAGTTATTCCAATAAGACAATGCCCGGTGTCACATGGCACGTAACTGTCGTGACTTTCTTGAGGAACAGAGCATCAAACTTCTTCCCTGGCCCCCCCACTTTCACCAGATTTGTTTCCAGTCGAGCATCTTTGGGATCAATTGGACCGTCAGGTACGACTTCATGATCTTCAGACGTCAGGTGATTTACGTAATGTTCTAAGGCAGGAGTGGAACGCAGTACCACAGGGTGACATTCAGAGATTTATCAGGTCCATGCACCGTTGATGTCTTGCCATCCAAGAGGCAAACGGTGGACATACACACTATTGACTGTGAACTTTTCATTTCACCCCATGTCTGAATTGCGACGTTCTGACATGACGCTGGCAACGGTAAGAACATGAAATTATGCAAATTCAAAGCTCTCCCCCCCCCCCCCCTCCCCTCAAATGCTTTCGGCATCTCAATGCAATGACCCTTGGCAATTGCCAAGGGAGGGACAATTTCTGTCTGCATATTTTTGGCTGAGGGAGTGATAGCGAATTACCAGGACTGCAATACCTCTGCAGTTGAATATTTTTCTCGACTTGCGCACTGTACTGATGCCAGTTGATATGTAATAAATTAAACACTTAAGGGCCTAGAGATTCTAGTTCTGGCCAGGGCTATCAGTTCTTTAAATATCTGATCCTGGAGCAGTATATCCTCCGAAGTGAGCTTGACAGAGTGGTCTAGCTCAATTTCCCCAACTGCTACAACTGTGGGGTCCTGTATAAAGTACTTCTTTGGATAGCAACCCATAGCTACTACCCATGATGATAACCACTGTCTGAAGCACTGTCTGTTCTGTCTCTTCTAAATAACTTCCACTTGCAACTCAACTATATTCCACTGGATGCATTAATTCCCCTTGAAACTGCTGCCCATCGGGAGACATGAATTCACTGAATTTGCTTGTTCACCCTCTACTTAGAGGAAGTGGTCCCAAAACATCAAGATCCATGCCTGATAGTTTACTTGTTTCCATTTCCAGCATGCAGATCTTAGCCAGAAGGGGAGAGTCATCTGATTGAGATGTAAGTCGCACAGCGAGGTTATGCTCTCAATCTCATGAGTAATCTAAATTCCAGTGTGGGTCCAGCCTGTTTCGGGGTCAGTGGATCCAATTTCTTCACGGATGTCCACCCAATCATCAATTTGCCCCAGGAAGGGTCCTGGGTCCTCAATGGTCTGTAATCTAGGTTCCTGCCTTACCCTGGCCACCTATGAGACTGATGCAACTGGGCCTTCGTCATCTTCCTGAAATCAGGTACATCAGGTACTATGTAATCCACATCTTTTTCAAATTTTGCCGAACTTTTGTGACAATAGTTGCAACTGCCGTAAATCAGGTAGTGCACAACATGCAGTGAAGGCAATGCAGGTGGTGTCATTCGACATGCGAGAAAGTGAATTTGCATTGATGTGTTTTTGCTCCTGGTTGGTGTTGGATGACCATATTGTATTGGCTCAGTTCCTCCAACCACTTACCAATTAAGTCACAAGGTTTTTTCATATCCCTGGTGAATCATCTGCACTACTCCAAGGCCTCTCAATGCATGGGGTGCTAGCACAAAACTCTGGTATTGGGGTTTTATCTCACGAAAACACATGGGAGTTCCTGCATAAAGTATTTTTTAGATGAGTTGTGACATCATATGGAGATCCCCCGTCAAGCGTTTCATCAACCAGTCGGGCATCCAGATAATTTTAGTTTCAAGCATGTATTCAACATACTGATATCCCATATCGACTGAGAAAGAAAGAAAATTCCACACTTTTCACATAAGTTATTGTGAATTTTCACTTCGTTCTAAAGACTTCTCGGAAACCGATTCAAAGCTGCCTTGTAGTTACCAGTTTGCATTCCAGAACTGAAATGGTAAACTACACTCTACACAAAACACATTTAGGTCGCTGTTAGCTGGATTTCCCTACAACTGTAGACAGACCTGACACGATGGCGAGTCTTGGTAATTCAAATTGCAGTTAGTCTACAATACTGTCAAAAATAAATACAATGAAAATACAAAGTGACCTTTTGTTTCTATTCAGGTTCATTATACAACAGTTTGGAGTGAGAATGACATAACAGTTCACAACATTGTAAATCGATGCTATTATGTTATGTGTCAGGTCATCCAAAACACCAAAATCACCCTTAATATGTATTTATTTATTTATGGGGGTTCAAGGATACTTTCAACAACTTTCAACAACCGGGGTCACCTCCTGTCGGATAGTTTTATGGGTGGAGGAAGCCAGAGAGAACCACCTAGCAATGGCAAGCAGCTGTCTGACTTCAGAACGTACTAACGCCATGCAAGCAGGGTTGGCATTGGTTGAAGACAAGTGTACCATCAATGTGCAGCATGTCTTAGGACACAGCACCATCATACCCCCACCCTTTTAATAGACCAAAAATCCACCCAGTACCCCCCCCCCCCCCCCCCCCACCCACACACACACTCCATTTAAAGCCCAAGATCCCAATGAAATGCATTTAAATGGTTTAGGGTCATTTCTGCCCACCTTGATGGAAATAAAACAACACAAAAATTCCCCCACACGAGGACCATCAGTCCTAATCAAGATTAGAGGGCCCACAGTTGAGGCTGCTGATGTCCAACCATTGGATGGAAGGCCCAAGCAGCAGGAATAGGGTTGCATCTAGGATGGAATCGAATGGGTGTGCATGGACAGGTCGAGGAATAACACCCTGACCACAGAAAGGGTCACAGTGACCTATTTGAGGTTGTGAGAGGTTTTGCTGGCCTCAGCTAGACATGTATGGTCCCCCCGACCACACCCAAAGACCGGTAAATTGTGAAGACGAGTCAAACCCCCGGTGGAAGGGTCACAGCGACTCATGGCAATCTCTGGCACAGGGCTACTCCTAAAGAGATTTCAACAAATATTAAGGGTAAGATGAGAGAAACAGGGGCACGGCCCCATGTTACTACCCAGATCTATACAATAGGTGTACAATGGTGCCAAATTAGAGAGGCTTTAATGGGGAATCAGGATTCAAGATACAGGACCCTTCCAATTACTCGGATAGGCCACGTTACATGGCTGGGCCCCAAGATTGGCACGTTTTGCAGCAACCGACATAAGGTTATCAGTAACAATTAATACCCTCTCACCAACAGCCTCAAGAGCAGCAAAACAAAAGCAAACTCAGGATATGCCCGACAGTTGAGGCAACCCATCACCTTACAAACCAAATTTGTTAAGCTGTGGAGCAAACCCATGGTTTAAAGCAGCCTGGTTTCCAAATTCCAGAATGCCTTCGAGCGATTACAGGAGAACATGCAGGTCAGATGGCACATGAAGACAAGCCAGCTTTGGTACAGAAAGGTTCCAGAATGTGAGAAGTGAGCAAATCCTGACAACACAGCCTGTAACAACCCCAATAGTTATGTGGCCTCAGCCACACCCAGGGGATGGATATAGCCCTGGTAGACTCCTACAAGCCCCTCTCAGCAAGGAATAACCCCTGTGATACCTTTTAACGATTGAGCCTGTGGGACAATATATCCACAGCAGCGCTCCCAAGAAACAACTCCATTCAAACCAGGTGTACCAATGGCTGGCACACCTCCAGTTTACCCAGTGAGAGACCCCAGAAATCAAATGCCGGCCCAACAGACTACCCCGGTCATTTCGATCGGTTTTAGTGTTTCCCAACGGGGTATAATATGGCAGATCTTGTCCTTGGATGCTGTTTAAACTTAAATTTACAAGTTATGCTGCATCCCAACAGAGGGACCAAGAGGAACTAAAGCAAGCCCTATGCTGGTGCCTATAAGGGAAGGCCAGCGAGTATTTTACATTACTCACGGAAAGGAATCCAAGTACTAATATATCGCAACTGTTGCTAGAGTTTGAAAACCGGTTTGGCTTTCACGATTTACTGGAAACTACTCAGTTGCACTTTCAGCAAGCCAGACAACAATCAAGTGAGTCCCTGGAAGAGTGGGCTGAAACAGTGCTCTCTATAGCTACCAGAGCCTTCCATGAGTATACCCCTGAGTTTACCAACCAACAGGCCATACTGAAATTTTCTTGTGTTTTGTCCTCAGTTGTCCCACAGCGATTTAGTAGTAATCCACTCTCCACATACTGTAGTCTCAATTTTTTCTTTATGTTTGTTCAGTTCAGTTCGTGATTTCACAACTGACCTTGCTAATAGTGCATTGTATTTTGCTTTGCACAGCTCAAATGCTCTTATGTATTTCAGACTACTTCATTCTTCTGCAGAAAGGAGCACATTAACTAACGAGCATTTTCTGTGCTAATTGTGACAGGACTTCTAGTTTCAACTGTACTTGGCTGATCCACAATCCCATTCATGATATTACAGTGGAGCCCACTTAATTGGATATCTCTTAATTGTATATCCCTGTTAATTGAATATAATTTTCAAACACAAAACCATTTACCATATCTTCAGTACAAATTTGATCTGTTAATTGCATATGGGTTGTAGAGTAAACTCCTGTTAATTGTATATAAATATTTGTAATATGTCGACAAAATTACTGTGACACGCACCAAATTCCCCTTATTTATCAGCCTTTTTGACCTCACTACATCCAATACAGGCATTTATTCTATTATATCTTGTTTGACAGAGCTCTATGAGCTCTGTCAAACAAGATATAATAGAATAAATGCTCAGTTTACCTCCAGAACACAGGAAACTGACCAAATCCTTGTTAATTGTATACACCTGTTAATTGAATAATTTTCTCTGGCAAAATGGATATTCAATTAAGAGGATGGATTCTACTGTATCACCAAATATCTATATATTTAATTTGGGAAAATATTTTGAATGTTTTTTTTTAAATGACAAGAAATGGGGAAGTATAGACAGATGGAAAGACAGATGTTTGGAAGAACAGGTGGAAGGATGGAAGGAACAGATTCCTATATCCCCCTCCCACTATGTGGCAGTGGATAATAAATTAAAGGTTGACACTTCAATCCATAGGACCAAATTCCAACTTTGATAATTTTTTACTGCAACAAAACAGGTGCCCCAACATGAAGTATGTGTGTACACCTTGTTATAGCTGCCATATTATATCGAGACTGATATGTCCTTAGTTGATAGTTCCACACAATTGGTATTTTTCTGAAGGCATATTTTGTTTTTACAATAAAGCAGATTCTAGCTGGTGTGACTCATTTGCACTAGGTGACCTTTGTTTGTATCTACATGTAAACATGTGTACATCTAAGGTTGCACAGAATCTATTTTTAGATCACTGTACATATAGCTGTTGATTGCTTAAGTAGGTCAAGGATCCTGTTTACAACAATTAAGACAGAATCACCTGGAAACTGATAGAAAACAGAATATTGGAGAAAATTCTATCTGAGAACTATATAAAGGTTTGTCAACAGAATTCAAGGACTCATTTCAGAAAAACTCTTCAGATATACTCATTTCAGATAGACATTCCATTCATAAAAGAGCAGTTGTTTACATTGGAGATTATTATTGTTGCAGGACAGTGCATCTTTATGATAGAAGCAGTGCTTTTTTGTGAATTTGGAAAAGTGATTCCAAAAGAGAATTTGGAAGAGTAATTTCACGACAGGTTACAAGATTTTTTTAGGAGTTTACTCTATAACCTATATTCAATTAACAGGTCAAATTTGTACTGGAGGTATGGTAAATGGTGTTGTGTTGGGAAATTATATTCAATTAACAGGGTTATTCAGTTAAGAGGTATACAATAAAGTTGTCTCCACTGTAGTACATGTTACCAGATATTGATGTAGGACTGTGACTAAAGGGGAAGGGGTAGTGTTTTTGCATTCCTTTCACATTTGACGTCATAATAATCTCTGTGTTGGCATCCATGGGCATATAAATGTGATGAGGACACATTTTAATTATTAACACAGGTATTTGTAATATTTTATATTATTATATACTTTATAAATAACCACATTTCTATTGGCTGGAGAGTAGCAGTGACTTGATATTTGGTATGCAGTTTCCTTTTGAGGTGTAGACTCCGATTTGTTCAAGAGAAGTTTGAGGGGCTATATTTCCCTTCTTTATGGGAGGGGCAAGAATTTTCTCCCCACCCAAAATTTCTATTTTCCAAACCGAGAGGATGATTTGAACAAAATTTGAAATGAGGGCTTATTGGGTCATAAGTACTTAATTTATGCCCCCAAATTTTTCCGGGCACCCCATGGGAACCACAGGAGCTAAAAATAGAAAACATTTAAAACACTCATATCTCCAAAACTACACAGTGCTCTGAATTCTTATTTGGTGTGAAGCTTCCTTAGGACCAACAGGATGGAGTGGTCCAAACAATTGCTATCAGTTTTATCATAGGGTACTTTTTCAGGACTTTGAAAAAGTGCTGAGTCAGCTATTATTACTATTAACTTTCTGTCCGTCGTCCGCCTGTCCGGCGTCCATCGTCTGGCATTAACTTTACATTATCGACTTCTTCTCACAAACTACTCCATCAAATTGAAACAAATCTGTTGTGCATGTTCTCTATCATATGTCAATTCAAGTTTGTTCAAATAAAGTTGTCACACCCACGGGGCACCACAAGGGGCAAAACTCTGATAGCACCAATAAAATACAAAAAAAAATCTTCTTCAGATCCAGTGGTCAGAATCTTTTCATATTTGGTATACAACATCTCTAGAGTTGCTGGGTTAATATTTGCAATATGAGGACATTTCTTTAAAAATCTTCTTCAGATCCACCAGTCAGAATCCTCTCAAATTTGGTATACATTATCTCTAGGGCGGCCAGATTCAAGTTTGTTCAAATAGAGTTCCTGGGTTAATATTTGGGCTCCCCATGGGAGATGTAGCAAAATGTTTGGCTGTAAAATATATTTTGAAAGATTTAGAATGATTTTATGCAACCCCCCATAAAAAAATAAATAAATAAATACCACTATGACCTCCAACCCGACTCCCCATCCCCGGGGATCAATTATGCAGAGGATAAAAATTGTTACAAAATGCATTTTGAATGAATTAAAGTGAATTTATGTAAAACAAAAAAAGTACCCCTATAATAATTTCATGACTTCATTCCTCTGAAGTGTTGATGAGCCATGATTTGCTGAATGTGATCCAAAATACTTCTTTGAACAACTTGTTTAAGAAGACTTCAGATCCACCAGTCATATTCCTTTCATATTTGGTATACAACATCTCTAGGTGGGTCAGATTCAAGTTTGTTCAAATCGGGTTACTTGGTTAATATTTTGGCTCACAATTGGGGCCTAAAGTTTAACTTAGTGCAATGTGAGGACATTTCTTCAAAAACCTTCTTCAGATCCACCAGTCAGATTTCTTTCATATTTGGTAATAACATCTCAAGGGGGATCAGATTCAAGCTTGTTCAGTTTGAGTCGCTGGCTTAATATTTGGGCTCTCTATGGGTGGAGGTAGGGATGGCAGGGGGTTGCATGTTAGGCTCAGGTTTGTTCAAATCCATTTCTTAGTGTTTTTCCATAAAATTTCATGACTTCATTCCTTTGTAGTGTTGATGAACCATGTCTAACTGAATGTGATCCCCAGATACTTCTTTGAACCACTTTGGCAAGTGAGCGATTAAGGCCCCATGGGCCTCTTGTTTTGACACTGTGGGTAATGGGAAAACATTTAAGACTCTTCTTCTCCCAAACTACTGCTCCAAAAGCTTTCAAAGTTCGTTCACATGTAACATCTATGGAAGATTGTTTCACAGGTTTATTGAAATCAAATCCCTTGGTCCATATTTGGGTTCTCTATTGGAGCCCAAATGTTTAAATTAGTGCAGTATGAGGAATATTCTTTAGAAATCTTCTCCTTCAGATCCACGAATCAGATTCATTTGATATTTGGTATGCAGCATCCTTAGGGGGGTGAGATTCAAGTTTGTTCAAGCCAAGTCCCTGGATTCATATTTGGGCTCACTGTGGGAGCCTGATTTATAACTTAGTTCAATATGAGGAATATTCTTCAAAAATCTTCTTCTTCACATCCACCAGTGGGGGGGCAGGGGGGGGGGGGGGGTTCAGATTCAAGTTTGTTCAAATCGAGTCACTGGGTTAATATTTGGGCTCCCTGTGGAAGCCTGAATTTTAACTTAGTGCAATATGAAGTAATTTCTTTAAAAATCTTCTTTTTTAGATCCACCAGTCAGAATCTTTTCATATTTGGTACACAACATCTCTAGGAGGGTCAGATTCAAGTTTGTTCAAATAGAGTTGCTGGGTTAATATTTGCAATATGAGGAAATTTCTTTAAAAATCTTCTTCAGATCCACCAGTCAGAATCCTCTCAAATTTGGTGTACATTATCTCTAGGGGGGCCAGATTCAATTTTGTTCAAATCGAGTTCCTGGGTTAATATTTGGGCCCCCCATGGAAGATGTAGCAAAATGTTTGGCTGCAAAATATATTTTGAAAGATTTAGAGTGATTTTATGCAACCCCCCATAAAAAAATAAATAAATAAATACCCCTATGACCAACCTGACTCCCCACCCCCGGGGGTCAATTATGCAGAGGATAAAAATTGTTACAAAATGCATTTTGAATGAATTAAAGTGAATTTATGTAAAACAAAAAAAAAGTACCCCTATAATAATTTCATGACTTCATTCCTCTGAGGTGTTGATGAGCCATGATTTGCTGAATGTGATCCAAAATACTTCTTTGAACAACTTGTTTAAGAAGACTTAAGATCCACCAGTCAGAATCCTTTCATATTTGGTATAACATCTCTAGGTGGGTCAGATTCAAGTTTGTTCAAATCGGGTTACTTGGTTAATATTTTGGCTCACAATTGGGGCCTGAAGTTTAACTTTGTGCAATGTGAGGACATTTCTCTAAAAACCTTCTTCAGATCCACCAGTCAGAATTCTTTCATATTTGGTATATAACATCTCAAGGGGGATCAGATTCAAGTTTCTTCAGTTTGAGTCCCTGGCTTAATATTTGGGCTCTCTATGGGTGGAGGCAGGGATGGCAGAGGGTTGCCTGTTAGGCTCAGGTTTGTTCAAATCCATTCCTTAGTGTTTTTCCATAAAATTTCATGACTTCATTCCTTTGTAGTGTTGATGAACCATGTCTAACTGAATGTGATCCCCAGATACTTCTTTGAACCACGTTGGCAAGTGATCGATTAAGGCCCCATGGGCCTCTTGTTTAACACTGTGGGTAATGGGAAAACATTTAAGACTCTTCTTCTCCCAAACTACAGCTCCAAAAGCTTTCAAAGTTCACATGTAACATCTATGGAAGATTGTTTCACAGGTTTATTGAAATCAAATCCCTGGGTCCATATTTGGGTTCTTTATTGGAGCCCAAATGTTTAAATTAGTGCAGTATGAGGAATATTCTTTGGAAATCTTCTCCTTCAGATCCCCGAATCAGATTCATTTGATATTTGGTATGCAGCATCCTTAGGGGGTGAGATTCAAGTTTGTTCAAGCCAAGCCCCTGGATTCATATTTGGGCTCACTGTGGGAGCTTGAATTATAACATAGTTCAATACGAGGAATTTTCTTCAAAAATCTTCCACCAGTCAGAATCTTTTGAGATTTGGTATACAGTATCCTTTGGGAGGTGAGATATAAGTTTGTTAAAGCCAAATCCCTGGGTTCATATTTGGCCTTCCTGTGGGAGCCCAAATGGTACCAAAATTTCTATTTTCCAAACAGAGAGGCTGATTTGAACCAAATTTGATATGAGGGCTTATTGGGTCATAAGTACCTAATTTATGCAAAAAAAAATTTTCCCGTCACCCCATGGGAACCGCTTGACCTAAAAATAGAAAAAATTTAAAACAGCCATATCTCCAAAAATGCATGGCATTTTTAGCTCAACTTTGGCGAAGCCAAATTTGAGCTTATGCCATGGCCAGTCGTCCGTCTGTCCGTCTGTCTGTCCATCAACAATTCAATACGGCTCGGGTTACAGGCCATATTTATGAACCGATCTTTACGAAACTTCTTGGGTACCTTTTTTATGACCATGGGACGAGAACAAGTGTTTTGGGGTCCGATCCGAAATTCAAGTTGGCCGCTGACGGCCATTTTGTACAGACTTAGGTGCAATCAGATTTTTGCGCAGAACTTCCATACGAAAGCGCTGATTTGAATAATTTTTTGTATGAATGTTTAGTACCATGGGATACATCACATATAATTTTTTCGTACGTAAATTATGCAAATTAGACTAACTTTGATGTATTTAGTGTTACTTTCAGCACTATAAGTGCAAATGCCAATACGGCTTGGGCTAGAGGCCGTATTTATAAACCGATCTTTACAAAACTTCTTGGGTACCTTTGGTATCACCGTGGGACGAGAACGAGTGTTTTTGGGTGCAGTCCAAAATTCAAGATGGCCGATGGCAGCCATTTTGTACAAAATTAGGTGCAATCAGAATTTTGCACAGAACTTCTTTATGAAAGTGCTGATTTGAAAATTTTTTTGTGTGAATGTTTAGTACCATGGGATACATCACATATAATACAGGTTTTTTTCTCGTGCAGAAATTATGCAAATTAGATGAACTTTGATTTTTTCTGTGCTACTTACACACAGTAAGTACACATGTCAATACGGCTCGGGCTAGAGGCTGTATTTATCAACCGATCTTCATGAAACCTCTTGGGTACCTCTGTTATCACCTTGGGACAAGAACGAGTGTTTCTGAGTGCAGTCCAAAATTCAAGATGGCTGCCAGTGGCCATTTTGTACCGAAATTAGGTCTAATCAGTTTTTTGTACGTAACTTCTATACGGCTCAGGCTAGAGGCCGTATTTATGAACCGATCTTTGCGAAACTTCTTGGGTACCTTTGTTATTACCGTGGGATGAGAACGAGTGTTTTTGGGTGTGGTCCGAAATTCAAGATGTCCACCAGCAGCCATTTTGTACCAAAATTAGTACAATCAGTCTTTTGTACAGAACTTCTGTATGAAAGTTCTGATTTGAATAAATTTTTGTATGAATGTTTAGTAAAATGGAATACATCACATACAGTACGGGTTTTTTTTCTCATGCAGAAATTATGTAAATTAGATGAATTTTGATTTATTTAGTGCTACTAATACACTGTAAGTGCACCTGTCAATACGGCTCGGGCTAGAGGCTGTATTTATCAACCGATCTTCACGAAACCTCTTGGGTACCTTTTTTATTACCTTGGGATGAGAACGAGTGTTTCTGAGTGCAGTCCAAAATTCAAGATGGCTGCCAGTGGCCATTTTGTACCGAAATTAGGTCCAATCAGTTTTTTGTCACAACTTCTATACAGCTCGTATTTATGAACTGATCTTCACGAAACTTCTTGGGTACCTTTGTTTTCACCTTGGGACAGGAATGAGTGTGTTTTGGGTTGCCTTTGTTATCAATGTGCTATGAGAACAAATATTTTGGGGTTCAGTCAGACCCACTCTGGGACTCAAAGATTTACAATACTTTACCTATACATTTGTTACAGGCTACGGTCAGTATTTATGTACAGACCGTTACAATACTGTATATGTACCTTTGTTATCAGGTCATTACCTAGATGTTTGTCATTGCTGTGTCACATACTATACATGTACATGTCTTAAGTTGAGCTACAGTGTCATTGACACTTTCATTATTCTGTGTGAAGCTTCCTTAGGAACAGCAGAAAGGAATGGTAAAAATAAATTGCCATCGGTTTTATCATAGGGTACTTTTCCAGGACTTTGAAAAATGCTGAGTCATCATTTTTATATGCCCGTTTAAAAAACGGTCGTATTATGTTATCAGTCTGTCCGTCTGTCTGTCCATCTGTCAGTCTTTGTCCGTAAACAATTTGGTTTCCGTTCATTTAAAGTCAAACGCCTTGACGGATCGACATCAAACTTTCAGAAGTTGTTTTTAGCATTAAAATACAGGTCACGTTCGATATTGGTGTTTCTCAGTCCATCTGCTGCAGAGATATGGCCCTTTGAAAACACAATTTTTCTAAAAAAATTGATTTCCGTTCATTTAAAGTCGAACGCCTTGACGTATCAACATCAAACTTTCAGAAGTTGTTTTTAGCAATAAAATACAGGTCAAGTTCGATATTGGTGTTTCTCAGTCCATCCGCTGCAGAGTTATGGCCCTTTGAAAACACAATTTTTCGAAAAAAATTGGTTTCCGTTCTTTTAAAGTCGAACGCCTTGACGGATCGACATCAAACTTTCAGATGTTGTTTGTAGCAATAAAATACAGGTCAAGTTCAATATTGGTGTTTCTCAGTCCGTCCACTGCAGAGTTATGGCCTTTTGAAACAACAATTTTTGAAAAAAAATTGGTTTCCGTTCATTTAAAGCCGAACGCCTTGACGGATTGACACCAAATTTTTCAGATGTTGATTTTATACACCCGTTTGAAAAATGGGACATATTATGTGAATGGTCTCTCCACCCGTCTGTCTGTCTGTCCGTCCATGGACACATTTCGTTTCCGGATGATAACTTTAGTTGTAATGGATTGAGCTGAATTATGACAAAATACAGGATGGGTTCGATTTCCGTTTCTAGCGGCCCATTTGCCGTACAGTTATGGCCCTTTATTTATGGGAATTTAGCCCAACTTTTCGTTTCCGGACGATAACTTAAGTTTGCCTTGACCGATTTATTTCAAATTTTCAGTTTTTTGTTTTTGACCACAAAATACAGCTCAAGTTTACTTTTGACCACAATCGCATATACCTTTCCAGAGTTATTCCTCTTGAATGATTGCAAATTTGTGGATTTTGTGGTTTCCGGATGATAACTTTAGTTTGCCTTGACTGATGTTTTTCAAATTCTCAGATTTTGTTTTTGACCACAAAGCACAGCTCAAGTTCACCTTTGGCCATAATCGCATGTACCGTTCCATAGTTATTCCCCTTGAATGATTGCAAATTTGTGAATTATGCGGTTTCCGGATGATAACTTTAGTTTGCCTTGACTAATTTGTTTCAAATTCTCAGATTTTGTTTTTGACCATAAAGCACAGCTCAGGTTCACTTTCGGCCAAAATCGCATGTACCTTTCCAGAGTTATTCCTCTTGAATTTGTGCATTTTGTGTTTTCCAGATTATAACTTTAGTATGGTCTAACTGTTGGACATAGAATGCATCAAATATTTGGTTTCCGGATGATAACTTTTATTATTTGTTTTCCGATTGGTTCCAAACTTGGTATGTTGTTTAATCACAACAAAATACAGGTCAAGTTTGAATATGGGGTTGGTCCAAACAATTTTCACCCTCACCCCCATCCTTACCCCAACCCTTCAAAAATACAAAACGGGCGTATATTGTCCCGCTACTCGGTGCTCTTGTTAACACTGTGAGTTATGGGAAAACCATTAAAGAATCTTCTTTCCCCATACCACTGCTCCAAAGGCTTTCATATTTCACATATAACATCATTGGAAGATTCATTCACATGTTTGTTAAAATCAAATCTCAGGGTCCATATTTGGGCTTTCTATGGGAACCCAAATGTTTAAATTAGTGCAGTATGAGGAATATCCTTCTTCTTCCAATCCACCCATCAGAATCTTTTGATATTTGGTATGCAGCATCCTTAGGGGAGGGGGGGGGGGGGGGTGATTCAAGTTTGTTCAAGCCAAGTCCCTGTGATCATATTTGGGCCCAATTTATAACTTAGTTCAATATGAGGAATATTCTTTAAAAATCTTTTTTTTTCAAATCCACCAGTCAGAATCTTCGGATATTAGGTATAAGCTTTTCTTAGGAGGGGCAGATGCAACTTGTTAAATCAATTCCCTGGGTTGATATTTAGGCTGCCATATCAGGTGAGTACCTCAGGCCCCCTGGGGCCTCTTGTTTAGGTTCATATCACACCATATTCACCTCCACAAAAGTTCATAATTGTATAATAGTGGTTCATGTTAGCAGATATTGAGGTAGGGTTTTCACGAAGCTCTAGGGGTATGAAAACATAAAGTGACGTAAAAACATCAAAAATGACATTAAATAAAAAAAAACCCAAAAAAACCCAGGTTTTTGTTTTTTGGAGCTCTATAACATACTAAAATATTGTTCAAAATAGAAAAACTTTACTTTTTGAGATGTTGATGTAGCAGCCCCAGACCAATTTTGGGGTGGTTAAAAACTAATTGCATATTTGGATGTGGTTTTTATCGGAGAATATCTTTCTAAAAGTTCAACAGTGGACGATGATTAAGTTGGCAGATATCACAGGTTGATTAAAAAGATGTACACTTGACATTGTCTTGGGTAAGGGTTGAACTTTGCAACCATGAAAAGCGTGTTTATCAGAGCAAACATCGAACATACAGTGTGTGAAGTTTCATAGATGTACGTATTATTAATACAGAGCTGTGCATTATAGAAAATGAATGTTTTTCATGAGAAATGTAGAAAATAATCCCTCTGTTTGAAGTGACATAAAAACGTAGAAAATCATGATAAATTGTAAAAATACAAGGCGCAACACCACCGATATCCCTGCCAAAGGTTTCTAAATTTATAAAAGTGGAAAAAGGCCCATAACACTAGAAAAAAAATGTCAAAACCTGTTACTTGTGAATATCCTTTCCCCCATCGTGGTCTATCAGCATACCAAAAATCATTTAAATCAAACATCCACTGACTGAGATATGAAGGTCCAAAGTTGTTACAGATGGATGGACAAATGGATAGATGGATCCCATTTCTATATCCCCCGCAAACTTTGTTTTGGCAGGGGATAAAAAAAACCCTCTTTATCTCCTAGTCCCCCAGAGCACTACAACATACTAAAATTTCAAAAAAATCTAATGCATTTAATTTTTTGTTTGTTTTTAGATACTGAGTTTGTCACAGCTATGCAATTGCTCAGATGCAGTTGTTTGCACTGGTAAAGAGAATTTTAAAAGGATGGACTTTGATTATGCTTGTGAGGATGCCCAGTCTCCAGCAGGCAGTCACGATAGTCGTTTTACCCATGACAGTCGTTTAAGCCAGGACAGTCACCGCAGTAGAATGAATAAGGATTCAGTTGGGCAGAGAATGAGAAAGAAGAAAGAAAGGATGTCTAAAACACGTAAGAACTTTTTCTATTATCCTTTCTTTTTGTGGTCTAACATTTAACCCTTTACCTAACATGAAAAGCAGACGACACTTGCAAAAAAAATTATTGAATAACTAATTTTTTTCATTTTTTGTCTCAAAAACATAGGTTATGACCCCTCGTTGGAACGAGCTCGACGAGCTCGTTCCAACGAGGGGTCATAACCTATGTTTTTGAGACAAAAAATGAAAAAATAATGAAAATTAATTGGCAATTTTTGAGAATATCGCTGGCCGGTTTGGGCCGTTACGTTGGGTAAAGGGTTAACCCTTTACCCAACGAATCGGCCACATCCACCTGCATAATATGCAAATAATAATTCAGTAGTTGAAAAAATATTATTTTTCGAAAAAATTTCAACAAAACCATATCCTGTGACCCCTCATTGGAACGAGCTTGTCAAACTCATTCCAGTGAGGGGTCACATTATATGGTTTTGTTGAAATTTTTTGAAAAATTTGAAAAAATGATATTTAAAATAATAAATTTTGATATCGTCTGCATTGGGTAAAAGGGTTAAGTAATCCAGAGTTTTATTCATCCACTGCATCTAATATTTTCTCCTGAGAAGATCCAAATTAATTCACCTTTTAATTTCTTGCATGTTGCTATTGCTGCAGTACACCGTTTCTTGGATTGTCATGACTCAGATGTTGTGATCTTTACAGTACAGAGGAACCCTGTTAATTGGGGAGAGTCAGCATAATTTCTTGAGAGGTTACAAGATTTTTTATTCAATTAACCGGAGTTTACTCTATAACCTATATTCAGTTAACAGGTCAAATTTGTACTGGAGGTATGGTGACTAGTTTTGTGTTGGAAAATTATATTCAATTAACAGGGATATACAATTAAGAGATATCCAATTAAGTGGGCTCCACTGTATCAGGTAATAACAATCATCAGCAAAATTTTAATTGATGATACACCGTGTTGTACTTCATTAAGTAAATTTTTGATGATTATTCCTATAATTAGTGTTTGGAATCAAATGTTATTTGCATCCATGGAAATATTGCCCACCCATGGAAAGTGACCAGTCCACCGTGCCCGTACTGTAGTATTAATCATGATAAACAAAAGGACTTGTCACATTTTAGCTTACTATATTAGCCTTGATATTAACTGGTAAAGTGCTGAGTTTTTTCTGACAACAAATCAAAGCTCATCATATACTGCTCTATTACATTTAATTGGATAGTGCCTTATTGGCACTATCCAATTAAATGTCAGAGAGCAAGGTATTGTATAAAAAATCTGATTCATATCAGGGACAATAAAGGCTTCCTCGGGCAGAATGTAGCTACAGACAGTTATTGCCTGCCACTTTTAGTAAAGCCCAAAATAGGGCTTCCAGCACTCTACCAGTTAAATGTCTTAGTGTGTATGCCGTATCATTGCATGATATGTTTATTTACTTTTATGGGGGCGTGGTGGCATTGCGGTAAGTGGTTCTCGTCAGATCACCAAAGTTAAGCAACATCGAGCCTGGTTAATCATTGGATGGGTGACCGCCTGAGCAATCAATTCGGACTTCCGCCTTGTGTCCTTGGGCAAAGCACTTAACCCTGATTGCCCACATGGGGGCACGATGACTCTGTGTACTAAGGCATACTGCACGTCAATGGTACGCATGTCTTCAACTAATCTAACCCTGCCTGTGCTGCAGTGCGGACTTACGATGTTATGGAGCTGGCAGCTGCTCATCGTTGCTCGGTGGTCCTCTCTGGATACTCCAGCTTCCTCCACCCGTAAAACTGTCATGGTCATGATTAGCCATTGTGCATAAATATATGTCCTTAAACACCAATAAATAATAATAATAATAATATATACTTTTATAATATTTAGGTGGACGGTGGAAGGTTATTGTGAAAACAAATGATGCAGAAGATGCAGGAACTGATGCTCAACTTACCCTTGTAGTGTATGGGCACAGGGGCAATTCAGGTCCTTTGCCCCTTGGTGATAATGGAATGAAACAATTCAACAGTGATAACATTGATGAATTTGAGGTAACTTCTGTTTGTAATCACTTGAAAAACTAGAATATTATATAGGTGATTACCATTAGAGAATAAGAATCCTTCTAAATTTTTCCCATAATGCAACTGCAGTTGAAACTAGAAGTCCTGTCACTGTATTGTGCACTATTTTGAAGTAATAGCATGCTGAGTAAGATCACTTTTTTGTCCCCATCAAACTCAAACTGCAACATTAATATAACTCAATTCCCGAAGAAAAACGGTGTGCCCAGTGATTCAACACTGGTAAATAGAGATCATTAACATCATTCCTAATCTCTACTGGGATACATGTACATGTAATGATGTAAATAGATATTAAAATTCGACAACATATACAGAACAAAGAGAGTGGATTCCCACTGAATTGCAGCGCCATATATTCTCCACTTGAAAAGTATTTATAATTGTTCATAACAGCACAAGAAACACTTGCACACTTTCATCACATGAACCACAGGATGCAACCCAGTGGTCCATATGATGAAAGTTTGCATGTGCTTCTTGTGTTTTTTCCTTAGAAATTGTAAATAATTACCAGCTGAAAAATCTATCCCACCACAATTTAGGAGTAATCCACATACTGTAGGCTCAATATTTTCTTTCTGTTTGATCAGTTCAATTCGGGATTTCACTACCGACCTTGCTAATGGTGCATTATATTTTGAATTGCATAGGGCAAATGCTCTTGTGTATTTCAGACATTCCATTCTTCTGCAATAAGGATTGCAAGCATGTATTTCAGACACTCCATTCTTCTGCTGAAAGGCGCGCATTAACTAACGAGCATATTCTGCGCTAATTGTGACTGGACTTCTAGTTTCAACTGTAGGAATTGAACCAATTCAGTCTTGTTTGACAGGGCTCAATCAGCTCTTTTAAAAAAGACTGAATTGCTTCAATTTCTCAATATGCAACTCAGAATTGAAGCAATTCAATCTTGTCACACACAGCTTAATAAATTCTGTCAAATGGTATTGATTTGATTCAATTCATGGTTGAATTGGTGAAAAAATGTTGTAGAAATTTGTATATTTCGATGTCAGAGTATAGAGGGTTAACATTTAGTTTCACTGTTCTTGTTTGGTAGTAACACCTGACAGGATTCTCACTTGAATTTTGGTCACTTGCTTGAAAAGTGTTTAACCCTTTACCTAACATAGTGGCCAGAAAATTAACCAAAAGAAGCCTACCACAGTCTAAAATATCTCTGAAGTTTCTCAATAAAACCATACAAATATGGATATCATTAGAACCAGCTCGTCAAGCTGATTCTACGGTTATCCATATTTGTATGGTTTTATTGAAAAGTTGTTAATTTGTTTTCAAAACATATGAAATTTAATTTGTTTTTAAATATTGTGTTAGGTAAAGGGTTAAAATTGTTTCTATCCTTGAAAGGTACTTGATTTTCCACCACCTCCCTTGAAAAGTACTTGAATTCAGTTTACCTATAATTTCTTGAAGACAAGAAGTTTCATGATAATCTGCCACACATATCAGGTCTTGAGGCAGAAATTCATTATGTTGTTCATGATGTTGTAAGTTCTCATGAAAATTATAAAAGTCCTTGAAAATGATAGTCAGGTCCTTGAAAAGTGCTTAAATAGTGCTTGAGTCTGTTTCTCTGATATCAGTGGGAACCCTGTCTAGTGTGGTTAGAGAGCATTTTTATATGAGAAGCAACAGTGAAGGAATGGAAAAATTAAAGATTGTACCAATAAAAAAAGTTAGGAAAAACAGAAACATAGACACAAGACTCATCCTAAAGGGCTGATCTTCAGTTTGAGCAAATTTGATTATCTAGAACAGGTACTGTAACATGTATCAAAGTTAGATAGATTACCTTTGTGATAGTTTTAAGTCATCTGTTTCCGAGCATTTTTATATGAGAAGTTGAGCTGGGTAGTTTTTGGGGGGTTTTCTTTGGTTCGGTTCTAATTTTTGCAGCACGGTTTTACTGAGTTTGTGCATAAACTGATCAAACTGTCTTAATGGAAGAGAACAAGTGGCCCCTATGGATGCTCATCACTTACTCTATCCTGCATAGGTCTAATACGTCGTGTTGTCATTGTCACATTTTCTCCCTTATTGACTCATCCAGCTGGCTAGACAATAAGGGAGAAATGAGAACACAACATAGATTAGGCCTAAAAAAAATAAAAAATGTGTTTCTCAGGCCCTCCCGCATGGTCCTTTTCGCTGCCGCATGCTCTCTTTTTATAACCAATTTAAACTTGAAAAAAATAAAAATAAAATGTTTTATGTCTGATATTTTACCCAAGTTAAAAAAATTGATGAATTTGTCCCTTGAGTGCAAGAAGGCTTTGCAATGCTTTAGCATTGCAAAGCCTTCTTGCACTCAAGGGATGAAATACACCACCACCCATGCTATTCTGTAGATTATGAGGCCTAAAACTTGAACCAAGAATATGAACTTTTGATGGCGAAGAAAAAATTACTGAAATAAAAAATAAAATAAAAAACCGCTCGCCCGCATGCAATTTCACAAATAATGGCCTGAGAAACAGAAGATCTACTTTGTGTGGCCTTAGATGAACTTTATTCATTTGTCACTCTGATTTCTGTTTTTTCTGATTGAATAGGCTCAGAAACTGATCTAGAACCCCTAAGAATGTTCACAGGGACGTTAAGCTGAACCCAGTGCAGATACTTACAGACAGGGCTTTTGTATTGAATGGTGTCTTGCAAACTATTGGGGATTTTCTTCAGAGTTAAGGAGCCTGAAATATTATCTACTATCTGTTCTCAACCCCTTATGTAACATGGAAAGCAGACGACACTTGCAAATTCTTGAATGACTAATTTTTTTCATTTTTGGCATCAAAAACATAGCTTCTGACCCGTCATTGGAACGATGAGGCATCATAATCTATGTTTTTGATGCAAACAATGAAAATTGGATAGAAATTTTTGTGAATAGCGCTGGCCGGTTTTGGATGTTATGTTGGGTAAAGGGTTAACAAGTAGAGGAACCGAACCGAAACCGAGGTTTTTCTTGAAACTGAATCTGAAAAATCTAAACTTCCCAGCTCTCAAACCTGGCAATAAGTAATCTGTCATTTGCAGAATGAGGTCCCCCCAGAGGGTGAATTTGCTGATGCTATCCCACACAGTGGACCGATTTATCCTCTGGGTACCTGTTTTTGTTTAGGCTTGAGACCTTGATTGAGGTTCACAGAGAGGAATTTCTGAGATGCAAGGTAGCATCACCAAGTTCACCCTCTGGGGACCTCATTTCTCAACCCCATCGTAATGGCCAAAACCAGCCAGCGCTATTCACAAAATTCATCATTCAATTTTAATTACTTTTGGAACAAGCTCAATATGTTTTTGACGCAAAAAATAAAAAAAATTAGTGCTTCAAGAATTTTATTTGCATGTGTCGTCTGCTTTTCGTGTTAGGTAAAAGGTTAACAAGTAGAAAAACCAAACTGAAACTCAATCTGAAAAATCAAAACCTTCAAGCTGTAACAAGAAGCAACAAGGAAGGAATGGAAAAAATCAAAGATTGTGCCAGTCAAAAAAAAAGAATTCCAGACATTTGCCCCGGATGCATTTTTCAAGAAAATGGACGTTAGCCGCAGACATACATTTGCCCTGCTGACATTTGCCTCGGTATATAAATCAGAGGAGGACATTTGGCCCTAATAGATTGATCGGTTGAAAACGGGTGATGATAAGCAGGTGTAATTAAAAAGTGAAAGTGTTTATGTTAAGTATAATGTGAAAGAAACTGTTTATTGATTACTTTAACCCTTTACCCAACGCAGACAGTATCAAAATTTATTATTTTAAATATTTTTTTTTTTTAATTTTTCAAAAATTTTCAACAAAACCATATCATGTGACCTCTCGTTGGAATGAGCTCGATGAGCTCGTTCCAATGAGGGGTCACATGATATGGTTTTGTTGAAATGTTTTGAAAAATAATATTTTTTCAACTGCTGAATTTGCATATTATGTGGATGGATACGGCCAATTTGTTGGGTAAAGGGTTAACATGAAAGATGCTGGTTATGTGTGTTCTCTTTAGTAGCTTATAAAAGTTGTCGGTATAGAGAAACCAACTAAGAAGCCATCTTATAGTAATTATACTTTTCAAGCCTCACAAGATGACATTCTTGTATCTACTGGTCTTTATTCAGACCTGGCCTTCTTAAAAATGCAGTCTGGGCTAAAAATCTCTCCCATAGCATGTCCTGGGGGAGCAAGTAGCTCTCCTCCTCAAACTTACAAAAGCTAAAAGTGGCAAAATGAAGTTTACTATTATTGAATTCTAACAAGGTAGTTTCTGGAGACTGCTAGACTGCCGCTCCCACACCTTCGGGCCGTGCTGAGGCCCAGCAGTGTGGGAGAGGCAGTGTGACCATCTTACAGAGACCACTAACAAAGCAGAGAAAATCATTATTTTCTAAGACCAGGAGGGCTAGTTTTCCTTTTTTTAAGGCGAGCAGTAGGCGAGTTAATAAATCGCTCTCCTGAAAATGCCCGACCTGTTTATTATCTTACCGGGGAAAATGTCTGGTCTTGAATTTAGCAACCAGAGCAACCGGGGTAAATGTCTGCATGGCAATTGTCTGTTCAGGGCAAATGTCTGCTCTGCTATTGGGGAAAATGTCCGCTGGGCAATTGTCCGTATCCTCCCAAAAATGAGGAATGACAGAAACATGGACACTAAATGGGCTGATCTTCAGTTTGTGCAAACTGGTACTGTAACAGGTGTCACAAAGTTAGATTATGTTGGTGACAGTTTCCTGTCATACTTTATCTGTACACAAGAATCCAATACTTATCATCTCATGTTTATTTTAAAGTAAAGTATAGAATTGGCTCAGTCAGCAGAAATAAATATCATAAATTGCTGCAATTATAAACAAATGGGATATAAAAGTAACTTTATTTATTTATTTATTTTTTTATTTATTTATTTATTTATTTATTTATTTATTTTAACAACACTTGCAATAGCCAGGGTCACCTCGTGTCAGACAGATTTACTGGTGTAGGAAGCTGGAGTAACCAGAGAGAACCATCGACATCAGTGGCAAATAACTGTCAAGAATCCCCATTGTACTAACTCCACATGAGCAGAGCTAGCATTGGTTGAAGACAAGTGCACCAGTGATTTGCACTACACCTTAGTATGCAGCGCTACTGTGCCCCCATGTGGGTAGTCGGGATTAAGTGCCTTGTTCAAGGACACAACGCAGTTACCTCTAGCGAGGATCGAACTGTAGACCTCTTGTTTTGAAGTTCAGTACCGAAACCACTGAGCCACCATGTTCCCTAACCCTTTACCGAACACGAAGAGCAGATAACAAACAAAATTCTTCAATAACTCATATTTTTATACTATAACCAATGGCCCAGACTTAGCTGGTGCAAACTCAATATTATCAAGGGCCAAACACAAATTTTGAACCCCCCAATCCCCAAAATTTGCATACAAAACTGAAAATTAAAAGTCCTATCTGGCCCTCCATACTTTTACTACCTGCGAATGCGCAGTACTCAGGAAGAGACCAGAATTGAAGCAAACATCAATCTTTGTTTGGCCCTAAGTCAGTAAACATCTCAACTGACATCTGTGCTTTAAATCTCTCTTTTGGTGGATGCCAGACACAAATCAATGAAGTAAATGGTGGATTCAAGGCAGTAAATGGATGATGGAAGTGAACAATGGTGGTTTGAGACGTTCAGGGCTGTAACTTTTAAATAATATGAACATTATTTCATGTTACCCAATTTCGGGATATACTCCTTGACGTCTTTAGTTTTGCTAATGACTTACCTACTGTTGGTTATGTGTTCCTTCCATATCCTTCCATGAACCCTCCAGTTAAACTCCTAAGCTTTCTGGCTGTCTTTTATTGAAATTTTTTATTAAATTTCTTGGGAGTTTAACATGTTGTATAGAAGGTTTATTCTGTTTATCCTCACTGTTACATCCTCACCCTAGGGGTGTTGGGCCGTTATTGTCTTGCATCTCCTACCGGATACATTGTTTTTTCTTCATATGAAGATCTAGCTTTGCATCATGTTTCAGTTAATTATTTACTGACTTGGCCCTTTTGTGTTTATTTCATCACAATTATATTAGGATACATTTATTAATATTCAGGTAGTGAAGCTTTAATATTTTGGTGTTTGTCCACACTTAGGCTCTGTCGGGATGTCCTTGGGCTTGTGTGGTTCCTTTGAGGATCTTGGGCATTTTCAAAAAGATTTTCGGAAAAAAATTGTTTTGATTTATTTTGAAGTTATTTTTGATTGTCTTCGTCATGTATCCTTATATTGTATGATTATATGTTGGATGTTAGGAGTGCCATGAACTTGTTTGGATTGTAATTATTTATGAAATTACTGCTCTCATGCTCTCAGAGTAGGGCGAAGTAGTCTACATCAGATTTACATGCTTGTTGCCTTGCCTGTAGTCGTTGCACACCTTCTGATTCAGGTCCTACTTGTGTGGTCGACTCATTAGGACACTAACGTTGGAAGCGTGTGTCTTGTTATGTATTCACGGTGAAGTTCTGATGTTGGGGCTGTAACTGCAAGATAATTCGAATTTTCAGTTTCTTTTCCAGAACAAGAACATGGTGATGGCATTGCAACACCCGTCCAGAATGTGCTCCCGTCATCGCGCTCTGAGGAGTAAACAGCTAGCTGGTAAGGTGCTTTGAATATAAGGAATAAGGCCTCTTATTTCATCAGCTAGCTCTGCCGGTCAGGCGGTTACCCGATAGTGGGAACCGTAATACCGGGTATGTCTGATGCAATCGAGGAGAGTGTAGATTTGGGTAGAGCGAGCACCTTTTAATCAAAAGCTCACCCAGTGACAATGGCAAACAAAATAAGGGGAAGAAGTCTGCAAGTTTCTCTTCGTGAAGCTCAGTGAGGTCTGGATCAGACCGCATGTGGGAGAGCCTTCTCTAACCCAGTAATAGTTGGGGTCGACTATTGCTTTGAGAAACTTGCACTGAGTCGGAGGTTACGTCCTCCCTGGCCGCTCTGGATGCTCCTTCTACACTGCAGCTGGGGCTGGCTGCAGTTATGCTTCTTCCTCTGCTTTAGCGAGCACATGCGACTGCACACTAGCTACCCGACTCCAGATGTTCATGCAGTCGAGCGAAGACTCTCCAGTCTTTGCCCTTGAAGTCGGTCCATCCAGTAGCTTGTGATTCGAGGCTTGATTCATCGGGACGTTTGACGAAGAGATCTCCGTCCCGGGAGCAACATGCGGTGGAGAATATAAGCCTCCGTAACAGACTTGCTGTCGCAATTTGCGCAGCTTAAAAACCCAGCAAGGGGCACCTGTCAGCAGACTATGGTAGTGAGCCGTCGGACGGTGCTGGGTCGGTCCGGTCATTTGTGCATGTAGAAGAAGCCAGAAGTTTCTCTACGGATGCGCGGCTAGATCTGGTGTCAGATCACCGATTGGAGAACCCATTCCGTCCCATTAACAGTCGGGGTCGACCGTGTCCGTTGTGAGAAACCGGGTCCAGCGGCAGTTATGGCTTCTTCTGCTTACATGGAAGTGCACGAAAGGGGATTAGCGTAGAAGTTTCTGAGCAGGATACACGGCGAGATCTGGGGACAGCTCGCGAGTGCAGAGCGTTTTTCTTCCCATTAACAGTCGGGGACGACTGTTTTGTGTTGTAAGAAACTTCAATGAGTAGGAGCATCTGTCCAAAATGTGATGAGTTTGGATGGTTCTTCCGCACTTCAGCCGGGGGCGTCTGTTGTTACGGCTTCCTCTTCTTCCATGGATATAACCGCTAAGGGATAAATGCCTACAAGTTTCTAACGGGGAAGTCTGGAGCAGACCGTGAGCTGGAGAACCCTCTCCTTTTCGTCAGCAGTCGGGGTCGACTGTTTTTGATTCGAGAAACTTTAGTGAGTTGGGACGCCCATTCACGCTTGCGGTTCGGGACGCTTCTTCCACACTGCAGCCGGATCTGGTTGCAGCTATTGCATCTTCCCCTGCTTCATTGATGAAGCACGTTTACCACAGATTAGCTATCCATCTTCGCATGTTCAGGTTGATAGCTAGTCGTTCAAGGCATTTTTATATGAGACATGTGTCAAGGATCTGGGGCCAGATCTCCATCATGTGAGCAGCTTATGGTAACAAGTGGATTATTATTGCTCTGCTAGCCTCATTCACGGACCGGCTGCCACAGATTGTTCTGGCTATCGCAGCATCCCAGCTGCTGAATTATTATTTTAGTAGGCTCATCTACAAAGAATAATGTTGGCACCAATTCCGGTCTCTTCCTGAGTACTGTGCATGCGCAGGTAGTAAAAGTATGGAGAGCCAGATAGGACTTTTAATTTTCGGTTTTGTATGCAAATTTGGGGGATTGGGGGGTTCAAAATTTTGTGTTTGGCCCTTGATAATATTGAGTTTGCACCAGCTAAGTCTGGGCCATTGGTAAGTATAAAAAATATACAAATTACTTCAAATTTATCATTTTTATCATTTTTTGCATCAAAAACATAGCTCTACGAGCTCATTCCAGTGAGGGGTAATAAGCTAAGTTTTTGAGACAAAAAATTGTGAAAATTGAATGGAGATTTTTGTGAATAGCACTGGACGGTTTGGGCTGTTACATTGAGTAAATTTTCTAAGAATGGGGGTAACTCAAAATGCATTTCATTATGAAATGTCTACAAATCTTCATTTAACAAATGACTTGTGATTTTAGATTAAAGGTTTATTCACCATCTTCAATGGCCTGAAAAGTTTTTAAAAAAATAGAAAACAGCTTTGTATAAATTTAGGACTGAAGGATTTGTTGGGGCTGTTAGAAAAGAAATTCTTGTATCTCAAGCACCTCCCACAACATTGAAAACTGGCCTCATCACTTTAATACTGACATGAATGGCAGGCTTGGTTCTCCGTATGACAGTTTTTAATATTGTGCAGTAAATAGAAATAAAATTGGTCTTACTAACCTCCATATTCTTTTACTTGCTTCAAAAACAAGTCTATAATAATTGTGGAATGTTTGTATTTTTATAGGTAAGTGTTGGAAACATTGGAGATATATTCAAGATTCGCATTTGTCATGATAACAGTGGAGCGAAACCTGGTTGGTTGTGTGATGAGGTAAGAATTGTAAAACCACATATTGAAGGAAGAGAGATTTGTAAATTTTGCACTGTTTGTCAACTCTTGTTTTTAGTTTAAATTTACAAAGTCAGGATAAGCTATTGCCATCACGATGTCTGTGAGTCTGTTAGTCTATTCACATTTTCTTTAGCACAGGCTACACCTCATAGTTGTCCGATCATCACAAAATTTCATATGCAGGTTAGAGATTATGTCTAAATGAGAATGTATCTTTTTGGTCATGATCGGTCAACCATGATGTCAGTGCATGCCTGAAATCCTAAAACCTTTAGCACAGTCTACAGGTCATATTGATGAAGGAAATTCATTGTAACTTGGTAAGATGACTTTGTATAATGTCTAGATGAGAACATCCTATTTTGGTCAGGTACAGTCAATTGTGATGGCCATAGGGGCATGTTACCTGGATTCATTTAGCACAATCGACGGGTTGCATTTATGAAGGGATTTCATTGTAAATTGGTAGGATGACTCGATATGATGTCTTGATGAGAATGTCATATTTTGGCCATGATCAGTAAACCGTGATGGCTGCACTGGCACATGACCTAGACTTGTTTAGAACAATCTACAGTTCATAGTTATGAAGCGATTTCATTGTAACGTGGAAGGATAACTCGGTATGATGTCTGGATGAGACTGTCCTATTTTGGTTATGATCGGTCAGCTATTACCGCCACTAGATTCCTTTAGTACTATCTACAGGTTGTTTTTATGAAGGGATTTCATTGTAACTTGGTAGGATAATGCAGTATGATGTCTAGATGATCCTATCATATTTTGGTCATGATTGGTTAACTATGACTGCCTGACTGGCACGTGACCTAGATTTCTTTAGCAAAGTCCACGAGTCATATTTTTGAAGGGATTTCATTGTAACTTGGTTGGATGACTCTTTTTGGAATGATTTTACTGCAACTTGGTAACTTTGGTTGACATTCGTTAACTGTGAGGGCCACATCTACCCAGGCATCATTCTTTAGTACAGTCTACACCTCAAATTCTTCTTATGGAAAACATTGCATGTTGGGAACAGAAATTAACTAATTGACAATTATCACAATTCTTCTCATATTTCATAATCCTTTCATAAACATTGAACATTATCCATTTCATCAAACACTACACACAGTCAAGTTAAGCTACAGTGTCATTGACACTTTCATTTTTGTCTACTTGAGAGGTAGTACACTGGATCCCACTACATTGGATATCCTTAAATAGAACAACCCTCTTAATTGCATATAACTTTCAAACATCAAACTCTTACCCAGAGCCCTGCGAATATTTGGTATTCAAAATTATATCCGATTCGATGACAGTATTCGATTTGAATTTGATTTGGCAATCAATGCTGAATATCTATTGACTATCCTTGCAATCTTTCTCTCTGTCGGAATGCACTGAATATCGGCAGGAGGAAAGCATGTTTAAAAGAAGACACACATCAGATTAAACTATGTTCCATTTGACACAACTCCACATTCAGTTCCAACAATGGATTTATTGCTGCTTGTACTTTCTATTTTATGTGCCTTTAACACAACATCCAAGGTATATGAGAGCCTGCAACATCCAGGGTATAAGGTGCATGTGAAACATCAGGGATATATGGTTTAAATGAAAGCTTTTTGCTTCCGTTCACCTCGATATAAAAATCAAACCAAGAAACCTGAAAGTAATCACAAATATCATCAGATTTCTGACAATTCGATCATATTTTGCTGTTATGAATTAAATAGTCGAATAATTAAATCAAACAACTTGAGAAAAATGAAATAAGTGGAAATCTGTCAACAAAATCTGTTCACTCATTTCCAACAACAACCCAAGGGATGTAACTCTTCCTGTTGTCTTCAGCATTTGTAAAAACAAAACAATTATTCACAAGTTTGGTCCAACTGATTGCGGAGCATCAGAAATGCGTCCAAAAATTTGTTTCCAGTATGTTTCTATTGTGATTCAAATGGGACAAAAACGTTATCTCTGCCAACATGTATGATATGTGGAGATTTAACACCTGGATGACGGTTTTTAAACATCAAGCCATAGGGGGATGGGGGGCCTGTGGGGAGCCGACATCCAGGTATTAAATAAACAGAATGTGATTTGTGTTTAAATCTGTCAGTGTTGTAGATCACTCATTGGAATTGCGTAGTCATATTTCGCGAGAGCTGTAGATTCAAACACACATCATGTTCTGTGTTTATTACACATCTCCGTGCATTAAAATACACTTAAATATACATGTTTTAAAACTGATGATTAAACCCAAAGGTGAAGAGTCCATTATTTTTGTTTAAGGCGGTATTGATCAAGTAAATTAATAAAAAATCCAAACAACCTTTTGACTACAATTCTAAATTACATTTGTTATCTTTTCTCTTGGGCTTGTTTTGGCAGGTGCCCTTTCATGCCTACCACTTGGTGGCTATTACTGATGGTAAAAATATAAGTAAAAATTTGGGCGGATTTGCAAAAGACCTGAAAGAAACTTTTTTAAAAGAAGATTGAAGCATGTGAGGATGTCTGAAGATTTACCGAAATAAAGTTAAACAATTTAGATATAATGGGATCTGAAGCGGCCATGGAACAGGGTTGTGGAAATGATTATATTTTTATACTGTACCAATGACCCAGACATAGCTGGTGCTAACTCTTAAAATATAGGGCCAAACACAAATTTTGCCCCCCAATCCCCAAAATTTGCATCTAAAACTAAAGAAAACATGTCCTGAAAGGCCCTCCACACTTCGCCCCTACTGCGCATGCGCAGTGTCAAGGACGTTCCGAAATTGGCGCCATTTATCATTCTAAGTTTGGCCCTTCATCAGTTAACATCTGACTGATCTTTGTGCTTTTAAATCTCAGTTTAAATGATGCCAGACACATAAATATTAGTGAAATGGTGATGAGAAGGAGGATAGAGAAGGAGGAGAGGAAAAGAATGTGTGACAGAATATTATCAGGGCTGTAACTTAAAATTTTTTAATGAAATTATGTTAAGTTACCTATTTTCAAGGCAGCAGCCATTTTGTTGTCATTCTGATTATTTAGTTACACTATTTTTTCAAGTGTTTTCCTCTCTCCCTGTCCTTTAAGTTCCCCCTTGCTATTCTCCCATGCTTTTGGCATAGTTTCTGTAATTATTATTACTAAAATTTCTTGGGAGTTTTAGCTGAATAACAGAATGAATTCTGTTCTTTCCCCATGTTTACGTCTTCACCTACGGGTGGTTAGGCATTGTGTTCTGCATCTACCATCTGATGTTCTGCAGTTTCTTCCCTGGAAGTCTCTGTTTTGCATCAGATAGTGTATTTTTGGTAACTGATTTCGGGCCTGGGTGCCTGGAGTCTTATTTTAGTGTTTTTACACTCATTGTTTACATTTACAACAGCCCTCTGTGTGAGGGGGGGATTTCTAAATAATAATATCTTTATGTTATTTTAATCATAACTAGATACATTATTATTGTTCGTAAATGTTGAATAAATTGTTTTTAATATTTTTAAAATTTTTGTCCACACTTAGGCTTGGGATCCATTGGGGCTCAACGTTACTTTTCAGAAACTTGGGCTGTTCTGAAAAAATATTTTTTCAAAATATTTTGATTTCAATTATTTTTTCTATATTAATGGATCATATTATTATTATGTATTTTGATTGCCAGGGGTTAGTGCGAGTACCAGGACTTGTTTTCTTTTCACATTGAAAGGATATTGATCAATTGTTTTAAGAGGAAGTCTTCCTCTGACTTTATTATCATTCTATATGTGGTCAGTGTACTCGCATTAACTCCTGTTCTGTATCGTATGATTTCGATGACAATATGGGAAGCGTATGTCACGGTATGTTGTTGGGGATTTGGACACTCCGGTCCTTTCCCCGCAGGGTCACTCTACTTTATCAATTTCTATTTCAGACGATCAAGATTAGGGTGATGTATCTGTGATGTCTTCCAACAGTGTGCCTCCGTCGTCACAATTAATGAAGGGCTAGCGGACAAGTGCTCATGTAATACGCCAATTGCCTAAGAGGACCCTAGTAGGTTCGATGGCCTTTGACGTCCGCTAGCTCGCCCGGTGTAGCGTCCATTCACCGAATGGTTCGGCAGCCGGGTTCGTCGGTTGCGGTCTAGAAGGAATTTTGGGGTGATGCGAGAACTATAAAATTAACTTAATGCACACCCAGTGACGGCGGATCGGAGGGAGAACGGAGGAAGCCTTTTAGTCCGGTTCATAGCTCGTTCCGGTCCATCCGGACGGCAAGCGAGAGAGGCCTCTCTCTCGTTCAACAACATCTGGCCCCAGATGTTGTGGTACAAAATGTGTCGCTAGCGGAGCATACGTCCGTCGCTCGGGACGCTCCGTTGTATAGGCAGTCCGCTGAGACTGCTAAGGCTTCCTCTTTTCGTCAGCGCACACGACCGCACCTTGGCTGCGTGACCGCCGATATATTACCAGCTTCGCCGATCAAGGATTCTTCGGTGACCAGGTCACACCATCCGGCAGCCAGGGATTTGAGACCGATGGACTCCGGACGTTCGCATAGGAAAAGTATGCGGGAGCCATCTGATGCGGAGCTTCCCTCGGCGAAGCAGCGATAGACTGCGCCTCCGCAGGTCTCGACGCCGGACATTCTTGTGCACATAGCACAGCTTATCGCAGCATCCCAGCAGCCGACAGAAACGGTGTCGGATCGAGAATTATCCGACGGTGCTGGGTCGGTAGCCGGGGACACGAGGCCTGCAGACTCCGGACGTTCGCATAGGAAGTGTGCGGGAGTCAACGTTTTAGCTGAATAACAGAATGAATTCTGTTCTTTCCCCATGTTTACGTCTTCACCTACGGGTGGTTAGGCATTGTGTTCTGCATCTACCATCTGATGTTCTGCAGTTTCTTCCCTGGAAGTCTCTGTTTTGCATCAGATAGTGTATTTTTGGTAACTGATTTCGGGCCTGGGTGCCTGGAGTCTTATTTTAGTGTTTTTACACTCATTGTTTACATTTACAACAGCCCTCTGTGTGAGGGGGGGATTTCTAAATAATAATATCTTTATGTTATTTTAATCATAACTAGATACATTATTATTGTTCGTAAATGTTGAATAAATTGTTTTTAATATTTTTAAAATTTTTGTCCACACTTAGGCTTGGGATCCATTGGGGCTCAACGTTACTTTTCAGAAACTTGGGCTGTTCTGAAAAAATATTTTTTCAAAATATTTTGATTTCAATTATTTTTTCTATATTAATGGATCATATTATTATTATGTATTTTGATTGCCAGGGGTTAGTGCGAGTACCAGGACTTGTTTTCTTTTCACATTGAAAGGATATTGATCAATTGTTTTAAGAGGAAGTCTTCCTCTGACTTTATTATCATTCTATATGTGGTCAGTGTACTCGCATTAACTCCTGTTCTGTATCGTATGATTTCGATGACAATATGGGAAGCGTATGTCACGGTATGTTGTTGGGGATTTGGACACTCCGGTCCTTTCCCCGCAGGGTCACTCTACTTTATCAATTTCTATTTCAGACGATCAAGATTAGGGTGATGTATCTGTGATGTCTTCCAACAGTGTGCCTCCGTCGTCACAATTAATGAAGGGCTAGCGGACAAGTGCTCATGTAATACGCCAATTGCCTAAGAGGACCCTAGTAGGTTCGATGGCCTTTGACGTCCGCTAGCTCGCCCGGTGTAGCGTCCATTCACCGAATGGTTCGGCAGCCGGGTTCGTCGGTTGCGGTCTAGAAGGAATTTTGGGGTGATGCGAGAACTATAAAATTAACTTAATGCACACCCAGTGACGGCGGATCGGAGGGAGAACGGAGGAAGCCTTTTAGTCCGGTTCATAGCTCGTTCCGGTCCATCCGGACGGCAAGCGAGAGAGGCCTCTCTCTCGTTCAACAACATCTGGCCCCAGATGTTGTGGTACAAAATGTGTCGCTAGCGGAGCATACGTCCGTCGCTCGGGACGCTCCGTTGTATAGGCAGTCCGCTGAGACTGCTAAGGCTTCCTCTTTTCGTCAGCGCACACGACCGCACCTTGGCTGCGTGACCGCCGATATATTACCAGCTTCGCCGATCAAGGATTCTTCGGTGACCAGGTCACACCATCCGGCAGCCAGGGATTTGAGACCGATGGACTCCGGACGTTCGCATAGGAAAAGTATGCGGGAGCCATCTGATGCGGAGCTTCCCTCGGCGAAGCAGCGATAGACTGCGCCTCCGCAGGTCTCGACGCCGGACATTCTTGTGCACATAGCACAGCTTATCGCAGCATCCCAGCAGCCGACAGAAACGGTGTCGGATCGAGAATTATCCGACGGTGCTGGGTCGGTAGCCGGGGACACGAGGCCTGCAGACTCCGGACGTTCGCATAGGAAGTGTGCGGGAGTCAACGTACACGGAGCTTCCGGCGGCAATGCATCGTAAGTCCGCTACTGCACAGGCCTCGGGAACGGACGTGCTTTCCTTAATAGCACAGTTTATCGCAGCATCCCAGCATCAACTGAATCTGTCGCATATATTTTATCTGACGATGCTGGGTCGGGACGCTCCGCGGAAGCGGTACGGACGTCCGAAAGTTTCATCCGGTCCGACGGGATACCGAAAGGGATTCGGAGGATTTCAAGCTTTCCCTTTCGGAACAACATATGCTGCGATGCCGGATAAGAAACTGATAGCGTCGGTGGACTTAGAAATTTTTGGTTCGGTTCAGGGACATCGCATATATTCTTTTTCGCCATTTATGTCTTTTCCAATTTCAATGTTGGGAACGACATTATGTATAGTAGACTTAACTTAGACGCTTTATTATACGTAATCCGCCTTACTGAGGCGTTATCATTACGTCTTCAAGAAAAGATTTACGGGATATTATTCTCAATGTAATTTCTTTTGAGGGCAGTAGTTTGTTCACGTATAACTCCGCCCTTCAGTAGCTGATTGGAGTTGGTTAGACGTGACGCAGCCCTAGCTACATCCACACGCGTGGATAGTAAGGTTAAGAACTCTCTCAGAGTCGCTTCGTTCTCGGAGGAGCTTCTCTTCGACGGCAACTTTCCGGCAATCCATGAATTGCTCGATTTATACGTTCTCTTGTCTATCTAGTGTTACAAGAGATTCAGACTGGGGCAAACATTCGGTGGTTGACTCAGAGAGTGCCGCCGCAGTTGCCGGACCCGAGTGTGGCTGTTATGACGGTTGCCAGTCAAACAGATTGGGATATATACTGATCTCTACGGATTCGAAGTGCCAGGGTCTTTGGGTTCCGCAGTCTTTTAGCAATCAGTTTAACTTCCGCGGAATAATGTTTTTTAGGCTTGCTTTATGTCATTGCATGAACATTATTCAGAAACGCATGCCCAAATTCCTGTCCTTTAATTCGACAGTAGTGGCGTATCTCCGGAACCAGGGAGGCACTCTTTCGTTTCCGTTATTCAATTTAATGGAAAGAATCCGTCTGTTGGTTATAGTACACCAAGTTCAGTTTTGGTCCGTCATATTCCGGGTCGTCTGATTGTTTTATCGGACTCCCGTTCTCTTACGGGTCGCTTGTTGCTGTCAGAATGGACTCTCAACAAACAAGTATTCAATCAGATTTGCTATCTATGGGAGCGCCCAATGATGATTTATTTATGACACAGCTTGCTAATCAATTGCAGACGTATGTGTTGGCTTGTCCAGATCTCTGGGCTAATAGTGTTAACGCTCTATTGATCTATAGGACGGAATGATAGGATACGCGTATCCTCCGGCGCTGTTGTTTTACCAGGTATTGCTAAGATAAACAACCACAATACATTTCTGTTGATAGCATCTCTATCTTCACAGAGATCATGAGTAATTTACTCTCTTGTCTACTGTGGGTCTTAACGTGAAATCTTCCTCTATGTGAGGATCTTTTTTCACTGGGTAAATCGTGCCATCTTTATCACAACCAGCAAGGTCGCAACCTTCATGTATTCCGTTGTGTGGTCCGTATTGCATTGTAAGCACTGTACTGGACGAGCTTTGGACGCGATTTCTTACTATAGGAGATCCTCTTCTTCGCTATTCTATGCGACTAAAGTGGAGGCTCTTCCGTCGTGGTGTGGGAATCATTATGTTCATATTCTTGATCCCTCCATACTACTCATTGCTATTTTTTTTAGTATACTTGTTTCACAAGATCTACTGCAGCCTGTTATTATTTAGGTTATAGGTTTATGTTACCTCATACCTATGCACTCTACGATAGTTTACAATTGAGTCTTTTGTCTCTTTATCTAAGTCAGTTAGTAACTTTTTGATAAATAGACTTAGAATCTTTAGATTAAATTCCTATACGGATTTTAACTTCGGTTCTTATTTAGCTAAGTAATCATTTGAGCCTCTGGAAACAGTAGTTTTCAAATTCTGACCTTTTAGACAGTAATTCTGTTGGTTTCTCTTTTACTGTAGAGTCAGTGAGTTTCATGCACTATCGATGGATGATTTTCACTTTCATAGTTTCGGAATCAATACTTCCGTTACTATTTAGGTTGGATTGTTGCATAAGAGTTAGGCTCCTATTATCCGGAACCTATTATTTTAAGGTCCTTCCGTCTTCGTATGGGCATAGGCCTTTACTCTTTCCGGGTACAGTTTATGTATTTATAAACAGATATCTGTTTATTACAAGGGCGTAAGCTTCTTCTGTCTTTGATGTCTAGTAGAAGGACGTTACGCTCCATTTTATTGTTAATGGATTCTATTAACTATCGGTACTGCTTATGGTATATCATTGACTTAGCAGTTGTGCTTAAGATTTCGGCTCATGAAGTAAGAGTTCTTCTACTTCTTGGGCTTACATTAATAGTGTCGCTATTATAGATTTTTGAAGGCCGCTCATTGCGCTCAGCCATCCACATTCATGAATTTTATCTTAGAAATATCGAGTCAATTTCTGGAGGCCTCTTTTGTTAGGTCTATTATCTACTGCTCAGAATGTCATTCACTTAACAGTTGCTACTATAGCTAGGTAGGCTGTCTGTTTCGGCAGTGTCTCCGTTCGGCTGCCCTCTTCGCTCTGGGCTATTTGACCCAGGGCAAGAAAAAGGGGGGGGGGGGGGGGGGGAGGGTGTTCCCTTGGGTCACCATGTTTTACTATGAAAACAAGGGGATACCTCCTCCGGAGTTAGTAATTCTGAGCTGTTATTGGGATGGTTGTTTAGTGAGAAGTTTAAGTTTTTAAAATTCATTCAAGTCTTAGTTTTTAAAGTATAGCTTTTGAATATTGCATATGTCAACGGACATGATTATGCAATTCTCAGACACTTTTAGGAGTATAAGAGTCTCTATTCTCTAGACTTACTTTATTATTGGCTTACTTTAAAAATTATTAGTATAAGGATTATATTGGATATTAATAGAGTACATGGATGTATGAAGCTCAATTTTGGAAGGTGTTGTATCTTTCTAATTTATCATAAATAAGAAAAATACATGTAAGGCCTATTACTTCTTTTCCCTACAGGGGATGACTCTATTTTATTTTATTGAGCGTATTCCATTTTGCTCTATGTCCTTGGCCCTCCAGCCTTTTTACTATTCAGCTATGTCTGGGTCATTGGTACAGTATAAAAATGTTAAAAAATTTATAGTAATTTATATATTTTTTATACTTACCAATGACCCAGACGGGGATGGCCCTCCCAGGAGTTGGGAACTCTTGCCTCCCCGCTGAGTACATAGCGCTTACCAGGCACTGGTTATTAGAATGATAAATGGCGCCAATTTCGGAATGTCCTTGACACTGCGCATGCGCAGTAGGGGCGAAGTGTGGAGGGCCTTTCAGGACATGTTTTCTTTAGTTTTAGATGCAAATTTTGGGGATTGGGGGGCAAAATTTGTGTTTGGCCCTATATTTTAAGAGTTAGCACCAGCTATGTCTGGGTCATTGGTAAGTATAAAAAATATATAAATTACTATAAATTTTTTAACTTTTTAAATATTATCTCATTTTTGTTAACTTATTTTTTTGTGAAATGACTATTTTGCTTTGGATGTTATCATTTTCACACTATGCGACAGATGATCGATAATTGTATAACTAAATTTGGAAACTTTTCGAAGCGTAACTAATGACTCGACAGGAAAGGAACAAGTAGAAACGGTGTAGGAAAAATGTTCCGGCTTGTATATCACCCGTTGAATACAGAAACATTTATGTCAAAGCAGTGATTCTGTTAAATACAAGGGTTTAAAGTCTAATGGATGTGTAATAAATCTCCATATACCTTACCTGTTGGCAGAGATAACTTATATTAAATAAATGATTAATCTGTCCTCAAATAGTAACTAACATTAAATTAACCCTCTGCACTCTGATGTTGAAATATGAAAATTTCAAGGAGCAGATTTTTCACATAATGCAACTATTAATTTTAACAAATTTTGTTTTACAGACTGAGCTCTGACAAAACAAGACCGAGTTTGTTAAATTCCTAGCTGTATTAGGCCAAAACAAAAATGTTTTGATTCTCAGGAAATCCCTCATTGAAATTGAACTGGCTCATTGGATGTTTTATTGCCTCGTAATTTCTTCTAATATCAGGAGATTCAAAAACTTAATACTTTTTTGATTGATGTATGTTATTGAGATCTGAAGAGTACAACTAAAGGCAGTCAACATCCTGTGGCTTTGCAGTTTATAGACAAGTCTTGGCTGCCTATATAGGCAGCCAAGACTTGCCTAGAAATAGCTGCAAAAGCACTTAGAATGCAACTTGCAAGTTTCTCCAGAGACAACATGTTAGGGCAACTGTACCGTTTCAGTAAAAAAAGTGATCAAACTTGGAATTAGGCCCTTGAGTGTTAAAATTAAATTAATTTGTATAAGTATGTACTTTCTGCATATTCTGTGTGCGAAAAGGAAGTGGAAAGCCTCTCCTTCCATGCTCATTATATGCAAGAAAAAATATAAAAAAATTAAATACCACCCCCCCCACCCCCCCACACACCACCACCACTGATTTAAAAAAATGCCTGAGAATCAATTCATTTATTTTGTCTGGCCCTGTGGAAGAAATTTGAACCTTAAATCTTAGGTATATTGTCATCAGTGTTCCAGGGTTAAATTTTCCACACAACTTTGTAAAGCTGCATTTCAGTTGCCTGATTAAGATTGTTCTAGTGATTAAGGTCATTAGAAACACTAAAATGTGATGTTAAGAAAAACTTGATTTATAATTTGACATACACAGCCATTCTGTTGCTTTCATGGTTATGATGGTCTGCCCCTGACTTCGCTTTCCATTTAAGCTATTGCACAACAGACAATTTTCATGTGCCGATTTTTTTTATTTTAGTCAAGTTATTTGTAACTACTACCTGCAGTGAAATTGCAACAATGTAACAGTTCTGGCATAACTTTCATTACTTTGACACCTTGCAGAAAAGTTTAAGTATATATTGTGTTGTTGTCGATATATAGAATTTACCCATAGTAGCTTGGTGTACCAAATGTTCAACACGAGTTGTGAAGTGGTGTTAACCACGAGCCTTCGGCATGCAGTTAACACCACTTCACCACGAGTGGTGAACATTTGGTATACAAAGCTACTTTGGGTATATTTTATTTATACCATGATCATCAGATTATTAAGAGTCGCTATTATTTTTTCTTGATTTTACTGAGCAGCAGTAAATACATGCAAATTTTATTTTTGTTTACATGAGGATCGGTGGGCGGTACCTACGCTGTCAGTTTTATCACCGAAACGAAATTGAAAAAGAAAGAGGACCTTTTTCATTTTAGCAACATAATAGCATACTATTTCGAGTTATGGATGCTTTACTAACATGAGACAATGCATGTTTGTTAATTTTTGGTGGTTTATGGGTTAAACTCATTTAAAAACGTAATAAATAATTGCCACTTTCATTTCACTCTTCGCGAGGCGACGTGCGATAAATTTAGACAAGTTCGCATTCAGGTCGACGTCACCAAAGGTCAACTTGGATGTAGTTCCACTGTAGGTGTAAATTTTAACTACTGAAATCCCACTGCTGGCGTGTTCACCATGGTTGGTGTGTAAAGCTAAAATTTATGTTATATGCTTTTCATATATAGTAGAATAGGTAATCATGGTATAAATGAGGAGAGAGCTCACATTGAGCATGAATCTTTGTTTTTGAAAAGGGCTTTTTTCCAGTTGACTTATATTACAGATTAGAATGAGAGATTTGGATAGCAATGAAGAACTGGTATTCCCTTGCAAAAAATGGTTATCTCGAGATCATGATGACCATGAAATTTGTAGAGAAATTCCTGCTACCAGGAAAGGAGAACTAGCTTTGCCAGGTATGTTTCACTTCTAGACCTTCATATTAGTTTTAATATAGAAAGAATTTAACATAGCTTGCTCAGTTTTAAGGGGGGCATCTAAATTTTGGGTGTTCTATCAATTTATACTTGGTTATCTTTTATTGATCCACTCATTAAAAGTTCTATTCCTTTCATCATTCATTGTGATTCAGTGATTCAATTCAAACAATTTTCAGGTGTGTGTGTGGGGGGATAAATGTTCTGTTAAAAAATGTTTTACATGGATTATATTTTCAGAAAATATTTCAGAAATACTGATTCCAGCAGAAAAAATTCATGAGTTCAAGCTTTTTTTTTAAAGATTCACTCAGAGACCAAAACAGTTTTACTCGGAAGATTTTCAGCCTTTTGTCCGCCCTGAGTGACGAAAACTTATTTTCTGTAATCACAGAGAGCTTTCAAAGAGACTCTTGAAAAAAAATGTCACATAACATGAAAGGCAAAAATTTTTTAGATGTGTGTGGGAGGGTGGGGGAGATTATCAGGGGGATTTGAACTAGTTTATTCCCCCCCCCCCCCAGAGGAGGATACCTGGGGGATGGGGTAAACTGTTACACTGGTATAACCTTGTCTGTTAACTGGTCAAGTGCTAAAGTATTTTATGTTGTGAAAATTTGTTCACATGTCTTTGCCTTCTTACAATTTATGGGAGAGTGCCTGTAGACACTCTATTTTTTACTTCCAAGATAATCGGCAGCACATACACAGAAAATGAAGCCTTTAAGATATTGCACCTTAATTAAATTATTATTGCTTGGCTTACGTGTTTTGAGGACTTTTTTTAGTTGGTTACATCAACTAGTACATATTTTGTATGGATTTACTTACTTAAGGAAATGATAAGCTATGTTTGGGTGGAAAAAAAAGTTTTCATCATTTTTTTGGAGTGCAGAAACTTGAGCAGTGAAAAATAAATTGTATTAGGTAAATGATTAGGTGTCTAGATTTATTTCACTGTATTTGTAAAATTTAAACCTAAAATTTTGTAGAGCAGCAGTGATTCTTTATCCACTTTAATTTATAGAGTATATTTAACCCTTCACCCAACACAGACAATATTTGTTATGGCCTAGAAAAGTCAAAATCAGTTTCTCAGGCCCTTCCACATGGTCAGTTTCATACCAGAAAATAAGTGGTCAGACAAGGACAATGTCAGGTACAAAAAGGCCAATGTCTGACTGAGGTTTAAAATAATCAGACAAAATGTCTGATGCCAAAATTATCAATGAAGTTCAGTGATCAAAACATCATTCATGCTCAAAATCATGTAGATAACTAGCAAGCCTAAAATAATGATTATTGTTATTTCTGGTCTTGACAGGTTGGGAAGAGTGAAGAAAGTGACTGTACAGCTCATCAGTATTAACATAATGTGAAGGAATATAATTTGATATAGACATACATGTATCTAAATTATGCCTGAAGGATAATTCAGTTCCAATTCAGAATGAAACCAATCATACCTTGTTTGGCAGGGCTCATTGAGCCCTGCCAAACAAGGTATGGTTGGATGAATTCTGAGCAGTTTTAAGATGAAGGTACATGTACACCTAAAACACATTATTTCGAATACTCAAACTCCATTTTGTAATATGTCAGATATCATTCTCAAATGACAGACATGATTGGTTTGGTGTCTGACATTTTGTCCGGAAGTGCAATGAAAATTATTTTCAGGCCTGGTCAGTTTGGCTGCTACATGCTCTCTTTTTATAATCAGTGCAAACTTTAAAAAAATAAAAATTAAATGGTTTGTGTCTTATATTTAACTTATAAAAATTAAATGGTTTGTGTCTGATATTTTACCCAAGCTAATAAAATTGATAAATTTGTCCCACGAGTGTAACAAGGCTTTGCAATACTTTAGCATGCACTCAAGGGATGAAATACACCACTACCCATGCTATTCTGTAGATTATGAGGCCCCAACCGTAAAACAAGCCAAGAACATGAACTTTTGATGGCAAAGAAATAATTACAAAAAATAAAATAAAATAAAAAACCACACACACACATACAATTTTTAAAAAAAATGCCCGAAAAACAGAAGATCTTTGTGGGCCTAAAGTTTCAAACTTTTCTTTTTGTCACCAGTTGGAGAATTGAAAGGAATTTTTCTGGTAAGAAGAGATGTTAAGTCTTTGGAGTTCTTTTTTTAGTTATCAAATATGAGGTTGAAGTAACAACAGGTGATATGTGGAATGCTGGAACAGATGCCAATCTCTATCTGACAATCTATGGAGAGAAAGGGGACACAGGTGTAAGACAACTTTTTCCAGGCAAAAAGAAGAGTTTTCAGCAAGGACAGGTAAAGTGCCTAGTCTGTATGAACCTTGTGTGTGTGATGCTGGAAAGTACCTCCAAAATTCTGCCAGTAATTCAGTTAATAAGGCCTATAGTAACAGCAGAAATAACTCAGTTATACTTCAATGAAGTGGTGCTTATTTACTACAGGCCTTGCAAAATTAACCAGACCATCTGACAAATCAGTTTACGGAATTATTCTCCCCAGGATCTAATCCCCCTAGTCAAAAACTTCACAGGTTGAATTTTTCCCCTCACTCTAATTTTGGATGTGGAAGTACTCCCCCAAACAGAAAATTAACATAGGAAAAAATCCCCCCCCCCCCCCCCCTAGATATTTTGTAAGAGGAATAATTCCTGGCCCCAAGCAGAAAATTATGACTGGAGATAATCTCCCCAGAATACATTATGCAGCCACTCTGATATGTCAACAGTATTGTTCTAGGAAACATCTCAATTAGTAGATGCAAACCATGGGAGGGCAGCTGTCCTACTCTACACAACCTATAGTGAGTTACTCCAGTAAGATCTTTTCATTAACTCTCTGCACCCTGATGTCAAATACCAAAGTTTTCAACTGTGCATTTTCCCCATAATGCAGATCAGAATTTTAAAAATTATATCTTATATAATTTGCTAAATTTTTCTGTGTGGATATGGTTACTATAAGCTTCCAAGCTTACTGCTGAATTCACAACTCTGTGTGCTACTTGTAATTCTACTGTCCATATTTTTCTGAAATAAATATCATTTAAACTAAATTTTTCATGTAGCATGCGCAATATGGAGTCAGTGACAAAAATATATTCTGAAATACTACCAGAGTGCTAGGAGTTAATGTAATGTCACCTTCACAAGTTCACCAATCTTAATCTGTATATGTCAAAACGATGTTGAAAAACAATAAACATTAAGCAAGTTTAGTTTAGCTGTTTTTATTTTAATTTTGGCAGACTGAATGTCCGGGGAAAGTTGAGTCAGTTTTGCAAGGCCTGGTACACAGTGGCAACACTGGTGAAATACCCCCACCCAGATGGAAAACTTATGCCCCCACAACTCCCCTTACCCCTCAAGTGGAATGAATTTCTTAAAATAGGTTAACCACAGAAGTTTCAGGCCACCTTTTTGAGCAAAATAAACATTTTGGACCCCATCATTATTTGGGTTTTTTCTTCTGTGTTTATTTAGCAAAAATGAATGTTTTGGCCCACATTTTAACATTTTATTTTTATTTTATTGGATTTTATTCTAAGAACATTTTTTTTTGTCCTTTTCTTTTTTTTGTATTTTCTTTTTGGTTTTTACAGGGGGAGAAGGGTGGTGGTAAAAACCCCACCAGATTTCTATGCCACTGGTTGTGTGGAATGCATTTGCAGGGTGCATTTGAATATGTACACTTTCTGAGTAAAAACAATGGGGTTTGGGAGGGGGAGATAAACTAAGTTATATAACCTCCCCAACCTTTCACCTAGAAATCAATAAAGTATAAAAAAAAGATGTTATTTCAATCTTTAAATCTCTTCTTTTTTTATCAAGGATGTGTGATAAGGATGATCTGTTCTTAATAGTATGAGTTACCTGTCAAAGAAACCATTTTTCTTTGAGAAAAGAATAGAGATAAATAAAAAAACCTTTCATGACATCTATTCACACTGACTGCTTAAACCTTTACCTAACACGAAAAGCAGACGACACTTGCAAACAAAATTCTTGAATAACTAATTTTTTGTCTCAAAAACATAGGCTATTATCCCTCATTGGAATGAGCTCGATGAGCTCATTTCAATGAAGGGACATAACCTATGTTTTTGAGACAAAAAATTAAAAAAATAATGAAAATTAATTGGCAGTTTTTGAGAATAGCACTGGCCAGTTTTGGCCATTACTTTGGGTAAAGAGTTAAGAGGCACACACCAAAGTCACCTCCAATACACTTTGTGCACCACAAAAGGTCTCTAAATGATAAAGGGAAACTAACTTTTGAGTAGGTAATGGGGTTAAAAAGGTCTAGTGCTAGGGGGTGGGGAGATAAACAGGTGCAGGGGAAGATAAATTATGTAAAACCAGGGGGTAGATATCATAGCTCACCAGGTTACTCATGCATTTGGTCAGAGTCCACAAAATTGGATGACACAGTATAAAAGATTAGCGAAACTGTTTATACTAGTGGTGCAGTCATGATAAAAAATAAATTAACTGGTTGAGGGCTAGATTATTTTTGGTGGACTGAATTTGTTTTTGAAGATTTGTTTTATTACATTACAAATTATTGGAAAGTGCCCACAGGCTTTCTTCAAAAATTTATGATAAAATTTTTTATATAAACAAAATGTTATTTGCCTTTGATTGAATATGAAACATGAGCAAGGAAAATATTGGATTTTGCTCTGGTACCTTCATTTTTTTGAAAGCCCTGATAGTGGCTTCCAGTGCTCAACCAGTTAATAAATGAATAAATAAAAACAATAATAGATATTTTTTTGTATTTTAGACGGACCGATTCATAATTGAGGCTGTATCATTGGGGCAGATCAAAAGGGTTATAGTTGGCCATGATGCAACAGACCCTGGTAAGTAATTTATGTACAGTGATCCCACTTAACTGGATATCTCTGAACTGAATAACCCTGTTAATTGAATATAATTTCCCAACACAATACCATTTATCATACCCCCAGTACAAATTTGACCTGTTAATGGAATATAGGTTATAGCATAAACTCCTGTTAATTGAATAAAAAATCTTGTAACCTGTCGATAAAATTGCCTTAAATCTCCCCAGTTTTCCTTTGTTTATAGACTTATTTGGTCTCAGTACATCCAAAACAGCCATTTAATCTATTATATCTTGTTTGACAGAGCTCATGGAGTTCTGTCAAACAAGATATAATAGAAAAAATGCAAAATTTATCTCTTGAATATAGGAAAGTGACACAATCCCTGTTAATTGAATACTCCTGTTAATTGAATAATTTTGACTGGCAAAGTGGCTATTCAGTTAACAGGGTTCCACTTTATATCTCAAGTTTTAATTTCAGATTGGTGAAGTCAGTGATGTGAAAGTATAGTGTTTTATCACATAATAAACAACATCTTACTGACAAATTTGAAAATAAACTTTTGGTATTTGCTGCATATTTCAATTTGAGGATTGCAGAAGGGGTATTGAACTATCTGCAGTGAATACCATCAAGTCACTTGTCAGTCTCCACAAAGTGTAGTTCAGCATGAGCTAATACTATCTATTTTTTCATGTTCATCAATTAAAATAACCATCTGAAGGTTTCATAATCTCCAGGGAATACTTTACTTTTAAAATTGTGCACAGCAACTTGTCTTCAGGAAGAAGAATATGTAGCATTTTCTAAATAACTATTTTCAGGTCCAAAGTTAACCCTTTACCTAACATAATGTCAAAGCCAGCCAGAGCTATTCACAAAAATCACCAATCAATTTTCATTATTTTTATCATTTTTTGTCTCAAAAACATAGGTTATAAGCCCTCTTTGGAATGGGCTTGCTGAGCGCGTTCCAAAGAGGAGTCATAACCTATGTTTTTGAGACAAAAAATGAAAAAAATTAGTTTTTCAAGAATTTTTTTTACAAGTGTCGTCTGCTTTTCATGTTAGGTAAAGGGTTAAGAAAATCTTTAATTGGATATGTGTACTAGTCCTTTGACATATATGAATGACATAATGCACATCTTTTTAAGACCATTAACATCCAGTATGAATGCATCAAAAAAGTTATTCAAGTGATGCCACAATCTGCTTTGTTTCATGTGACATATCTGACATGGTCCCCCACGTTGTGTCCTTCAGCAAGGCACTTATCCCTGATTGCCTACATGGAGGCATGATGACGCTGTGTACTAAGGCGTACTGCACGTCAATGGTGTGAATGTCTTCAACCAATCTAACCCTGCCTGTGCTGCGGTGTATAGTTCAGAGTTACGATGTTGGAGAGCTGACAGCTGCTCGTCATTGCTCATGGTTCTCTCCGGGTACTCCAGCTTCTTCCACCCGTAAAACTGTCACCAACATGATATGACCCTGGCTGTTAAAGTGTCGTTAAACCCTAATAAATAAATAAATCTGGCATGTTGTGTCGACATCTGGGCTGTTGCACAGGTATACATCATCCATGGAAACTCTGATTTTTATCCCCAAATTGTTTTGTTTTTTAACATTATATCTACTATTAGCAAACATTGTTTATACCCATAAGATAAAAAAAGTTAAAAATCTGTTCCCCAGGCCCTCCCACATCGTCCTTTTGGCTGCCTCATGCTTTCTTGTTATAATCAATGCAAACTTAAAAAAATAAAAATTAAATGTCTAATATTTTACCGAAGTTAATAAAATTGATAAATTTGTCCCTTGATTGCAACAAGGATTTACAGTGCTTTGGCTTGCAAAGCCTTCTTGCACTCAAGGGCCAAAATACACCACCACCCATGCTATTCTGTTCATTATGAGGCCTAAAACATGAAACAAACCAAGAACATGAACTTTTGATGGGAAAGAAATAATTACAATAATAAAAAATAAAATAAAAAATGGCCTGCCCAAATGCAATTTTACCAAAAATGGCCCAAGAAACAGAAGATTGACTTTGTGTGGCCTAAAAATTCCATTTTTGAATGGCGATCAGAATGATTCAGTTAGACTCACATTTTTCATGGCCACTAAAAGAGCTATTAAGGGTTAAAGGTTAATCGTTTAATCATAACTGGTTTTAAAGTGACATTTTCTGGCACATTCTAATAAAGTTGAGAGCCATTTGGCCCATTTTTAGTGTTTCTCTCTAAATTCAGCATGTTAGGGTGATCGTCATTGACAGTCAAGTTATCCTGTTTGGGTTGAAATGTTGGTAATCTTATTGCTAGTGTTCCTGATATCGGGAACTGCAAAACACGAAAAGAGCTTCACAAAATGTTATGAGATACCACTTCAGTTGCTCCCTGCATATTCTGCTCATCCATTAACCCTTTACCCAACGCAGACGATATCAAAATTTATTATTTTAAATATATTTTTTTTTAATTTTTCAAAAAATTTCAACAAAACTATGTCATGTAACCCCTCATTGGAACGAGCTCATTCCAATAAGGGGTCACATGTTAATTGAATAACCTTCTTTACTGGTATAGTGCTAAATTATCATCAAAATTTGTTCATGTGTCTTAGGCTTATTATGCCCCTGACTTGAAAAGTCGAAGGGGTATCTAGTGGAGACATCCATCCATCTGTTCGTTCTTCTGGTTGTCAGTCCATTTGCCCATCCGTTCATCCATCCATACCAACGTTTCCATTGTATCTTAGTCACTGCTACTCCGATTTGAATGATATTTGGTGTTGTGATAGAGGAACATGGGGAAACGATGCCTGTACAGTGTGAGCTTCGTCCACATACTTTTCCCAGAGTTATGGCACTTTTTCACTCTTTCAATTTTTTTGCGGTCTGGGGCATTAGCAGCGCTTTGCAATGCAGGTCTCTTATTATAATTTATGGGAAATTAACAACAGGCACTCTCCCATAAATTGTAAAAATGGCAAACCCTAACAGACAAAATAAATTCACTTCAAAGATAACACGAAGCACATCCACAGAATACAAAGCCTTCAAGTTGTAATACCCGCACTGCAGAATAAAGTCCAAATATGAGCTTCCAACACTCTTCCAGTTAATTGCATTTAATTTTCAAATATCAAAACATTTACCACTCCTCTTGTACACTTTTGTCTTCTTCATTACATATTGCTTGTAGAGTAAATCCTTGCAGTGCCGTATTAACCCATGGCCAGGCCCCTAGGCTTTTATGTACTTCGGGTTGGGGCCCCCTCTGGAACGTCAATCTTTCAGCACACTACAGCTGATAGCCTAACCCTGGTATGGTAGGCACTATGTTGCAGTACATAGTCCTATATCCATTGTGCGGGTCTCCTGAAGAATCCTACTCACAAGTTGACATATTATTTAAATAAGCATTAAAATAATGTACTGTATATAAATATATATATACTGTACTTATGAGAGTATATATATGGATAAATACATATGTACATGTATCGCTACGGTACAGAGTGCAAAGTGCTTTTAGCCATTGGAGCCCTAAGGCACTGGTAACAGTGCCTCAGCAAAAAAAAAAATGACGGGTCCCCTGTCCCTGTGGACCCCTAGGCTTCAGCCTAGTCAGCCTTATGAATAATCTGTCCTGAATCCTTGTTATTATATGATCTGATCCTTCTTCCAGTTATTATTGCTCATTCATTAAAAATGGTAATGCCATATATAGAGAATATGGAATGAGTGTTTTGGTCATACTCTATTTATGAAACGAGCCTAAGAATTTTCCGTTTTGCCGATGCAAAACAGGAAATTCATAGACAAGTTTCATAAATAGAGTGCAACCAAAACACAAATTTCATATTCTGTGTATCATATGATAATGCGCGGTGGCTCAGTAGGTAGAGGTGCAGGCTGCAAGCCGAGAGGTCTTCGGTTCGAATCCCACCTGCGGCAACCGCGTTGTGTCCTTGGGCAAGACACTTCATCTCCATTGCCCATGTGGGGGCACGATGACGCCATGTACTAAGGCGTACTGCACGTCGATGGAGCGCATGTCTTCAACCAATCTAACCCTGCCTGTGCTGCAGTGCGGAGTTACGATGTTGGGGAGCTGGCAGCTGCTCGTCGTTGCTCGGTGGTTCTCTCCGGGTACTCCGGCTTCCTCCACCCGTAAAACTGTCAGGGTCATGATTAGCCATTGTGCATAAATATGTGACCTTAAACATCAATAAATAAATAAATAAATCATATGATAATGTTGTTTAGATAGTAAAGAAGGATTAAAAAAATGGAATTTCACCTTGAACGTCATGCATTTACTGTGATGCATCACAGCTGCATGCAGTTATATGTCATATATAACTGCGACAAAATTAAATACAATCCACAATTCGGCGTCATAAATACTAATTTTCAAGTATTTATATATTTCTTATTATTGGGATTTTATTGAATGTTTAAAACAAATAAAAGCAGGCATCGTGGCTTTGTTGATATTTTGAAATAGTTCTATTTACACACACATTAATTTGACACACATCTTTTCCATGATAACCAATCAGAAAGCATTCTTTTGAAATTGTCCAATTAAATCAACTGAAGGTGTTATGAAGCACTAATTAAGGCCACACAAAGTAGATCTTCTGTTTCTCAGGCCATTATTTGTAAAATTGCATGCGGGCAAGCCTTTTTTTATCCCCGCTTTCGTCGGGGATATTGTCGTTATCTCCGTCTGTCCGTACGTATGTCCGTCCGGCCGTCCGGCCATACGTCCGTCCGGTGTTACATTCACTTGCATTAATGTTTAAACTATGCTAATGTGTTCAGGTATCACCAGTACATGTGCATGAAGGTTTCGGGATTTTGATTTGGTTCCAAGTGGTTCCAGTGGAACCATTTTTATCCTTAGAAAATCTTTGTCCACTCAAAGGTTCTTAGGGTATTGAATTTGATACGTTTAAACCATGTTAACATGTTCAGATAGCATCTGTAGATGTGCATGAAGGTTTCGGAATTTTGATTTGGGTCCAAGTGGTTCCAGTGGAACCACTTTTATCCTTAGAAAATCTTTGTCCGCTCAAAGGCTCTTAGGGTATTGAATTTGAAATGTTTAAACCATGTTAACATGTTCAGATAGCATCTGTAGATGTGCATGAAGGTTTCGGAATTTTGATTTGGGTCCAAGTGGTTCCAGTGGAACCACTTTTATCCTTAGAAAATCTTTGGCCGCTCAAAGGCTCTTAGGGTATTGAATTCGAAACGTTTAAACCATGTTAACATGTTCAGATAGCATCTGTAGATGTGCATGAGAGTTTCACAATTTTGATTTGGATCCAAGTGGTTCCAGTGGAACCACTTTTACCCTCAGAAAATCTTTGTCCGCTCAAAGGCTCTTAGGGTATTGAATTCGAAACATTTAAACCATGTTAACATGTTCAGATAGCATCTGTAGATGTGCATGAAGGTTTCAGAATTTTGATTTGGTTCCAGGTGGTTCCAGTTCCTTATAAAATCTTTGTCGACTCAAAGGCTCGTAGGATATTGAATTTGAAACATTTAAACCATGTTAACATGTTCAGATAGCATCTGTAGATGTGCATGAAGGTTTTGGAATTTTGATTTGGGTCCAAGTGGTTCCAGTGGAAACACTTTTACCCTCAGAAAATCTTTGTCCGCTAAAAGGCTCGTAGGGTATTCAATTTGAAACATTTAAACCATGTTAACATGTTCAGATAGCATCTTAGGGTATTGTCGGGGATATTGTCGTTATCTCCGTCCGTACGTACATACGTCCATCCGTCCGTCCGTACCTCCGTCCGTCCGGTGTTACATTCACTTGCATTAATGTTTAAACTATGCTAATGTGTTCAGGTATCACCAGTACATGTGCATGAAGGTTTCAGGATTTTGATTTGGTTCCAAGTGGTTCCAGTGGAACCATTTTTATCCTTAGAAAATCTTTGTCCGCTCAAAGGTTCTTAGGGTATTGAATTCGATACATTTAAACCATGTTAACATGTTCAGATAGCATCTGTAGATGTGCATGAAGGTTTCGGAATTTTGATTTGGGTCCAAGTGGTTCCAGTGGAACCACTTTTATCCTTAGAAAATCTTTGTCTGCTCAAAGGCTCTTAGGGTATTGAATTCGAAACTTTTAAACCATGTTAACATGTTCAGATAGCATCTGTAGATGTGCATGAAGGTTTCGGAATTTTGATTTGGGTCCAAGTGGTTCCAGTGGAACCACTTTTACCCTCAGAAAATCTTTGTCCGCTCAAAGGCTCTTAGGGTATTGAATTAGAAACATTTAAACCATATTAACCTGTTCAGATAGCATCTGTAGATGTGCATGAAGGTTTCGGAATTTTGATTTTGTTCCAGGTGGTTCCAGTGGAACCACTTTTATCCTTAGAAAACCTTTGTCCACTCAAAGGTTCTTAGGGTATTGAATTCAAAACGTTTAAACCATGTTAACATGTTCAGATAGCATCTGTAGATGTGCATGAAGGTTTCGGAATTTTGATTTGGGTCCAAGTGGTTCCAGTGGAACCACTTTTATCCTTACAAAATCTTTGTCCGCTCAAAGGCTCTTAGGGTATTGAATTCGAAATGTTTAAACCATGTTAACATGTTCAGATAGCATCTGTAGATGTGCATGAAGGTTTTGGAATTTTCATTTGGGTCCAAGTGGTTCCAGTGGAACCACTTTTACCCTCAGAAAATCGTTGTCCGCTCAAAGGCTCTTAGGGTATTGAATTTGAAACGTTTAAACCATATTAACATGTTCAGGTAGCATCTGTAGATGTGCATGAAGGTTTCGGAATTTTTATTTGGTTCCAGGTGGTTCCAGAGGAACCACTTTTATCCTTAGAAAATCTTTGTCCACACAAAGGCTCGTAGGGTATTGAATTTGAAACGTTTAAACCATGTTAACATGTTCAGATAGCATCTGTAGATGTGCATGAAGGTTTTGGAATTTTGATTTGGGTCCAAGTGGTTCCAGTGGAACCACTTTTATCCTTAGAAAGTCTTTGTCCGCTCAAAGGCTCTTAGGGTATTGAATTCGAAACGTTTAAAGCATGTTAACATGTTCAGAGAGCATCTGTAGATGTGCATGAAGGTTTCGGAATTTTGATTTGGTTCCAGGTGGTTCCAGTGGAACCACTTTTATCCTTAGAAAATCTTTGTCCGCTCAAAGGTTCTTAGGGTATTGAATTCGAAACGTTTAAACCATGTTAACATGTTCAGATAGCATCTGTAGATGTGCATGAAGGTTTCGGAATTTTGATTTGGGTCCAAGTGGTTCCAGTGGAACCACTTTTATCATTAGAAAATCTTTGTCCGCTCAAAGGCTCTTAGGGTATTGAATTCGAAACGTTTAAACCATGTTAACATGTTCAGATAGCATCTGTAGATATGCATGAAGGTTTTGGAATTTTGATTTGGGTCCAAGTGGTTTTTCAATCATGTGACAATGATGTGATCAGAACACTACCCTTTATACATCATGTTGGGTGAAGTATCTTGTTTGAAATATTGAAGTAGTTTCACATGTGAGTCTTCAGAAGGAAATTAAATACTGTTTTATCATTTTAAATCACACACATGCGTGAAGCCTTTTTATCCAAGTCTGTATCCTGCACTAACCAAAAAGGAAAGTGCAAATGCGGGGATATACTATAGTGTGCTTCGCACACAAATGGCACCATCTAGTTATTTTATTTTTTATTTCAGTAATTACTTCTTTGCCATCAAAAGTTCATGTTCTTGGTTCAAGTTTTAGGCCTCATAATCTACAGAATGGCATGGGTGGTGATGTATTTCATCCCTTGAGTGCAAGAAGGCTTTGCAATGCTAAAGCATTGCAAAGCCTTCTTGCACTCAAGGGACAAATTCATCAATTTTTTCAACTTGGGTAAAATATCAGACATAAACCATTTAATTTTTATATTTTTATACTGTACCAATGACCCAGACATAGCTGGTGCTAACTCTTAAAATATAGGGCCAAACACAAATTTTGCCCCCCAATCCCCAAAATTTGCATCTAAAACTAAAGAAAACATGTCCTGAAAGGCCCTCCACACTTCGCCCCTACTGCGCATGCGCAGTGTCAAGGACGTTCCGAAATTGGCGCCATTAATCATTCTAAGTTTGGCCCTTCATCAGTTAACATCTGACTGATCTTTGTGCTTATAAATCTCAGTTTAAATGATGCCAGACACATAAATATTAGTGAAATGGTGATTCTAAGGAGGATAGAGAAGGAGGAGAGGAAAAGAATGTGTGACAGAATATTATCAGGGCTGTAACTTAAAATTTTTTAATGAAATTATGTTAAGTTACCTATTTTCAAGGCAGCAGCCATTTTGTTGTCATTCTGATTATTTAGTTACACTGTTTTTTAAAGTGTTTTCCTCTCTCCCTGTCCTTTAAGTTCCCCCTTGCTATTCTCCCATGCTTTTGGCATAGTTTTTGTAATTATTATTACTAAATTTTCTTGGGAGTTTTAGCTGAATAACAGAATGAATTCTGTTCTTTCCCCATGTTTACGTCTTCACCTACGGGTGGTTAGGCGTTGTGTTCTGCATCTATCATCTGATGTTCTGCAGTTTCTTCCCTGGAAGTCTCTGTTTTGCATCAGATAGTGTATTTTTGGTAACTGATTTCGGGCCTGGGTGCCTGGAGTCTTATTTTAGTGTTTTTACACTCATTGTTTACATTTACAACAGCCCTCTGTGTGAGGGGGGGATTTCTAAAAAATAATATCTTGATGTTATTTTAATCATAACTAGATACATTATTATTGTTCGTAAGTGTTGAATAAATTGTTTAAAATATTTTTAAAATTTTTGTCCACACTTAGGCTTGGGATCCATTGGGGCTCAACGTTACTTTTCAGAAACTTGGGCTGTTCTGAAAAAATATTTTTTCAAAATATTTTGATTTCAATTATTTTTTCTATATTAATGGATCATATTATTATTATGTATTTTGATTGCCAGGGGTTAGTGCGAGTACCAGGACTTGTTTTCTTTTCACATTGAAAGGATATTGATCAATTGTTTTAAGAGGAAGTCTTCCTCTGACTTTATTATCATTCTATATGTGGTCAGTGTACTCGCATTAACTCCTGTTCTGTATCGTATGATTTCGATGACAATATGGGAAGCGTATGTCACGGTATGTTGTTGGGGATTTGGACACTCCGGTCCTTTCCCCGCAGGGTCACTCTACTTTATCAATTTCTATTTCAGACGATCAAGATTAGGGTGATGTATCTGTGATGTCTTCCAACAGTGTGCCTCCGTCGTCACAATTAATGAAGGGCTAGTGGAAAAGTGCTCATGTAAATACGCCAATTGCCTAAGAGGACCCTAGTAGGTTCGACGGCCTTTGACGTCCGCTAGCTCGCCCGGTGTAGCGTCCATTCACCGAATGGTTCGGCAGCCGGGTTCGTCCGTTGCGGTCTAGAAGGAATTTTGGGGTGATGTGAGCACTATAAATTAACCTAATGCACACCCAGTGACGGTGGATCGGAGGGAGAACGCAGGAAGCCTTTTAGTCCGGTTCATAGCTCGTTCCGGTCCATCCGGACGACAAGCGAGAGAGGCCCCTCTCTCGTTCAACAACATCTGACCCCAGATGTTGTGGTACAAAATGTGTCGTAAGCGGAGCATACGTCCGTCGCTCGGGACGCTCCGTTGTATAGGCAGTCTGCTGAGACTGCTAAGGCTTCCTCTTCTCGTCAGCGCACACGACCGCACCTTGGCTGCATGACCGCCGATATATTACCAGCTTCGCCGATCAAGAATTCTTCGGCGACCAGGTCACACCATCCGGTAGCCAGGGACACGAGGCCTGCAGACTCCGGACGTTCGCATAGGAAGTGTGCGGGAGTCAACGTACACGGAGCTTCCGGCGGCAATGCATCGTAAGACCGCTACTGCACAGGCCTCGGGAACGGACGTGCTTTCCTTAATAGCACAGTTTATCGCAGCATCCCAGCATCAACTGAATCTGTCGCATATATTTTATCCGACGATGCTGGGTCGGGACGCTCCGCGGAAGCGGGTACAGACGTCCGAAAGTTTCATCCGGTCCGACGGGATACCGAAAGGGATTCGGAGGATTTCGAGCTTTCCCTTTCGGAACAACATATGCTGTTGTGTATGTCATCTGACTTGGTCTTCTACAGCTTCTTTCGTCGGACCAGAATGCTGCGATGCCGGATAAGAAACTGATAGCGTCGGTGGACTTAGAAATTTTTGGTTCGGTTCAGGGACATCGTCCCTCAGTTCCGACATAGTCCAATAATGTCACACAAACTTTCGAATTATTGAACGACGCTATATATATTATTATTTTATGCTTGCTAACCAAGCATTTCTGGTTTCTTGTTCGAAGAGTTATGGAGATGTCTTTCAAAAGTGTGCCTCTGTCGTCATAGTTAATGAAGAGTTAGCGGCAATAAGTGCTCATGGAATATGTCTATCGCCTACGGAGTGACATTCGCTAGCTCACCCGGTGTAGCGTACATTCATCGAATGGTTCGGCTGCCGGGTTCGTCCGTTGCGGTCTAGGAAGGAGATTTGGGTGATGCGAGCACTTTAATTACTTTAATACTCACCCAGTGACGGCAGATTGAGGACAGATCGGAGGAAGCCTGTTAGTCCGGTTCCTGGCTTGTCCAGGTCCGTCCGGGCTGTGAGCGAGAGAGGTCCCTCTCTCGCCCAACAACATAGGGGACCGCATGTTGTGGTTCAGATATTTTACATTCGGAGCATATGTCCGTTGGTCGGGACGCTCCGTTATATTGACAGTCCGAGAGACTGTCTTTAATGCTTCCTCATCCTCACAGCAGGGCACACGACCGCACATTGGCTACGTGACCTCGAGTATCCGATCAGTTTCGGCATTCAGTGATTCCATGGCGAATAGGTCGCGCCATCCGGTAGCCAAGGGACACGAGGCCTATACACTCCGTTTGCTCGCATATTGGTAGTATGCACGGGGTAACGATCACGGAGCTTCCAGCGGCAATGCATCGTAAGACCGCTTCTCCTCAGGCCTCAGTGACGGACATGCTATCCGAGTTAGCACAGTTGTTTCGCAGCACCCCAGCAATTGACAGTTTCTCGGTCGAATCAGGAATTATCCGACGGCGCTGGGTCGGTGCGGTCCGTGGTTGCATCAGGTACGGACGACCGAACGCTTTATAGGGTCCGACAGGATGGCGAAAGGGATTCGAAAGATTTCGAGTTTTCCCTTTAGTAGTATCGGAAGATGCCTTTCATATCTTCTGGCATTATCTTCCAGTGATTATTATTTCGGACTTCATTGCTGCGATCTTGGATAAGAGACTTATAGCGTCATTGGACTCGGATTTTTCGATCGGTTCGGGGACATTGTCCCTGACTTACCGACGCAGTCCAATATTGTCATTACAACATGTGTTTTATTTTTCGACGCTATATATATATATATATACAAGCCTGCTACTAAGCATGATAGTTTAGTTTCTTGTCCGCGTTGCTCATTTCTGCCATTTTATCATTTATACAAATAGTTTATTTTGGCAGAGCAGGGCATACCGAGAGTTCATATGCGTCTAGACGGTGTGATTAAAAACTGCATATATTCTTTTTCGCCGTTTATGTCTTTTCCAATTTCAGTGTTGGGAACGACATTATGTATAGTAGACTTAACTTAGACGCTTTATTATACGTAATCCGCCTTACTGAGGCGTTATCATTACGTCTTCAAGAAAAGATTTACGGGATATTATTCTCAATGTAATTTCTTTTGAGGGCAGTAGTTTGTTCACGTATAACTCCGCCCTTCAGTGGCTGATTGGAGTTAGTTAGACGTGACGCAGCCCTAGCTACATCCACACGCGTGGATAGTAAGGTTAAGAACTCTCTCAGAGTCGCTTCGTTCTCGGAGGAGCTTCTCTTCGACGGCAACTTTTCGGCAATCCATGAATTGCTCGATTTACACGTTCTCTTGTCTATCTAGTGTTACAAGAGATTCAGACTGGGGCAAACATTCGGTGGTTGACTCAGAGAGTGCCGCCGCAGTTGCCGGACTCGAGTGTGGCTGTTATGACGGTTGCCAGTCAAACAGATTGGGATATAATACTGATCCCTACGGATTCGAAGTGCCAGGGTCTTTGGGTTCCGCAGTCTTTTAGCAATCAGTTTTCTTCCGCGGAATAATGTTTTTTAGGCTTGCTTTATGTCATTGCATGAACATTATTCAGAAACGCATGCCCAAATTCCTGTCCTTTAATTCGACAGTAGTGGCGTATCTCCGGAACCAGGGAGGCACTCTTTCGTTTCCGTTATTCAATTTAATGGAAAGAATCCGTCTGTTGGTTATAGTACACCAAGTTCAGTTTTGGTCCGTCATATTCCGGGTCGTCTGATTGTTTTATCGGACTCCCGTTCTCTTACGGGTCGCTTGTTGCTGTCAGAATGGACTCTCAACAAACAAGTATTCAATCAGATTTGCTATCTATGGGAGTGCCCAATGATGATTTATTTATGACACAGCTTGCTAATCAATTGCAGACGTATGTGTTGGCTTGTCCAGATCTCTGAGCTAATATTGTTAACGCTCTATTGATCTATAGGACGGAATGATAGGATACGCGTATCCTCCGGCGCTGTTGTTTTAGCAGGTATTGCTAAGATAAACAACCACAATACATTTCTGTTGATAGCATCTCTATCTTCACAGAGATCATGAGTAATTTACTCTCTTGTCTACTGTGGGTCTTAACGTGAAATCTTCCTCTATGTGAGGATCTTTTCCACTGGGTAAATCGTGTCATCTTTATCACAACCAGCAAGGTCGCAACCTTCATGTATTCCGTTGTGTGGTCCGTATTGCATTGTAAGCACTGTACTGGACGAGCTTTGGACGCGATTTCTTACTATAGGAGATCCTCTTCTTCGCTATTCTATGCGGCTAAAGTGGAGGCTCTTCCGTCGTGGTGTAGGGATCATTATGTTCATATTGTTGATCCCTCCATACTACTCATTGCTATTTTTTAGTATACTTGTTTCACAAGATCTACTGCAGCCTGTTATTATTTAGGTTATAGGTTTATGTTACCTCATACCTATGCACTCTACGATAGTTTACAATTGAGTCTTTTGTCTCTTTATCTAAGTCAGTTAGTAACTTTTTGATAAATAGACTTAGAATCTTTAGATTAAATTCCTATACGGATTTTAACTTCGGTTCTTATTTAGCTAAGTAATCATTTGAGCCTCTGGAAACAGTAGTTTTCAAATTCTGACCTTTTAGACAGTAATTCTGTTGGTTTCTCTTTTACTGTAGAGTCAGTGAGTTTCATGCACTATCGATGGATGATTTTCACTTTCATAGTTTCGGAATCAATACTTCCGTTACTATTTAGGTTGGATTGTTGCATAAGAGTTAGGCTCCTATTATCCGGAACCTATTATTTTAAGGTCCTTCCGTCTTCGTATGGGCATAGGCCTTTACTCTTTCCGGGTACAGTTTATGTATTTATAAACAGATTTCTGTTTATTACTATGGGCGTAAGCTTCTTCTGTCTTTGATGTCTAGTAGAAGGACGTTACGCTCCATTTTATTGTTAATGGATTCTATTAACTATCGGTACTGCTTATAGTATATCATTGACTTAGCAGTTGTGCTTAAGATTTCGGCTCATGAAGTAAGAGTTCTTCTACTTCTTGGGCTTACATTAATAGTGTCGCTATTATGGATTTTTGAAGGCCGCTCATTGCGCTCAGCCATCCACATTCATGAATTTTATCTCAGAAATATCGAGTCCATTTCTGGAGGCCTCTATTGTTAGGTCTATTATCTACTGCTCAGAATGTCATTCACTTAACAGTTGCTACTATAGCTAGGTAGGCTGTCTGTTTCGGCAGTGTCTCCGTTCGGCTGCCCTCTTCGCTCTGGGCTATTTGACCCAGGGCAAGAAAAAAGGGGGGGGGGGGGGAGGGTGTTCCCTTGGGTCACCTGTTTTACTATGAAAACAAGGGGATACCTCCTCCGGAGTTAGTAATTCTGAGCTGTTTTTGGGATGGTTGTTTAGTGAGAAGTTTAGGTTTTTAAAATTCATTCAAGTCTTAGTTTTTAAAGTATAGCTTTTGAATATTGCATATGTCAACGGACATGATTATGCAATCCTCAGACACTTTTAGGAGTATAAGAGTCTCTATTCTCTAGACTTACTTTATTTATTGGCTTACTTTAAAAATTATTAGTATAAGGATTATATTGGATATTAATAGAGTACATGGATGTATGAAGCTCAATTTTGGAGGGTGTTGTTTCTTTCTAATTTATCATAAATAAGAAAGATACATGTAAGGCCTATTACTTCTTTTTCCCTACAGGGGATGACTGTATTTTATTTTATTGAGCGTATTCCATTTTGCTCTATGTCCTTGGCCCTCCAGCCTTTTTACTATTCAGCTATGTCTGGGTCATTGGTACAGTATAAAAATGTTAAAAAATTTATAGTAATTTATATATTTTTTATACTTACCAATGACCCAGACGGGGATGGCCCTCCCAGGAGTTGGGAACTCTTGCCTCCCCGCTGAGTACATAGCGCTTACCAGGCACTGGTTATTAGAATGATTAATGGCGCCAATTTCGGAACGTCCTTGACACTGCGCATGCGCAGTAGGGGCGAAGTGTGGAGGGCCTTTCAGGACATGTTTTCTTTAGTTTTAGATGCAAATTTTGAGGATTGGGGGGCAAAATTTGTGTTTGGCCCTATATTTTAAGAGTTAGCACCAGCTATGTCTGGGTCATTGGTAAGTATAAAAAATATATAAATTACTATAAATTTTTTAACTTTTTTAAAGTTTAAATTGGTTATAAAAAGAGAGCATGCGGCAGCCAAAAGGACCATGCGGGAGGGCATGAGAAACAGATTTTTTATTTTTTTAGGCCTAATATGTATTGAAAATATGAAACGGTAATAAGAAAAAGAGAAAACAGAGAAATCATATGATAAAATAGTATATAAAATATTTTTGTTCTTAGATTTAGGCACCGAATTAACCCTTTAGCTAACATGAAAAGCAGACGACACTTGTAAAAAAAATTATTGAATAAGTAATTTTTTTCATTTTTTGTCTCAAAAATATAGGTTATGACCCCTCTTTGGAACGAGCTCGGCGGTCTCGTTCCAAAGAGGAGTCATAACCTATGTTTTTGAGACAAAAAATGAAAAAAATAATGAAAATTAATTGGCGATTTTTGTGAATAGCACTGGCCGGTTTTGGTCGTTACGTTAGGTAAAGGATTAACTGAATATGAAGTTGCATAATGAGATTTATGTTACCTTTGACACTTATTTATTAACGCCCTCCATACTGATCTTGGCAAATCGAAATATTGGGCTGTAAATCTTTCCCATAATTCAACTAGAAATTTAACCAATTCTGAGCTCATTTGAGTTCTATCAAACCAGACTGAGTTGGTTAAATTTCTATTTCCATCATGTGAAAAGTTACAACTTGAATTTTCAATACTTTGGCATCAGTGTGCAGGAGGTTAAATGGGGCGGACTCTGTTTTTTTATTAGTATTTCAAGCACCATTTCATAATACAGTACAGTTGCCATGGACTGGTCATAATCCATGCGTGGGAAGTGATGTCCACACATGCTTTTACCAGGTAATAAAAATCTTCTTCATCAGCCCAGTACCCAGTACTTCATTAATTAAATTTTTGATGATTATTCCTGTAATTTGTGTTTGGAATCAAATATTATTGCATCCATGGAAATACTGCCCACCCATGGAAAGCGATAGGTCCATGGTGGCTGTACTGTATACGAGGTAGAAAATTGAGAAATGAGTGTTATTGGTGGAGGGAAGAAGGGTAGGTGTTGAAGAATATATAAAGGATATCTACGCTGTTTTAGTGAATATCGGAAATTATCTCATGAGTGTGGGCCTGAAAGTTTTATTTTTCGTGAGAGCTTGCATGAAATATAATACTTTCAGGTCCACACGAATGAGATAATTCACGACATTCAATAATATAGTGGAGATTTTTTTTTTTTTTATATGTTACCTGACATTTTACAGCACAATATTCTGCCCAATTCGACTGCAAACAGTTTCAAGACAATAACAAAGTTCTGCTGATCATTCCCTCAAGGCGACGTTAAAGGTAACATCATGTGTTGAAGTGTGACGTTACTTAGGAAGCCACTGAGGGATATTTCTTATCAACCTACCCTACAATTGTTTACAACAGGCTTGCACTACAGTGGAAGTTCCTAACTCGGAAAATATACTCTCTATTTTGATCTTTCCCAAGCGATTTGGGAAAGAAAAGGGGTGCAAAAGCACCAAGAAAAAATAAGCCAAAACTGGGTTGATTGCTACCGGCGCACACCCAGTAGGAGATGCTCTTCTCCTAGTACAGATCCACAGCTTCCGGTACCAGTGCGCAGACATGCAACTAATGACTCATTCTTTTTTCTTCGGCCGTCTGGAGAAGATGTGCTTCCATTTGCAATTAAGAATCAGCAATAATTCAACTCGTTGATAATGGTTACCTGTGACTAGAATTATGGATTGTATATTAACAGGACTGTGTTTTATATATTCTCGTTATTAATTTCAACCACATTTTCATTGTTTTGTTTTTTTTGTACATTCTCCATGTTCGCGTGCGACTTTCGTGTACCATGCGGTTCGGACATATAATTTTTTGGTTGATAAATTTATGTTATCCTTTTGGATATTATTATTTTTATTGGAATTAGGTGTCAGTGGGGGGGGGGGGGGGGGGGGGGGGGTGCTGTATGGACAGGATTTCTCCTCTCTCCGTTAAAGGCAGAATTTCTGTTTTTCAGGTCCCCGTCGGCCGTCTGGGTTCAGTTATGTTCCTGCCAGTCCTTTAATTTCTGCCACCTTTCTCTCATAGTTGGGGGTGTTCTACTTTCTACATCTGTTGAGTTCACCTTTTCTTCTACTGCTCTCACCTCTGTTATGCCAGGACTGTTCCTTGTGGGCAATGCCTTTTGCCCAAGCATGTGGACGATTCCCATGCTTCTTGTTCCACTTGTAATGGGTGTTCTTCAGATCGACCCTGTGGGCTCTGTGGGTCTTGGTCATCCACTAGAGGATCGTGACCCTTCGCTGGTTAAAAGGGTCAGGAGTGAAGCCACTTTGTCGGTTCGTTCCCACGTCGAACCGGCTGAACATGCTGTGAGCTTAGGGAGGCCCTCTCCTTGCTCACTCAGGTTCTTTCCAAGAGCCTTCCCGTTGCTTCCAGCGAGGCTACTGGTGGTTTCCAGGTCCCCCCCTCCCCGTGGCGCCACCTCCCGGGATTGGAAGCAGGCTGCTTTCTGATCCCCCTGCTGTGCCTACACCATGTGAGGCATCGGCTGGTTTGCCCATGATGGTGTATGTGTCTTCCGACTCAGAGGATGGGTCAGACATACCTGACGTCGAGAGCCAACAGTCTTCTGAGTTGGGGGCAGCTCTTCACTTTGTGTTTGAGTTCCTTCCGGATCTCAAACCGTCAGACCAGCCGACGTTGTCAGCCATGCCGCAATCATCGGTTGCGCACCTACAGCCTGTGGAGCAACCCACTTCTGGGCGTCTTCGACCGTGCCAGTCGGTACAGGTGGTTGAAGCGTTTGCAGCTTTGGACTTTAAGCTGAGTTCCAAGGTTATGAAGACTTTGTTCTTCACCAGGGCTGATACTTTTTTGCCTCCAGTGCGTTATCGTTCCTATGATTCTGCCAATCAGTCATTCTGCCAAACTTTGACGGTCTTGGATCAGGACTCCTCCTCCTTTGGGCTTTCCAAGCCCAAGTCTGCTGTTATTCCTATGGTGACTCTGGAGTCCCTGTTGGGCTTATCGAGAAAGATGCTGGGCATGCTTTCTCACTTGAATCACGCTGTCTCTGCTTTGGCTGCTTATCTGCCTCCAGATAAGTTTGATGACGTACAGGCTCCTTTGCGTGTGATTTCCAAGGCGCTCATGCATCTTACTCACACGCATGCCTGTAACATGGCTAACTTGGAATTAGTTTGCTGGGACACTGTGTTGGACACAAGCAGTTCCCTTCCTGAAGGGCAGCGCGCTGCTCTTCGATCCACTTCTTTGGCGGGTCCGTGATTATTCCATGGTTCGTTGGCGGCGGTCTGGGGGGAGTTAACCAGTTCAAGGCCATGCCTTTTGCCCTCAGCCTGGCTCCTTGGGCCTTCACCCGATGGATGTCACATGTGATAGCCTTCCATCGCACACAGTCCAGGGTGACTACTTCGGCATATCTGGACGATATCCTCCAGAGGCACTCCAATGCTGCTCTTCTGGAGTCAGATGTTGATACACTGTTGAGCCTGCTCATGTCGCTAGAGTTCAGAGTCAATGAGAAGTCAGACCTGGTCCCTTCTCAGTTGTTTTGTCATCTAAGGATGGACTTCCATACTCAGCTGAATACGGTGGCGGTTCCCCGGGCGAGGGCTGTGGTTCTCTAGCTTTTGCCCTGACTCTGTCCCAGTCCACATCCGCGAAAGCTTGGAATATTCTCCGGCTGTTCAGTCTCTGTGGTTCGGTGACGGATCTCATTCCTCTAGGTTGGCTGCATGTCAGACCTCTCCAACACTTTCTGCTCAGTCGTTGGAGGCCAAATGTCGATCCTCTGGATCTGGTGCTTCAGTTACCAGACTCTCTTCATCGTCACCTTCTCCCCTGGATGGATGTTCAGTGGATTATGTAGGGAGTTCCGTTGGACTTGCCCACGTCCGATCGTGTTCTGATGGCAGATGCCAGCGATTTCGGATGTTGTGCGATGTTGGATCCTCTAGGTCTTTCCCTTCACGGTGTATGGGCCCAGGATCAAGCAGCTCTTCACATCAATGAGAAGGAGCTTCTTGTTCTTCTGAGTTTCCAGCAGTGGATCGCCCACCTTTTGAATCGTCAATTCGACAGTGGTCGCTTACATTCGGAACCAGGGTGGCACGCACTCTGTTCCCATGTACGAATTGGCTCGGGATCTTCTACTGCTAGCTCAGGATGTCAACACCGGAGTGGTGGTTTGTCACATTCCCGGTCATCTGAACGTCCTAGGCAACTCCCTGTCCTGACAGGGCAGGATCATTTCCACCGAGTGGGTGCTTCACAGGGCAGTGTTCCAGTTGCTTTGCGATCTCTGGGGTCGTCCCCACATCGATCTTTTTGCAACCCATTGGAATCATCAGGTAGACACTTTCGTGTCCCCGTATCCAGATCCTTTGGCTTTCGTCATGGACGCTCTGTCACTGGATTGGAACAGTCTAGTCGGCTACGCCTTCCAACCGGTTCCAATTCTGCCTCAGGTTCTAGCCAAGATACGAACCTGCAGTTGTCGAATCATTCTGATCGCACCCCTGTCACCTCAACAGGTGTGGATCAATCAGCTCCGCTCTGTTGGCGGCGGTTCCGGCACGTCTCCCTCTACATCACGACCTTCTTTGCCAGGGGCACCCGGGGATGTTTCACATCAACCTGACTTCATTGTGCCCTCATGCATATCTTTTGTCAGGTCCTGTCTCCTCTGTAGAGGTTTTTCAAGATGAGCAGTGGAGTGCATTTCTTCTTCAAGGCGGCACTCCACTGGTTTAGCCTATGCGGCTAATTGGAAGGTCTTCTGTCGATGGTGTGCTGATCACTCTGTTGATTATGCCAATCCTTCAATAACACAGATTGCAGAGTTTCTGGTATATCTGTTTGATTCTCGGGGTCTCCAGTCTGTTACCATCAAAGGGTACAGGTCCATGCTTTTGGAGACCTTTTCATATGTGGGAAAGCGTTGTATCGGCACTAATACATACCTCTCCAAGCTTATTCGGCACTTTTCTTTGAAAAGGCCTAGGATTTTGCAGCTCACCCCAAGATGGAATCTTTCTTGGGTGCTACTTTGCTTGAGGGGGGCACGGTTTGAACCGTTATCCCAGGTGGATATGCGTTTTCTCACATACAAGATGGCTTTTCTGATGGCTTTTGCCTCAGCCAGTCGGGTTAGTGAGCTTCACGCCCTCTCGGTTGATCCGGCCTTTTTCAGGAGCTTCGCCAACAGTTTTACTTTTACCACTGATTGCTCCTTTCTGGCCAAGAATAAGATACCAGAAACAATTCCACCTCCTATCTGTATCAGAGCTTTTTCTTCTGCTGAGGGTATATGTCTCAACCGGACGCAGTTCATTAGGAAAGGCAAGAAACAATTCTTTCTGTCTCTTATTCTAGTCGACAGAAGATCTCTCCTCAATCCATTTCTCGATGCATTTGTCTTGCTATTTGCACGGCCTATGCACATCTGGCAACTGACGATTGTATTACCAATCGTATTTCTGCCCACGAGGTCTACCTCCTGGGCTTATGCTAACACCGTCAAGTTGTTGAATGTTATGCAGGCAGCCAACTGGAGAAATGCTTCTACTTTCTCCACCTTCTATCTGTGTCAGTTGCAGGAGCAGTCTGAGGACCTTTTTTCTTTGGGCCCTCTTTCTTCTGCTCAGGCTGTTGTCTACCCTAGCCATTAGGCTTCTTCAAGGTCAGTTCCAGCTCTGTGCTGTTTTACTGTCCTTTCTGTCTGTGTGTCATGCAGAGAGCCATACGCCTCACCTCTCATTGTCTTTTACTGATGTTTGTGATACTATGGTTTGATAGGGAACTCTTCTTCTGTCCATGGTTCTTGTGCAGTCGGGTTATGTGGGGGTTGGTTATGTGATTCCCTCCTTTTGTCTATTCAGCCTGTAGTAAACAATTGTAGGGTAGGTTGATAAGAAATTTAAATTTTATGGTAAATTTCCTTTCTTATTATACCTACCACAATTGTTTACACGGAGGCCCTCCCGTCTTCTTATTCGTTTAAGAATTCTTCCTCACTGCTGATCACATAACTCCAATGTTGGCGGATTCAAAAGAATGAGTCATTAGTTACACGTCTGAGCACTGGTACCAGAAGCCGTGGATCTGTACTTGGAGAAGAGCATCCCCTATTGGGTTTGCGCCGGTAGCACTCGACCCAGTTTGGGCCTTTTTTTTCTTGGTGCTTTTGCACCACTTTTCTTTCCCAAATCGCTTGGGAAAGATCAAAATAAAGAGTATATTTTCTGAGTTAGGGACTTCCATTGTAGTGCATGCCTGTAGTAAACAATTGTGGTAGGTATAATAAGAAAGGAAATTTACTAGAAAATTTAAATTTCTTGATATCCATCGAGTCAATGGATATCGAGAAATATCTTTTAGATAATTTGCGATAATTCACAGGCTAGCACATAAAAAGTTTTATGTGGCATCCAGCCATATTTTAGAGAGACTATTTCAATCATTTTATTTTTAGGTAAAGGTTGGTATTTAGAGAAACTGGTTGTGAAAGATCCTTGGGATACAGCACTCTTTCACTGCGGACGGTAAGTATATAAATTTCATATTTCTAATAGATAATATTTACCCCCAATAATAACAAATTCTATCCATCATAGACCATAATGACAAAAATATAGCTTAGTCTCTAGCTCTCTGTTATGCCAGTGCATTAGACATTCCATTTCCCTTCTATATAAAACCTTTTGCAGACCAGCCAGGACTAGCCAGCCCAACGTTTGTACGTGATAAACAGTGACATGGAAATCGAACACTTTTCACTTAGGCTAGTTTTACTGTGATAAATGTTTTGTTGTACTGTTGATATTTAAAAAAAAAATAGCTAAAATGAGCCAGCCATTTACTAAACAGCATTTTGTATTCTTTTCCAGAGTAAATTTTTACCACCTACTGAAACAAGTTTATTGAGCTTGGGCGAAGTCAACAATAAGCAATAGGTTCTTTTTGTTAAGTTGTGTCTCCTTTTACAATAGAAATAAGCCCCCACAAAGTAGATCTTCTGTTTCTCAGGCCATTTTTGTGACATTGCATGCAGGTGGGTGGTCAGTTTGTTATTCTTGTAAATATTTTGTAATTATTTCTTTGCCATCATAAGTTCATGTTCTTGGTTTGTTCTATGTTTTAGACCTCATAATCTATAGAATAGCATGGGTGGTGGTGTATTTTGTCCATTGAATGCAAGAAGGCTTTACAATGCTAAAGCAATGCAAAGCCTTCTAGCACTCTAGGGATAGATTTATTATTTGTATTTACTTGGGTAAAATATCAGACATAAACCATTTAATTTTTATTTTTTTAAGTTTGCATTGGTTATAAAAAGAGAGCATGTGGCAGCCAAAAGGACCATGTTGGAGGGCCTGAGAAACAGATTTTTTACATTTTTAGGCCTAAAGCTGGGATGTTTTTTTGATTTTCTGGATCGGTTCTATTTTTTGCAACAAACCAGAAAACTGAACTGCAAGACCCAGCAACTGTGTTTGTACATAAACTGATAAAACTATTTTACTGGGAGGGAACTGGACTAATGACCCATATGGACTCTTAACTATTGGGCAAAAAGATGAATACGTCATCTTCTCATTGTCACATTTTCTGGTAGACAAGTCAATAAGGGAGAAAATGTGACACTGAAAACACAACATAGAATAGATGAACTTTATTTATTTGCTACCCTAATTTTGGTTTTTTAGCTGCAATGAGCAGCTCTTTATGTGGCAATGTCAGTCTCTTTGTCTCTCTGTCAGTCGGTCGGTCTGTCAGTCGGTCTGTCAGTCGGTCTGCCAGTCGGTCTGTCCCCCACCTCTACTGACCTGCTCAAAAAAGAAATGCCAATTACCAACATATTGACTGTTCAGTAGAGCAAAAGCTGATCAGTCTCTGGTTCTACTAATCTACCACTGGAAAGGAATCATTCATTCTTATCAATATGTCACACAGCAGCAATGATACTTCAAGATTCTGTCATCACTTCTTAATAGATTTGTCACTGAAACATCAGGGATCATTTTGTGTGTCTACTGGGTCTGAATATGGGACCCTTTCCCAATGGCATTTTGGTATGATTCTTCCCAATTCAAACCAAACATTTCCCAATCTCAGTTCTCGTTCAGATAAAAATTTAATTCTTCTTTCAACTCTTGAAGGCCTTATTTTGACTTGAATCACTTTTTACTGCAACAAAACAGGTGCTTCAACAGGCAGTTTTTAGATACATTTGCAAGTTACATCCCAAGAACCTTGTCAGTTGTTTCTAGTTAAGTCTTGGCTGCCAATATAGGCAGCCAAATCTTACCTAGACACAACTGCTAAGCCATAAAATGTAGACTGTCCAACTGTAGCACATACAACAATTTATAATTGAGATTGCAGAAATTGATAATTATTTCATGTGACTGTTTGTTATAAAACTTACTACATGTAGTATACAGATAGAAGCTTCTGTATTAATGTTCTCATCTCAATATGAAGGTAACAATTCTTATTGTTTGCGTGTTTCTTCTTCCAAACAATTCCCAATTGATGTCTTCATGACAGGAATTTTCCCAATTGCATGGACCCCGGACTCTTTCCAAAAGAGAGTAGAAGAACCTCTGAACATAGTGATGGATCTTTACAGTACATTTTTGAGCCATGAATTCTTTTTCACACAAAGATTTCATATGACTCCCATCACTTTAACCATTGATCATGTAACTTAGCATCTGTAGTACACAAGAACGCTGTTAATTGAATAGCCACTTTACCAATGAAAATTATTCAATTAACAGGCATTTTCAATTAACAGGGATTGTGTTATATTGTAATGTGTACAGAAGAATATTGAATGAATGTTTTTAATATTTGTTTAATAGGTTATAATTTACATAATGACAATATTTTTACTGAACTATTTCCAGTTATATAATAATACTCAATATTTATCAGCTGGACATTATAGATTAGTTAACACACTTGCTGCTAGAGATCCATAATAAATGTGTAGAACTGAATACTGAAAATGTATTTTCACCCCTTTAACTCTTAGATCAGTCAAATTTTCCTTCAAACAATAAATTAAAACTTCTCAGTGTAATGAACTTCTCTAACCCTTTCCATTAAAGGATTACATAAAAAATGCAATGGTTTGACCAATTTGTTCAAATGGGAAGATCGATATCCTGTTGTGAATAAAAAAGTATTTTATTTTCATTTGTTTTTCTTCCCCCCAAACAAATCGTATTCCCACTTGCCAAAAATGGTATTCCACTCCCAGCATCGTATTCCACTCTCAGCGAATATGGAATGGTTTTTTTTTTTTGTCCAGTGTTTTGAAAGTAACAACAGAGTCATTTATAAAGGGTTGTTTTGGGGAAACAAATAAGGAGAAAATAAAGTAAATACAAGAGCTCACTGCTCGGATTCGAGTACAATTTTATCCTATCGTGGGCTGCGTGGTTTATTTCGCTCAGCTAACACCTTGTGAAATAATTCTGCTCACACCCCACTCGAAGATAAAAATCATAGCAGTAAACTGTTGTCTGTATAGCTTATTTACCATGTGTAAATAGAATTTTCTCCTTTGTCCATGTCAGGAACTGCACTTCAGTCATTTGAGTAATATGTTTTCAAACAGTTCCTTCAACTAAAACTGAACACATTACAAACTAAAAGGCTTGATAATATTGGTGATTGTTTATCAGTCTGATCGATATACAGATTGAGAAAAGCTTCATTCACTAACCCCTGGGGGACTGTACCATTTTTCCAGACTTTCTATTACCCCATAACATGTGGGTCTTGTGGATTAGTTGTGGTTTCTAGCCATGTCATGGCAGCCTGTAGAGGCCGCTAAGATTTAACTAAAACAAAAAAAAAAATTACTGTTTCCTATGAAGTGTTATTAGCTATGTTTTTGACGACAAAAATGAAAAAAATTAGTTATTCAAGAATTTTGTTTGCAAGTATTGTCTTCCTTTTGTGTGGTAAAGGGTTAATATATTTTCCTACTGCATCTTCATCTGGTCTCCATTTGCTGAAACAAAACATTTTTGTAGAAGTTGCAAGTTATTTGGAGAATTGGAGTCTTCTATTGAATCTTGTTTTTAACTCAACTTGACATCAAGTATGAGCTATTGGGATGGGCTGTGATCCACCATCTTTCTGTATGTATGTACGTACATCCATCTCTCCATCCACAATTCCTCTAGCACACCCTACAGGCCACAGCTCACACCTGATCACTTCCAAATTTCATATGTGGCTTTGGGGCAATGTCCAGATGAGAGCTATCAATTTTTTTTTGAATTTCGTTGAAAAACATGGCCACCCGTGGCCATCTTGTATTTGGTTATAAACAATTCCTTTAGCACAGGTTGCAGCTCTCAACTGATCTGTCCCAAATTATGTATGTAGGTTTGGGGTAATGTCCAGATGGGAGCTATTGATTTTTTTCAGAATTTCGTTGAAAAACATAGCTGCCAGTGGCCATCTTCGGTTTGGCATATAAACTGTCAGCAATTCCATTAGCACACCCTGCATGCCACATCTCTAACCCAATCTTTTTCAAATTTGATATGTAGTTTTGGAGTGATGTCAAAATGAGAGCCATCAAAATTTTCTGAATTCTGTTGAAAAACATAGCTGACAGTGGCCACCTTGGATTTGGCATATAAATTGTCAACAATTCCTTTAGCAGACCCTACAGGCTGCACCTCTCTCCCGATCTTTTTCAAATTTTATATGTAACTTTGATGTGATGTCCAGATGAGAGTTGTCAAATTTTTCTGCATTCTGTTTAAAAAGATAGCTACCACCGGCCATCTTGGATTTGACATATAAATTGTCAACAATTCCATTAGTACACCCAACAGGTCCCATCCCTCAACCAATTTTTTTTCAGATTTTATTTGTAGCTTTGGTGTGATGTCTTTTCTCTAGAAACTTGAGTGAGTGACATAGCATACTGGATATTTCTATTTAGTTCAGTTCCTTCTTGGACAAGTTGAGCTGTAGTGTCATTAACACTTTCATTTCTTTATGGAAAGCATAGGCACCTTGCTCAAGTTAACCCCTTGCATACTGCTGGAGGATATTCCTGCCTAAGATACAAAACCTCTTGCCACAGAAATAGTATGATCTGGGCACATTTAACTAAATTTTTATCCTCTAAATTGAATTGACTTTTTGACTAATAATTTCTTTAGTTAAATTTAGTTTAATTTTTTATCAAATCTAGTTATGGCTGCTTCCTAGCAGCCATAACCAGATTTGATGAAAAATATATTGAAAGTATGCAACTGGTTAAGAGTTAATGCTTAAAACTCCAAGCATTCTTATCAACTACAATAGTTAATGGCCATAATTAATTATACCCTGACTTGGTATAACAGATTACATGCATCCATGTGTCCATCTGTGTATCCATCCATGCATCCATCCATCCATCTGTCAGTGCATCTGTGTGTCCACAGTGCTAAGTTGCCAGTGGGTGGATGGATTTCAATGAAATTTGGTATGGGGGTTCCTTATGACAAGCTGCATTTCTCCACAGAGTTACTTTGTTTTTAATTCATTAATGCTTCATCAGTCCAGCACTGCAGTGGGGGTATGAATTGCCTACAACAATAGCTCTTGTTGATTCTAAAATGCATAAAACAAGGAAATTATAATTGTCAGGAACAACTAAGGAATAAAGAAGGGTTGTTTTACCCTTTAATAATATAATGTCAATATCCATTCGATGCTGATAATTTTGAAAATAATGAAGTTCATTTTTTTTTATGTTAATATCTTCGAACCTCTCATTGGAATAAGCATAACAAGCTTGCTTCATTGAAAAGTTTTAAGCAGCTCTATATTTTTATACTGTACCAATGACCCAGACTTAGCTGGTGCTAACTCTAACAAAACCAGGGCCAAACACAAATTTTGCCCCCCAATCCCCAAAATTTGCATCCAAAACAAAAAGAAATCGTGTCCTAAAGGACCTCCATACTACGCCTCTACTGCGCATGCGCAGTGACGCAGACGTCCCGAAATTGGCGCCAATTATCATTCTCTGTTTGGCCCTTCATCAGTCAACATCTCACTGATCTTTGTGCTCGTAAATCTCAGTTTAAAGGATGCCAGACACATAATTTTTGGAGAAAATGTGATTCTAAGGAGGATAGAAGGAGGAGAGGAAAAAGAAGTGACAAAAAATAATCAGGGCTGTACTTGAAATTTTTTGATGAAATTATGTTAAGTTGCCTATTTTCGAGGCATGGGCCTCTTGTTGTCATTCTTGCTAAATGTTGCACTGCTTATTCAGTGTTTCCTCTCCCCTAGCCTTCTAAAGTCCCCCCTTGCAATTCTCCCATGCTTTTGGCATATTTTTGAGAAAGTTCATTTCTAAAATTTCCTGGGAGAGTTGCTTGGTTACAGAATGTTTTCTGTTATTTTCCCCATAGTTACGTTTTCACCCATGGGTGTATAACGTTGTGTTCTGCATCTTCCATCTGATGTTCTGCAGATTCTCCCCTGGGAGTCTCTGTCTTGCATCAGATAGAGTGTAATTTTGATGACTGATTTCGAGCCAGTTTTTTCAGTGCTTGGAGTCATGTTTTCTGGTATTTTACACTGTTTGTTTACATTGGCAACAGCCTTTTTTGAGGGGGGCTGTTTGCCTTTGGCGTAGTTTATCTCACTATAAGATACATTTATATTATCCGTAAGTGTCTCATTAATTATTTAATATAAATTTAAAATTTTTGACCACACTTTGCCATCGGATCCATCGGGGCTCAACGTTACTTTTCAGCAACTTGGGCTTCGCCGAAAAAATATTTTTTCAAAATTATTTTGATTTGCAATTGTTTTTTCATTTATTAATGGATCATGTTATTATGTATCTTTGTGTCAGGGGTTTTTGCGAGTAACTAGGACTTGTTGTTGTCCTTTCACAATGAAGGGACATTGTTCAAATCGTAATAGGAAGAAATCTTCCTCTGACTTTCATGATCATTGTATTAATTGTAGTCAGTGTTCTCGCATTAATCCCTGTCCTATATGTGAATATTGGGATGAGAAACATTGGAAACGTGTGTCACGATATGTTGTTTCTGGAGAAAAGGCTATGCCGGCTCTTTCTCCGCAAGGTCACTCTACTCTCTCAGTTTCTATTTCAGAGGAACAAGAACAGGGTGATGTTTCCATGTTATCTTCTACAAGTGTGCGTCCGTCGTCACAAATGAATTCAGAGCTAGCGGCAAAAGTGCTCATGGAGATTAGACAAATGTCGTCCGCTAGCTCGCCCGGTGTAGCGTCCATTCACCGAATGGTTCGGCAGCCGGGTTCGTCCGATGCGGTCCAGGAGGAAATTTTGCGTGATGCAAGCACTATAAACATAATAGATGCACACCCAGTGACGGCGGATAGTAAGCGAGAACGGAGGAAGCCTTTGAGTCCGGTTCCTAGCTCGTCCAGGTCCAGCCGGGCCGCGAGCGAGAGAGGCCCCTCTCTCGTACAACAACATCTGGGACCAGATGTTGTGGTACAAAATGTGTCGCAAGCGGAGCATACGTCCGTCGCTCGGGACGCTCCGTTGTATAAGCAGTCCGCGGAGACTGCTAAGGCTTCCTCTTCTCGTCAGCGCACACGACCGCACCTTGGCTGCGTGACCGCCGATATATTACCAGCTTCGCCGATCAAGGATTCTTCGGCGACCAGGTCACACCATCCGGCAGCCAGGGATTCGAGACCGATGGACTCCGGACGTTCGCATAGGAAAAGTATGCGGGAGCCATCTGATGCGGAGCTGCCCTCGGCGAAGCAGCGAAAGACTGCGCCTCCGCAGGTCTCGACGCCGGACATTCTTGTGCAGATAGCACAGCTTATCGCAGCATCCCAGCAGCCGACAGAAACGGTGTCGGATCGAGAATTATCCGACGGCGCTGGGTCGGTACGCTCCGCCGAAGCATCGGGGGCGGACGACCGGGAACATCATGAGGTCCGACCGGATGGTGAAAGGGATATGGATGACTTGGAGCTATCCCTTTCGGAACAACATAAAGCTGCCATGGACTTCATCTGGCACTTTCTCCCTCAAGTTGTTCCGTCGGGCCAGACTGCTGCGGTTCCGGACAAGAGGATTATAGCGTCATTGGACTCTGAATTTTTTGAGCGGTTCAGGGACATCGCTCCCGAGTTTCCGTCGCAGTCCAATAATGTTGCAAGAACATTTGAATTATTGAACGACGCTATATTTAAACTTGCTTCCAAGACGGGGAAAGCAGGTTTCTTGTCCGCTAATACTCTCAACCTGCCTTTCATTAATGCAAGGAATAAATTCGATACGGCAGGACAGGGTATCCCGAGAGTTCCTCTGCGTATGGACGACGAGGCGGAAGACTTAGAGCTATCATTACCGTCGTCGGCTTCTATTCCAACCGCGGTGTTGGAAACAGCTATTGCGTCTAACAGAGCCAATTTAGATGCCTTATCTTACGCAGATCACCTTACTAAGGCGTTATCACTGTGCCTTCAAGGGAAAGAGTTTCAGGATATACAATCCTCTTTAAGACTTCTTTCAAGGGCAGTAGCTTATTCCATGTGTAACTCCGCCCTTTCAGTGGCAAATCTGGAGTTGGTTAGACGTGACGCAGCCCTAGCTACATCCACACTAGTGGATACTAAGGTGAAGAACTCTCTTAGAGTCGCTTCGGTCTCCGGAGAACTTCTCTTTGACGGCAAGCTTTCTGCTATTTATGATAAAATTACAAAGAAAGCTTCGGATTCTCTGTTGTTCAAATCTGCTTCTAAGAAGTCGGATACAGCAGACAAGAATAAGACAGGCACTTCTGGGTCTAATGCGCCCAAGAGAGGTTCCTATAGAGGTTCCGGTGCGTCCTCTTGGTCTTATTCGAGAGACCGTCAGGGTAGCGACTCTCGTTCGGGACGTCCTTCAGGCCGGGACAATCGGTCGGACGCCCCGAGGTCGACGGGGCGAGGTGCGGATCGCGGAGGACGTGGTTTCTCCTACCGCAGGCCTCGCAGGTCCAGGAGGTGATGGCTTAAACCTCTATCGCGTACCGGTTGGCGGAAGGTTGTCGAGCTTTTCACAAGAATGGGCGTCGATTACGGACGACCCTTGGGTGAGAGGAGTGACTTCGGAAGGTCTAAAGATATCCTTCAAACGAAAGCCTCCATTAACTCGAAGTCCAAAGTGGACTCATCTTCCGTCAAATCCGCAGAAAAGAGACGCTCTGTTATCAGAGGTGCAGTCTCTTTTAATGAAGAATGCGGTAGAGGTCGTAGAAAACCAGGAATCTCCGGGATTCTACAGCCATCTGTTTCTGGTTCCGAAACCAGACGGCTCGTTCCGTCCAGTCATAGATTTGAGCTGGATAAACAAGCTGATCGTCGCTCCGAAGTTTTATATGGAGACGATTCGGTCGGTCAGAGCGAGTATTCGGGTGAACGATTATGCAACAAGCATAGATCTCAAAGATGCGTACTTTCACGTCATGGTACATCCGACATTCCGAAAGTACCTACGCTTCGCAGTCCTAGGAGTGGTGTATCAATTCCGGGCGATGTGCTTCGGATTGAATCTAGCACCCTGGGCTTTCACTCGGGTAATGAACTCGGTAATGATCTATTTCCGAGCTCATTCGTCTGCGGTAACGTCGGTCTACCTGGACGACATTCTTCAGAGGTACGGCAGCGAGTTAACGCTTCAGAACGATGTTCAGAATCTTCTTCTATTGCTCCGACGTCTCGGTTTTATAGTAAACGAGGAGAAGTCGGATCTGGTGCCGTCCAAGTCATTCACTCATCTGGGAATGAGCTTCGAGACGCACAACAATCTCGTTTGTCTGCTGTTAACCAGAGCGAAATTAGTCAGTTGTTACGCTCGCTATTGTCTGCACGCAGACAAAGTCACAGCGAGAGAATTTATGAGACTGATAGGTCTGTGCGGAGCCGCCGCGGATCTCATTCCGATGGGGCGGTTACGCACACGTCCTCTTCAAATTTTCTTGACTCAGAATTGGAGTGTGAAAATTCATTCGCTCGACGTAGACGTTCTCTTGTCAGATCAAGTGAAACAAGAGATTCAGACTTGGGCAAACATTCAGTGGTTAACTCAGGGAGTTCCGCTGCAGTTGCCGGATCCGAGTTTTACCATTATGACGGATGCCAGTCAAACAGGTTGGGGTGCATCATTAATCCCAATGGATTCGAGATGCCAGGGTCTTTGGGATCCGCAATTCCTGTGCAAGCACATAAACATCAAGGAAATGATGTCAATTTGGCTTGCGTTACGTCACTGGATGGACATTATTCACAATGCTCATGTCCAAATCCTATCCGACAATACGACAGTAGTGGCGTATATACGGAATCAGGGAGGCACTCATTCAGTTCCGTTGTTCAATCTAACGGAAAGAATCCTTCTGTTTGCGCTAGAACATCACGTTCTTCTTTCGGTCCGTCACATACCGGGTCGTCTGAATGTGCTAGCAGACTCCCTTCCACGAAAGGGTCGCTTGTTGCCGTCGGAATGGACTCTCAACAAACAAGTATTCAATCAGATTTGCTACCAATGGGAACGGCCAATGATAGACTTATTTGCGACACATCTCAACAATCAGTTGCAGAAGTATGTGTCTCCGTGTCCGGATCCAAGAGCATTTGCAGTAGATGCTCTGTCGATCCCTTGGGACGGAATGATAGGATATGCGTATCCTCCAGCGCCGTTAATTCAACAAGTATTGCTAAAGATAAAACAATCTCAATGCAAGATTCTGTTGGTAGCATCTCTGTCGCCACAGAGACCGTGGATAAATCTACTCAGGTGTCTGTTGTGGGACCTACCGCGAAAGCTTCCTCCACGGGAGGATCTTTCGCAGGGGAAATCGCGCCAACTCCATCACAACCCGCAAGGTCTCAACCTTCACGTTTTTCCGTTGTGCGGTCCTTCTTGCATGGCAAACACTTTACAGGACGAGCAGTGGACGCGATTTCTAACTGTAGGAGGACCTCCTCTTCGCTAAACTATGCGGCTAAGTGGAAGGTTTTTCGTCGTTGGTGTAGGGATCATTCTGTAGATATATTCGATCCCTCTATACCAGACATTGCAAACTTTCTAGTATACTTGTTTGACGAAATCAAACTGCAGCCTGTTACTATAAAGGGTTATAGGTCTATGTTATCTGATACCTATGCACATCATGATAGTTTACAAATTGGATCTAATGTCTCTTTATCTAAGTTGGTTAGAAACTTTTCGATAAATAGACCCAGAACTCTTAGATTAATTCCTAAGTGGAATTTAGCTTGGGTTCTTCTTAAATTGAAGGAAAAGCCATTTGAACCTCTTGGGACAGTAGATTTCAAATTCTTATCTTATAAGACAGCTTTTCTCTTAGCTTTCTCTTCTGCTAGAAGAGTCAGTGAGCTTCATGCACTGTCGGTGGATGATTCTCACTATCGTAGTGTCGGGAACACTATCACCTTCACTACTAATGTGGGTTTTTTAGCTAAGAATCAGGCTCTTAATAAATATCCGGAACCTATTGTTATTAAGGCTCTTCCATCTTCAGACGGGCGTAGGCCTTTACTCTGTCCTGTTAGAGCGTTACGTATATATAAACAGAGATCTCAGTTTATCAGAAAGGGACGGAAACGTTTCTTTCTGTCTTTGATGCCTAATAGAAAGGACATTTCGGTCCATTCTATTGCTAGATGGATTCAATTAACTATCCGTACTGCTTATGAAAATTTATCTTTTTCTCAGCAGTCTGTGCTTAAGATTTCCGCTCATGAAGTAAGAGCTCTTTCTACTTCCTGGGCTTATGTTAATAGTGTTGCTATTACAGATTTAATGAAGGCTGCTTATTGGTCTCAGCCATCCACATTTACGAATTTTGATCTAAATATTGAGTCCATTTCTGGAGACCTGCATTGTTTAGGTCCGTTGTCTGTTGCTCAGAATGTTGTCCACTAAACAGTTGCAACTATAGTTATGCAGGCTTTCTGTTCCGGCAGTGACTCCGTCCGGCTGCCCTCTTTGCTCTGGGCTATTTGACCCAGGGCAAGGGGAAGGGTGGGGGGGGGGGGGGGGGGGGGTGTTCCCTTAGGTCACCTGCTTTATAGTGAAAAGCAAGGGAATGCCTCCTCCAAGTCAGTATTTCTGAGTCGCTTCCGGGATGGTTTTAAAGTGTAATATTAATGTTTAAATTCATTCATGTCTTATTTTTAAAGTGTAGCTCGGTGTGAAGCATTTGTATATGTCAAGTGTCAAACGGGCTTTAATATACAATACTCGGACACTTTTAAATGACTATAAAGAGTCTCAATTCTCTGGACTACTTTATTTATTGGCTTACTTTAAAAATAATTAGTATAAGGGATATACTGGATGTTAATAGAGAACATGAATGTTATTGTGCTCAATTATTAAGGGTAGTGTATCTTTCTAATTTAATATTAAATAAGAAAGATACATGTAAAGCCTAATACTCCTTTTCTCCTTAAGGGGTTACCTCTTTACTATATAGTTGAGCTTATTGGATTTTCCTCTATGTCCTAGGCCCTCCAGCCTGTTTACTATTCAGCTAAGTCTGGGTCATTGGTACAGTATAAAAATGTTAAAAAAATTATAGTAATTTATATATTTTTTATACTTACCAATGACCCAGACGGGGATGGCCCTCCCTGGAGTTGGGAACTCTTGCCTCCCCGCTGAGTACATAGCGCTGACCAGGCACTGCCAGTAAGAATGATAATTGGCGCCAATTTCGGGACGTCTGCGTCACTGCGCAGTAGAGGCGTAGTATGGAGGTCCTTTAGGACATGATTTCTTTTTGTTTTGGATGCAAATTTTGGGGATTAGGGGGCAAAATTTGTGTTTGGCCCTGGTTTTGTTTGAGTTACCAGCAGCTAAGTCTGGGTCATTGGTAAGTATAAAAAATATATAAATTACTATAAATTTTTTAACTTTTGGAAGTTTCCATACAAGGTACTGGCAGTATTCAGAATTTGTTGGAACATGGGTTAACCCTTAAGTGCTTAATTCCAACTTTGTCCACTTTTTACTGCAACAGAACAGGTGGCCCAACATGCTTTCTCTGGAGGAACTAGCAAGTTACATTGTACGAACCCTGGTGGTGTTTTATAGGCAAGTCTTGTCTGCTTGTATAGGCAGCCAAGACTTGCCATGAAACAATGGCAAAGCCACAGGATGTTAATTGCCAAAAAGTAGAAAAATATGTATAAAATTCTCCAGGCTTTTGAGGGTTAACAAGTGTTGTATTATGGAAAACTGTTGGCAGCAAGTGTGTCATTTAGTTGCCCCCTTCTTTTTCCAACCTCTAGGATTTAAATTGACCCTCATAGATTCTAATACTAAGCTAGATGCTACTTTTCATGAAATCTCTTTCTGCATCTTTCCATCAATCTCAGAATAAGTAATCTTTTAATTTATCAAACAATATAAAATACAGATATTTTTACCAGGTAGATTTCGGTCCCTATTTGTGATGGCTCTGAATTACAAGTGCCCTTTATGTGGAAAAGGGACAATACATGCATACTTTGTAAAGGCTTTACTTTGTTGAGACTTATAAAACATTTTTCACCTGGATGTCTTACTTTTTTTTTTCAGTCTTATGTTTTTGCAGTTTTATTTTTATTACACGCCTGTTCCATGTAATCCCCATCTACAGAAACACTAAACCATGTGGAAAATGAAAATCTGTTCCGCACATATGTGCGGAACAGAAATTGTTGACAGACTATTTTTAAATAGATGCAAAATTAAGCTGGAATTTTCTTGAAATCATGCAACGCAATTAAAACTTGAATTGCTAGCGATAGCTGAAAATCGTTCCCGAAGTTCTAATGTGTTCTGTGTGCCAGTAGGCACATAGAACACATTGGAACTCAGAGTACAAAATAGTAACACAGGTTTCCCTCGCAAATTTGGCGATAAAATGTGTTCTTTTTGTTGATAGTTGTCAAATGAATTGCTGAGTGTCCTTCTAATAATTGTTTTTATAGATGTGAAGGCATGTAATAAACACAGAATGACACATGCGTGTGAATGGGTTAATCAGTATGGCACATGTGCCATCGCAGAAGGATAAAACTTGAGTCCTGCTGTGCCACTTTCTGTGTATGTATGCATTATAATAAGTTTACCGGCATACAGTTGTCAAAAAGTTTTGTAGACTTTCTTTTATGACTAATTGTTGGTAGAGCTGGGAGGATTTGGGTTTTCCTGTTTGGTTCTGGTTTTTGCAGCAGACCAGAAAACTGAACCACAAGACCCAGCAGAAACTGATCTAATGGTTTACTGTGTTTAAATGCATGAACTAATCAAACTATCTTACTTGGAGGGAACTGAACTAGTGGCCCACATGGTCTCTCGTAACTTCGTCTGTCAGGTATAGGGTCAAATATGTTATATCCTCATTATTTATTTATTTATTGGGGTTAAATGACACTTTCAACAGCTAGGGTCACCTCGTGTCAGACAGTTTCATGGGTGGAGGAGGAAGCTGAAGTATCTTGAGAGAACCACTGAGCAACTGTCGGGCTCCCCAACCTAGTAACTCTATACAAGCAGGGTTACCATTGGTTGGAGACAAGTGGCATAACCTCCACATAAACTAAATGATTGTTCACAAGTTATTTTCTGGCCTGCATAAATAATTATAGGGAGATGAAAAAACAGGTATAATCTTGGTGAATTAAAATAAAGCAAAATTGCACTTATATTAATTAATGTTTCAGTTGATTGATTCTACATTGACATTCTCTCCATAGGTTATGAAATTATTTTGCATTTACATACAGTCACCATTGACTGGTCATAATCCATGCATGGGCAGTGATGTCCATGTAAGCATTTGCCAGGTAAAAAAAAATCATTAGCAAAATTTTAATTAATAAAGTACCGGGATGTACAACCTGGTGCTTCATTAATTACATTTTTGATGCTTATTCCTATAATTAGTGTTTTGAATTTAATATTATTGTGCCCAAGGAAATATTGGCCACCCGTGGAAGGTGACCAGTCCACGGCGACCATACTATACATTTGTAAGGTCATGGAAAATCATGGAATTCAGTTTTTTAAAAGCAGCAGGAACCATGACTGAGTTTTTATAAGGACACACACAATGAATTATTATCATTGGCTGAAATTATCTTGCATTAACATTATAAAATAAATTTTATAAAATGTTTATGTTCTTCAAGTTAAACATTTGTCACAGTTTTTGAACGTCACACTTCCTGGGTTTTTGTACTTTGTGGATTCTTCAGTGAATATTGTAACACAAGGGTAAAACATTTTTATGCCAAGGGATATTCACTACAAAGGGATCAAAGTGATATTCTGATCATGTGTCAGGATTTGAAAGACACTTGTTGGGCTTTGACTATGAAACAACACGGAGTTGATGAAGAGGTTACAATGCTTTGTCAAACTTTTTATGCAGCTCAGGTGGATGAGCAACAACACTATTACTTCAGATACATTGTATTATAGCTGCAATATGAAGATGAACAGCTCAAGAAGTAATAGTGTAACTTTGTCTATCCTTTCTTTCTCAAATGTTTTATCCATTTATGGCCAGACATCGGTTTGTGATCATTCATTCATCTTTTTTGTGAACATTGACATAAATTAAAGTGACGATGTAAGTGTATTTATAACTCTGTTGCCCTGGATTACCATTATTACACTAAATAGCATTTTGGCATTTAGCCGATATTAATGGTCTGAGTACTCAATTATTATCCGGGGAGGGATACAGTGAAGACCTCTGTCTTTCCATCCATCTGTCCATCCATCCATTCATCCATCCATTCGTCCGAACTTTGTTTAACTTGAACAATAGTAAACAGATTTCAATTCTTTTTGGTATATGTCTCTATAGCAACAATGTCTACATCACTCTTTTAAATCTTTGTGTATTTACTAAAAATATATGTTAATGTAGGCTGTGTGGTGCTTTATTGATTAAGAAGGAGACTTTCATAAGATGAAATGTCTGGGTAGCTTGAGTGAGATAATATATACTAATTATCCTGGATTTCACCCTGGTAGGCTATATTTTGATCATTGAGTACATTTGATTATAGCTTTATCCAGAAATGATCACAGTTCCTATCTGTTCATCAAATGTTATAAATGTCCCTTTGCTGGAATGCCATCATTATTTTACAGTGTACATTGAATGATAGTTAATAAATTATGTGGCTTGACTACTGTACTTCTCGTGGTAAAACTGCAAAGGATGGCTGTGTCTCAAAACGTCAAAAAAATGAAAATCTGGACCGGTGTGTTTATTCAAGAGAATAATAGGCTTAATGCTATAGTCTGTATCTAATTATCATTGAGTATTTTGCGAGAAGGGTCTCAAAATGACTAACAGCTAATTAACAGCAAACTTGTTTTATTCATGGAACATAGAGATGGATATATACATACATGAATCGTCAATGCTCAGTGGTTCTCTCCGGGTACTCCAACTTCCTCCACTCATCAAATTGTCACGGTCACAATTAGCCAATGCGCAAGTATGTGACCTCAAACACCAATAAATAAATAAAAAGCATACTTGAATAATATACTATAATATACCATCACTTAGGCAAACCTTTTTTTTAATAGTATAATTTTAAAAAGTTTTCGCTATTGTACATTGTGATTGTTTTGTGATTGCTGCTATTGAATGGGCGAGGGGTGGGAATGGGTATTTTTCTTTTCTTCATTACCCTTTGAACCCGAACGGCTGCTTTTCCGGCCAAGAACATGATCAGTCATAGCGTCATTAAATAGGATGGCTGTTTAGTAAATGCATGGTGTAGACCAAACAATATTTTCGAAGTGCAGCCCTGAGGCTGCACATTGAAAATATTGATTGGTCTACCCCAAATAATGAACAGGAACTCTTCCAATTGCTGCCATTGAACTGACATGGAAGATACTACCAGAGTTCAAAGGGTTAAGAATGTAACTCTTTTGAGTTTTGGTGGCATTTAGCTTGCTGTGCCATAGGGTGCATCATTTCAGATATGAATAGCTGAATGAGTGAATGAAAAGTTTCAGTGCGCCAAAGGCACACAAAGATGATGTGGGATTGAAATCCCTTGCAACCCGAATAACTTCATTTGCTTATTAATCACGACAGACGGAAGCGACTGTATCTCTGATTGTTCTCTGAACGCATAAACATCTCACAAGTGACCACTAATTTGATATAAACTTTAATCACTATCAAAACAACCTTATCGAGGTGTGAATTTTAGTTTTTCAACGTTTTGAGAACACACCCACAGGATAATAGGGGTTGAAACTCCGTGTACATGTATATTTTATGTAACAGCTGGTTGGACGAGGGAGAAGATGATGGAAAGATAGTTAGAGAGATAAAAGCACAAGAAGGACATGATGAGATTCTTGATAAAAGAAACGTGAGTACAATTTGTTTCTGAGATTTAAAACTGTTTTACTTCCAAATATGAATAAATGGTCCTAAGTTGTATGTTGCAAATGATTTTTTTAACACATTATCACTTTTACAAATACCATTCATTTTTATCATATTGACAATTTTGCTGACATTTTGTATGAATAAATTAATTTACCTTCAGCCCTTCAACATATGTTTCAGCTGTTATTACCAACATTATTTTTTTCAAAAGACAGAAAAAAAAAGTTTTTTTCTTCCAAACCATAGCTTAGGCTCCACAAAGTAGAATTTCTCTTTCTCAGACCATTTTTGTAAATTTGCATGTGTGCAGGCATTTTTAGCTCTTCTGACTGAAAGTTAAGGGGAGCTCAAGTGATCACTTTCTGTCTGCCGTCCGCCATCCTGCTGGCCGGTGTGAACTTTACATTATCGACTTCTCCTCCTAAACCCGTGGGTCAAATTGAACCAAATTTGATACACATCCTTATCATATGTCAATTCAAGTTTGTTCAAATAAAGTTACCACGCTCCACAGGGAGGGAGTGGAGGAAGATGCTCCAAAATTCTTGAAAAATTTTCTTTTCATGAACCATTGGGTACAATGACTTGATATTTGGTATGAAGCTTCTTTCTGGGGTGTAGAATGAAGTTTGTTCAAACAAAGTTCGTGAAGCAATATTTACCTTCGTAATGGGAGGGCAAGATTTTGGGCCCCGCCCAAAATCTCTATTTTCTGAACCGATGGTCCGATTTGAACGAAATTCAGTATGTGGTATTATTGGGTCATAAGTCCTTGATTCATGCTAAAAAAAAATTCCCATGTTCCCTGTGGGAACCCCACAAACTAAAAATAGAAAATATTTTCAAACGCCCATATTTCCCAAACCAAACGGAACAGGGAACTGTTATTTGGTATGAAGCATACTTAGGACCAGTAGAATTGAATGATAAAAAAAAGTTGCCATCGGCTTTGTTAAAGTGTTCTGTAGGTGGCTTTGAAAAAATGCTGAGTCAGCGTATTTGCAAATATTAAAAAAATTTTCTTCACCAGAACCACTGGTTAGAATCTTCTCATATGTGGCATACAGCATCCATAGTAGGGTAAGATGCAAGTGTGATCAATTTAAGCCCCTCGCTTTGTATTTGGGCTCAGTAGATATGATTTTCTTTCCCAGAATTGTCCATTATTAAGCTTGGCTGATATGATGCCAATCTCAACCAATATGAACCAAGTTAGAGTTGTACCCCTGCAGTATTAGGCACAACCAGTTTGTTTACATGGAAATCTTTAACCTTTTTCACTGAACCCAAGCATGAAAATTAATGTGTGCAGATGCAATGGAGTGACTTAAAGCTGAGTTTTTGTATGAAGAGGAATTTATGATGGCAATAAGTAATGAGATGACAAGAAGAAAGACGAGAGTTGTACAGAAAATTCAAGATTCAGAGTTGTAGATTCATCGAACTGGGAGAAGAAATATTTTACACTATCCGAACATCCTGGCTTCCCCAATGTGGAAGCCGGCATGTTCAGAGAGCTAAACTAGGAGAAGAGGAAACTTTGCACTTTGTTTAAAAGAATATGGCTATTATGAAACATATCTACAGAATATGAAGCCTTCTAATTGTGGTACATGCTCTTCAGAATGGAGCCTAATTGTGTGCACCCTGCACTCAGCCATTTAACCCTTTACCTAACAAATTAGCCACATCCACTCACATAATTTACAAATTAACACCTAGCACTCTGGTAGTACATCAGAATTTTTCCCTGTCATTCTTTTTTTCTCTTTTTTAAATACAAAGTTAACAAAATATATCTTGTTTGACAGAGGTCACTGAGCTCTGTCAAACAAGGTATATTTTGTTAAATATCAGACTGCATTATGGGAAATATTTGCTGCTGAAAACTTCTCCATTTTGACATCAGAGTGCAGAGAGTTAAGCAGTTGAAAAAAATGTATTTTTAAAAAAACTTCAACAAAATCATATCATGTAACCTCACATTGGAACAAGCTTGTCGAGCTTGTTCTAATAAGGGGTCACATGATATGATTCTGTTGAAATGTTTTGAAAAATTTAAAAAAACACTAATTAAAATAATAAATTTTGATATTCTGTGCAGTGCATAAAGGTTTGAAAAGAAATTCTGACCAGTTTGCCCAAAAGTTCTGATAATGAACTTATCTTATAACATCCTTGTCATGATGTGTAAACAAAACTTTTGAAATCACATAGTTGACCTTATGTGTTACAGAAGTGTTTAACCTGTAAGGGCCAAGACAAGAGTCCTGAATTTCCACCATCCCACAGCCTCTATACGCCCATTGGCTTAGCAGTTATTTCTAGTTGAGTCTGCCTGTTAAAGCAGCCAAGACTTGACAAGAAGCCACTACCTACCTAATATGTCTGTTGTGAACAGTACCTCCTCATGATGGTATGTTAAGGATACCTGTTCTGAGGTCTTTAAAGTTGGAAATAGCCTACTGAGGGTTAATTTAAGTCCCTTCGCTCATTTTGTATGGGTAATCGGGAACTGTTATATTTAAACTTTCTCTCTATCTTTTTTTGGTTTCTAAATATTTTGAACCATGAAAGAATACGGATAATATGGATGCTAATATTAGACATTGTCAGACAATGCTGGTCTGTCCATTTGTGTATCAAGACTGCTTATCCTTCTGTTTGTCAACCTTTTGTTAACTATTTGCTTTTGTTACAGTAAAACCTGTCTTGAGAGACCACTGTCTTGAGAGACCACCTGTCTTTAGAGACCACCTGTCTTGAGAGACCACATCTACCAGGCACCGATTGGTTTTACTCTATAATGGACCTGCTATGGGAGACCACCTGTCTTGAGAGATCACCTGTCTTGAGAGACCACATCTACCAGGCACTGATTGGTTTTACTCCTTAATGGACCTGCTATGGGAGACCACCTGTCTTGAGAGACCACCTGTCTTGAGAGACCACTGTGACCTGGTACCAACTTGTATTTTTTTATGCCATAATGGACCTGTCTTGAGAGACCGCCCCTTTGAAGACTGAAACCATGACAAAAACTTTTTACCTGTTCTGGAATTGGAAAATCTATTGCGGTTATACTAACATAATTAAAAGTATTAAAAGCTCTTAATTGGGTTTCAATTGCTAACTCATTAAAGATTGAGATGTTCTTATAAGACCCCTGTGAAAAGATTAGGATTATTGCTGAATAAACAATTTCAAACATACCTGAAATGTGACAGATAGGAATAAAAATAAATTTGTGTTGAAAATCTTTTTGTAACAAATTGAAATGGACTGTTATAAAAATTATAAAAATAAATTAGTGTTGAAAATCTTCAATGAAGATTTTCAACACTAATTTATTTTTATAATTTTTATAACAGTCCATTTCAATTTGTTACAAAAACTTCATAAAAAAGAACAGCTACAAAGTAATTACAAAAATCCATTCTTCTCCATTTCTGAATTTAGTGGTTGGTTATTCACTGACTTGAGAAAACCTGAAACCTGTTATGAGAGACCACCTGTCTTGAGAGACCACTTTTGTGTGGCCCAAAGGGCAGTCTCTCAAGACAGGTTCTACTGTACCTATCTTTTGACTCTCTGAAGGGATATTGTTGATATTTTGTACAAATAAAACCCACTACCAGAGGATATGTCACAATCTGTTCCACATGAATATCTGAACGTGAACTAAAAAATTTTTCATTCCTTATCTTCAGGATTGTTACTACATTTTGCACACATATTTATCGCTGTCAGGTTATGTTTGTTATCTATTCCCAATGTCATATTATCAAAGTCAACCTCCTACAACAACCTGCCAAAGTTTATTTGCTTCAAGTTGAATCAAAGTTGTTGATATTGAATATACTCCCAGCAGAAGTTGTCATAATAAACTCTGTTACCAGTACTTTGTATTTTGTACAAATAAAACCCACTACGAGAGGATATGTCACAATCTCACCTGAACATTGGAAAGTGAACTAAAATTCTTTTCATTCCTTATCTTTAAGTTTGTTACTATATTTTACACACATATTTATCACTGCTTGATTATGTTCGTTATTTATTACTATGGTCATACTATCAAAGTCAACCTTTTACAGCAACCTGTCAAAGTTCCTTTTCTTTAGGGTGTATCAAAGTTGTTGATATTCAGTTTACTCCTAGTAGAAGGTGTCATAATAAATAGAGATTATTACCATTATGTGGATGTACAAAATATGTATCCGAGTCGAGTTCCGGGTTTTAAGGGTAGATCATGACGAGTCGAAATCTACCCTTAGAGCCCAGAGCGAGACTCGGAAATATATTTTGTAAATCCACATAATGGTAATAATCATTTTATCTTACAACATTTTGGGGATAAGTCAAGAATGTAGACGAATATATAACGAACTATTTATTCGTACGGATGAACAAAAAGAAAAAAAATGGAACTCTCGCGAAAGGAACGTGCTTGTATCCGACCCCCTGATACAAACATCTGTATCAGGGGGGCGGATACACGACAGTTGTTGCGGAGTTAATACAGACAAAATACATGTTGATTGTAAGATAAACTCTGTTACCAGTACTGGCTCCTAATTCTTTTCCCGGTGGCAAAAATGGTTCAAACTACTTGAGTGCTTCTGGATTTGTGAATGTTGAATTACATGGTTTCTTCCTCACCCGATATTATTTTTTTAAGACAAAAATTGAAAAGTATTTAAATATGAGCTCGAAGCAGATTTTTAATGAAGCATATCAGAATTGATATGTCATAAAAGAAGTGACATAGTAAACTCAAACAAGCAATATTTACTGTAGTAGCTAGTTTTAGCCAAATAAATTACTTTTAGTGTATTTCACCTTAAGTTAAATAATATTTAACTGGTAGAGTTCCCTGTGGGTACCCCGGGAAGTGAAGCAGTGCCTGTTCACTGCGGTAAACGGGCTCTGTTTTACTGGTAAAATAGGACCCAGTCACCAATGCTTGGGAGGTGCAAACCCTCTCTAAAATGGGCAACATGGCTTATTAACGCTCACCCCTGGTTGTGAGTTTATACTCATGTTGTGGTCATGATTAGCCATTGTGAAAAATATGTGACCTTAAACACCAATAAATAAATAAATAACTTGCAGAGTGCTAAATTATTTTTGCTTCTTAAAATTTCTTTGTGCGTCTTTGCCTTGTTACAAGTTATGGAAGAGTGTCGGTAAGCACTCTCCCTTAAATTGTAACAAGGCAAATCCTAATAGATAAAAAATAATATCACTTCAAAGATAATATGAAGCACATCCACAGAATATGAAGCCTTTATATTGTGGTACCAGTACTTCAGAGCAAAGCCCAAATATGGGCTTCCAGCACTCTACCAATTAATGGCGTGATGGGATTGTTATGTACCAGTTGTACTGAAGTGATATGTAAAACACAAGAGAATTTAATAAGACAAGTAAAACATTAATATATGTTTGCTGTTATCAACTAACTTGTCATTTAAGGTAAATTGAGATGTATACCTGTTTGTATAAATATTGTATGGTGCTGAGAAAAATGCCTAATGATTCCTTAACCCTTTACCCAACGCGGACGATATCAAAATTTATTATTTTAAATATCATTTTTTTTAATTTTTCAAAAAATTTCAACAAAACCATATCATGTAACCCCCTCATTGGAACGAGCTCAATGAGCTCGTTCCAAAGAGGGGTCACATGATATGGTTTTGTTGAAATATTTTGAAAAATTAAATTTTTTCAACTGCTCAATTTGCATATTACGTGGGCGGATGCGGGCGATTCATTAGGTAAAGGGTTAAATGGTGTATTGTTCTACCAAATTTTTAAAAAAAATATTAAACTTTTTTCTGTAAATTCTAATGGTAACATCCATTACAAACTCAGGATGCTATAAATTCTTAATATACAATAAAATCATGCAATTTGAATAGCTATTTTATTAGCCCAAAATACAGAGATAATACAAATATTTCATTTATTCAGAATTGTGCTCTTATAATCAAACTGGAATTTCGGGGAGTGTGGTGGCTCAGTAGGTAGAGGTGCGGGCTGCAAGCCGAGAGGTCCTCGGTTCGAATCCTACCTGCGGCAACCGTGTTGTGTCCTTGGGCAAGACACTTCATCTCCATTGCCCACGTGGGGGCACACTAAGGTGTACTGCAAGACGATGGTGCACTTGTCTTCAACCAATGCTAACCCTGCTTGTGTGGAGTTAGTATGTTGGGGAGCTGGCAGTTGCTCACCGTTGCTCGGGGTTCTCTCCGGGTACTCCGGCTTCCTCCACCCATAAAACTGTCGCGGTCATGATTAGCCATTGTGCATAAATATGTGACCTTAAACACCAATAAATAAATAAATAATAAATATAACTGGAATTTCAGAATCTAATTTCATATGTTTTATTCAGTAAAATGCAATGTGTTCTGTCAAGCAACAGTTGATAAATTAAGGGTTTAAATCCTCAGATTTGCAGCAGATTGGTCCTGGAGGGCATTAGAGAAGTAGTGTACTTCTTCTGTTTGTATGCAGTTTCCCCTTTAGGGACTATTTTTGACTTGGACAAACTTTGGCCTCAGAACAGCAACCCCAGCATTCAATCACGGGAAAGTCTTTCAGACTAGAATAAATTTAGCCTGGCAGTTGTGTCTTGTCATGTCTTGGCAGCAGCTGAGACATGACTCAAACTTGGCTGCCTATGGGGCAGCCGAGACATGGCTAAAAATATCGCCCTGCCGCTAGACTTACAGGATGTGATGTAAAATTTTTGGAAAATTATCCAGACTTTTAGAGGTTTTGTTTTAAAAATACTTTAAGAATTGAATACTTTTTACCAAACAACTAAGCAGAAAGACGAAATAAAACATGTACAAACGAACGAGGCGAAAAACCACCCTTACACAAAAGACAAAGTGCACAACTCTGAGATGAGCGCCGGTTCCATCCAAATGATATCCCAAAGGCAAATAAGCTTTAATTTTCACAACTTTAGAAATGGAAAAGAGTATTTTAGTAACGGGCTTTATGCCACAGTTGGGAAATGTCACCAAAGAAACAGCAGCGGAGTTGATCACTGCGAGAGGCGCTAAAAGTTAAAAACCCGCCCAAACACCACCCGAATTACATTCTGTCAGCTGCGCTCTACCGTAAATGCGGGTCAAAGTTCGACCAAATGTATTCATTGGAAAATGAATTACATTTGGTCATGATGTTTTCATCCAGCTGACCCATGGGAATCGAGTATTTGGACCCAAAACATATAACTACATTAACAATGTAATTATTGTCGATTAGATGTTGATTCACAATAGGTTTGGAACATATAGTATGTAGAGAGTGGATTGTAACTAAATCATCCACAGAGTGGAGTTATCACCCACAGAGTGGAAGCCACACAGTGGAGTTATCACCCACAGAGTGGAGTTATCACCAAAAGTATCACTTTCAAATTTTGTACATAAGGACAAAAAATACAAGCAATGTTTCAGCCAATGGACCTCTGGGTTTAAACATATTTTAGCCTGGAGGCTGGAACTTTGCCTGTGCTTGTTATGCTTTGCAACAAATTGTCAGTAATTGCTTGGGTGGAATCTCCACTCTATGGGTGATATAGTGATAATACACTCTAATACACTGTAAGTCATTGCAACTTATTTAGGTTTTTTGTTTAATTTTTATTCAGAAAAATGTGACATGGTTACATATAAGTTTTACAAAATGAATACATTTTCATTATATAATTGGGAGCAATTGAACAGATAAGAAAAAAGAGTATTATTTATCAACATTAAAATGATGTTGAAATTTATCTAACAATCATATATATTTTGGCTTGAAAACCACGAGAAACCATAGTATCACATAATGTGTTCCGATTCCATATCGTGTAGACAACTCATTCTGATTCCGTATCATGTAGATGACTCGTTTCCGGGAATGCAACAGGCTATCACAACAGGTGCATGAATACATTCTATGTGTGTTTCATTGGTCGACTCAGCTGATCGCTTACAAAATAAAACAGAATTCCTTACAATTAGCGACAAAACTATTAATAGCATTGAAAATTTGCGGTGACCGCATTACTCATTGTTTGTTAAAATGCATAACAATATTGTTCCATAAAAAATGGGTTTTTTTTAAACTTTTTCTCGCTCAACATTATGTTCCAAAACTGTATTAATAATTTAAGATTTAATCTGTGTATGTGACGGAATTGTTAGATAAATGAATTATCATGATAATGTGCATGCCCTGTGATTTGCATCAGATTCTCGTTAGTGTCCAGAATGGGATCACAACTCGCCGGCAAAGCCGGCTCGTTGAGATTACATTCTAGACACCACCTCCAATCTGATAAAAATCACAGGACATGCACATTATCATGATAATCTGTATATATCAATGATTGAGCTCCTGTAGTATTCAATGAAAAGTCCCTTTGTAAGTATTCAGTCATAACTCTGGGACACAAGTGTTTTACAGATGCAGTTGCAATTTTGCTTGTTTGTCTTAATTTGTATTTTACTGTCAGCAGAAGGCCTAAATGACATCACAACTTATTTAAGTTCCTCTCCTCTGACATTCAGTAACAAAACATGTATAGAGCAATTACATAAAATGACATTCAAATAAATGAATAATAAACTAAATAGGTTTTTAATGATCGATTTAAAGAGATAAGGAACGAAGTTAGGGATCACCATGGTTCTTAGGATATGACCTGAGACTTAGGACAACATGTAGTTAAAACCATACAAGTGGATTTAAAAAGTTAATATAAGAACTGTACCCCGAAGTACAGACACAACTTCCAGAAAACTGACCTCACCCCATCAGTCTAAGAAGTATACTTTGGTTCTCTTGTGCAGCGATATTTTGTCCCTGATCTAGATTCTGTGCTATTTTCTCTAAGTTTCACTTTAAATCATTATTCTTGCACCTATAGCTCCAAAATAAATATAACAAGATAATTAATAACATATCCATTCATACAGAATAGATACAATTTGCATTAATATAGATTGGAAATTTATCTTGAATGAAAGGATCAGATATTTCCATTCACATGCTAGGGTATGTTAAGTTATCTGAGATGATGGTGTCTTCCCACTAGACCAATTCCCTATAGACCAATTCCCTTTAGGCCATTTCCCAAAAGACCAATTCCCCTTTGACTAACTACACACTGTTATTGATTAAGGGTTGATTAAGGATAATTAGGAAAACATTTATTTATAAAAATCTGCCCAACATCTATAAAATATTGACAAGCCAGAAAATGAGCAGACTATCATCTGAAAAATGAGGTCCCCAGAGGGTGAATTTGCAGATGCTACTCTGCACAGCAGGGTAGCATCACTAAATATTTACCCTCTGTGAACATCAGTCTGAATCAAGGTCTCAAACATAAACAGAAAGACATACCCAGAGGATGAACTGGTCCACTGTATGGGATAGCATCAGCAAATTCACCCCCTGGGGACCTCATTCTGCAAATGCCAGACTGCTTATTTTCAGGCTTGAATATCAATAACATTAAATACATTTATAAATATTTATAAATGTATCAAATTATTGATATAGAATTATTTTTAATGTAGAACACACCAGTTGGTCTAAGGGGAATTGGTCTTTTGGGAATTGGCCTCGTGGGAATTGGTCTAAAGGGAATGAACTGAAATGTCTGCTATTTAAATTAAAAGATTGGACTGACATGCTCATATGAGAATCAGATTATTATCCCCGCTTTCGTCGGGGATATTGTCATTATCTCCGTCCGTCCGTCCGTCCGTCCGTACGTATGTCTGTCCATCCGTCCGTCCGTCCGTACGTCCGTCCGGTGTTACATTCACTTGCATTAATGTTTAAACTATGCTAATGTGTTCAGGTATCACCAGTACATGTGCTTGAAGGTTTCGGGATTTTGATTTGGTTCCAAGTGGTTCCAGTGGAACCATTTTTATCCTTAGAAAATCTTTGTCCGCTCAAAGGTTCTTAGGGTATTGAATTCGATACGTTTAAACCATGTTAACATGTTCAGATAGCATCTGTAGATGTGCATGAAGGTTTCGGAATTTTGATTTGGGTCCAAGTGGTTCCAGTGGAACCACTTTTATCCTTAGAAAATCTTTGTCCGCTCAAAGGCTCTTAGGGTATTGAATTCGAAACTTTTAAACCATGTTAACATGTTCAGATAGCATCTGTAGATGTGCATGAAGGTTTTGGAATTTTGATTTGGGTCCAAGTGGTTCCAGTGGAACCACTTTTATCCTTAGAAAGTCTTTGTCCGCTCAAAGGCTCTTAGGGTATTGAATTCGAAACGTTTAAACCATGTTAACATGTTCAGAGAGCATCTGTAGATGTGCATGAAGGTTTCGGAATTTTGATTTGGTTCCAGGTGGTTCCAGTGGAACCACTTTTATCCTTAGAAAATCTTTGTCCGCTCAAAGGTTCTTAGGGTATTGAATTCGAAACGTTTAAACCATGTTAACATGTTCAGATAGCATCTGTAGATGTGCATGAAGGTTTCGGAATTTTGATTTGGGTCCAAGTGGTTCCAGTGGAACAACTTTTATCCTTAGAAAATCTTTGTCCGCTCAAAGGCTCTTAGGGTATTAAATTCGAAACGTTTAAACCATGTTAACATGTTCAGATAGCATCTGTAGATGTGCATGAGGGTTTCACAATTTTGATTTGGGTCCAAGTGGTTCCAGTGGAACCACTTTTACCCTCAGAAAATCTTTGTCCGCTCAAAGGCTCTTAGGGTATTGAATTCGAAACGTTTAAACCATGTTAACATGTTCAGATAGCATCTGTAGATGTGCATGAAGGTTTCAGAATTTTGATTTGGTTCCAGGTGGTTCCAGTGGAACCACTTTTATCCTTAGAAAATCTTTGTCGACTCAAAGGCTCGTAGGGTATTGAATTTGAAACATTTAAACCATGTTAACATGTTCAGATAGCATCTGTAGATGTGCATGAAGGTTTTGGAATTTTGATTTGGGTCCAAGTGGTTTTTCAATCATGTTACAATGATGTGATCAGAACACTACCCTTTATACATCATGTTGGGTGAAGTATCTTGTTTGAAATATTGAAGAAGTTTCACATGTGAGTCTTCAGAAGGAAATTAAATACTGTTTTATCATTTTAAATCACACACATGCGTGAAGCCTTTTTATCCAAGTCTGTATCCTGCACTAACCAAAAAGGAAAGTGCAAATGCGGGGATATACTATAGTGTGCTTCGCACACAAATGGCACCATCTAGTTCTCTTTCCAATGATGTGTAGGGTTTGCAAAACAAAAAGTTGTCTGTGAAATTAACATCCAGATGAGAAAGTCCTTTGAGAAGGATTTTGTATTGTTCATTGAGAGCAGTGACACAGTTAACCCTCGGAACTCTGATGTCAAAATACCAAAGTTACTTTTCAGCAGCAAATTTTTCCCACAAACTGAGAATTTAAAAAAATTATATTTTGTTTGACAGGGCTCATTGAGCTCTGTCAAACAAGATATAATTTGTCAAATTTTTCTTTCTACATGCGCAATATGGAGTCGACGACGAAAAATTTGAAATACTACTGATAGGAATTAAGGATTAAGAGGCATTTTTTCGGCAATTTATGTACAATTAACATGTTAAAGTTTTATCCAGTATGTTGCAAATGGTTTGGTGCTGGAAAAGTAAGATAAAGAATGATGTCATTATGAACTAGTCTTCAAATAAATGGCATAAACCCCATTACAGATAGCAGCAAAAATTTGAAAATAATAAATTATACGCTAAATATGGGTTATATACACATGGTGTTTGTAAAAAATCTTTTATCGCGACGAGAGCGTTTTCGGGGGCATATATAGCTACGAGTCGCGCAGCGACGAGTAGCTATGTAGCCCCCGAAAACGCTCGAGTCACGATAAAAGATTTTTTACAAACACCATGTGTATATAACCCTTTTATCTACACCCCCACCTCCCCCACTCCCGTAATAAAACAAGTTTTGATTAACAAATGTAGACCACTAAAAATAATCTAGCCTTCAACCAGATAATCACTAATGTGAAAAATATCTGGTTATTTGTACTTTCCGACGTTTGACGTCACATTTTGAAAAATGTTGAAGAAACTGAATTCCCAGTGACGTTTGAACGTCAGGATAATTAAAGTCTCGAAGGGTGAAATAATCTCATTTGAAAAGGTGTAAGTTACTAATTTTTACTCTTTTCCGTCAAATTTTATTTTTACAATTCAGTAAGTTTAATTAATGGCCTTCTTTTTTATTCAATACATTTCGATAAATGCGCCCCGTTTTATTTGTTTCGATCCGCGGCAGCGATAATTAGTTATTCAAAGTGTTGAATGAAATACTACGTCATGCAAATGAGATGGGCGTGAACGTTGTATTCTTGCGATATCACGTGACTTTTATTCTTACTGCAGTAACGATAAAAGATTTTTTATTGATGGCGAGTTTTCGATAACGATAAAAGATAAAACGTTACTGTTTTTACGTATAAAGTAGATAAAATATTTTATTCTAGTTACAAGTTGTGTTATTATCAAAGTGTTATTACAAAGCACTTAATTTATTATACCCAATCAGGTTTAGATGACATAAAAGATCATCTGTGAGTTGTATATTTTTTATAATAATTTTCTTCATCACTAGAAAGCTTTTATATACCTCTATCCTAGCCACAACTTACAGCAACAGATTTTTAACATTTCTGTATTTTCTCAGTCCTGTCAATTCCTCTTTGCCACACAGTGTTCACGCTGACATTTTTAACCATTCTTGATATTTTAGTGCTAAACAATATAATTTCCCCGCGGGAACCCCGGGAAGTGAAGCAGTGCCTGTTCACTGCAATAAACAGGCTCTGTTTTACTTGTAAAATAGGACCCAGTCACCAATGCTTGTGAGGTGCAAATCCTCTCTAAAATGGGCAACCTGGCTTATTAATGCTCACCCCTGGTCTTGAGTTGATACTCATGTTGTGATCATGATTAGCCATTGTGCAAAAATATGTGACCTTAAACACCAATAAATAAATATAAATAATATAATTTGGTGACAAGATGCTAATGGGGGCGGTGGGGGGGGGGGGAGTTGCTGTTTGATCCAAATAAATTCATTTGAGTTTTGAAAAATGAACTGACAATTACTTGAAGAGTGAACAGACAATTGGTTATGGAAAAATTCTGACAGAACTCAAAAGTTCTGATAAAATTCTTTGCAGGTGAAAAAAGACAGTTATATCTCTGCCACTGATTAAATTAATGGCGAGACTTGATGATGTTGGTGTGTACACATGTTGTTGCAATTAGAGAATAACTCATTAGTCAACTAAATTACTGTTAATACACTGGGCTTGGCAAGTTGTGAGTCTTTATGGAAGGCAAAATTTAATTAGATAAATTCATTATACTATACCATTGCGAGTCATTTATGATGCTATGAAGTGTTTATCTAATTAAATGCTGCCTTTTGTAAAGTTGATCAAGCCTAAAAAAGTTAAAAATCTGTTTTTTAGGCCCTTCCACATAGTATTTTGGCTGCCGCAAGTTCTCTTTTTATAACCAATGCAAACTTTAAAAAGAATTTTAAAAAAATGGTTTCTGTCTGATATTTTACCCAACTCTAGGGACGAAATATACCACCACCCATGCTATTCTGTTGATTACGAGGCCTAAAACATAAAACAAACCAAGAACATGAAAAAAATAATTACAAAAATAAAAAAATAAAATAAAAAAACTGCCCACTCACATGCAATTTTTAAAAAAATGGCCAGCGAAACATAAGATCTACTTTGTGGGACCTGACCTAGAATATTTTATTGAAAAAAGAACAATGACTCATTACCACTCACTGACAATTAATGCTGAAAGTTTGCCCAAACACTATTTCTAACACCTTATTGACGAAATCACTGGATTTAAATGTGTTTCATGAAAATCTGTTTTTGTTTCCACCTTTATTGCCAGCTGATGATTTCCTTATTCTAGATGTTATATAAACATTCTGCAATGGCTTTCCTTAGCAAGTGAAAAGAACTTTTTGGTGCCAAAATGTAAGTCAATGAAGATTTTTTGGTACCAAATCAAAGTTTTTAGTGCAGTTGGCTAAATTGGCACTAGACCTTGTGAACACTGGTGCTGCAATCAGTTATACCCATCACGGGTTTGTTTTTTTCTGTGTTGATGAGAATCTTTGATAACATTATAATTTATTGCGATGAATTGACGGTAACATGGTCCGAGGTTTGTGGCTCGGAGCGTATGTTCAAATGTCGAGGTTGAACATATGCTCCCAGCCACAAACCTCTGACCATGTTACTGTCAATTCATCGCAATATTGAAAATGTTCCAATAGACACTTCCCATAGCTCAAAGCCTACATCATGAAACACAAGAGGCTTATTTACTCATTAACAGTTGCAATGGATTAATAATCAGTAAACCAGATAAACTCATTCCATCTTAGTTCAAATCATAAATCGGTTTGTAATTTAACTAACACTTTATCCGGAACACCGTCTGCTGCACGTGTGAATAATTCAGAAAAATGAAGCAGCTTGCTATTCATCACAATAACATATATGTTCCAATAAGACCCTACCCATAGCCCAAATTTAGTAAATAAACCTCCGTGAAATAACTAGACAAATAATCGATAAATCAGATAAAGGGTGAGGTATCTCCATCTTTGTTCAAATCGTAAACCAATTTGTAACTTGAAGACACTTCTGCTGCATACTTGAAAACTCTACAAAAATGAAGCAGTTTGCAAGTCACTCCATTAATGGAATAATTGCAAAATGGGCAAACTCATTTCAAATATTTCATGTTGTGATGTCAGACAGTAAAATATGGTGCTGGAGTCATAGTTAAAAATCTGTTTCTCTGGCATGGTCCTTTTGGCTGCTGTATGCTCTCTTTTTATAACCATTGCAAACTTTAAAAAAATAAAAATTAAATAGTTTATGTCTAATATTTCATCCAAGTTAATAAAATTGATAAATTTGTCGCTTGAGTGCAACAAGGATTTGCAACACTTAGCATCGCAAAGCCTTCTTGCACACAATGGACGAAATACACTACCACCCATGCTATCCTGTAAATTATGAGGCCTAAAACATAAAACAAACTAAGAACATGAACTTTAAATGGCAAAGAAATAATTACAAAAATTATAAATAAAAAATACCCTCCCACGTGCAATTTTACAAAAAATGGCCTGATAAACTGAAGATCTGCTTTGTGGAGCCTAAGGTTCTTTGCATAGCCATATTACTACTGAGTGAAAATAGCAAATCCAACTTTGATTCTCACTGAGGACATCAGTGTTCTGATAAAAATTAGATCACTCTTAAATATGTGATATGAATTGCTTTTGACTGAAGATATTGAATGAGGTATCCATTTACAAGATGATTTGGTGCAGTTGACCATCAGCTTCAAGGAATGAGAGTGACTTTCAGTGCAGGACCACATCTGGTGATGGTTGAAAAGAATCTCTGTGGGGGTGTGTTTTGTACAGCTAGATAAGACAAAGATCAGAATGAATAAGAAGAATCCATTGTCCAAATATGGGGCACTTTGAAAAGAGATCGACTGAGCACAAGAAAAAGACTCAGATGTAACCTTCTGTCAGCCAGGCTTCTTCATTTCAAGAATCCAAAGGGTAGGTGTTTGAGGAGTTTGAAGTCAAAGGATGAGGTTGAAGGGGGATCGTCACCATCTCCTACCTTTCCACTGTCCTTTCTCCCTGATTAGGAAAAGTCTTCTGAAGCCTTGAGAGTGTAGATGCCAATAAGATAGAGAACAAATGACCCACCATCTGACATCATGTATAAGGACTTCATCATCAGAAACACTGGCCCAGAACTCTGTAACACATTTTCAGACTACCTCTGGAAAAACAAGAAACCCACAAGAGAAGAGAAGCAAGCTTCCATCAGTACAGCAGGGTGACAGAGAGATCCTACTTTCTCTCAGTTTCTCTCAGAAAAACCAGGAGGATGCTGTTCTGTTCTGTCTCTAACATTCCTGCTTTGACTTTCCATTGTGTTCAGACAAATCAATTTGAATATATGTAGTTTCATGGTTGACAAGTATGTTTGTAGCAAACCACTTAAGTGTACAACACTGCATTGTAAGTCATGTATCAAGGTAAAGGAACTAGCTTTTTTAGGAGGGCTTTGTCAATTTGATTCTTTAGAATCGAAAGCCAAACAGTGTGTTTAATATGCTTTTCCAGCACTAAACTATTTGGAGCAGATTTTGTTTGATAACTACTTTAAAACTAGATTCGTAACCATCTGAAGAGATGAGTCTGACACAACGTTTATGGAGATGACTCACAAAGCTCCAAGCTTACTGTCGAATCCCATGCATACAAGTTGATCTCTTTGTTATTCAATGTATTACAGCTGAACCCTGTTAATTGAATAACCACTTTGTCAGTGAAAATTATTCAATAAGCAGGAGTATTCAGTTAAGAGGGATTTGTCACTATGCTTCTATATACTTGAGATAAACTGAGCATTTATTCTATTAGCTCTGTCAAACAAGATATAATAGATTAAATGCCTGTAATGGATATACTGAGGCCAAGTATTTCTATCAATAAGGAGAATTTGGTAATTTTCAGGGAATCTCCATGACATATTGCAAGATTTTTTATTCAGTTAACAGGAGTATACTCTAACCCATATGCATTTAACAGGGCAAATTTGCACTGAATGTATGGTAAATGGTTTGGTGTTTGGAAATTATATACAATTAATAGGGTTTCACTGTATTATCTTAGATTTCACTTTTGTTCATCTTTTTTTTCCGAACATGATGTGTACTTATAACATGATTCTTTTTTCTTTGAAATAAAATATTGTTTAAACTAAAGTTTATGTTCAAAGGTTAGAGAGTCAGATGTGGTACATTATATCAGAATTTCTGGATTTAACCCTTTACCTAACGAATCGCCTGCATCCGCCCACGTAATATGCAATTTGAACAGTTGAAAAAATAAAATTTTTCAAAATATTTCAACAAAACCATCTCATGTGACCCCTCATTGAAACGAGCTCATTGAGTTCATTCCAATGAGGGGTCACATGATATTGTTTTGTTGAAATTTTTTGAAAAATTTAAAAAAATGATATTTAAAATAATAAATTTTGATATCATCTGCGTTAGGTAAAGGGTTAAAAGAGCTTGTGAGCCTTCTGAAGTGAGGCATCATGAAACAAAATATCTTCTTAATTTATGGGAAAAGTCCGATATTTTAATATTTGTATCAGGTTGCCTTCAAATTGTAAAGTAACACTTTGACTAACTGGAGATGGAACAGGTACCGTCAGTTCAGAAACTTTGAGTCAGTTTCTTATATTCTAAGACAGATGCTTTGCTATTTCTGTAAAGTGACCTGACTGCTTGTTAAACATAGAGACTTTTCTTTTTAGGCCACACAAAATAGATTAATTGATTATTTGTCAAATTAGTAAGGGAGGGAGGAGTTTTTTTTTATTTATTTTTTTTTTGTGTGCATATAATGAGCATATAATGAGCATGAATTGAGAGGCTTTTCGCTGTTTTATCACACAAAAAATGTTGAGAAGTGCATAATTATGCAAACTAACTTATTTAATTTTACCTAAACCCCCCCCCCCCCCCCCCGTTCCAGGGCCTAATTTCAACTTTGATCACCTTTTACTGCAACAGAACAGGTGCTCCAGGGAAACTTACAAGTTATTTAATTATTTATTATTTATTATGGTTTAATGCCACTTTAACAGCCAATGTCATATCGTGTCGCTTATTTTACGGGTTGAGGAAGCCAGAGTACCCAGAGAGAACCACCGAGCAACGATGAGCAGCTGCAGCTCCCCAACATAGTAACTCCGCACTGCAGCACAGGCAGGGATAGATTGGTTGAAGGAAAGTGCACCATTGACGTGTAGTATGCCTTAGTACACTGCATAATTGCGCCCCCCCCCCCCTTCCCCCCCCCCCCCTGGACAATTGGGGTTCAGTGCCTTGCCCATCGACACAATGCGGGAGTCTGAATCGATCGCTCAGACGGTCACCCATCTGAGGACTAACCGTGCTCGACATTGCTTAACTTTGGTGATCTGACGAGAACCACAATGCCACCACGCCCCCAACTTGCAACTTGTTTCTAGGCATATATACAGCCAAGACTTGTCTAGAAACAACTGCAAAGCCACAGGATGTAAACTTTAGTTATGCTCTCCAGATTTCAGTTACATAAATTAGTAATAAAAAAACGTAAAAAGTTTTGAGTCTCCCAATTTTGTAGAAATATTAGGTGACACTGCAAGGCAATAAAAATTCCAAGGGGGTTTCAATTTCAGTGAGAGATTGCCTGAGAATCAAAATGTTTTTTGGGGCCTTTGGCATTCTGGAACAAATTTTACAAGCAAACAAGGAACCGAAAAGGTGTCTTCCCACTAGACCAATTCCCTTTAGACCAATTCCCTTTAGGCCAATTCCCAAAAGAACAATTCCCCTCAGACCAACTACATACTGTTATTGATTAACCCTCAGCACTCTGATAACAAAATACCAAAATTTTAAACCCGTATTTTTTCTCTTAGTACCACTGGAAATTGAATCAATTCAATCTTGTTTGACTCAATGAGCTCTGTCAAACAAGATTGAATTGATTAAATTACTAGATGCATTTTGAGAAAAATTTGTGACTTGAAATTCTGATTTTTTGACATCAGAGTGCACAGGGTTAAGGACTGATTAAGGATAATTAAGAAAACATTTATTCACTGATAAGCACTTTATTTGATAAAAAAAAATGTATATGCATAACATACAAAAAATATAGGTTTATAACATTTCAGCATAGCTCAGTACATATAACATTTTATAAAAAAAATAGATTTCTAACATCAATGCACACAAAGGATTGTGTTTGTTTTGTTATGGAAATCAGCTCAACGTCTGTTTACCGCAAAACAATAAAAAGAATCACAGCCTTTGAAAGTGTGTGATTACTATAACAATTGTTATGAAAAATCTGCTCAACATCTATAAAATATCAACAAGCCAGAAAATAAGCAGACTATCATCTGAAAAATGAGGTCCCCAGAGGGTGAATTTGGTGATGCTACCCTGCACAGCAGGGTAGCATCACTAAATTTACCCTCCTGAACCTCAACCTGAATCAAAGTCTCAAACGTAAACAGAAAGAGGTACCCAGAGGATAAACTGGCCCACTGTATGGGATAGCATCAGCAAATTCCCCCTCTGGGGACCTCATTCTGCAAATAAAAGACTGCTTATTAGCAGGCTTGAATATCAATAACATTAAATACATTTATAAATATTGATAAATATATCAAATTATTGATATAGAATTTTGAAAGTAGAACACATCAGTTGGTATAAGGGGAATTGGTCTTTTGGAAATTGGCCTCCTGGGAATTGGTCTAAAGGGAATTGGTCTAGTGGGAATGAACCACAGAAAAACAATGTACAAAATAATGGCTGAACAGTGTGTGTTGAAAACAACATAAAATAGCACATATTGAAAAGCCCAAACATTCCATTATCAGTCGTTCCCTCCCCACAACTTTGTTTTGCACATACTTTTTGTGTCTACAAGTTAGCAGATGATCTCTTCAAGGAAGATAAATTAGCACATCATATATAAAAGCAACCCAACATTTTTTTACAGTGTTACAGCACAGCTGGTGTCCTATCATTTGACAAGTTTTTGTTAAGCTTGTTCCAAGGAGGCATCATAAGCTATGGTATTGAAGAAAAAAAACACCTAAATTTTATGTTGTATAGGATAGGCCTAAAAAAGTTAAAAATCTGTTTCTCAGGCTCTCCCGCATGGTCCTTTTGGCTGCTGCATGCTCTCATTTTATAACAAATGCAAACTTAAAAAAATAAAAATTAAATGGTTTATGTCTGATATTTTACCCAAGTTAATCAAATTGATAAATTTGTGCCATGAGTGCAACAAGGCATTGCAATGCTTTAGTACTGCAAAGCCTTCTTGCAATACACCACCACCCATGCTATTCTGTAGATTGTGAGGCCTAAAACATAAAACCAACCAATAACATGAACTTTCGGTAGCAAAGAAATAATTACAAAAATAAAAAAGTTAATAAAAATAAAATATAAAAAAGTTAATAAAATTGATAAATTTGTCCCTTGAGTGCAACAAGGCTTTCCGGTGCATTAGCTTTGCAAAGCCTTCTTGCACTCATGAGACAAAATACATCACCACTCCTGCTATTCTGTAGATTATGAGGCGTAAAACATAAAACAAACCAAGAACATGAACTTTTGATGGCAAAAAAATAATTACAAAAATAAAAAATAAAATTAAAAAACTCCCACCCACATGCAATTTTATAATTCAAATCATATGGCTGTTGAAAAGTTAATCCTTTACCTAACACAACTAGATGATTAACTTACATCATTCCAGTAAGGAATCATTAGCTATGTTTTTGATAATAAATATAAATAAGGAAATTTGAATATTGATTTTGTGAATAGAACTGGCCAGATATGGCCGTTACATTAAGTAAGGTGAACAATCTACTGGTTAACCCTTTACCTAATGGATTTGACACATCCTTCCGTGTAATTTGCAAATTAAGTAGTTCAATAAAAATATATTTTTCAAAAAGTTCAACAAAACCTTACCATATGGCCCATCATTGAAACAAGTTCATTGAGCTCTTTCCAATGAGTGGTCACATGATAATGGTTTTGTTGAAATTTTTTGAAAAATTTGAAAAACCAGTAATTCAAATAGGACCCGGTCACCAATGCCTGGGGTAGAAGTCCTCTAAAATGGGCAACATGGATACAAATGATTGGCTGGACTTGACTTTATATCAATGTTGTGATCATGATTAGCCATTGTGAAGAAATATATGACCTTAAACACTAATAAATGAATAAAATTTCTTCAAAAGAAATTTTATCATCTTTTGGTCACTAGATATAATTCAATGTAAGGTCTGGGTGATAAAAAAAAGATTAACCTTTAATAGCTGCAAACTGCCCCTTTTTAATGGTTCTAAAAAAGTTGTTTCAAGTGCTCTTGAGATCTGAACTTGTAGGATGCATTTATCTGTGTTCTTACATCATTGTTGGCTGCTTGTACAAGCAGCCAATAATTATGTAGAAACGCTGTTAAGTCATATGCAGCTATGTTAATGTATATATGGTAGTTATTAACCCTTTACGTAACATGAAAGTCAGACGACATTTGCCCCAAAAATTATTGAATAACTATTTTTTTCATTTTTTGTCTTAAAAACATTGGTTGTGACCCCTCATTGGAACGAGCTCATTGAGCTCGTTCCAATGAGGGGTCATAACCAATGCTTTTGAGACAAAAAATGAAAAAAAATAATGAAAATTAATTGGCGATTTTTTAGAATAGCTCTGGCCGGTTTTGGCCGTTACGTTGGGTAAAGGGTTAACATTAAATTAATCCTAGGACCAAGGGTTTAACTAACAACAGGCGGATGGTTTTAGATATATTGTAACGGAATAATATAACTTTTAACTCTTAGTCCCCATACAGCCACAGACTACCATTTTTATATTGCTTTGAAAACACTCCCCCCAATTGTATTCTTCTTTGAGAACTCAACAAGGAGGCTGATTTATCTTGGTAATGTTTTTATATCATTGCTGGCTGCCTATACAGGCAGCCAACAATGATGTAGAAACACTATAAAGTCATAGACGTGTGTACGTGCATGTACAGCAGTAGAAATTATCACCAACAGTGATGTATTTATATACTTATTTATTGGGGTTTATTGACACCTTTGACAGCCAGGATCACCTCATGTCAGACAGTTTTACAGGTGTGGAAAGCTGGAGTACCTGGAGAGGACCACCGAGCAGTGACGCACAACTGTCAAGACTCACCAACATACTAACTCAACACAGCAGGGTTAGCATTGGTGGAAGACAAGTGCACCATGCAGTTCACCTTTGTACATAGTGCCACCATGCCTCCATGTGGGCAGTTAGGATTAAGTGTCTTGCCCAAGAACACAACGCAGTTACTCCTGGCGGGGATCAAACTGTGGACATTTTGGTTTGAAGTCCAATGCCGTAATCACTGAGCCACCATGATCCCCCAACAATGATGTAGAACCACTGTAAAGTCATTTGCTGCTATGTATATTCATGTACAGTAGAAAGTATAGTGGAACCCTGTAAATTGAATAGCCACTTTGCCAATGGAAATTATTCAGTTAACAGGAGTATTCAATTAACAGGGATTGTGTCACTTTCTTGTATTCCAGAGATAAACTTAACATTTATTCTATTATATCTTGTGTGACAGAGCTCCATGAGCTCTGCCAAACAAGATATAATAGATTGAATGCCTGTATTGGATGTACTGAAGCCAAATAGGTCTATAGACATAGAAAAACTGGGGAGAGCGAGAGTAATTTCCTGAAAGATTACGAGATTTTTTATTCAATTAACAGGTGTTTACTCAATAACTTATGTTCAATTAATAGGTCAAATTTGTACTGGAGATATGGTAAATGGTTTTGTGTTGGGAAATTATATTCAATTAACAGGGTTTCAGCTAAGAGATATCCAATTAAGTGGGCGCCACTGTATTATAAAATTAATCTGAGGCTTCAAGGATGAGCAAAAGACAAATTTACTTGTTTTACATATTAGTGATTAAAAGCCACTTTTTACTGATTATTAAAAACATGCACATGTTTCTGGTTTGAACCATCTTGTACTGGATTGTGAAGGCATTGTACAGTAATGTTTTGAAATCAAACATGTTGAACATATAACCCTACTATAGCTGACATGACAAGCTGCTAACACTTGCAGTATTTCTTCCTTAACCCTCTGTACAGTGATGTCAAAATGATCAAAATAATGAGCTTTATCAAACATTATTGAATTGGTAAAGTTCCTACTGGCATTATGGGAAAAGTTTGTAGTTTAAAATTTTGATATTTTGACACTCTGCTGAGAGTTAATGGCTGAAAACATAGCTTATGAATACACAGTGAGTGCGTTTCAGTTAAGGGTCATAAGCTATGTTTTTAGGTAAAGAATTAAAAAGAATAAAATTTGAATAGTGATTTTTGTGAAAAGTTCTGTCCATTAGGTGAAGTCCCGACAAAATCGCCCCTGCCAAATCCCCCCTCCCTACATAATCCCATCTGACAAAATCCCCCCTGACAAAATCCCTCCATATGTACAACAAAATCCCCCCTTGATAAAAAATGACTCATACAAATTTTTATTTTTTTTATTTTTTTTATATTATTTACACAAACTTTAAAATATGTAAAAATCAATTAATATAAGAGCAACTGATTGAGAAAAGCACTGTAATACATATAAACAACATTCTCTAACGTGACCTGGATTTTCAAGATCAAACCAACATAAGTAAGATAAGGCCAACAAACCAGAAAATATTTTTACATCCAAGTCATTGAAAACACACTAATATGAATGTCAATGGAACTGGCTTGTTGAACTGGTTCCAAAGATTTCCATATTTGTATGGTTTCATTAACATATATGGATTTTGTCTGTACTCCATATTAGGTAAAGGCTTAGGGTAATTAAGATTTTACCAACTGTATCTTTGCTAAATATGAGCTATTAGGCCTAGGAAAGTTAAGAATCTGTTTCTCAAGCATTCCCACACAGTTATTTGGGCTGCCACATGCTCTCTTTTTATAACCAATGCAAACTTAAAAAGTAATAATTAAATGGTTTATGTCTGATAATTTACCCAAATTAATAAAATTGATAAATTTGTCCTTTGAGCGCAATAAGGCTTTGCAATGCTTTAGCTTTGCAAAGCCTTCTTGCACTCAAGGGATGAAATACACCATCACCCATTCTATTTTGTAGATTATGCAGTATAATACATAAAACAAACCAAGAATTTAAACTTTTGATGGCAAAGAAAAAATTACCAAAATAAAAAATAAATTAAAAAACATCTGCCTACGTGCAGTTTTACAAAAAAAATGGCCTGAGAAACAAGATCTGCTTTGTGGGGCCTTAATTGTACTAACTGAACTGAGATTTACAAGGTTTTTTCTTAGAAAACTCATTAAGTACTATGGATGAAGTAATGGAAAGATTTGAAAGAGCTCTCGAAATCAAAGTATACACGATTTGTTTGTATTACACCGCATTTCACTGTAGTCTTCTATTCCCTTGTCCATGTTATTTCTCAATGCACAGTGTTTCTCTTTCGTCAAACATTGTCTGTCAATAATCATGTTACTTGTTGAGGCCACAACATCCTGAAGACTCTCACAGACATGTCTGATGAAGTATAGTGTGTGCATTCTATCTGGTGATGCCATTTACCAAACAATTTCCACATTCTAGACAAAGTTGTTTACAATGCAATGGCAATGGTAATAATAAATTTTCAGATAACGAATAATATTGAAAATGTAATTGAAGCAAAAGACAGTAAAGCTTAACTGCTTTCATGCTGGATATTCCTGCTCAGGACAGATAATCTCCTGCCTTAAAAATAAGAAACTTTGAGCAGATTTAACCAAAGTTTCTTCTTCAATTTGTATCAATATTTGACCAGTGATTTCTTTCATCAAATTTTAATGATTTTTCCTGGGGCACGGTGGCATTGCAGTAACCAGTTCTCGTCATTTCACCGAAGTTAAGCAACATTGAGCCTGGTTAGTCCTTGAATGGGTCACCTTCTGAGCGATCAATTCAGACTCCCGCGTTGTGTCCTTGGGTAAGGCCCTTAACCCTGATTGTCCACATGGGGGCATGATGACGCCATGTAATAAGGCATACTGCATGTTGATGGTGTGCATGTCCTCAACCAATCTAACCCTTTCTGTGCTGCAGTGCAGAGTTACGATGTTGGGGAGCTGGCAGCTGCTCTTTGTTGCTCAGTGGTTCTCTCGGGGTACTCCGGTTTCCTCCACCCGTAAAACTATCACCAGCACAATATGACCTTTGCTGTTAAAGTGTCCTTAAACCTTAATAAATAAATATAAATAATGCTTTTTCCATCATATTCTAGTCATGGTTGCTGTCCAGCAGCTGTGACTAGATATGATGAAAGATATTTAAAAAATACTCTGTGGATTAAGAGTTAAAACTATACATGAAGTCAAATAAACAACTGTTCAATGACTATTTGCTAGAAGTGACTGAATGCAGGATACTAAACAGCAGAAATAGTAACATTTCAAATGCTTCTGTGCTGGATATCCTGAATAGTTACATGTTTATTTTGTTTAATAAAATAAAAACATGCTTCACTTCAGGAAACAGTGTGGATTATCTTCCACTGAACCATTATTACCCATAGCTAGCACCTTTGAAGATAATGGTTTCGAAGGAAGAAAATTTGCAATGTTTCCCTCAGGTTTGTATGTTTGTTAGGCATTTCCTATTATCATGTAAGGTAGCATATAATAAAAACGTTTATTATATACTAGCCTGTGAATTATCGCAAATTACAAGATATTTTTTGATATCCGTCGACTTGATGGATAACAAGGAATATCCCTCATTAGCTTTCTAAATGACATCATACTTTGGCGCCTCACTTCACCTTTCATACTGTTACAAGTGATTCAGTGCTGGCTTTACCAGAAGTACCAGAAGTTCATGATATTCCAAGCCATTCTGGTGATTCTATAACTGAAAAATTAGATGTATAATAATAATAAAATAATGTATAAAAAGTGACTCCGATAGTGATACTGAGCCCTAAACTGGGTAACTTTTCTGAAAAACCTTGTTGTTCGATTCGCCCAGGAAGTTTTTTGGATGAGTTGGCGCACTCAATTCCAAATTTCTTGTTGTAAATTGGCCTTTAAAATGTTCTAAAAATTAACATTAATGAAAAATATGAGAATATTCTCATTTGTGGTATTAAAATTATTAAATTTCACCTGTGAGTTGAACAATTAGTTGGTTAAATTATCTTGGGAAAGTGGGGCATTAATTTTTAGGTTTGAGCTTTGGCAAGTACAGGCTTGAAAGAACAATCAGCTGATCTATATTATTGTTTTGAAATGTATGCATTTGCAGTTGAATTAGGTTGAATATTATGCAGTAAAATGTCACGAAGCATATAATAAAAAGAAAATCTACTCTGTTTTACTGAATATCAGGAATTATCTCATTCGTGTGGACCTGAAAATATTATTTTTCACTTGCGCAAGCGCTTGTGAAAAATAAAACTTTCAGGTCCACACTCATAAGATAATCCCTTAACCCTTTACCCAACGTAACGGCCAAAACCGGCCAGCGCTATTCTCAAAAATCGCCAATAAATATTCATTATATTTTCATTTTTTGTCTCAAAAACATAGGTTATGACCCCTCGTTGGAACGAGCTCGTCGAGCTCGTTCCAACGAGGGGTCATAACCTATGTTTTTGAGACAAAAAATGAAAAAAATTAGTTATTCAAGAATTTTTTTTGCAAGTGTCGTCTGCTTTTCATGTTAGGTAAAGGGTTAAAATAGATATCCTCTGTGTATTTTACTTCAGAATATGCAGATAATGTAGATAAGAGATGGATGAAGTATTTTTAAAGTAATATTTTTCAAATCACAATCACTTTTTTGTTCATGTACAAGGCTTCACAGTTCAAGGATGCACTCACTTAGGTCTTTTGTACTATCGCATTGTCTTATAGAATTTTTTTCTTTAGTTAATGCTTTCTTTCTGCTCTGTAGATGGCTTCACTTAGTTATTGAACTTATTTATTTCACTGTGTTACCCATTAGTATTAATTATGTATTGTTGTATTAGATTATTGATTAGTCAGTGCAATTTAATGTTGATTTGCTCTGGTTACCAACATTATGTATTGGTATGGGAAGATGTGTACTTCTTGACCCTTAAAGGCCTAATTCCAACTTTGAAAACTTTTTCGGGTTTGCAGGAAACACCTTAACAGAGGCATGTTCTAAGGACCTGCCCCTGATGTGGCATTTCCATGCAAACCACCAACCATGTTCTGGCACCACAGTGACAACGAGCAGTGAGGATGGCCCCCGGACTCACTGCCCGGTGCCACACCAACAACATTAACCATTATGGAAAATCGTACCATGAAATCGCATATTAATTAATGAAAACTCACTCACAACGTGATGGTAGGTTAGGTGGCCCTCAGAAGGAGCATTGTAGATCAGAAATCTGACAGTCGAACAACCAGACTGACACCCGCTCCGATAACCACCTAAGAAGAGGACAGAGAAGGTCAATAGGGAGGTCCACAATCTTTCAAGTTGGCATGACGCCCTGTCTGGGGACCACTCATTGGCTCGGTAGACCAGCTGAGAAGCCACCAGCCCAGTATGAGCAAGAAGGCACCATCATCCCTCACCCACTTACGGGTTGCACATGCACGTTGCATCCCCAAGTGAAGATTCTCTCTGTCTGTCTTTGATAACTTTTTACTGTAACAAAACAAGTGCTGCAATATGCAGACATTAGGTAAACTTGAAAGTTACATTTTAAGTACCTGGAGTGCGGTGGCTCAGTGGTAGACTGTTGAACTTCCATGCTGGAGGTCCCAAGTTCGATCCCATCCAGGACGACCCGCATTGTGTCCTTGGGCAAGGGCACGATGACACCATGTACTAAGGCGTATTGCATGTCAATGGTGCACATGTCTTCAACCAGTGCTTGAGCGGAACTTGAACAGAATTAGAATGTTGAGGAGCTGACAGTTGCTCGGTGGTTCTCTCCGGGTTCTCTGGCTTCCTCCACCTGTACAACTGTCACGATTAGCCATTGTGCATAAGTAAGTGACCTTAAACACCAATAAATAAATAAATATTTTAAGTACCTTGACAGTTGTCTCTTGACAAGTCTTGGCTGCCTATGTAGGCATCCAAGACTTGTCTAGAAACAGCTGCCAAAGCCACAGTATGTAGACTGTCGAAGTGCAACCAAAATGCATAAAACTCTCCTGGCCTTTAATGGTTAAACTCATTTTGTGTCATCCACCTGTTAACCTGTATAGAGCAGAATTGAGAAAAATGTATGCTCTGGTATTTACTAACCCTTTACCTAACAAAGGCAGAGGACACATGGAAACAAAATTCTTGAATAACTCATTTTTTTTAATTTTTTGCATCAAAAACACACATATGAGATAATCTTGCACTCGAAAGGTAAACAGTATATTTTGCATACATTGGTTATCTTGCATGCCATGTGTATCAGGTAATGAACAATCAGAGTCATGAATGCAGGGATATAGTAACCATTTCGAATTTGGGAGGGTAAGAGGGGAGGGGGCATGGTCAAACAAGGACACCAACACAATGATATATGTCAGTGGTGTGCCATGTGTCTTAGTTGCATTGTACAAACACAAAACTATATTTGTGACTCACACACCTCTGCATTGAGAAAAACGCACATTTGTGCCTCTATATTGAACAAACAATGTTTTGGTTTGTGAGGAAGTTTGTTCAATATGGAGCCGGGGGCACGGTAGCATTGCGGTAACCGGTTCTCGTCAGATCACCGAAGTTAAGCAATGTTAGTCCTCGGATGGGTGACTGTCTGAGCGATCGATTCGGACTCCCACGTTGTTCCCTTGGGCAAGGCACTTAACCCCGATTGTCCACATGGGGGAACAATGACGGCGTGTACTAAGGCGTACTGCACGTTGATGGTGCACATGTCTTCAACCAATCTAACCCTGCCTGTTCTGCAGTGCGGAGTTATGATGTTGGGGAGCTGGCAGCCGCTCGTCGTTGCGTGGTGGTTCTCTCCGGGTACTCTGGCTTCCTCCACCAGTAAAACTGTCACGGTCATGATTAGCCATTGTGCATAAGTATGTGACCTTAAACACCAATAAAAAAATAAATAACAATATGGAGCCACACGTGTGCATTTATTCTCAACTTTAAAAGCCTGTAGAAGAGACAAATCGAAACAAGGGAATCTTCAGTACCATAGTAACTCACTGCACCCTGATGTCAAAACGGCAAAGTTTTCAGCAGCAAATATTTCCCATAATGCAGTTGATCTTTGACCAACTATGCCTTGTTTGACAGAGCTCAGTGAGCTCTGTCAAACAAGATATCATTGGTTAAATTCCTAGTTAAACAAGAAAAAAAATGGAAGGATTGGAGAAAATTTGGTTTCACTACCAGAGTTCTAAGGGTTAAAAGTAAAGAGCCTGTATACCCTCTCTTTGCTAATTCCCAATAAGATTGACGAGTTAGTAAAGATAATGTTGGTCTAAACTCTCTCACTTGGAGCACGGTGGCTCAGTGATTATGGCATTGAACTTCAAACCAAATCGTTTGATCTCTTCCAGGGGTAACTGCATTGTATCCTTGGGCAAGGCACTTCATCCTGCATGCCTGTGTGAGGGCATGTTGATGCTGTGTACTAAAACGTACTGCATGTCGATGATGCACTTGTCTTCAACCAATGCTAACCCTGCTTTGTGTGGAGTTAGTACGCTGGGGAGTCTTGAAGTTGCTGGCTGTTGCTCAGTGGTTCTCTCTGGGGACTCTGGCTTCCTCCACCTGTAAAATTGTCTGACACAAGGTGACTCTGGCTGTCGAAAGTATTGTTAAATCCCAATAAATAAATAAATAAATTCAAGAATCTGTTGCTATGTTAGCAATGAGCAAAAACATCATTGGTTTGAATCATATCTGAAAAACAAAGTGTCAGCTCTTCCTGCACACCAGAAATTTTAGAATTAATGTTTGGTGGCTGTCTAAGAAGAATATTGTCAATAATGTATTGTTGGGAAGTAGATGTTACACACATCTTTAATATGCCAACAAACTTGGTTATTGACCAGAAAAATCACAAAGGTGAATGCCATTACAGGCAATTTTTCATAATGCCTTCCAGATTTTGAGAAACAACAGTAATAGCCAGCAGCGATGTTAGAGTTGGCATATAAATTGTCAACAATTCCATTGGCACACTGCAGGCCACATTTCTCACCTGCTCTTTTTCAAATTTCATGGGTAACTTTGGTGTGATGTCTAGATGGGAGCTATCAAATTTTTCTGATAGTACATAAATTGTCAACAATTCCATTGGCACACCATACAGGCTGCATCTCTCACCCGATCAGTTCCAAATTTAATATGTGGCTTTGGGGCAATGTCTAGATGGGAGCTATTGAATTGTTTTGAATTTTGTTGAAAAACATGACCACCAGAAGCCATCATGGATTTGGTACATAAATTGTCAACAATTCCATTAGCACACTCTACATGCCGCCTCTCTCGCCCGATCATTTCCAAATTTCGTATGTGATTTTTGGACATTGTCTGTATGGTAGCTATTGAATTTTTTTTAATTTTGTTGAAAAACTTGGCTGCCAGTGGCCATCTAAGACACGGCATATAAATTGTCAACAATTCCATTAGCACACCCTACAGGCCACATTTATCACCCGATCTTTTTCGAATTCTATCTGTAGCTTTGGTGTCATATCTAGATGGGAGCTATCACATTTTTGGGGGAATTTTGTTGAAAAACATGGCTGCCAGCAGCCATCTTGGATTTGGCATATAAATTTTCAACAATTCCTTTAACACACCCTACAAGCTACATATCTCACCCAATTTTTTTCTAATTTCATATGTAAGCTTTGGTGTAATGTCTACATGGGCGCTATCGCATTTTTCTGAATTTCATTCAAAAACATGGTCACCATCGTCGAGCTTGGATTTGGCATATAATTTGTCAACAGTTCCATTAGTACACCCTGCAGGTCACATCCCTCACCTTTCATATGTTGCTTTGGTGTGGTGTCTTTTCTGTAGAAACTTGATTAAATGGCATTGATGGAGCTTTCTATTCAGTTCAGTCCCTTCATGGACAAGTTGAGCGGCAGTGTCATTGACACTTTCATTTTACACAATCAATGGTTTTCTGATTATTATGAGAAAACACACCCATACATTACAGTGTTTTTTTAAAGTTTATATGTAAGTGTAGACTTCTGTTCCTCATTGTGTACATAAACCCAGTATTTATGTCACAAGTTTGTATTTTTTGTGTGAGTAGTTTCCACAGCATTTTCATTCTTTCAGATCTTATTGAACTTATAATGTTTGATGCTTTTTCTGTATTAAATTTTGGATTAACTGTCTCATTTTCATATTACAATTCCAAAATGAAATATGGGTTCTGTATTTCAAGGATGAAGAAAACCTAAAAAATGATAAAAAAAAATCCAAAACAGTTTTCAAATGTTTAGGTCTTTTTAGTCAAAGATGACAGCAATGTCACTATGTTTGTAAATGTGGACAAAATTAGCAGCAGCTTCAGTTAGAATTAGCCATAGTTAAAATATTTGAAAAGAAAGAAGTGAGTAGAATTGAGATTGTGAAAATCTAAAAAATATATAATCATCAGCCTTGTGTGGAATTGAGTGCCATTTTGAAAATAGAAGAAATTCCTGTGCACCTGACCTGCTTTAAAGTACAGTCGCCATGGTCTGGTCGTAATCCACGCAAGAGTAGTGATTTCCATGTGTGCATTTACCAGGTAATAAAAATTATCATCATCAAAATTTTAATTAATGAAGCACCAGGTTGTACCCAGTGCGTCATTAATTATATTTTTGATGATTATTCCTGTAATTAGTATTTGGAATCCAATATTATTGTGTCCATGGAAACATTGCCTACCCATGGAAAGTGACCTGTCCATTGCAGCCGTTCTGTATCTAATACGGAGACAAGCACATCAAGTGGCATTTTGCACAGTATTGGACATATTTTCCAAAACAGTGCCTTGAAACAAAAAAACAGTCTTTAGTTTCAATTTATCATTCCATTTGGTTGGATAGCACAGTATAAACTCAGGATAATTTTGATGGGAAATATACATGCTTTATTGGTCCACTCTCAATGGTAGAGAGCTTAACTCTTTACCCAACGAATCTGCCTGCCGCATCCGTCCGCGTAATGTGCAAATTCAGCAGTTGAAAAAAAAAATTATTTTTCAAAAAATTTCAACAAAACCATATCATGTGACCTTCGTTCCAACGAGGGGTCACATGATATGGTTTTGTTGAAATGTTTTGAAAAACTTTAAAAAATTATATTTAAAATAATAAATTTTGATATCATCTGTGTTGGGTAAAGGGTTAACCCTTTACCCAGTGCACACAATATCAAAACTTGTTATCTTAATTTTTTCCCCTCAATTTTTCAAAACTTTTAACTCTTTACATGTGGCTGGTAGAAATTCCTGCCAGGACACAAAATCTCTCTCTCCACTGAAATAAGTATAGTTTGGTCACACTTAACCAACTTACCTCCTGAAAATTGAATAGACTTTTTGACCAATGATTTCTTCAGTTGAATTTAGATGAATTTTTCATCAAATCTAGTCATGGCTGCTGTGAAATCATGACTAGATTTAATGAAAAATATGAAAATACTCAGCATGTTAACTCTTAGAAGCCGGGGAATCAGAATGAATTTATTGAACATGACATACCGCGAAAAACTTACAGTTAAGCAGGTGCTTCAAGTCAAGTGTCGTCTGCCTATTCAGGCAGACGACACTTGACTAGAAACACCTGCTCAGTGTTTAATTCTCCCCCAGCCCAAAGATAGCCGACCAGTCATAGTTAGATTACTTGCCGTATTACATCACAGGCAAGAAAACTCGACTCCCGGCTTCTAAGAGTTAAGAGTTGAAGACAACCCTAGCATATGACCAGCTTGTTCCAATGAGGGGTTGCATGATATCATTTTGTTGAAATTTTTTTTTTCAACTGCTTCATTTGTAAATTAGGTGAGTTGACACAGCTGATATAATGGATAAATGGTTAATAGCTATTTTGGGGGGGGGGGGGGGGGGTGCACGGTGGCTCAGTTGGTAGAGGTGCAGGCTGCAAGCCGAGAGGTCCTCAGTTCAAATCCCACCTGCAGGAACCGCGTTGTGTCCTTGGGCAAGACACTTCACCCCCATTGCCCATGTGGGGGCACGGTGGTGTTGTGTACTAAGGCGTACTGCACATCGATGATGCACCTGTCTTCAACCAGTGCTAAATCTGCTTGTGTGGAGTCAGTATGTTGGGGAGCTGACAGTTGCCCACTGTTGCTCGGTGGTTCTCTCTGGGTACTCTGGCTTCCTCACCCATAAAACTGTCGCGGTCATGATTAGCCATTGTGCAGAAATATGTGACCTTAAAACCCCTAAGAAATAAAGAAATAGCTATTTAGAGCTTGCTGCTAATTGTTTCAACAAAGATGAGGGTTTTCATTTTTAGCTCAACTTTGGCAAAGCCAAATTTGAGCTTTTGTCATGGCCCGTCGTCCGTCTGTCCGTACGTCAACAATTGGATACGGCTTGGGCTAGAGGCTGTATTTATGAACCAATCTTTACGAAACTTCTTGGGTACCTTTGTTATGACCGTGGGACGAGAACGAGTGTTTTTGTGTGCGGTCCGAAATTCAAGATGGCTGCCAGCCGCCATTTTGTACTGACGATGCAGAAATCTGTTTTTTGTACAGAACTTCCATATGAAAGCTCTGATTTGAATAATTTTTTATATGAATGTTTAGTACCATGGGATACATCACATATAATACAGGTTTTTTTCTCGTGCGTAAATTGTGCAAATTAGACTAATTTTGATGTTTTTTGGGGTTACTTTCAGCACTGTAAGTGTAAATGCCAATACGGCTCGGGCTAGAGGCCGTATTTATGAACTGATCTTTACGAAACTTCTTGGGTACCTTTGGTATCACCATGGGACGAGAACGAGTGTTTTGGGGTCTGGTCTGAAATTCAAGATGGCCGATGGCAGCCATTTTGTACAAAATTAGGTGCAATCAGATTTTTGCACAGAACTTCCATATGAAAGCGCTGATTTGAATAATTTTTTGTGTGAATGTTTAGTACCATGGGATACATCACATATAATACGGGTTTTTTTCTCATGCAGAAATTATGCAAATTAGATGAACTTTGATTTTTTCAGTGCGACTTACACACAGTAAGTACACATGTCAATACGGCTCAGACTAGAGTCTGTATTTATGAACTGATCTTCACGAAATGTCTTGGGTACCTTTGTTATCACCTTGGGATGAGAACGAGTGTTTCTGGGTGCGGTCTAAAATTCAAGATGGCTCCCAGTGGCCATTTTGTACCGAAATTAGGTCTAATCAGTTTTTTGTACACAACTTCTATACAGCTCAGACTAGAGGCCATATTTATGAACCAATCTTTACGAAACTTCTTGGGTACCTTTGTTATCACCGTGGGATGAGAGCGAGTGTTTTTGGGTGTGGTCTGAAATTCAAGATGGCCACCAGCAGCCATTTTGTACCAAAATTAGTGCAATCAGTCTTTTGTACAGAACTTCTGTATGAAAGTTCTGATTTGAATAAATTTTTGTATGAATGTTTAGTAACATGGAATACATCACATATTGTAAGGGTTTTTTTTTCGTGCAGAAATTATGCAAATTAGATGAAATCTGATTTATTCAGTGCTACTTACACAATGTAAGCACACTTGTCAATACGGCTCAGGGTGGTATTTATGAACCGATCTTCACAAAACTTCTTGGGTACCTTTGTTATCACCTTGGGATGAGAATGAGTGTTTCTGGGTACGGTCCAAAATTCAAGATGGCTGCCAGTGGCCATTTTGTACCGAAATTAGGTCCAATCAGTTTTTTGTCACAAGTTCTATACAGCTCGTATTTATGAACTGACCTTCACAAAACTTCTTGGGTACTTTTGTTTTCACCTTGGGACAGGAACGAGTGTGTTTTGGTGTGCCTTTGTTATCACTGTGCTATGAGAACAAATATTTTGGGGTTCAGTCAGACCCACTCTGGGACTCAAAGATTTTTTTCTAGTTTAGCATCTGACTGTCACCCACCTTTACAATACTTTACCTATACATTTGTTACAGGCAACGGTCAGTATTTTTGTACAGACCGTTACAATACTTTATATGTACCTTTGTTATCAGGTCATTACCTAGATGTTTGTCATTGCTGTGTCACATACTATCTATGTCCATGTCTTTGTCTTGACAAGTTGAGCTACAGTGTCATTGACACTTTCATTACTTCTGAGGGTGATAATCTGCCATAACACACTGAACAAAAGCAGTATATTTTTTTTTTTATTATCGACTTGATAGATATTGAGAAATATTCCTCAGTAGCTTTCTAAATGATGTCACGCTATCCCGCATTACGTCGCCTTGAAGGAACGATTAACTGATCTTTGTTATGGTTTTGAAACATGCATTTCTCATCGAATTGGGCTGAATATTGTGCAATAAAATATCTTGTAGCATATAATAAAAAAGAAAATCTACTCTATTTTAGTCAGTATCTGGAATTATCTCATGAAAAATAAAACTTTCAGGTCCTCATGATGAATTTTTCCAGTAGCTTCAGCACATGAAGTCGCCTTTAACGTTACCATTGAGGGGAATGATCAGCAGCTTTTTATCCCCGCATTTTCAAAAATGCGGGGATATTTTCGTGATCTCCATCCGTCTGTCCGTCCGTCCGTCACACCCTGAAAGGCCTCCGGTGGTTCCAGTGGAACCACTTTTATCGATAGAAAATCAGTTTTCATCGAAAGGCTCCTAGGGTATTTAATTTGAAATGCTTGAACTATGTTAATGTGTTCAGGTAGCAACTCTAGATGTGCATGAAGGTTTAGAAATTTTGATTCGGCCCCCGGTGGTTCCAGTGGAACAACTTTTATCGTTAGAAAATCAGTTTTCATTGAAAAGCTCCTAGGGTATTCAGTTCGAATCGTTTAATCTATGCTAATGCGTTCAGGTAACATCTCTAGATGTGCATGAAGGTTTCGGAATTTTGATTTTGCCCCAGGTGGTTCCAGTGGAACCACTTTTATCGTTAGAAAATCAGTTTTCATCGAAAGGCTCCTTGGGTATTAATTCGAAATGTTAAGACTATGCTAAGATGTTGCTAAGGAAATGTGGGGATACACCATTGTGTGCTTTGCACACAAATAACTCAATCTAGTTGTTATTGTCTTGAAACTGTTTACAGTCGAATTGAGCTGAATATTGCGCAGTAAAATGTCACGTAGCATCTAATAAAAAGATTCTTTAATAATTATTGTTTAAACTAATAAAAAGAAAATCTACTCTGTTTTAGTGAATATTAGGATTTATCTCACTTGTGTTCAAGCTCTCAGGAAAAATAAATCTTTCAGGTCCACACTCATGAGATAATTAACGATATTCACTAAAATATCCTGTTTTTATTCACAGGGCTTATTTTGGTCCTTGAGAACTTCAAAAATCCTTGAATTGAAAAGTGTTTTTTCCAGGACTTGGAATTACGTGAAATTTGTGTAGTAGCCTTTAAAGTCCTTGATTTTTAAGTTTGTTTCAAAGTTTTAATTTTTATTGCTCAGCATTGCTAAATTTAAATGTTCTGTCATCAGTGTTAATTTTAATTTTTTCATTTATGATCAAAAACAGTCATTATGTACCGCCTAGAGGACTTGGAAATACGAGAATTTATTAAACATTAAAAGGTGTCATTGCTTGTAGCCAAGTATTTTTAGCTCGCCTGACTTTCAGTCGAGAGTTGTTGTGATCACTCATTGTCTGTCATCTGTGAACATGGTGTTTGTGTCTTCTCCTCCCAAACCGCTGAACCAATTTAATTGAAATTTGAGGTAATAGTTTGTTATGACATCGCATTTTGATTTTGTTAAAATCAAGTTGCCTCGCCCCTCGGTAGGGCTACGCTCAAAAAGTGAGCTTAAATCTTAAAAAATCTTCTTCTCATGAACCAGCTGTAGCAGAGACTTGATATTTGGTATGCAGCTTCCTTTTGGGGTGCAGACTCAGATTTGTTTAAGAGAAGTTTGAGGAGCTATATTTGCCTTCGTTATGGGAAGAATTTTTGCCCTGCCCAAATTTTCTATTTTCCGAACCGAAAGGCTGATTTGAACCAAATTTGATCTGAGCGTTTATTGGGTCATAAGTACTTAATTTATGCCAAAAAAAATTTCCCGTCGCCCCATGGGAACCGCAGGAGCTAAAAATAGAAAAAAATTAAAACACCCATATCTCCAAAACTAAATGGCACTGAATTCTAATTTGGTGTGAAGCTTTCTTAGTACCAACAGAATGGAATGGTAAAACAAATTGCTATCGGTTTTATCATGGGGTACTTTTTCGGGACTTTGAAACAGTACTGAGCCAGCATTTTTTAACACTGTGGGTAATGGGAAAAACATTTAAGACAACTTTTTCTCCCAAACCACTGCTCCAAAAGCTTTCAAATTTCACATATAACATCTTTGGAAAATTGTTTCACATGTTTATTGAAATCAAATCCCTGGGTCCATATTTGGGCTCTCTATGGGAGCCCAAATGTTTAAATTAGTGCAGTATGAGGAATATTCTTTAAAAATCTTCTTCATCAGGTCTACTAATCAGAATCTTTCGGTATTTGTTATGTAGCATCCTTAGGGGGGATGAGATTTATGTTTGTTCAAGCCAAATCCCTGGGTTCATATTTGGGCTCACTGTGGGAGTCTGAATTATAACTTAGTTCAAAAAATTTTTTTTTCAGATCCAGAAGTCAGAATGTTTGGATATTTGGTATGCAGCATCCTTAGGGGAGTGAAATCCAAGTTTAAAAATTTTCTTCTTCAGATCCAGCAGTCGGAATATTTTGATATTTGGTATGCAGCATCCTCAGAGGTGGGGGGGGGGGGGATTCAAGTTTGTTTAAGCCAAGTCCCTAGGTTCATATTTGGGCTCACTGTGGGAGCTCGAATTGTAACTTAGTTCAAAATGAGAAATTTTCTTTCAAAATTTTCTTCTTCAGATCCAGCAGTCAGAATGTTTGGATATTTGGTATGCAGCATCCTTAGGGGAATGAGATCCAAGCCAAGTCCCTGGGTTGATATTTGGGCTCTCTGTGGGAGCCCAAATTATAACTTAGTTCTATATGAGGAATATTCTTCAAAAATCTTCTTCTTCACATCCACCAGTCAGAATCCTTTGATATTTGGTATACAGCATCCTTACAGAGGTGAGATTCAAGTTTGTTCAGGCCAAGTGCCTGGGTTCATACTTGGGCTCCCTATGGGAGCTCGAATTATTACTTAGTTCAATATGAGGAATATTCTTTAAAAATCCTTTTTTTTAGATCCACTGGTCAGAATCTTTTGATATTTTGGTATAAGCTTTTCTTAAGAGGGGCAGATGCAACTTGTTGGAATAATTCCCTGGGTTGATATTTAGGCTACCATGTCAGGTGAGTGCCCTCCAGCCCCCTGGGGCCTCTTGTATTTTTAGTGAAATGTCATCTGCCTGATTAGGCAGACAACACTTGACTAAAGTCTATTGTCTAGACTATGCAACTTTTCTTGTTGAGTATTAATGAAACATAAGTCTGAATCCCTTTTGTACCATATTGAAAGCATGAAGACTTAACTTGAGGCATTTCAGTGCTATTGTTAACCCTTCCTTTACCTGATGAATCAGCTGCATCCAAAGCTTAATTTTGAAATTAAACAGTTGAAAAAAAATATATTTTTCAAAATATTTGAACAAAACCGTTTCATGTGACCTCTCTTTGATGAGCTTATTCCAATGAGGAAGTCATATGATAAGGTTCTGTTGAATTTTTTTTTTTTAATTTAAAAAACAAGAATTAAAATAAGAAATTTTGATATCTTGTGCATTGGATAAAGGGTTGACTGATAACTGTATCCTTTTTTAGAAGTCTAACTTAAAGCTGTTTGCAATTGGAATACTCTCAAAAATTGTTTAATACTTTACCTAACACTGTATTTTTAAAAAATAAATTAAATTTCGCATTTTTCTAAAACAAATTTTTTAATAAAACCATTCAAATATGGATAGCATTAGAACCAGCTCAACAAGTTGGTTCTAATGATATCCACATTTATATAGTTTTATTAAGAAACTTCTGAGATATCTTAGGCTGTGGTAGGCTTAATCAGGTTAATTTTTGGACCATTTTTGGCTGCTATGTTAGGTAAAGGGTTAACCCTTTACCCAACGAATCGGCCACATCCGCCCGCGTAATATGCAAATTCAGCGGTTGAAAACATATTATTTTTTTTAAAAATTTCAACAAACCATATCATGTGACCCCTCGTTGGAACGAGCTCGTCGATGTCGTTCCAACGAGGGGTCACATGATATGGTTTTGTTGAATTTTTTTTAAAAATTAAAAAAAATGATATTTAAAATAATAAATTTTGATATCGTCTGCGTTGGGTAAAGGGTTAAAAGGTCAGTGACTCAAAAGGATCATTGGAAGTCCTTGGGTTTACCTTATCCTGCAGACAGTGAAACCTGCAAGCATATTTATCAGTTAAAATTCAGTTGAGTGTGCGATAATTCAATGGGTGCTTGACAAATATGCCAGTAGTAATGAAATTCTATGAAGGTATTCCACTTAACCCTTTACCCAATGTAACGGCCCAAAAGGGCCAGCTTTATTTCACAAATATCGCCAGTTAATTTTTATTATTTTTTCATTTTTTGTCTCAAAAACATAGGTTATGACCCCTTTTTGGAACGAGCTCATCGAGCTCGTTCCAATGAGGGGTGCATAACCTATGTTTTTGAGACAAAAAATGAAAAAAATTAGTTATTCAGGAATTTTATTTGCAAGTGTCGTCTGCTTTTCATGTTAGGTAAAGGGTTAAGTGGAATGCTCAGTGAATGTTTGAAGAGACCTATTTAAAGTCTGTATCTCAGGTCTCTCTGCCTGGATGGTCTGTTATACATAGTTAATTGGAATTTCACATCACATAATTGGCCAACTGAAATGAAATATTGAGGGATTTTTTTTTTGTTCAGTATGTTTCAGGCCTTGTTCAAGACATAGTAATCAGAGCGGCATCAAATGTGGGTGAAGACACTGAAGAATGATACTGAAGATTTCTGTAGCACTTTGTAGAATGTGTTAACCATTTAATGTTTAGATGCATAAAGAGCAGCAATTTTGAATATTCAGCAATAAAAGTCTTGTAATCTGTATTTAGCACAATTGTGCCAATTATTTCTTCATATTATATTCCAGAATAAATGATGTGCATAATATAATTGCATGCATTAACATAATAGTGTTTGATTTGAGACAGTTTTGAGAAAATATAGATTTATTTGTTGAGATTTGATCAACACAATGTTTATATGACCATATACAAAAAAGGATCTCAATCTCAGTGGTTACGGAATTGGTCTTCAAACCGAAAGGTCCTTGGTTCTAACCCCACCAGGGGTAACTGCATTGTGTCCTTGGAAAAGGCTCTTAATCCCAATTGCTCATGTGGGAGCATGGTTGCACTTTGTAGTGAGGCGTACTGCACGCCGATGCGCACTTGTATTCAACCAGTGATAACGCTGCTTGTGTGGAGTTAGTATGTTGGGAAGACTGGCAGTTGCTCACCATTGCTCAGTGGTTCTCTCTGGGTACTCCAGCTTCCTCCATCCAAAAAATGGCTGGCACAAGGTGTCCCTGGCTGTTGAAAATATTGTTAAACTCCAATAATTAAATAAATTCACTTCATACTGCCATGCTCTTGTTGGACATTTGTGACTTTCATGCATTTACAAAACAAAACATGTAACGGTATTTTGTGCTAATACCACAGCTCATTAGAGTAAACCATGTGTTCAAGAGGGAATGCCCATCTGAGAGATATCAAACTTTCTGAAGAAAAGACTTAGCTGAACATGTATTAAGTGGAAGTTCCTGGACTAAAGTAAAGGGCAGCCATCCAAAATTAGGCATTCTATGCTTCCCTGACTGAAGGTGCTTTAGAAACTGTCACATTTCACAAAGAAGTGAACTTTTGTTCAAGACAAGAGTGAATGTTTAATATCACATATTTCGGGATCTAATGTTAACCTTTACTTAACTCAAACAGCAGACAACACTTGTGAACAAGTTTATTGAATGGCTAAAAATGTTCAGTTTTTGCCTCATAAACATAGCTTGTGACTCCTTCACTGGAACAAGCTAAATGAGCTTGTTGAAATGAGGGCTCATAAGCTATGTTTTTGAAGCAAAAAATTAAATAATAATAAAATTAGGATTGTAATTTTTGTGAATCGTCCTGGCGTTTCTTTTGCTGTTACATCAGGTAAAGGGTTAGACCAACTGTTGTCATTTTATTTCGGACAGTGCATGAGTTTTCGATCTGAGCATAGATGAAATAAACTTGGGTTTTTCAGCAGTACAATAAGTGGCTTCTGAGATGATGTGTGGGCACACCATGGAAACATAATCTCATTGTCTGATATACCAGTCATTCTGCAATTGGAAAATTTCTTTTGAGTGAGACGAGACCATGTCTCATTGAACTTACAGTGATGTGATCACAAAAGCAATCTCTTGATCACATTGCGATCTGGCAATGATGACACTTACATCATTGGCCAAGATTACATAAATAAAATATTGTAAAATCTAGACCAGTGGTGGGCAAGAGTGGGACATATCTTGGGGATGACAAAATATGTAAATTAAGTGATGAAATGTAGAGGTCTGTTTGAAACTATCGACCGAAATATACTCATCGATGCATGTGGATAGGTCAGCACATGATGTCTAGCCCCAGGTAGCAATCTATGCATGCCTTCCACTGATGACTAAATGGAGAAAAATGAAGAGAAAGAGTATCTGACATTCAAGATTTGTGCCTTTCTTATTTTGATAACTGAGATTTTACAGTCTTTTGTGGAAGAAGCAGACAGAGAATTTTGATCACGACCCAGTTATGTTCCAGTCAAACCTGGAAATAAGCAATCTATCATTTGTAGAATGAATTTGCTGATGCTAACCCATACAGTGGGTAGGAATCCCCCAATTTATCCCCTGGATACCTCTTTCTGTTTAGGCCCGAGACTTTGATTCAGATTGAGGTTCACAGAGGATAATTTAGTAATGCTACCCTGCATAGCAGGGTAGCATCACCAAATTCACCATCTGGGGACCTCATTTTGCAGATGCCAGTCAGCTTATTACCAGGCTTGATTTCCAATCGATATTCTGTATCTTCTTTTATAATCGCAATACTGCATCGGAAATGAAGCAGTTCATAGATACTGTGTTAAAAAATTAGGTTTTCCATGGTAATAAGTGCCTGACCCTAGAATGTGCCACAGTGCTTGTTTGCTTGGGTAAAAAAGTGCCGCTGTGCTTCTAAAAGAGGATCTGATATCCCAACACATGTGGTGGAAGTCCTCTAACGTGAGCAACATAGTTATAAATGATTGACTACACTTAACTTTATACTTATGCTGTGATGATGGTATAGCCATAGATTTGGGCAGTGGCATTAAACACCAATAAATAAATAGTAACCCTGGAATTTATTCTTGTGTTGTGGTCATGATAAAGCTATATGTGCTGAAAGTGACCTTAAACACCAATAAACAAACATTTAACTTATCCCCAGAGATTACTTGCCAAAATTTCTTTGTTTCTTTCATTTTAATATTATGACTTTTGTTGTCAAAAAAAATTGTTTAACTGGTAGAGTGCTGGAAGACCATATTTGGGCTTTATTCTGAAGTGTCGGTACCACGACTTAAAGGTTTCATATTCAATGGATGTTCTACATATCACCTTTGAAGTGAAATTGTTTAGTCTGTTAGTATTTGCCTTGTTACAATTTATGGGAGAGTGCCTATTGGCACTCTACCATAAATTGTAACAAGGCAAAGATATGTGAAGAAATTTTGATGACCAAAAATAATTCGGCACTCTACCAGTTAAGCCACATGAATTCAGTTAAAAGTATTTTTGTGTGAAATGTGTATTTACTCTGACATTTGCTCAACTATTGAATTATGTTCATAAGTTTGACTTCCAATAGAACTGAGTAAATACACTTGACCTAAATGGCTCTTAACAATATAAAATCTTCAGACTATACTTTTTGGTTGACAATTTGTGTTATTTGTTTTGTATATTAAAACATTTTCTTGTGTTTAATTGTTATTTGTCCGATGCCATATTTGACTTAAGGTTTAATACCAGGAATGGGAATTCAAAAGCTCTGCGGCTCCAGGTTCTGAAAGTCAATCATGATACCCTGGAAATTCATAGACCATGGTATCAATGATTGTGTATTATAGTTTATGAGATTACAGTGAATTTCAGTTTCTTCCAAGACCAGCATCACTGTCGGAGCTATGATTTAATCTTATGTATGAGAATTTCCTTGTTACGGGTTCTGAAAATGAATGGTAATACCCAGAAAATTCCTAGACTAGAATTGAGAATCAAAGGTTGTGAAATGCACCTTCCTTGTTTTACTATGCCAGACATGCTGTTTATATCTTAACAGAATTTGCCTTTTGCAGTGAAAGTCATAGAGAGGATCTCAAACAAGTGATGTTTGGATATAAGATTTTTTGAAACGAGTTTGATGAATTTGATTCACAATGAGCCTTTAGGCGAGTTGTAAATCAAATTCATCAAACTCGTTTCAAAAAATCTTATATCCAAACATCACGAGTTAAAGATTCTGTATATCACATGAATTTTCGAATGTTTTTTACACTTTTTCTTTAATTCATTGTCGCTAAATTCTCCCAAAACAACCGACAATCAGTTCGTTGGCTCAGATGCTTCACACCATGATGTCATGAATGTGCTTTTCTTGCACCTGTTGTCGTAATTGACGTCTTGTGAACGTCATGCCAAGAATACAATGCTGCTGCTGCTGCTGCTGCTGCTGCTGCTGCTATGGGACTATGTGCCGATTAGACACTAGTTGATAATCAGGAAATAAGACATGAGTTGTTACGTCGAAATTAACGATGTTTCATGTGATATATAAATATAAATCACAGAGTAGATTAACTTTTAACCCGCAGAGTATTTTTTAAATACTGTTCATCAAATCTAGTCATGTGCAGCAGCCATGACAAGATTTGATGAAAAATTCATCAAAATTTAACCAAAGACGTCATTGGTGAAAACGTCCATTCAATTTACTGGAGCAACATTTGGTTAAATATACCCAAATTATACCTATGTCTGTGGTAAAAGATTTTGTGTACTGGGTAGTAATATCCACGAACAGCATGCAAGAAGTGATGTGGTTTGAAGTTTATTCATCTGTCAAACATTATTGTTGTATACATGTGTATATGTGTATTTGTTGCAGGCCTGAAAACAAGCAGTCTGACATTTGCAGAATGAGGTCCCCAGAGGATGAATTTGATGACGCTATCCCATACAGTGGGCCTCTGGGTACCTCTTTCTGTTTAGTTTTAAGACCCTGATTCAGACTGAGGTTCATAGAGGGTAAATTTAGTGATGCTGTCCTGCTATGCAGGGTAGCATCACAAAATTCACCCTCTGGGGACCTCATTTTGCAGATGTCAGTCTGCTTATTTTCTGGCTTGATTTGTTGTCAAAATTCAAATGATGTTCTTCATGTCTGAAGCAGATCCATTTCATTATTTGTTAACCTTTTTATTTATATTAGTGCTTCGTTGCTGCTTTATATTTTACTAAAACTAAGGCCTTCGTGCCATCACCTCTCATGCATGTATTATCTCAGTCTTGGCCAGTCACCGGATTTAAGGTCCAGTTTTTTGCAAACTTCACTGTTTCCATTAAACTCTTATTTTAACCCTTTACCTAACAAATTGTCTGCATCTGCACTGTAATTAACAAAGTGAGCAGTTGAATAAATATTATTATTACTTTCCAAAAGTACGATTTACTGGGATTTCCGGGTTTGATTATAAACAATAACTTCACAAGTGAATTATGCAATCAACAATTGGGTCATGTATCCGTGCGCGCAAACGAAGACGCTTTGCCAGGGGTGTAATGGGGACTTCATTGTTTTTTGTTTTTTTAACCCTTTACCTAACATGAAAAGCAGACGACACTTGCAAAAAAAAAATCTTGAATAACTATTATTTTCATTTTTTGTCTCAAAAACAAAGGTTTTGATCCCTCATTGGAATGAGCTTGTTCCAATGAGGGGTCACAACCTATGTTTTATAGACAGAAAATGAAAAAATAATGAAAATTAATTGGCGATTTTTTAGAATAGATCTGGCCGGTTTTGGCCGTTCTGTTAGATAAAGGGTTAAATAATATAATTATCGTTAATAATGAAAAGTTATAAACAGAGTAATCACTTGACTGGACTGGACTGGTTACGTGAAATAATTCATTCGAGGTGAGGGACTATATTGTAAAACACTTGTGCGCATTCGCGCACTCATGTTTGTACAATGTCCCTCACCTCTCATGAATTATTTCACGTAACCAGTCCAGTCAAGTGATTACTCTCTATTTTTTTCAAAAAATTTCAACAAAACCATATCATCTCACCCCCTCATTGGAACGAGCTTGTTCAGCTCGTTCCAATGAGGGGGTCACATGACATGGTTTCGTTGTTTTAATAATATTCTGTAATTGAATGCTTCAAAATAAGTACATCATTGGGGACTATTTTTTTTAGCTCAGCTAAATTATGCATTGTTTTCAAGGCCTTATAGGAAGAAATGTCTGTTTATTTATCCATTTATAGGCACCTCAGAGGTAGGGGGTTTTAGGGACTTTAACCACAGCACTTTTTTCCAAAGATGTCCATATTTTTACAAGGAATACAATGTGGTGTTCTGTTCACCTGCAGCTATTCATGACTGCCCTTTGCCTTTCCTTACGCTGCGTGAAATTGGCCCCTTGAATTCATGCATGAGCCAAATGTTTAAAACAACTGTTTTGAATGTTCTCTGTCAAACTGGACTGGAATGATATTTTGAAACATGACATTTGTTTTTTTCTGGAAAAGTTTTCTTAGCCCTTTGAACCCAACAGGCCACTTTACCTGCCCAGGAACAGGGTACGTAATAATTTCATTAAGAGGGATGGCTGTTAAGTGAATGTGTGAGTTGATCAATCAATATTTTCAACGTGCAGCCCAAAGGCTTCAAGTTGAAAATATTAATTGGTCTACCCCCAGATAATGAATATGGATTCTTTCAATTGCTGTCATTGAACTGACATGAACGATACCACCAGTGTTCAAAGGGCTAAACAATTTTGTCTGTTTTTTATCTAAATTTTTATTATTTCAAATATTTTGTTTTAATTTATTCGATATTATATTTATTTAATGGAAAGCAAAATATTTCATTTCAATATATTTTCTATTATTTTAAAAAAAAGCAACACCCTACAGGAATGGTATAGGCACTATAATGGCTTTCAGAACTTTTTAGTAAAGCCCTGATAGTGACTTTCAGCACTCCGCCAGTTAAATCTCGGAGTATATTATAGAAAATATTTGCAAGTTGAAATTTTGATATTTCATCATCATTGTGCTGAGGCTAACACTGGTATGATGAAACTTTAGAAAAACCTGGACAATAGAATAAATCATCTGTAATATTTATAACCCTTTTGCCATAGATTTATCATGCATTATGATATTATAAAATTGTTAGGATAGTGTTATGTATGATATTTGTTATTGTAGTACCTTTATTTATATTAATTATTGAGTTTTGATGTTAGTTATTTATGCTTTGTCAGGCCTGGAAATAAAATGCTTACATTGTAATCCATTAGCAGGCTACACCATATGGGGAGGGTGGGGGGGCTCGATTTGCCAATTTCTATTGTTTTCGAAGTAGGAGTCATTGATGCATGTTGATTGTTGAAACAACAATTGTTGTGGAAGTTTAAAACAGATTACTGTTATAGCCAAGTTGTAATAAATACAATAAATTACATGAAGAAACTTCATTCATAAAGGTTTTATTAAAATATACAGACATAAGACCCCCAAAAATCAATACTAAGATTATCATCGGAATTTATTATTGGGACGGAAGAGGGGGTTTTATTTCTTATTGTCTGTGAAACAAATGGTGAGCAATATCAGGCCCTTTGTGTGTGTGTGTGTGTGTGTGTGTGTGATGCATTAACTAGCAGAGTGCTAAACTTTTCTCGGTCTTCAAAATTTGTTCTTTGTTTTTGCCTTGTTTCAATATATGGGAGAGTGCCTGAAGGCACTCTCCCATAAATTGTAACAAGTAAAATCTGTACATACAAAAAACAGAGAAAATATGAAGCACAGGGATAGAATGTGCAGGCTTTAAGTTGTGTTACCTGTACTCCAGAAAAAAGCACAAACTAATGAAGTAATAGCATTAATAACTGGTAATTATTGGTAGCAATACATTGTTCACTTATTTAAAACAAACTATAGTTACACTTTTGTATGAGCTACGGGCTAATCGAGAAAATATTTAATTAGCTTGCTAGCATATTGGAGAATTTTTAAAAATCGGGCAGCCAGCAAATCGAGGCATAACCCATCATATAACGTAACCGATAGGAAAAGTGGTGTGATGCTTTTCTGCCTTCTATATTTTACTACGCAAGACATGCTGTTCAAATCTAAAAGAATTTCTGCCAAATTAAATACCAAAACCTACTGTGCAATCTTTGGTAATATCACACGTTGGTTGTGATTTTTTGCAAACAGTTCTATTAAGAGGTAAATGGCATGCCTCTCTATTGAAATATGGCTGCAATGCACATTCCTTTGGGTCGAGTTAGTACCAAAAGATTGTTGGGTCTGGCTGGCAAAATATGGAATAAGGAGTTTAATTTTGTTATATTGTTTTGTTGTAACCTATAGTAAGGGTTATTGGGAGCACCGTGGCTCAGTAGTTTTGACATTGAACTTCAAACAGAAAGGTCCACAGTTCGATTGCCGTGTTGTGCCTTTGGGCTAGGCACATCATCCTAATTGCTCACATGGAGGTATGGTGATGCTGTAGTCCTTTATTGGTTTCAGTTGCCAAATCAGTTTCCTCCAAAGTCTGGCCAGGTCATAATGTATGGAGTTACAAGTTTAAATGAATAGAACTGGTCATATTCTGTGTAAATTTTTGCCTAACGTACTTATTCTTGATCCATTACTCCTTTTAGATGAGAGTAGTAATATTTTTTCCTGAATACAGTGGAGCCTACTTAATTGTATATCTCTTCATTGAATAACCCTGTCAGTTGAATATAATTTCAAAACCCCAAACCATTTACCAGTTAGTGCAAATTTGACCTGTTAATTGCATATACTATAGGGTAATCTCCTGGTAATTGAATAAAAAATCTTGTAATATATCAAAGAATTTTCTAACCTCTGAATTTCCTATATTTATAGACCTTTTGTCCTCAATACATCCCAATATACGCATTTATCATACGACTTCTCCACTTTCTCAGCTTATTACTATTTCATATTTTCAATAAATATTAATTAGTGCTTCATGACACCTTCAGTTGATTTGATTGGTCAATTTTAGAAAGAACGCTTTCTGATTGGTTAAATTAATGTTATTTCAGAACATCAGCTCACTGATCTTGTACTTATTTTGTATTGGTTTATGACGTATGACGTTCATGGTGAAATTCCATTCTTGAACCCTTTTCTATCTAAAAGATGTGTTTTTGTTAACTGTGGTGGCATATGATAAACAGAATATGAAATTTGTGATTAGTTGACTTGATATTTTTGCAACTCATCTACAAAATTCTTAGACTTGTTTCATAAATATTGAGTGACCAAAACACTCATTCCACATCCTCCATTTATTCTATTTTATCTTGTTTGACAGAGCTCTTTGAGCTCTTTCAAACAAGATTTAATAGAACAAATGTTCATTTTTGCACTAGAATATAGGAAAATGACCATAGTTCTGTTAAGTGAGTATTCCTGTTAATTGAATATTTTTAATACGAAAAGTGTCTATTCTATTAAAAGGGTTCTATTGTTTTTCAGTGTTTTCTTCCAAATCGTAGCTTCTGTCCACTCACTGAAACAAGCTCAATATGATTACTTTAGTGAGAGGTCACAGGTCATCGGTGGAATAAATCCTTTTATAAAATATCAAAATTTGAATGTTGATTTTTGTATAACTCTGATTGGATTACATGACATAAATATTGGATGACACTTGCAAACAAATTTTTGGAATCACTGAAAAGTATTTGCTTAAAAAATATAGAGTATGACCCTCTTCTTGGAACTAGCTCAAAGAGCTTGTTCCTGTAAGTGGGTTTTTAGGTATATTTTAGATGCAAAAATTTAAATAAATAACAAATTTGAAAAGTGATTTTTTATGAATAGCACTGAGCAGATATGGCTGTCATGTTTTATGCAAAAACTAATATTGGAAGTCCAGCAAACATTTTAGGTAGCTATCTGGGTGATGTAAGCCAGGCGCAGCAATATTAACCAGCAGAACAGGTAAGCCATTTGAGAAAAATATGACGAAGGCTCAAGTCACTTTTTTAAACTTTACTGTTTTATTATTCTGGAGTACTGATTTTTGGGAGATCCTGGAAGTGAAACAGTGCTTGTTTAGTGAAGTAGACAAATTCTACTCTCGTAATATTAATGAGGTTTGTAATCAATGCCTGGAGTGAGTGTCATCAAAACTGGGCATCAAAAATGAAAAAAAGATTTGCAAAACTTAACTTGCTGTTACAGTATAACCATATATTTGGAAAGTGATCTTAAACTCCAATAAACAAAAACTAGCATATTGAAATTTGGAGGAATTTAATTCTAAACTGCATGTATGCATGCAGATGCATGCCCTATTTAGTACCATGGATTTTTGTTCTTGCTATAGTGCTTTTCAAAAGCATCGCATTGGCATTTCAAAGATTAGGCTGCAATAAAAAAAATTCTAGATTTTCATCCAACCTTTTTTTTCAAACTGGAGTAGGTGGGTGAATTTTATTATTTTTATTTTTCGTCACCCGGAGACTGGATAATATAGAACAACCCTGTGAACTGGTGGGATGGGGGTTGGGGATATGGGTCTAAAACCTATAACAAGAGATTACTCCGCTAAATGGGAATAAAATTTGAGTAATAAGACACCACAAATGGTTCCAAAAGGTACTTGGGTCATACATACAGTACCAGCAGAAATAAGTTGTAGGATAACGACAAGACATTTTTTATCACATTTCATGCAGCGATAATTCCAACCCTTGACATCATTTTTTGGGAAGCTCTCCTTGAGAGCTTCCCAAGAAATGATGTCAAGAGTTGGAATTATCAACAAAGTGAAAATTATGAGAGTAATGTTCTAGTGGTTATTCTAAAGGGAGACCATATGGCAAATTTTTTTAAAATGCTAATAAAAAAAATGGGATTGGTTGAAAAAATAGGGGTGGATGGGGATGAAAATCTTGGAATTTTTTTATTGAATATTCCATATCATTCATATGGTTACCAATGTTGGCTTCTGACCTTTACAGCCAGATAAATACAATGAATTGATGCTCATCATGAAACAATCCATAAACCTCTTTATTGTTTATTTAATTTCTAGTTCCGTCTGTCAATTTTCATATATATATAAATTAAATGATCATGTATTTTTTTAAACACTTATATACACAAGTTTATTCTTTTATCATAGATAGTTTTATATTTATTGTTGTTATACACTAATTATATATCAATATATTGCTTAGCTGTTGTAATTCGTTTTTTAATAAAAAATGTCTTCCTGCAACTGGTTTGGTGGTTTCTTTTTTTACCACATTGTGAAATGAGATAATAGAGTCCCGACCCCTTTATCCTTAATGTTAACTCACTGAAGATATTTCCAGGATCACATAGATACTGGCTGAATTGTGTGTTGAATTTTTGCATTTCATACATCATTTCCTTCGACCTCATTGAACATCTTTCAGTGGATCATGTGAAAATGTTTTTGCAGAATTTTTATCAACTTTAACATTTGATATGTCATTCCCATCTGTCCATCCATTCATTTTTCCATCTTGTAAATGCATCTATTCCAGATTAGGTTCTGTTGGCTAGAAATATAAATGACAATATTTTGAACAAATTTTTTTTTTGTATGTACAATTAAGCTCACTAAATGTTTTTTCATTGTATAATGCTAATTGCATATAACTTTAAACACAAAGTTATTTATCATACCATTGGTGCAAATTTGATCTAATACTTGCATATACATAAAAGAGTAAACTTTTGTTATCTGATTCAAAAATATTTTGTAGGGCCCTATGAATCACATATTTTGAATCGAATTGAGTCTATTATTTAAAATTGAATCAAACCTCGAATCGGATACAGACATCTTGAAGTTGTGACTGATGAAATATTCCAACTACATCATCAAGGCATGCCTTCGTACCCAGTGAGGATTTTGGTTCAAAAACATAATCGGGTGCGAGAATTCTGCATTGGGCACTGCACAGGGCTAGCTGCTAGCAACCGCGAGCTCATTGTCGATATTCATTGGGAACTTTAAATTGGCTTTCAGTAGTGGTAGTGCCTATTGAAACTGGAATTAGCATGGATGGTGTCATGGGAACATATGCTGTTAACCCTTTACCTTACATGAAAAGCAGACGACACTTGCAAACAAAATTCTTGAATAACTAATTTTTTTCATTTTTTGTCTCAAAAACATAGTTTATGACCCCTCATTGGAACGAGCTCGATGAGCTCGTTCCAATGAGGGGTCATAACCTATGTTTTTGAGACAAAAAATGAAAAAAATAATGAAAATAAATTGGCGATTTTTGAGAATAGCACTGGCCAGTTTTGGCCGTTACATTGGGTAAAGGGTTAATATAGCGGAAATTATACTCATTCTTTATTTTCAACATTATTTATGTACAAATTCTATCTTAGCTATACATTATGTGAGACAACTAAGATGACTGATACCAAGCGAACTTCCAGTGAAAAGATTTGAAGGAAAATGAATCTGACAGTCAATTTCGAAGCCAAATTAATACCAACTTTAGATTAAAAATCGAATCGAATCTCGTAGCTTCACAGGGCCCTAATGTTAGCTATCAAAGAATTATTCAGATCATTGAGTTTCGCACCTTCTTGGCCACTGTACATAATATAATCATTTAATTTATTGAATCTTGTGTGCCAGAGCTCTGTGAGTCCTGTCAAACAAGATGTACTGGAATAAATGTTCAGTTTATCACTAGAATATGTTATTTATTTATTTATTTATTTATTTATTTATTTATTTATTTATTTATTGGTGTTTAAGGTCACATATTTTTTCACAATAGCTAATCATGACCACAACATGAGTATCAACTCAAGACCAGGGGTGAGTCTTAATATGCCCAGTTGCCCATTTTAGAGATTTTAGAGAGGGTTTGCACCTCTCAATCATTGGTGACTGGGATCTATTTTATACTCTGTTTACCACAGTGAACAGGAACTGCTTCACTTCCGGGGTTCCCCGTGGGGAACTAGAATATGTTAATCTGTTAATTGAATACTCCTGTTAGTTTAATAATTTTCACTGACAAAGTGTCTATGCAGTTAATAGGGGTACACTTTAAAGAGGAAATTGAGTGCTGGTGTTCCACGATATCTCTCCCCCAATTAACTCCCCCCCCCCCCCCCCCATCTCACCCTAGGGAAATATAAACTAGGTTGGGAAAGATAACCTACTTTATCTAAAACCACCCCCCCCCCCCCCCCCCCCCCCACCAACCCTGATTATCTTCCAACCCACCAACATTTTTTGGCCTTTCCATTTAACCACAGATTTTTTTTAGCAATTTGATTTTTGTAGATTTTAAAAGAATCAACTATTGCACATTAGAAAACTGAGAAGGTCGTGCTAGAGAACGGTGAAAAAATTGGAGGGAGATATCTCGATCTGCATATCTTTCCCACCCATAACACCCACCCCACCCAGCCCCACCTGTAACTTCCAAGTCATGAAAATGTGCCTAACCTAGACAGAAAAATATTTATTCAGGTGTGTGTGGGTAGGGGGAAGAGAGATATCATAACCTGCATAACTTCCCTCACAGACTGAGGTTAAGTACTAACTCTGAATTTTCTGTTTTTAAAGTTATCTGCTATAAATATCTTTTATGGACAAAAAAGAGACTTCAAATATTCATCTGATTTGTTCAAGAAAAACTTCTTTCTCCATTTGCATAATTAAAGGCATCTTGTATGTGGCTGGTCTCCCCACTCGAGGATAAAAATCATACTCGAATCCGACCTGTGCACTATTGTCTATATTTCCTCTCTTTTTTATGGTCAGTGATGTGGTTCTCAGTATCAATATGAATGATAATTTTTTTGGTAACAGGATGGTCAATGACAATAAAAAGAAAACAATTCAAAATATGTTCATCACGACCTCCAACTCAACCTAGAATTCTGTGGGTGGGTGGATTAGTCAAGCAAAATGCAAGAAACTGCTTCTGAAATTAGTGGTGATGAAGTGGTGCTAATAATAATTATTAATGATATCACAGTGGAGCCCACTTAATTGGATATTTCTTAACTGAATAAACCTGTTAATTGAATATTATTTCCCAACACAAACCCATTCACCATACCTCCAGTATAAATTTGACCTGTTAATTGAACATAGGTTATAAACTGTTAATTGAATAAAAAATCTTGCAACCTGTCAAGAAATTACCCTGACTCTCCGTAGTTTTTCTTTGTTTCTAGACCTATTTGGCCTCAGTACATCTAAAACAGGCATTTAATCTATTATATCTTGGTTGACAGAGCTCATGGAGCTCTGCCAAACAAGATATAATAGAATAAATGTTAAGTTTATCTCTAGAATACAGGAAAGTGACACAATCCCTGTTAATTGAATACTCCTGTTAATTGAATAATTTTTATTGGCAAAGTGGCTATTCAATTAACAGGGTTTCACTGTATAGTATTAAATCCACTCATGGGGCTCTATGGCTATACAAAATTGCAAAATGCCTTATAGAAAAGGTATGTGTTAATATCCACCCTGAATGATTCTAGAGAATCCATTTCCTTTAGACGGGTCAGAAGAGATTTCATTACAGAACTTAATTTAGATGAGTAGACCAGAGTAAATTAAAATAATGACCGAAGCGACTTCTGAAGCTTATGACAAATAAGCAAATTAGAGAAGTAGGATGATTCAAACCCTTTGATGCATTTAACTGGTAGAGGGCTGAATTATTCTTCAAAAGTGATTTGTGACATGAAAAAGTGACTTGAAGTCCTTTCTGTTTAAGCCAAGGGGTATGTGCATTTGGAGTGTCCATTCAGCTTCACGTTTTCGTCTCTGTTTCATAGTATTAGGTGCTTCTGGATCGGAGTTGAGTACCTGTATAATACGGAACTGAGATCTGCAGCGGTGTGGTCGTCTTGATTGAAATGAAACAATGTTGGTGTTTCACTTCTATGTTGGGTGTCGGCTGTGTGTTTGCATATTTGGATATGGAGATTTGAATGCACCACCAAGATTATACAGTAACACAACAATTACACACACACATCCCCAATCTCAACACGCAATTTCTACCTGCCGAATCTACCCGCAATCTCTACCTGCAACTTCTACCTGTTGGGCATTGGGTACATATATAGAAGCCACACCTCAACACCAGAACGCCAAAAGCCTGTGACGAACCTCATTCTGCATTTTGATCATCATTACTGATAAGTGAGGATAGGGTCTTGGGCAAATTATAAAAGTGGAACAAATTCATTGGTATCATGTCAGTGACATCTCTGAAGCAAGCCAGAAAATAAGCAGACTGTCATCTGCAAAATGAGGTTCCCAGAGGGTGAATTTGGTAATGCTACCCTGCACAGCAGGGTAGCATCACCAAATTTACCCTCTGTGAACCTCAAGCTGAATCAGGGTCTCAAACCAAAACCGAAAGAGGTACCCAGAGGATAAATTGGCCCACTGTATGGGATAGCATCAGCAAATTCACCCTCTGGGGACCGAATCTACCCCAATCTCTACCTGCAACATCTACCTGCTGGGCATTGGGTACATTTACAGAAGCCACACCGCAACACCACAACACCAAAAGCCTATGACGAACCTCAAATCGAGCAAAAACGGTTAGGTAGCCAGTATACAGGATATTCACCAGTGGAGCCCCCTCGCACTTTCAAGTGGCACTATAGTGATTTGTAACTTGACTATTTTTTTTTTAACGATTCTATTGTTACCAGCAAGGGGAGCCTTGGTTTAGCAAAATTTTGTTCATGAATAATTGATTTGTTACAATTTATTGGAGAGTGCCTTTTGGCACTCTCCAATAAATTGTAACCAAACAGTTTTATATGAACATTTTTTGTTTTGCTGCTGAGCAAACATCAAGCTAATGCATACAGTGTAAAGCCTGTGTAGAGTGGCTTTCAGCATATTTAGTAGAGCCATTATAGTGGCTTTTAGCAGCACTCAACCAGTTAAAGATAAGAAGGAAAAATTAATACTTTATGTATAAAAGAGAACTCAAGTAGAGCTTATAGTTTGTGGCTGTGAAACATGGGGACTCAGTGACAAACGTTGGACTTGAGGCTGTGGGTTTGAATGTAGGATTTGTATTGTGTGTTTCAGCTATACACTTCATACCACTTACTCAGGTGCGGAAGGAGCTTTTCTCCAATATTCTTTTCGCACACACTTGAGGCATGCAAAACTTGACAAAAAACGAATGGTTTTGTGCAAACCTGTATATCCAGCAACGGTGCCAAATAGGAATGAGACGAATAAGTGGCAGTAAATACAGAGAAAAGCCTGTTATCATTTTCATGAATGGAGGACTTTTGAGGATTATGGGGATTTAATTTATTGATTGAAAGAATGTGTCTTGAACAGAATCAGTGATCATAAGTGGGATCAGTAATGCTATAAAAGTGAATAACATTCTACGAAAGAATGCTAAATAGCAGAGAAATAGAAAAATAAATACATTCATTCAAACTTCTACTCCAACCTCGAATTCTGCATTTTGATCATCATTAGTGATAATTGAGGATATAGGGTCTTGGGTACATTATAAAAGTGGAACAAATTAATTTGTATCATGTCGCTGACTTCTCTGAGTCTGAAGAGCTGTAGGATTAAATTATTACAGATCCTCACGACCAATTTATTGTTAATTTGCTGTCTTTGTGGAATTCCCAGTTCCGAAAGCCGGTCACGACACCCAAGAAATCTATGGCACAGAACTAGGAATCATGCATGGCAATGTTTGTGTGTTGAACTGAAGTTTTCTAAATTAGAAAAATTGCCCCAACATAACTTTGTAAGTTTTCGACAGCCCTTCCACGTCTGAACATTTTATAATCCTGCTTCCTGAGTAACCTTTTCACCAAATCAGTTTAGCTCGCAATCAGTTCTGAAGGACTTCTCTTTTCAACAGCAAGATCTTTACTCACTTCAAAGTTCAAACTCATCTTCTTTTTCAGAATCACAAGCTTCACTCACTATTCACTACCTCCTTCAGCATCAACTCCTTTTTCACCGCTTAAATCAGAGGAGACTGGTGATGACAGTGAAGAGGGAGTTAAAGCCGGAGGAGGTTGTGGTGATAAAACTAGTGAGTCTGAAAATGAAGATGAGTTGGAAGAGAGTTTGGGTTTTTATACTTCTTTTAAGAAAAAAACTTTTCCGCATGGAGATGACAGATTGCCAATAAAATAAAATCAACTCTTTCCTCACTACTGTCACCAGTCTCCTCTGCTTCATGCAGAGGAGACTGGTGGTGGCAGTGAAGAGGGAGTTGAAGCCGGAGGAGGTAGTGGTGATAAAACTCACGATTCTGAAAATGAATACGAGTTAGAAGATTGTTTGGGTTTTCACACGTCTGTTAAGAAAAGAGCTTTTCTCCATGGAGGTGGCAGATTGTCAATTAAATATGTTCGTTTTCACGAAAATAAATGCGTCTTGTTACTCTCGTAAATTTACTGAGACATTTCCCGGTTCCCGGTTCTGAGTGTAATTGTATTCCCATTACTAGAAAACCGGGAATATATTAAAACCTACTTCCTATCCACTACCAAACTTTTCTTCAGAAACATTTCTTCATACTGTGTTGAAATGGTTAATTTTTTTTATATTAGTATTGACAACAGACTTTTTAATATTGAAAGATATGTGCAAGGATAATTGCTTTGAGCCTGATGATGAGGGAATTAATTGTAAGAATATCTACAGATAATTGGTTCAACAAATAGTACGAAATAATCAACATTCAGAAGTCCTTGAGATGTCCTTGAATTTTCATGTTGCTTTGAGTGTATGAACAATGGAAGAGCTGTTCATTTCTAGCATTTCAACGTAACCATCTTCCATTATGTATTTTTAGTGTATACCACCATCACTTGTTTCATTGTCCACACAGCTCTGTGATCAGAAAAGTGGTCTCTTCTTGATCAGATATTGATCTGGTCGCAAAACATTTTCACCGCTAAGTTGAGATTTCATAAAAGTATTTTAATATCAAGATCGAATCAAGATAAAAATAAACAAAAATATCATCTGGGATTCAATATTGTAATATTTCCTATTCATCAGGTGAGATTCAACAGCATTTTGGGTGGGAAAGCGGACAATGTCACAATTCAGTCGAAAGTCTCTGTCGACTTTTTATCACTGTATTCAAGATGCTGGGAGTGTGGTGGATCAGTGGTTACAGAATTGGTCTTCAAACCAAAAGGTCCATGGTTCAATCCCTGCCAAGGGTAATGGCAAGGTGCTTAATCCTGATTGTGTGGAGTTAAAATGCTGGGGAGTCTGGCAGTTGCTCGCTGTTGCTCAGTGGTTCTCTCTGGGTACTCTCGCTTTCTCGCTAAAACTGTCTGACCCAAGGTGACCCTGGCTGTCTAAGGTGTCGTTAAATCCCAATAAATAAGTAAATTTAAGATGCTGTGGCTGTGTTAGCAATGAGCAAAAACATCATTGGTTTGAATCATATCTGGAAGACAGTGCAAATAACTCTGATAATCAGGGCCAAAACCAGTTGGGGTGCAGGGGGAGTGGGGCAAACTGCCCCCCCTATGACAGGTTCCATCAGAAATTTTCAGTAGCCAGTTGAAAAATATTTCTGCCCAACAAAGCCTAGTCGTACAAATGTCCATTTCTGGCAGATTCTCTCGATTGTTTGGCAATATTCCGAATATTGCCGAAAGATCGAGAGAATCTGTCCGACATTATATTCCTCTTCTGCATAACAGTCTAGCTACAAATCACCCAATTCCTCCCTTATTCTCAGACACACCGAAAAAATATGTTATCTTAACCGTGCCCTATTGAGCTGCTAGAAGAGCCGGATATCATAAGTCAAGGTACTCTAAAATCTTTATCAGAGGCTTGTCTTTTACAAAATTTTCTTGGAGGAGGTCCCCAGAACCTCCACCAATGGGAAGGGGCTATGCACCAAGTTTGGGGAGAGTATGTAAGCCCCCGTACTCTCAACAGCTGCCACTGTGCCTCCCTATATCGGTTGATTTTAACGCTCCTAGCTTCAGGCCTGCTGATAATGATGGCCATCAAGGTGTACTGGATAAGATAGAACAAATATTGTAGAAAAATAGAGGTTTGTAATTATTGATAACATCAGTCTTTGCAGATCTGTCAATCATTTACCCATTTTAACACTTTACCCAACGAATCGGCCACATCCGCCCTCGTAATATGCAAATTCAGCAGCTGACATTTCTTGTCAGATCACCAAAGTTAAGCAACGTTGAGCCCAGTTAATCATTGGATGGGTGACCGTCTGAGCGATCGATTCGGACTCCCTTGTTGTGTCCTTGGGCAAGGCACTTAACCCCGATTCTCCACATGGGGGCACGATGACGCTGTGTACTAAGGCGTACTGCACGTTGCTGGTACGCATGTCTTCAACCAGTCTAACCCTGCCTGTGCTGCAGTGCATAGTTATGATGTTGGGGAGCTGGCAGCTGCTTGTTGTTGCTCTGTGGTTCTTTCCGGGTACTCCGGCTTCCTCCACCCGTACAGCTGCCACGGTCATGATTAGCCATTGTGCATAAGTATATGACCTTAAACACCAATAAATAATAATAAATAATACCCCAAATTTCCATTTTTCTGAATAAAAGCTTACTTTCTGGTCCCTTATGTGAATAAGCACGACAATTTAAGCTCCCTCGACTTGGGGAATGAAAGACTTGATGGTTTGAAAAAAGAAGAAAATATGCTAAAATTTGAGTGGTGATATTTGTGTTTAGTACTGATTGCAAACTGATCTGGATCTCAGTTTCAGAATTTATCCAGTTTTATCACTCCTATGTTCGATTTGTTAACTAGTAGAGTGCTGGAAGCCCATATTTGGACTTTACTCTAAAGTGTCGGTATCACAACTTAAAGACTTCATATTCTGTGGATGTTCTACATAAAATCTTTGAAGTGAAATTATTTAGTCTGTTATTTATTTATTTATTTATTGGTGTTTAACCCTTTACCCAACGCAGACGATATCAAAATTTACATGATATGGTTTTGTTGAAATTTTTTGAAAAATAATATTTTTTCAACTGCTGAATTTGCACATTACGCGGGCGGATGCGGGCGATTCATTGGGTAAAAGGTTAAGGTCACATATTTCTGCACAATAGCTAACCATGACCACGACAGTTTTTTGGGTGGAGGAAGCAGGAGTACCCGGAGAGAACCATCGAGCTGTGGCGAGCAACTGCCAGCTCTGCAACATACTAACTCCACACATGCAGGGTTAGCATTGGTTGAAGACAAGTGCACCATTGACGTGCAGTATGCCTTAGTACACAATGCCACCATGCCCCCATGTGGGCAATGGGGTGAAGTGTCTTGCCCAAGGACGCAATGCGGTTGCCGCAGATGGGATTCGAACCAAGGACCTCTCGGCTTGCAGCCTGCACCTCTACCTACTGAGCCACCACACCCCCATTTAGTCTGTTAGGACTTGCCTTGTTACAATTTATGGGAGAGTATTGGCTGACACTCTCCCATAAATTGTAACAAGGCAAAGATATGTGAACAAATTTTGATGACCAAAAATAATTCAGCACTCTAAGTTAAATGTTCTATACAGTTTGAGAATGGTAAAGATCTGTTAGGTGGGATTGTTGGGGAATCTGCTGTATTTTTTTCTTGGTTCTTTTTTACTATGCATGTTTTCAAATCTTGGACAGGCCTCAGTTGTTAGTGAAAGTAGATATTCCTTTCTTGAATAAAATATGTGAGCAGTCCTATTACACTGTGAGGGTGCAGTTGATAAATGACAACATTCCAAGTTTAGATGCAATTTAACTGTTTACCCACCAACGTAATGGCCAAACCGGCCAGTGCTATTCACAAAAATCACCATCCGATTTTCATTATTTTTTTCCACTTTTTGGCTCAAAAACATAGCTTTTACAAAAATATGAAAAAAATTAGTTATTCAAGAATTTTATTTCCAAGTGTCGACTTCCTATCGTGTTAGGTAAAGGGCTAAGCTACCGTACCTTAATTTATGATGTAGAACATAATATTGAACACGGCATGAACAATATATGTTTTTTGGGGATGACACCAAGATTTAGATAGCTATCAAAAAGAGTTGAAACATGTCAAGTGCATTGTAATTGTAAGCCCGTTTATAGAATGAGAACTGTGCAAAAAATCAAACAGTCTAACTCACTCACAAACTTATATTGGGTACATTTCAGTGAACTATTCCGGTTTACTTGGTTTGCTATTCCATGTAAACGTAAACTAGGTTTGATAATCCCAAAGGAACGGTAAGTTTAATGAGAATACTATTCCACGTAGAAACCGGCTTGATGTCGCTAGAAAACGTGCAATATGGATAATATCCAGATCATGGAGAACATACATGTATCCTTGCAGTCATTTTTAAATAATTACATTGTTAACGTAGTTATACGTTTTGGGTCCAAATACTCAATTCTCATTTGTCAGTTGGATGAAAACGTCATAACCAAATGTAATTCATTTTCCAATGAATACATTTGGTTGAACTTTGCCCCGCATTTACGGTAGAGTGCAGTTGACAGAACGTAATTCGGACGGTGTTTGGGCGGGTTTTTAACTTTTAGCGCTTCTCGCAGTGATCAACTCCGCTGCTGTTTCTTTGGTGACATTTCCGAACTGTGGCATAAAGCTTGTTACTAAAATACTCATTTCCATTTCTAAAGTTGTGAAAATTAAAAATCAGAGTTGTGTGCTTTGTATTTTGTGTGAGGGTGGTTTTTCACCTTGTTCGTTCGTACATGTTTTATTTCGTCTTTCTGCTTTGTTGTTTGGTAAAAAGTAGTTTAAACAGTTCCGGAATGTAATTATAAGAATTGAACGCAATTTTTATAATCTTTATTGGAGTATGAACGTGTGGGAATGGGTACAAATTGTATGAATCCCTTCTTGAAACTCAAAATCAGAATATTTTTTATTTGTTGTTGTGCAAGACCTAGAACTTTAATGTGTATTCCACTCTGTATGTCAAGAGTAGAATGATAAACCAGATAACCCTGCTCTCAAGGGGGTTTAGATTGTTTAATCCAGAATGATAACCCAGAATATAAACTGCTGAATGAAATGACCAGGTTATTATTCCATTTGTCTGCGCATGCTCGCAATAAACCAAGTAAACTGGAATAGCTCACTGAAACATACCCATTATTCTCTGCACATACACAAACCGGTAGAGTAAGCCCACTTAATTGTATGTCTCTTTATTGGATAACCCGGTTAATTGAATATAATTTCCTAACACCAAACCATTTACCATACTTTCAGTGCAAATTTGCCCTGTTAAATCTATATGGGTTATAGAGTAAACTCCTGTTAAGTGAATAAAAAATCTTGCAATATGTCGTGGTATTATGCTGAAAATGACCAAATTCACTTTGTTTATAAACATACATGGCCTCAGTACATCCATTATGGGCATTTAATCTTTTATATCTTGTTTGACAAAGCTCCTTGAGCTCTGTCAAACATGATATAACAGCATAAATGCTCAGCTTATTGCTAGAATACAGGCAAATCCCTCCAAATTGAATACTCATGTTAATTGAATAATTGTCTCTGACAAAGTGGTTATTCACTTAACAGGGTCCTACTGTAATATCTTTCTGTGCTCTCACAGACACACATGCATTGGATGTAAGATAAATAAAGGATATCTAATCAGTCATGTTGTAACGATTTCATATGAAATTACTGCATCGAGTTGTTGACAAAAATCAATCTGAGCGAATGAGGTTCAGAAATTTCATGTCAAATCATGATGAATGCAAGCAGTGCCGGATGATACTGGCTTATTTATTAACAACAAATTAGAAAAAAATAAATAAAAAAATCTTGTTTCCACAAGAGTGCTCAGTGGTAATTAGAAACTTCATATTTCACACCTTTGATTCATCAGGGGTTGCTGACAGAAGTAAATATCTTGCTGTCACAAGGCAATGTCCTAGCTTTCCCCAAAGAAAGTTGAAAGAGGTAAAGAGCAGTGAGAATAATATCTCCTAGCTTGCTCCAAAATTGGGAAAGGGGGATTGTTCATTGCAACGCGTGTAGTGAATTTTCTACTTTCATTTACTATAATAATTGGATGGAGAGTCCTCAGAATAGGGACCATAATAATAATAAATAATTTATAAGCCTAAAATCCACAAAAGTGCTCTTTGGCTTTACAAAAACTAATGGAATGCCTGTTGGAAGAAATATGTTTTCATGCTTTTCTTGAATGAATTTAAGGTGCTGATAGTTTTTATATGTTTTGGGAGTGAGTTCCACACAGTGGGGGCAGCAACAGAGAATGCTCTGTCACCTGCAGTCTTCAGTCTTGCCCTTGGCTGTGAGAGCAAAGTTTCATTGCCGGACCTTAAAGCTTGGGCTGGTTCATACCGATTTACAAGCTCAGTGAGGTAGGGTGGTGCGAGGCTGTGAAGGCTCTTAAAAACCAGCAGACACAGTTTATATTCGATTCTCCGGCATACTGGCAGCCAATGCAGTTCCTTAAGGATAGGTGTTATGTGGCAAGTTTTTCTATTTCTAGTGACTACTCGAGCTGCACAGTTCTGTATATGCTGCAGTTTTATAATGTGGGCATTTGTTGATCCAGAGAGCAGGGAGTTGCAGTAGTCGAGCCGAGTTGTCACAAAGGCATGTACGAGTTGTTCAGCTGTTTTGTTTTTCTATTAAGTTCCTAATTTTGCTGATATTTCTCAGATGAAAATATGCCACCTGGCAGATGTGTCTGACATGTCTGTCAAGTGATAGGTTTTCATCGAAGAAAAAGCCGAGGTTACGAACAGACTTGGTTGAGGAAATGCACAAATCCTGGATGTGTAAATCAAGTTTGGGCAATTTAGACAATTGCTGTTTAGTTCCAAAAAAGATAATTTCAGTTTTGTCGTGGTTTAATTTCAAGAAATTAGCAGTCATCCAAGATTTTATTTCCAGAATGCACTGTTCTAATTTCTGCATGGAACAGGCAGCGCTATCTTTATAGAAATGAATGTATAGCTGTGTGTCATCAGCATAACAATGAAACTTAAGCCCATGCTTTCTGATAATGTCACCCAGTGGAAGGACATATATGGTATACAGAATCGGTCCGAGAACCGATCCCTGAGGAACACCGCATGAGAGTGGGAGTTTTTCGGAGCGCTCGCCCTCAATTACAACACATTGTGTACGATCTTGTAAATAGGAGCGAAACCACTGAAGTACAGTGCCTTTAACACCAATCCTATTTTCTAGATGCATCATGAGGGTCGTATGGTCGATTGTGTCAAACGCAGTGCTGAGATCCAGAAGCACGAGACACGATAGCAACTGTTCATCCATTGCCAACAGTAAATCATTTTGGACTCTCACAAGCACAGTTTCAGTGCTACAACATGGTTTGTAAGCTGACTGAAATGCTTCGGACAGACTGTTAGATTCTAAGTGAGATCGAAGCTGAACAGCTACAACCCTCTCCACAGCCTTTGACAAGAAAGAAATATTGGAGACAGGGCGGTAGTTCTTCAGACTGTCAGGGTCGAGTGACGGCTTTTTGATTAGTGGTGTTACTAGCTCTTGTTTCATTCCATCTGGAAAAGTTGTTGAAAGTGAAGCATTAACAATTTGTACAAGGGCTTGGATGAGATTTGGAAGACAAGCTCTGAATAAACATGTGGGTAATGTGTCAAGTGCACATTGTTGGGGGGAGATTGTTTGATCGTGTATGATAATGACTCGGCATCTACTGGTGTGAAGGAATGAAATGATACGTCTTCACAGCAGGTGTCTGGTGCATTAACCTTGTTTTGCTCAGAACCTAGACTAGACCGTATTTTTTCGATTTTGTTAACAAAAAATTCGGAGAAGTTGTTAGCGAGTGTTGTCTTAGATGTATGGTTTGGCAAAACCGTCTTTTTCTTACGATGGAGCAGACTTTCAATTATTTTTGTTAACATGTGTGGTCGCTGGGAATTATCAGCGACCAGATCAGCAATGTATTGCTGTTTGGCCATGTGAATAAGCTCATTGACATGATTTCGCTGATGTATAAACATTTCTCTGTGTACAACAAGTTTTGATTTACGCCACTGTAGATCCAGTTTGCGGCGCAGCTTTTTTGCATTTCTAATATCATCGTTAAACCATGGTGTATTTGGCCTCAAAACAACAGTTTTTGTTCGAAGTGGTGCAAAGTCATTCACCAGTGCTTGTAAAGTAGCGTTGAGTTGTTCAATGAAATACCCTTATCAAAAACAGGCAAGGTGTAAGATTAGGAATGGTAGGGAGGTGTTTTAGTCCATTGGCAACCTCCTCAGTATCATAAAAATTACCAGTTATTTATAAAGGGATACAGTCGTATTAAATGAGAATGATATACCTCATACTAGTAGGTTACAGTTATGTTTTATATGATAGAATATTCAACAGCAGTCACTAAATTTAAGTTTCCCAAAGAGTTCAAGGTAAATGGTGCAGTTCTCTGCTATGATAAACAAAGTTCTTCCTCACTGGACTTGGAGAACTGCTGAACCAAATTCAACAAAATTTGCTGTGCAAGTTCCCTATCATATGTCAATTCAAGTTTGTTCAAATCAAGTTGACCTGCCCCTCGGTAGGGCCACGCCCAAAAAGTGTGCTTAAATCTTAAAAAATCTTCTCATGAACCAGCAGTAGCAGAGATTTGATATTTGGTGTGCAGCTTCCTTTTGAGGTGTAGACTCAGATTTGTTCAAGAGAAGTTCGAGGAGCTATATTTGCCTTCGTATGGGAGGGGCAAGAATTTTTGCTAAGCCCCAAATTTTTATTTTCCAAACCGAGAGGCAGATTTGAACCAAATTTGATATGAGGGCTTATTAGGTTATAAGTACTTAATTTATGCCAACAAATTTTTCCCCTCGCCCCATGGGAACCGCAGGAGCTAAAAATAGAAAAAAATTAAAACGCCCATATCTCTAAAACTACACGGCACTGAGAATTTTTATTTGGTGTGAAGCTTCCTTAGGACCAACAGAATGGAATGGTAAAAAAAAAATTGCTATCGGTTTCATCATGGGATACTTTTTGGGGACTTTGAAAAAGTTCTGAGTCAGCATTTTTTAACACTGTGGTTTATGGGAAAAACATTTAATTAAGACTACTTTTCTCTCAAACCACTGCTCCAAAAGCTTTCAAATTTCACATATAACATTTTTGGAAGATTGTTTCACATGTTTATTGAAATCAATTCCCTGGGTCCATATTTGGGCTCTCTATGGGAGCCCAAATGTTTAAATTAGTGCAGTATGAGGAATATACTTTTAAAATCTTCTTTTTCAGATCTACCAATAAGAATCTTTTGATATTTGGTATGCAGCATGCTTAGGGAGGTGAGATTCAAGTTTGTTCAAGGCAAATCCCTGGGTTCATATTTAGGCTGAAAATTTGGGGTCCCGGTCCGGACTTAGAAATTTTGGACCAAAATCCAGAAATGAGTTTTTTGGTTTTTTATGCGTTTCGGTCAGTTTTAAGACAAAAAAATTTTCTTTTTTTACACCGAAAATTTGGGTGTAAAAAACCTCCTAAATTTCAAACTACACAATTTTCCCTTCATCCAACCAGGAATTTAATCAATTCAATCTTGTTTGACAGAGCTCACTGAGCTCTGTCAAACAAGATCGAATTTGTTATTTATTTATTTATTTATTTATTGGAGATTAATGACACTTTCGACAGCCAGGGTCACCTTGTGTCAGACAGTTTTACGAGTGGAGGAAGCCGGAGTATAGTATGCTGAGAGAATCACTGAGCAACTGTCAGACTTCCCACTCCACACAAGCAGGGTTAGCATTAGTTGAAGACAGGTGCACCATCGACATGCAGTATGCCTTATTTGTATACAGTGCCACCGTGCTCCCACATAGGCAGTCAGAATTAAATACCTTGCGCAAGGACACAAAACAGTTACCCCTGGCAGGTATCGAACCGTGGACATCTCAGTTTGAAGTTCAGTGCTGTAACCACTGAGCCTCTGCACATCCATTGAATTTGTTAAATTCCAATTTGGATTATGGGAAAATTACAGCTTGACATTTTGGCAGTTTGATATGAGTGTGCAGTGTGTTAAATTTTGGTGTAAATTTAACCCTTAGAATTCTAAGTACTTTCTAAAATTTCTCATGGAATCAATTTCTAGCTGCCGAAGGGAAAATGATTTGATGGGAAATTCAGTCAAGTCTGTCATCAAGAACATATTGATGAGAGGATTACTCCACTGCGTAGTGGTATATTTGTTAACAATAGCTAGGATTACACCTTCCTTTGCTGGAATAGCAGGAAAAGGTTAATAAAATTTATTCAGAATTCCCCCCCCCCCCCCTTCATGGGAACCCCGGAAAGTGAAGCAGTGCTTGTTTACTGTGGTAAACAAGCTCTGTTTCACTGGTAAAATAGGACCCAGTCACTATGCTTGGGGTGCAAGTCCTTTAAAATAGGCAACATGTGGTATAAACGATTGACTGACCATGACTTTATCTCCATGTTGTGGTTATGATTAACAATTGTGCTGAAGTATGTGGCCTTAAACACCAACAAATAAATAAATACATTTTAGAAGTCTTCCACCACAAGCATTGGTAACTGGGTCTGGAGCCTGTTTTACCAGTAATACAACAAAACTTGTTTACCATAGTAAATGAGCACTGCTTCATTTCATGTGGGAAATACTATAACATGACATAAAAAGGTGTAAGTCTTCACCAACAGTGCTTTACATTACAGCAATCAGTAACTTAATCACAGAAGGCCAGAATGATTGGTGTTGTATTGCTTTTTTGCATTCGGCTTTGGTAGTAAAATGGTTAATATACAGCCTTTTGGTTGTGTTTTATAACTGGTTTAACCTCCTCATTGGTTTTGTGTATTTATGGCTTGACTTTTGTCAAGGGAATGTCAATAACAGTTTCTGATTTACAGTTATTATAATGTAATAAAGAAATGAATACCATCCAAAAATACAGCAACCATAACAACACACACCTGGAGACTTGGGTGCATTAACTCTCTCAGACTTAAGAATCAATTAAAACTGATTCTATTAGTTTGTGAGTTTCACGGTTTATTTATAGTTTTTCAGCAGTGAAATCACAAATTATCATCACTGAATGATACCATTCACAATTCACTTCTGCTTATTCACTCATTAACCTGACAGGGGTACATGAGGTACATTTACATATCATTGGTGGATTCTTTTATACAATAACAAACATGATAGAAAAACATGTAATTTTACGTGACAGTAACAAAAATCAACAAAAATATTGCAATGTGTGATACATGTCAGAATAGATGGATAGATGGAGTTTTATTTACCACTCTGTCAAAACCTGCGAGATATTTGTTCAGTATTGAGGCTCTTCTTTTTTATCATTACATTTAATTTCCTTTATCGCCAACAAAACATCTCCCACGGCCACCATTGCAGTAGGCTTAACAAACCTGTCTGAAAGAGGGTTAAAAGCTATGATTTGGGAAGGTCATCAATAGGAACTATAAGTAATAATGTATTCAGGTAGTGGCGGATGATAATGGCTCATTTATTAACAATAAATTAGACGAAAAATTTTAAAAATCTTGTTTCCACGTGTGTGCTTAGTGGTAATTAGAAACTTCACATTTCACATCTTTGATTCATCAGGGGTTGCCGATAGAGGTAAATATCTCACTGTCACGAGCAAGGCAATGTCCTAGCTTTCCCAAAATAGAGTCAAAAGAGGTAAAGTTGAGCATGGCAATGAGAATAATATGCATCTCCTGGCTTGCTCCGAAAGAGGGAAAGGGGGATTGTTGATTGTGACGCATGTAGCAAACTTTTTACTTTCATTTACAATAACGATTAGATTGAGAGTACTTAGAATAGGGACCATACCAGTAATCCGATGAAATATCCTTACCAAAAACAGACAAGGAGTAATATAGGAACGGTATTCCATCGGCAACCTCGTCAATATCACAAAAAAATTACCAGTTATTTATAAAGGGATATACCTGCTAGTCGTATTAAATGAGAATGACATACTTCATACTAATAGGTTGCAGTTATCCGACATCAAAATATGAGAGAATATACAACAGTAGTCACTAAATTTAAGTTCCCCACAGAGTTCATGGTAAGTGGTGCAGTTCTCTGCTGTGATAAATAGGTTCTTCCTCACTGGACTTGAAGAACCCAGTATTGACCAATGCCAGAAGTGACAGTCTTTTAAAGTGGGAAATATGATTTATTATACAATGAGGGAGTGTGTGATTCAGTCCAACTAGAAATTCAAGCTTTGATTATCTCCCTTGATATACATTGCAGCTAGAAATTTTCCATCATATGGGTGGGCTACCCATCCTGGGCTGGGTCATGCCCACTAGTTATGTATAATTGACTAAACTTTACTTCGTGCTTGTGTTGCATAACCATAGATCCTTGTGGGAACCCCAGGAGGTAAAGCAGTTCTTGTTTACTGTGGTAAACAAGCTCTGTTTTACTGGTAGAATAGGAACCAGTAACCAATGCCTGGGTTCAAGTTCTCTGATATGGGCAACATGGGTATAAAAAATTGGCTGGACTTGACTGTATTTCCATACTGCGGTTACAATTAGCCATTGTGCAGAAATATGTGACCTTAAACTCCAATAAATAAATAATATAGCAATGGAATCTGAAAATAACTTTAACTGTTTTGTTTCTAGATCTATTCTACAATGGGACATCTTTATTTTTATGCATATTTTACGACACTTTGACAATCTACTTCCTGTGGATGTGTAGTTGTTTGTTGGCAAGTCTTGCCTAAAACAACTACAGTAGAACCCTGTTAATTGAACAGCAACTTTACCAACGGAAATTATTCATTTAACAGGAGTATTCAGTTAACAGGGATTTGTCATTTTTTTGCATTCTAGAAATAAACAGAGCATTTATTCTATTATATCTTGTTTGACAGAGCTCACGAAGGTCTGTCAAACAAGATATAATAGATTAATTGCCTGCAGTGGATGTACTTAGACCAAATAGGTTTATAAACAAGGGGAATTTGGTGATTTCTCAAAATATTGCAAAATTCTTTATTCAGTAAACAGGAGTTTCCTCAAAAACATTTTCAATTAACTGATCTGATTTGTATTGAAGGGATGGTAAATGATTTTGTGTTTGGAAATTATATTCTATTAACTGGTAGAGTGCTAAATTATTTTTGTCATCAAAAATTGTTCACAAGTTTTTGCCTTATTACAATTGATGGGAGAGTGCCTGTAGACACTCTCCCATCAATTGTAAGAAGGCCAGACCATACAGACTACATGATTTTATTTTAAAGATAATATGAAGCAATTCCTCAAAATATGAAGCCTTTAAGTTGCAGTACCTGTACTTCAGGACAAAGACCAAATATGGGCTTCCAGCACTCTACCAGTTAACAGGGTTATTCAAGTAAGAGATATCCAATGAGGTGGGCTCCACTGTACCACAGAACAAAGAAGACAACTTGCGAGTTCACCCAGAGACTACATTTTGGGACTTGTGTTCTGTTGCAGTAAAAAGTAATCAAAGTCAGAATTACGTCCTTAAGGGTTAATAAATGTAAATTGATGAATGATCTGTGATATTTTACACTGATCAGATTTGCCGTAACTCTGAAACAATAAAACTAATGACTTTAATAAACACAAATATAAACATCATTGAATTGCTATTAAGTCTTATCCGCTTAGAACACTGACACGAGAAAAGGGAAGGTTCTAGAGATCCTTGAAAGTCTTGAGTTCAGAAATAAAATCTTGAGGAATTAGAAGTACTTGCAACTGACTTATAAATTCCAAAGCTCCTTGAAAGTGCCTGGAAACAATGTTGAAAGTTCCAGTACTGTTGTTGATGGATTTCTCAATAGTTTTCATTACAATGTAGAAATTCCACAATCAGGTCTTAGAGAACTGTTCCAGATAGAAACTTTTTAACCCTTTGAGACTTTAATTATCCTGACATTCAAACGCCACTGGAAATTCAGTTTCTTCAACGTCTTTTAAAATGCGATGCCAAACGCCGAAAAGTTCAAATAACAAGATATTTTTGACATTACTGATTAACTGGTTGAGGACTAGATTATTTTTGGTGGTCTGAATTTGTTATTCAAAACTTGTTTTATTACAAATTATTGGAGAGTGCCCACATAATTTGTAATAAAAGAAATTTATATGAACAAAATATTATTTGTGTTTGACTGAATATGAAATATAAGCAAGGAAAGTGTTGGCTTTGGTATCCTCATTTTTTGAAAGTCCTGATCGTGGCTTCCAGCACTCAACCAGTTAAGAAGTCTTGACAGCACGATTATATTAGTATTTTAAGCTGAGATAACATTTGGCTCAACAGCTTCACTGTGAACTATTCGGGAGAAAATAGGAATTGAAGTTAAAACTTTAAAAAATCGATCGAAATATAATAACAAAACAAATGACCACAAAGTATCAACGTGCTGATTGATTTCGTACATCATAAGACATACAAAAGTATCAAAGGGTTAATGGACTGACTGAAAGCACGCTGGCTCAGTTTCATTAGAGCATTGAACTTCAAACCGAAATGTCCACGGTTCGATCCTGACCTGCAGTAACTGCATTGTGTCCATGAGCAAGTCACTTAACCCTTTACCTAACATGAAAAGCAGACGACACTTGCACACAAAATTCTTGAGTAACTATTTTTTTCATTTTTTGTCTCAAAAACATAGGTTATGACCCCTCATTGGAACAAGCTTGTTCCAAAGAGGGGTCATAACCTATGTTTTTGAGACAAAAAATGATAAAAATAATGAAAATTAATTGGAGACTTTTGTGAATAGCACTGGCCAGTTTTGTATGTTACGTTGAGTAAAGGGTTAATTCTGATTGCCCACATGGGGGCAAGGGTGGGGGGGGGGGGGGGGGAGAGGCTTTGTACTGAGGCATACTGTATATCGATGGTGCACTTGCCTTACCCCAATGCTAACCTTGCTTTTGTAGAGTTAATACATTGGGGTGTCTGCTAGTTCCTTGCTGCTGCTCGGTTGTTCTCTCCAGATAGTCTAGCTTCCCCCACTTGTTAAACTGTCTGCCATCCTGATGGGCTGTCAAAAGTGTCATTAAACACCAGTAAATAAATAAATGTAAATGGACTGAATTTATATAAATAAATTATAAACCCTAAAGTCCATGAGATTCTCTTTGGATGTACAATACACAGAAAATACATATATACTGGTGGAATAAAGGAACGCAAGTTTTTTTCTGTCGTAAATATTTCAAATGTGTTATGGATGATTATTTCATTATTTGGATTTTGATGTTATTTCTCCATTACTGATTAAATTTTGATAAGTTTTGTTGTCTTAACACAGATGGCATTTGCATGGATAACGTTCAAACGTGGGTACCCTACGCCATTTCCTGATCAAAATCAAAAGTGGATGTGCCCATCCAAGCTTTAGTGGCTGCTCTAACTCTCCCGACCATTGACCCCATCAAGTTGTTTATGGTCCTTTGTGGGATATTATTCCACTCCTGAAGAAGGGCCTGTGTGAGCTGAGCAGCGTTGTTTGGGACTTTGACGCACTTCCTGAACTCCTGTCCAGCTCGTCCCACAAATGCTCAATCTGGGACAATTCTGGACTGTAGGTTGGCAATTGAGAACTGGGACATTGTTTTGGTTGAGGAAGTTACGACAAACCCTAGCAGCATGTGGCCTTGCATTATCATGCTGCAGTGTAAGGTTACGTGCATGGATAAGTGGAAGAACGTGAGGCATGAGGGCTTGATCCCGATGTCTTACAGCTGTAAGATTGACCTGGATGACCACGAGAGGTGTTTTCACGCCATGACCCCCCCCCCCCCCCCCCCAAACCATAACAGACCCTCCCCTGTATCTGTCATTTTCCTTAATGCATGCCTCAGAACATCGCTCACCTCAACGCTGATATCAACATAATCCTTCTGACCTGTAAAGCATGGACTGAGACTTGTCAGTGAATAACGCATGTCTCCAGTGGGCCAAGTGAAACCAATTTGCTGCATGGGCCTGCAGCTATTACAATCGATGTTGATGTCACCTGGATCTAAGTTGTGGACCAACACAGGGACGTCATGGCCTTAAATAGCTATGTGTTAAATTTTACTACATTTGGTCTATGGATAGAAAATTTATATTACCCAAACTGAACTTGAGTTTCTTTTTTCTATCAGTATATGTAATCAGCGTTACAATGTTTCTGTCCATGTGGGAAAATATGGGAAGTGAAGCAGTGCTTGTTAACTCTTGTTTTGAAGCTCTGTTTTATTGGTAAATAGGATCAGGTGACCAATGCCTGGGGTGCATGTCCTCTAAAATGGGCAACATGGGTATAAACAAATGGCTGGCCTTGACTTTACAGCCATGTTGTGGTCATGATCAGCATTTGTGCAGAAACACATATTTTGTATCTCCTTGCTTCATTAGTGAAGCTTTAATTGTTATTCTCCAGATTTTATTTTGTTTCTAATTCTGTTCAGAATGCTGTAAAGCAGGCACATACTGACTGAGCAATATAGAGGAAATTGGAGAAAAAACAGTGATAAAGTGATTTAATAAAATAAAGTAACAGTATTTATTTTTTTACTGGGGTTTAATGACACTTTTGACAACTAGGGTCACCTCATGTCAGACAGTGGAGAAAGCCAGAGTAGCTGTAGAGAACCACCAAGCAACGACGAGCAACTGCAAGACTCCCCAATGTACCAACTCCACACAGGCAGGGTTAGAACTGGTTGAAGACAAATGCACGCACCATCGACGTGCAGTTCACAGTGCCACCGTGCCACCACTTGGGCAATTAGGATTAACTTCCTTACCCAAGGATATCCTTTCATTCGAAGTATATGAGTAAATTCCTTGGTGGAAAGGCTACTCTGTGGGTGTTTCAGTTATACTCTCCTTCACTTTATATACTATAAATTTTGTTGGGTAGATGTGGCCTGATTGGTAAAAGGTTAATAAATCAGATAGATAACAGGTTCTAGTGGTGGCATTTATGATTGACATGTCTAAATCTCTCCTGTCCTTGCTTCAACAAAAATCTTTGTGTGAAAACTTAGTATAGTGTTTAACCCTTTTTCCAATGTAATGGGAAAAACCGGCCAGAGTTATTGTAAAAAATTGCCAATTAATTTTCATTATATTTTCATTTTTTGTCTCAAAAACATAGGTTATGACCCCTCTTTGGAATGTGCTCATCGAGCTCATTCCAATGAGGGGTCATAACCTATGTTTTTGAGACAAAAAATTAGTTATTCAAGAATTTTGTTTGCAAGTGTCGTTTGTTTTTCATGTTTGGTATAGGGTTAAATGGAGACTCAGCCTGAGACTGGGATATTTAAGGCATTTTTAATGTATCTTGAAACATCACCTTATAATGACAGGAAAATGCCATGTCCAAAAAATAGAAATTAACTGGTTGCATGCTGGAAGCCACTACATTTGTATCAGGACTCAACTGAAAAGTGCTGAAAGCCACTTGAGTGGTTTTACACTGCATTCATTACCTTGTTTGCTCAGCAGTTGAAACAAAAAAAAAACTTGTTTGAAGAAAATTGTTTTATTGCAATTTATTGGAGAGTGCCTCCCCAAGGGGAACTCCGGGAAGTGAAACTGTGGTAAACAGGCTCTGTTTCACTGGTAAAATAGGACCCAGTCACCAATGCTTGGGAGGTGTAAACCCTCTCTAAATGGGCAACATGGCTTATTAACGTTCACCCCTGATCTTGAGTTGATACTCATGTTGTGGTCATGATTAGCCATTGTGCAAAAATATGTGACCTTAAACACCAATAAATAAATAAATAATTGGAGACTGCCAACTGGCTCTCTACAATAAATTGTAACAAAACAATTGTTTATAAACAAAATCTTACTACACTGAGGCTTCTTTTGCTTGTGGCATGGTACTCTTGAAATAAATACTCGTGTTACAAATCACCTTTGAAAAATAAATTACCACTCCACAAGTTAAAGTACTGCTATGAAAGGTTTTGAATGCTTTAATTTGCTATATATAAGTACATATTCACATTTATATAAATTAAAGACATTAAGTGTTATCAAAATAAAGACAATCACTTCAGTTTGATAATTTTTTTACCTGTATATCTGGGAATAAGCATAGCCATATTCGCTGTCTTTCTTCAAATTGCCATAGATGTAAAGTATGTGCCATCTTGGAGATTGCAACAAGGGCCATACAATTTTGTATTTTAAGATATCATGAAATTTATAACCCGTTTACATATCAGTTTCATTAAAGAGGTTTTCTAAAAAGCCATTTTTTAAAGGGTTAACCCTTTACCAAATGAATCAGTCACCTCCGTCTGCATAATCAAAAAATTGAGCACCTGAAAAAATATTTAAAAAAAAATTCAACAGGACCTATCATGTGACCCCCTCATTTGAATGAACTCATCAAGCTTGTTGTAATGAGGGGTTCGGATGATGTGGATTTGTTGAAATTTGTTTTAAAAATTTGAAAAACAAATAATTAAAATAATAGATTTTGTAATTTATTACATATGATTTTCTTTCCCAGAATTGGCCATTATCAAGCTCAGCAGATATAACTTCAAACTTGGTTGATTTATTTATATATTTATTGGTGTTTATGGTCACATATTTTGACAACAATGTGGCTGATTTTAGAGGACTTCCACTCCAGGCATTGGTGACCAGGTCCTATTTTACCAGTAAAACAGAGCTTGTTTACCACTGTAAACAAGCACTATTCATTTCCAGGTGTTCCGACAAGGAAAAACTTGTCTGATATGACACTGTTCTTGGCAGGTATGAACGAAGCTAGAGTTACACCCACTTTGATGCATTATTAGACACAGGCAATTTGTTTACATCAAAATTGGCATAGTTATTCATTAACCCTTTACCCAACATGAAAAGCAGGCGACACTTGCAAACAAAAGTCTTCAATAACTATTTTTTTCATTTTTTGTCTCAAAAACATAGGTTATGACCCCTCATTGGAACGAGCTTGATGAACTTGTTCCAAAGAGGGGTCATAACCTTTGTTTTTGAGACAAAACATGAAAAAAATAATGAAAATTAATTGACGATTTTTGTGAATAGCACTGGCCGGTTTTGGCTGTTACGTTGGGTAAAGGGTTAAACGCAATTAGGAAAATAGGCATTTCCAGGCTAAATGGAGTGGTTTGAAGCCAAGATTTTGTTTGAGGAATTAACCCTTTACCCAATGAATCGGTCACATCTACCAGCGTAATATGCAAATTCAGCAGCTGAAGAAATACTATTTTTCAAAATATTCCAACAAAACCGTTGAGCTCGTTCCAATGAGGGGTCACATGATATGGTTTTGTTGAAATTTTTTGAAAAATTTACAAAAATGATATTTAAAATAATAAATTTTGATATCGTCTGCATTGGGTAAAGGGTTAATGATGGCAATAAGTAAAGATTAAGTGTGTGAAGGGAGTTGATTCATTGTTTTAACCAGAGATTCATTGAAGCTGGAGAAGAGATAGTTCAGCAATCTGAATATTAGGGCTTCATCAGTGGGGAAGCTGAGATGATCGGATAGCTGAACTAGGGGAAGAGGAAACTTCAAACATAGTGAAAAGAATGAGAAAGAATAACACTGTCAGAAAACTGTAAGATCTAAGAACTTTTTGTAATTATTTCTGTTGGTTTAACTGCAGGCACTCTCCAATAATTTGTCATAAAACAAATATATATAAACAAAATATTATTTGCATTTGACTGAATATAAAACATGAGCAAAGAAAACTGGCTTTTGTTAAAGGTGCCCTCATTTTCCTGAAATCCCTGATAGTGGCTTCTTGCACTCAGCCAGTCAGTAAATATATAGGTTATTACGTATCGGCAAAGATATCAGTCCTCCAAAACTTCACTTCAACCTTCAGCCTTTGTTCTCAGAAGTTACCTTGGGCTGATATTTTGTCGATATGAAACTAACCAAGTAATAACCTCTAAATACTATGTACTGGGTAAAGGGTTAATGTCATTTGGTGGCTTCCTCGGTGGGGAAGTTTATCTTACCTACCATTTATTTAATCAATAGTTGCATTGTGTTGATTCCAATAAACATTTGTAAAATTCTATTAGTTGTATTCAACAGTCAGTAATTTTTCTGTATGAAATTCGGTGCCATTTAATGAAACACTTCAGAAAACTGGAATGTGCATTCAACACACTCATACTGTTTGAATTGAACTGGTTTTATGAAAAATATTGACTAAATTCTATGAAGGGCTGTGTGTACACAACAAATAGAATATAATATATAGTGAATTTATTCACTCAAGAGACCCTTTTAATGCCAAGAACTATTCTTGGATGGGAATAGAATCATAAGTAATAGAGTGGAACTCCATTAATTAATAGCCACTTTGTCATTAAAAATTATTCCTGTACCATGAGTTTTTAGGTATCAGGAATTTGGTAATTTTGCTGTATTTTAGTCATAAACTGAGTACATTTATTCAATTATATATTATTTGAAAGACTCAGGCTTATTATAAGAGATTCAATTCTTGGATTGGATGTTCAGAAGCTGAATTGGTCTTTCAATACTGAGAATTGAGTTCTTTCAGCTCTGTCAAACAGGGTTGAATTGGTTAAATTCCAAGTTGCATACTGGGAACAACTTAGAATTGTAGTATTTTGACATCAGTGTGCGGAGGGTTAAAATAAAAGTGTCTTCTGAATAGAAAATGCTATAGCTTAACCCTTTACTTTCCATGATCAAGGTATCAGCATTATAGGGCAATGAGGATAGTTGTTATTGATGAGGGGGCAAGAAAATATACAGGGACACTGTTTTTAAAATGGATTGAATAAGGTGTGAATGCTAAAAAAGGTACATTTGTGGTGATATTTTCCTGACAGAAAAGCATATACACTGAAAAACATATTCAGATGACAAGACAGGTATGGTTGCAGATGGTATGCATGTAATCATATCTTGCCCACCAATTCTGGAATAAAGTTTTCTGAAAGTGATTGAATTAAAAGTGAATACTAATCTTTGATGAACCCTAAGTTAGATGATCAATGATGTAACAGCATGTTCAAGCATGTCGATTTGAGGCAAACGGTCTTTAGGTTGCATGGAGGTTACCTAAAATGAAAAGAATGAGAACGAAAAACGTGTTGTGCTAAATTGTTGCTGGGACATGCAAAATTTTTGCCAAGTTGAATTATCTAGTACAAATGAAAGGTGGAATGATGTTGAGCATCAACCAATCATTAGCTGCATAGGTGTTTGCATCTACCTGAATTATTGGCCAACAGAGCAGCTATACTTCAGGCTGATGCAAACACCTATGCTGATGACTGGTTGATGTTCAACAGCATTTTAAAGTTTTGATCATCTTAAGATTATGAATAGGTACAAAATCAGAAAATGGTAATAATTCAGGTTTATGCCACAAATAGTGATTATGGATGCCATACTCTTCTGCAGCATGCTAGCCCATGCCAAGATTAGGCTATAATTGCATTTAATTTGCATCCGAATTGCTACAACACAGCCTCATTATTATTCCTATGGATTCATCTCTATTCATAAGGATATTGCCTATAGGAGCAAGAACTTGGTTATGATACAACAGTTCATATATCAGCATAGTTGTGATACATACATATTTTGGTTACCTAATGGGTTATCTCCATCAAGTACAAATGACAGGTTACCTAAGCTCAAACCAGGTGAACGATAAATGGGTTACACAAAATTTTGAAAACATCAGGCCTGATGTTTGGGGGCAATAAGGCAATGAGAAGGGTCTGAAACTAAACTTGTGTAACTGTGTGAACTAAAATTATAAACCTATGTGTGACAACAGAGTTGTTTTCATTCCTACATAATCATACAAATCAAAGAAAACTGCAGTTACATTGCAGCTTCTCAGTTTTTGGAGACAACTTTCATGAGCTCAAAGCTTGCTGTCGAATCCAACTCATATACCTATTGACACAAGATTATATGAACATCATTGGTTATGTAAATGTTTACAAATTGTATTTAACACATGCAATATTCTTTCAATAAATTTGTTTAAACTAAAATTCTAATACTTCCTAACAAATCTGGAGGCCTAGTACACAGAGCACAACTGGAATTCTGATAACTTCCTTGCATTGAAGTTGGATGCACATCTGAAGCACATAAACAAGACAACATTAACAGGGAGTGGGACAATCTTATACTGGGAATGCAAATGAAACACTTTGATATCAAGGTCTGCATCAAGCTTTCAGGCCACCATTCAAATTTTGTGAGGAATCCGATGCTGTAATGGACCATCATGGGGGAATGGATATTCACAAATAACGAGTTTCGTCCAATCATTTTTTCTACAGTTATGGGCCTTTTTTGACTTAGAAAATTTAAATTTTTATGGTTTCTGGTTAGTAAACCACTTTTGGTGGGGGATACCCATTGGGTTGCACCTTGCTATTGTAAAATTAACATGAGGCTTTAAGAGTGAATGCAGCATCCTGGATTTTCTCCCTTTTGCTCACCTGCTTCCAAAATATACATACCACTGATCTTCTACAAGATACTCAATGACGCTGCAATAATATAAAATGACAGATCTTTCTGATACAGACTTGACACTATTGATGAAAAGTTGTTCTTCTCAAATAGAACTGATTATTTATTAAAAAGAAGGTCTTGATGTGGAGAATTTCTTTTTGTAACATAGCTTCCATTTTGCAAGTGAAGTTAAGATTATCCATTTGGACAAGGTACATAAAGTGTGTTGGTGTTCTTTGATGAAAAGTCCCCAGTTATATCCAGCCTTTTCGTTAAAAAACGAAAAGGTCCATGGTTCGATCTTGACCAGAAGTAACCATGACTTGGCTAAGACAGAGAATCCCAATTAATGATGTGGGGACACAGGGGTGCTGTGTACTAAGGCACACTGCACATTGGTGGTACACTTGTCTTTAACTGCTGCTAACTCTGCTTGTGCAGAGTTAGTAAGTTGGAGAGTCTGACAGTTGCTTGCTGCTTCTCAGTGGTTCTCTCTGGGAACTCCATCTTCCCCCACCCATAAAACTGTCTTAAACTGATAGAGTACTGAATGCCTACATATATACATTGCTAAAACAGTGGAACCCTGTTAATTGAATAGCTACTTTGCCAGTGAAAAGTATTCAGTTATCAGGAGTATTTAATTAACAGGGATTGTGTCACTTTCCTGTATTCTAGAGATAAAGTTAATATTCTATTATATCTTGTTTGACAGAGCTCTATGAGCTCTGTCAAACTCAGTATAATAGATTAAATGCCTGTATTGGATGTACTGAGGCCAAATAGATTTATAAACAAAGAAAAGCTGGGGAGAGTCAGGGTAATTTCTCGACAGGTTACAAGATTTTTTATTCAATTAACAGGAGTTTACTCTATAACCTATATTCTATTAACAGGCCAAATTTGTACTGGATGTATGGTAAATGGTTTTGTGTTGGGAAATTATATTCAATTGACGGGGTTATTCAGTTAAGAGATGTCCAGTAAAGTGGGGTCCACTACACCACAGGTTGTGGCTATTAAATCTACACTTTCTTTTAATGTTTTATATTGGCCCTGGCAAGAATCAGATTTTGTTGAGGTGATTGTTACATGACCCAAAATGTCAGAGAATTTGATTTGTGTTCAGAGGTATATGGACACTTATTAAGGAACTAATTTTATTATGTGTACCCATACTATGTATGGTACACATAATGCCGGCATCTGGGGTGACCAGCCGTCGTTTGTCCATCCTTTGTCCGTCTGTCTGTCCATCCGTCCGTCCATCTGTCCATCCGGCGTCCATATCCATTTCTTTGGCATTCGATAACTTGAAAAATATTGCTTGGATTGTCAAGTTACTTTATATTTGTGTTCAGGTTACTGATGTGCCGAGCTGTATAGTTTTTGGTGTAAATCGGATAATTTGATCCTGAGATTTTAACCCTTTATCCTTCAAATTGAAAATTTCTCCAATCCCTTTGGCATTCGATAACTTGAAAAATATTGCTTGGATTGTCAAGTTACATTACATTTGTGTTCAGGTTACTGATGTGCCGATTTGTATAGTTTTTGGTGTAAATCTGATAATTTAATCCTGAGATATTAACCCTTTATCCTTCAAATTGAAAATTCCTCCAATCCCTTTGGCATTCGATAACTTGAAAAATATTGCTTGGATTGTCTAGTTACTTTATATTTGTGTTCAGGTTACTGATTTGCCGAGCTGTATAGTTTTTTGTGTAAATCTGATGATTTGATCCCGAGATATTAACCCTTTATCCTTCAAATTGAAAATTCCTCCTATCCCTTTGGCATTCGATAACTTGAAAAATATTGCTTGGATTGTCAGGTTACTTTATATTTGTGTTCAGGTTACTGATGTGCCATGCTGTATAGTTTTTGGTGTAAATCTGTTATTTTGATCCTGAGATATTAACCCTTTATTCTTCAAATTGAAAATTTCTCCAATCCCTTTGGCATTCGATAACTTGAAAAATATTGCTTGGATTGTCAAGTTACATTACATTTGTGTTCAGGTTACTGATGTGCCGATTTGTATAGTTTTTGGTGTAAATCTGATAATTTAATCCTGAGATATTAACCCTTTATCCTTCAAATTGAAAATTCCTCCAATCCCTTTGGCATTCGATAACTTGAAAAATATTGCTTGGATTGTCAAGTTACTTTATATTTGTGTTCAGGTTACTGGTGTACCGAGCTGTATAGTTTTTGGTGTAAATCTGTTATTTTGATCCTGAGATATTAACCCTTTATCCTTCAAATTGAAAATTCCTGCAATCCCTTTGGCATTCGATAACTTGAAAAATATTGCTTGGATTGTCAGGTTACTTTATATTTGTGTTCAGGTTACTGATGTGCCATGCTGTATAGTTTTTGGTGTAAATCTGTTATTTTGATTCTGAGATATTAACCCTTTATCCTTCAAATTGAAAATTTCTCCAATCCCTTTGGCATTCGATAACTTGAAAAATATTGCTTGGATTGTCAAGTTACATTATATTTGTGTTCAGGTTACTGATGTGCCGATCTGTATAGTTTTTGGTGTAAATCTGATAATTTAATCCTGAGATATTAACCCTTTATCCTTCAAATTGAAAATTCCTCCAATCCCTTTGGCATTCGATAACTTGAAAAATATTGCTTGGATTGTCAGGTTACTTTATATTTGTGTTCAGGTTACTGATGTGCCATGCTGTATAGTTTTTGGTGTAAATCTGTTATTTTGATTCTGAGATATTAACCCTTTATCCTTCAAATTGAAAATTTCTCCAATCCCTTTGGCATTCGATAACTTGAAAAATATTGCTTGGATTGTCAAGTTACATTATATTTGTGTTCAGGTTACTGATGTGCCGATCTGTATAGTTTTTGGTGTAAATCTGATAATTTAATCCTGAGATATTAACCCTTTATCCTTCAAATTGAAAATTCCTCCAATCTCTTTGGCATTCGATAACTTGAAAAATATTGCTTGGATTGTCAAATTACTTTATATTTGTGTTCAGGTTACGGATGTACCAAGCTGTATAGTTTTTGGTGTAAATCTGTTATTTTGATCCTGAGATATTAACCCTTTATCCTTCAAATTGAAAATTCCTCCAATCCCTTTGGCATTTGATAACTTGACAAATATTGCTTGGATTGTCAAGTTACTTTATAATTGTGTTCAGGTTACTGATGTGCTGAGCTGTATAGTTTTTGGTGTAAATCTGATAATTTGATCTGGAGATATTAACCCCCTTTATCCTTCAAATTGAAAATTCCTCCAATCCCTTTGGCATGAGATAACTTGAAAAATATTGCTTGGATTGTCAAGTTACTTTATAATTGTGTTCAGGTTACTGATGTGTTGAGCTGTATAGTTTTTGGTGTAAATCTGATAATTTGATCCTGAGATATTAACCCTTTATCCTTCAAATTGATCCCTTTGGCATTCGATAACTAAAAAAATATCAATCCGATTGTCATGTTACTTTATATATTTATTCAAGTTACTAATGTGCTGTGCTGTATAGTTTTTTATGCAAATCTGATAATTTGATCCAGAGATATTAACCCTTTATCCATCAAATTAGACACTCCTGCAATCCATTTCTATATGTACCCATACCTTGTATGGTGTACATAGTGTCGGCATCCATGGTGACCCTCTGTCATACAGCTTTCTACTAGATGCGAGTATGGGTACACTTCTGACGATTTCATCGGCCTATTTTTTTATTTTCAAGTAATGAGTCATGTGACATCTATAATTGTGAAAGAATGATATTATATAAGAAATAATGATAATGAACAATTAAAACTCACTAAAATTGTGTTTTTGATTTCCATCAAAATTTCCAAGCACGGGTTATTAAGTGTCTAAATGTTCCCCAAAAGTATGGTAAAAATTTCATTAGAAAACACACTACAATAATGGCGTCACAAAACATCTGAAAACATTCTTCAGTTGGAATGATGAAAAAAATTAGGTAGTTCTGCTTTACCATGTGGATGAGTAAAATGGCATCCATTGAAGAGGGAGCTGATAATGACACCTCCCTCTTAACCCTTTACCCAATGCAGACGATATTAAAATTTATTATTTTAATTACTATTTTTTTAAATTTTAAAAAGAATTTCAACAAAACCATATCATGTGATAACACATTGGAATAAGCTCGATGAGCTCGTTCCAATGAGGGGTCACATGATATGGTTTTGTTGAAATATTTTGGAAATTCTTTTTCTTTCAACTGCTGAATTTGCAAATTATGTGGGCGAATGCAGGTGATTCTTCTGATCAAAGGGTTAAATGGATGCCATTTTACCCCATACAATAACTTACTAACATTTTTGGCCATGATTAACATTATTATTCTTATTATTTGCAGTGGGAAATAGAACGGTGGAAATTCCAGAGGGGGAATGAAGTTCAATTGTTCTCATTGTTAAATAACAAGTGCATAAGAATTCATGGGAATGGTGCTGTGGATGGTCTTGGAGATAGTGAGGATAAATCAAGTGAGTTATTTGTTTTTCTGTCAGAGTTTTAGTCAGATTGTTGATCCATTAATTGATGGTCAGTAATTATTTGCTGATTTTTTTTATTCCAGGTAGAGGTTGACCAGTGTTCACACTGGCCCGAAACTGTCTGGTACCAAATTTTTTTCCATTCTTGATATTTCAGTGTCATACAAAGTGTTTTGGTGCTAATATGCTAATGGGAGAGGGTGTTTTTTCACTGTCTGATCCAAATAAGTTGATCAGGTTTTAAAAAATGAACTGGCAATTATTTTGAAAGAGAATGGATAATTGGTCACTCACGATGATATGAAGTATTTATCGAATTCAATTCTGCCGTTAGTAAAGTTGATAACCTACAATATTTTATTGAAGAAAAAACATTGCCTTCTTACCACTCACTGACAATTAACATTGAAACATTGTCCAAATACTATTTCTAATGTCTTATTAACAAACTTACAGTACGTGGAGAGTGTATTATAATTAAATCAACCACAGAGTGGAGATTCCACCCAAGCAATAATTGCAAATTTGTTGCAAGGCATAACAAGCACAAGCAAAGTTTCAGCCAGTGGACCTTCGGGTTAAACCCGGAGGTCCATTGGCTGAAATATTGCTTGTATTTTTTGTCGATATGTACAAAATTTGAAAGTTATAGTTTGGGTGACAACTCCACTCCATGGGTGATTTAGTTACAATCCACTCTCCACGTACTGTACTGGGTTTGGGATGTGTTTTGTGAAAATCAGTTATTGTTTCTATCTTTATTAGCAGATGATGATTTCATGACAAGTGGAGCACTGTGAGTAAATTAATTGAGGCTTAAATACCCCGAAAGTTAAGTCATAACTTTAACTGGTTGAGTTCTAGAAGCCACTATCAGGGCTTTCAAAAAAAATATGAGGGTATCAGGCCAAAAGCCAACATTTTCTTTACTCATGTTCCATATTCAGTCAAACATAAATAAAATTTTGTTTATATAAATTTGGGCACTCTCCAGTAATTTGTAATAAAACAAATTTTGATGAACAAAAATCAGACCAACAAAATGATCCCAAAATATCAGTGCTAGCATACATACTGATAAATCAGTTTCAGGGATTTGGAGTATGAATGATTTATAAGGTTTACATTTTTCAGGAAGGGGCACGGTGTCTCAGTAGGTAGAGGTTCAGGCTGCAATCCGAGAAGTTCTTGGTTCGATTCCCACATGCGGCAACCTAGTTGTGTCCTTGTGCAAGACACTTCACCCCCATTGCCCATGTGGGGGCACGGAGGCATTGTGTACTTAGGCATACTGCACATTGATAGTGCACCTGTCTTCAACCAATGCTAACCCTGATACGTGTGGAGTTGGTATGTTGGGGAGCTGACAGCTGCTCGCCATTGCTCGGTGGTTCTTTCCGGGTACTCTGTCTTACTTCCTCCATAAAACTATCATGGTCGTGCTTAGCCATTGTTCAGAAATATGTGACCTTAAACACCAATAAATAAATAAATAAATAAATATTTTTTCAGGAAAAGTGGGAAGGATGAGTCGCGAATCCCCTTCATGTCTCCATTTCTTACAAGAAAACAACATTGCGAATGTGTTTTTGTTAGCAATCAAATGCATTATATTTCTTTTTTTATCTTAAAGCAATTTTGCGGATTTCCAGAGCAATAGAGAGAAAGTGTGTCTTCCAGTCTGTTGAGCAACCCAGTAAACATTTAGCCCTAAATAATGGCAAGATTTCTGGTGATGTAAGTAAATATGTTATAAATCCTCTGTTGGTCTACATGTCCTTGAGTTCATGCATTGTTCTGAAAATTGTTGATCTTTTCCTATATACATGTAGCCTCAAATTATTTGGAAATGAGATAGATGCATTCATCACATTGAAGAGGTATAATCTGTGTCTGATCAAAATTAAATTTAAATAGTTTTCAATATTTATTGCTTTTCATACATTTGTAGTTGGATGTTCTTTTCCACGTTAATGGGAAAAGGAATAGATGTGTAAATGATTTCTGAGAGTTTGTTTGAAGTAATTCTTTTCTCTAGTTAGTCCAAGGCAAAATTAATGTGTCATTTTTTGCTGCTTGTGTGGATATAAAGTATAAGAGTGGGCAGCAGCTCAATTATTTGGATGCAGGTGTGGCATTTCTTTCTGCTGATTTGCTACCACACAGTGAGTTTAATTTTTTTTTAGAGAATGAGAATATGTCAATATGCAGATATTATCGTAAAACGAAATGTCATTAGGCCTAAGAAAGTTAAGAATCTGTTTCTCAGGCCCTCTGCATGGTCATTTTGGCTGCCGCATGCTCTCTTTATATAACCAATGCAAACTCAACAAAATAAAAATTAAATGGTTTTTATACACCCGTTTTGAAAAAACAGGTCGTACTATGGTATACCGCTGTCCGTCTGTCCATCCGTCCAGTCATATGTCGTACGATAACACAAGAACGCTATGAGAGATTTTCGTGATTTTTGGGTAGGTGGTGTATATCGATGGAGGGAAGCTCCCTTTCTTTTAGTGTCGCCGTTCGATTAGTCATTCCAAAGTTATGGGACTTTATTACTTAGAAAATTGTTGATTTTTTACACGTCGTACGATAACTCAAGAACGCTTTGAGAGATTTTCGTGATTTTTGGGTAGGTGGTGTATATCGATGGAGGGAAGCTCCCTTTCATTTAGTGTCGCCGTTCGATTAGTCATTCCAGAGTTATGGGACTTTATTACTTAGAAAATTGTCGATTTTTTACACGTCATACGATAAGTTGAGAACGCTTTGAGAGATTTTCGTGATTTTGGGGTAGGTGGTGTATATCGATGGAGGGAAGCTCCCTTTTGTTTAGTGTCTCCGTTTGATTAGTCATTCCAGAGTTATGGGACTTTATTACTTAGAAAATTGTCGATTTTTTACACGTCGTACGATAACTCAAGAACGCTTCGAGAGATTTTCACGAATTTTTGGTAGGTGGTTTATGTTGATGGAAGGAAGCTCCCTTTCGGTTGGTGTTGCCACTCGATTTGTCATTCCAGAGTCATGGGACTTTATTTTTCACATGTCGAACAATAACTTGAAAATGCTTAGAGCAATTTTCATGATTTTTTGGTTGCAAGTATATGTTGATAGAAGGAATCTCCCTTTCGATTTGTGTCGCTGTCTGATTTGTTATTCCAGAGTTATGGGACTTTATTCATCGAAATATAGGCAATTTTCCACATGTTGGACTTTGAGCAATTTTCATGATTTTTTGGTGGCAAGTATATGTAACCTGACAAGTACACATGTATACTCACATTGTGTGGTTCCCTCTTGTAATTAATAATGGGCGTATCATGCGCTCGTGGTGCAGCTGTTTATTGTCTGATATTTTACCCAAGTTAATAAAATTGATAAATTTGTGTCCCTTGAGTGCAACAAGGCTTTGCAATGCTTTAGCATTGCAAAGCCTTCTTACACTCAAGGGACAAAATACACCACTACCCATGCTATTCTGTAGATTATGGGACCTAAAACATAAAACAACCAAGAATATGAACTTTCAATGGAAAAGAAATAATTACAAAAATAAAAAATAAAAAATAAAATAAAAAACTGCCTGCCCACATGCAATTTTACAAAAAATGCCTGAGAAACAGGTCTACTTTGTGAGGCCTTAACTGCAAAAGTAAATAATTTTAGTTCCCTTTCGCCATTGCATTTTACCTCTACTGTGTTTGGCCTATTTCTTCCACTTCGATCACCAGCTAGCCTTTGGGTTGGAAGATGGTTGAGTGGAAGAAATGCAGTGAATTAAGACCACATCATCGCACACACACCAGTAAAATAGACTAATGAATATTGATACATTTGATAATTTATGATTGATATCTGTGGCATAACTGGAATGACATGAAAGAATATGGTTAGCTGTTTTGAAAGCATTGTATTCATTTTATTTATCACCCACTCTGGGAGTGCGGTGCCTCAGTGGTCATGGCATTGGACTTTAAACCGAAAGGTCCATGTTTCAATCCCTGCCAGATGCCACTGTATGTATGTTGTGTCCTTGGGCAAGGCACTTAATCCTGATTGCCCATGTGGAGGCACAGTGGCGATGTGTACTAAGGCGTACTGCACATTGATGGTTCCTTGTCTTCAACCAATGCTAAACCTGCATTTGTGGAGTTGGTACGTTGGGGAGTCTGACAGTTGCTAGCCATTGCTCAGTGGTTTCTCTTCAGGTACTCTGGCTTCCTCCCCCAGTAAAACTGACTGAGATGTGGTGACCCTGGCTGTCAAAAGTTGCATTAAACCCCAATAAATTAATAAATAAATCACCTAATCTACATCTTCCAAAACATTATTTAACACTTTATGGTACCCTCTTCAATACCTGAGAACCAAAGATTTGGCAGTTCTGTGAATCATCCTTTCACATGTTCTCTCACCAGGATGAACAATATTCGTAGATGCAGGTCACTGCAGGGCATCTTGAACACTTGTGACCCCCATCCCCACCCCCGGTAAGGATAATTTCATTGATGTCTTCAGCTTCTGCTGCCTCTGTTCCGATGTCATAGTATTGATCAACAAGTAAGGAGTTTGAATTTTGTCAGTCACTTAAAATTGTTGTAAAGAGATCTGAACAAAGGTGAGCCTGCAGATAATTTTTTGACTTATGAATACCAAAAAAGCCATTGTATAGAATAACATGCTACAGCATACAAATATGTTAGCGTGTCAGTTTAACCCTTTTCCCAATGAGGACGATATCAAAATTTATCACTTTAAATATTATTTTTTCACATTTTTCAAAAAAATTTCAACAAAGCCATATCATGTGACCCCTTATTGGCATGAGGTTGATAAGCTTGTTTCAATGAGAGATCACATGTTATGGTTTTGTTGAAATATTTAAAAAAAAAATTTTTTTCAACTGCTGATTTTGTATATTACTTGGGTGGATGCATTAGATTCATTAGATAAAGAGTTAATGTGTTATTAGACAGCTCATGATGTGAATTTCTGTTATATGTTCTATCAGCAAACACAAATATTAACAACTCACTTAACCCTTTACCCAACGCAGACGATATCAAAATTTATTATTTTAAATATAATTTTTGTTAATTTTTCAAAAAATTTCAACAAAACCATATCATGTGACCCCTCATTGGAATGAGCTCATTCCAATGAGGGGTCACATGATATGGTTTTGTTGAAATATTTTGAAAAATTTAATTTTTTCAACTGCTCAATTTGCATATTACGCGGGCGGATGCGGTCGATTCGTTAGGTAAAGGGTTAAAAGTAGTTGAAGTTTCTACATGTAAGAATAGGTGAATGTAAAAACTATAATTTTACAGAATTTTTTTTGAATGTTCAATTCCTAAACTGCTAACAGTTTAAAGTAAAAAACTTGAAATATCCTTTAAGCTTATTAAAATGTTACCTAGAGATTATCAGTACTGAGACAAGTGTGATACTTCTTGGTGAAGATCGTCAATAAGATTTGATACAGCTGTCCAGAAAACTTCACTCTACTGATTATCTTTTTATTATATACTTGCCCTCACATTATAATTAACCCTTTACCCAATGTAACGGCCAAAACCGGCCAGCGCTGTTCTCAAAAATCGCCAATTAATTTTCATCATTTTTTCATTTTTTGTCTCCAAAACATAGGTTATGACCACTCATTGGAACGAGCTCGTCGAGCTCGTTCCAATGGGGGGTCATAACCCTTGTTTTGGAGACAAAAATGAAAACAATTAGTTATTCAAGATTTTTTTTTTTAAGTGTCGTCTGCTTTTCATGTTAGGTAAAGGGTTAACAAAAAGTGTGCATCAGAGATGCAGATGTCGAGTTGTGGCAAAACAGAGTGTTGCATGTCCATAACACGGCTATCAATCATATTCCAGTTGTCAAATCTGGAACCTTTGTTCAAGTTATAATGCTAACAAGTTCATAATTCATAAAAATTAATTTAAATAAGGACCATAACTCTGTAACAAAAAATCAGGATGGGCCAGGTTTTGAACTCACTTGAAATATTATTGCAAAAGACCTGTATGACAAATATTAGATAAATCGGAGAATGTTTATTCAAGTTATTGTGCTAACAAGCTCAAAATTCATAAAAATTGACTAATTAAGGGCCATAACTCTGCAACAAAAAAATGGGCTGGGCCAGTTGTCAAACTTGCTTGTGATATTATTGCAAAAGACCAGTATGGCAAATATCAGTCAAATCGGAGAATGTTTGTTCAAGTTATTGTGCTAACAGGGTGAGGAGGCTCAAAGGCCCAGACGCCTGCCTGGATGCACACCGACCATTGCCAAACCATAGGTCTTGGTTGTTAACACAGCTTGACAAAAAGTAGAGAGAAGTAGTAATAAGGAAATCCATTTTGGATGAAAGTAGGCGACAATCTTTAATTGTAGTTGTTGCTATGTCATGTTCTTCATCTCCATTCTGGTGTAATGTAGGTTGGAGAACAGTCATTGAAAAATGAATTGATGCATTTGAACAATGATGAAGATATTAAAAATCTGACTAAACTGATGGTTCGTGGATTTAGAGCATGTTTTATAGAGGACACAAATCTCACCCAGCTTTGTTTTTGATTTTTCAGCATCACACTGTGTGTGTGTTGCCAGTACATGTATCAGCAGTATCATACTCCATCTGATACTGAAAGAGAGATTGATGTAGGGCTCTGCAAATCACATATTTTAAATTTGAATCGAATCTCGATTTAAATCGAGTCTGTTATTCAAAATCGAATTGAACCTTGAATTGAATACAAGCATCTTGAAGTCCCGACTGATAAAATATTTCAACTACATCATCAAGGCATGCCTTCATCGAAGGCATGCTTTGATGATGTAGTTGGAATATTACCCAGTAAGGATTTATGCTCAAAAGCAGAAATGGGTGTGAGAATTCTGTACTGGGGACTGCATTGGGCTAGCCACTAGCATCCGTAAGCTCATCTTCGATATTGCTTGGGAAATTTGCTGTCAGCAGTGGCAGTGACTAGTGAAATTGGAATTAGCTTGGATGGTGACATATGGGTACAGATGCTTTTTATGTTAATACAGCGTAAATTGTACTTGTCTTTATTTTCAACCTATTTATGTACACTTTCTTTCTCCCCCCACTGCATGTGTAACATATGTTTGTCCAGGGTGAGATAGCAGGGAGAGACAGATGTATCCCACCCCACCCACGTGACGTTATACATTTATAACGTTATTATGACGTTATGCATATCGTATCAGTTTTTTGCTACCAACTAAATATCCCCGCATTTTCAAAAATGCGGGGATATTGTCGTGATCTCCGTCAGTATGTCCATCTGTCCATCCATCTGCCCATCCGTACGTCACACCCTGAAAGGCTCCTAGGGTATTCAATTCGAAATGTTTAAACTATGCTAATGTGTTCAGGTAACATCTCTAGATGTGCATGAAGGTTTCGGAATTTTGATTTTGCCCCCGGTGGTTCCAGTGGAACCACTTTTATCGCTAGAAAATCAGTTTTCATCGAAAGGCTCCTAGGGTATTTAATTCAAAATGCTTAAACTATGCTAATGTGTTCAGGTAGCAACTCTAGATGTGCATGAAGGTTTCGGAATTTTGATTCGGCCCCTGGCGGTTCCAGTGGAACCACTTTTATCGTTAGAAAATCAGTTTTTATCGAAAGGCTCCTAGGGTATTCAATTCGAAATGTTTAAACTATGCTAATGTGTTCAGGTAACATCTCTGGATGTGCATGAAGGTTTTGGAATTTTGATTTTACCCCCGGTGGTTCGTTAGAAAATCAGTTTTTATCGAAAGGCTCCTAGGGTATTTAATTCGAAATGTTTAAACTATGCTAATGTGTTCAGGTAACATCTCTAGATGTGTATAAAGGTTTTCGGAATTTTTATTTTGCCCCCGGTGGTTCCATTGGAACCACTTTTATCGTTAGAAAATCAGTTTTCATCGAAAGGCTCCTAGGGTATTCAATTCAAAACGTTTAAACTATGCTAATGTGTTCAGGTAACATCTTTAGATGTGTATGAAGGTTTCGAAATTTTGATTTTGCCCCTGGTGATTCCAGTGTAACCACTTTTATCGTTAGAAAATCATTTTTCATCGAAAGGCTCCTAGGGTATTTAATTCGAAATGTTTAAACTATGCTAATGTGTTCAGGTAACATCTCTAGATGTGCATGAAGGTTTCGGTGTTTTGATTTTGCCCCCGGTGTTTCCAGTGAAACCACTTTTATTGTTAGAAAATCAGTTTTCATCGAAAGGCTCCTAGGGTATTTAATTCGAAATCCTTAAACTATGCCAATGTGTTCAGGTAGCAACTCAAGATGTGCAAGAAGAAGGTTTCGGAATTTTGATTCACCTTCCGGTGGTTCCAGTGGAACCACTTTTATCGTTAGAAAATCAGTTTTCATCGAAAGGCTCCTAGGGTATTCAATTCGAAACGTTAAAACTATGCTAATGTGTTCAGGTAGCATCTCTAGATGTGCATGAAGGTTTCGGAATTTTGATTTTGCCCCCTGGTGGTTCCAGTGGAACCACTTTTATCGTTAGAAAATCAGTTTTCATCGAAAGGCTCCTAGGGTATTTAATTCGAAATGCTTAAACTATGCTAATGTGTTCAGGTAACATCTCTAGATGTGCATGAAGGTTTCAGAATTTTGATTTTGCCCCTGGTGGTTCCAGTGGAACCACTTTTATCATTAGAAAATCAGTTTTCATCGAAAGGCTCCTAGGGTATTTAATTCGAAATGCTTAAACCATGCTAATGTGTTCAGGTAGCAACTCTAGATGTGCATGAAGGTTTCGGAATTTTGATTCGGCCCCCGGCGGTTTCAGTGGAACCACTTTTATCGTTAGAAAATCAGTTTTCATCAAAAGGCTCCTAGGGTATTCAATTCAAAATGTTTAAACTATGCTAATGTGTTCAGGTAACATCTCTAGATGCGCATGAAGGTTTTCGGAATTTTGATTTTGCCGCAGGTGGTTCCAGTGGAACCACTTTTATTGTTAGAAAATCAGTTTTCATTAAAAGGCTCCTAGGGTATTCAATTCGAAACGTTTAAACTATGCTAATGTATTCAGATAACATCTCTAGATGTGCATGAAGGTTTCGGAAATTTGATTTTGCCCCCGGCGGTTCCAGTAGAACCACTTTTATCGTTAGAAAATCAGTTTTCATCGAAAGGCTCCTTGGGTATTAATTCGAAACGTTAAGACTATGCTAAGGTGTTGCTAAGGAAATGCAGGGATACACCATTGTGTGCTTTGCACACAAATAACTCGATCTGGTTCATATTGACGTCATCAGAATGCCGTGTGATCAAAGTTTGATGCTCTAAAACTCTTTAGACCCCAAGATGCCACCGTTCCTAATTGATTTTGTGGTATATACCTTTGGTATATACATAACTTTTGCGTGCTCTTTCCGATGGTGTCATTAGTTTTTCAAAACAACGAATACCAAATGAGTTGATTATATCAGCATGTGACCACCAATCACCTCTGGCTAACTTAACCGCTGTATGGTGGGGGAGAAAAATAATCCCTGATGGGTACAGGTGTGGGATGGGTAAATCTCACCCTCGGGACAAGATATTTGGTCCAGACACTCGGCAAGCCTCGTGTCTGGCCCAAATATCTTGCCCTCGGGTGAGATTTTCCCATCCCACACCCGTACCCATCAGGGATTATAATAATCTCAGTTATATGTTTTGTGGGATGGCTAAGATTACTGATACCAAGCAAAATTCCAGTGAATAGATTGAAAGGAAAATGAATCGGGCAGCCAATTTCAAATCAAACCGAATACCAACGTGAGATTTTAAAATCAAATCGAATCTTGAAGCTTCACTGGACCCTAATTTGATGACTGAAGTCATGTCCATTTCATTGATAGGTATATAATGAACTTATTTGTTACAGGGTACTGGTGGGCCTTATTGTGAGTTTCTTGTAAGAGTGCAGTCAGATAGGACAATAATGTTAGAATCATTCAAGTTTCCAGTTCAGCTGTTTTCAATAAACAAGTATGGACATCCTGGTGATACAAGAATATATGAACGTGCGCCTCCAAGACTCTTCCATACATATTGTAAGGTAAGTTTCAGTGTTTTTATCTTCTGATCATGAAACAATTAATTGATACTCATACAATACATTTTACATTTAGATTGTTAAAGGTTTATTTTTAAACTATTTATACATTAATTGGTAGAGTGCTAAATTACTTTTCAAAGTTCATTTGTGACAAGAGTATTTTTTTTCAAAGATATAATGCTTCTACAAATAGAGCCTTATTTTAGCAAGATGTTGCGCATCAGTAATTGCTTTGTTGCAATTTATTGGTGAGTCCAATTGGTACTCTGCAATAAATTGTAACAAAATAATTATGTATTCATATTTTTCTTCCAGTGCTAAGCCAATAACAGTTTTGTGCAAACAGTGTAAAGCCACTATAGTGGCATTCAGCACTTTTCAGTAGAGTCCTGATAGTGACTGCTAGCACTCAACCAGTTAATATGAGGGGAGGGGGTGGGCAGGATTTTTTTTTTTGCGAGATGTTAGGTTGAATTTTTTTGCATTGCCATTTTTACCACCCACACACCCTTTTTTTACATTTTCTTTCCATCAAGTTTTAGACACCCACCCCCCAAAAATAATGATTTGCTGCTCTGATACAGTTTCTAACATTTCAAAAACAACTGGAATGTGAGTCCTGCTTTCACCCTGTGATGGTTCCTATTTTTTTAAGACCATATTAAATTTATTCAATACAATGGGGCAGTCCATTCTTTTGTGAATGGGTTGAACATGATATGTTAAGATATGCAGGTATATGCTGAGGTATACAAATTCTAAAACCAATCCAGATGACCCGAAAACACGGATAGAAGACGCACTGCTGAAATTACGTGGATCTTCCAACTTAAAATGCTCATACCGTTCGGCCTGAACAGAAAGGACTTCTAGTCTATTATTCTCTTGTACCCACATTTCTACTTTCTGTTCACCACGCCAAGTGCCTTTATTTAGATGACGCTGTAATGACACACACGTCACAGTTAAAGTGACGTAACAATAGTCTTAATCGAGAGGAGACCTCGTTAAGCCAGTTCTACTACATTATAATGACTTATACATGCACTGAGTGTTCCAAGAACTATAACAGTCGCCACAGTTGGCGCAGACACAGGCGCATTCACCATGATAAGAAAAGTTGGGTTCAATGCAACTTGTGCGGTATGAACCTAAGACGCTTAGAATACCTCAAGAAACACCAAAAGAGAAGACACGGCAACCGACCTCCACCCATTGATCCCACAGTGGAAGCACCCAACCGTATACAGGACATCATGGATCAACTCTGCAACACTGTCCAACCGCTTATATCACCCATCCCAGATATAGAAAAAAACCAACATCAAGACATTTTAAAATTGGCAGTTCATGAAATTTACAGTAACACCGACCTGATCAACACAGACCAAGATGCAAGAAGGGGAGAAAACCCTGAAACGGAAAATACAACTGACATTTACAAAGACATTACCATCAACCCAGATATTGGCTCACCCAACCCACACCATTATAGCCACCAGGGCAATACGCCTTGTAACGATAACATTCATGAACTATACAAGACGGACCGAGTCCTCAGGTTCGCCCGCCAAAGCTTGGAACATTTAGCAAATAGCCATTCACACAACAGCTAAACAAGAGCTGTATCCTTTTCTTCAATAATAAAAAAGACCAATCAGTTTTATACATATTTATTATTATTTTAACAAATCGGTTGAGGCCCCCAGACCTCCATATCGCTTGTCATCTCTCAGCTATTTAACAACACATTGTTATCCACCTTCCCTCCAACAGCAACACTGCTATTACCTACAAATAAAAGAATAAACTATCAAATATTATATTACCAGGTTCATTCACAGGGCTCACATTAAGGCCCTTTAACACCATTAACACTGTATTAGAACATCGGTACCGCCAAACCCTCAACGGTACCGCCAGATGAAACTCTAAAAAATACAATCCATTGTGACATCACAGAACAAACAAAACGGTACCGGTACAACACACAAATCACTAACGGTACCGCCATGTCAATCCTGGTACCATCACACACAAAACGGTACCGCCACACCAAATAAATGGTACCACCACACACAAAGCGGTACCGCCACACCAGAAACGGTACCGCCACACCAAATAGTATAAATAGGGGAAGGCCGGAACACCACTCCACCTCTGACGAGTTCAAATAAAGAATGAAACCGGTCAGGTTAGCATAGCTACAACAAGGGTATAGCCTAACTATCCACTCTCTCGGGCTCACCAGAGCTTTTATTTAATAAATTGTAATTACTTTAAGTGGATAGCCAAACTATGGCAAACATCACAGCCAAGAGCTCTTTAAGCTCACTAAGCTTAACATCTAGCAGTACCACCACTGTACTCCTAGCCAACGATGATGAGGACCGTAGCAGAAAACGGCAAAGACTAAACGAAAAAGAACTTCACACCATGGACACCGACACGCCCAATATAGAAATCACCACGGCCAACCGCCAAACATACAAGAACCTCAGAAATCTTAGTGTTAAAATTGCCAAACAAGAACTACAAAAACAATTCCTCAATAAATGTGCTTCGGAGCAACTATCCCTGATAGGACTGAGGGCCGCCATACCACAATGTCGGGGCCCCAGAACTGACATCACAAAAACAATTATTCAGGACATACTTATTAAAGCCAGTAATGAAATCTTGCTGGCTACCATCGAACAGCTCACAAACGAGATGGGTAATTTAGAGAAAACTCTCAAAGAACAAATAGCCCATGCTAAAGAAACTGTAGAACTTTCACAGTTCTCAGGAACAGCCTCGAAAAACCCGACACCGAGGCCCTTTCAAAACAAACTGCATGTCCAGAAATTGCATTTACCTCATCCACTACTCAAAATGCAGCAAACAATATGTGGGCGAAACGAAACGCCACTTTTATATCCGCATCAAAGAACACCTCGCGGATATTAGACTCAAAAGAGACACACCTGTCTCTTATCACTTCAACCAACCAAACCACGCACTGAGCAATGTCAAATATAGGATTATACAAATTCTAAACACCAATCCAGATGACCCGAAAAACACGGATAGAAGACGCACTGCTGAAATTACATGGATCTTCCAACTTAAAACGCTCATACCGTTCGGCCTGAACAGAAAGGACTTCTAGTCTATTATTCTCTTGTACCCACATTTCTACTTTCTGTTCACCACGCCAAGTGCCTTTATTTAGATGACGCTGTAATGACACACACGTCACAGTTAAAGCGACGTAACAATAGTCTTAATCGAGAGGAGACCTCGTTACGCCAGTTCTACTACATTATAATGACTTATACATGCACTGAGTGTTCCAAGAACTATAACAGTCGCCACAGTTGGCGCAGACACAGGCGCATTCACCACGATAAGAAAAGTTGGGTTCAATGCAACTTGTGCGGCATGAACCTAAGACACTTAGAATACCTCAAGAAACACCAAAAGAGAAGACACGGCAACGGACCTCCACCCGTTGATCCCACAGTGGAAGCACCCAACCATATACAGGACATCATGGATCATCTCTGCAACACTGTCCAACCGCTTATATCACCCATCCCAGATATAGAAAAAACCCAACATCAAGACATTTTAAAATTGGCAGTTCATGGAATTTACAGTAACACCGACCTGATCAACACAGACCAAGATGCAAGAAGGGGAGAAAACCCTGAAACGGAAAATACAACTGACATTTACAAAGACATTACCATCAACCCAGATATTGGCTCACCCAACCCACACCATTATAGCCACCAGGGCAATACGCCTTGTAACGATAACATTCATGAACTATACAAGACGGACCAAGTCCTCAGGTTCGCCCGCCAAAGCTTGGAACATTTAGCAAATAGCCATTCACACAACAGCTAAACAAGAGCTGTATCCTTTTCTTCAATAATGAAAAAGACCAATCAGTTTTATACATATTTATTATTATTTTAACAAATCGGTTGAGGCCCCCAGACCTCCATATCGCTTGTCATCTCTCAGCTATTTAACAACACATTGTTATCCACCTTCCCTCCAACAGCAACACTGCTATTACCTACAAAAAAAGGAATAAACTATCAAATATTATATTACCAGGTTCATTCACAGGGCTCACATTAAGGCCCTTTAACACCATTAACACTGTATTAGAACATCGGTACCGCCAAACCCTCAATGGTACCGCCAGATGAAACTCTAAAAAACACAGTCCATTGTGACGTCACAGAACAAACAAAACGGTACCGGTACAACACACAAAGCGCTAACGGTACCGCCATGTCAATCCTGGTACCATCACACACAAAACGGTACCGCCACACCGAATAAACGGTACTGCCACACACAAAGTGGTACCGCCACACCAGAAACGGTACCGCCACACCAAATAGTATAAATAGGGGAAGGCCGAAACACCACTCCACCTCTGACGAGTTCAAATAAAAAACGAAACCGGTCAGGTTAGCATAGCTACAACAAGGGTATAGCCTAACTATCCACTCTCTCGGGCTCACCAGAGCTTTTAATTATATTTTACATGAAAGTATATCTCACATGTCAGTTGGTCCATATATACAACCACGCACTCTCAACAGTTTACTGGTGGAATATTCTCCTGAGTTGTATTTGTCCCAGGTGGCAAACAATTTGCCCTGAACATTTTTCACAGCCTTTCTCTGATTTCTTATCACTTTTGATTTATGAAGAAGTCTCATTTGGAAATTTATGTAATTTGCTTCACTACGCAGCAGTTTTAAAAGAACATAGAAAGACAGTTGTGCTTTTCCTGCTCTCGAGTTTATCCTTCGATGCCAGCCCTCTACGTCATTATTACACCTGACTGACTGATTAAATACGCTCCATGTTTGAGCAGGCCAAACACTGCTGGACCACCATGTATAGTCTATATACACTAACAATTGCACTACATGATGATCCGTGATATGAAACTTCAAAAGTTCAAAAGCTGGTCATATATGTTCACTGGGCAAAAATGGCAATGCCATCACCTTTCGGAGATATAAATACACAGCTGACTTGTCAATATATTCCTGTCGGAGCCCTAGATTAACACAGTGGTGCCACACAGCCTGACCCCAATGAAATGCACACCCATGCATTTCTATATTAGGAAATACGGTTCTGGCAGCCTTCCAGCACCCTTTTTCAAAATCGGCAACAAGTTCAGTTACAGCTGGTTCATTTGGTAGTTTTTCTTTTAGTGCGGAAAATACTGCTTCTTAATCTTTCGTACGTCTACGTGACATCATGACAAATGATAATGGTACCATTTTTGTTTCTCCGTCCTTTTTCACAAAAGCATGAACACTAAATAACTGATCGAAAGGTTCCCGAACAATTTTAAATGTTCCATCCACATACCAACGTCGTGACTTTGACAGAAGTTCAAGTTGATCACCAGTAGCAAAAATGATGTAACGTTTGCTTTCAACCCACAAATCAGATTTTAAGAAATCCTCCTCAATACATGTTGTATTGAGTTCAAAACTTAAATCTTTGGGCTCTGCTGGGTACAGTGCTTGCCTGACTCTATTTGCCATCCTAGAAAGAAGAGAATATTATATGCCACATTATGGTTATTGTCTCCGACTCTCGTCTCCATAGACTGAAAAACAATTTGTGATGCTGGCTTAAACACGTCACTTTTTGCCTCACTTTTTACATCTGTCACGATTTTAGTTTTCAAATTAAGTCCTGGATCACAAGGATGAGTGTGAGACATCTGACCACTAATAAACACATTATTTTTCTCAATGACGGTAGCTGGGCAGCGGTAGCTTTTGCTTCACTTGCTGCGCCACCAGTAAGTTGTTTCACCCATTTTGCGCTTCAGTGTGTATGCATATCCGTGATTCGACACCAGTTTTCTTTTCTTTTTCCGAAAACCACTGTCCACGACTTTGAATTCTAATGATGTTTCCTCAGAGTCTAATACTCCGTCAGGGTTTTCATCAGGTTAAGAGTTTTCATGCACAAGATCAACTATGTCATTGTCTCTATTGGATATATTGAATTGTGCGTTATTTGATGATGTAGCTGCCGATGATGATAAACGCGTGCTCTCATGAACAGGTGTCTCTGAATTATTAGCAGGCGCCATAAAACTGTCCTGAGTAGTCTCTTGAACAGGCGCGTCCGAAGACGGCGCTGAACACCCAGCACTGTCACATTGCCACTGAAAATCAGTAATCTCGCCACGCACAATTTGTCGGTACTGAGTCCTGTCGATTCCCGTTTGACATGTTCTATGCTGCCATCGGTTGCATATATCACAACACAAAGCCTCCTGTCTTGCCCTCACATTCCGTTGGCAAGAAAGGCACGGATACTCTGGTCGTACTCGCGGGTGTGTTGACCTTTCTGACATGATGAACTTAATAACATCATCGGGTAGTTACACTTATTTTATAGATGGCTAGATGTTTTCAAAATAAAGTAAACTATATGGTATCATTAGAAATAAAAGGGAAACTTATAACATTCAATACTGATTGATAATAGCTGTTATTACAGAAAACACTAACTTGTGTTTACACTGATCAGTAATAATCAGCGGTTACAATCATCACGTGAAAACATTGTCGGTTCCTACAAAAAAGAAATCAAAAGTGAAACAATGATTGATAATTGTTGTTATAACAGAATAAACTAACATGGCTTCACTTTAATTAGTAATGATTAATAATAATTGGCTGTACCAACAGAAAATATAATTGATTCTGCAATTGTTTTTACTAATACAATGGAGCCCACTTAATTGGATATCTCTTAATTGTATATCCCTATTAATTAAAGATAATTTCCCAAAACAAAACCATTTACCATACCTCCAGTACAAATTTGACCTGTTAATTGAATATGAGTTATAGAGTAAACTCCTGTTAATTGAATAAAAAATTTTGTAATCTGTCGAGAAATTATCCTGACTCTCCCCAGTTTTTGTTTGTTTATGGACCTATTTGGCCTCAGTACATCCAATACAGTCATTTAATCTATTATATCTTGTTTGACAGAGCTCATGGAGCTCTGTCAAACAAGATATAATAGAATAAATGCTAAGTTTCTCTCTAGAATGCAGGGAAGTGACACAATCTCTGTTAATTGAATGCTCCTGTTAATTGAATAATTTTCATTGGTAAAGTGGTTATTCAATTAACAGGGTTCCACTTTATAACACTCTCATTTACATCATGTTTTGAATCAATGACTTCTTCTTTCTTTATCTCTTTTTATTTGAGAAAAAGGGTATTAGGTACGTTTTGACTCATGGTTTGGGTTCGTTTTGGTCTGGGTACATTTTGGTCTGGGTACGTTTTGACTCATTGGGTACATTTCGGTTTGGGTACGTTTCGGTCTCGGTACATTTTGACCCATACCCGTTTGCACCACCCTATATGAACCATTGATTATAAACATTCTCTTGTTCATAGAGGATGGATCGGAGACTACCCCTCAGGTGCCTTGTTATGTTATGTTGTGTTTTTGTTTATTTTTACTGATTTTATACGATTTTGCCTGTTTTTGTTTTCAATAAATGTTATAAAAAAACAGTATTGATTAGAATCTATATATATTTACAAGCCTTTGCCCTAGCCCTTCTGCTTAAATTGAGATAACAGTCTTAATTGTTTGATCCTAATTCTTGAATCTGACACTTTTCAAGTTAGTTTAGACCATTTAAACAATTAAGAATGTTCTCTTGGACAAAGCCAATACAAATTCCTTCAACATCCTGCAAACAATCATAATAAACAACAAATATGATCAAATGAATTTGAAAAAAGGCTTAAAAAAATTAGCACAATCCAGAAAAATGTGTTGTAGGGCTCAGGTACCCATCCACCCACCTACATAAAGTCTTACAAAAGATTTTTGCCCCCCCCCCCCCCCCCCCCCCCCCCCCAATTAATATATGAAAAACTGCATCAAGGGTCATTGATTCCTGTCCTGAGTATGTTAGCTGAGTTGTGTTCTGAATTTTTTATCATGAATAAACTCAAGTTGAGTTTCTGGCTATAGTTAATAAAATAAACTCATATACAGTACGTGGAGAGTGTATTATCACTAAATCACCCGCAGAGTGGAGATTCCACCCAAGCAATGATTGCGAATTTGTTGCAAAGCACAACCAGCACCAGCAATGTTTCAGCCGATGGACCTCCGGGTTAAACCCGGAGGTCCATTGGCTGAAACATTGCTTGTGTTTTTTAGTTTAAACAATATTTATTCATAAAGCAGTGTTACGCGTATACATTACATAATAATAAAAATCACAGAACGTCAAACATTTTTCATGGTTGTACACGGTATAACAGAAACAGAAGTAATCGGGATTGTAAGTAGACGAGGATTCGACAGGAAGCCATAGGCTTATATGAGTCGTCTCCTTTATTCAAGAACACTTTTCAAAGGATGATGGCATGAATCAGCAGTGGAGTGGACCTCGCATATCGCTGCCCAGGGGCATGATCCCTGCTGGCAATGAACCACACCATAAATGAAAGGGTAGCCAAATTGTTCTTTAGGGTACTGCTATTCATTTGCCCACATCTGCACAGAGAAGTACCGAAACTTGCGTAAGCAGTTACAAATAAAGCGGCGAAGGCCCGTCACAAAAACTGATTAGAGAGGAGGTCAGTGTTATTTCGTAAACAGGCCCCAGCCCCCGGGCAGCGATCTGCGAGATTGTTTAAACTATAGAAGGACAAGAGTATAAGAAGTTAGACAGAACAGGGAAGAAATGAAGAAGAAGTAGAAGTAGGCCATCCTGAATACGTGATGCCATTAGAATAAGAATTCAAATGATGCTTTGTCAACAATATGAATTCAAAACCTTGCCTTTGGGCAGCTGATTTAATAATTGCATAAGTAGGAAGAGTTTTATCTTGATGATGTTAACCCTAAAGCGCAAAGTCCAGGGAAGATGAAGTTTGTGAGAATATGAGTTGTTGTCACCGAAACCTGCCACTCGATAAGATAAAGTCATGCACTACATCAAAAATTATACTGTTTTCCTTGTTGTTCAAAAATTCAGAACCGAACAAAAGTATGGAAATGTCTATAGAAAAAGGAAGTAAGTTGATCGTTTCATTACGTGCGTTAAGAAAGATTGGACAGTGGAGGAGAAAGTGCTCAGGTGTCTCGAGCTCGCGACACTGGCAATGTGGACTAGGTGCTAGGTGATTTTCGTATAAGTGGACGTTAAGATTACTACAACGTAACCTCAATCTACAGTGGTAAATTTGAGCCGCACAAGATTTGGCCCCGCTATAAAATAACGGTGGTCGTAGGTTGCCAGCTTTTAAGAAGGTCTTAAATTCACTTAACGAAGAATTCTCGCGAACTGGTAGCGGCAAGTTATTCCACTGATCAGTAACATTGGGGATGAACGAGGACTGATATAGATTTGTTCAACAAAATGGAACTCTGTGGTTTTACCTGGTTCGAAGGTTGAAAGATGGATTTGTCGAGGATATGAGAGGTGGAATTTTAATAGCAATATAAGGAGGCGACAAGTCGTGATACATTTTGAAGAATTGAACCAGTTTATGTTTACGACGTCTTTCTTCAAGAGGATCCCATCGTGTTTCAGTGTATAGCAAGGATTTGCTAGCCCTAAGTGTTGCACCTGTAACTATTCTCGCCGCTGCGATCTGAATTTTTTCTAAATCGGCGACTTGGGTTAACGAACAGTTATCCCAAACAGTATCGGCATATTCCAGTAGCGGCCTAATAAAGGCAAAGTATATCTTCTCCAAGACATTACGGTCGAGATCAAACTTGTGTTTCCTCAGCAAGTCTAAACGAGACCAGGCTTTGGAACAGATATGGTCAATGTGGTTGTTCCAAGTACATGTGGTATTTAATACCACTCCTAAGTGTTTATGAGTATTAACTTCACATATTTGAATGCCACCAAGAAATAGGGGTGGATGAACAGTGGGGTTGGTTTTGCGTGTTATAATCATACTCTCGGTTTTTTTTAGGATTAAACTCAACTAACCATGTTTCAGCCCAGTGTTCAATTGCAGCTAGATCGTGGTTAATTAGGTTCGAGGCTTGATTTGGATTTTCCACAATTAGATATAAAGAAGTATCATCAGCAAAAAGGCGTATACTACTAAGTAAATTTTCAGTTATATCGTTTATATAGATCAGAAACAATAAGGGCCCAAGAACAGATCCTTGTGGTACTCCAGCATTTATAGGTCGCCATGAAGATGCCTCTGATGCCACCACCACACGCTGAGTTCTATTTGAAAGGTACGATTTTATAAATGACAGTAAATACCAATACGCTCCAGCTTGTGAATGAGACCAGCATGCCATACCTTGTCGAAGGCCTTACTGACGTCGCAAAAAACGACCCTAACCTCTTTCCCTTCATCCAACGCTCTGCAGAATTCGTCATATATGTCAGTTAGTTGGAGAATAGTCGAATCGCCTGGTCTAAAACCTGACTGGAATTGACTGAGAGCGTTGGTATTGTTCAGGAATTGCCATAATTGTTTAAAAATACATTTTTCAAAGACTTTACCAATGCAGCTAATCAGGGATATGGGGCGATAATTACTAACTATGTTTGCTGGGGGTTTTTTTAGGATTGGAGAGACGTTTGCCTTTTTCCACATTGAAGGGAAATATGAGTTATTCAGCAGTATGTTGAATAAAACCGAGAGTGGTTCACTTAAGGAAGTTTTACATTCTTTAAGAAGACGTGGACTGATAAGATCAGGACCTGACGCCTTGGACACCTTTAAAGATTTCAGTGCTTCGTACACCTCACTACAGTGAATGGTTATACTATCAATTGTTTGTGGGGGGCAGAGTATAAGATCTGGCAGAGAGGCACGGGAGTCATCGACGGAAGAGACAGAACAGAAGTATTCATTGAGTACTTCCGCTTTCTCAATATTTGAGGAGTATATTTTGTTCATGTGGTTGATAACAGGAATTTCAGCAGGGCATCTACTACCAAGGAAGGATTTTAGTGTTTTCCACCACTGTGAAATTGGAATTTCGTTACTCCCCAAGGTAGACTGGACTTTGGATAAGTGTAAGGATTTTGCCTTCCTAATAGCTGAAACAACTTCATTCCGTTTATGTTTATAGTTTGCCCAAGCATTCGGAAGCTCACTTTGTTTGGCTATGCGGTACAAGCATTTTCTTTGTCTTATTAGTAATCGTATTTCGTTGTGAATCCAATTCGGCTGATTGGACCTCGAAGTAATGTATTTGTTTGGTATATGTTTAGAAGCAGTATCGATTAATTTGTCAGTGAAGTTAGAGACTATGGTATCTAAACATGGATTATCAAATAGAGAATTCCAGTCTTCGCGAGAGAGGGCGGCATTTAATGCATCATAATTGCATAGGGAGTACAACCAAATCCGTCTTCTGAAAGTGTGGGGTCTTGGCTTTGGAAACTCGACTTCAATGGTAATTGGACAATGATAGCGGGTCATGTCGGGGATAATCGGTTCTAAGACCTCACAGGTTTTCACATTCACTGTGTCCGTAACCGCAAAAAGGTCTATCAATGAAGCTGACGACTCGGTAAAACACGTTGGCTCACCCACAAGCTGTTTGAAATTAAAATAATTCATTATTTCAGAAAATCTGCTTCCTGTGGGGTTTAGCTGGTTATCATTAAAATCACCTGTAACAATTAAGTCATCTACTCGCGAATCTTTTGCTTTTTCGATTGAGGTTGATATTGCATCCCACGTGTCTTGAGGGCTGTTGGGTGGGCGATAGAAGACCCCTAATAAAAGCGACCTATGTCGTTTTGTAAATACCTCAGCCCATAAGCACTCCGTATTCGGGGTCTCAAGGTCGGGTCTGTGTCGAAAGGAAATACCATCTCTAATGTAAATAGCAACCCCTCCACCTCTAGTCGGACGATTAAATCGCAATGGTTCTTGGAATCCATGGATTAGGATATCAGTTGTTGGTTCACTGTTCTGCAACCAAGTCTCAGTGAGAGCCAGAGCGTCAAATGATGAAGATTCACATTGGATAAGATCCAGTTTGGGTGTCAGGCTTTGAATATTAACGTGTAGAATTTTCAGGGTATTGTGATCATGCTCTGAGTCAACAGAGTTCGGGCCAGGGTTGGTTTCGATATCGCCCGACAATAATATAAGTACAGCTAAGTACGAGAAAGCCAAAACAGTAACGGAAACTGCAATTCTAACTGAATGAGTCAGTGTTGACTTCGAGACATCCACATCTTGATAAGGATACGGACTAACGTAAGTGTAGCTTTTCAACCGGTTTGTGCAATGGGAACGCTCACAGTTTGTGGAGGAGTACTCGGTGTATTGCCATAGGGATAGAGCAACCATAACAGCAACACTTTCATGCAGAGCAATTCCAATGAGACGCATGAAAAGATAGGTTAAAATACAGATAGACTCGTCTTTCGGAAGTCTGTGCTTTAAGCTGCGAATATAGACTAAAAAGTTAAAGGTACCAATTCGAGCACGGTATAGGTCAACGCAACACATTATGTAATCTGTGGATGATAATAAAAACTTTGTGCTCGTATATAGGTACCAGTCATGATTACAAGTAAAAAGGCGGCTGTATGTAGGAAGGAAGGTGTATTCAGGATGGCTCTAGAACAGAAGTCATGGTGGACTGTGAAGGATGTAGAAAAAGTAGATGTGAAAGAAAAAGATACAACATAAACTAACAAAAGATAAAGGTGAATGATATGTACAAGATACATAAGTAGTATCAGAATATATATAGAAGAGGAAGGCTGCTTTGGCCTTGGAAGCGCTTTGGTAATTACTTTGGGAGTGAAATTTTTGGGAGGGATATAATATATGATACATACCCGTATAGTGTCCATACATATCTATTGCTACAAGCTAGTTTTTCAGAGTCGGAATATGACCTGAATACTGTATATCTGGACATTCCACATATTTCCATATTAAATATGGTGTAGCTGAATATTGGGGGGTAGGAGGGGGGGGGGGGGGTGAAGCGTCTAGGTTACATGAGCGCCCAGTATAATGGGAAGGGGTGGGGTAATAGCGGAGTTATAGTGTAATCGATAGATGCATGATTGAATTTGAAAAAGATGGTAACTGGTTGAGGGCTAGATTATTTTGGGTGGTGTTAATTTGTCATACAAGATTTGTTCTGTTGGAAATCATTGGACAGTGCCCAAAGATACTTTCCAATAATTTCCAACAAACCAAATTTATATAAGCAAGAGACTACTTGTATTTCACAGAATATGAAACACAAGCGAGGAAAACATAGGCCCTTGCTCCAGCACCAACCTGTTTGTGAAAACCCTGATAGTGGCTTCCAACACTCAGTATTTGGAGAATACACGATACAAGATCACAATGTAGTGTGGGATTCTTCAGGAAATTTGAGGAAATTTGGACGCAGGCCATGTTATTCTGAAAGGGATGACCACCAGAAATAAAACCTTCCTATCACGAGGGTAGCTTGTGTTTTTTGTCGATATGAACAAAATCAAAAGTTATAGCTTGGGTGATAACCCCACTCCATGGGTGATTTACTTACAATCCACTCTCCACGTACTGTAAATGGGATGAATCCTCTCACGAATCCTTTATTTTTTATTTTTCATCAAATCAAGTGTCATGGCTGCTTTAGAGCAGCTATCACTTGATATGATGGAAAAATTGAAGAAAATACTCATCAGTTTAACAACTGATAGCACCATAAAATAAAATTTATATATTTATTGCACATTTTTGGTTTTGTTCTTGACATAGTGATTTCTGTTAAACTGTTTTGAATTTTTTTTTCAGGGAGTCTTCCGTGATCTAGGTGTTATAATAATTTACACCTCCACAGAACAATCTTTAGGGTTGGTCAAAGATGATTCCACAACATTGACAGCTCTTGGAAAAAGAAACTCTTTTTCAAAGTTCAGAGTGCACAAGGTCACAAATAATGTTCGAAAGTTTGAAAGTCTTGCCGAAGATTCTTGCTTCATTCGAATGAAGGATGGAGAGATCAGATGCGAGGTACAATTATGTTTTTATAAAATAGAATTATCAGGTCATTTTTGTATTAATTATTACTGATTTTATTTCCATAAAAAATGTCTCAGCCATATGGTCAATACAACTGAAAAAAACCCACTACAACCTATAAATACGTTCCACAGCAATAATTTCCTTGAAGTCAGCAGCCCTTGGGTCATGTCTTTCAGATATTTCACCAGTCCCTCAGTAGGTCACAGTGGTGCTTTCCTGGGGAAATGTAGGTGAATGATGTCCCCCCTACTTTTGTCTGAGTGGCGATGCAATTCCCCTGCAAGATCTGGAATGGCTTGATCTCGATGAATATCAAATACAGCATGTAATCACTCATCTTGCCAGCCACACTAAACGCATTTTATTACATGCCTTTTCTATGAAATCCCCATCTACAGTAACACTAAACCATATGGAAAATGAAAATCTGTTCCACACTCGTGCAGAAGGGAAATTGTTGACAGACTATATTTTTATACTACAACCAATGGCCCAGACTTAGCTGGTGCAAACTCAATATTATCAAGGGCTAAACACAAATTTTGAACCCCCCAATCCCCAAAATTTGCATACAAAACCGAAAATTAAAAGTCCTATCTGGCCCTCCATACTTTTACACCCTGCGCATGCGCAGTACTCAGGAAGAGACCGGAATTGGCACAAACATCTTCCTTTGTTTGGCCCTAAGTCAGTAAACATCTCAACTGACATCTGTGCTTTAAATCTCTCTTTTGGTGGATGCCAGACACAAATCAGTGTTGTATATGGTGGATTCAAGGCAGTAAATGGATGATGGAAGTGAACAACGGTGGTTTGAGACATTCAGGGCTGTAACTTTTAAATAATATGAAAATTATTTCATGTTACCCAATTTCGGGATATACGTCTTGACGTCATTAGTTTTGCTAATGGTTTACCAACTGTTGGTTGTATGTTCCTTCCCTATCCTTCCATGAACTCTCCAGTTAAACTCCTAAGCTTTCTGGCTGTTTTTTATTGAACTTTTTTATTAAATTTCTTGGGGTCCCCACTGTTACGTCCTCACCCTAGGGGTGTTGGGCCATTATTGTCGTGCATCTCCTACCCGATGCATTCTTTTTTCTTCACATGAAGATCTAGCTTTGCATCAGGTATCAGTTAATTATTTACTGACTTGGACCTTTTGTGTGCCTTTTGTCTAGTTTCCGTTTTTTCTATCCTAACGTTGTTTACTTTTAACAACGCCCTAACAGGTAATCTTCAGGTTTTTATTTCATCACAATTATATTAGGATACATTTATTAATATTCCGGCAGCGTAGCTTTAATATTTTGGTGTTTGTCCACACTTAGGCTCTATCAGGATGCCCTTGGGCTCGTGTGGTTCCCTTGGGGAAAAACATTTTGGAAATAATTTGTTTTGATTTATTTCAAAATTAATTTTGATTGTCTTCATCATGTATCCTTATATTGTATGATTATATGTTAGATGTTAGGAGTGCAATGAACTTGTTGGATTATAATTATTTATAAATTACTGCTCTCAGTGTAGGGCAAAGTCGTCTACATCAGATTTACATGCTTGTTGCCTTGCCTGTATTCGCTGCACTCCTACTGATTCAGGTCCTACTTGTGTGGGTCGGGGTCAACTCATTAGGATGCTAACGTTGGAAGCAGGTGTTGCTCTATGTATTCGCAGTGAAGTTCCGATGTCAGGGCTGACACCGCAAGATAATTCGAGTTTGAGTTTCTTTTCCAGAGGAACAAGAACATGGTATTGCTACACCCGTCCAGAATGTTCAGGCATCATCACACTCTGAGGAGCAAACAGAGCTAGCTGCTAAGGTGCTCTTGAATATAAGGGAATAAGGCTTCTTATTCCAGCAGCTAGCTCGACCGGTCAGGCGGTTACTCGATAGTGGGAACCGAAATACCGGGTATGTCCGATATGGTCGAGGAGAGTGTAGATTTAGGTAGAGTGAGCACCTTTTAATCAAAAGCTCAGCCAGTGACGACGGCAAAATAAGGGGAAGAAGTCTGCAAGTTTCTCTTTGGGAAGCTCGGTGAGGTCTGGATCAGACCACGAGCTGGAGAGCCTTCTCTAACCCAGTAATAGTTGGGTTCGACTATTGCTTTGAGAAACTTGCACTGAGTCGGAGCAAACGTCCTCTCTGGCCACTCGGGACGCTCCTTCTACACTGCAGCCAGGGGCGGCTGCTGTTATGGCTTCTTCCTCCACTTCGGCGAAGCACATGCGACCGCTACCCAACTCCAGATGTTCATGCAACCGAGCGAAGATGCTCCAGTCTTTGCCCTCGAAGTCGGTCCATCTGGTAGCTAGTGATTCGAGGCTTGATTCATCGGGACATTCGAGGAAGAGATCGGCAGCCAGATCTCCATCCCGGGAGCAGCATGCGGCGGAGAATATAAGCCGCTGCTACACAAGCCTTCATAATGGACTTGCTGTCGCAATTTGGGCAGCTTGTCGCAGCTTAAAAAACCCAGCAAGGGGCACCCATCAGCAGATTATGGTAGTGAGCCATCGGATGGTGCTGGGTCAGTCTGGGCATCTCTGCATGTAGAAGAAGCCAGAAGTTTCTCTACGGGATGCTCTGTTAGATCTGGGGTCAGATCACTGATTGGAGAACCCTCTCCGTCCCGTTAATCAGGATCGACTGTGTCCATTGTGATAAACCACATTGAGTCAGAACACGCATCGGAATGTTCCTTCCACACTGCAGTTATGGCTTTTTCATATTACATGGAAGCGCAAGAAAGGGGATTAGCCTAGAAGTTTCTAAGTGGGATACTCGGCGAGATCTGGGGACAGATCGCAAGTGCAGAGCGTTTTTCTTCCCGTTAGCAGCCAGGGACGCCTGTTTTGTGTTGTAAGAAACTTCAATGAGTAGAAGCATCTGTCCAAAATGTGACGAGTTTGGATGCTTCTTCCGCACTTCAGCCGGGTCGGCTGTTGTTACGGCTTCCTCTTCTTCCATGGATATGCACGCTTAGGGGTAGATGCCTACAAGTTTCGGAATGCTCGGCGAGGTATGAAGTAGACTGCGAGCTGGAGAACCATCTCCTTTTCTGTCAGCAGTCAGGGGTCGACTGTTTTGGATTCGAGAAACTTTAGTGAGTTGGGACGCCCATTCACGCTTGCAGTTCGGGATGCTCCTTCCACACAGCAGCCGGATTCGGTTGCAGCTATGGCTTCTCCCCCTGCTTCATTTATGAAGCATGTTGACCGCATACTAGCTTTCCGACTTCGCTTGTTCAGGTTGATAGCTAGTCGTTCGAGGCATTTTTATACAGGACATGTGTCGAGGATCTGGGGCCAGATCTCCATCCTGTGAGCAGTTTATGGTAACAAGCAGATTATCATTGCTCTGCTAGCCTCATTCACGGATTGGCTGCCGAAGACTGCTCTGCATATCGCAGCATCCCAGTAGTCGCTGGTACTACTGTTAACAGGCTCCAATGGTGAGCTGTCGGATGGTGCTGCGTTGGTCCAGTCATCCGTTCAGTCGGATGGTGTTGACCATATTTTCAGATGGAACATTTGGATGGTGAGAGGGCTACGGAGTGTGAGTCTCCATCCCTCACAAAAGGTCACCTTAAGTCTATGAAATTTTAGTCATAAGCTCTTTGAATCTTGTTCCATCTGAATATAAGTCTGCATTTGCTAGGCAAAAAAACAGCTTATCATACCGGGTGATGGAAAGACAAAGATCTTTCCTCCCCGGATCTTTTGGCTCAGGTGTCGAGGGCTTTTTGTCCCGATGAACGATGCCTTCCTTGCCTTAGCAATAGTATAAGAAATGTTATGCCCTATTCCTTACGAATAAAGGTTTGATAGTGCATAGATAGGCTGAGACAGCTGTCTTGTCTAGAATAGAGCCGTTAGAGGGAATAAGTACGTCTTTTCCTTCTCGATGTTGTATTCCTTGGCGTCAAGACATTTAATGCTATTGTGGATGCCATAGTAGCCTTATGTACTGTTATAGCGGTCTTTTCTTATACGTTAGCGGCTAGTGTTGTAAGTCTCCATTTAGTGAGCTTTCAGAAACCGCAGGTGACACAGATATGTCTTCACGCAGATGAAGACTCATAACTGCATAACAACCTTGAGACTACTGCCTCTTTGGGAATTACGGCTGTTAGAATAGTTACGCTACGTTAGTTAGGCTCTGACTGCTGTCTTTTGGGAATAAAACTGCTGAAGGAAAGAGTGCTTTTCAGTTTGTTCTCCTAGGTGTCACAGACTTGAGTCTTATTGTTTACACCATAGCCTAGCTTGAATCATTAGCGGTGTTTTTCAGTAATTATATAATAACATAACTGAAATAATTATCTCTTGAGACTTCTGTCTCTTTGGGAATTAAGGCTGTTAAAAATAGCGGTTCTTCATTCCCTATCTTGCGCAATGATAGTTGTAAGTCTCCGTTCAGTGAGCTTTCAAGGTCGCAACTTACACCAAAATATCTGTCTTCACACAGATGAAGACTTCTAAGCTACGGCTGATGTTGTACGTCTCCTAAGTGAGCTTCTAAGTCTGCCGTTATCAGCCTTTTAATTGTCTTCATGAATAGGAAGACCTTTAGCTGCTTCAGCTAGGCTGAGTTCATTGTCCTATCGGACATGATACCATTATGTTCGAGGAGGTTATTCTCTTCCTACCGGTATGGTTCAGTGTTAGTTATCTCAGGCGATAAGCCCTATTGATTATGCCATATTAACATAGTGTGATTAATGAGCGTTTCTTCAAACGCCTATACTAAACTCCTTCTCAGGAATATATTTCCTGATATCAGATCAAACGTAAGGAGTTCATTTAGGTTTTTATGATCGGGTGTCAGAACATTGTTTTTGTCGCCCTCTTCATTTCTATCCAATCTATTATTGAGGATTATATTTCCACTTGAGGGAATGGATATTATGTCTATATGATGTATTATTTGGTCATCACGTCCCCCTCCATCCTTAGTGGTATTATGGAGTCGGTCAGACATAAGGGAGCTCTGCAGTTCCTATACTATTTGATAACTAACACAAAAGCGTTACGAGTTGCGCTGGATTACTGTTATTATGATTGCTGTGACTATAAGCCTTTTAGCTGTATTACTCTTATTGAGAATAGCAGCAGCAGTATAGCCTTAATTCTGTTGTGCCGGCCTTACTTATCTAGCGATTCAACAAGCATTGCAGGTGAGGGGGGTTCGATAGGATTTATTTGTCAAACCCCCCCACAAATATGTTAAGAGGCAATTACTGGGTAGAACGTAGTTTTATTCCTGTAAGCCTCGTATGTATTCAAGTATATGCATGCCTTCCATGGTTCCTCAACTGGCAGCTGGGTTGTGTTCTGACGGCGACCTCATGGGCATATCCACTATTTAGTTGGTTTGTTTCTTGTAGTTGTTCGTTTATAAGTCCTATACAAGATTCCTGGACAATAAATTGCTAGCCTTCGTGTACCTGTATGGCTGACATGTCGGTTATCTGGGCGACATTCTCCAATGTGGCAATTAGTCCACTCAGAAAAGTTTAGCTTCGAGCGATCTGCCCTTTTCTTATGACGTATGAGTTTATAACTCAGTTTAACTGCATTAACATAGTATTATTCATTCTGTTTCCTGGTTACACTTGTATCACTCGGTCATACCGTAGATAGAGGCTGTATTCAGACGAGTACATGCGGGATTCTGTTGCTCACATGCATAATATGTATATTTATCAGGCAGATGCATTATTAATTAGATTCTATAAAATTCTTACTCTGCTTATAGAGCTCATGAGAATTTTGGACAAATGTAATGTTGTACATGTTATATCACCAGCTTTCGATCTATCTATGTATTCCGACTCCGGCATACGTTAGAAGCTTATGCTGTTAGTAACCGGGATCGCCACGATAGCCTTAGCTACTAAAGTGGCGTTTAATGTAAGGTTGTACATGTTATATCACCAGTTTTTGATCTATCTATGTATTCCAACTGCGGCATACGTTAGAAGCTTGTGCTGTTAGTAACCGGGATTGCCACGATAGCCTTAGCTACTGAAGTGGCGTTAAGCACCAATAATTAATAACTGGGTGCCTGTTGGGCGATTATATATAGATTATTTGGTATTTGGTACCACTTTTCTCTGATTCCTTCAAAAAAAGGTGGGGGGGATTTTTCGTCATCTCTTCTGGCTTGATAATAAGTGTGTAACTATGAGTGAAGCTGTTTTGTCTGTAGATTATTACTGATCTTAGATACAGCTTGTTTATTATATATATATGGCATGTGTTTGTGGGGGTTAGTCTTTCATTCTTGAATACGCCATCCTAATTTAAGTGGTTTAGTCCGGACTGGCCTTAAAATTGGGGGGGCTCATTACACCCAATTAGCATAATCATTCATGCTAAGAATACAGAATTACCTGGATATGGCTCCTTATTGATGATATGTCTTCTCTATTATTGTATAGAGAGACATACATGTAATTCCTTTAAAAATGTAATCTCCTTCTCACCTCCTTCTCACCTTGGAATGCAGGCTTAGGAGCTGTATTTAGTCTGCTAATTCTTAAGTCCTAGGCCCTCCGCCTTTTTACAATTCAGCTAAGTCTGGGCCTTTGGTTGTAGTATAACAATAAATTTAAAGTAATTTGTATATTTTTTATACTTAACAATGGCCCAGATGGGGATGACCCTCCCATGAGTGGGCATTCATATCTCCCCGCTGAGTTATTACTTTAGTAGGCTCATCTACAAAGAATGATGTTGGTGCCAATTCCGGTCTCTTCCTGAGGACTGCCCATGCGCAAGTAGTAAAAGTATGGAGGGCCAGATAGGACTTTTAATTTTCAGTATTGTATGCAAATTTGGGGGATTTGGGAGTTCAAAATTTGTGTTTGGCCCTTGATAATATTGAGTTTGCACCAGCTAAGTCTGGGCCACTGGTAAGTATAAAAAATATACAAATTACTTTAAATTTATCATTTTTATAAAGAAGCAAAATTTCACTGCAAATTTCTACAAATTATACACTGCAGTTACAGTTTGAATCGCTAGCGATAGCTAAAAACATGCAAGAGGTAGTACCTTTGTGAGAGGATCCCCTCTCGCTCTGGTCTTCACCCGAGGGTTCAGTCAATGACCTACACAAAGACAAACCAACACTCTTCCTGATCATCTAGCCTAAGACATCTGAGTGCTCGATCCTTTTCCTCCTTCCACACGCCTAGACACATAGCTTCCTGTTCTCAACAGTCACAGAGGGTCGAATGGGGCTTGCCCCACAGCGTCCATGCGTGCCTTCGGTGAGCGAAACCATTTCATCCCGGCTAAAAATAGTAACACGAGTTCCCCTCGCAAAGTTGGTTGATGATAAAATGTGTTCTTTTTGTTGATAGTTTGTCCACTGAGTTCCAGTATGTTCTGTGTGCTTACTGGCACATAGAAACACATTGTCAAATGAATTGCTGAGTGTCCAATAATTGCTTTTACAGACGTGAAGGTATGTAGTAAACACAGAATGACACATGTGTGAATGGGTTAATCAATATGGCACTTGTGCCATCACGGAAGGATAAAACTCTAGGCCAGTGGCCTCTAGTTTTATCCTTCTGCACTGACACAATTAACCCATTCACACATGTTTGTCGTTTTGTATATTTAGCTGTGTGCTACTCATCTAGCTGCACCCTGACAACAATGTCCATTCTTTTTGATAAATTTTGGGTAAAATTTCAAAATCTTTTCGGAGGTGGACTCCCAGACCCGCTTTTACAAGAGTGCTCTGCCCAACAATGTGTGTCTTGTCAGCTATCACAGAGCATTGTACGCCCATTCGGAAGGCATACTCATCATGCAGCAATGGCCGATGCGAGACATTCCCCCATTCTTTAATTTGGGAAAAGCATCACTGTTTGGTCATGGTTAGTTCAACACTTCCACAGTTATTGCTTGCTATGTTCCTTGACATTGTGACATCATGAATGTTTATATTCATGTTTTATACGTCCATATGTTATTAATCCACTGTTCTGCATCATAGAACAGTTACCAGAAAGAATTGTAGCCAAAGCAGAAAGCCCAGGAAAAACATTTGACTCAACACTAATATCAATTCTTGATCAGCTAAAAATATATTTGTCACCTCAAAAACATCACTTATGACCCTCCATTGGAATAATCTCAATGTGCTTGTTCCAATGAGGGATCATAAGCTGTGTTTTTGAGGCAAAAAATGAAAGAACTAGATGGTGTCACTTGTGTGCAAAGCACACTATAGTGTATCCCCGCATTTGCATCCTTGACTTTGTATGAATGCTTGATACAAAGAAGAAATGTATTATATGATACACTAAAATCATATTGAGTGGCACAGGTGACACAGCTTCGTGCGCACCTACAGACTCCACTGCAACATTTGGGCATGGTTTTAGCGTTTCGAATTACATACATGTACCCTGGGAGCCTTTCGCCGGAAACGGTCTAAGAAAACATGAAAGTGGCAACGGTGGCACCCCAAAAATCCGAAACCTTCGTGCACATCTACAGACCCTACTGCAACTTTTGAGCATAGTTTTAGCATTTCAGATTACATACTCTGGGAGCTTTTTCGCCGGAAATGATCTAAGAAAACACGAAAGAAAAACGGTGGCACCGCCACGTGGCATCTGAAAAATCTGAAACCTTTCTACGCATCTACAGACCTTACTGCAACATTTGAGCATGTGTTAAGCATTTCGAATTACTTACCCTAGGAGCCTTTCGCTGGAAATGGTCTAAGAAAACACAAAAGTGGCAACGGTGACACAGCTACTTAGCACCCAAAAAATCCAAAACCTTCCTACGCATTTACAGACTCTACTGCAACATCTCAGCATGGTTTTAGCGTTTCGAATTACATACTCTAGGAGACTTTCGCCGGAAACGGTCTAAGAAAACACGAAAGTGGCAATGGTGGCACAGCCACGTTGCACCTGAACAATCCGAAATCTTTGTGCACATCTACAGACCCCACTGCAACATTTGAGCATGGTTTTACCATTTTGAAATACATACTGTAGGAGCCTTTCGCCGGAAATGGTCTAAGAGAACATGAAAGAGGCAACGGTAGCACAGCCACGTGGCACCCCAAAAATCCAAAACCTTCGTATGCATCTACAGACCCTACTGCAACATTTGAGCATGGTTTTAGGATTTCGAATTACATACCCTAGGAGCCTTTCACCGGAAGCGGTCTAAGAAAATGTGAAAGTGGCAACAGCACAGCCACTAGGCAGCTGAAAAATTTGAAACCTTCATGCACATCTACAGACCCCACTGAAACATTTGAACATGGTTTTAGCGTTTCGAATTACATACCCTAGGAGCCTTTCGCCGGAAACGGTCTAAGAAAACACAAAAGTGGCAACGGTGGTACAGCCACATGGCACCTGAAAAATCCGAAACCTTCGTGCGCATCTACAGACCCCACTGCAACATTTGAGCATGGTTTTAGCGTTTCGAATTACATACCCTAGGAGCCTTTCACCGGAAACGGTCTAAGAAAACACAAAAGTGGCAATGGTGGCACAGCCACGTGGCACCTGAAAAATCGGAAACCTTCGTGCACATCTACAGACCCTACTGCAACATTTGAGCATGGTTTTAGCATTTCGAATTACATACCCTTGCAGCCTTTCGCCGGAAACGGTCTAAGAAAACACAAAAGTGGCAACGGTGGCACAGCCACATGGCACCTGAAAAATCCGAAACCTTCGTGCGCATCTACAGACCCTACTGCAACATCTGAGCGTGCTTTCAGCATTTCGAATTACATACCCTAGGAGCCTTTTGCCGGAAACGGTCTAAGAAAACACAAAAGTGGCAATGGTGGCGCAGCCACATGGCAGCTGAAAAATCTGAAACCTTTGTGCGCATCTACAGACTCCAATGCAACATTTGAGAATGGTTTTAGCGTTTCAAATTACATACCCTAGGAGCCTTTCGCCGGAAAAGGTCTAAGAAAACACGAAAGTGGCAACGGTGGCACAGCCACGTGGTACCTGAAAAATCGGAAACCTTTGTGCGCATCTACAGACCCCACTACAACATTTGAGCATGGTTTTAGTGTTTCGAATTACATACCCTAGGAGCCTTTCGACGGAAACGGTCTAAGAAAACACGAAAGTGGCAATGGTGGCGCAGCCACGTGGCAGCTGAAAAATCCAAAACCTTCGTGCGCATCTACAGACCCCACTGCAACATTTGAGCATGGTTTTAGCATTTCGAATTACATACCCTAGGAGCCTTTCGCCAGAAACGGTCTAAGAAAACACGAAAGTGGCAATGGTGTCGCAGCCAGGTGGCAGCTGAAAAATCCGAAATCTCCGTGCGCATCTACAGACCCCACTGCAACATTTGAGCATGGTTTTAGCATTTCGAATTACATACCCCAGGAGCCTTTCGCCGGAAATGGTCTAAGAAAACACAAAAGTGGCAACGGTGGCACAGCCACGTGGCACCTGAAAAATCCAAAACCTTTGTGCGCATCTACAGACCCCACTGCAACATTTGAGCATGGTTTTAGCGTTTCAAATTACATACCCTAGGAGCCTTTCGCCGGAAACGGTCTAAGAAAACACAAAAGTGGCAACGGTGGCACAGCCACATGGCAGCTAAAAAATCTGAAACCTTCGTGCGCATCTACAGACCCTACTGCAACATCTGAGCATGCTTTCAGCATTTCGAATTACATACCCTAGGAGCCTTTCGCCGGAAACGGTCTAAGAAAACACGAAAGTGGCAATGGTGGCGCAGCCACATGGCAGCTGAAAAATCTGAAACCTTCGTGCGCATCTACAGACTCCAATGCAACATTTGAGAATGGTTTTAGCGTTTCAAATTACATACCCTAGGAGCCTTTCGCCGGAAACGGTCTAAGAAAACACAAAAGTGGCAACGGTGGCACAGCCACGTGGTACCTGAAAAATCGGAAACCTTCGTGCACATCTACAGACCCTACTGCAACATTTGAGCATGGTTTTAGCATTTCGAATTACATACCCTAGGAGCCTTTTGCCGGAAACGGTCTAAGAAAACACGAAAGTGGCTACGGTGGCACAGCCACATGGCACCCGAAAAATCCGAAACCTTCGTGTGCATCTACAGACCCCACTGCAACATTTGAGCATGGTTTTAGCATTTCGAATTACATACCCTAGGAGCCTATCGCCGGAAACGGTCTAAGAAAACACAAAAGTGGCAACGGTGGCACAGCCACGTGGCACCTGAAAAATCCGAAACCTTCGTGCGCATCTACAGACCCCACTGCAACATTTGAGCATGGTTTTAGCATTTCGAATTACATACCCTAGGAGCCTTTCGCTGGAAACGGTCTAAGAAAACACAAAAGTGGCAATGGTGGCACAGCCACGTGGCACCTGAAAAATCTGAAACCTTCGTGCACATCTACAGACCCTACTGCAACATTTGAGCATGGTTTTAGCATTTCGAATTACATACCCTAGGAGCCTTTTGCCGGAAACGGTCTAAGAAAACACGAAAGTGGCTACGGTGGCACAGCCACATGGCACCCGAAAAATCCGAAACCTTCGTGCGCATCTATAGACCCTACTGCAACATCTGAGCATGGATTTAGCATTTCGAATTACATATCCTACGAGCCTTTTGCCGGAAACGGTCTAAGAAATCACAAAAGTGGCTACGGTGGCACAGCCACGTGGCACCCGAAAAATCCGAAACCTTCCTACATATCTACAGATCATTTAGCAACACCCTAGTGTAATTTTAGAACTCCGAATTACATAGGTTGGGACTATTCAACAAAAAAGTGAAAAAATAACGCATTTTTTAAGTGGCTCCACAGAAGCCACCTGGTGGCACAAAAATTTAAAAGTTGTATTTTTGGGTTGCATAGACCCTATCGAACAACTGTAGAAAGTTACAGCGTTTCCAATTACAAAACTGGAAGTATGGACGTACGGATGTACGGACGGAGATCATGACAATATCCCCGCATTTTTTAAAATGCGGGGATAATAATAAATTTGTGGTGATTTTTGTTTTTAGTTGCCTTTTATAAATGTCATGTTAGCACAGTAGAGCCCACTTAATTGGATATCTCTTAACTGAGTAACCCTGTTAAATGAATATAATTTCCCAACACAAAACCATTTACCATACCTCCAGTACAAATTTGACCTGTTAATTGAATATAGGTTATAGAGTAAACTCCTGTTAATTGAATAAAAAGTCTTGTAACCTGTTGAGAAATTACCCTGACTCTCCCCAGTTTTTCTTTCTTTATAGACCTATTTGGCCTTCGTACATCCAATACAGGCATTTAATCTATTGTATCTTGTTTGACAGAGCTCATGGAGCTCTGTCAAACAAGATATGATAGAATAATTGCTAAGTTTATCTCTAGAATACTGGAAAGTGACATAATCCCTGTTAATTGAATACTTCTGATAATTCAGTACTTTTCATTGCCAAAGTGGCTATTCAGTTAACAGGGTTCCACTGTACAGGATTAAAAGGAATATTAGTGTGAACAAATTTAGTTTTCAGTAAAGGTGTTTTGGACCACTTGTCATTCTGGCATCAAATTTGTAAATATGTTGCTTATTTCAAACAAATGTAATTTTTTTTTCAAGAGTTCTCATAGCAAGTGTTTTCTCACAGCATGCAAGATGACTTAAAATATACCAAGCACATTGAATTCCAGGTATTTCTCTTTAACACATTATCAAAGACCCCCAGCTATGTTTTTTGGTAGCAATCATCTATCAGCATCTATTATACATATCTGTGCAAACCCGGGCCCCCTTACTGCCTTGTGGAGAGCTTGACCCATTACTTAATTTAAAGGCCAAAATCATTTGGTGCTTCTCAGAAAAATAGCAATTGAAATTTTAATATTTTTTTCCCTCCAAACCATAGCTTGTTGAACCTGTTTGTTCCAATGAGAGGTCATTAGTATTGTTTTTGAGGAAAAAAATTAAAATTTCAGTCTTTCAAGACAAACAAATACATGTGTCATCTTGTGGCAATGTTAGGTAAAGGGTTGGCAAGAATCAGTTTTAAGGACTGGCTTTGGAGAGTATATAGGAATAATGGGCTTATACGCTTTGCAAAAGATCAGAACCAAAGGAAATAAAGCCCTAACCCTTTTGCATATTTCATGTGTGAAAACAATCAATACTGAACATATCTGACATAAAAGTCTTAATCTGCAGTCTGGTATGCTAAGTTTACTTTTGTCTCTCTTTGGCTGATGAACCCTCTTCTTAGTGAATTATCTGATTTGGAGATTTAATTAACTGGTAGAGTTCTGGAAGCCCATATTTGGGCTTTACTCTGAAGTATAGGTACCTCAACTTAAAAGTCTCATATTCAGTGGATATGCTTTGCTCTATCTTTGAAAGGAAATTATTTAGTCTGTTAAGATTTGCCTTGATACAATTTATGGGAGAGTGCTATTGGCACTCTCCCATAAATTGTAACAAAGCAAAGACATGTGAACAAATTCTGATGACCAAAAATAATTTAACACTCTAACAGTTAACCCTTTACCTAACGAATTGCCTGCATCCGCCCGCGTAATATGCAAATTAAAAAGTTGAGAAAATTCATTTTTTCTAAATTTTTTAACAAAACCATATTATGAGACCCCTCATTGGAACGAGCTCATTCCAATGAGGGGTCACATGATATGGTTTTGTTGAAATTTTTTGGAAAAATTAAAAAAAATGATATTTAAAATAATAAATTTTGATATCGTCTGCGTTGGGTAAAGGGTTAAGGGCCTGTACAAGTATCTTGAATTCCCCCAAGCCCACAGCCTTGAAATGTCCAGTGACTTAGCAGTGATTTCTAGTTAAGTCATGGCTGCCTTAACAGGCAGCCAAGATTGTTAGTAGAACCCACTGCCTAGATAATTTGCCTATTATCAGCAGAACCTCCTCATGATAGCATGTTAAGGGCACATGTTTTGAGGTTGTAAAAGTCGTAAATAGGCCTTTAAGAGTTAAGTGTCCCAGATGGGCTGATTTAGCTAACATGCTCTGTAGCAAGAATGTTTGGAATTTCTAATATTTCTCCTCTCTTTGTAGAGATGGGCTATATACCAAAAAAATGAACCGATACCGATATCATGGCGATACTGAAAAGCTAAACCGAATCAATCATGGAATACCAAAACCATCTATATTTTCAAATTTTCCTGCATTTGCTTTTTATTAGACCTTGTTGATAACAGTTGACATGTTCATTTGCATGAGAGAAGTGACTGTTTTTTATTCAGTTTTGTTTACCACTAAAGGCCTGGTCAGTCTTCCCACTAGATTACAACATGTACATGTCTAGATGCTTAGCAATGATTTTTTGTCAAGTCTTGGCTGCCTGCTAAGGTGATTTGTCTATTGTCAGCAAGACCTCCAAATGATCACAAGTTAAAGGCACATGCTCCGAGATCGCAAAGGCCTGAAAGAGGTCTTTAAAGGTTAAGGTGTTTGGAACAAGTCACAAAATTACTGCAGAAATGATTTGTGTTGGCAAAAGAATGCTAGTGTTTTGCTCATTGGTAGTGGCACTTGTGGCGCTGTGATAGAATGATACAAGGACAACTTATTCTATATTTTTCCAGTGTGAATTCCCCTTTGGTACTAACAGCATATCTCAGTCAAGTGAGATACCAAATACTGAACCGTTACTGTTTCCCCCCCCCCCCCCCCCCCCTTACAAATACTGAAACCAATACAGAACTCAACATTCAAATACCGCCCATCTCTACATGTACATGTATCTCTTTACAGAATGTTGATGACAGTTGTACTCATTTTGTAATAGAGAAACACAAAGCAGAGGGATATGTTTCATTGCAATCAGTTGTATACAGAGGGCTGTTCATTGGTATCACACCTGAAGGAAGTTTAAAGCCCACAGTGGATACTGGTTCCAACAACACAAGACTGTATCCAGAAGTAATAGAATGTAAGTTTTATAAAGATATAGAGGATAGGCCTAAAAAAGTTAAAAATCTGATTCTCAGGCCCTCCCGCATGGTTCTTTGGCTGTCGCATCCTCTCTTTTTATAACCAATGCAAACTTTAAAAATTAAATATGAAATGTTTTATGTCTGATATTTTGCACAAGTTAATAAATTTGATAAATTTGTCCCTTGAGTGCAAGAAGGCTTTGCAATGCTTTTAGCATTGCAAAGCCTTCTTGCACTCAAAGGATGAAATACACCACCACCCATGCTATTCTGTAGATTATAAGGCCTAAAACATAAAGCAAACCAAGAACATAAACTTTTGATGGCAAAGAAATAATTACAAAAATAAGAAATAATATAAAAAAAATGCCTGCCCCCATGCAATTTTACAAAAAGTGGCCTGAGAAACAGAAGATCTACTTTGTGGGGTCTAACTAGATATTTCTTAATTTGATATCCCTGTTAACTGGGTATAACTTCCTAACACAAAACCATTTCCACACCTTCAGTACAAATGTGACCTGTTAATTGCCTTAGGTTATAGATTAAACTCCTGTTAATTGAATAAGAAATCTGATAGAATAAATCAGCGTAACAAGCATTGATAGTCTTCTGATAGGAAAAGCAAGGATATATGCAAAACTTCTATCTTCAGAAACCACGCATTAGTAGCAATATGCTGATAGCATGTCAACTTTGTGTTAAATGCATAGTAAGTATAGTGGAGCCCACAGAGTTGGATATCTCTTAATTGTATATCCCTGTCAATTTAATATATAATATAGTTTGTAGGGAGTGTGGTAGCTCAGTAGTTATGTCCTTGAACTTCAAACTGAGAAGTCCACGGTTGGCCAGGGGTGACTGCATTTTGTTCCTGGGCAAGGCACTTAATCCTGATATCCCATGTTGGAGCTGTGCACTAAGGCATAATTCACATCGATGATGCACCTGTCTCCAACCAGTGCTAACCCTGCTTGTGTCAAGTTAGGACGTTGGGGAGTCTGACAGTTGCTTGCTGTTGCTCACTGGTTCGCACTAAGGCTCAATTCATGTCGATGATGCACCTGTCTCCAACCAGTGTTAACCCTGCTTGTGTGAAGTTAGTATGTTGGGGAGACTGACAGTTGCTTTGCTCACTGGTTCTCTCCAGGTACTCTGGCTTCCAACCACTCATCAAACTGTCTGACATGAGGTGACCCTGGCTGTCCAAAGTGTTGTTAAACTCCAGTAAATAAATAACTAACTAAATAAATAAATATTCTGTACAGATTTGATCTGTTAATAGCATATGGGTTAAAGAGTATACTCCTGTTAATTGAATAAAAAATCTTGCAGTTGGTCGTGAAATTTCCTTGACAATCACCAAATTCCCCTTGTGTATAAATCTTTTTGCCCTCAGTACATCCAATACAGGCATTTAAGTGGTAGAATGCCAAATTATTTTTCAAAGGTGATTTGAAACATGAGTATTTTTTCAAAGATAACATGCTACTAGCAAGAAGTTGCTCATGAACAATTGTTTTGTTACAATTTATTGAAGAGTGCTTATTGGTACACTCAAATAAAATGTAATAAAGCGAGTTTATATAAGTATTTTTTCCTACTGTTGAGAAAACAGCAAGCTTATGCATAAAGTGTAAAGCTACTAAAGTGGCTTCCAGAACTTTTCAAAAGAGCCTTGATAGCAGCCTATGGAACTCAGCTGGTTAATCTATTATATTATATCTTGTTTGATAAATCAGCATGAGATCTGTCAAAAAAGTTATTATAGAATAAATACTGAGTTTATCTCTAGAATACAGGAAATTGATCCTATCCCTGTTAAAAGAATATGCCTGTTAATTGAATAATTTTAACTTGCAAAATAGCTATTCAATTATCAGGGTCCCACAGTACTTTTGTCCGGTTGATATGATTGACAGATCTTATTCATACTTGGTACAATTATTGCTCATGACTCAAAAGTGTGTGATATGACTTTGATTTAAGATCATATCATCAAGGTCGAGGTGACAGAGAGCAATACTTTCTTATTGTCTGGTCTATATAATTAAATCTATGCAACAGATCTTGTTTATCCTTCACACTATTATTAACCATACCATAATGTTGTAACATGTCCTTGACCCATTGTCATATCATCGAGGCCAAGGTCACAAGCAGTAACCTTTAGATTTTTTAATATCATTCTTGTCCGTGCTGTGGCCTTGCATTGTCGTCCATGAATACAGGGAGAGTAGCCAGTGGCTGGTTGTCAAAATGAGGCATGACCACCGGATTGAGAATGTCCCAGATGTATTGATGACCATTGAGATTCTCATGTACAGTCACCATATCATGTTTACAATCATGAAAGAGGCATCCACAGATCATTACAGATCCTCCACTATAAGGAACAGTAGGTCTGATATTCCTGGGCAAGTAAGCAGTATTTCTATGTTATCACACTCTCATGTGACCATCTGTGACGTGAAGCCAGAACCTACTCCCATCTGACCAATGGACTCTCCTCCACGTCTTGAGATTCCAATGTTGTCATGCCATACACCACTCCAAATGTCGTCTTTGATGCTGAACGGACAGAGCTGGTTGCTTGATGACCCTTCTGGACCTCATACCTAGTGCTTTGAGATGGTTTCAGACAGTTCTGTTACACAAAAGCCTGTTGGGGAGCCAGAGGCATTTCAAAACGCCACTTGAAACAAAGGGTTCACTCATAATGAGGCATGCCAGACTCTGATCTTTCTGATGAGAGGTCTTTTGGAGTTGTTCAGGCTTTGGATGATGTTTTTGGACTAGTCTCCTGATAACAGAATGACTACAGCCAAGTTGCCTTCCAATAGCTTTGAATGACATGCCAGATGCATGCATGCCAACGATTGTGCCATCTTAGTGCCTCTGACAGTCTCCTTGCCATGTCAACATTTATTGATAAAATTAGTGACAAAGTTTCACGTTTTATACCCGCATATTGCATGTGGATGATAGTGTGTTTTGTGACATTCGTGAGAAGCATGCTTCACATGGATGAGGGGATGTGTTTGGGGTACGCTATCAACCAGAAACATCATGTTTCACTGTATGAAATGTACTGCAAGATGTACTGCAAGACACAGCAATCATTAAAATATAATAATCAGCAACTTTACTGTCATGAAACATTTCAGGGGGTGCTTAATTAAGTTCCAGGTGAAAATTAATACCATATGGAAAATGGTTCAAATTTAGCATAAATTCTTCTTGAATGCCACCAAAGTTTTAAACCATTTTCACATCTCAGTTACCGGGAGGTAAATTGCCATGCCTTTTAAAATACTAATGATTCATTTCAGTCATTTATTATTCACACACTGAAAATAGGATTCAAGAAAATACAATTGTAAAAGTTTTATAGTATTGGTCCCAGCATGTGTTTATCACAGTAATCTTGAACAACTCCCCTTACAGTGTTATGTAGATAACATGTTTAGTAAATAAGATTTTGATATTCACTGAAGCCTTTTAACCCTTTACCTAACATGAAAAGCAGACAACACTTGCAAACAAAATTCTTGAATAACTCATTTTTTTCATTTTTTGTCTCAAAAACATAGGTTATAACCCCTCTTTTTAACGAGCTTGAGACGAAAAATGTTTTTGAGACAAGAAATGCAAACAATTTATATTAACCCTTAAACCCCCATATAGCCCCAAACCGCCACTTTTATATTGCATTGAAGCAGGTGCTCCCTTGTGTAATCTTTTTTATTACTCTTGTGTGTAGACTGAATTTTCCCTGGCAGTGGTTCTACATCACTGCTGGCTGCCTGTATAGGCAGCCAGCAGTGATGTAGAACCACTGCCAAGTCATCAATAACTATGTAAACAGAAAAAGGCCATAAATACTTTAAAATTAATCTGAGGACTTAAGGGTTAATTCGCAATTTTTGTTAATAACGCTGGCCAGTTTTGGCCGTTACGTTGGGTAAAGGGTAAAAATGGTAATAATTACCTTCCATCATTTACAATCATGGACAGAAAATACAATTCCGGAAAATACAATTGTAAAAGTTTTATAGTATTATCTCCTGTTGTACATGTATTATAGGATCTGGTAACCAGTGCTAGGGGTGTGAGTCCTCTGAAGAAGACAGCATTGTTATAATTATTGGCAGAACTTGAATTTATACTTTTATTTTTGTCAGGGACGTGGCGACGGGGGCTGTAGGGGGGGGGGGCAACCCCACCAATCCTGGCCAAAATTTCCTATAGTTGGAAATTCAGAGGGCAAGTCATATGTAGCTGGAAATTCCATCTTTCAGGATTTTAGAGCTTCTTTGGCGATGCTGATGTCTCCTTTACTTCCCAAAATTCCTACTCGGTTTCAAATCGACAAAAATTCCAACTGTTACTATTTACAACTACAGTGTATGCAATATCGTGCTTCATAAGTATGCCTGATGTCAATTGGTACTAGATTTCTATAGTACGTTTACTTATTGTAATAAAAAAAAATCCTCGAAATGCACTTTTAGAAAATCGCAACATGTGAAATTGTTATCCTGAGCTAATTCCATTATTCACAGTTACAAAATGATGAAACATCGAAAATTGATCATTCCTGCATAAGATCTGATTTAATGTTAGGGAAGTATGAATTGCTCAAAGTTCTCAACTTGAGCATTTGTTTAGCACACATTCAGTTGCCAGAATAATATAACAATAACATGATTTTGGAGGGCATTATGATTCATTAGCGGCCCTGCAGCAGTGATGAACAGCCTGAGGGTTTATTAAAGGCCCAAGACTAAGTCGAGGGCTGTTAATAAGCCCAAGGGCTGTTCATCATTGTTGCAGGGCTGCTAATGAACCATGATGCCTGACAACAATCATGTTATTACTATTATTACCACTCCCTGTTACAGCTAACCGCACTAGGGAATTGCTGAAAGTCTTTCGGATTTGTGCATTAAAACACAGAAGAAAATTAGTATGTCATGTAAATTGAATTGGATTTTGATTATGTCACGGAATAACAATAAAATTCTCCTCCTGTCACTTCTTTCAAGTCAACAATCTTTCCTCAATCACTTTGGTGTACAGTAATAGTTAATGGTACAATTATTCAGATTTGCACCTGCCAAGAAATTATGAGAAATCGATTGCATTGGATTGTAAGTTTGCATTCGAGTGTTTGAGGTTGGTACATCAATGTTGAAGACTATCCCAGCAGGAGCGTCAGACGGAATGCTTATAATTCCATCATGGGATACCAAGTTCATCGTCTGAGGCTGAGGTGTATTGCTACTAGTACAAATACTGGGAGTACTAGGAGGTGGTACAGTAGAATCCTCTTAATTGAATATCCATTTTGCCAGTGAAAATTATTCAGTTAACAGGAGTATACAATTAACAGGGATTTGGTCAGTTTCCTGTGTTCTGGGGGTAAACTGAGCATTTATTCTATTATATCCTGTTTGACAGAGCTCATAGAGCTCTGTCAAACAAGATATAATAGAATAATGCCTGTATTGGATGTAGTGAGGCCAAAAAGGTTGATAAATAAGGGGAATTTGGTGCGTGCCACAGTAATTTTTTCGACATATTACAAAAAATTATATACAATTAAGAGGAGTTTATTCTACAACCCATATGCAATTAACAGATCAAATTTGTACTGAAGGTATGGTAAATGGGTTTGTGTTTGAGAATTATATTCAATTAACAGGGATATATAATTATATATATATATATTAAGAGATATCCAATTGAGTGGGCTCCACTGTACTACTACTCTAGACACATTGGGTTCAGACATGTCCACATGAGTACTAGTACTAGAAACTCTACTAGCTAATCTAAAGTACTGAAGTCAATGCTGAAACTGCCTTGAGTGAAATCTTCGTCATCAGGGAAGTCTGGGTCAGGATTGAAACTCAAAGTTGAATTTAGAATATTTGAACATTCTTCTCTCTTGATGTGTCATTGATATAATGTTTTAAGCTTTGTGTGTTTTTATGATTCGTGACACTTATAATGTTCTCAGGATTCACACCTGCCTGAAACAATGTTGTGACAGTGGAGGCCCGCACACAATGACATGTATAGGTTTGAGAGAGGCCAGCATGGTCAGATATGCATTGCGTCATGTTGCTGAGAGTGTTTTTCCTATTGGTTAAGGGTTATACCATTTGTCTTCAGAACCAAATGTTCGCTTGGGTCTCTAAAACAATCTGTCACATGAATCATTAAGTTTGGTCAGATAGAATTTATAGATTTTGACTCCGTCACCATACATCCTTCGACTGATATAATTCATTTCAATTCATTTGTTTCCACCTTGAAAATTCTTAGTTGTTTCAGTCTGTCGTTGCTCTACGTACTCCACCCCATCTGAATCAACATTGACACCAAATGTTTCCTTTGTCATCGCTGTCCAGCCTTCTCCCCCCCCCCCCCTCCTCCCAAAGCTAAAGCATAAATAAAACCACACTGCCTCCAAGAGAATTTGAGGAGATGACTTGTGAGAAAGGAAATAGGCTCCAAGTCTCTTCATATCTGCATCACAAATGCATTGTTTGTGTTTAGGCTTTGGATTGCCACTTTTGAAGAAAAGCTTACACCGAGCTTCAAACATCTTGTTTGCTGCAGTGAACTCCTTATCTTGCAAGATATTTAGCGGACGGCTTATTGACGCAGATGTTATGGTTCTATGTATAGCAGCTCTTATACAAGTGAGAGAGCTTGGAGTTAGACTCGAGCCTTGCTTTGTAGATTTTACTTCTGCATAGAATTTTCTGAGAAGCACATTCAGCTCATCCGGTGTTATAACATGGAAATCACAAACTTTATTTCTTTTTTCTAACCAATCCATGAACTTTTTCAAACCATACATTGTTGATCTGCTTGTACTGTCAGGTTTCGAACTATTCTCAAGAAAATTCAGCTGGTTTTCATCCAAATCACTTGAGACATTTTCGTTTTTTATTTTCAGATTTTAACTACCAACGTGCCATCTGTTTATTTACAAACATCACATGATGAATTAATTAACTGATGAGCCAATCAGGAGAGGGGCAAGAGCTATCGAAATTAGGTGACCCATTTTGGATGCAATCAAGTTCTAAAAAAGGCCGTTGTAACAAACGAACGATAATTATATCAGTATACTTACAGTGCGACCGATTCACAGTGCAATGAAACTTGTTTCCATCTGATAGTGCTTCATTTCAGCACAGAAATAATCACTAAAGTCGGTTCGATATTTCTGTTTCGATCGCGCGTTCGACTTCAGTTCAGAAATACAAAGGGACTTCATCCGAATGGGAGTAATTCATTAGCCCATGGAATCTAAAAATAGCCAGGCCATGGGCCGCTAATGCTATTTATGCCATTAGCGCCCGCGGCCCTTCTTCGCCGAATGACGTCACTGAAATTATGGAGTTTTAATGGCCCTCCAAAATCATGTTAATCTACTAGTAACTTAGTGGTAGTAATACCAAATAATAATAACAACCTGATAATTCTATTATAAATGTGTTGGCATTTCAGTTACTATAATAAATTTTATGCCCCCTTTCATGGCTTCATTTTCAAAATTTTTCAAGGTAGTGAATTTCCAACTAGGGGAAGGGACCAGGAGAGGGTTACCGTAACTCCCTCCTGGTCCCTCCCCCTAGTTGGGTATTCACTACCCTACACCCCCTCCAATCAGAAACCTCTAGCCACGTCCCTGGTTGTAGTCACTACAAAGCCATAGATACTGAACACCCAGTAAACACAAACATAGCTGATATGGTGGCCTGTGTTTGTGATGTTGTTAAATATGTATCTTCACTTCTGCAAGAACAATACATGCATTTTCAATATTTTTTATGTACAAAAATCGTATGCCTGTGCCTTGATGTTCTTGAAATATTCAGTGTGTGTCAAATACTAAAATGAAAATAAATTTGTTTATTATCCAGTTGGTATCCAGAGATCCTAAAAAGTAAGCTAGTTTTCTTTTGAGGTAGAAATTCTGTGGAAATATATTTATGTAATTAGATCAATGTCTTGGCTTTTTCAGCTTAATCCCTAAGGACCTATTTCCGACTTTGGTCAATTTTTAGTGTATTAGAACAGGTGCTCCAACTTGCTGTGTTTGGGTAAACTTGCAAGGTTCACTTTAAGTACATTGGCAGTTGTTTCTAGGCAAGCCTTGGCTGCCTATATAGTAGGGCTGGACGGTTTATCGGTTTTTCGGTTCGGTTCAGTTCATTTTTTTTTTAAAACCGAAACCGAACTACCGCCTTAACAAAAAACCGAGACTTTCGGTTTCAACAAATTTCCCAGAATTGGTAAAGTTTCTGACCACTCAATCACTTGCTTCCGCACGGCAAAGGCTTAAATGTTGGGCAAAGGTAAATGCTTTGCCATTTATTTATGCTTACTTCGAGAGGACTGATAACAAATCCCCCCCCCCCCCCCCAAATAGTGGTAGCATATTTCTTGTATCTTAAATGATATCTACAGAACCACCATCAGAAGGAATATGAAAAATTAAAAAGTCTTACCTAAAAATCCACACGCAATTCAAGAATCGTTAAGTACATTTAATGAACCGCCCCAGGCTCACTCATATTCGACCACATAGGTATTGCAGGTTATCTGACAATATATGGTGTCAGAATAATATAAATTACCTTTGACCCAAAATCATCTGCATACGGCACATAGTAAATTAGATTGGAGGTAAACATAAAATTTATTGAGTTTTAAAACCTCAAAGTTCACATGAGACAAATGACGAGTAAATTATGTTAATTAACTGACTGCTGGCATGTTCTCTGAAGTCACATGCTCAGAGATAATGCTGCGCATTGGCAGTTCTATTTTTGTCAACAATAAAATGGTTAAATTAAAATAGAACATATCCTGTTAAATGGATGGCAGGTAACTACTGAAAGTTTTTTTTAAACTTATTGGGAATTGTTTGTATACTATTTGAACTCACTTTAAGGAATCACTTAGTACTGCAGGTCTGTCAGGTATACACACTGCATTCCCAATACAAAGTTGTTATAATCAACACATGTTTTCCAATGACCATGTGTATTTTGTGAACACAACAAATCCCAAGATGCAATATTGCAAACTTTCTTCCAAATCCCATTATGCAGCCGTCTCCCTTCAAAAACATCCATCGCCTGTCTTGACTGAGATGAAATCAACGCAGGGATCAGCCAAGAGGGCAAAATAAAGTTGGTAATATCTCCACCTTGGCACCGCTCACTTCCCCCAATTTCTATGTTTGGGCAAAATCAAAGTTAAAAAACGAACCTCTACAGTCAAAATTAGGAGAGATATTGGGAAAGCATTGCAGTGAGTGAGTTACCAATAAAAGAGATTCGTATATCACGACTTACTTCAATAATAGTTATCAAAATCACAAGAAATATGATTTGGGTTCCTTTTATTCCACTGTCATTTGAAGCAGGAACCATTAAGAAACACGTGGCAATCCACTCTCAAGCGATGTGATAATTACCGAAATATGCACAACAATTGCATATTATCCACCAAAACCAAGGTGAGAGCTTAGCGACTCCATAAAAATAAGGAAATGTTGATTTTTTGCTAAAAAGTAGCTTTTCTTGTAAATTTCTGCATCTTGACAAGGCCCCAAATCTCACTGACAGAACAAGGCAAATCCCACCAGTGGTGGAGCCATGGTTTGAAAACATGGTGGACTATGCTGGTGAAGAGTTTGGGGGAGGGGGAATCTCAGGACTGAGGGAACTGTACTTGTACTGAGGGCAGGAAATCAAAAGGAATCTTTTCAAATTTGGGGATGGGAGGAGCAAGTGGGATTTTGGGTGGGTGGGGGGTCTGGTCTCCCTAGATACCTCATGGCTCCACCACTGTAGCCCACTACAGTAGCCCAACACAATATGTTCATTAGCTGAGAAAGAGTGGTGAACACTGAGTAACCCGGGTGACTAAACACGCTGGATGAGCCTCATGACTTGGATGACAAATACAGACACATTTTATGTGTACATTACCCTCTAAAATGTGGATTTCTACAATATATTTTGAAAAACTGAAACTGAACCCAAAACCGAGTTTTTGTACAAAACCGAAAACGAACCGAAATGCAAATTTCAAAACCGCCCAGCCCTACTATATAGGCAGCCAAGACTTGCATAGACACAACTGTAAAATCACAGAGCATCAGTTGTCACAGTGTGGCAAAAATGTATGAAAAATCTCAAGGCCTTTATGGATTAATTCACATTATATCATCAACACATTCATTGTTCATTTTATTGTCTTCTGATTCTTCAATGTTGGGTAGTACTGGTATTGTGGGCTGAAATATAGTGTTTGTGAATAAATTTTAATGCTTTCATTGCAATGGTAAACTTGAGTAGTCGCCGTCCATATGGCTGAAGCTGATTTTTTATACACACATTTGTAAAAACAGTTGTATTATGTAAATGGTCTGTCTGTCTGTCCATCTGTCTTTCTGTCTGTCTGTCTGTTTGTCAGTCCATATACAATTGGTTTCCAAGTGATAACTCCAGTTTGGATTATTTGATTTCAACTAAAGTTGGTATGTGTATTTCCCAGCTCATAATACAGGCCAAGTTCGAATATGAGTTCTCTCCAATTATTTTTACATGAGTTATGGCCCTTTTTCGACTTAAAATTTGACCTTCTATTAACATTTTTGGTTTCCGACTGATAACTCCAGTGGGAGTGTGGTGGCTCAGTAGGTAGAGTGCAGGCTGCAAGCCGAGAGGTCCTCAGTTCGAATCCCACCTGCGGCAACCATGTTGTGTCCTTGGGCAAGACACTTCATCTCCATTGCCCGCGTGAGGGCACGGTGGCGTTGTGTACTAAGGCGTACTGCACATCGATGGTGCACTTGTCTTCAACCAATGCTAACCCTGCTTGTGTGGAGTTAGTATGTTGGAGAGCTGACAGTTGCTCGCCGTTGCTCGGTGGTTCTCTCCGGGTACTCTGGCTTCTTCCACCCGTAAAACTGTCATGGTCAGGATTTGTCATTGTGCATAAATATGTGACCTTAAACACCAATAAATAAATAGATAACTCCAGTTTGGATTTTTTTATCTCAACCAAAGTTGGTATGTGTTTTACCCAGCTAGTAAAACAGGTAAAGTTTGAATATGGGCTCCGTCCAATTATTTTTATATGAGTTACAGCCCATTTTTTACTTACAGTTTGACCATCTATCAACATTTTTGGTTTCTAACAGATAACTCCAGTTTTGATTATTTGATCTCAACCAAAGTTGGTATGTTTTACCCAGCTAGTAATACAGGTGAAGTTCGAATATGGGTTCTGTTCAATCATTTTTGTGTCGCCTGCCCCACGAAGTGGGGAGCGACATATAGGGATTACTTTTGTAGTCTTGCATTGTCCACGTCGACGTCCACGTCACACTTTCTCTTATCTGCCACTCCTCTTTAACCTATGAATGGATTTTGATGAAACTTTCAGTGATTCTTTATCACATAATGGCATTGTGCACCTCCTATTTTATTTTTTGATCCGCTGTATTTTTTCCAGAGTTATGCCCCTTTTCCACTTAAAATTCTGTCTGAAATATTAAAATATAGTGCAGGCGACACACATCTTCCATGGAAGACTCACATCTAAGTTACATGAGTTACGATGCATTTTGGACTTAGAATTTGACCATGTATCAACATTTTTGGTTTCCGACCGATAACTCCAGTTAGGATTATTTGATCGCAACCAAAGTTGGTATGTGTATTGCCCAGCTAGTGAATTTCAACTATGGTTCTGTCCATTTATTTTTAAATGAGTTACAACCCTTTTTCGACTTAGAATTCGACCATCTATTAACATTTTTGGTATCCAACCAATAACTCCAGTTTGGATTATTTGATCTCCACCAAAGTTGGTATGTGTGTTACCCAGCTAGTAATACAGGCCAAATTTTCCAGCTAATAATACTGACCAAGTTTGAATAAGGGTTCTGTCCAATTATTTTTACATGAGTTACACCCCTTTTTCAACTTAGAATGGGACATATAGCCAGGCCTGGCAGTGCTCTTGTTAAGTTCTCTAATCATGCTTTTGTATGACTCTGCAATATGACATTGTTGGAAAAGACTGAGCGAGCCCATTCTACCATCTGCAGTAATTGTAACTGGGACCTTTTGGATGTTACTTTCCACCCTTTCTTCCCTGCAGCTTAAAACTGCAACTAGTGAAAAGATACACAAAGTTTCTGTTCCCATCAAAGAATAGATCACCACACTAAAATAGTTATTTCCCTTATCTGTTCTGATGTATTCACAAAAAATTGACAATAAAATTTTATTATTTCTCTATTTTTCAAAGTTTTGCCTCCAAAACATGGTTCATGACCTCTTGGTTCAAGCTCACTGCAATGAGGCATCACAAGCTATGTTTTGAATCAAAATAGAAACTGTTCACTTATTCAAGAATTTTTTTGCAAGTGTTATCCTATCCTCTGGTTGTGTTGGGAATAGCAGACCCCAAACTAGTGTGTGTGTGTGTGTGTGTGTGTGGGGGGGGGGGGGGGGGGGGGGGGGGGGGGGGGAGGGGGCAGGTCAGTTCTCCCCCCCCCCCCCCCCCCTTCATCTGACCATTTCTGTCAGAAATGTTTGTTGTCTGCCAGAAAAATTTATGGTTGCTCAGATGCTAACATTTTCTCTGAAAGCCCTGAAATTGAAAAACAAAAATGATCATTTTGTAAAACCACAATTTTTATTATGCTAAAATACCCCATGTTTCAAATCTCACCAATATAAAAGTGCTCATTATTAATACTATGTGGCAATCAAATAGTCATGTTCTGTGTTTCATTATTTTAAAGAATTACTTTCTTCAACTGAATCTAATTCTTTAACCCTTTACCCAACGAATCGGTCACATTCACCCGCGTAATATGCAAATTCAGCATCTGAAAAAAATACTTTTTTTTTTTTAAATTTAAATACAAACATATCATGTGACCCCTCTTTGGAACGAGCTTGTTGAGCTTGTTCCAATGAGGGGTCACATGATATGGTTTTGTTGAAATTCTTTTAAAAATAAAAAAAAATGACGTTTAAAATAATAAATTTTGATATTGTTTGCTTTGGGTAAAGGGTTCAAACAATAATAATACCAAATGTTTATGACCTATTTTGTTTATTATTGTTTTAAACAAGTATATTGAGTTAGCTTTCAAGTTTGTACCAATCAACAATAACCCGGGAACATTGTCGGAAAATTTTTAACTCATGTCGCACTATGTCAACAAATTTTAAGATCCTTGCTTCAGGCCTGTGGAAAAGGGTTAATCTGTTTGATTGCTATGGCAGTCGCCATTGACTGGTCATAATCCACGCATGGCAGTGTTTAGTTGTCCACGCATGCGTTTTCCAAGTAATACAAATCATCATCAGCAAACTTTTAGTCAGCTGGTAGTGCTGCTGGAGCCCATATTTGGGCTTTATTCTGAAGTGCAGGTGCTGCAACTTAAAGGCTTAAAATTTTGTGAATGTGCATCATATTATCATATTATTTTTAGCTCAACTTGGCGTCATGTATGAGCTATTGGGATGGGTTGTGATCCGCCGTCTGCCTGTATGTCCGACCATCCATACGTCCGTACATACATACATCCGTCTGTTCTGCCACAATTCCTTTAGCACACCCTACAGACCACAGCTGTCACCCAATCAGTTCCAAATTTTATATGAGCCTTTGGAACAAGGTCTAGATGAGAGCTATTGATTTTTTTCAAATTTCGTTGAAAAACATGTGTGCCAGTGGCCATCTTGGATTTGGATGTAAATTGTCCAATAATTCCTTTAGCACACCCTACAGGTTGCAGCTCTCAACTGATTAGTCCAAAATTTCATATATAGCTTTGGGGCAATGTCTAGATGGGAGCTATTGATTTTTTCCAAATTTCGTTAAAAAACATGGGTGCCAGTGACCATCTTGGATTTGGATGTAAATTGTCCAACAATTCCTTTAGCACACCCTACAGGTTGCAGCTCTGACCTGATTAGTCCAAAGTTTCATATATACCTTTGGGGCAATATCTAGATTGGAGCTATCAATGTTTTCCAAATTTCGTTGAAAAACATTGCTGCCAGTGGCCATCTTAGCTTTGGCATATAAATTGTCAACAATTCCATTAGCACTCCTTACAGGCTACATCTCTCACCCAATCTTTTTCAAATTTTATATGTTGCTTTGGTGTGATGTCTAGATGGGATCTATTGAATTTTTCTGAATTTTCTTGAAAAACATGGCTGATAGCAGCCATCTTGGATTTGGATATACATTGTCCAACAATTCCTTTAGCACATCCTACAGGCTGTGGCTCTCACCCGATCAGTCCCATATTTCATATGTGGCTTTGTGGCAATGTCTAGATGGGAGCTATCATCTTGGATTGGCATTTGAATTGTCAACAATTCCATTAGCACACCCTGCAGGCCACATCTCTCACCCAATCTTTTTCAAATTCCATCTGTAGTTTTGGTGTGATGTCTAGATGGGATTTGTCAAATTGTTCTGAATTTCATTAAAAAATATGGCTGCCAGTAGCCATCTTGGATTGGCATTTGAATTGTCAACAATTCCATTAGCACACCCTGCAGGTCGCATCTCTCACCCAATCTTTTTCAAATTTCATATGTAGTTTTGGTGTGATGTTTAGATGGGAGCTATCAAATGTTTCTGAATTTTGTTGAAAAACATGGCCAGCTGTGGCCATCTTGAATTTAGCATATAAATTGTACACATTTCAATTAGTACACCCATCAGGACTCATCCCTCACCCATTTTTTTCAGATTTCATTTGTAGCTTTGGTGTGATGTCTTTTCTGTAGAAACTTGAGTGAGTGGCATGGCATTACTAGATCTTTCTATTCAGTTCAGTCCCTTCTTGGACAGGTTGAGCTGCAGTGTCATAGTCTGTAAGGATTTGCCTTGTTACAATTTATGGGAGAGTGCCACTAGAAAATTTGAAAAATTATATTTGAAATAATAAATTTTGAAATCGTCTGTGTTGGGTAAAGGGTTAAAAACACAAACTTGTTTCTCCGATATCTCACTCACCATTGAAAATCTTCCTTGTAAAAATGTTTTTATATGACCATTTTTCAAACAGGTATATAAAAACATTTTTACAAGGAAGATTTTTTCAAATGGGTGTATCATGTAATCAGCCTGTCTGTCTGTCTGTCTGTCCATCCATCTGTTGTTAACATTTTTGATTTCCGACCGATAACTCCAGTTTGGATTATTTGATCTCAACCAAAGTTATGTGTATTACTCAGCTGGTAATACAGGCCAAGTTCGAATATGGATTCTGTCCAATTATTTTTACATGAGTTATGGCCTTTTTTCGACTTGGAATCTTAACAAAATTTGGTATAATTCAAAATGGCTATTGGGCGTTTTTAGCCAAGCCTGGTGGTGCACTTGTTTTTACATGACTTATTTTTAGCTCACCTGATCACTTTCCATCCACCATCCATCTTGCTGGCATGCACTTTACATTATTGACTTCCCCTCATAAACTACTGGACTACATTGAACTAAATTTGATACGCATGATCCTTATCATATGTCAGTTCAAGTTTGTTCTAATAAAGTTGCCATGTCCAAAGGAGGCACCACAAGAAGCCCAACTCTGTTAGTACCCACGTTTTGTAAAAACATCTTCTCCTGAACTACCAATCAGAATCTTTTGATACTTGGTATGTACAACATCTTAAGAGGGGTCAGATTTAGGTTTGTTCAAAACAAGTCCCTAGGTTCATATTTCTCCTCCCTATGGGAACCTGAATTTTAACTTGGTGCAGTGTGAGGAAATTTATTTACAAATCTTCTTCACATTCACCAGTCAAAATTCTGTTTCTTCAGATCTACCCATCAAATTTCTTGATATTTGGTATACTGCATCTTTAGGAGGGTCAGCCTGAAGTTTGTTCAAATCAAGTCCCTGATATAGTACTTGGCCTCCCTTCTGGGAACCCAAATTTTAACTTTGTGTAATATTAGGAATATTCCTTAAAAATCTCCTTCTTCAGATCCATCAGTCAGAATCTTCTGATATTTGGTATGTAGCATTCTTAATGAGCTGAGAATCAAGTTTGGTAACAAAAATCCCTGGGTTTATATTTGTGCTCCCTATGGGAACCCAAATTTGAACTCAGTCCAATATGAGGAAAAATAATTAATATATTCTTCTTTAGCTCTCCAGTCAGAATCTTAATATTTGATGTGCAGCATCCTCAGAAGGTTCAGATTCAAGTTTGTTCAAATCAAGTCATGAGGATCACATTTGGATTTCTTAATTGAATTTTAACTTAGTGCATATGAGGATTTTTCTTTAACAATCTTCTTCTTCTGATCCATCAGTCAGAATTTTTTATATTTGATATGCAGTATCCTTATAAGGTTTAGATTCAAGTTTATTCAAACCACATCCCTGGTGTCATATTTGGGATCCCCATGGGATCCCAAATTTAACTCAGTACAACGTAAAGAATAATCTTCTTCACATCCATGAGTCAGATTCTTTTCAATAGTAATGACATCCTTAGTGTAGTGAGGTTCAAGTCTTTTCAAATAAAATCCCTGGACTCATATTGGGCTCCCTATGGGAGCCTGAATTTTAACTTAGTGCAGTATGAGGAATATTTTTCGAAGATCTTATTATTGAGATCCCCCAAGCAGAATCTTTGGAATACAGCATTACTATGACTCCAAGATTAAAGTTTGTTCAAAGTGTTACACTTGACTGATTTTGGTTGGCACCAGAGGGGGTTGAAATTTAGCACAGAACCCACTGGAGAATTGACTATTTGTTTAAATTAATTGTGTCCACGAATGAGTTGATTATGATTAAATTAAGTTAGATGTAAATAAATCGGCTAAACTTGACTTCACACCAAGGTTACTGTCATGATATAATATCCAAAGATTGTGAAAATGGCCTTAACCCTTTACCCAATGCAGACCATATCAAAATTTATTATTTTAAATATCATTATTTTTAATTTTTCAAAAAAATTCAACAAAACCATATCATGTGACCCCTCATTGGAACGAGCTCGATGAGCTCGTTCCAATGAGGGGTCACATGATATGGTTTTGTTGAAATTTTTTGAAAAATAATATTTTTTCAACTGCTGAATTTGCATATCAAGCGGCGGATGCGTGCGACTCATTGGGTAAAGGGTTAAAGTCCTATTTCCGACTTTTACGTCCCCAGAACAGGTACCCTTAACATGCACTGATGAGAAGATCCTGCAGAAAATAGACCTATTATCTTGGCAGTGGTTTCTAGTCAAGAGTCTTGGCTGCCTATATTGGCAGCCAAGACTTGACTAGAAGTCACTGCTCAGTAACTGGCAATGTGCAGGTGGTGGTCTAGCGGTATTCAAGAAATCTGTCCAGGCCCTAAGGGTTAACCCTTTACCTAACAAATCGGTCACATCTGCCTGCATAATTTACAAACTGAGCAGTTGAAAAAACAAAAATGTCCACAAAACCATATCATGTGACCCCTTATTGGAACGAGTTCTTCGAATTCATTGAAATGGGGGGGGGGGGCACATGATATTCTTTTTGACAAAAATTTTAAGGAAAATAATTAAAATAACAAATTTTAATATCATGTGCATTGGGAAATGGTCAAACACCAATAAATAAATGAAGGCTCCGCTCCACAATTTTTCAGATATTTTAAAAAATGCCATACAATCTCTTTAAACAGGAATAATGTCAAACATAGTTGCTTAATGCAAGACATTTATTACATTTTCTGAATCCACTAAAAATAAGGAATACTCTGATGGAGTAGAAGTAAACAAAATGAACACGAGAGAAATTGATCATTTTCAAATGCAAAGGTTCAACCTGAAAATTGACTAAAACCAGCCCTTTTCAGCCACACAATAACTTCAAAAACAACGATGGCACCTGAGAATATCATACCTAAGGATGCCTCAGGATGTAACAAAGAACTCTGGCCTGTTGCCCGCTTTATCCTTATCATCATCTGTGTCCCATTTTATGTGCGACTTCCATTTTTAGCTTAACTTGACAAAGTCAAGATAAGCTATTGCCATCACGCGTGCGGAAGTCTGTTAGTCTGTGAGTCTGTTCACATTTTCCTTTAGCATGATCTGTCAACTGTGATAGCTGCCCAAGCCTGAAACCCAAAAACTTTTAGCACAGTCTGCAGGTCATGTTTAATATGGAGGGATTTCATTGTAACTTGGTAGGATGACTCCTTATGATGTCTAGATGAGAATATCCCCATTTGGGCGTGATCTGCGAACCGTGACGACTGCCCGAGCCCAAAACCTGAAAACCTTTAGCACAGTCTACAGGTCATATTTATTGAGGAATTTCATTGTAACTTGGTGGGTTGACTTCATATAATGTCTAGATGAGAAAGTCCCGTTTTGGACATAATTGGGCAACTGTGACGGCTACAGGGGCCTGAAGCCCAAAAACCTGAAGCACAGTCTACAGGTCATATTTATGAAGGGATTTCATTGTAACTTGGTAGGATGACTCCAAATAATGTCTAGATGAGAACGTCCCATTTTGATTGCGATCATTCAGCCTTGATGGGTGCCCGAGCCCAAAAACCTTTAGCATAGGCAGATGGTCATATTTATGGAAGGATTTCATTATAACCTGTTAGGTTGACTCCATATAATGCCTAGATGATGACATCCCCTTTTGGTCATGATTGGTCAACTGTGATGGCTACAGGTGCCCGGAGCCCGAAAACCTTGAGCACAGTCTACAGATCATATTTATGAAGGGATTTCATTGTAACTTCGTAGGATCACTCAAGATGATACCCAGATGAGATTGTCCCCTTTGGTTGCGATCATTCAACCATAATGGCTGCCTGAGCCCGAAGCCTGAAAACCTTTAGCACAGTCTACAGGTCATATTTATGAAGGGATTTCATTGTAACTTGGTAGGTTGACCTCATATAATGTCTAGATGAGAACGTCCCCTTTTGGACACCATTGGGCAACTGTGACGGCTACAGGGGCCCGAAGCCCGAAAACCTTTAGACCGGTCTACAGGTCATAATTATGAAGGGATTTCATTGCAGCTTGGTAGGATAACTCCAAATAATGTCTAGATGAGAACATCCCCTTTTGATCGCGTTCATTCAGCCTTTATGGCTGCCAGACTCCAAAGACCTTTAGTATAGTCTATAGGTCGTATTTGTGGAAGGATTTCATTGTAACTTGTTAGGTTGACTCCATATAATGCCTAGATAATGACATCTCCTTTTGGTCATGATTGTCAGCTGTGATGGCTACAGGTGCCTGAAGCCCAAAAATCTTGAGCACAGTCTACAGGTCATATTTATGAAGGGATTTCATTGTAACTTCGTAGGATCACTCCAGATGATGCCCAGATGATATGTCCCCTTTTGGTTGCAATCATTCAACCATGATGGCTGCCCGAGCCCAAAGCCCAAAAACCTTTAGCACAGTCTTCAGTTCATATTTATGAAGGGATTTCATTGTAACTTGGTAAGTTGACTTCATATAATGTCTAGATGAGAACAGCCCCTTTTGGACACCATTAGGCAACTATGACGGCTACAGGGGCCTGAAGCCCAAAAACCTTTAGCATAGTCTACAGGTGATATTTATGAAGGGATTTCATTGTACCTTGGTAGGATTAGGATGACTCCAAATAATGTCTGGATGAGAACATTCCCTTTTGGTCACGATCATTCAGCCTTGATTGTTGCCCGAGCCCAAAGCCCCAAAACCTTTAGCATAGTCTATAGGTCATATTTATGGAAGGATTTCATTGTAACCTGTTAGTTTGACTCCATATAATGCCTAGATGATGACATCCCCTTTTGGTCGTGATTGGTCAACTGTGATTGGCTTCAGGGGTTCGAAGCCCGAAAACCTTGAGCACAGTCTACAGGTCATATTTATGAAGGGATTTCATTCTAACTTCATAGGATCACTCCAGATGATGCCCAGATGAGAATATCCACTTTTGGTTGCGATCATTCAACCACGATGGCTGCCTGAGCCCAAAGCCCAAAAATCTTTAGCACAGTCTACAGGTCATATTTATGAAGGGATTTCATTGTAACTTGGTAGGTTGACTTCATATAATGTCTCGATGAGAACGTCCCCTTTGGACGCAATTGGGAAACTGATGGCTACAAGGGCCCGAAGCCTGAAAACCTTTAGCACAGTCTGCAGGCCATATTTATGAAGGGATTTCAATGTAACTTGATAGGATGACTCGTTTGGGAATAATTTCACTGTAACTTGGTAACTTTCATTGATATACGTTAACTGTGATGGCCACACACATTAACTGTGAGGTCATATTAACCCACCCCTTAGTACAGTGTACACCTCATATTATTTTTATCAAAAAATAGCATACAGGGAACAGAAATTAACATATTCCCAATTATCACAATTCTTGTCTTATTTCATAATCCTTTCATAAACATTGAACATTATCCTTTTCATCAAACACAACACACAAGTTAAGCTACAGTGTCCTTGACACTTTCATTTGTATCGTTGGCATGTCTTGATGTTCCCAGTATTGGTCATCTTTCATTTCCAAAATAATAATAAAAAAAATGAAATATAAATACATATTTTTATGTCTGCATATTCCAGAACAACTGCTTGTGAAAATGATGTCCAAAAATGACCCAATATTTTGGAATAACATTTGGATACACAGCAAGTCCTATATAATTTAGAATGATTGCACTCAAAAAAAACAATTTTTTGCTTTGTTGCATTATAGTTATCATGTAGTTCCTAATTTATCCCTTCACAGAGTAGATAATTACTTTGTATCCCCCACTTAGGCCTAAAATAAAGTTAAAAATCTGTTTCTTAGACCCTCCTGCATGGTCCTTTTGGCTGCCGCATCTTTTTATAACCTATGCAAACTTAAAAACAAAAATGAAATGGTTTATGTGTGATATTTTACACAAGTTAATAAAACTGATAAATTTGTCCCTTGAGTGCAGCAAGGCTTTGCAATGCTTTAGCATTGCGAAGTCTTCTTGCACTCAAGAGATGAAATAACACCACCACTCATGTTTTTCTGTAGATTATGAGGCCTAAAACATAAATCAAACCATGAATATGAACTTTTGATGGCAAAGAAATAATTACAAAAATAAAAAATAAAATAAAAAAATACCTGCCCACATGCAGTTTTACAAAAAATGGCCTGAGAAACAGAAGATCTACTTTGTGGGGGCCTTATCAGTCATAATTTCTTTATCATATATTGTGTTACTTGTAGTTTGTATCATGGGAATAAGTTTCAAAAATCTAGTTTCTTTAAAATACTTTACATTTAGGCCTAAAAAAATAAAAAATTTGTTTCTCAGGCCCTCCAGCATGGTTCTTTTGGCTGCCGTATGCTCTCTTTTTATAACCAATGCAAACTTAAAAAAAAATAAAAATTAAATGGTTTATGTCTGATATTTTACCAAAGTTAAAAAAAATTGATAAATTTTTCCCTTGAGTGCAAGAAGGCTTTGCAATGCTTTAGCATTGCAAAGCCTTCTTGCTCTCAAGGGACAAAATACACCACCACCCATGCTTCTCCGTAGATTATGAGGCCTAAAACATACCAAGGACATGAACTTTTGGTGGAAAAGAAATAATTACAGAAATAAAAAATAAAATAAAAACCCGCTCGCCCGCATGAAATTTACAAATAATGATCTGAGAAACAGACGATCTACTTTGTGTGGCCTTAGTGTGGAAGTAGAATCTTTGCTTATGATTTTATCTTGATAGAGTTAAATTTTGTGACCAAAGAATTCATTACTGACATTAATGCATAAAAGCGATTTTATGTAATTTTTAGGAACCAAATTTGTTCATGAGAAACAGAACTTGTTTGGTCATATGATTGAAAAAGAAATGTATTAGAAATATTCCACAGGTTTTGTGATGTATGGGGAAATAATGGTACAGTGATGCAATGTATTGTGCTCTTGGATGAGACATAAGGCTGATTCCAGAAGTAGATAGATCACAATACATGTCAAACGAAAGTGGGGAGTCATTTGTACTGTAGAATAAGGGTGATTACAAATCACAAGAGAAAGAGAATTGGGAGAATTGAATTTTCACAGAAAAAATTGTCAAATATTTTTCTTTTCACTCTCCATGAAATAGTTCCGACAAACAAGGGAAGCTCAATAAGTTAGTTTGCTATCCCCTCCTTCCTACGCACACAGCTCCTTTACAGATGTCAAACACAACACAGCTACATGAAAATAGCCATACTGAAGGAGCTAACTGCATTAACAACTCTGGTGATGAACAAAAAATAAAATATTAAAAAAATGATAAAAAAAACCTGAACATAAAATGTTTAAATCTGGAATTGAAAACTAATAAAGGTTTGAAAATGAGCTTCTGGTGATTACGGCAATAAAAGAGTAACTCTAATACAGGTCTGGAATTTACCAGAAGACTTTCCAGTCAATAAAGTTTACAACAATAAAAGAAACAAATTTTAACCATTCTCCCAACGAATCGCCCACATCCACCCGCGTAATATATGCAAATTCAGCGGCTTAAAAAATATTTTTCTTGAATTTTCAACAAAACCATATCATGTGACCCCTCTTTGGAACGAGTTCATGAAATATGGTTTTGTTCAATTTTTTTTTTTAAATTTAAAAAATGATATTTAAAATAATAAATTTTGATATCGTCTGCATTGGGTAAAGGGTTAAATGCATTCATTTTGCCATCATATCCATTAAATGTGAGAACTAACTCATATTGCATAACACCTTGCATCTGTTAAGTTTAGACTCGCATTTAAAAAAAGGTTATTTTTCATTTTTATACACCCACAAAACTAAGTTTATGGGGGGGAGGGGGGGTATATAGGAGTCAACTTGTCCGTCAGTCAGTCTGTTGCACATGTAAACTTGTGGAGCAAACGACTTCCACAGTTTTAGTTGCATTTTCATGAAACTTCACAAAAATGATCAACATGATGGGGGAAGTATGTGACATAATTGTTTTCCAGATCGGATTCAAGATGGCCAACTGGCAGCCATATTGGATTTTGCAAAATGCTTGTGGAGCGAAATACTTCTGCAGTTTTTGCTGCATTTTCATGAAACTCAATATAAATTGATTGACATGATGAGGAGCAGTGTGTGACGCAGGGTATTTGATGACTGGATTTGCATCGCAAAATGCTATACAAAAATGTCCAAATGCTACCCATTTTTCTTTCATATTGGCCTCATATTCACTGTTTATCATCACTTTTTGAAACCAACATGGAAACTGCTGATCAAGTTTTCAAAAACAAAAAATACCCTGTGCCATAAATTTTTTCCAGATCAGATTCAAGATGGCTGACTGTAGGCCATATTGGATTTTTCAAAATACTTGTGGAGCGGACTATTTCCACAGTTTTAGTCACATTTTCATGAAACTTCACCAAAATGATCAACATGATGAGGAGCAGTGCATGAGATAATCTTTTTTCCTGATCGGATTCAAGATGGCTGACTGATGGCCATATTGGATTTTTTTTTTACTTAGAAAATTGGATGCCCCTTTTCAGACACCCACACTAGGCGGTATGCCATGGTGGGGATATACTGAGTGACAGACCATCTCTAGTTGTAATTATTTCTTTGCCATCAAAAGTTCATGTTCTTGGTGTGTTTTATGTTTTAGGTGGCATAATTTACAGAATGGCATTAGTGATTTTGTATTTCGACCCTTGAGTGCAAGAAGGCTTTGCAATGCTAAAGCATTGCAAAGTCTTGTTGTACTTAAGGGACAAATTTATCAGTTTTATTAACTTGGGTAAAATATCACACATAAACCATTTAATTTTTATTTTTGTAATTATTTCTTTGCCATCAGAAGTTCATGTTCTCGGATTGTTTTATGTTTTAGGCCTCATACATGTAATCTACAAAATAGCATTGGTGATGGTGTATTTCGTCTCTTGAGTACAAGAAGGCTTTGCAATGCTAAAGCATTGCAAAGCCTTGTTGCACTCAAGGGAGAAATTTATCAATTTTATTAACTTGGGTAAAATTTCAGACATTGACATAAACCATTTAATTATTATTTTTTTAAGTTTGCATTGGTTATAAAAAGAGAGCATGCAACAGCCAAATAGACCATGTGGTGGGGGGGGGGAGGCGGGCTGAAAACCATGCAACAGCCAAATAGACCATGTGGGGGGCCTGAAAAACAGATTTTTAACTTTTTTAGGCCTTACTGATATTTATGTTGTCCCGTTACACAGGGTGCCTTCAAAATTATCTAACCATTTTATTTTATATGTACATAGCAAAAAAAACAGGAGAATATCTGATTCAATCCACAACACTTTCCTTTTCCTAATGTTGAAAAAAAAAATAGTTTCATCAAGTTTTATATGGATAAAACCTACTTCTTATACCTTTATATATGCCCACCTCCACTGAAAATTGAAATAGATGTGACCCACTCTTTATTTCACCAAATGTCTATGAAGGTGTGCATGCACGAAGCTAGAGAATGTGTGACAGGTGTGAATCCACTATCTTCCATTTTTGATTTGAATATTCTGATAAAATGGGGCAGCCTCACTTGCCCTGATACATCGTACTCTCTGTTGCTTATCGGGTTAAGTTGTTTTAAAACATAAATTTTCTCATTTGCATGTAGTTTCTGTGGAATGCTTAACAACGAATTGGATACTTTATTTTATAGTGTTGGCTATAAAAAAGTGTCAATGATGCTGAGATGCTTCAAAGAAACTAGTTGCATTGTCCAGGTGTTACAGGCTCTGTATGTTATATCAAGCTTATTGCTGTTTAATTTTTGCCAAAATCATAGACTAAGGCCTAAAAATCTGTTTCTCAGGCCTTCCTGTATGGTTCTTTTGATTGCCACATGCTCAAGTCCTCCATGAGAGTGTGTACGAATGCTGTTACAAATTTTGTGCTGTCTAGACCAGAATAATACATTATTTCCAACTTCTTCCTTCCTTTAATTTCCCTGTCCCAATGTTTAGTTGCATATGAATATGCTATTTTGCTTCGGAAAATATGTAATGAAGCATGGAATTTGCAAACAATTTGTTCTGTCATAATAATAAAGAAATAACTGACTTTCCTTTTGGTTGATACAAGGAATTATCAACTGTTGAAAAGTAATATTCGCGTCTACCTATGACCTTGATAAATATTACTTTTCTCAGGGTAATAATTCCTTGTATGAACCTCAAGGAAAGTCAATAATTGTGTAATATCCGAGTCAAAACTCTACTTAGTACACAAATAGATGACTATCTGAATATTGCCAGTCATGACTGTTATCGCATCTTTTGTTCAAATCAAGTCCCTGTAATGCAGTGCAACAGAAATTAAAATTTTAAGTGATAATTCTGAAAATTCAAGGACTTTAAAGGCTAACTCAAAATTTCAAGCACTTTCAAGGCCTTGAAAATACATTTTTCAATTCAAGGACTTTAAAGGACTACTATGAACCCTTATGCATGAATTCTAATGACCACATGAACAAATGAGCTTAATAACTGCGTCACTCAAGAGTTAACCCTTAAGAGCCTAACTCCAACTTTGATCACATTTTTTTGCAACAGAACAGGTGCCCCTACATGCAGTCTTTGGGTTAACTCACAAGTTACATTCTAAGTACCTTGGTAGTTGTTTTTAGGCAAATCTTGGCTACCTACATAGGCAGCCAGGACTTGTCAAAAACAGCAGCAAAGCCACAGGATGTGTAACTATCAAAGTGTAGCAATAATATGTAAAAATCTCTGGGTCCTTAAGGATTAGACTATTCACATTCAGTTTGCATATAATGAATAGGGCCTAAAAAAGTTAAAAATCTGTTTTTCAGGCCCTCACACATGGTCCTTTTGACTGCCGCATGCTCTCTCTTTATGACTAAGGCAAACTTAAAAACGTAATTAAATGGTTTATGATTGATATTTTACCCAAGTTGATAAAATTGATAATTTTTTCCCTTGAGTGCAACAAGGCTTTGCAATGCTTTAGCCTTCTTGCACTCAAGGGATGAAATACAACACCACCCATGCTATTCTGTAGATTAGGAGGCCTAAAACATAAAACAAACCAAGAACATGAACATTTGATGGCAAAGAAATAATTACAAAAATAAAATAAAAAACTGCCTGCTCGCATGCAATTTTATAAAAAATGGCCTGTGAAATAGAAAAGCTACTTTGTGGGATCTAAAAATGATTTGTAGAACTCATTACTTTTAAGGCCTTGAAAACACATATTTTTATACTGTACCAATGACCCAGACTTAGCTGGTGCTAACTCCACAAAAACCAGGGCCAAACACAAATTTTGCCCCCCAATCCCCAAAATTTGCATCCAAAACAAAAAGAAATCATGTCCTAAAGGACCTCCATAGTACGACTCTACTGCGCATGCGCAGTGACGCAGTCGTCCCGAAATTGGCGCCAAATATCATTCTCTGTTTGGCCCTTCATCAGTCAACATCTCACTGATCTTTGTGCTTGTAAATCTCAGTTTAAAGGATGCCAGACACGTAATTCTTGGAGAAAATGTGATTCTAAGGAGGATAGAAGGAGGAGAGGAAAAAAGAAGTGGCAAAAAATAATCAGGGCTGTACTTAAAATTTTTTGTTAAAATTATGTTAAGTTGCCTATTTTCGAGGCAAACGCCTCTTGTTGTCATTCTTGCTAATTGTTGCACTGCTTATTCAGTGTTTCCTCTCCCCTAACCTTCTAAAGTCCCCCCTTGCAATTCTCCCATGCTTTTGGCATATTTTTGAGAAGTTTCATTTCTAAAATTTCCCTGGGAGAGTTGCTTGGTTACAGAATGTTTTCTGTTATTTTCCCCATAGTTACGTTTTCACCCATGGGTGTATAACGTTTGTGTTCTGCATCTTCCATCTGATGTTCTGCAGATTCTCCCCTGGGAGTCTCTGTTTTGCATCAGATAGAGTGTAATTGAGGACTGATTCCGGGCCAGTTTTTTCAGTGCCTGGAGTCATGTTTTCTTCTGTGTTTACACTGTTTGTTTTCATTGGCAACAGCCTTTTTTGAGGGGGGCTGTTTGTCTTTGAGGTAGTTTATCTCATTATAAGATACATTTATATTATCCGAAAGTGTCTCATTAATTATTTTATATAATTTTAAAATTTTTGACCACACTTTGCCATCGGATCCATCGGGGCTCAACGTTACTTTTCAGCAACTTGGGCTTCTCTGAAAAAATATTTTTTCAAAATTATTTTGTTTTGCAATTGTTTTTTCATTTATTAATGGATCATGTTATTATGTATCTTTGTGTCAGGGGTTTTTGCGAGTAACTAGGACTTATTGTTGTTCCTTCACAATGAAAGGAACTTGTTCAAATTGTAATAGGAAGAAATCTTCCTCTGACTTTCATGATTATTGCATAAATTGTAGTCAGTGTTCTCGCATTAATCCCTGTCCTGTATGTGAACATTGGGATGAGAAACATTGGAAACGTGTGTCACGATATGTTGTTTCTGGAGAAAGAGCGATGCCGGCTCTTTCTCCACAAGGTCACTCTACTCTCTCAGTTTCTATTTCAGAGGAACCAGAACAGGGTGATGTTTCCATGTTATCTTCTTCAAGTGTGCGTCCGTCGTCACAATTAAATACAGAGCTAGCGGCAAAAGTGCTCATGGAGATTAGACAAATGTCGTCCGCTAGCTCGCCCGGTGTAGCGTCCATTCACCGAATGGTTCGGCAGCCGGGTTCGTCCGATGCGGTCCAAGAGGAAATTTTGGGTGATGCGAGCACTATAAAAATAATAGATGCACACCCAGTGACGGCGGATAGTGAACGAGAACGGAGGAAGCCTTTTAGTCCGGTTCCTAGCTCGTCCAGGTCCAGCCGGGCCGCGAGCGAGAGAGGCCCCTCTCTCGTACAACAACATCTGGGACCAGATGTTGTGGTACAAAATGTGTCTTTAGCGGAGCATACGTCCGTCGCTCGGGACGCTCCGTTGTATAAGCAGTCCGCAGAGACTGTTAAGGCTTCCTCTTCTCGCCGGCGCACACGACCGCACCTTGGCTGCGTGACCTCCGATATCTTGCCAGCTTCGCCGAGGAAGGATTATTCGGCGACCAGGTCACACCATCCGGCAGCCAGGGACTCGAGACCGATGGACTACGGACGTTCGCATAGGAAAGGTATGCGGGAGCCATCCGATGCGGAGCTGCCCTCGGCAAAGCAGCGAAAGACCGCTCCTCCGCAGGTCTCGACGTCGGACATTCTAGTGCAGATAGCACAGCTTATCGCAGCATCCCAGCAGCCGACAGAGACGGTGTCGGATCGAGAATTATCCGACGGCGCTGGGTCGGTACGCTCCGCCGAAGCATCGGGGGCGGACGACCGGGAACATCGGGAGGTCCGACCGGATGGTGAAAGGGATACGGATGAATTGGAGCTATCCCTTTCGGAACAACACAAAGCTGCCATAGACTTCATCCGGCACTTTCTTCCTCAAGTTGTTCCGTCGGGCCAGACTGCTGCGCTTCCGGACAGGAGAATTATAGCGTCATTGGACTCTGATTTTTTCGAGCGGTTCAGGGACATCGCTCCCGAGTTTCCGTCGCAGTCCAATAATGTTGCAAGAACATTTGAATTATTGAACGACGCTATTTTTAAACTTGCTTCCAGGACAGGGAAAGCAGGCTTCTTGTCCGCAAATACTCTCAACCTGCCTTTCATTAATGCAAGGAATAAATTCGACACGGCAGGTCAGGGTATACCGAGAGTTCCTCTGCGTATGGACGACGAGGCGGAAGACTTAGAGCTATCATTACCGTCGTCAGCTTCTATTCCAACCGCAGTGTTGGAAACAGCTATTGCGTCTAACAGAGCCAATTTAGATGCCTTATCTTACGCAGATCACCTTACGAAGGCGTTATCACTGCGTCTTCAAGGGGAAGAGTTTCAGGATATACAATCCTCCTTAAGACTTCTTTCAAGGGCAGTACCTTATTCCACGTGTAACTCCGCCCTTTCAGTGGCTAATCTGGAGTTGGTTAGACGTGACGCAGCCCTGTCTACATCCACACTAGTGGATTCTAAGGTGAAGAACTCTCTTAGAGTCGCTTCGGTCTCAGGAGATCTTCTCTTTGACGGCAAGCTTTCCGCTATTTATGATAATATTAAAAAGAAAGCTAGTGATTCTCTGTTGTTTAGATCCGCTCCTAAAAGGTCGGATTCAGCAGACACGAATAAGGCGGGCACTTCTGGGTCTTATCCGCCCAAGAGAGGTTCCTATAGAGGTTCCGGTGCGTCCTCTAGCTCTTATTCGAGAGACCGTCAGGATAGCGACTCTCGTTCGGGACGTCCTTCAGGCCGGGACAATCGGTCGGACGCCCCGAGGTCGACGAGGCGAGGTGCGGGTCGTGGAAGACGTGGTTTCTCCTACCGCAGGCCTCGCAGATCCAGGAGGTGATGGCTCAAACCTCTATCGCGTTCCGGTTGGCGGAAGGTTGTCGAGTTTTTCTCAAGAGTGGGCGTCGATTACGGACGACCCTTGGGTGAGAGGAGTGACTTCGGAAGGTCTAAAGATATCCTTCAAACGAAAGCCTCCATTAACTCGAAGTCCAAAGTGGACTCATCTTCCGTCAAACCCTCAGAAAAGAGACGCTCTGCTATCAGAGGTGCAGTCTCTTTTAATGAAGAACGCGGTAGAGGTCGTAGAAAACCAGGAATCGCTGGGATTCTACAGCCATCTGTTTCTGGTTCCGAAACCAGACGGCTCGTTCCGTCCAGTCATAGATTTGAGCTGGATAAACAAGCTGATCATCGCTCCGAAGTTTTATATGGAGACGATTCGATCGGTCAGAGCGAGTATTCGGGTGAACGATTATGCAACGAGCATAGATCTCAAAGATGCGTACTTTCACGTCATGGTACATCCGACATTCCGAAAGTATCTACGCTTCGCAGTCCTAGGAGTGGTGTATCAGTTCCGGGCCATGTGCTTCGGATTGAATCTAGCACCCTGGGCTTTCACTCGAGTAATGAACTCGGTAATGATTTACTTCCGAGCTCATTCGTCTGCGGTAACGTCGGCCTACCTGGACGACATTCTTCAGAGGTACGGCAACGAGTTAACGCTTCAGAACGATGTTCAGAATCTTCTTCTATTGCTCCGACGTCTCGGTTTCATAGTAAACGAGGAGAAGTCGGATCTGGTGCCGTCCAAGTCATTCACTCATCTGGGAATGAGCTTCGAGACGCACAACAATCTCGTTCGTCTGCCGTTAACCAGAGCGAAATTAGTCAGTTGTTACGCTCGCTATTGTCTAAATACAGACAAAGTCACAGCGAGAGAATTTATGAGACTGATAGGTCTGTGCGGAGCCGCTGCGGATCTCATTCCGATGGGACGGCTACGCACACGGCCTCTTCAAATTTTCTTGACTCAGAATTGGAGTGTGAAAATTCATTCGCTCGATGTAGACGTTCTCTTGTCAGATCAAGTGAAACAAGAGATTCAGACTTGGGCAAACATTCAGTGGTTAACTCAAGGAGTTCCGCTGCAGTTGCCGGATCCGAGTTTTACCATTATGACGGATGCCAGTCAAACAGGTTGGGGTGCATCATTAATCCCAACGGATTCGAGATGCCAGGGTCTTTGGGATCCGCAATTCCTGTGCAAGCACATAAACATCAAGGAAATGATGTCAATTTGGCTTGCGTTACGTCACTGGATGGACATTATTCACGATGCTCATGTCCAAATCCTATCCGACAATACGACAGTAGTGGCGTATATACGGAATCAGGGAGGCACTCATTCAGTTCCGTTGTTCAATCTAACGGAAAGAATCCTTCTGTTTGCGTTGGAACATCACGTTCTTCTTTCGGTCCGTCACATACCGGGTCGTCTGAATGTGCTAGCAGACTCCCTTTCTCGAAAGGGTCGCTTGTTGCCGTCGGAGTGGACTCTCAACAAACAAGTATTCAATCAGATTTGCTACCAATGGGAACGGCCAATGATAGACTTATTTGCGACACATCTCAACAATCAGTTGCAGACGTATGTGTCCCCGTGTCCGGATCCAAGAGCATTTGCTGTAGACGCTCTATCGATCCCTTGGGACGGAATGATAGGATATGCGTATCCTCCAGCGCCGTTAATTCAACAAGTATTGCTAAAGATAAAACAATCTCAATGCAAGATTCTGTTGGTAGCATCTCTGTCGCCACAGAGACCGTGGATAAATCTACTCAGGTGTCTGTTGTGGGACCTACCGCGGAAGCTCCCTCCACGAGAGGATCTTCTTTGGCAGGGGAAATCGCGCCAACTGCATCACAACCCGCAAGGTCTCAACCTTCACGTTTTTCCGTTGTGCGGTCCTTCTTGCATGGCAAGCACTTTACAGGACGAGCAGTGGACGCGATTTCTAACTGTAGGAGGACCTCCTCTTCGCTAAACTATGCGGCTAAGTGGAAGGTTTTCCGTCGTTGGTGTAGGGATCATTCTGTTGATATATTTGATCCCTCTATACCAGACATTGCTAACTTTCTAGTATACTTGTTTGACGAAATCAAACTGCAACCGGTTACTATAAAGGGTTATAGATCTATGTTATCTGATACCTATGCACATCATGATAGTTTACAAATTGGATCTAATGTCTCTTTATCGAAATTGGTTAGAAACTTTTCGATAAATAGACCCAGAACTCTTAGATTAATTCCTAAGTGGAATTTAGCTTGGGTTCTCCTTAAATTGAAGGAAAAGCCATTTGAACCTCTTGGGACAGTAGATTTCAAATTCTTATCTTATAAGACAGCTTTTCTCTTAGCTTTCTCTTCTGCCAGAAGAGTCAGTGAGCTTCATGCACTATCGGTGGATGATTCTCATTATCGTAGTGTTGGGAACACTATCACCTTCACTACTAACGTCGGTTTTTTAGCTAAGAATCAGGCTCCTAATAAATATCCGGAACCTATTGTTATTAAGGCTCTTCCGTCTTCAGACGGGCGTAGGCCTTTACTCTGTCCTGTTAGAGCACTACGTATCTATAAACAGAGATCTCAGTTCATCAGAAAGGGACGGAAACGTTTCTTTCTGTCTTTGATGCCTAATAGAAAGGACATTTCAGTCCATTCTATTGCTAGATGGATTCAGTTAACTATCCGTACTGCGTATGAAGATTTATCTTCTTCTCAGCAGTCTGTGCTTAAGATTTCTGCTCATGAAGTAAGAGCTCTTTCTACTTCCTGGGCTTATGCTAATAGTGTTGCTATTACAGATTTAATGAAGGCTGCTTATTGGTCTCAGCCATCCACATTTACTAATTTTTATCTCAGAAATATTGAGTCCATTTCTGGAGACCTGCATTGTTTAGGTCCGTTATCTGTTGCTCAGAATGTCGTCCACTAAACAGTTGCAACTATAGTTATGCAGGCTTTCTGTTCCGGCAGTGACTCCGTCCGGCTGCCCTCTTCGCTCTGGGCTATTTGACCCAGGGCAAGGGGAAGGGGGGGGGGCGGGTGTTCCCTTAGGTCACCTGCTTTATAGTGAAAAGCAAGGGAATGCCTCCTCCAAGACAGTATTTCTGAGTCGCTTCCGGGATGGTTTTAAAGTGTAATATTAATGTTTAATTTCATTCATGTCTTATTTTTAAAGTGTAGCTCGGTGTGAAGCATTTGTATATGTCAAGTGTCAAACGGGCTTTAATATACAATACTCGGACACTTTTAAATGATTATAAAGAGTCTCAATTCTCTGGACTACTTTATTTATTGGCTTGTTTTAATATTAATTAGTATAAAGGTTATACTGGATATTAATAGAGAACATGAATGTTATTGTGCTCAATTATTAAGGGTAGTGTATCTTTCTAATTTAAATATTAAATAAGAAAGATACATGTAAAGCCTAATACTCCTTTTCTCCTTAAGGGGTTATCTCTTTATTTTATAATTGAGCTTATTGGATTTTCCTCTATGTCCTAGGCCCTCCAGCCTGTTTACTATTCAGCTAAGTCTGGGTCATTGGTACAGTATAAAAATGTTAAAAAATTTATAGTAATTTATATATTTTTTATACTTACCAATGACCCAGACGGGGATGGCCCTCCCTGAGTTGGGAACTCTTGCCTCCCCGCTGAGTACATAGCGCTGACCAGGCACTGCCAGTAAGAATGATATTTGGCGCCAATTTCGGGACGACTGCGTCACTGCGCATGCGCAGTAGAGTCGTACTATGGAGGTCCTTTAGGACATGATTTCTTTTTGTTTTGGATGCAAATTTTGGGGATTGGGGGGCAAAATTTGTGTTTGGCCCTGGTTTTTGTGGAGTTAGCACCAGCTAAGTCTGGGTCATTGGTAAGTATAAAAAATATATAAATTACTATAAATTTTTTAACTTTCAAGTCAAGAACTTTTAAGGACAACAATGAACCATTATGTATGAAGTTTAACTCTTTACCCGCTGAGTATTTTCAAGATATTTTTCATCAAATTTAGTCATGGCTGCTATGAAGCAGCCATGACTAGATTTGAAGAAAAAATAATTTAAATATAACACAAGAAATCATTGGAGAAAAAAGTCAATTCTCTTTACTGGGATAAAATATGATTATAAATGTGCCCAAATTATACTGATTTCCATGACAAGAGATACCTGTATTGGGCAGAAATATCTGCCAGCAGCATGCAAAGAGTTGATGACTGCATGAACTATTGAGCTTGATAACTGCATTACTGAAGGGTTAGACAGTCTACATTCAGCTTGCATCAATAACTAAAAATTAAATTTTTATTTTTCTTCAGGGGGCAAAAAGAAATGTCAGGACATGGTGCCATATGTTCATGATGATGAGAAATTAGAAGATCAGGCTGAATTTCAACAAGCTGATCGCAGTTTATCTGATACACAAAGACAACGAACATCATCCCTTACACACAATAATGGGTCTATTCCTGAGAATGACAATTTAAACCCAAGTAGAAACAGTGAAAAATTTGAAGAAAACCTTGATGAGGCTGTTAAAAATATAACAAGTGATGTCATTGAAGATGCCACTCATCAAGTTAACGAAGAACTTAGTTTGGAGGAGAAATCTGATTCTGATAGCCAGAAACACAAAAGGGTGTTTGGAAATGGAAATATTAGTAGAGAGAATACCGAGGAAGCTGTTGTCATTATGACACAAGAAGGTAATGAGAGTTCAAATAATCAAGATAATAGAGAAAACGTGAAAGAACATAGTAATATATCAGCTAAAAGTGTAAAAAGTAATAAAGATGGTGACTATGGCAGGTCTTTATCTAGAAATTCTAATCACCAAAGTAACAGGAGTATGTCTGCTGAAAGTGACAAACATGGTAAAGACAACACTGAGATTGAACCTGAAAAACCAGAAGGAAAAGATTCCAGAAACACATCTGCTAAAAGTACAAGCAGTGGTAGACATGATAATAAAAGCGAATCACCAGGTGCACACAATAATGACCACAGAAGTACATCTGCTAAAAGTACAAGCAGTGGTAGACATGATAATAAAAGTGAATCACCAGGCGCAAACAATAATGACCACAGAAGTGCATCTGCTAAAAGTACTGGGAGTGTGAAAGATGATGGCAGAAGTGTTACATCAAGAAATGGAGATATTGAAAATAGCAGAAGTGGGTCTGCAAAAAGTTCAGGTAGTAGAAAACATGATGGAGATAATGATGAGTCCAAAAATGCAGATGAAAAAGATCACAGGGCTGTTTCTGCTAAAAGTGAAAGAAGTAATAAAAGTGGTGGCAAAAATGTTGAATCAGAAAGTGAAGATAATCAAGATCGTAAGATCAGTTCTGCTAAAAGTGTAAGGAGTGATAAAGCTGCACGATCTATTACACCTGATAAGAATGTTAGTGAAGATGTCCGTCCAAAGAGTACAAGCAGCAGAAAGGGAAGTGCAGTGAGATCAAAGAGTACAGGCAGCACCAAGGGAAGGCAAGATGAAAAAGATAATGTTACTGATATGGAGAAAGCATACATCAATTAAGAATGTATCCAAAAAATGAAAATTTCTAAGCAACTTGTGACAATTTCTATTTAAAATGTTTTTTATTTTTGTATTTTGATTTTATCATACAAAAACATTCATTTAAAATGTTAGTGAGCAGATTTATCTGAGAGGCTTCAAAACTGGTTTTGGAAAAGAAAAATAAATTCTGAATAATTTGAGAGCAAGTGTAATTTTTGCATCACCGTAAGTTCTTCAACCCTTTACCTAACATGAAAAGCAGACGAATCTTGCAAATAAAATTCTTGAAGCACTAATTTCTTTGATTTTTTGCGTAAAAAATATAGCTTATGACTCTTCATTTGAATGAGCTCATTGAGCTCGTTCCAATGAGGGGTCATAAGCTATGTTTTATGACAAAAAATGAAAAAGTAATAAAAATTGAATGGTGAATTTTGTGAATAGCTCTGGCTGATTATGGCCGTTGTGTTGGGTAAAGGGTGGAAAAATGTATGCAAGGCACATTAATATTGAATATGGTGGAACCCTGTTTATTACAAAGTCACTTATCCTTTGGAAAATGCTCAGTGAATAAATGTAGTCAGCTTATTAAGACAGAAATCAATGAGGCTGGAATCAACATCTCGAGTTGAGAGTTTTTTGTTGTATTTCACATGCGTCTTTGGCACGTGTGAGATACAGAAAAAACTCGCAACAAGGGTTGTTGACCCCCCTGTCCACCATACTTTACCCGCATTGTGTTCTGTATTTATTCCATGAACTAAGTGAATGAAGCTGATATGTTTAATTAAAGAAAAATAGTACCTTTGGCAGTCTGTTAACTTGTCGAAGCATTTCTTTCATGTCATAACATCACTCAGTCATGTAATGTCTCATCAGATGCATTCTTACATGACATTCCTAAGTGTAATCCAGGTGAATGTAGCTGTTTTTGGACGAAAATGTCAATTTTGCCGATAATGCCACATATTCATGTGGCTATTGTTTTATTATTTGTACACAACACTACTTCATTCTTTTTCATTGAGATTTCTAAAAAGGTTTTTATTGTTACGATATCCAGTTGAGTGGGACTCACATTATCAGATCATATTCAGTTTATAGGAGAAAGAATCAGAAATTCTCTTGGCAGGAGCCCATACAAATCCAGGCAGTTAACCCTTTACCCAATGAATCAGCTGCAACTGTCCACATAATTTCAAATTCTACACATGAAAAAAAACAATTTTTAAAATTTCAACAAAACCAAATCATGTGATCCCCTCATTTCTCATCAGCGTAGAAATGATACTCTAAACCATGTCTGTGAATTATATCACCCAGAGGAAGGACATATATAACGTAAAGCAAGGGTCCTAGTACAGAGCCCTGAGGGATGCCAAACTTTAATGTGAATTTAGGGGAGGATGAGGTATTTATGTTAACACTTTGTGTTCGTTCGGTGAGATATGATGCGAACCACTTGAGAGCAATGCCTGATATGCCAATTCTACATTTCAATCTGTTGATAAGCATGTCGTGATCTATGGTATTGAAGGCAGCACTCAGATCCAGCAGAACTAGGCAAGAGACCTGATGTCTGTCCAGCGTCATCAAAATGTTATTTTGTACTCTGAGGAGAGCTGTTTCTGTGCTGCAATAAGGTCTGTATGCAGACTGGAAAACCCTGGAGAGACCATTCTGAGCTAGATGTTGATTTAACTGAAGAGCTACAGCTCGTTCCACAACCTTAGAGATGAATGAAAGGTTGGAAACTGGGCGGTAGCTCTTCAATATTTCAGAGTCCAAACCAGGCTTTTTCAGTAGGGGTGTTACAAGTGCATGTTTCATTATTGACGGGAAAAGTCCCGACTGAAGAGACGTGTTAACAATCAAAGCAATCCATGGCGCAATATCTGGCATGCATGCTTTCAGCAGCCATGTAGGAATAATGTCCAAACTGCATTGTTTAGATGGGGATTTATGAACAAGGCGAATAACCTCGTCCGCTGAGAGTGGCGCGTAGGAATGAGAGCAAGGGTCGATTGCCATTTCAGGAGACTGACTGTGATCTGCTGATTGATCTTTGCTTTTGCTGGCTATTCCAGTTCTTATAGGTCAATTTTATCAGCGAAAAAGATCGGTCTCTGATGTATGAGCTGGTAAAGCAGACACTTTAGTGCGATGTAAAAGTTTATCGATGACTGATGAAAGAATGTTAGGCTTGTTAATGTTGTCATTGATAGCGCTGGTGAAATAGTTTTTCTTTGCTTCCTTAACAAGCATATTAACATAAGTAAAGCTAAAATACACCCCAAATCTGTTCTGGGAGATTGCAAAATTTAGTGGGGAAGTTTGGGAGGAGGTGTTCCCCTTCTGATGAGAGAGGGACACCTCCTCTCAAACTTACTCATCCTGGGCCTTCTTTCTTTTAAACATGTATGCCTGGCATGTCATGGTGGGGCTGCTAGTACTATTACATGCCCTTTTTCTGGGGTCTGACCCCCCCCCCTCCCCCCCTGCCTTGAAGTGCTTCTGGCACCCCTGCTGATAGCCAACACTTGCAGTGGGAGTCCTCTAATGTAGGCAGCATAATTATAAACAATTAACTACACTTGACTTAATTCTGTTGCAGACATGATATGGTCATAGATGCTGAAAATAGTTTTAAGTGCCAAAAAATAAATAACAGTAGACCAGTAGAGAATTCAATGTTAATTGTGTGGGTGGAAGTCCTCTAAAGTGGGTAGCACAGGTATAAACAATTAACTAACTTGACCTTATATTTCTGTTACAGACATGATATAGCCATAGATGCTGAAAATAGCTTTAAACTCCAATAATAATAATTCTTTGGCTTTTTGGCTGATTTGTTGTGGTCCCCTAATGAAGGAGTCTACATCTACCCTGTCCCACACCTCGTAAAATCCACCCCCCCCCCCACCCCCAACTACCCCACTGGCCTTTCTAATCAATCTCCTGGCATTCTGACACAAACTTTTTTTTGATTATTTCCCCTGGTGCTTTCTCTATCTCGTCAACTATGATACTGACCCTTTTGCTCATATCCCTCATCCACTCATCTCTCTTGCTTCCATCCCATTCTGTCATTCAAGGGGGCGGTAACCGGTTCTCGCCCGATCACCAAAGTTAAGCAACGTCGAGCAATGTTGAGCCCGGTTAGTCCTTGGATGGGTAACCATCTTTGTGATCGATTCTGATTCCCATGCTGTGTCCTTGGGCAAGGCACTTCACCTCGATTGTCCACATGGGTGCAGAATGACGCTGTGTACTAATGCGTACTGCACGTCGATGGTGCGCATGTCTTCAACCAACTAACCCTGCCTGTACTGCAGTGCGGAATTACGATGTTGGGGAGCTGGCAGCTGCTCGTCATTGCTCTGTGGTACTCTCCAGGTACTCCGGCTTCTTCCACCCGGTAAACTGTCACCGACACGATATGACCATGGCTGAGTGTCGTTAAGCCCTATTAAATAATAAATAATTCTGTCATTCATTTTTCAAGAAATCTTATTCTTCTAGGCAAATATTTAGGTCCATCCTAAAATGACATGTACCAGAGTCTCTGTTACCCCAGTCTGCACATTTGGCACCTTCTTTCCTCGCATTTATCGATTTTCCCCTCAATTTGAGTGGTTTTGATCTCACTTTGAACAACAAAGACCCCCCAAATGATCCATCGAGGTACTCCTCAAAAGCTGGCGCATACTTTTTGTGTAACCTGTCCAAAGAGCTCATGGCCCTAACTCCCTCTCACCAGTTTCTATAACAATCATCGAGAATGCTTTCCCTGATAAAACTGCTCCCCGCTTCATTCCACAATTGTTTAGTGTTGGAGATAGTTATGCAAACATATAATTGTTAATATCTTTTTTTTTACATATTTCAACCCCATTATTTTATGTTTGTTCAATATTCAAATCCATTCAGCAAGTTCCAGAAAACTTCATAAATTATTTTTATTTAATCCTCTGTTCACCATTGTCAAAACATCAATATTTCAAGCTACAAATTTTTCCATAATGCAATTAGGAATTTAACCAATTCAATCTTCTTTGACAGAGCTCTTTTGTCAAACAAGATTGAATTGGTTTAATTCCCAGTTGCACAATGTGAAAAATTTGCTGATTAAAATTTGGGTATTTTGACATCAGAGTGTCATGGTTTAAGAGGGAACTAATGCCTCAGGGCAGGTTTTGTTATTACTGTGAGAGTTTAAATTTTCATACTTATTATTATTGTGACTTACTTTTTAAATTTTCATATCAGTTTTTTTTATTATTTATATATATATATATATCCCCCTTACCCTTTGCTGTTTTGTTTCTGCTATGTATGAACCAAAGACCATTAGAAATGCCTAGTCTTATAAAGAAACAGTTAAACAATCTATTTAGGATCTAGCATGTAATAAATAATTACGGTTTATGTAAGTTTATGAATTACATTTTATTTTAAAATTATTACTCTTTAACCCTTTGCCTAACGAATCAACCGCATTCGGCGCATAATATATACACTCCACAGTTGCAGGAAAAAATATTTGTCAAAAAATTTCAACAAAGCCATATCACGTTACCACTCATTGGAATGAGCTCATTCCAGTGAGGTGTACTGTGATATGGTTTTGTTGAAATTTTTGGAAAAAACTGAAAAAATTTTATTTGAAATAATGAATTTTGATATTGTCTTCATTGGGTAAAGGGTTAAACCTTTACCTAATAAACTGCCCACGACTACCTGCGTAATTTACAAATTGATAAGTTGAAAAAAAAATGGTCTGAAAATAAAAAAGACAAATTCAAATTTTGATATTATGGGCTTTGGGTAAAGGGTTAACCCTTTACCTACTATTAATAGAAGATGGAACTTGTCCAAAAATTTCTTGAATAATGACAATTTCTCATTTCTTCACCTCAAAAACATAGATTTTGAATGAGTTCATTCAAATGATGCGTCATAAGCAATGTTTTTCGGGTGAGAATTGAATAAACTAATAAAATTTGAATAGTATTTATGTGAATAGCAATGGCGGGTTTTGGTTGTTATGTTGGGTAAAAGTTATTACACACTCTATACAATGCAAGCTTTACCCATAGAGTTAAAATTAATGATTTTGTTTCCTCAGTTTTTTTTAAATTTTAATACTGTGTGATGTCTGTTATTGGGCCTTGCTGTAAAAACAAATATTGAGTCCAATTACCTAACTTAAGCAGTTATCACAATTTTAATACAACAAATTTGATGTATCAACAGTATAATCAGCTACTGTATGTTTCACCTTTGAGATACTGGATTTAGTTTCAATAACTATTGTCTTTGTTTAACAACAAGGCTCAAATTACATACATCACCTTGTCTCAGATTTGCAAGTTGAGAAGAGAAGTTGTTATTTGTAATTTTATCGTATCACGAAAGTAATGAATAGAGAGTAGGTTATGTATACTGTTGTTGACAACGTTGTCTAACAGATCAACAACAAACATTTTTGTAGCCTCTTGTATATTTTTCTGCATCACTTGAGAGCATGAAGGTGCCATCTGCAATGCTTTAGCATTGCAGATGGCACATTGATGCACTCAAGTGACAAATAGAGAGAAGGCGATGTATGCTGTTGTTGACAAATCTGTGTTACAGATCAACAACCAAAAATTTTTATAGCTTCTTTTATATTTTTCTATGAAAACTTTTATTCTTCTCAAGAAAAAGATCTCCTCAATTTTTTTTGGCAAGGACTCCACATCACTAGCTGAAATAATTTGCAGGATAACCTCAAGAAGTTTTCTGTTTAATTTTTTTATTTGTTGATTGATTACAACTTTTGACATAATTTCTTTGGAAGCTTTCAGGGTGAGCATCCCAATAAATATTTTTTGAGAAAAACAAATTTTTAAAGTGTTTTAATAAAAAATGAAGAAATCATATTTAAAAGTTGTGCTGAATAAACAATCATCATTTTTAGCTCAACTTGACAATGCCAAGTACGAGCTGTTGGGATGGGTTGCAATCCATCCATCCATACGTTCGTCCACCCATACATCCACCGTACTGTTCCTCTGTCCATCCACAATTCCTTTAGCACACCCCGCAGGCTGCAGCTCTCACCTGATCAGTTCCAAATTTTATATGTGCCTTTGGGTCATTGTCTAGATGGGAGCTGTTGAATGTTTCTGAATTTTGTTGAAAAAAGTCATCTTGGACTTGTCATATAAATTGTCAACAATTCCATTGGCACACCCAGCAGGCTACATCTCTAACCCGCTTTTTTCAAATTTCATATGTAGCTTTGGTGTGATGTCTAGATGGGAGCTATCAAATTTTTCTCAACATGGCTGCCAGCTACCTTCCTGGATTTGGCATATAATTGTCAACAATTCCATTAGCACACCCCACAGGCCACATTTCTCACTGTATCTTTTTTAAAATTTCATCTGTAGCTTTGGTGTAATGTCCATGTGGGAGCCATCAGTTTTTTCTGAATGCCGCCATTGACCATCTTTGACTTGGCATATAAATTGTCAACAGTTCCATTAGTACACCCTACAGGTAGCATCCCTCACCCGATCTTTTTCAGATTTCATATGTAGCCTTGGTGTGTTTTTTTCTGTAGAAACTTGATTGAATGACTTGGCATCGCCAGAGCTTTCTATTTAGTTCAGACCTTTCTTGGACAAGTTGAGCTGCATTGTCACTGACACTTTTATAATAAGTTATATTAAGCTGTTGGAATTTGAATAGCGGGGTCCATAGGTGACTCACTCTTGTAATTCACTGGTATAACTCTTCTCATAACTGACTTTAGCTTGGTCATGTGAAGAGGTATTTCATTCAAGCTGGAACAGATCTTACGGTGACAAAATTCAAATACAGTGGAACCCTGTTAATTGAATAGCCACTTTGCCAATGAAAATTATTCAATTAACAGGAGTATTCAATTAACAGGGATAGTGTCACTTTCCTGTACTCTAGAGATAAACTTAGCATTTATTCTATAATATCTTGTTTGACAGAGCTCTATGAGCTCTGTCAAACAAGATATAATAGATTAAATACCTGTATTAGATGTACTGAAGCCGAAAGGCCTATAAACCAAGGGAAATTGGGGAGAGTCAGGGTAATTTCTTGACAGGTTACAAGATTTTTTATTCAATTAACAGGAGTGTACTCTATAACCTATATTCAATTAACAGGTCAAATTTGTACTGGAGGTGTGGTAAATAGTTCTGTGTTAGAAAATAATATTCAATTAACAGGGATATACAATTAAGAGATATCCAATTAAGTGGGCTCCACTGTACTTATAAGTGATTTGATTTACCAGTGGTGAAATTGGGATTTTTTTCATATTGAGGTTATGCTGAAAATTATGTTCTGTTCTTAAACTAGGATAACATAAAGTCCATACATACTGTTGTCATACTCATTAATTCTTCAACAGTATTCCACACCATGAACAGAATTATGAACAGAGCTCATCGCAAGCCTTTTAACCCTTTACCTAACATGAAAGACAGATGACACAACCAAACAAAATTCCTGAATAACTACATTTTTTGCATAAACAACATAGCTTATACCCCTCACTGGAGTGAGTTCAAAGAGCTTGTTCCAATGAGGGTTCGTAAACTATGTTTTTGAGACAAAAAATGAAAATTATATAATGAGAATTGGTGATTTTTGTGAATAGCGCTGGCTGGTTTTGGCTGTTACGTTGGATAAAGGGTTAACAGTCTAAACAGTGATGCTGCTGGGTTAGAAAATTTGGTTCATGGTAAAGGGAGTAATTAAAAGCAAATGTCGCACACTTCTTAAACTGTGATATGTAAAAAGATAGATAAATAATCAAACACACACACATATACATAAATATATTCCCTTCCATTTAGTTTGAATAGAATTTTATACATATATATATATATATATTCATGATATAATTTCATCTATTAATTCTTTATATGTATATTCTACTACATGGAAATCAGCGAGAGTGTCTCTTTCAAATTTTGGGTGTTCGAACCCACTCTGAGAGAGAGTTTCCTTTTGACATGAACTGCCTCGCAAAACTAGACTAAACCACACATCTAAACATTGGTGGCCAAGTGGTATGCATGGTTTAGTATAGTTTCGCTAGGCAGTTGGTGCCAGAAGGAAACTCTCTCTCTTGGCATTGCTTCGATACCTCGTTTGGCAGATGTTGCAACTCTGGCCCTTCCATTTACTTTGTTAATGTTTTAAAAGGTTGTATATTTAACATTTATATGGTGTTGACTTGTTCTTGCAAAAATATTTCTTATTAAATGTACCAACACAACAGCCTATAATAAAGTGGAAAGCTGGTGGAGAAACTAATTCCTCATTGATGCCATATTTTTTCAACAAAAAATGACTAAAAGTCCTTTCTGTTGAACCCTTTACCCAACGAATTGGCCGCATTTGCCCACGTAATATGCAAATTCAGTAGTTGAAAAAATTGTATCTTTCAAAAAATTTCGACAAAACCATAAATGTGACCCCTCGTTGGAACGAGCTCGTTGAGCTCATTCCAACGAGGGGTCACACAATATGGTTTTCTTGAATTTTTTTGAAAAATTAAAAAAAATGATATTTAAAATAATAAATTTTGATATTGTCTGCTTTGGGTAAAGGGTTAAGCCAAGTGGTTTGAGCATTTTGATGTGTAAATCCATTCAATTGCACATTTTCATCTTTTTTCCGCGGCAAAGGGCATTTCTGCATTGGAGTTAAGTACCTATTGATACAGAAACATAGATCCGTTGAAGTGTGGTTGTCTTGGTTAAATTTTTCATCGTTTCTCTGATGGATTATTTGCTGCATATTTTATGCAGGTTTTGTTATATCTGCTCATAAGCTACTTGCTTTTGGTATTGTGGCTCTAAGTCCAATTCACAGGAAAACTACGTAAAACTCACCAACGTATTTATTTATTTTTTTATTTATTTATTTGGGTTAAATAACACTTTCAACAGCCAGGGTCTTCAAGGGCTGTTTAACAATATCAAAGTTTTGCTGTCTGTTACCTTGACCTTGATGATATGACCTTGGATCAAAGTTGTGACACACCTTTGAGTCATGAGCATTAAATGTACCAAGTATGAATAAGATCTGTCAATCATACCAAGTTCTATCAGCCGGACAAAAGTAAGAGTGAAATGTCACACTTTTCCTGTCACCTTAACACCGTGTCTGTGACCTTGACCTTGAGGGGGACATACTGTATTATAATTTACGACACACTGTCTTTTGATAATACGTATTGCTATGAAGTTTAGTAAAACAATATTCAGTGGTTAAGAAGTTGTGGCCCAAACAAATAAATTGTTGATGACAGATGTACGACTGAAGGCAAGGGACAGACAGATAATGGACAAATCATTACCAGAAAAGCTTCACTGACACTTGTCAAGCAGAGCTGAAGATTTTAGGTCTTCAAGGAGTAAAAGAAGTACCTGGCAAAATACCACACCACCCTGAAAATATCCCTTAATACCTGATAGGTGTGATAAGAGTAAAAGCATTTCCTATGATACTGATAAAACAAGGGATACACAAAGCAAGAGCCACTGTCCAGGCCTGAAAATAAGCTGTCTGACATTTTCTGAATGAGGTCCCCAGAGGGTGAATTTGATCATTCTATCCCATATAGTGGGCCAATTTATCCTCTGGGTACCTCGTTCTGGTTAGGTTTGAGACCCTAATTCAGATTGAGGTTCACAGAGGGTGAATTTAGTGATGCTACCCTGCTGTGCAGGGTAGCATCACTAAATTCACCCTCTGGGGACCTCATTTTGCATATGTCAGTCTGCTTATTTTCTGGCTTGCCACTGCCCCCGACCCGTAGGCACGTTTGAAGTAGCCTTAAAGGTATTGTGGGACAGAAAAATTTTCTAAGTCAAAAAAAGTGAAAACAGAAAAAAGTCCAAAAAAGTGAAAAAGGGCCATAACTCTGGGAACCAATTCCTTGTGCATATTTGTTCCCCCATTCCCCTGAGCATATCAAAGGAGAACCAGATTCAACCAATGGCTTTGAAATTACAATGCAAAACAATTGTACGGACAGACGGATGGACAGACAGAGTTTCACTAGATAACCCAGAATCCTTCTTTGGAGGTCGGGGGCGTAAGGTTATTATTTGAGCACCATATTTCAGAAAGTGCTGAGAGACATAGCCATTAAAGAAAGAGAGAGAGAAATAAACTTCTGCATTTTAGGAATAAATCAAAAATAAGAAATTCCATATTCAGCAGTTTTTCATGATGTTGTTTCTACTTTCACTTTTATAATTATAAGATTTTATTAAAAAATGTTCTGCAGCTTTTCCTCTCACAGAAAAAGCCCAATAACAAAATACTCTACATATTTTGTTTTACTGGAAAGAGCTTTCTGATTCAATACAACATTTAAGAAAGCAACGGATATTTAAAAAAATACAAATTAGGCCTAAAAAAAGTTAAAAATCTGTTTCTCAGGCTCTCTCGTATAGTCCTTTTGGCTGCCGCAATCTCTCTTTTAAAATGCAAACTTAAAAAAATAAAAATTAAATGGTTTATGTTTAAAATATACCACCACCTGTGCTATTCTGTAGATTATGAGGCCTAAAATACAGAACAAACCAAGAACATGAACTTTTTATGACAAAGAAAGAATTATAAAAAAGAAAAACTAAAATAAAAACCTGCCCGTCCACATGCAGTTTTACAAAAAAATGGCCAGAGAAACAGATCTGCTTTGTGGGGTTTACCAAAGTGATCGAATTCTGAATTGTTGCATAATTGTTATTTCTTTATTGTGGGATAAAAAGTATACTTTGAGTCATAACTTGTTACACAGGTTGTAATAAAAACTGTTATCTCAATAAATAAATATTTATGAATTGTTTAGTTCTTTATTGTCATACAAGTTTTGAAATGTTAGTACAATGCATTTCACCAAACTGCTCCCATGGGAACTCCAGAACATAGAGATGCACATGGACGGACAGTGTCTCACCCAATGGAGCCTAGTGTGAAAACGAGTTTGTCTTTACTGGTAAATTATGACCCAGCAGCCAATGCCTGGTTTGTAAATCCCCGAAAATGGGCAACATCGGTAGAAATGATTGGATAAACTTTATTTCATATCTTTGTTGCAGTCATAATATAGCCATATACAGTATATGGAGAGTGTATTTTCACTAAATCGCCCACAGAGTGGAGATTCCACCCAAGCAATAACTGCAAGTTTGTTGCAAAGCATAAGCAGCACAAGCAAAGTTTCAGCCCATGGACCTCTGAGTTTAAACCCAGAGGTCCATTGGCTGAAACATTTCTTGTGTTTTTTGTCAATATGTACAAAATTTGAAAGTTATAGCTTGGGTGATTACTCCACTCCATGGGTGATTTAGTTACAATCCACTCTTTAAGTGACATTAAACACCAATAAATAAATAAATGATAAATACCCCAAATGAATACTGATTAACAGAATTTCTCCTCATTTATTTCTTTATCTCGAAATTATTTATTTTAACATAAAATGAGTACAAATTTTACAAGAGTCTTATCAGTCATTTTAGAGTTTGAATTGAATCTCGAATCAAACCAAGTGGGGGCACGGTGGCTCAGTTGGTAGAGGTGCAGGCTTCAAGCTGAGAGATCCTCGTTTCGAATCCCACCTGCGGCAACCGCGTTGTGTCCTTAGGCAAGACACTTCACCCCCATTGCCCACGTGGGGGCATGGTGACATTGTGTACTGAGGCGAACTGCACGTCGATGGTGCACCTGTCTTCAACCAATGCTAACCCTGCTTGTGTGGAGTTAGTATGTTGGGGAGTCTGACAGTTGCTCGCCGTTGCTCAGTGGTTCTCTCCAGGTACTCCGGCTTCCTCCCCCGTAAAACTGTCACGGTCATGATTAGCCATTGTGCAGAAATATGTGACCTTAAACACCAATAAATAAATAAATAAATAAATAAATAAATAAATAAATAAATAAACCATGTGAAAGATTCTGTAATAAAACAAATTTTGAATCAAATCAAGGGCCATTGTGAAAATCCTGAGTGTCCAAAAAATTTGGAGGATCATTTATTTGAGAGGTCATCCTGTTACTATTGATGATTTTTATTACCTGGTAAATGTATGGGTGGACATCATTGCCCACATGTGGATTACAGCCAGTCCACGACGATTGCCGTGGACTGGCTGTAATCCACATGTGGGCAATGATGTCCACGCATACATTTACCAGGTAATAAAAATCATTAATAGCAACATTTTAATCAATGAGGCACTGGATTGTACCCGGTGCTTCATTAATTAAATTTTGGATGATTATTCCTATAATTAGTGTTTGGAATCTAATATTGCATCTGTGGAAATATTGCCCACCAGTGGAAAATGACAAGTCCACGGTGGCCATACTGTAATCAGAGGTCGATCTGGTTCATCTGACAAATGGGTTAACTAGTGACACCAAAAATTCACGGGATGAAGCCTTTGCAGCAGGAGTGTATTCTTAGAGGTTTGTTAAAACAGCTATATTAACCCTTTACCCAATGCCAATAATATCAAAATTTATTATTTGAAATAATATTTTTTTTAAATCTTTCCAAAAATTTCAACAAAATCAGATCATGTGACCACTCATCAGACGAGCTAGGCAGGCTTGTTCCAATGTTGAGGTGATATAGTTTGGTTTTGTTGACATTTTTTGAAAAATAATACTTATTCAACTGCTCAGTTTGTATATTACGCAGGAAGATGCGGGCGATTCATTAGGTAATGGTTTGAAACAGTAATTGACTGAAGAGGCACTTTCCCAGTTCCACTCACAGATATTTGCGTCAAGATCTTTTGTCATATATTTAACCCTTTACCCAATGTAACAACCGGCCAGCGCTATTCTAAAAAATCGCCAATTAATTTTCATTATTTTTTTCATTTTTGTCTCAAAAACATAGGTTATGACCCCTCGTTGGAACTATTCTAAAAAATCGACAATTAATTTTCATTATTTTTTTCATTTTAGTCTCAAAAACATAGGTTATGACCCCTCATTGGAACGAGCTCATCAAGCTTGTTCCAATGAGGGGTCATACCCTATGTTTTTGAGACAAAAAATGAAAAAAATTAGTTATTCAAGAATTTTTTTGGCAAGTATTGTCTGCTTTTCATGTTAGGTAAAGGGTTAATGGACTCACTGAAACAATTCTCCATGTTTACACCTGTCAGAAACTAGAATCTGTGATGTGATGGAGTTTCACATACAATCTTGCATCCAAAATTTGGTTTCTTTTTGAGAAATAACTCACTGATGTACCATGTTGTCAAACAACAAACTTTCATAATAACAAGAAGTCCTAGGGGGCCTGAAACACTTGCTTGAATGGCAAGATCCCAGCAAAAAGTTTCCTTATAATGAATCGAAACTTACCAATGAACAAGAAAACATTAGGCCTAAAAAGATAAAAAATCTGTTTCTTAGACCCTCTCTTTTTAGCTCGCCTGACTTTCAGTCAAGGGATCTGTTGTGATCACTCACCGTCCATCGTCCGTCTTCCATGAACATGGTGTTTGCATCTTCTCCTCCCAAACTGCTGAACCAATTTAATTGATATTTGAGATAATAGTTTGTTATGACATGGCATTTTGATTTTGTTCAAATCAAGTTGCCTCGCCCCTCAGTAGGGCCACACCCAAAAAGTATGCTTAAATCTTAAAAAAATCTTCTTCTCAGGAACCAGCGGTAGCAGAGACTTGATATCTTGTGTGCATCTTCCTTTTGAGGTGTAGACTCAGATTTGTTCAAAAGAAGTTCGAGGAGCTATATTTGCCTTCGTTATGGGAGGGGCAAGAATTTTTGCCACGCCCAAAATTTCTATTTTCCAAACTGAGAGGCAGATTTGAACCAAATTTGATATGAGGGCTTATTGGGTCATAAATTCTTAATTTATGCCAAAAAAATTGTCCTCTCACCCCCTAGGAAACCGCAGGAGCTAAAAATAGAAAAACAAATTAAAATGCCCATATCTCCAAAATTCCACGGCACTGCAAATTCTTATTTGGTGTGAAACTTCCTTAGGACCAACAGAATGGAATGGTTCAAAAATATTGCTATCGGTTTTAACATGGGGTACTTTTTGGGCACTTTGAAAAAGTGCTGAGTCAGCATTTTTTAACACTCTGGGTAATGGGAAAAACATTTAAGACTACTTTTCTCCCAAACCACTGCTCCAAAAGCTTTCAAATTTCACATTCAACATCTTTGGAAGATTGTTTCACAGGTTTATTGAAATAAAATCCCTGCCTCCATATTTGGGCTCTCTATGGCAGCCCAAATGTTTAAATTAGTGCTGTATGAGGAATATTCTTTAAAAATCTTCTTCTTCAGATCTACCAATCCCAATCTTTGATATTTGGTATGCAGCATGCTTAGGGGAGGGTGAGATTCAAGTTTGTTCAAGCCAAGTCCCTGGGTTCATATTTGGGCTCACTGTGGGAGCCCGAATTATAACTTAGTTCAAACTGAGGAATTTTGTTTAAAAAATCTTCTTCTTCAGATCCAGCAGTCAGAATGTTTTGATATTTGGTATGCAGCATCCTTAGGGGGATGAGATTTAAGTTTGTTCAAGCATGTCCCTAGTTTCATATTTGGGCTCACTGTGGGAGCTCGAATTGTAACTTAGTTCAAAATGAGGAATATTCTTTAAAAATCTTCTTCAGATCCAGCAGTCAGAATGTTTTGATATTTGGTATGAAGCATCCTTAGGAGGCGTAGTGGGGGGGGGGGGGGGGGGGGGGGTGATTCAAGTTTGTTGAAACCAAGTCCCTGGGTTCATATTTGGGCTCCCTGTGGGAGCCAGAATTATAACTTAGTTCAGTATGAAGAATTTTTCTTTAAAAATCTTATTCTTCAGATCCAGCAGTCGAAATGTTTTGATATTTGGTATGCAGCATCCTTAGGGGGTTGAGATTCAAGTTTGTTGAAGCCAAGTCCCTGTTGGAGCCCGAATTATAACTTTGTTCAATATGAGGAATTTTTCTTTAAAAATCTTCTTCAGATTCAGCAGTCGGAATGTTTTGATATTTGGCATGCAGCATCCTAAGGGTGGTGAGATTCAAGTTTGTTCAAGCCAACCAAGTCCCTGGGTTGATATTTGGGCTCCCTGTGGGAGCCTGAATTATAACTTAGTTCAATATGAGGAATATTCTTCAAAAGTCTTCTTCACATCCACCAGTCAGAATCTTTTGATATTTGGTATACAGCATCCCACTGGAGGTGAGATTCAAGATTGTTCAAGCCAAGTCCCTGGGTTCATATTTGGGCTCCATCTGAATTATTACTTAGTTCAATATGAGGAATATTCTTTAAAAATCATTTTTTTTTAGAGCCACTGGTCAGAATCTTTGGATATTTGGTATAAGCTTTTCTTAGGAGGGGCAGATGCAACTTGTTGAAATCAATTCCCTGGGTTGATATTTACTCTACCATGTCAGGTGAGTGCCCTCAGGCCCCCTGGGGCCTTTTATTATAACAATTGCAAACGTTAAAAAAATAAAAATTAAATGGTTTATTTCTGATATTTTACCCAAGTTAAGAAAATTGATAAATTTGTCCCTTGAATGCAAAAAAGATTTGCAGTGCTTTGATTGACCCAGTAGTTTGTGAGAAAATTTTTAAATGTTTTCTTCACAATGTTGAAATCTATACTCACAGTACCTCTAAATATGCCCCAAAATATTAGATTCAAACAAACTAAAAAATCAAACGTACTTCAAAATTATATATCAAATATCAAAATAATCTGAAGCCATGATACCCCAAAATATTACTCCAAGGGTTTGATTTTGACCAATTTGTAAATCAAGCACACAAAGATGTTTTGTGTTGAAAATCAGAGCCTGTGAAAAGATTTTTATTTGATGCTTTTCCCATAACACCCAGTGTTAGAACCAAGTGGCCACATGATAAAATTAATTAGGACACATGGGACATGGTTTCAACAAACCTGTTAATCATCCTCATAATGGCATTATGTAACAATTATTAAAACATCCAGGGCAGTGGTTCAGGGGAAGAAGACCTTTAAAACATTGTATTCATTACCCACAGTATTAAATTCTGGGGGCCCACAGCACCCTTTAATGTAACCCCTGTGGCTTAACAGTTAACCCAACATTCATTACCCACAGTATTAAAATCTGGGGGCCCACAGCACCCTTTAATGTAACCCCTGTGGCTTAACAGTTAACCCAACACAATGATTTCAAAATATATTATTTATTATAAAAATATATATTTTTTTTTTTAAATTTCATTAAGACCATCTCATGAGACCCCTCACTGGAACAAGCTCGATGAGCTTGTTCCAGTGAGGTGGTCACATGATATGGCTTTAAAATTTTTTGAAAATTGTTTTTTTTCAACTGCTGAAATTGCATATTATGCGGGTGGATGCTTCCAATTCGTTAGGAAAAGGGTTAATTTGATCAAATTGTAAATCATTCTTACAAGAATGTTACATGTCAAATATGGAATCTTTTGAAGCACTGGCTTTGAAGAAGATGTTTTCAAGTTTTTCCCAATACCCTAAGTGTTAAAATGGGGCCCCCAAATAAACTGATAGTAGACACCAACGGTTCCTGAAAGTCAAAACTATTTTGACCACTCTGATTACACTTCTTCTAAGGATGCTTCACACCAAATATCAATTACTTGTGCTGTGCAGTTTTAAGGGAAAATACTTGAAATTGTGCTGTATTTTTAGCCAGTGTGGGTTCTGGTGAGGTTTGGGCTTATTTTTTCTGCATAAATTAAGGATATGTACCCCCATCTATAATGGGTTCAAAATTTAACTCAAATCACATGAGGGGGTTCTGAAAATTGAAAGTCTTCGCCTTAAAATGAAGCTGAATACCAAACGTTGATACAGTCCACCCAATGGTTCATAAGATTTTTTTTTTAAATTTGAGATTTAGCCCAATTCCCAGTTAAGGAATTTCAGCGCTCTGCGGCTCCATGTTCTAAAAGTCAATCACGATGCCCGGAAAATTCATAGACCATGGGATCAATGATTGTGTATTATAGTTTATGAGATTATGGCGAATATCAATTTTTTCCGAGACCAGCATCTCCACTGGAGTTATATTTTAATCTCATGAATGGGAATTTCCCGGTTACCGGTTCTGAAAATGAGTGCTTATGCTCGGGAAATTCATAGGCAAGAATCAGGAATCAAAGGTTCTTGAGGAACGCAAACTTTGATTCCCGGTTCTGTCCCATGAATTTCCAGGGCATCTGAACTGCTATTCAGAAATGACAACCGGAAAATTCCTGGTATCGTGACTGGCTTTCAAATATGAGAACCAGAAAATTCTCGTTCCTGGTATTAAATCCTATTCCATGTCCATGATGCACAGCAACATCATATCCATAAAATCACAATGCAACCTCAAATCAAAAAGATTCCCTGCAATTTCACTGAAATTGCAAACACCAGGTTCACAACTAATGAAGAGCAGTAACTATAGCTCATCCTGAGTTTTGCCTGGGTAAGCTAAAAAGACACAACTAAGGTAGGTTCTTGCGATGGTACAGCTCCCAAATACTTTGGTAAACTACAGTAAATTAATAATCTGGTATACCAAAGTATTTAAAGACAATACCAGAGTGTAACACTGTGGCATGGTGTATCATGACATCACAATGGTGTACTATGATAACTTTTTGTACGGGGAAACCATCTTTTAGAAATATAGATTTGTGCTCGACTATAATATACTGCAATACATGTTTTGTTTATAGCTGTTGTGGAGATCGGGAGATAAATAAAGAAAAACACCCCTCAAAGACTGATGATAACAATATATGAAAATACATTTCTCAAATCATTCCATCAGACAGAGATGTCATGACTTGCACAGATTAGTCATTCAGTTTGAATGTGTCATTAATGTCGGGGAGAGTACCTTAGTGTAATAGAGTTCCAAGAAGCCCAAGTCAAAACAATGAGTTGGGCTAAAAGCCCATTTTAAAATGACATGATTGCTTTGTGGGTGGAACATTTTTTCTGCCTTTATTTTGGAAAGTATTTGTTCACTGATACCAGGATTCATCAAATGGAATATCTCAAGTGGTAGAAGAATCACTGATGCAAGTGAATTTTATAAGTAATGGAAAACAAGGAAGATGATAAAATGTTAGTCTGTGCCTCCCCAGCACTTGGATACCAATAATAATAGACTGCAACTTGCCTTTTTGAACAAGAAATTGTTAAATTCAACTGTTCCTCAACATTATGTGGTTTTCACTGGTTGAATTCAGCTTTTTCTGGGAAAAATGTGTGGCGTGTATGTTTAGAATATCTATCACACTGATGCTATAACAAAATGAGAAAGATTTTTCGCATTTGAATTCTGAATAGCCAAAATTGATTTAAATCAAGTGAATGATTCCAAATTGAATCTTGAATATTTACAAGGTCCCTTAAATTTGACCTGTTTGGCTCCACAAAGTAGATCTGTTTCTCAGGTCATTTTTTTGTAAAATTGCATGTGGACGCGTAGTTTTTAGCTTACCCAAACCAAGCTCAGGGGGAGCTTTACTAATCATGTTCCATCCATCCGTTGTTAACCTTACATTATCGACTTCTCCTCAGAAAACACTGGGCTGAATTGAACCAAATTTGATGTGCACTGTCCTTATCATATGTCAATTCAAGTTTGTTCAAATAAAGTTGGCATGCTCCATAGGGAGGGGGGTAGGAGAAAATGCTCCAAATTATTTTTTAGCTTAACTTGCAAAGTCAAGATAAGCTATTGCCATCACGCGTGCGGAAGTCTGTTAGTCTGGGAGTCTTTTAGTCTGTGAGTCTGTTCACATTTTCCTTTAGCACGGGCTACACCCTGCAGTTCTTGTCTGATCGTCACAAAATTTCATATGCAGGTTTGGGGTCATGTCTAGATGAGAACGTCCTCCTTTTGGTTGCGATCGGTTAACCGGTATGACTGCCCGAGCCGAAAACCTGAAAACCATTAGCACAGTCTGCAGGTCGTATTTATGAAGGGATTTCATTGTCACTTGGTAGGATCCCTCTGTATAATGCCTAGATGAGAACGTCCCCTTTTGGGCATGATCTGTCAACCGTGATGGCTGCCCAAGCCCGAAACCCAAAAACTTTTAGCACAGTCTGCAGGTCATGTTTAATATGGAGGGATTTCATTGTAACTTGATAGGATGACTCCTTATGATGTCTAGATGAGAATTTCCCCATTTGGGCGTGATCTGCCAACCGTGATGACTGCCCGAGCCAAAAACCCAAAAACCTTTAGCACAGTCTACAGGTCATATTTATTGAGGAATTTCATTGTGACTTGGTGGGTTGACTTTATATAATGTCCAGATGAGAAAGTCCCCTTTTGGACGTGATTGGGCAACTGTGACAGCTACAGGGGTCCGAAGACCAAAAACCTTTAGTACAGTCTACAGGTCATATTTATGAAGGGATTTCATTGTAACTTGGTGGGATGACTCCAAATAATGAGGTCGGGGAGGGGGTTCATATGCTATGGTCTTATTGACATTTTGTTAAACATTTGAAAAAGATCTGATTAAAATAATGAATTTTGATATTCTGTACATTGGGTGGGTAAAGTGTTAATGAAATTCTAAATATTTGCTAACAATGTGGCAGTTTTAGCATTCTTGACTACATCACTGTTATTACAAATGAAAGTGTCAATGACACTGTAGCTCAACTTGTGTAAAAACATGTGCATGTATAGTATGTGACACAACAATGACACACATCTAGGTAATGACCTGATAACAAAGGTACAGGTAAAGTATTTTAAAAGCCTGTATATAAATACTGACTATGGCCTGCAACAAATGTAAAGGTATTAAAAGTATTGTAAAGGTGGACGACAGTTAGATGCCTCTAGCCAGAACCGTATTGAAATGTGCACTTACTGTGTATAAATAGCACTGACTAAATCAAAGTTTGTCTAATTTGCTGCTGGAGGCCATCTTGAAATTTTCGGATCACACCCCACAACACTCGTTCTTGTCCCAAGGTGATAACAAAGGTACCCATGAAGTTTCATGAAGATCGGTTCATAAATACAGCCCCTAGCCCAAGCCGTATTGACATGTGTACTTACTGTGTGTAAGTAGCACTGAATAAATCAAAGTTCATCTAATTTGCATAATTTCTGTACGAGAAAAAACCCTGTATTATATGTGATGTATTCCATGTTGCTAAACATTCATACAAAAATTTATTCAAATCAGAACTTTCATACAGAAGTTTTGTACAAAAAACTGATTGCATTAATTTCGGTACAAAATGGCTACTGGTGGCCATCTTGAATTTTGTACCGCACCCAAAAACACTCATTCTCATCCCATGGTGATAACAAAGGTATCCAAGAAGTTTCGTGAAGATCGGTTCAAAAATATGGCCTCTTGCCCGAGCCATATTGAATTGTTGACTGACAGACGGACAGACAGATGACGGGCCATAACAAAATCTCAAATTTTACTATGTCAAAGTTGAGCTAAAAAACAGAAGACAGAAAAATTTGACTGGATCACGATCCAGTCACAATTCTGTCAAAATTATCTGTCTGCGTTCCTGTCCAAAATACTGTCCCAAAACATCGTCTTAGTCACACTGGTCAGCACTTTCTCAGTACACCTCCTATTGTCATTTTAGTAAACAGTCTCAGTCAGATTCCACTGGGGGGCTGTTCGATGAGGTGAGAATGATCATCTTGCTCATCAAACAAAAACCCAAGTCGAATCAAGAGAGAGTCCACCTCCACATTGTGTACTTTTCTGTTTTGGGAACAGGCTTCCCTCTTCCTGAATAGACCTAGGGTAAGACTTGCCAGGCTTCTAATGACACAAAAGTAAGTAACACAGCTCTCCTAAATTCTGGTTTATTATAGCAATAATATAATATGCAAGCACAGATACTTAGTGACATCTTAGAGTTAATCAAAATAGTCAAAGACTTTTACAGACATTCTATTGGGTGTTAATAGTTCAGCACGATCAAGATTATCTAACAGTCAATCATTCCCATAGTTCTAAACGTTGATAAATTTTTTTATATTAACTCTTAACCCACTGAGTATTTTTAAAGTATTTTCATTAAATCTAGTCATGGCTGCAATGAAGCAGCCATGACTAGATTTGATGAAATGTTCAAAACAATTTGTCTTGAGATATCACTGGTCAAAAGGTTGATAAAATTTACAAGGGAAAATTTGCTTTAATGTGCTTAGATTTTTTTTATTTTAGTGACAAGAGATTTTCTGTCCTGGACAGGAATTTCTGCCAGAAGCATGCAAGGAGTTAAAGTATAATTTATCAGCACGGTATATAAACATCAGTATATCAGCACTAGTCCAGTAAGTCTAAGTCAACGGTCTCAGAGAACCTCTCTGAACTATGACAAGATTTCTACTCAGATCAAACCAGAGGATCTGACTTGGATGCTTGATCCTCTAGATTAAATAGTAATCTATACTCATCTAGTCCCAGCATGATGTTTTCATATCAGTGCATGCCGGCAGAGTCAAGGGAAAAGCTAGGAAGAACCCGACATCCAAATTGTTTATCCAACTTCCCAGATTACTGATTACTACTCAGATTGAACCACAGAGAGAATCAAACTTGGATGCTTGATGCTGCAGATTATATAGCAATGTGAGCTCATCAAATCCCAGCTTGATGTCTTCATATCATTCCATGTTGGCAGAACCACGGGTGGAACTAGGAAGAAGCCTTAACATCCAAATCATATATCCAACTTCCCAGATTACTGATTACTACTCAGATTGAACCACAGAGAGGATCTGACTTGGATGCTTGATGCTGCAAATTATATATCAATCTGAACTCTTTATATCATTTGGTCTTGGCAGAACCAAGGGTGGAACTAGGAAGAACCCCTGACATCCAAATCGTTTATCCAACTTCCGAGATTACTGATAACTACTCCAATCGAACCTCAGAGAGAATCTAACTTGGATGCTTGATGCTGCAGATTATATAGCAGTCTGAACTAATCAAGTCCCAGCTTGATGTCTTCATATCATTCCGTGTTGGCAGAAACAAGAGTGGAACTAAGAAGAAGCCCTCACATCCAAATCGATTATCCAACTTCCTAGATTACACATTACTACTCAGATTGAACCACAGAGAGAATCTGATTTGGATGCTTGATGCTGAAGATTATATAGCAATCTCAACTCATCAAGTCCCAGCTTGATGTCTTCATATCAGTGCTCGTCGGCAAAGCTGAGGTCCCAACAAAAAAATCTGCAGTTGACTTCAACAATTTCAGGATCAAAAGAAATTAAATTTTTTAGAACACTTCTAAACTTTTATGGTACTGGAAAACTGTATATTTTTAAATAACAGTATGGCATTTAATAAGTTAAAAGTCAATTTGTCATGATGAATTCTTAGTGAAAAATAAATTTTCTGTATTTTCATAGATTTTATGACCCAATTCTTCTATATTTTCTCCTCTAGCAGCTGCAATAACTTCTAAGACTTGTCTACAATTGAGAAAAATAAATTCAATTTTAATAGAAATGAACATAGCTCTATAAAAGCCTTATTGCCTCACAGTATTTCTTATACTATAACAGGCATAATACATCCTATCACTCAGAAAGGAAGATATGTATGACCTCCAAAAACAACAGTAAAAAGAGTGGAGAAGATTTTCTTTAGGTCTTCACATGACTTGACTAAGAGATAAAATTTAAGAAACAATTTGAGTAGTCAACAAATGTCATTTTTCAGCCCCCAAAATAGCTTATGACCCCCTCATTGGAATAAGCTCACTCATTAAACTCAATTCAGTGAGGGGTTATAAGGCCTAAAAAAGTTAAAAATCTGTTTCTCAGACCCTCTCACACAGTCCTTTTGGCTGCTTCATGCTCTCTTTTTATAACCAGTGCAAACTTAAAAAAAATAAAAATTAAATGGTTCATGTCTGATATTTTACCCAAGTTAATAAAATCAATAACTTTGTCCCTTGAGTGCAATAAGGCTTTGCTTTGCTTTTAGCAGTGCAAAGCCTTCTTGCACTCAAAGGACAAAATATGCCACCACCCATGTGTTTCTAGCGATTAATGAGACCTAAAACATAAAACAAACCAAGAATATGAACTTTTGATGGGAAAAAACAAAAATAAATGAAAGTGTCAATGACACTGTAGCTTAACCTGACTGTGTGCTGTGTTTGTTGAAAAGGATAATGTTCAATGTTTATGAAAGGATTATGAAATAAGACAAGAATCGTGATAATTGGGAATATGTTAATTTCTGTGTAATTTGAGGTGCAGGCTGTACTAAAGAATGGAGGGTGGGTTAATGTGGCCCTCACAGTTAATGTATGTCAACCAAAGTTACCAAGTTACAGTGAAATTATTCCAAAACGAGTCATCCTATCAAGTTACAATGAAACCCCTTCATTAATATGGCCTGTAGACTGTGCTAAAGGTTTTTGGGCTTCGGGCCTGTGTAGCGATCATGGTTGACTGATCGCAATCAAAAGGAGATGTCCTCATCAAGACATCATACAAAGTCATACTACCAAGTTACAATGAAATCTCTCCAGATTAAATATGACCTGTTGATTGTGCTAAAAGTTTTTGGGTTTCCGGGCGTGGGCAGCCATCACGGTTGACAGATCATGACCAAAAGGGGACATTCTCATCTAGATATACAGAGTCATCCTATCCAGTTACCACGAAAGCCCTTCATAAATACGACCTGTAGACTGTGCTAAAGGTTTTCAGGGTTTAGGCTCGGCAGCCATCATAGTTGACTGATCACGACCAAAAGGGGACGTTCTCATCTAGACATTATCTGGAGTCATCCTACCACGTTACAATAAAATCCCTCCATAAATACGACCTGTAGACTGTGCAAAAGGTTTTAAGGTTTTGGGCATGGGCTACCATCATGGTTGTCAGATCGTGACCAAATGGGGAAGTTCTTATCTAGACTTCAAATGGAGTCATCCTACCAAGTTACAATGAAATCCCTCCATATTAAATACGACCTGTAGACTGTGCTAAAAGTTTTGGGGTTTGGGTTTTGGGCTTGGGCAGCCGTCACGGTTGACTGATCATGACCAAAAAGGGACGTTTTCATCTAGACATTATGCAGAGTCATCCTACCAAGTTACAATGAAATTCCTCCATATTAAATACGACCTGTAGACTGTGCTGAAGGTTTTGGGGTTTTGGGCTTAGGCAGCTATCACGGTTGACCGATCGCGACCAAAAGGGAACGTCCTCATCTAGACATGACCTCAAACCTGCATATGAAATTTTGTGACAATCAAACAAGAACTACAGGGTGTAGCCTGTTCTAAAGGAAAATGTGAACAGACTCACAGTCTATCAGACTTCTGCACGCGTGATGGCTATACTTTATCTTGATTTTGTCAAGTGAAGCTAAAAATAACTGTTCAGGTGGTTTATCTATTGTCAGCAAGCCCCCCCCCCCTCCCCCCCCCCCCCCCCAATGATTAGTGTTGCTTGAGCAGCCGTCACGGTTGACTGATCATGACCAAAAGGGACGTTTTCATTTAGACATTATGCAGAGTCATCCTACCAAGTTACAATGAAATCCCTCCATATTAAATACGACCTGTGGACTGTGCTGAAGGTGTGGGGGTTTTGGGCTTAGGCAGCTATCACGGTTGACCGATCGTGACCAAAAGGGGACTTTCTCATCTAGACATGACCTCAAACCTGCATATGAAATTTTGTGACACTCAAACAAGAACTACAGGGTGTAGCCTATGCTAAAGGAACATGTGAACAGACTCACAGACTAACAGACTTCTGCACGCGTGATGGCTATAGCTTATCTTGATTTTGTCAAGTTAAGCTAAAAATAACTGTTCAGGTGCTTTATCTATTGTCAGCAAGCCCCCCTCCCCTCCCCCGCCCCCCCCCCCCCCCCCCCCCCCCCAATGATTTGTGTTGTTTGTGCTGGCAAAAGAAAGCCAATGTTGAGCTCACTGACAGTGGCATTTGTGGTGCCTTGGCAGAATGATATAAGAACAACTTACTCTGTGTTTTCCTGGTGTGAATTCCCTTTTGGTATTATCTGCAAATGTTATTCAAGTCAGATAATGAAATAACAAACCGATACTGCAGTATACCCCCCTAAAAATACCGAAACTGATACCGAACTCAAAATTCCAATACAACCCATCTCTACCAAATTTCTTGAATTGGATTTGATCCAAGCTTCACCAAGGCCTGAATCAAATTTAGTGATGATAAAAAATATCACACCGAGTTGCAATGAATTTGATATCCTTTTTATCAAAGAACAGCCTGTTGAAAAGCAATCATGATTTCAATGGTAACATGTTGGCAAAAAAATGCTTCCATATTGAAACTGCATCACTGAGTGTGACCATTTAACAAGGGTTGTTTATTTACAAATACAGCACTCCTTTTGGATGATAAATATGTTACATGTATAAACAAATTTGTCAAAACTGTCGTCACCTTGGGAGTTTACTCCCTTCAGAGTAGCTTTCATTTTTCACTACAATCAATTCTGTTGGAGTATCATACCATAATACATTATGCCACCAGGACGTTAAAATGACATGTCATGCCAGTATTTCATAAGGTTGAAGTCTAATTGTGTTTGTCATAGCAGTCCATCTTCCAACAACATGATGGCCTTTGGCTGTAATCTTATTTTTAAAAAAATACCAACTTGTATCTTCCCTGAGTGGCAACAAGTGAAGATAGCTATGTCTATCCCATTACAGTTTATCATCAACTTTTGTACGCTTTCTTTTATCCAAGAACTCCCCCTGCTAACAGAGGCAAATTCTTGTTTATTTTGTATTTACAAGAGTGTGGAATGTTTTTATAGCAGAACACCCACTGGTAACAGATGATGAGTTCATGACAACCCTCCCCCCCCCCCCCCTCCCGCCCCCCCCCCCCCCCCCCAAAAATATGTACAGACTCAAATAAACAAAATATGAATTTTTCGGTGAATTTCAGACACAAAGACATATGGCTAATATAAAAATGTAATTTTGATGTACATACTTAAAGAGTATTCCTTCACATTTTTTTAACTGGTAGAGTGCTAAATTATTTTTGATTCTTAAAATTTCTTTGTGCATCTTTGCCTTGTTACAATTTATGGGAGAGTGCTCTCCCATAATTTGTAACAAGGCAAATCCTAAAAAAAATCCGAAATGATATCACTTCAAAGATAATATGAAACACATCCACAGAATATCAAGCCTTTAAATTGTGGTACCGGCACTTCAGAATAAGCACAAATATGGGCTTCCAGTACTCTCCTGGTTAAATCATTTTTGATGTACATATCAAAAGAGTATTTCTTTAAAAATTTCTAAAGAAGCTTTACATCATAGACCAGGCCAAATTAATGAGAATCAATGAAAGTGTCAATGACACTGTAGCTTAACTTGTGTGTTGTGTTTGATGAAAAGGATAATGTCCATTGTTTATGAAAGGATCATGAAATAAGACAAGAATTGTGATAATTGGGAATAAGTTCATTTCTGTTCCCTGTATGCTATGTTTTTGAAAACAATAATATGAGGTGTACACTTTACTAAAGAGCTGAGGGGTGGGTTAATATGACATCACAGTTAATGTATGTGGCCCTCACAGTTAATGTATCTCAACGAAAGTTACCAATTTACAGTGAAATTATTCCAAAACGAGTCATCCTATCAAGTTACATTGAAATCCCTTCATAAATATGCACTGTAGACTGTGCTAAAGATTTTTGGGCCCTTGTAGCCCTCAGTTTGCGTCCAAAGGGGATGTTCTCATCTAGACATTATATGAAATCAACCTACCAAGTTACATGAAATCCCTTCATAAATATGACCTGTAGACTGTGCTAAAGGTTTATGGGCTTTGGGTCGGGCAGCCATCATGGTTAAATGATCGCAACAAAAAGGGGGCATTCTCATCTGGGCATCATCTGGAGTGATCCTACAAAGTTACAATGAAATCCCTTCATAAATATGACCTGTAGACTGTGCTCAAGATTTTTGGGCTTCGGGCACCTGTAGCCATCACAGTTGACCAATCACGATCAAAAGGGGATGTCATCATCTAGGCATTATATGGAGTCAACCTAACAAGTTACAATGAAACCCTTCCATAAATACAACCTATAGACTATGCTAAAGGTCTTTGGGCTCAGGCAGCCATAAAGGCTGAATGATCGTGACCAAAAGGGATGTTCTCATCTAGACATTATTTGGAGTCATCCTACCAAGCTACAATGAAATCCCTTCAGAATTATGACCTGTAAACTGTTCTAAAGGTTTTAGGGCTTCGGGCCCCTGTAGCCGCCACAGTTGCCCAATCGTGTCCAAAAGGGGATGTTCTCATCTAGACATTATGTGAAGCCAACCTACCAAGTTACAAAGAAATCCCTTCATAAATATGACCTGTAGACTGTGCTGAAGGTTTTTGGGCAGCTATCATGGTTGAATGATCGCAACCAAAGGGGACAATCTCATCTGGACATCATCTGGAGTGATCCTACAAAGTTACAATGAAATCCCTTCATAAATATGACCTGTAGACTGTGCTCAAGGTTTTTGGGCTTCGGGCACCTGTAGCCATCACAGTTGACCAATCACGACCAAAAGGGGATGTCATCATCTAGGCATTATATGGAGTCAACCTAACAGGTTACAACGAAATCCTTCCATAAATATGACCTTTTGCCTATGCTAAAGGTTTTTGGGCTCAGGCACCCATCAAGGCTGAATGATCACAATCAAAATGGGACATTCACATCTAGACATTATTTGGAGTCATCCTACCAAGTTACAATGAAATCCCTTCATAAATATGACCTGTAGACAGCAGAAGGTTTTCGGGCTTTGGGCCCATGTAGCCATCACAGTTGCCAATCATGTCCAAAAGGGGACTTTTTCATCTAGACATTATATGAAGTCAACCCACCAAGTTACAATGAAATTCCTCAATAAATATGACCTGTTGACTGTGCTAAAGGTTTTTGAGTTTTGGGCTCGGGCAGTCGTCACAGTTGGCAGATCATGCCCAAATGGGGAAATTCTCATCTAGACATCATAAGGAGTCATCCTACCAAGTTACAATGAAATCCCTCCATATTAAACATGACCTTCAGACTGTGCTAAAAGTTTTTGGGTTTCGGGCTTGGGCAGCCATCACGGTTGACAGATCATGCCCAAAAGGGGAAGTTCTCATCTAGGCATTATACAGAGGCATCCTACCACGTTATGATGAAATCCCTTCATAAATACGACCTGTAGACTGTGCTAATGGTTTTCGGGTTTTGGGCTTGGGCAGCCATACCGGTTGACCGATCATGATCAAAAGGGGGACGTTCTCATCTAGACATGACCCCAAACCTGCATATAAAATTTTGTGATGATCAGACAAGAACTGCAGGGTGTAGCACGTGCTAAAGGAAATGGTGAGCAGACTCACAGACTTCCGCACGCAGGATGGCAATAGCTTATCTTGACTTTGTCAAGTTAAGCTAATAAATAACAATAATCTTACTCACATAATACAACAAGGTTCGTTTCTGCTTTTAACAGTGAAATTTTTCTCCCATTTTTCCTTCTTTTTGGATGGAAATGTTGTTTTTATGAACTTTGACCCAGCATGAGAAGGTCTTATTTCACACCAAGGTGCATCTACAGATAAAATTTAGAAAATTTATATTTCAATATCAATAATATTTATTATTACTACTATGATTATTATTCCAATATATTTATAGCATGCATATAATTATAAGAGTATGTTTATGGTGCTATACAAATATAGGATATCTAATGAGTCATGAATTCATATGAAATTTCTGTACCAAGTTCACTAAACCATAGGCTCTACAGAGCCTGTAATCGCTCACCTGGAAACTACATATAAAAATGTGATAGGCTTTCCATCGTAACTATGAGCTGCAATTGTGGCCATGTTTGCAACATTACATCAACATTACATGCGGATCATTGGCAGAAGGTGTCCCAGTCTTCAATGACGCGAAGTTTCAAAACATTTGAATCCATCAAACAGAATCATAGAATGTCTCCGGTGGCCATATTTTCCAACCAACGGAAACAAAAAGAGGATCGTTTGTAGAGGGCCTCCTATAGACCATTCTTGCCAAGTTTTGGTTCACGTCAGCTCATTAGTTCCAGAGAGAAGGTGAAAATGTGATTTCCCATAGGTTTTTTCTGTAGTAACTTATAAAATGCAATTGTGGCCATGTTTGCAATACGATCAACATTAAAATGAGGAACGTTGATGGAGGGTGTCCCATTTTTCAACCATGCAAAGTTTCAAAACATTTGGCCCTGTGGTTTCAGAGGAGAAGAGTTTTCAAAATTGACCAATCAGAATCAAAGAATGCTTCTGGCGGCCACGTTTTTTTACCCAACAGGAATAAAATGAGTAACAGTTGTAAAGAACCTCTCATAGACAATGCCTGCCACGTCTGGTGCACATTGGCTCAGTACTGTCAATGAAGATGATGAAAATGTGATTTCCTATAGGGTTTCTAACTATAAGCCACAATTGTAGTCATAATTGCAACCCAATGAAGATTAAAATGAGGACCATTGGTAGAGGGGGTTACAGTCATCAGTTACACTAAGTTTTCAAACCATTTGGCCTTGAAGTTTCAAAGAAGATTTTCTTGAAAATGCACACATTTATGAATTCTGTTTCAACAAAAAAAAATCAGTAAAAGAAAGTTAAATGTTTTGAAAATTACAATTTTCTCACACAGTATTCTCTTTCAAAATAGCTTTCGATAGGTAAAGGTTTACAGTCAACACATTTTATTCCAATTTTGTCAAATCTTAAGATATACAGTAATTACTGTCAGCTAAGCTGACATGATGAGAAGTGAAGAAAAACAAAAACTTCCCTGGTTAAACACCTGTCATCATCAATCACTATTTTCTGATAAGTGTCTTGAGACTAATAATACATATATCAACTGTTTACAGTACAAGTCAAAATAAGTTGTGTAGGATAATCCTATAAACTATGTATCTTTCTCTCCCTGCACTAATAAGACCAGAAGCTGGCATCATTTTCTGGAAAGCTCTCACTGATAGCTTTCCACAAAATGTCAGATTCTGATTGTGTCAGGGCAGGAGCATCAGTTTACTTAGTTTATTGCAGTCATGCTACAGCTTATTTTGACTTGTACTGCATACACAATACTTTGGGGGGTTTTTCCCCAGTTCTCAGTGGAGAAAATTGGAACCAACCCTTACCAGATTCTCAAAAAACAAGTATTTTGCTGACAGTACCGATCTTCATGCAGACAGGGGAGGCATTGGGCTAAGCATTAGAATGTAGCCTCTGGTGGCCACATATTTCCGTCCTCCCATAGACCATATTCCTGCGAAATTTGGTTCACGTCGGCTCAGTAGTTCCAGAGAAGATGAAAATGTGATTTCCCATAAGGTTTCTATAGTAACTATAAGCCGCAATTGTGGCCATGTTTACAGCTGATCAACATTAAATGAGGAACATTGGTAGAGGGGGTCCCTGTCATCACTTATGTGAAGATCAAAACATTTGGCCTGGCAGTTTCAGTGGAGAAGATTTTTGAAAATCCACCAATCAGAATCAAAGAATGCCTCTGGCAGCCATGTTTTTCAACCCACGGGAACAAAATGAGGATCATTTGTAGAGGACCTCCCATAGATAGTCCCTGCCAGGTTTGGTTCACATCGGCTCAGTAGTTCTGGAGAAGAAGATGAAAATGTGATTTCCCATAGGGTTTCTATAGCAACTATAAGCTGCAATTGTGGCCATGTTTGCAACCCGATCAACATTAAATAAGGACCATTGGTAGAGGGGGTCCCAGTCATCATTTATGTGAAGTATCAAAACATTTGGCCCAGCAGTTTCAGAGGAGAAGATTTTTGAAAATCTACCAATCAGAATCAAAGAATGCCTCTGGCAGCCATGTTTTTCAACCCACCGGAACAAAATGAGGATCGTTTGTAGAGGACCTCCCATAGACTATCCTTGCCAGGTTTGTCTTCACATCGTCTCGGCTTTTCCAGAGAAGAAGAGGAAAATGTGATTTCCCATAGGGTTTCTACAGTAACTATAAGCCGCAATTGCGGCCATGTTTGTGACCCAATCAACATTTAATGATGATCGTTGGTAGAAGGGGGCAAGGTCATCATTTATTTGAAGTTTCAAAACATTTGGCCTGGCAGTTTCAGAGGAGAAGATTTTTGAAAATCCATCAACCAGAATCAAAGAATGCCTCTGGAAGCCATGTTTTTCATCCAACGGGAACAAAATGAGGATCGTCTGTAGAGGACCTCCCATAGACCATTCCTGCCAAGTTTGGTTCACACCGGCTCAGCGGTTACAGAGAAGAAGATGAAAATGTGAACAGGAAAATGACGACGGACGCCAAGTGATGAGAAAAGCTCACATGTTTTTTTAGGCCAGGTGAGCAAAAAATGATTTGACAAGTACTATAATTAGTCAAATGGTGCTAAAACTATCGCTATCCTTTATGTACATCACATCTATATGTCCTTAGATGGGTTATACAAAAAGGAGGCACCAGCTTTTGAGTGGAACATGGTTGGGTCGTTTAGGGGGTGATTGTTGTTCAAAGTGTAATCCAAGTCACTGGAGTTGAGAGGGAAAATCAGGAAAGGCAAGGAAAGTGTGTGGCAAAAGTGTAATTTAGGTGTTACAGAGACCCTGGAACATTTCTTTTTAGAATGCCTCAAATATCTGCCTAGCAGAACAAGACTCCTTGGGAAACTAATGGAAGAATGGGATGGAAACATGAAGGATAATTCGCTGAGGAATGATATGGGGAAAAGGGTAAATTTTATAGTTGAGGAGATTGCGAAGGCGTCAATTGGGGGAATTATAAAAAAGATTTTGACTGAATGCTGGGAGATTAGGAGGGCAAGTGGGGGATGGGGATAGCCTGAGAGGCATTGGGTTGATGTAGGCCTTCTCGTTAGAGCACCGTAACAAATCAGTGGAAGGCCAAAGATTTATAATTATTAGTAAGATTGCCCTCTGGGAACTCTAGGAAGTGGAGCAATGCAAGCTTGTTTACTGTGGTAAACAAGTTTTGTTTTATGGGTAAAATAAGACAATGTAATCAATGGCTGGTGTGGAAGTCCTCTAAAGTGGGCAACACAGGAATGAATAATTAGTTAACCCTTTACCTAACATGAAAAGCAGACAACACTTGCAAAAAAAATTCTTGAATAATTAATTTTTTTCATTTTTTTGTCTCTAAAACATAGTTATGACCCCCTCATTGGAACGAGCTCAATGAGCTCGTTCCAACGAGGGGTCATAACCTTTGTTTTTGAGACAAAAAATGAAATAATAATGAAATTTGAAAAAAAAAATGAAAAAATAATGAAATTATTATTCTGTGATTTGTGAATAGCGATGACCGGCTTTTGCCATTACGTTGGGTAAAGGGTTAAACATGACTTTGTACCTTTGCTGTGGTCATGATATAGCCCAAGATGTTGAAAGTTACTTTAAATACAAAGTAAAGTTACAGATTTTCAAGTTCTTGCATGATAAAAGAGCATGAAACCCTCTTAATAAAACTGCCAGTATGCCCATGAAAATGGAAACTTCTCTAGCATTAGCAAAAAAAAACAAAAGGAATTTTGTGGCAAATGTACAATGGATCATAATTTGGGTAAATTAACACAGTTATAGTGGCATGCAATTAACAAGGTTGACATAAACCATATGTGATTAAGTGGAAATTCCAAGAGCAAAACTGAAACTCTGATCGAATAGCCACTTTGAAGGTGAAAATTATTCAATTAACAGGGATTTGGTCACTTCCCTGTATTTTAGAGATAGACTGAGCATTTATTGTAATATATCTTGTTTGACAGAGCTCTCTGAGCTATGTCAAACAAGACATGATAGATCAAATACCTGTGCTGGATGTTCTGAAGCGAAATAGGTATATATATATACAAGAGAAATTCTGTGATTGTCAGGGTAATTTCTGGACATATTACAATATTTTTTATTCAATTAACAGGTGTGTGCTCTTTCTTTAACCTATATACAATTAACAGGAACAGGTTGGGAGGGCAGTGGCGGAGTGGTTACAGCACTGGACTTCAAACCAAAAGGCCTTTGGTTTGATCCCTGCCAGGGGCAACTATGTTGTGCAGCTGCGCTTAATCGTGATTGCCCACATGGGACACAGTGGTGCTGTGTACTAAGGTGTACTGCATGTCTATGGTGCACTTGTCTTCAACCAATGCTAACCCTGCTTGTGTGGCATTAGTATGTTGGGGAGACTTGTCAGTTTCTCGTCATTGCTCGGTGATTCTCTCTAGGTAGGATACTCTGGCTTCCTCCACCTGTAAAACAGTCAGACACATGGTGACCCTGGCTGTCAAAAGTGTTGTTAAACCTCCAATAAATAAATAAATACAATTAACAGGTCATAATTGTACTGAACAAATGTTAAATGGTTTTGTGTTTGTAAGTGTTATATTCAATTAACATGGTTATTCAATTAAGACATTTCCAATTAACTCCCTTCACTCTGATGTCAAAATATCCCAATTTTAAGTACAAATGTAGCCATTTTTCCCATGATGCAACTGGGAATTTAACCAATTCAATCTTGTTTGAAAGAGCTCAAAGTGCTCTGTCAAACAAGACTGAATTGGTTAAATTTCTAGTTGCATTATGGGAAAAATTTGCACCTTGAACTTTAGATATTTCGACATCAGCGTGCAGGGGTAAGTATTAATTATGTATAATGACATATTTCTTGTATATATTGATAACGCTGGTTGAGGTGAAGGACCATGTTTGTTACCTGTTTCTATCATTAGCTTCTCACTTGGTATACTACACATAGTATCAATATTTTCTTGAGTTTTTAATGAACTGCAAAGAAAAAAATAATCACAGGTGTAAGCAGCAATAGGAATATTTCTCTAGTTCTCTCTGGTCTAAAATTGTGAAGGATTTCTTGAACCAGCATGAATGGGACTTCTTTTCAGAATCGAAAATATAAACTTTCATAAAAACTAATATTCAACCCAGTTTCAAATAGAGATTTGCTTGATACTGATCATATGCAATGGAATTTGAGCCAATTCCTCCTCACAAACCCCCCATGAGCATGCAACAATAAATGTGGGTGTGAATGTGGGAGAATATGCACATTGCAGGTGTGTGTAAAGAGATATTTCTAAAAGTCATTGCTCATGTATAAATCATCTCTGAAGTTAGGCTATTAATTCTAAGACCTATCTGACTGGCTCACAATATCTTAGCTCATCCCTCATGCATTTTCCATGAACCCTTCACATAACCTAAAAGCCATAACCAGCCAGTGCTACTCGCAATGATAATGTCAATGGCAGTGTAGCTCAGTTTGAGAAACTTGAACTTGGTAAGTAAAAAGTGAAATGGCAAAATTGAAGAACATTGGTTCCAATGTTATTTGGTAAAACTTCAACATAACAGCATTGTGTGTGCACAATGTCAGAGTAATCCATGCATTTTTAAATGTAAACTGTGGGGCTGGATAAAGGAAGAATGTTGATACACAATTGAGTTAAGTTTAATGGCCATTATAAATGGCAACTTTTTTCACAGAAATTAATACGTATTGATAGCTCTTATCTAGAGGTATCGCCCAATGAGCACACCAAGTTAAAAAACAATCCTATGATAAATGCACCCTGTAGGCTATGTCAGAGAAGAATGCTGATGCACAAATGCACTAAGTTTGAAGGTCATGGCTAACGGCAACTTTTTTGGCAAATGTGGCAGAAAATCAATAGCTCCCATTTAGAGGTCACCCTGAATAAGCATACCAAGTTTTGAAGTGATTTGATGATAAATGCGACCTGTGCAGTGTGCCAAAGGAAACTGTCAATGTTCAAACATGTAAGTTGAATGTGGTTGCTAATGGCAACATTTCTCAACGGAAATGAAATAAAATCAAAGGCTCCCATCTAGAGATTAGTCCAAACAAACATACTTAGTTAAATGCGATCCATTCATGAATGTACCCTGCATGGCATGCCAAAGGAAAATATTGATGCACAAATACATGAAGTTCAAAGGTCAAGGTAAGAGCAACATTTTTTCAATGGAAATAAAAGAAAATTGATAGCTCCTATCCTGAGATCACCTCAAACATGCATACCAAGTTTCAAAGCGATCCGATGATTAGACCTGTGCAATGTGCAAAGGAAATTGTCGATGTAGAAAACAGATAAGTTAAACATCATTGCTAACGTTAACATTTCTCAACAGAAATGAAAGAAAATCAATATTTCCCATCTACAGGTCACCCCAAACAAGCATACCAATTTTCAAAGTAATCCATTAATGAATGCACCCTGCAGGGCATGCCAAAGGAAAAACTGATGCACAAAGTTCAAAGATGATAATGAATGAAAATCAATATCTCCCATCAAAAGGTTACCCCAAATACACATACCAAGTTTCAAAGTGATCTGATAATACATGTGACCTGTGCAGTGTGCTAAAGGAAATTGTTGACATACAAAATAGATAAATTGAACATTGTTGTTAACTCTCTGCACTCTGATGTCAAAATGGCAAAGTTTTCAGCAGAAAATATTTCCCATAGTGCTGTTTGATATTCAACCAAATATACCTTGTATGACAGAGCTCAGTGAGCTCTGTCAAACAAGGTATAATTGGTTGAATTAATAGTTAAACAAGAGAAATATAGAGTGATTGGAGAAAAGTCTTTTGCACTACCAGAGTGCTAGGGGTTAACTGCAACGTTTCTCAATGAAAATGAAAGAAAATTGATAGCTCTCATTTTGATGTCACCTCAAACAAGCATACCAAGTTTCAAAGCAATCCAGTCATAAATGTTCCCTGTAGGGCATGCCAAAGGAATATATATGGATAGCTGCCACCTAGAGGTCACCCCAAGCAAGCTGATCAAATCTCAAAGTGATTCGATCATAAATACAACATGGGCGGTGTGCCAGAGGAATTTACTGATGCACAAATGCATGAAGTTCCAAGGTTGTTGCAAGCAGCAACGTTTTTTGATCGAAATGGAAGAAAATTGATAGCTCCGTCACCCCAAACAAGCATACCAAGCTTCAATGCAATCTGATCATAAATTTGCCCTGAGCGGTGAGCCAAAGTAATATATTGATGCACAATTGCACTATGTTCAAAGGTCATTACTAATGGCAATGTTTTTTTTTTGTTTTTTTGTTGGAAATAGAAGAAAATTAAAAGTTCCCCATCTAAATGTCACCCCAAACAAGCATACCAAATTTCAAAGCTATCCGATCATAAATGTGCCCTGTGGGCGTGCCAAAGGAATATATTGATGCACAATTAAACTAAGTTCAAATGTAGTTGCCGTACGGCAACGTTTTTAGACGGACATGGAAGAAACTCGATAGCTTTGTCAAGTTGAGCTAAAAATGGCCATTCAAATTTTATTACTGTTTCAATTTTGCATCAAAAACATAGCTATGAGTCATGTTTTTGAGAAAAAAAAATGAAAATTTTAGTTCAACGTTTTTAGACGGACATGGAAGAAACTCGATAGCTTTGTCAAGTTGAGCTAAAAATGGCCAAATTTTATTACTGTTTCAATTTTTGCATCAAAAACATAGCTATGAGTCATGTTTTTGAGATAAAAAAAATGAAAATTTTAGTTCAAAGATTTTTTGTTTGCAAGTGTCATCTGCTAAATGTTAGGTAAATGATTAGGCCTTTGCCCAACAAATCAGCCACATGCACCACTTAATTTACAAATTGAGCTGTTGGAAAAATATTTTTCAGAAATTTCAACATAATCATATCATGCGACTCCACATTGGATGAACTGATGTCGATCAGATGTCACATGATATGGTTTTGTTGAACTTCTGTGAAAATTTTTAAATAAAAAATTTATAATAACCAATTTTGATATCGTGTGTGTTTGGTTAATCCTTTACCTAACATGAAAAGCAGATGACACTTAAAAACAAAATTCTTAAAACAAACTAATAATTTTCAGTTTTTGCTTTAAAAACATAGCTTATGACCCTCATTGGAATGAGCTCAACAATCTTTTTCCAAGATGGGTCATAAACTCTGTTTTTGAGACAAAAATGAAAAAATAATGAAAATTGAAGGAAAATTTTTGTGAATAACACTGTCTGATTTTGACATTATGTTGGGTAAAGGGTTAGGCTGATGATATACTGTTGCGTATCAGTAAGATCCAAGAGCTCAACAATGTGAAAGTCAAAAGCAAAGATACACAAAGCTGTTCATATTCTAGAAAAGTTCCAATACTAAAAAAGATCACCTGGCTCAAGTTGTCAAAAGAGGTTTATTTATTTATTGGTGTTTAAGGTCACATATTTCTGCACTATGGCTAATCATGACCACGACAGTTTTATGGTTTGGACGAAGTCAGAGTACCTGGAGAGAACCACCGAGCAATGGCGAGCAACTGTCAGCTCTCCAAACATACTAAATCCACACAAGCAGGGTTAGCATTGGTTGAAGACAAGTGCACCATCGACATGCAGTATGCCTTAGTACACAATGTCACTGGGGGTGAAGTGTCTTGCCCAAGGGCAAAACATGGTTGCCGCAGGAGGGATTGTCAAAAGAGATGAGTGTATCAGTAAGTGATCAGCAGCAAGAGCAATTTTTGATTTGCTATTACACAACCAAAGGCAACTTTTTTGGCGATTAATTTCTGTCTTGTCCTAGGAAAGCTTCCTAGTTAGCAGCATTGAACTGAATCATTTACATATTTCCATGTAAAGCAAAGAGTTTCTCTCAACTTAGTTTGAAAATTAACCTGACATTTTGATTAAAATAATAGATAACATTTCATGTTTGACAGCTAACTCCACTTCTGTAATTGTTTACACAGTACTCTAGTGTGAATAAATATAACAACTACAGTACAAGTCATAAGTTGTAGCATAACCACAATAAACTAAGCATATTGCTGCTTCTGAACTGATAAAATCAGAATCTGACATGCTTTAAGTCATAGCTTTCCAGAAAATGATGTCAAATTCTGGTCTGATCAGTGTATGAAGAGAAATATACATAGTTTAAAGTGGTTATCCTACAACCTATTTTGACTTGTACTGTATTGCTTCAGGATAATTTACTGTTGCAAGAAATTAGAGGCTGTGAAAACCCTGTGGCCGACTGGGCCATACTCAAGGGCTCTAGCGACCAGAAAAACATAGGTGGTTGAACAAACTTGAATCTGCACCCCTAGAGGTGTTGTATACCAAATATCAATTAGGCACTTTTCTTTTCTTTCGTCAAAAATGCTTTTTCACAGTTTTGGTCACAATTTGTGGTTAAAAATCCAGACAAACACCATCACCAACCCCCACCCCCATGGTTCCAGTTAGGTATTTTTTTTTCTCTGCTCAAAATGCATTCTGAAGGATTTAGATTGACCACATGTGGAAACAAAAATGGACTCCCCTAACATACCTCCACTCTCCAACCCCACCCCCATCTCCTCCTCACCCAGGGCCATTCATGCAATATTTTTTCTTTGGTACAAAATGCATTTTTAGCCTTACTGTTTATAGTCAGGGCTATAGTAATGACTTTCGTCCGTCCATCTTTCGGTCCATCCATCTGTCTGTAAACAATTGGCTTCCAACTGATAACTCCAGTTTGAATTATTTGATTTCAACCAAAGTTGATATGTGTATTTTCCAGCTAGTAATACAGGCCAGGTTTGAATATAGGTTCCACAACTCCCTCCCTTCTCCCAAGACCCCCCCCCCCCCCCACCCCACCCCCGACACACACACACAAATGTGTCACTTAGGCAATTATTCCCAAAATGCATTTTGAAGGATTGGGAGTTATTACATGCAAAAAAGAAAATTGACTCCTACAGCCCAAGATTGATTTATGTACTGCATCTTTAATCCTTTACCTAACACAAGTTGAGCCAACAGTCCAAATTATTTTTCTGAAACATCAAATTTTTTCATTTTTTCTTCTAACCATGGCTTATTAGTCCTTATTGGAACAAGCTCATAAGGTTTGTTCCATTAATAGGTCATGAGGTATGTTTTGAAGTAGAGAAATGAAAAAATAAAATTTGAATAGCAAATTTTGTATATCACGAGTGCAGATATGGCAGATTCGTTAGGTAAACGGTTCAGAAACAAGAGGGCCCAGGGGGCCTTAGGCGCTCACCGAATGTTAGGACACAAATTTTATCAAAAGCTATTCTTAAGGTTCTACAGAGTAAATCTATACTCTCTGTGGAGCTAAAACATCAACAGGACTGAATGGGACAATGCTGCTGATCAAATATCAAAAGATTCTACATGATGGTTCTGAAGAAGATTTTTAAAGAATTTTCCTTGAATTGCACAAAGTAAACATTCACGCCCCCATAGTGAGCCCCAATATTGATCAAAAGACTCAATTTGAACAAACGTTAATCCAACCCATACCAAGATGCTGCATACCAAATATCTAAAGATTCTGCCCACTGGTTCTGGTGAAGAAGATTGTAAAAGAATTTTTCTTAAATTGCACTAAGTAAAAATTCACACCCCCATAGTGATCCCCAATATTGAATGGGGAATTCAACTTGAACAAAGTTGAATTAGACCCATACCAAGATGCTGTATACCAAATATCAAAAGATTCTGCCCATCGGTTCTGGAAAAGAAGATTTTTAAAGAAATTTTCTTAAATTGCACTAAGTAAAAATTCACACCCCTTTAGTGAGCCCCAATATTGATCGAGGGACTCAATTTGAACAAACTTGAATCAGACCCATACCAAGATGCTGAATACCAAATATCAAAAGATCCTGCCCATTGGTTCTGGAGAAGAAGATTTTTAAATTTTTTTTCTTAAATTGCACTAAGTAAGAATTCAGGTCCCCATAGTGAGCCCCAAAATTGATCAAGGGACTCAATTTGAACAAACCTGAATCAGACTCATACCAAGATGCTGTATACTAAATATCAAAAGATTCTGCCCACTGGTTCTGGAGAAGAAGATTTTTCCTTAAATTGCACGAAGGAAATATTGATCAAGGGACTCGATTTGAACAAACTTGAATCAGACCCACACCAAGATGCTGCATACCAAATATCAAAAGATTCTGCCCATTGGTTCTGGAGAAGAAGATTTTTAAAGAATTTTTCTTAAATTGCACTAAGTAAAAATTCACCCCCCCCCCCCCCCCACCCCCATAGTGAGCTCCAATATTGGTTGAGGGACTCGATTTGAACAAACTTGAATCAGACCCATACCAAGATGCTGCATACCAAGAATCAAAAGATTCTGCCCACTGGTTCTGGAGAAGAAGATTTTTTAATAATTTTTCTATAATTCATACGGTGCTATGAGAGTAATGCCCCATACAGAGCCCCCAAGGGACGTGGCCATTTCATTTGAACAAACATGAATTGCCATATAGTAATGAACATCCACATGAAGTTTTGTGAAAATCGTACCAGTAGTTTCAGAGGAGAAGTCGTTTGAAAAATGTTCACGACGACGGATGGCAAGTGATAAGTTGAGCTTCCTTCAGTGAGCTAAAAATTCCTCATATTGACTAAGTTATAATTCGGGCTCCCCCGACTGCTGGATTCTGAAGAAGAAGATTTTTAAAGAAAATTCCTCATTTTGAACTAAGTTATCATTCAAGCTCCCACAATGAGCCCAAATATGGATTTAGGGACATGGCTTGAACAAACTTGAATCTCACCCTCCTAAGGATGCTGCATACCAAATATCAAAACATTCCGACTGCTGGATCTGAAGATTTTTAAAGAAAATTCCTCATTTTGAACTAAGTTATAATTCGGCTACCACAGTGAGCCCAAATATGAAACCAGAGACTTGGCTTTAACAAACTTGAATCTCACCCCCCTAAGCATGCTACATACCCAATATCAAAAGATTCTGCCTACTGGATCTTGAGAAGAAGATTTTTAAAGAAATTTGCCTGAAATGCTCTAAGTTCAAATTGGGCTCCTATACTGAGCCCAAATATGAACCCAGGGGGCCAATTTGAACAAACTTGAATCAGATCCACCCCACAATGTTGCATACCAAATATCAAAAGATTCTACCTGCTGGATCTTAAGAAGAAGATTTTTTAAGAAATTTGCCTGAAATACACTAAGTTCGAATTTGGGCTTCTATACTGAGCCCAAATATGAATCCAGGGGGCTGATTTGATCAAACTTGAATCAGATCCACCCCACAATGTTGCATACCAAATATTAAAAGATTTTGCCTGCTGGATCTGGAGAAGAAGATTTTTTAAGAAATTTGCCTGAAATGCACTAAGTTCGAATTTCGGGCTTCTACACTGAGCCCAAATGTGAATCCAGGGGGCCGATTTGAACAAACTTCAATCAAATCCACCCCACAATGTTGCATACCAAATATCAAAAGATTCTGCTTGCTGGATCTGGAGAAGAAGATTTTTTAAGAAATTTGCCTGAAATGCACTAAATTCGAATTTGGGCTTCTATAGTGAGACCAAATATGAATCCAGGGGCCGCTTTGAACAAACTTGAATCAGACCCATAATAAGATGCTGCATACCAAGTATCAAAAACTTCTGCCCACTGGTTCTGGAGAAGATTTTTTAATAATTTTTCTATAATTTATTCGGTGCTATCAGAGTTATGCCCCATTCAGAGCCCCCAAGGGACGTGGCCATTTCATTTGAACAAACATGAATTGCCATATAGTAATGAATATCCACATGAAGTATCGTGTAAATCAGACCAGTGGTTTCAGAGGAGAAGTCGTTTGAAAAATGTTCACGATGACGGACGACAGACGGCAAGTGATAAGTTAAGCTCCCTTTGGTGAGCTAATAATGGCTCCGACTATTTTGCATCTAAGCATTACCATTGCTGGGACAGTCGGGCTGCATGCGTGACATCACTCTAGTTAAGATTATTCCTTATACTGCACTAAGTTAAAATTCTGGCTTCCACATGGAGCCCAAAATTTAAGGCAGGACTCGATTTGAACAAACTTGAATCTGACATCCCTAGAGAGGTCACACACCAGATATGAAAAGATTCTGACTGGTGGATCCGAAGAAGAAGATTTTTCAAGAAATTTTTCTCACATTGCACTGAGTTAAAATAAGGACTCCAATAAAGAGCCCAAATATCAACCCAAGGGCCCAATTTGAACAAACTTGAATCTGACCCCCCTTGAGATGTTGTATACCAAATATGAAAATATTCTGACTGGTGGATCTGAAGAAGATTTTAAAAAATTATTCCACATATTGCACTTAATTATTATAATGAGTCCAAATATTAACCCGAGGGGCTTAATTTGAACACACTTGTATTTGACCTCCCCCCCCCCCCCTCCCCCCTTCCCCGAGGGATGCTGCATACCAATTAGGAAAAGATTCTGATGAGTGGTTCTGAAGAAAAATTTTTTTTCAATTTTTGCAAATATGCTGGCTCAGCATTTTTTTCGATGCCCCATACAGAAGAACACCCTGACACAATCGATGGCAATTTTTTTTTACGATTCCATTCTACTGGTCCTAAGGATGTTTCATACCAAAAAACAGTTCACTTTTCCATGTGGTTTTGGAAATATGGGCATTTTAATTTTTTCTATTTTTAGACCCTGGGGTTTGCACAGGGCTGAAAAAATTTTTGGGGGCATCAATCAATTACGAAGGATCCACTTATACTACATGCCAAATTTGGTTCAAGTTGGCCCACCAGTTCTTGAAATACAAATTAAGGCTGAGCCAAAATGGATATGCTCCCACAGAGAGCCCGTATATTGACCTACCAACCTCCCTTGAACAAACTTTAATCTTCAACACCAAAAGATGTTCCATACCAAATATCAAGGCACTCTCTCTGGTGGTTCATGAGAAGAAGATTTTTAGGCTTTTGGGGCATTAACCAGAGCCTGAAGGTGGCAGCTGCTTCATCTGAACAAAATAAAAGGGTATACGCCATAGATGGTCTGTGCAATATATGTTTGAAGTTGGCTTAATGGTTGTGAAGACGAAGACAAATTTCCAAGAGGTAACAGATGACGGACGACAGACACTGGACGCCAAGTGATGGCAATGGCTCACACTGACTTGCAGTCCGGTGAGCTAAAAATGGTAACCAACATTTCTACACACCAGCCATTTATGCCGATATATAAGCCTTCATCTATCAATTTCTTTGCCTCTTCTTTACTGCCATCAAATGAATGTACCTGTAAAGAAATTATGATACACTTTCTCATATCATTTTAACCCTAGAACTAACACAAATAAAGATGAAACTTGCAAAAATGTTTCCTGAATAACTAAAAGCTTAATTTCTTGCCTCAAAAACATAGCTTATGAAAAAATCAGTACATGCAAAATTAATTTTTGTTGATTTTTTTAAAAAATATTTTGATATATGATATTTAACTTTTTTTTTATACATTTATAATGATGTTTAGCCAAGTAACTGAATAAAAGTAACCAATGTAACAAATTCTATAAATAGCAAACCACCATGTGGTGTCACTTGCTCTAGAGGTATATCATGATATTGTTTGAGATATCACTGGTATTGAAATCTGAATGTTTTAGATATCATCACTGGGCTTGAAATCTAAATACTATTAAGCCTTGGACAACAGTTTACAAAAGTTGGGCATTGGCCCTTAAAGGTATACATTATTTCACGAGTGCAGTTTTCAATCCTAACTTTATCAGCAAGTATGATTTTTTTCTCTCGTAAAATATACTATCATGAAGAACTGCTAATTGTATACTGGTTACAAAGCAAACATCTGTTAACTGAATAAATGAAAGTGTCAATGACACTGTAGTTTAACTTGTCTGTGTGTTGTGTTTGATGAAAAGGATAATATTTATGAAAGGATTATGAAATAAGACAAGAATTGTGATAATTGGGATTATGTTAAATTCTGTTCCCTGTATGCTATGTTTTCAATAAAAATAATAAGAGGTGTAGACTGTACTAAAGAACTGAGGGGTGGGTTAATGTGGCCCTCACAGTTAATGTATGTGGCCCTCACAGTTAACGTATGTCAATGAAAGTTACCAAGTTACAGTGAAATTATTCCAAAACGAGTCATCCTATCAAGTTACAATGAAATCCCTTTATAAATATGGCCTGTAGACTGTGCTAAAGGTTTCGGGCTTCGGGCCTGTGTAGCCATCATGGTTGATCGATCGCAACTAAAAGGGGATGTCCTCATCTAGACATTATACTGAGTCATCCTACCAAGTTACAATTAAATTCCTTCATAAATACGACCTGTAGTCTGTGCTAAAATTTTTCGGGTTTTGGGCTCGGGTAGCCGTCATGGTTGAATGATCACGGCCAAAAGGGGAGATTCTCATCTAGACATTATCTGGAGTCATCCTACCAAGTTACGATGAAATACCTTCATAAATATGACCTGTAGACTGTGCTAAAGGTTTTCAGGCTTCGGGCCCCTGTAGCCGTCACAGCTGACCAATCGCAACCAAAAGGGGACATTCTCATTTAGACATTATATGAAGTTAACCTATCAAGTTACAATGAAATCCCTCCTTAAATACGACCTGTAGACTGTGCTAAAGGTTTTTGAGTTTTGGGCTGAGGTAGTCGTCATGGTTGACAGATTGCAACCAAATGGGGAAGTTCTCATCTAGACACCATACAGAATACAGAGTCATCCTACCAAGTTACAATGAAATCCCTCCATATTAAATGTGACCTGCAGACTGTGCTAAAAGTTTTTGGGTTTCGGGCTTGGGCAGCCATCACGGTTGACAGATCATGACCAAAAGGGGATATTCTCATCTGGATATTATACAGAGGCATCCTACCAAGTTACAACAAAATCCCTTCATAAATACGACCTGTAGACTGTGCTAAAGGTTTTGGGTTCGGGCAGCCATCACGGTTGACTGATCGAGACCAAAAGGGGACATTCTCATGTAGACATGACCCCAAACCTGCATATGAAATTTCGTGATGATCGGACAAGAACTACAGGGTGTACCTATGCTAAAGGAAAATGTGAACAGACTAACAGACTTCCACACGCATGATGACAATAGCTTATCTTGACTTTGTCAAGTTAAGCTAAAAATGTGATCCAGTGGAAATTTAATCAGATAGCTACAAAGTTCCTTAAGGTGCTTTAAAGACAATGTTTACCTCAGTTATCACAATATAAGCATTCAATCTATTATATCTTGTTTGACGGTGCTCCATGAGAAAATTCAATCGACAGAGTTCTTTTGTTTAATTTTTATTGCACTGACATTTAACTCTTAACCTGCCAAATATTTTCAAGATATTTTTCAACGAATTTAGTCATGGCTGCCATGAAGCAGCCATGAACAGATTTGATGGAAAATTCATCTAAATTTAACTCAACAAATCAATACTGAAAAAATCTTATAAATTTACAGGGTGGAGGGGGGGGGGGGGGGGGGGGGGTGTGAATTTGATTAAATGTGCTCCAAGTGTACTTATTTCAGTGGCGAGAGAAATATTGTCCTGGGCAGGAATATCTGCCTGCAGCATGCAAGGAGTTAATGTTCAACCCATTTGGAGAGCAACTTTTCAAATGACCAACATCAGGTGTGATGGACATTACAAAATTTACTTACCACGCCACCAACAAATCTGTCTCTATTTCTTTTTATAATGGTAAGTAGATCATCACAAGCATTTCGACAGTGTAAAAACATTGGTAATTTAGTTTTCTCAGCAATGTCAAACTGTTTTTCAAAGTACCTGGAAAGTTAAAAAATTTATAGTAATTTATATATTTTTTATACTTACCAATGACCCAGACATAGCTGGTGCTAACTCTTAAAATATAGGGCCAAACACAAATTTTGCCCCCCAATCCCCAAAATTTGCATCTAAAACTAAAGAAAACATGTCCAGAGAGGCCCTCCACACCTCGCCCCCACTGCGCATGCGCAGTGTCAAGGACGTTCCGAAATTGGCGCCATTTATCATTCTAATAACCAGTGCCTGGTAAGCGCTATGTACTCAGCGGGGAGGCAAGAGTTCCCAACTCCTGGGAGGGCCATCCCCGTCTGGGTCATTGGTAAGTATAAAAAATATATAAATTACTATAAATTTTTTAACATTTTTATACTGTACCAATGACCCAGACATAGCTGAATAGTAAAAAGGCTGGAGGGCCAAGGACATAGAGCAAAATGGAATACGCTCAATAAAATAAAATAGAGTCATCCCCTGTAGGGAAAAGAAGTAATAGGCCTTACATGTATCTTTCTTATTTATGATAAATTAGAAAGATACAACACCTTCCAAAAATTGAGCTTCATACATCCATGTACTCTATTAATATCCAATAATCCTTATACTAATAATTTTTAAAGTAAGCCAATAATAAAGTAAGTCTAGAGAATAGAGACTCTTATACTCCTAAAAGTGTGTGAGAATTGCATAATCATGTCCGTTGACATATGCAATATTCAAAAGCTATACTTTAAAAACTAAGACTTGAATGAATTTTATAAACTTAAACTTCTCACTAAACAACCATCCTAAAAACAGCTCAGAATTACTAACTCCGGAGGAGGTATCCCCTTGTTTTCATAGTAAAAACAGGTGACCCAAGGGAACACCCTCCCCCCCCCCCCCTTTTTCTTGCCCTGGGTCAAATAGCCCAGAGCGAAGAGGGCAGCCGAACGGAGACACTGCCGAAACAGACAGCCTACCTAGCTATAGTAGCAACTGTTAAGTGAATGACATTCTGAGCAGTAGATAATAGACCTAACAATAGAGGCCTCCAGAAATGGACTCGATATTTCTGAGATAAAATTCATGAATGGATGGCTGAGCGCAATGAGCAGCCTTCAAAAATCTATAATAGAACACTATTAATGTAAGCCCAAGAAGTAGAAGAACTCTTACTTCATGAGCCGAAATCTTAAGCACAACTGCTAAGCCAATGATATACCATAAGCAGTACGCTAGTTAATAGAATCCATTAACAATAAAAAGGAGCGTAACGTCCTTCTACTAGACATCAAAGACAGAAGAAGCTTACGCCCTTGTAATAAACAGATATCTGTTTATAAATACATAAACTGTACCCGGAAAGAGTAAAGGCCTATGCCCATACGAAGACGGAAGGACCTTAAAATAATAGGTTCCGGATAATAGGAGCCTAACTCTTATGCAACAATCCAACCTAAATAGTAACGGAAGTATTGATTCCGAAACTATGAAAGTGAAAATCATCCATCGATAGTGCATGAAACTCACTGACTCTACAGTAAAAGAGAAACCAACAGAATTACTGTCTAAAAGGTCAGAATTTGAAAACTACTGTTTCCAGAGGCTCAAATGATTACTTAGCTAAATAAGAACCTGAAGTTAAAATCCGTATAGGAATTTAATCTAAAGATTCTAAGTCTATTTATCAAAAAGTTACTAACTGACTTAGATAAAGAGACAAAAGACTCAATTGTAAACTATCGTAGAGTGCATAGGTATGAGGTAACATAAACCTATAACCTAAATAACAACAGGCTGCAGTAGATCTTGTGAAACAAGTATACTAAAAAATAGCAATGAGTAGTATGGAGGGATCAACCATATGAACATAATGATCCCTACACCACGACGGAAGAGCCTCCACTTTAGTCGCATAGAATAGCGAAGAAGAGGATCTCCTATAGTAAGAAATCGCGTCCAAAGCTCGTCCAGTACAGTGCTTACAATGCAATATGGACCACACAACGGAAAACATGAAGGTTGCGACCTTGCTGGTTGTGATAAAAATGACACGATTTACCCAGTGAAAAAAGATCCTCACATAGAGGAAGATTTCACGTTAAGATCCACAGTAGACAAGAGAGTAAATTACTCATGATCTCTGTGAAGATAGAGATGCTATCAACAGAAATATATTGTGGTTGTTTATCTTAGCAATACCTGCTAAAAACAACAGCGCCGGAGGATACGCGTATCCTATCATTCTGTCCTATAGATCAATAGAGCGTTAACAGTATTAGCTCAGAGATCTGGACAAGCCAACACATACGTCTGCAATTGATTAGCCAACTGTGTCATAAATAAAACATCATTGGGCGCTCCCATAGATAGCAAATCTGATTGAATACTTGTTTGTTGAGAGTCCATTCTGACAGCAACAAGCGACCCGTAAGAGAACGGGAGTGCGATAAAACAATCAGACGACCCAGAATATGACGGACCAAAACTGAACTTGGTGTACTATAACCAACAGACGGATTCTTTCCATTAAATTGAATAACGGAAACGAAAGAGTGCCTCCCTGGTTCCGGAGATACGCCACTACTGTCGAATTAAAGGACAGGAATTTGGGCATGCGTTTCTGAATAATGTTCATGCAATGACATAAAGCAAGCCTAAAAAACATTATTCCGCGGAAGTTAACTGATAGCTAAAAGACTGCGGAACCCAAAGACCCTGGCACTTCGAATCCGTAGGGATCAGTATATATCCCAATCTGTTTGACTGGCAACCGTCATAACAGCCACACTCGGGTCCGGCAACTGCGGCGGCACTCTCTGAGTCAACCACCGAATGTTTGCCCCAGTCTGAATCTCTTGTAACACTAGATAGACAAGAGAATGTATAAATCAAGCAATTCATGGATTGCCGGAAAGTTGCCGTCGAAGAGAAGCTCCTCCGAGAACGAAGCGACTCTGAGAGAGTTCTTAACCTACTATCCACGCGTGGATGTAGCTAGGGCTGCCTCACGTCTAACCAACTCCAATCAGCCACTGAAGGGCGGAGTTATACGTGAACAAACTACTGCCCTCAAAAGAAATTACATTGAGAATAATATCCCGTAAATCTTTTCTTGAAGACGTAATGATAACGCCTCAGTAAGGCGGATTACGTATAATAAAGCGTCTAAGTTAAGTCTAATATACATAATGTCGTTCCCAACATTGAAATTGGAAAAGACATAAACGGTGAAAAAGAATATATGCAGTCTTTAATCACACCGTCTAGACGCATATGAACTCTCGGTATGCCCTGCTCTGCCAAAATAAACTATATGTAAAAAAGAAAAAATGGCAGAAATGAGCCACGCGGACAAGAAACTAAACTATCATGCTTAGTAGCCGTCTTGTATATATATAAATATATAGCGTCGAAAAATAAAACACATGTTGTAATGACAATATTGGACTGCGTCGGTAAGTCAGGGACAAAGTCCCTGTACCGATCGAAAAATCCGAGTCCAATGACGCTATAAGTCTCTTATCCAAGATCGCAGCAATGAAGTCCGAAAAATAATCACTGGAAGAAATGCCAGAAGATATGAAAGGCATCTTCCGATACTACTAAAGGGAAAACTCGAAATCTTTCGAATCCCTTTCGCCATCCTGTCGGACCCTATAAAGCGTTCGGTCGTCCGTAGCTTGATGCAACCGCGGACCGCACCGACCCAGCGCCGTCGGATAATTCCTGATTCGACCGAGAAACCGTCAATTGCTGGGATGCTGCGAAACAACTGTGCTAACTCGGATAGCACGTCCGTCACTGAGGCCTGAGGAGCAGCGGTCTTACGATGCATTGCCGCAGGAAGCTCCGAGATCGTTACCCCGTGCATACTTCCAATATGCGAGCGAACGGAGTGTATAGGCCTCGTGTCCCTTGGCTACCGGATGGCGCGACCTATTCGCTGTGGAATCACTGAATGCCGAAACTGATCGGATACTCGAGGTCACGTAGCCAATGTGCGGTCGTGTGCCCTGCTGTGAGGATGAGGAAGCATTAAAGACAGTCTCTCGGACTGTCAATATAACGGAGCGTCCCGAGCAACGGACATATGCTCCGAATGTAAAATATCTGAACCACAACATGCGGTCCCCTATGTTGTTGGCTTCCTCCGATCTGTCCTCAATCTGCCGTCACTGGGTGAGTACTAAAGTAATTAAAGTGCTCGCATCACCCAAATCTCCTTCCTAGACCGCAACGGACGAACCCGGCAGCCGAACCATTTGATGAATGTACGCTACACCGGGTGAGCTAGCGAATGTCACTCCGTAGGCGATAGACATATTCCATGAGCACTTATTGCCGCTAACTCTTCATTAACTATGACGACAGAGGCACACTTTTGAAAGACATCTCCATAACTCTTCGAACAAGAAACCAGAAATGCTTGGATAGCAAGCATAAAATAATAATATATATAGCGTCGTTCAATAATTCGAAAGTTTGTGTGACATTATTGGACTATGTCGGAACTGAGGGACGATGTCCCTGAACCGAACCAAAAATTTCTAAGTCCACCGACGCTATCAGTTTCTTATCCGGCATCGCAGCATATGTTGTTCCGAAAGGGAAAGCTTGAAATCCACCGAATCCCTTTCGGTATCCCGTCGGACCGGATGAAACTTTCGGACGTCCGTACCCGCTTCCGCGGAGCGTCCCGACCCAGCATCGTCGGATAAAATATATGCGACAGATTCAGTTGATGCTGGGATGCTGCGATAAACTGTGCTATTAAGGAAAGCACGTTCGTTCCCGAGGCCTGTGCAGTAGCGGACTTACGATGCATTGCCGCTGGAAGCTCCGTGTACGTTGACTCCCGCATACTTCCTATGCGAACGTCCGGAGTCTGCAGACCTCGAGTCCCCGGCTACCGACCCAGCGCTGTCGGATAATTCTCGATCCGACACCGTTTCTGTCGGCTGCTGGGATGCTGCGATAAGCTGTGCTATGTGCACAAGAATGTCCGGCGTCGAGACCTGCGGAGGCGCAGTCTATCGCTGCTTCGCCGAGGGCAGCTCCGCATCAGATGGCTCCCGCATACTTTTCCTATGCGAACGTCCGGAGTCCATCGGTCTCGAATCCCTGGCTGCCGGATGGTGTGACCTGGTCGCCGAAGAATCCTTGATCGGCGAAGCTGGTAATATATCGGCGGTCACGCAGCCAAGGTGCGGTCGTGTGCGCTGACGAGAAGAGGAAGCCTTAGCAGTCTCAGCGGACTGCCTATACAACGGAGCGTCCCGAGCGACGGACGTATGCTCCGCTAACGACACATTTGTACCACAACATCTGGGGCCAGATGTTGTTGAACGAGAGAGGGGCCTCTCTCGCTTGCCGTCCGGAAGGACCGGAACGAGCTATGAACCGGACTAAAAGGCTTCCTCCGTTCTCCCTCCGATCCGCCGTCACTGGGTGTGCATTAAGTTAATTTTATAGTGCTCGCATCACCCCAAAATTCCTTCTAGACCGCAACGGACGAACCCGGCTGCCGAACCATTCGGTGAATGGACGCTACACCGGGCGAGCTAGCGGACGTCAAAGGCCGTCGAACCTACTAGGGTCCTCTTAGGCAATTGGCGTATTACATGAGCACTTTTCCGCTAGCCCTTCATTAATTGTGACGACGGAGGCACACTGTTGGAAGACATCACAGATACATCACCCTAATCTTGATCGTCTGAAATAGAAATTGATAAAGTAGAGTGACCCTGCGGGGAAAGGACCGGAGTGTCCAAATCCCCAACAACATACCGTGACATACGCTTCCCATATTGTCATCGAAATCATACGATACAGAACCGGAGTTAATGCGAGTACACTGACCACATATAGAATGATAATAAGGTCAGAGGAAGACTTCCTCTTAAAACAATAGATCAATATCCTTTCAATGTGAAAAGAAAACAAGTCCTGGTACTCGCACTAACCCCTGGCAATCAAAATACATAATAATAATATGATCCATTAATATAGAAAAAATAATTGAAATCAAAATATTTTGAAAAAATATTTTTTCAGAACAGCCCAAGTTTCTGAAAAGTAACGTTGAGCCCCAATGGATCCCAAGCCTAAGTGTGGACAAAAATTTTAAAAATATTTTAAACAATTTATTCAACACTTACGAACAATAATAATGTATCTAGTTATGATTGAAATAACATAAAGATATTATTATTTAGAAATCCCCCCCTCACACAGAGGGCTGTTGTAAATGTAAACAATGAGTGTAAAAACACTAAAATAAGACTCCAGGCACCCAGGCCCGAAATCAGTTACCAAAAATACACCATCTGATGCAAAACAGAGACTTCCAGGGAAGAAACTGCAGAACATCAGATGGTAGATGCAGAACACAACGCCTAACCACCCGTAGGTGAAGACGTAAACATGGGGAAAGAACAGAATTCATTCTGTTATTCAGCTAAACTCCCAAGAAATTTTAGTAATAATAATTACAGAAATTATGCCAAAAGCATGGGAGAATAGCAAGGGGGAACTTAAAGGACAGGGAGAGAGGAAAAACACTTGTAAAAACAGTGTAACTAAATAATCAGAATGACAACAAAATGGCTGCTGCCTTGAAAATAGGTAACTTAACATAATTTCATTAAAAAATTTTAAGTTACAGCCCTGATAATATTCTGTCACACATTCTTTTCCTCTCCTCCTTTTCTATCCTCCTTAGAATCACCATTTCACTAATATTTATTTGTCTGGCATCATTTAAACTGAGATTTAAAAGCACAAAGATCAGTCAGATGTTAACTGATGAAGGGCCAAACTTAGAATGATAAATGGCGCCAATTTCGGAACGTCCTTGACACTGCGCATGCGCAGTGGGGGCGAGGTGTGGAGGGCCTCTCTGGACATGTTTTCTTTAGTTTTAGATGCAAATTTTGGGGATTGGGGGGCAAAATTTGTGTTTGGCCCTATATTTTAAGAGTTAGCACCAGCTATGTCTGGGTCATTGGTACAGTATAAAAATATGACCGACCATTTGTATCTAAAATAAACATCATTTTTGAAGTCTCTCAATAACATTATTAAAATTCTAAAATTAGTTACCTCTAATATCATAATGATGACATCTGTCTGCTGTGTTCAGAGTTTGATTTTTGTTTGTTTGTTTTATCTGAGATTAATAACACTTTCAACATCCAGGGTCATATCATGTTGGGCAGTTTTACAGGTCGAGAAAGCTGGAGTATTCTGAGAGAACACTGAGCTGTGGAGGGCAACTGTCGGATTCTTCAAGTTACACAGAGCAGATGTCAAAGTTTGAGTGTTGAATAAATTTTTTTCTAAAGACAACCAATTGTAAACACTGGTATCCATAGTTTGATCAGTAAACCTCCAGTAAAATTTACACAATAAAATATTATTGTTAAAAAAATGTAATGTACAATAAATGATGTCTAAAACCACCACATTGGTTTTCATAACTATATTGTAGTGCTGTGGTCTATCCTAGAAGGAAAGAGCATTTTTGCGTATCTGATGGAATAGTTCCCAGAACCTTTTCAAACACTATAGCCCATAACAGAATGTTATGAATTTGATGAAAAAATCTCCAGTAATGATCTTGAATACTCTGGGCTAATCAGATTGACTTTACCACTAAAACAGTTAAAGCTAGTAGGGGTTTTTAAGGGAAAACAGAACTTAACCCTTGGGGGACCTAATTCTGAAATTCCTCAATGTTACTATTTCAGAGCAGGCGCTCTAACATACAGCTCTTGGATAAACTTCCAGGTTACATTCAAAGCAAGCCTGAATATAAGCAACCTGTCATTTGCAAAATGGGGTCTCCAGAGGATGAATTTCCTGATGCTATCCCATACAGTGGGCCAATTTATCCTCTAGGTACATCTTTCTGTTTTGGCGTGAGACCTTGATTCAGACTGAGGTTCACAGTGGGTAAATTCTGTGATGCTTCAAGACATCACAACCTGAAAGACTTGTTACTTCATAAAGACTTCTATCGGCTCATAGCCAGAGATATTAAGTCAACATATTTCAGGAGACTCACTATATTCCAAGAAACAATTTTTTTTTATTGTATAAGCCTGCAAAAGGATGATTGTTGATACTGGTTCCTTCAATCACATCCCCTCAATAGTCCTCCTCATCCCCAAAAAGGCTTAAGCCTGTCCTGACAAATTCTGTGGCCTCAGAACACATGATCTAACATGTAAACATACTGGAATCTGCAGATTATATTTGTGTTAAGGGCACCTGTTCTGAGTTCATAGAAGCCAGAAATAGCCCTTTAAGGGTTAAACCGTAATAAACAAACAAACTCAAGGTACAAGCCTGAAAATAAGCAGACTGTCATCTGCAGAATGAGGACCCCAGAGGGTGAATTTAGTATCACTAAATTTACGCTCTGTGAACCTCATTTTGAATCAATGTCTCAAGCCTAAACAGCAAGAGGTATCCTGAGGATAAATTGCCACACTGTATGGGATAGCATCAGCAAATTCACCCTCTGGGGACCTCAATCTGCAAATGACAGATTGCTTATTTTCAGGCTTGTGAAGGTATTGAAAATGGTTTGGGGTTGTATAAGTAAAGTGTAATTAATATGGTAATTTGGTTTAGTGGATCAAATGTATGATGATAAAGAATATGGAGTAAATAGTCTATTGGATGCAAGATAATGCTCTGTTACTGATCCATGAAAATAACAAAAATAGGCCGATGAAATCGTCAGATGTGTACCCATATGCGCAACTAGTAGAAAGCTGTATGACGGAGGGCCACCCTGGATACCGACATTATATACACCATACATGGTATGGGTACATATAGAAATGGATTGGAGGAGTGCCTAATTTGATGGATAAAGGGTTAATATCTCCGGATCAAATTATTAGATTTACATAAAAAACTATACAGCACAGCACATCAGTAACCTGAATACATATATAAAGTAACCTGATAATCGGATTAATATGTATTGAGTTATCGCATGCCCAAGAAATGGATTGGAGGAGTTCTCAATTTGAAGGATAAAGGGTTAATATCACAGGATCAAATTATCAGATTTACACGAAAAACTATACAGCTCGGCACATCAGTAACCTGAACACATATATGAAGTAATATGACAATCAGATTGATATTTTTTTAAGTTATCGGATGCCAAAGGGATTGGAGGAGTTTTCATTTGAAGGATAAAGGGTTAATATCTCAGGATCAAAATAACAGATTTACACCCAAAACTATACAGCTTGGCACATCAGTAACCTGAACACAAATATAAAGTAACTTGACAATCCGAGCAATATTTTTCAAGTTATCAAATGCGAAAGGGATTGGAGGAATTTTCAATTTGAAGGATAAAGGGTTAATATCTCAGGATCAAATTATCAGATTTACACCAAAAACTATACAGCTTGGCACATCAGTAACCTGAACACAAATATAAAGTAACTTGACAATCCAAGCAATAATTTTCAAGTTATCGAATGCCAAAGGGTTTGGAGGAATTTTCAATTTGAAGGATAAAGGGTTAATATCTCAGGATCAAAATAACAGATTTACACCAAAAACTATACAGCTTGGTACATGGGTAACCTGAAGATATATATAAAGTAACATGACAATTGGATTGATATTTTTGAGATATCTCATGCGAAATGGATTGGAAGAATTCTCAATTTGAAGGATAAAGAGTTAATATCTCAGGATCAAATTATCAGATTTACACCAAAAACTATACAGCTCGGCACATCAGTAACCTGAACATAAATATAAAGTAAATTGACAATCCAAGCAATAATTTTCAAGTTATCGAATGCCAAAGAAATGTATACAGATGCCGGATGGACAGATGGACAGATAAAGATGGATGAACAACGGATGGCCACCCCAGATGCCGCCATTATGTGTACCATACACAATATGGGTACACATACAAATTTGAATTTGTCTTTAACTCCTTGCATGCTGCTGGATATTCCTAAGTATCTTGCTAATGAAAATATGCGTACGTTGAGCACATTTAACCAAATTCTCCCTGGCAAGAATCCTCAATTTTTTGACCGATTGTTTCCAGGGTTCCCACTGATATCAGAAAATCAAATTTAAGCACTATTTAAGCACTTTTCAAGGACTCTGACCATGATTTTCAAGGACTGTTATAATTTTGATATGAACTTACAACACCATAGCAACACAAAGAATTTCAGTCTCTAGGACCTGATCTCTGGAAAACCCAACCAGCTAAATATATATCATTCTTTGAGTTCAACAAGGTGCCATCTGTAAAGCTAAAGCACTGCAGAGGATGATGCCTTGTTGCACTCAAGGGACAAAACAAAGATCAAATAAATGTGATTCCTGACCAATTTTGTAACATTGTATGTATGTGGGAGAGAGTTATCCTAAGACATATTTTCTCTGAGGTTATAGGTAAACTTTATTTAAGTACTTTTCAAGGGGAGTGATGGAAAATCAAGTACTTTTCAAGACTAGAAACAATTTCAAGCTCTTTTCAAGAAAGGGGCCAAAATTCAAGAACTTTTCATTTGAGTGGGAACCCTCATTTTTTGGATCAAATTTACATAAATTTTTCATCAAATCTAGTCATGGCTGCTACACAGCAGCCATGACTAGATTTGATGAAAAATATTTTGAAAATACTTAGCAGGTTAAGAGTTAAGTTAGAAAACCATTTACTTACTTTAAATGCGTTTCTTTAGGGCAAAACTCCAGCCTCTCATAATCTGAAATCAATTTCAAAATTAATTATGTGGAAGTAACTACACAAAATGCATAAAATTGCTTCCCAAAAATTTGCCTTCAAATTTTGAGACTTTTCTTTTTTTTTGCCTCTGCAACATAGTTTATTTCAATCACCGGAACAAACCCATTGCGACTGTTGCAGTGGGAGGTCATGAGCTACTGGCCAACCATTTTTATTCATTAATTTTCCCTTCAAGTCTTATTTCATGACACCCCCCACCCCCCACCCCACAACAAATGAAATGGCTCATTCTGATGATAAGTCTACAGCTTTGCTTCAAAAGAAATTTAGAACATATGGAGTAACAGATAATATCACAATATTTATTACGCATTCAAATTGAGTAACAAGTAAAATAAGAATATTTATCTAACAGTAGGAGAGATAAGTGTGGGAGCCGGGGTTCGAACTGTCGACCTCTAGCATACAAAGTGACCAATTTACCATGAGATTAAGAGATCCGGACCAACTAGGCTGATTGGTAATTGGCCTTTATACCTCGACCGTTACACTAATCTCCCCTTCTTTGAGCTTCACCACATGTGAATCTCACTCAGGTTCCTTAGAATGGTCGAAACACCTACAGTGCCACCTACTGCTGAGGATCCTGGACGAGCCCCCAAATGTAACAGGAGGAGAGATAAGTGCAGGGGCCAGTGTTCAAACCATTGACCAGTTGAACAAAACAAAACTGATTTACCATGAGACTAAGAGATCTGGACCAACTAGGCTGGTTGGTAAATGGCCTTTATATATCGAATGCTACATTTATAACACACTCAGAAGAATGATATAAAATAAACACAAGATTTAATTCCATAGAATCCAATGTGTAAATTGAAACAAAAAAAATCACTTGATTATAATTTTGATATACTGATGATCCGTCGTATAAAATAATTTTAGTGATGGCATGTTTCCCCTTTGACAGTGATTTCAGTTTAAACAATTATTGAAAACTGATACAGCAGAACCCTTTACCCAATGCACAGGATATAAAAAATTATTATTTTAATTATTATTTTTTCAAATTTTTCAAAAAGGTTCAACAAACCATACCATGTAACACCTCAATGGAATGAGCTCGATGACCTCATTCCAATGAGGGGGTCAAATGATATGGTTTTGTAGATAATTGTTGTTTTCAATTGCTCAATTTATATATTATGGAGATAGATGCGGCCGATTCTTCAGATAAATGCAATTCTTTCCCCTAATGAAGCTAAATAAATACTCAGGATGGTAAGTCATGTTTGTTGACAATATGTGCACACCATAAGTTGTCACTTTAAGGGCAGCAGTCATGCATCAAAAGCATGACGTTTTCCAGCTAACTGGCTGTAGCACACGGTATAAATAGCAGTTTTGAATGAGACCAATGTCGTTTTGTTGACAAGTAAACCAATGAACATCAGATAGTGCTAAACACCAGGATTTATGTGAGAAAATATCTTCATCTGTATCATGTAATTGATGAGATAGAATTTTACAAGGATACAATCTGAAAACCAAAATGAATCCACTGATTTTTCATGATACAGTGGAATCCTGTTAATTGAATATCCATTTTGCCAGTGAAAATTATTCAATTAACAGGAGTATACAATTAACAGGGATTTGGTTAGTTTCTTGTGTTCTGGGGGTAAACTGAGCATTCATTCTATTACATGTTGTTTGACAGAGCTCATAGAGCTCTGTCAAACAAGATATAATAAAATAAATGCCTGTTTTGGATGTAGTGGGGCCAAAAAGGTTGATAAATAAGGGGAATTTGGTGCATGTCACAGTAATTTTTTCGACATATTACAAAAATTTATATACAATTAACAGGAATTTACTCTACAACCCATATGCAATTAACAGATCAAATTTGTACTGAAGGTATGGTAAATGGTTTTGTGTTTGAAAATTATATTCAGTTAACAGGGATATACAATTAAAAGATATCCAATTAAGTGGGTTCCACTGTACTGTTTATTCTTCTCATCAGCAAAACAAAACTCAGTATTTTCAGTCATCAGCTGGGAGATTTAACCCTTTACCCAACGTAATGGCCAAAACTGGCCAGCGCTATTCAAAAAAATCGCCAATTAATTTTCAATATTTTTTTCACTTTTTGTCTCAAAAAAATAGGTTATGACCCCTCTTTGTTCTAAAGAGGGGTCATAACCTATGTTTTTGAGACAAAAATAAAAAAAATTAGTTATTCAAAAATTTTATTTGCAACTGTCGTCTGCTTTTCATGTTAGGTAAAGGGTTAATGGAGGAGGAAATAAATTAGGCGAGACAAAGTCTCATACTGGAAATAATTCTAATGTTTGAATGAGATATTTGTAACTTCAGTGTTACAATACTGCTTTATAATTTTGCTATCAAACTACATGTTCACTGAAGTCAAGAAATCGTCCTGATAGCTGGTATAGGAAAAAATATGGTCTGCAAAGAAAATAGTTGCCATATCAAATTTCTTACTGCACAATTTGCATTAATATACACTTGAGTGAGAACACCATGTGAATGGTTGTTGATATTGTTGAAAATCTCTTGATGGGTTCTATATAGACTCTTCATAATAATCGACTATCAACCAATGATCACACAGTTTGAATGACAGCAAAAAATAGAGAGTAATTGCTTGACTGGACTTGTTAATATAATAATTCATGAGAGGTGAGGGATGTTGTATAAACACGAGTGCGCGAATACGCACGAGTGTTACAATATAGTCCCTCGCCTGAAATGAATTATTTCACGTAACCAATCCAGTCAAGCGATTACTCTGTTTATTACTTTTCATTATTAACGATAATTATATTATTTAACCCTTTACCTAATGTAATGGCCAAAACCGGCCAGTGCTATTCTAAAAAATCGCCAATTAATTTTCATTATTTTTTTCATTTTTTGTCTCTAAAACATAGGTTATGACCCCTCATTGGAACGAGCTCGACGAGCTTAACGGGTCTTAACCTATGTTTTTGAGACAAAAAATGAAAATAATGGTTATTCAAGAATTTTTTTTTGCAAGTGTCGTCTGCTTTTCATGTTAGATAAAGGGTTAAAAAAACCCCCAAAAAACAATGAAGTCCCCATTACACCCATGGGAACGCATCTATGTTTGTGCGCACAGATACATGATCCAATTGTTGATTGCATAATTCACATGTGAAATTATCGTTTATAATCAAACCAGGAAATCCCAGTAAATCACACTTTGGAAAGTAATAAATTGTAGAAAATTTACATACAGAATTGAAAATTTTAATGAAAGTCAGAAACTCATTTTGTCTAATATTATGTTATATTTCAAAACAATATTGTAGCATTGGGAAGGCTTCAAACCATGCCTTGTCGCCAGAATATTTGTGTAACTTCATGTGGGAAAGAATTACCCGCTCCAAAACAAGCATCTCTGATGAGATGGATGAGAGGGATTCTTTCCGTATGAAATAAACCAATATGAGGGATGACTACCCACCCAATACAGGTAGTCATGATTATCCCTCCCTTGTATGACATAGCCAAACACTGCAATTATTTCATGCCTATTTATATTGCTTTGAAAAGACATTAGCCTCATTGAAGACTGTAATTTGCTATACTTCAGTGAGTGGGAAAACTTCACGCTTTTTATGCATGATTTCTGTCTTTAATCAATTGAAACCAGACACTGCTTTTCAGTCCAGGACCATGATGCGACCTGAAATCATAAAATAGATAGTTTGCTACATGAATTTGTATGGTAGACCAATAGATATATTCAATGTGTAGCCCAAAGGCTGCACTTTGAAAGTATTTGTTAGTCTACCCCCAAATAATTAAGATGGACTCTTCCCACTGATGGCACTGAACTGACATGGAAGATCTTATCATTGTTAAAAGGGTTAAAGAGGCAACTGATGTGCATATACTGTCATGAAACATGCCTTGAAATCTAATATATTTGTTTGCTTTGTATAGGAAGAAGCCCTCTCATCCATCTCATTAGAGATGCTTGTATGAGGGGGTTGGGGGGGGGGGGGGGAATTATCAGAGCTATTATCTATCCCTTTACCTAACAGAGTATTTTTAAAAAATACATTCAAATTCACATTTTTCGAAAACAAATTTCACAATTTTTCAATAAAACCATGTAAATATGGATATCATTAGCTTGATCACCTGGTTCTAATGATATCCATATTTGTATGGTTTTATTAAGAAACGTCTGAGATATTTTAGGCCATGATAGGCTTATCCATGGGTCATACAACTTTTCACCCTAAAAATTCAAGACTTTTTCAAGGGTTTTTCAAGACCTAATATCAGATTTTCAAGGGCTCTAAAAACCTTCACTAAACCTACCTTGAATGTTGGATTCATCAAACAGTGCAGAGTAATGACCAGTTTTCCTCTCAGTTAATATCTTTTTAAAATTTGCTGTGATTCCAAAAACAGTAAGGTATGCCGTTTTTGGTGATTTGTAATTGTGGGCAAAGTCCATAGTACTTCAGGTTTTAGTGTTTCATTTTTCAAAACGGACGGCATAATTGAAGATTGTTTTAATATTTTAGACTATGCACCAACTGATGGGAACTGCGATAACATTTCTGTCTTTTTTGCGAAGCTCAAAATAATAGTCGGCTGAATTGCCATTACTTTTAAAGATGTGTGTTTCTCTGGCTGCGCTCATGAGATTTCAGTGCATATTCACCCATTTCCGAAAGATTTATGATTTTTTTATACGTACAACAAAAAGCTGCATGCACATTTTGCTTCACCTCCCTGACCCACTTGCATTCATTCACCCATGATGGATTGTAAACACATGTTCCCATTATGCCAATGACCATGTGAAGGGAGATAACTGGAAGAATGTTGGCATTACGTTCCACCACTGTTTTGCTCGACCCGTACCGTCCTATCTAAAAAATGACATGTTTGCCATTTCATTTTGAATAAAAACGTTATCTAACTTTTGAGAATACCCAGAAAAATAAACAAGCAAACTTTTAGCATTATGTCCTGACCGTATGACTGGGAAGTGTTGAAAATTCAAGGGCTTTTCAAGACTTTTCCCAACATTCAAGGGTTGCTCAAGGGCTAATCTCAAATTCAAGACTTTTTCAAGGCAAAGGCCATTTTCAAGAGTTTTTCAAGAGCTGTGAGAACCATGTTATCCTGCTTAATTTTCTGGTAATTTTTATGTTAGGTAAAGGGTTAACTGAGAATTATCCAATTAAATGGTCTCCACTTCAATTAAAAATAGATGAGAAAAATTTTAGAAAAATATACCTAACCCGCACTCTCCAACAGCTACCACTTTCTCCTTGTTGTTTTCTACTATACCTAACAAATCGTCTAGATAATTATTCTCATCACCACTCTGTTCAAACTCTGCACATCTGGTAGGATGACAACCAACTGTACTGTACAAGGAATCTAGAATACAAACAAATCAAAAGTTAATTATTTATTTATTGGTGATTAAGGTCACATACTTCTGAACAATGGCTAATCAGGATCATGACAGTTTTACGGTTTGTGGAAGCCGGAGTACCCAGAGAAAACCACCAAGCAATGGTGAGAAACTGTCAGCTCCCCAACATACCAACTCCACACAAGCAGGGTAAGCACTGGTTGAAGACAGGTGCACCATCGACGTGTAGTAAGTCTTAGTACACAATGCCACTGTGCCCCCACATACGCAATGGGGGTGAAGTGTCTTGCCCAAGGACACAACACGGTTGTTGTAGGTGGGATTTGAACAGAGGACCTCTCGGCTTGCAGCCTGCACCTCTACCTGCAAGCCGAGAGGTCCTCTGTTCGAATCCCACCTGCGACAACCAGTTAAATCAATTTGTGATAGAATTACTTGAAATGAATCTCAACTTCATCTCGTGTTGATTGAATATAATTTAATTTTCTTCAATTATACAGGATTTGCTTGCATATGACTTGTCAAGATGACTTTTTTACAACTCCAATGTCAGGCCTTTAGATTAACCCAATTTCACACCGTTTACAGGTTTGCTAAATTAATGAAGGTGCAAAGACATCAAGAAAAATATAAAAATTCTGTGTGCCTATTCTACATTTGAGAATAACTTCCATCAAATATGACCAGAGAAGCACAAAGAAAGGCATGACAATTTATTTATTTATTGGAGCTTAACAACACTTTCGACAGCCAGGGTCACCTCCTGTCAGACAGTTTTACAGGTGGAGGAAGCGAAAGTACCTGGAGAGAATTACCAAGAAATGGTGAGCAACTGTAAGACTCCCCAACGTACTAACTCCACACAAGCAGGGTTAGCATTGGTTGAAGACAGATGCACCATTGATGTGCATTACGCCTTAGTACATAGTGCCACTGTGCCCCCATGTGGGCAATCAGGATGAAGTGCCTTGCCTAAGGACACAATGCAGTCACCACTGGCAGGGATCGAACCGTGGACCTCTCAGTTTGAAGTTTAATGCCATAACCACATAGCCACTGCACTCCAAGCAGATCAATAAAACATAACAGGATAAGACTGTTATTTCTGGTTTGAATGCTAAATAAGGGCAAAATGGTCTGCCCAAAATAAATTAATTTAAAGTGTTTTTACTGTTGTATGAATATTTTCTTTTTTTCTTGCCCATCTGTCAAAAAACATCGTGCACATGTCTAATTAACTGTAACTGCACCAGGTGTAATAATGTGAGAAGTCAATGAATTTCATTAACATGTTACCCCCAAATAATTATTCATAATTGTCCACTGAAAAATGTTGAAACTGAGCAAGACTACATTCATTATAACACCGATAAATTAATTTACAAATCAGTATTTATTTTGGTAGTTCAGACTCGTTTTCCTCTTGAGTGTTCAAGACTGAGTGTGTTAGCCTATTTAATCCTTAAAGGCCTATTTCCGACTTTTATGACATCAGAACAGGTGCCTTTAACATGCCATTATGAGGAGGTCCTCTTGACAACAGACAAATTAGGTAGGTAGTGATTTCCAGTCAAGTCTTGGCTGCCTTAACAGGCAGCCTAGACTTACTACAAATCACTGCTAAGCCACTGGATGTATACAGGCTGTGGGCTGGTGGGAATTCAGGACACTTGTCCAGGCCCTTTAGGGATAAAAAACTACGAAAATGTCATCTGCACAAATACTGAAATGACAGATTCAGTGTTCATAATATATGACATCATTTAATATATCCTTGATATAAATAGCAAAGAATTTTACCACCACCTCAGTGTACATTATAATACAGTGGAGCCCACTTAACTGGATGTCTCTTAACTGAATAACCCTGTTAATTGAATATAATTTCCCAACACAAAACCATTTACCATACCTCCAGTACAAATTTGACCTGTTAATTGAATATAGGTTACAGAGTACACTCCTGTTAATTGAATAAAAAATCTTGTAACCTGTCGCGAAATTACCCTGACTCTCCCCAGTTTTCCTTTGTTTATAGACCTATTTGGACTCAGTACATCCCAATACAGGCATTTAATCTATTATATCTTGTTTGACAGAGCTCATAGAGCTCTGTCAAACAAGATATAATAGAATAAATACAAAGTGTATATCTTGAATACAGGAATGTGACACAATACCTGTTAACCCTTTACCCAACATAACGGCCAAAACCGGCCAGCGCTATTCACAAAAATCGCCAGTTAATTTTCATTATTTTTTTCATTTTTTGTCTCAAAAACATAGGTATGACCCCTCATTGGAATGAGCTCAATGAGCTCGTTGCAATGAGGGGTCATAACCTATGTTTTTGGGACAAAATTTGAAAAAAAAAATAGTTATTCAAGAATTTTGCTTGCAAGTGTTGTCTGCTTTTCAGGTTAGGTAAAGGGTTAATTGAATACTCCTGTTAATTGAATAATTTTCATTGGCAGAGCAGCTATTCAATTAACAGGGTTCCACTGTACAAGCAAATACTTTAAATTAAATGGAAAAAATTGAAATGAATTATCTGTCACATTATAGGAGAATGAATGTGGGATGAGCATATTACGCTGTATGAATGTGGGATTAGCATGTTATGTTGTATGAATTCATACAATTTATCATGCCCATCCCACATTTATACTTCAATAAAGCAACAGATACTTTATCAATTCAAATGAGAAAACTTAAAATCTGGCAAAAGGTGTGAGACAATTTATTAAGACAATATTGCTGCCAAGTATTTAAATTTTTACAAATTCTTATCATAAGGTTCAGCATTAGAAGAAGAGTGAAGCTGGTCAATAAAACAGTAGATAATGTTTCAGAAAGAGAGAGGTTGCTATAGTGATGTAGAGTAAATATAGTCATAATCCTTTATAATTTAAGGTATTATTTCTTGGCGAAATGCATTCATGTTTCACTCACTGTTTCTGAAACAGGCTTATTAGGCGAGGTGAAACAGATACGTGTTTCAGTTTGAAGCTGATCATGTTCAAAAAACAAGTTTAGCTGACTGGGCTGTTTATGCTATTTCTGCTTGAGATTGTCATGTAATAATTAACTACTAACCGCACTCGACGTTGCTTAACTTCGGTGATCTGATGAGAACTGGTTACCACGACACCACTGCACCCCGCTTCATTAATTAATTTTTTGATGATTACTCCTATAATTAATGTTTGGAATCTAATATTATAGTGCCAGTTGAAATATTGTCCACTCATGGAAAGCGACCTGTCTACGGTGACCTTACTGTACATTTCATGCGTGATGCAATGACCGAAGTACGTTACTATTTCACCTCAAAAGTAATTTATTTATTTATTGGTGCTTAACCCTTTACCCAACGCAGACAATATCAAAATTTATTATTTTAAATATCATTTTGTTTACATTTTTCAAAAAACTTCAACAAAACCATATCATGTGACCTCTCATTGGAACGAGTTTGATGAGGTCGTTCCAAAGAGGGGTCACATGAGATGGTTTTGTTGAAATCCTTTGAAAAATAGTATTTTTTCAGCTACTGAATTTACATATTACGCAGGCAGATGTGGCCGATTCATTGGGTAAAGGGTTACTGCGACATTCAAGGCAATATTGTGGCAATACAGTGAAACCTTGTTAATTGAATAGCCACTTTGCCAGTGAAAATTATTCAATTAAAAGGAGTATTCAATTAACAGGGATTGTGTCACTTTTCTGTATTCTGTCGATACACTTAGCATTTATTCTATTATATCTTGTTTGACAGAGCTCAATGAGCTCTGTCAAACAAGATATAATAGATTAAATGCCTATATTGGATATACTGAGGCCAAATAGGTCTATAAACAAAGGAAAACCAGGGACAGTCAGGGTAATTTCTCGACAGGTTGCAAGATTTTTTATTCAATTAACAGGAGTTTACTCTATAACCCATATTCAATTAACAGGTCAATTTTGTACTGGAGGTATGGTAAATGGTTTTGTGTTTGGAAATTATATTCATTTAACAGGGTTATTCACTTAAGAGATATCCAATTTAGCGGGCTCCACTGTAGTAATTTAACTATTTGAATGCAATAAGTTTATCTTGGACAACACTTTGACTACTATATCTCTCTTATCATACAGTAGAATTACCATTTGTTTTGGCTAAGTCCAGAGCTTCCTTTGAGTCTTTCAAACTTCCTCCAGTAATGAATATCTAAAACAAAATAATAAACAGGAAAATTTATTCCTTTCATAAATGAAAGTGTCAATGACACTGTAGCTTAACTTGACTGTGTGTTGTGTTTAATGAAAAGGATAATGTTCAATGTTTATGAAAAGATTATGAAATAAGACAAGAATTGTGATATTGAGAATATTTTAATTTCTGTTCCCTGTATGTTATGTTTTCAATAAAAATAATTTGAGGTGCAGAGTGTACTAAAGAACTGGTTAATGTAGCCCTCATAGTTAATGTACGTCAACCAAAGTTACCAAGTTACAGAAAAATTATTCCAAAACGAGTCATCCTATCAATTTACAATGAAATCCCTTCATAAATACAGCCTTTAGACTTGTGCTAATGGTTTTTGGGCTTTGGGCCTGTGTAGCCATCACGGTTTACCAATCGCAACCAAATGAAATCCCTTCATGAATACAACCTGTAGACTGTGCTAAAGGTTTTCGGGTTTTGGGCTCTAGCAGCCATCACGATTGATCGATCGTGACCAAAAGGGGACGTTCTCATCTAGACATGACCTCAAACCTGCATATGAAATATGAAATTTTGTGACAAGAACTACGGGGTGTAACCTGTGCTAAAGGAAAATGAGAACAGACTCACAGACTTACAGACTCACAGACTAACAGACTTCCGCACGCTTGATGGCAAAAGCTTATCCTGACTTTGTCAAGTTAAGCTAAAAAATTATCTCACACAGAATTACTAAAGGCCATGTAGCTTGCAACAGCCCATGGAATGGGAAGCAGATCTCCCCATAATAGAAACTGAGGAGTGTGCATCGAGGCAAGTGGTGCTGCGGAAAACATAACTTATGATTCAATACAACAAATGATTAAAGACGATTAGCCACCAAAATGAATTATGGCGAAGTGTAATGATTTGGGGACTGAATATGAAGTACTGCATACTCTGGGAATAGGGACCAGAGAAGCCAGAAAATTTAATTTCATTCAACTGGTGTAAGGCCCCACAAAGTAGATCTTCTGTTTCCTGGGCCATTTTCTGTAAAATTGTTTGTGGGTAGTCAGTTTTTTATTTTATTTTTGTAATTATTTCTTTGGAATCAAACGTTCATGTTCTTGGTTTGTTTCATATTTTAGGCCTCATAATCTACAGAACAGAATGTCTGGTGATGTATTTCATTCCTTTAGTGCAAGAAGGCTTTGCAATGCTAAAGCATTGCAAAGCCTTGTTTCACTCAAGGGACAAATTTATAAATTGTATTAACTTGGGTAAAATATCAGACATAAACCCTTCAATTTTTAGTTTTTTATGTTTGCATTGGTTATAAAAAGAGTTTATGCGGCAGCCAAAAGGACCACGCAGGAGGGCCTGAGAAACAGATTTTTAACTTTTTTAGGCCGACTAAATCAATATGAACTGGGTATTAAAAAAAATAACAACGACTTTTGGTTAACTGGTTGAGGGCTAGATTATTTTTGGAGGTGTGAATTTGTTATTCAGAATTTTTTTATTACAAATTATTGAAGACAGAACAAATTTATATGAACAAAATATTATTTGCGTTTGATCAAATATCAAACATGAACAAAGAAAATACTGGCTTTTGTTCCCTCATTTATCTGAAAGCCATGATAGTGCCTTCTAGTACTCAACCAGTTAAATACTGAAATACTGTAAAGCTCTAAATTATATAATTGCATAAACCGCTTATTTATCATTGAACAGCCACCTTGGCAGACTATCTGTGCTTTAACATATCTCAACCATGGCACTCTATCTACAACAGAAAAACAGAATCGATAGTAGGCGAGAACCAGCTTTTTATAACTTTACAATGGGTTATATCCCCATATTATCATTTTGAGACCACTTATCTCAATACAGGTCCTCAGCAATCCCTGTAACAATAGAGTGACAATATCCTGCACCCTTCAAAAATGCATTATACCAGCCTCATTACATCTGCCAAAATGCACCTGCCTAAATACATCCGCCAAAATGCACCCGCCAGAATTTGAGATATATATGGCTGAGCGTAGTCCCCCTGCCTCTGACGTAATGCACAAAAGCATGAAACCAGTTGGGCTAAACTATATATGGGATAACCCTACAATAGGTCCCCTCGAACTCTCTGAGTTGTTAAAGAAATATCCTAAATTATATAAATTAACTCTAATTTTAACCCTCAAGGGCCTAATTCCGAATTATGATCACGTTTTACAGCAACAGAACAGGTGTCCCAACATGCAGTCTCTGTGGGAAACTTGCATGTTACATTCTAAGTGCCTTGACAATCGTTTCTAGGGAACACTTTCCCTAGAAACAACTGCAAAGCTGCAGGATGTAAATCATCTTTAGTTTTGCTCTTCAGATTTCAGTTCTGAGTCTCCCAATTTTGTAGTAATATTGGAAGACACTGCAGGGCAATAAAAATGTCCAATAAGGGGGTTCAATTTTCATGAGGGATTGCCTGAGAATCAAAACAATTTTTTTTTGCCTAATCATAGAAATCACCATTTATATTTAATTATTTTTTAATCCAAGACATAGCTTATAGACCCTCATTCTAATGAGGTGTAGTAAATTTGGTAGATAATTTATCCTGTCGGCGATGCCAGTGTGGTAAATTTGGTAGATAATTTATCTGTGATCCATTAAAGAAACAGCAATACAATGTTCCGATAAAAGAATTACCAATGTTTAGGAATCTAATGACATGTCTGGTCGGTACGAAGTAACTTTAATGAACGGCAAGAATAGAGTTAATCTCAAACAAGAGCATATCACGGGAGATAATCAAACCACTGGAAGTGTTTACCTTGAGAAATACCCACCTCCAGCAGTCATTCTCATTACAGAGGACTCATAAGGTGTTTTTGAGGGAAAATAAAGAAAAAGTGTTGCCATTAATCATGTTAGGTAAAGTATTAATATAAAGACCAAGTTATGGAGAATAAAACTTTAATCAGCAATTACCTTCCTCAAACCAATATCAACGGCCCTTTGTAAAACATCCGGTAAATCACCTGAAACAATAACAAAAACATACTTCATCTGAGCAGCCTGAAAATAAAGTGCAATTTTAATCCTGAAAAAAATTATGCTTCAGTGACTGTACTTCATTTTAACTGAGATTAACATTACTTCAGATAAAAGTTTTCAAAGCGTGTTAACCCTTAAGTGCCCATGAAGCCACAAACTGCCCATTTTATATTGCTCTGAAAAAGTTGTCCCAAATGTATTCTTCCTTTAGAACTCTACTGGTAGGATGCATTTATCTTAACAGTGTTCTACATCATTGTTGGCTGCCTGTACAGGCAGTTAACAATAATGTAGAAACACTGTTAAGTCATCTGTAGCTGTGTACATGTATACATGGCAGTTATTAACCCTTTACCCAATGAATCAGCCACATCTGCCACCAGAGTAATATGCAAATTCTGCAGCTGAAGAAATTTAATATTATTTAAAAAAAAATTTCAACAAAACCATATCATGTGACCTCTCTTTGGAACGAGCTCATCGAACTCGTTCCATTGAGGGGTCACATGATATGGTTTTGCTGAAATATTTTTTTAAATTTTAAAAAATGCTATTCAAAATAATAAATTTTGATATCGTCTGTGTTGGGTAAAGGGTTAATGTAAAATTAATCTGTGGACTGAAGGGTTAAATGGTAGAGTGCCAAATTGTTTTGGGCTGTCTATATTTCTTCCTCCAAATTTGTTTTGATTTAGTTTATTGGGAAAAACCTGTGGACACTCTCCATTATCTGTTTCATACAAACAAAACATCAGTTGCTTTGATGAAAGTATGAAGCATATTCAAAGAATGTAAAGCCTGCATCATGATACCAATCACATCAAACCTTTACCAGTACCTTACATGACAAGAAAATGACACTTACACAAAAATGAATTGAATAACTAAAATTTTTATGCAGCCAAGACACAGCTTAAGACCTCTCACTGGATCAACTTGTTCTCATGTGGGAGCATAATCAATATTTTGAACACAAAATTTTGTAAAATAAAATTTGAATGGCCACATTTGGCCATTATGCCTAGTAATAATTTTTATCCCATAAAAGACAGTTTATTCGAACAATAAAAGCTTTGGATAAATTTTTGCTTTATTCACCTTGTAGGGTGATAAATTTTCCCCCTAGATTTAACACTGAAAAAATTTATTTCTACAGTAGAGACGGACTTGTCCTCTGACCTCTACTGCATTTGTGTAGCATAATTAACAGTTCAATTGTTGTTTTCTTTAAACCTTTTTGAAAGCATTACACAATGCCAGCAGAAAACACTACACATTGTTCATTTAATGAAGTATTTTTGCAAGTTTATCTCAAGTTTGTAGGGAAATTATGTTTAGACAGAAATGTAACACTGTGCCTTTTTTAGTTTTGGCAGTTTTGCTTGTCATCGAATTGGACCCATGAGCTCCTCATTTCTCGTTGTTTTGGGTAGCGAGTAACAGCACAATTTTGCTGCGACTGCCCTATAAAAGATTTATGGGATAAACAAAACCTGATCACTGGTGCCTGTGGTGGAAGTCCTTTAAACTGTGCAACTTGGGTATAAAATATTGACTGAACTGGACTTTATATTCTTATTGCAGTCAGGATTAGCCATTGTGCAGAAATATATGATCGTAAACACCAATAAATAGATATTTATATAGAATAAACGTATAATGTTTTCAAGTAAAAAAATTATTCTACTTGTAGAATTAAGAATGAAACCGACTCGCCAGAGGCTCATCGGTTTCATTCTTAATCCTACTCGTAGAATAGTAAACGCTCGAGGATCCGGACATGGTGACACATACATCTGCAACTGATTGTTGAGATGCGTTGCAAATAAGTCTATCATAGGCTGCTCCCATTGGTAGCAAATCTAACTCGTTTGTAGAGAGTCCATTCTGACAGCAAAAAGCGACCCCTTCGTGAAAGGGAGTCCGCTAATACGTTCTGACAACCCGGAATATGACGGACCGATAGGAGAACCTGATGTTCTAGTACAAACAGAAGAATTCTTTCCGTCAGCTTGAACAACGGAATGGAATGAGTGCCTCCCTGATTCCGAATATACGCTACCACTGTTGTATTGTCGGATAGAATTTGCATGTGTGCATTCTGAATAACGTCCATCCAATGATGTAGCGCAAGCCAAAATGACATCATTTCTTTGATGTTTATGTGCTTGATTAGGAACTGTGGATCCCAAAGACCCTGGCACTTCAAATCCGTTGGGCTCAGTGTTGCGCCCCAACCTATTTACTGGCATCTGTCATAACTGTAAAACTCGGATCCGGCAATTGCAGTGGCACTCCCTGAGTTAACCACTGAATGTCTGCCCAAGCCTGAATCACGTTTCACTTGATTTGACAAGAGGATGTACGTATCGAGCGAATGAATCTTAACCCTCCAATTCTGAGTCAGAAAGATTTGGAGAGGACGAGTGCGTAGCCGCCCCATTGGAATGAGATCCGCGGCCGCTCTGCACAGACCTATCAGTCTCATGAATTCTCTCGCTGTAAACCTGTCTGAGTGAAGACAATAGCGAGCGTAACAACTGACTAACTTCGCTCCGGTTAACGGCAGATGAACAAGATTGTTGTGCGTTTCGAAACTCATCCCCAGGTGGGTGAACGACTTGGACGGCACCAGATCTGACTTCCCTTCGTTTACTATGAAACGGAGATGTTGGAGCAATAGAAGCAGTTTCTGCACATCGTTCTAAAGCGTTAACTCGTCGTACTGAAAAATATTGCCCAGGTAGGCCGACGTTACCGCAGACGAATGAGCTCGGAAATGAGTCATTACCGAGTTCATTATTCGAGTGAAAGCCCAGGGCGCTAGATTCAGACCGAAGCACATCGCTCGGAACTGATATACGACTCCTAGGACAGCGAAGCAAAGATACTTTCTGAACGCCGGATGTACCATGACGTGAAAGTAAGCATCCTTGAGATCTATGCTCGCATCATAGTCGTTCACTCGAATGCTCGCTCCGACCGATCGAATGGTCTCCATATAGAATTTAGGAGCCAAGATCAGCTTGTTTATCCAGCTCAGATCTATGACTGGACGGAACGAGCCATCTGGTTTCAGAAGCAGAAAAGGATGGCTGAAGAAATCTGGAGATTCCTGGTTTTCTACGACCTCGATGCGCTCTTCACTAAAAGAGACTGGACTTCTGATAGAAGCGAGGCTCTTTTCTGCTGATTTGACAAAAGTTGAGTCCATCTTAGACTTCGAGTTAACGGAGGTTTTCCTTTGAAGGACAGTTTCAGTCCTTTCGATATAACCCCTCGAACCCAAGGGTCCTCCGTAATTAATTTCAATTGTTTGAAAAACTCGACAGTCTTCTGCCCACTGGAATGCGACAAAGGTTTAAACCATCACCTCTTTGATCTGCGTGGCTTGCGGAAGGAGAAACCATGTCCTCCACGGCCCGCACCTCGCCCTGTCGACCTAGGGGCATCTGACCGGTTGTTTCGGCCAGAGTTACCGCCCACTATTTGAGTCGCTACCTTGACGGTCTCTATAGTAAGACCTACATGACACATAGGAACTTCCCTTGGATGTATTCGCCCCAGAAGTGCCTGTCCTACTCTACTCCGCTGACTCTGACTTATAGAAGCGAATTTGAATAGCAGAGAGTCTGAAGCTTTCTTAGTTATCTGATCATAGATTGCAGAAAGCTTGCTGTCGAAGAGAAGCTCTCCGGAGACCGGAGCGACTCTGAGAGAGTTTTTTCACCTTACTATCCATGCGCGTGGATATAGCAAGGGCAGCATCATGTGTAACCAACTCCAGATTGCCACTGAAAGGGCAGAGTTATACGTGGAGAATGGTATGGCCCTCGAAAGAACTCTTAAGGAGGATCGTACATCCTGGAATTCTTTCCTTCGAGACGTAATGATAATGCTCTGGTAAGGTGAACTGCATACGATAATGCGTCTAAACTAGCTGTTTTAGACGATATTGTCGTTTCCAACGTCATGGTTGGAACTGACATAGACGACGGTAAAGACAATTCTAGGTCTTCGGCCTGGTCGTCTAGACACAGAGGAACTCTCGGAATGCCCTGTCCTGCCGTTTTGAATTATTCCTTGAATTGATGAAAGGCAGATTAGTCATTGTGCAGAAATATATGATCGTAAACACCAAAAAGTTAAAAAATTTATAGTAATTTATATATTTTTTATACTTACCAATGACCCAGACTTAGCTGGTGCTAACTCCAACAAAACCAGGGCCAAACACAAATTTTGCCCCCCAATCCCCAAAATTTGCATCCAAAACAAAAAGAAATCATGTCCTAAAGGACCTCCATAGTACGCCTCTACTGCGCATGCGCAGTGACGCAGTCGTCCCGAAATTGGCGCCAATTATCATTCTTACTGGCAGTGCCTGGTCAGCGCTATGTACTCAGCGGGGAGGCAAGAGTTCCCAACTCCAGGGAGGGCCATCCCCGTCTGGGTCATTGGTAAGTATAAAAAATATATAAATTACTATAAATTTTTCAACATTTTTATACTGTACCAATGACCCAGACTTAGCTGAATAGTAAACAGGCTGGAGGGCCTAGGACATAGAGGAAAATCCAATAAGCTCAACTATATAGTAAAGAGGTAACCCCTTAAGGAGAAAAGGAGTATTAGGCTTTACATGTATCTTTCTTATTTAATATTAAATTAGAAAGATACACTACCCTTAATAATTGAGCACAATAACATTCATGTTCTCTATTAACATCCAGTATAACCCTTATACTAATTATTTTTAAAGCAAGCCAATAAATAAAGTAGTCCAGAGAATTGAGACTCTTTATAATCATTTAAAAGTGTCCGAGTATTGTATATTAAAGCCCGCTTGACACTGGACATATACAAATGCTTCACACCGAGCTACACTTTAAAAATAAGACATGAATGAATTTAAACATTAATATTACACTTTAAAACCATCCCGGAAGCGACTCAGAAATACTGACTTGGAGGAGGCATTCCCTTGCTTTTCACTATAAAGCAGGTGACCTAAGGGAACACCCGCCCCCCCCCCCCCCTTCCCCTTGCCCTGGGTCAAATAGCCCAGAGCGAAGAGGGCAGCCGGACGGAGTCACTGCCGGAACAGAAAGCCTGCATAACTATAGTTGCAACTGTTTAGTGGACGACATTCTGAGCAACAGATAACGGACCTAAACAATGCAGGTCTCCAGAAATGGACTCAATATTTCTGAGATAAAAATTCGTAAATGTGGATGGCTGAGACCAATAAGCAGCCTTCATTAAATCTGTAATAGCAACACTATTAACATAAGCCCAGGAAGTAGAAAGAGCTCTTACTTCATGAGCAGAAATCTTAAGCACAGACTGCTGAGAAGAAGATAAATCTTCATAAGTAGTACGGATAGTTAACTGAATCCATCTAGCCATAGAATGGACTGAAATGTCCTTTCTATTAGGCATCAAAGACAGAAAGAAACGTTTTCGTCCCTTTCTGATAAACTGAGATCTCTGTTTATAGATACGTAGTGCTCTAACAGGACAGAGTAAAGGCCTACGCCCGTCTGAAGACGGAAGAGCCTTAATAACAATAGGTTCCGGATATTTATTAGGAGCCTGATTCTTAGCTAAAAAACCCACATTAGTAGTGAAGGTGATAGTGTTCCCAACACTACGATAATGAGAATCATCCACCGATAGTGCATGAAGCTCACTGACTCTTCTGGCAGAAGAGAAAGCTAAGAGAAAAGCTGTCTTATAAGATAAGAATTTGAAATCTACTGTCCCAAGAGGTTCAAATGGCTTTTCCTTCAATTTAAGGAGAACCCAAGCTAAATTCCACTTAGGAATTAATCTAAGAGTTCTGGGTCTATTTATCGAAAAGTTTCTAACCAACTTCGATAAAGAGACATTAGATCCAATTTGTAAACTATCATGATGTGCATAGGTATCAGATAACATAGATCTATAACCCTTTATAGTAACAGGCTGCAGTTTGATTTCGTCAAACAAGTATACTAGAAAGTTTGCAATGTCTGGTATAGAGGGATCAAATATATCTACAGAATGATCCCTACACCAACGACGAAAAACCTTCCACTTAGCCGCATAGTTTAGCGAAGAGGAGGTCCTCCTACAGTTAGAAATCGCGTCCACTGCTCGTCCTGTAAAGTGCTTGCCATGCAAGAAGGACCGCACAACGGAAAAACGTGAAGGTTGAGACCTTGCGGGTTGTGATGGAGTTGGCGCGATTTCCCCTGCGAAAGAAGATCCTCTCGTGGAGGAAGCTTCCGCGGTAGGTCCCACAACAGACACCTGAGTAGATTTATCCACGGTCTCTGTGGCGACAGAGATGCTACCAACAGAATCTTGCATTGAGATTGTTTTATCTTTAGCAATACTTGTTGAATTAACGGCGCTGGAGGATACGCATATCCTATCATTCCGTCCCAAGGGATCGACAGAGCGTCTACTGCAAATGCTCTTGGATCCGGACACGGAGACACATACGTCTGCAACTGATTGTTGAGATGTGTCGCAAATAAGTCTATCATTGGCCGTTCCCATTGGTAGCAAATCTGATTGAATACTTGTTTGTTGAGAGTCCACTCCGACGGCAACAAGCGACCCTTTCGTGAAAGGGAGTCTGCTAGCACATTCAGACAACCCGGTATGTGACGGACCGAAAGAAGAACGTGATGTTCTAACGCAAACAGAAGGATTCTTTCCGTTAGATTGAACAACGGAACTGAATGAGTGCCTCCCTGATTCCGTATATACGCCACTACTGTCGTATTGTCGGATAGGATTTGGACATGAGCATCGTGAATAATGTCCATCCAGTGACGTAACGCAAGCCAAATTGACATCATTTCCTTGATGTTTATGTGCTTGCACAGGAATTGCGGATCCCAAAGACCCTGGCATCTCGAATCCGTTGGGATTAATGATGCACCCCAACCTGTTTGACTGGCATCCGTCATAACGGTAAAAATCGGCACCGGCAACTGCAGCGGAACTCCTTGAGTTAACCACTGAATGTTTGCCCAAGTCTGAATCTCTTGTTTCACTTGATCTGACAAGAGAACGTCTACATCGAGCGAATGAATTTTCACACTCCAATTCTGAGTCAGGAAAATTTGAAGAGGACGTGTGCGTAGCCGCCCCATCGGAATGAGATCCGCGGCGGCTCCGCACAGACCTATCAGTCTCATAAATTCTCCCGCCGTGACTTTGTCTGCGTGCAGACAATAGCGAGCGTAACAACTGACTAATTTCGCTCTGGTTAACGGCAGACGAACGAGATTGTTGTGCGTCTCGAAGCTCATTCCCAGATGAGTGAATGACTTGGACGGCACCAGATCCGACTTCTCCTCGTTTACTATAAAACCGAGACGTCGGAGCAATAGAAGAAGATTCTGAACATCGTTCTGAAGCGTTAACTCGTTGCCGTACCTCTGAAGAATGTCGTCCAGGTAGGCCGACGTTACCGCAGACGAATGAGCTCGGAAGTAGATCATTACCGAGTTCATTACCCGAGTGAAAGCCCAGGGTGCTAGATTCAATCCGAAGCACATGGCCCGGAATTGATACACCACTCCTAGGACTGCGAAGCGTAGATACTTTCGGAATGTCGGATGTACCATGACGTGAAAGTACGCATCTTTGAGATCTATGCTCGTTGCATAATCGTTCACCCGAATACTCGCTCTGACCGATCGAATCGTCTCCATATAAAACTTCGGAGCGACGATCAGCTTGTTTATCCAGCTCAAATCTATGACTGGACAGAACGAGCCGTCTGGTTTCGGAACCAGAAACAGATGGCTGTAGAATCCCAGAGATTCCTGGTTTTCTACGACCTCTACCGCGTTCTTCATTAAAAGAGACTGCACCTCTGATAACAGAGCGTCTCTTTTCTGTGGATTTGACGGAAGATGAGTCCACTTTGGACTTCTAGTTAATGGAGGCTTTCGTTTGAAGGATATCTTTAGACCTTCCGAAGTCACTCCTCTCACCCAAGGGTCATCCGTAATCGACGCCCACTCTTGTGAAAAACTCGACAACCTTCCGCCAACCGGATCGCGATAGAGGTTTAAGCCATCACCTCCTGGACCTGCGAGGCCTGCGGTAGGAGAAACCACGTCTTCCACGACCCGCACCTCGCCTCGTCGACCTCGGGGCGTCCGACCGATTGTCCCGGCCTGAAGGACGTCCCGAACGAGAGTCGCTATCCTGACGGTCTCTCGAATAAGACCAAGAGGACGCACCGGAACCTCTATAGGAACCTCTCTTGGGCGCATTAGACCCAGAAGTGCCTGTCTTATTCGTGTCTGCTGTATCCGACTTTTTAGGAGCCGATCTGAACAACAGAGAATCATTAGCTTTCTTTTTAATTTTATCATAAATAGCGGAAAGCTTGCCGTCAAAGAGAAGTTCTCCTGAGACCGAAGCGACTCTAAGAGAGTTCTTCACCTTAGAATCCACTAGTGTGGATGTAGCTAGGGCTGCGTCACGTCTAACCAACTCCAGATTTGCCACTGAAAGGGCGGAGTTACACGTGGAATAAGCTACTGCCCTTGAAAGAAGTCTTAAAGAGGATTGTATATCCTGAAACTCTTCCCCTTGAAGGCGCAGTGATAACGCCTTAGTAAGGTGATCTGCGTAAGATAAGGCATCTAAATTGGCTCTGTTAGACGCAATAGCTGTTTCCAACACCGCGGTTGGAATAGAAGCTGACGACGGTAATGATAGCTCTAAGTCTTCCGCCTCGTCGTCCATACGCAGAGGAACTCTCGGTATACCCTGTCCTGCCGTATCGAATTTATTCCTTGCATTAATGAAAGGCAGGTTAAGAGTATTAGCGGACAAGAAACCTGCTTTCCCCGTCCTGGAAGCAAGTTTAAATATAGCGTCGTTCAATAATTCAAATGTTCTTGCAACATTATTGGACTGCGACGGAAACTCGGGAGCGATGTCCCTGAACCGCTCAAAAAATTCAGAGTCCAATGACGCTATAATTCTCTTGTCCGGAAGCGCAGCAGTCTGGCCCGACGGAACAACTTGAGGCAGAAAGTGCCGGATGAAGTCCACGGCAGCTTTATGTTGTTCCGAAAGGGATAGCTCCAATTCATCCGTATCCCTTTCACCATCCGGTCGGACCTCCCGATGTTCCCGGTCGTCCGCCCCCGATGCTTCGGCGGAGCGTACCGACCCAGCGCCGTCGGATAATTCTCGATCCGACACCGTTTCTGTCGGCTGCTGGGATTCTGCGATAAGCTGTGCTATCTGCACAAGAATGTCCGACGTCGAGACCTGCGGAGGCGCAGTCTTTCGCTGCTTCGCCGAGGGCAGCTCCGCATCAGATGGCTCCCGCATACTTTTCCTATGCGAACGTCCGGAGTCCATCGGTCTCGAATCCCTGGCTGCCGGATGGTGTGACCTGGTCGCCGAAGAATCCTTCATCGGCAAAGCTGGTAAAATATCGGCGGTCACGCAGCCAAGGTGCGGTCGTGTGCGCTGACGAGAAGAGGAAGCCTTAACAGTCTCTGCGGACTGCTTATACAACGGAGCGTCCCGAGCGACGGACGTATGCTCCGCTAAAGACACATTTTGTACCACAACATCTGGTCCCAGATGTTGTTGTACGAGAGAGGGACCTCTCTCGCTCGCGGCCCGGCTGGACCTGGACGAGCTAGGAACCGGACTAAAAGGCTTCCTCCGTTCTCGCTTACTATCCGCCGTCACTGGGTGTGCATCTATTATGTTTATAGTGCTCGCATCACCCAAAATTTCCTCTTGGACCGCATCGGACGAACCCGGCTGCCGAACCATTCGGTGAATGGACGCTACACCGGGCGAGCTAGCGGACGACATTTGTCTAATCTCCATGAGCACTTTTGCCGCTAGCTCTGAATTCATTTGTGACGACGGACGCACACTTGAAGAAGATAACATGGAAACATCACCCTGTTCTGGTTCCTCTGAAATAGAAACTGAGAGAGTAGAGTGACCTTGTGGAGAAAGAGCCGGCATCGCTCTTTCTCCAGAAACAACATATCGTGACACATGTTTCCAATGTTTCTCATCCCAATGTTCACATATAGGACAGGGATTAATGCGAGAACACTGACTACAATTAATACAATGATCATGAAAGTCAGAGGAAGATTTCTTCCTATTACAATTTGAACAATGTCCCTTCATTGTGAAAGAACAACAATAAGTCCTAGTTACTCGCAAAAACCCCTGACACAAAGATACATAATAACATGATCCATTAATAAATGAAAAAACAATTGCAAAACAAAATAATTTTGAAAAAATATTTTTTCAGAGAAGCCCAAGTTGCTGAAAAGTAACGTTGAGCCCCGATGGATCCGATGGCAAAGTGTGGTCAAAAATTTTAAATTTATATAAAATAATTAATGAGACACTTTCGGATAATATAAATGTATCTTATAATGAGATAAACTACTACAAAGGCAAACAGCCCCCCTCAAAAAAGGCTGTTGCCAATGAAAACAAACAGTGTAAACACACTAGAAAACATGACTCCAGGCACTGAAAAAACTGGCCCGGAATCAGTCATCAATTACACTCTATCTGATGCAAAACAGAGACTCCCAGGGGAGAATCTGTAGAACATCAGATGGAAGATGCAGAACACAAACGTTATACACCCATGGGTGAAAACGTAACTATGGGGAAAATAACAGAAAACATTCTGTAACCAAGCAACTCTCCCAGGAAATTTTAGAAATGAAACTTCTCAAAAATATGCCAAAAGCATGGGAGAATTGCCAGGGGGGACTTTAGAAGGCTAGGGGAGAGGAAACACTGAATAAGCAGTGCAACAATTAGCAAGAATGACAACAAGAGGCCCATGCCTCGAAAATAGGCAACTTAACATAATTTCATCCAAAAATTTTAAGTACAGCCCTGATTATTTTTTGCCACTTCTTTTTCCTCTCCTCCTTCTATCCTCCTTAGAATCACATTTTCTCCAAAAATTACGTGTCTGGCATCCTTTAAACTGAGATTTACAAGCACAAAGATCAGTGAGATGTTGACTGATGAAGGGCCAAACAGAGAATGATAATTGGCGCCAATTTCGGGACGACTGCGTCACTGCGCATGCGCAGTAGAGGCGTACTATGGAGGTCCTTTAGGACATGATTTCTTTTTGTTTTGGATGCAAATTTTGGGGATTGGGGGGCAAAATTTGTGTTTGGCCCTGGTTTTGTTGGAGTTAGCACCAGCTAAGTCTGGGTCATTGGTACAGTATAAAAATATAGATATTTATATAGAATAAACGCATAATGTTTTCAAGTAAAAAAATTATTCTACTTGTAGAATTAAGAATGAAACCGACTCGCCAGAGGCTCATCTGTGGTCACAAAGCCAAGGTGCGGTCGTGTGTGCTGATGTGAGGATGAGGAAGCCAATATAACAGCCGCGTCGGACTCTGTCTATGAGACGCAGCGTCCCGAGCAGGAGGAGTGGACTTATGCTCCGACTAACAAACGAACATACAACATCGCGGTGCAGATGTTGATGTAAGAGAGAGGGGGCCTCTCTTGCTCGCGGTCTGGATGGACCTGGACGAGCTAGGAACTGGACTAACAGGCTTCCTCCGTACCATCCTCTGTTCCATCGTCACTGGGTGTGCATGTGGTATGTTTATAGTGTGTGCAACACCCGAATCTCGTTCCTGGACCGCAACGGATGAACCTGGGTGCTGAGCCATTTGGTGAATGGTCATGACACCGGGTGGGCTAGCGGATGCCAAGAGCCGTCGATCCTACTTGGGACCTCTTAGGCAATTGCTGTATCTGCATGAGCACTTTGCCGCTAACTCTTCATTTGATTGTGACGATGGAAGCACACTCCTGGATGACATCATGGAAACATCACCCTGTTCTTGTTCCTCTGAAAAAGAGAGTAAAAAACTAGAGTGACCCTGTGGAGAGAGGACCGGCATGGTCCTCTCCCTGCTAACAACATACCGTGAAACAGGTCTCCAACATTTGTCATCCCAATTGATACACTCTGAACAAGGGATAGTGCAAGTACATTGACTACAATTAATACAGAGATCATGAGAATCAGAGGAAGATTTCCTCCCATTACAATTTGAACAATAATCTTTCTTTGTGAAAAAAGTAAACAGTCATCGTACTCGCACTAAGCCTTGAAAACAAAGATACAAAATAAAATAATCCATTATAACATTACGAAAAAATAATTCAAAAAGAAAAATTTTTTCAGAAGAGCCCAAGTTTCCCAATGGGAACAATGAGCCCAAATGGATCCCAAAAAAGCCTGAGTGTGGACAAAAATTTTAAATCATTTCGAAAAATTAATGTAACACTTACAGACAATATTAATGTATCTTGCTATGAAGTGAACTAAACAGAAGACAAGTAATCATTATCAGAAGTAACCGTTGTCAACCTAAACAAAAAGTGTAAACAAACCGGAAACATGACTCCAGGCACTGGTAGACATGGCCTGAAATCAGTTACCAATTTAAACACTATCTGATGCAAAACAGAGGCTTCCAAAGAAGAAACTGTACAACATCAGATGGTAGATGCAGACCAAAATGCCTAAACACCCAAGGGTGAGGACGTAAACATGGGGAAAAAACAGAAAATAATCCTGTTTCCAAGCCAAAGCGCCCAAGAAATTTTAGTAATAAACATTACAAAAAATAAGCTAAAAGCATGGGAGAATAGCTAGAGGGGAATAAAGGAAAGGGAGAGAGGAAACACTGATCAAGCAATGGAACATTCATAGCAAGAATGACAACAACAGGGCCATGCCTCGAAAATAGGCAACATGAAATAATTTCGTAAACTAATTATAAGTTACAGCCCTGAACATTTCCTTCCACTGTTTTTCCTCTCCTCCTTCTATTTCCTCCTATATCCATCTCTCATAATAATGTGTCTGGCATCATTTAAATTTACAAGCACAAATATCAGTAAGATGTAACTGATGTGAGGGCCAAACAAAGAATAATATTTGCGCCAATTTCGAGACCTCCTTGACACTGTGCATACGCAGTAGAGTAAAAGTATGGAGGACCATATAGGACATGTAATTTTCGGTTTTTGATGCAAATTTTGGGGATTGGGGGGTAAAATTTGTGTTTGGCCCTAAATATTTAAGAGTTAGCATCAGCTAAGTCTGGGTCATTGGTACAGTATAAAAATATCTAGTGTTTTTGAGTGATAAGCGCTCATGAAAAATAAACATTTGTCTCTGTCACTCATGAGATAATTTCGGTATCCACTCAAAAACACTAGATATCCTCTATTTATTCATCCAGTAACTTGAACTGTTACAACAGTTAACTTAGCAAGCGATTTACTTAGTTAATTGGTCAATTAATTTCAACTACTACACGTATTTCCAAATTTCCAAAGTATACTATTCTAGTGATTAGTATGATTTGGTGAAAAGATGTATTATTGGTCCAATAAGTTGTAGAGTGGACCCCACTTAATTGTATATCACTCAGTTGAATAGCCCTGTTAAATGAATATAATTTCCAAACACTAAATCATTTACCATACCTTCAGTGCAAATTTGACCTGTTAATTACATATAGCTTATGGAGTAAACGCCTGCTAATTGAATAAAAAATCTTGCAATACATCAATGGTTTACTATGACAACCACTGAACTCTTACATGCATTTATTCTATCATATTCTGTTTGACAAAGACCTCAGTTCAAAAAGATAAGATAGAATAAATGCTCAGTGTATCTCTCGAATCAGGAAAATGACAAATTCCTGTTAATTGAATAATTTTTTCTTGGCGAAGTGGCTATTCAATTAACAGGGTACGCAGGCCTGGACTTTTGAAAAATGTAGGGGAGCTACTATGGCTCCCCTAAATCTGTGCCAGGAGAGCTATTCTACACTTGAGCCCATCATTAATAAGGGAATTGAAGGTTTAAGGAGAGCTATTACAGCTCTTAAGGAGAGCAATTATGGCTCTCCTTAAATTGATTTTGCAGGAGCCATGGACGGTGGGAGCTATAGTTCTCCTCAAAAGACCAGGCCTTGGTACCACTGTACTACTCATTTACAACTGATTACTGATTCAATATTTGGTTAGTTTACTTATCCAGTAAGTTGTATTACTTTATATTTAACCCTTTACCTAACATGAAAAGCAGACAACACTTGCAAAAAAAATTCTTGAATACTAATTTTTCTCATTTTTTCATCTCAAAAACATAGGTCATGACCCCTCATAAGCTTGACCAAGCTCATTCCAATGAGGGGTCATAACCTATGTTTTTGAGACAAAAAAATGGAAATATATTGAAAAGTAATTGGCGATTTTTTAGAATAGTGCTGGCCGGTTTTGGCCGTTAGGTTGGATAAAGGGTTAAAACTCTTTATTGATCTGGTTCAAGTCGTTTACTACTGTTTACTGGTTTTGTTCACACATTCTTACCAGAGTTATGGCCGTTGTTAGACTTAGAAAAGTGTCTGTACAAACATTTGTTTTTTCAAAGTGGCAGAAACTAATGCCATCTTGAGAAATTCCTCCACTTCAATGAGTAGCATTTGTTATGCATGGTATTGTGGGAGGGAGCATATGCAATGCTTCATGTTGCTCTTTTTTCTTGTACTATTTGCTAATGAACATCAAATTTTCTTTTATGCAAAAATTTGTGTATACCAGGTTGAGAGAGTTACAGTTAAAACTAGAAGTCCTGTCATGAAATGTGCACAAATAGCACGTCGATCTGCGCGTTAATCTACGTGTTATGACCATAGTAAGGTTATCAAATTTTGTACTTATGGCATGTGCACAAGCAATGTTTCAGCCAATGGACCTCCGGGTAACCCGGAGGTCCATTGCCAGAAACATTGCATGTGTTTGTTATGAGTAACCAGGAGAATCTGCCGTGCTTTGGGTGCCATTCGATATGGCAACTGCGTGCAATTCCTATGCGCAATTAAGCCTAGATAAGCGCAGTTGGTGACAGAACTTCTAGTTTTAATTGTATGCTCTAGTATTTGGTTTTATAACTCATAGACATACCTTCATGCTTTTTGGAACCATGATAGATGCCTTGATACATAGGATCTACAAAGAAAAGTTAAAAAATTTATAGTAATTTATATATTTTTTATACTTACCAATGACCCAGACTTAGCTGGTGCTAACTCCACAAAAACCAGGGCCAAACACAAATTTTGCCCCCCAATCCCCAAAATTTGCATCCAAAACAAAAAGAAATCATGTCCTAAAGGACCTCCATAGTACGACTCTACTGCGCATGCGCAGTGACGCAGTCGTCCCGAAATTGGCGCCAAATATCATTCTTACTGGCAGTGCCTGGTCAGCGCTATGTACTCAGCGGGGAGGCAAGAGTTCCCAACTCAGGGAGGGCCATCCCCGTCTGGGTCATTGGTAAGTATAAAAAATATATAAATTACTATAAATTTTTTAACATTTTTATACTGTACCAATGACCCAGACTTAGCTGAATAGTAAACAGGCTGGAGGGCCTAGGACATAGAGGAAAATCCAATAAGCTCAATTATAAAATAAAGAGGTAACCCCTTAAGGAGAAAAGGAGTATTAGGCTTTACATGTATCTTTCTTATTTAATATTTAAATTAGAAAGATACACTACCCTTAATAATTGAGCACAATAACATTCATGTTCTCTATTAACATCCAGTATAACCTTTATACTAATTATTTTTAAAGCAAGCCAATAAATAAAGTAGTCCAGAGAATTGAGACTCTTTATAATCATTTAAAAGTGTCCGAGTATTGTATATTAAAGCCCGTTTGACACTTGACATATACAAATGCTTCACACCGAGCTACACTTTAAAAATAAGACATGAATGAAATTAAACATTAATATTACACTTTAAAACCATCCCGGAAGCGACTCAGAAATACTGTCTTGGAGGAGGCATTCCCTTGCTTTTCACTATAAAGCAGGTGACCCAAGGGAACACCCGCCCCCCCCTTCCCCTTGCCCTGGGTCAAATAGCCCAGAGCGAAGAGGGCAGCCGGACGGAGTCACTGCCGGAACAGAAAGCCTGCATAACTATAGTTGCAACTGTTTAGTGGACGACATTCTGAGCAACAGATAACGGACCTAAACAATGCAGGTCTCCAGAAATGGACTCAATATTTCTGAGATAAAAATTAGTAAATGTGGATGGCTGAGACCAATAAGCAGCCTTCATTAAATCTGTAATAGCAACACTATTAGCATAAGCCCAGGAAGTAGAAAGAGCTCTTACTTCATGAGCAGAAATCTTAAGCACAGACTGCTGAGAAGAAGATAAATCTTCATATGCAGTACGGATAGTTAACTGAATCCATCTAGCAATAGAATGGACTGAAATGTCCTTTCTATTAGGCATCAAAGACAGAAAGAAACGTTTCCGTCCCTTTCTGATGAACTGAGATCTCTGTTTATAGATACGTAGTGCTCTAACAGGACAGAGTAAAGGCCTACGCCCGTCTGAAGACAGAAGAGCCTTAATAACAATAGGTTCCGGATATTTATTAGGAGCCTGATTCTTAGCTAAAAAACCGACATTAGTAGTGAAGGTGATAGTGTTCCCAACACTACGATAATGAGAATCATCCACCGATAGTGCATGAAGCTCACTGACTCTTCTGGCAGAAGAGAAAGCTAAGAGAAAAGCTGTCTTATAAGATAAGAATTTGAAATCTACTGTCCCAAGAGGTTCAAATGGCTTTTCCTTCAATTTAAGGAGAACCCAAGCTAAATTCCACTTAGGAATTAATCTAAGAGTTCTGGGTCTATTTATCGAAAAGTTTCTAACCAATTTCGATAAAGAGACATTAGATCCAATTTGTAAACTATCATGATGTGCATAGGTATCAGATAACATAGATCTATAACCCTTTATAGTAACAGGTTGCAGTTTGATTTCGTCAAACAAGTATACTAGAAAGTTAGCAATGTCTGGTATAGAGGGATCAAATATATCAACAGAATGATCCCTACACCAACGACGGAAAACCTTCCACTTAGCCGCATAGTTTAGCGAAGAGGAGGTCCTCCTACAGTTAGAAATCGCGTCCACTGCTCGTCCTGTAAAGTGCTTGCCATGCAAGAAGGACCGCACAACGGAAAAACGTGAAGGTTGAGACCTTGCGGGTTGTGATGCAGTTGGCGCGATTTCCCCTGCCAAAGAAGATCCTCTCGTGGAGGGAGCTTCCGCGGTAGGTCCCACAACAGACACCTGAGTAGATTTATCCACGGTCTCTGTGGCGACAGAGATGCTACCAACAGAATCTTGCATTGAGATTGTTTTATCTTTAGCAATACTTGTTGAATTAACGGCGCTGGAGGATACGCATATCCTATCATTCCGTCCCAAGGGATCGATAGAGCGTCTACTGCAAATGCTCTTGGATCCGGACACGGGGACACATACGTCTGCAACTGATTGTTGAGATGTGTCGCAAATAAGTCTATCATTGGCCGTTCCCATTGGTAGCAAATCTGATTGAATACTTGTTTGTTGAGAGTCCACTCCGATGGCAACAAGCGACCCTTTCGTGAAAGGGAGTCTGCTAGCACATTCAGACGACCCGGTATGTGACGGACCGAAAGAAGAACGTGATGTTCCAACGCAAACAGAAGGATTCTTTCCGTTAGATTGAACAACGGAACTGAATGAGTGCCTCCCTGATTCCGTATATACGCCACTACTGTCGTATTGTCGGATAGGATTTGGACATGAGCATCGTGAATAATGTCCATCCAGTGACGTAACACAAGCCAAATTGACATCATTTCCTTGATGTTTATGTGCTTGCACAGGAATTGTGGATCCCAAAGACCCTAGCATCTCGAATCCGTTGGGATTAATGATGCACCCCAACCTGTTTGACTGGCATCCGTCATAATGGTAAAACTCGGATCCGGCAACTGCAGCGGAACTCCTTGAGTTAACCACTGAATGTTTGCCCAAGTCTGAATCTCTTGTTTCACTTGATCTGACAAGAGAACGTCTACATCGAGCGAATGAATTTTCACACTCCAATTCTGAGTCAGGAAAATTTGAAGAGGCCGTGTGCGTAGCCGTCCCATCGGAATGAGATCCGCGGCGGCTCCGCACAGACCTATCAGTCTCATAAATTCTCTCGCTGTGACTTTGTCTGTATTTAGACAATAGCGAGCGTAACAACTGACTAATTTCGCTCTGGTTAACGGCAGACGAACGAGATTGTTGTGCGTCTCGAAGCTCATTCCCAGATGAGTGAATGACTTGGACGGCACCAGATCCGACTTCTCCTCGTTTACTATGAAACCGAGACGTCGGAGCAATAGAAGAAGATTCTGAACATCGTTCTGAAGCGTTAACTCGTTGCCGTACCTCTGAAGAATGTCGTCCAGGTAGGCCGACGTTACCGCAGACGAATGAGCTCGGAAGTAGATCATTACCGAGTTCATTACCCGAGTGAAAGCCCAGGGTGCTAGATTCAATCCGAAGCACATGGCCCGGAACTGATACACCACTCCTAGGACTGCGAAGCGTAGATACTTTCGGAATGTCGGATGTACCATGACGTGAAAGTACGCATCTTTGAGATCTATGCTCGTTGCATAATCGTTCACCCGAATACTCGCTCTGACCGATCGAATCGTCTCCATATAAAACTTCGGAGCGACGATCAGCTTGTTTATCCAGCTCAAATCTATGACTGGACGGAACGAGCCGTCTGGTTTCGGAACCAGAAACAGATGGCTGTAGAATCCCAGCGATTCCTGGTTTTCTACGACCTCTACCGCGTTCTTCATTAAAAGAGACTGCACCTCTGATAGCAGAGCGTCTCTTTTCTGAGGGTTTGACGGAAGATGAGTCCACTTTGGACTTCGAGTTAATGGAGGCTTTCGTTTGAAGGATATCTTTAGACCTTCCGAAGTCACTCCTCTCACCCACGGGTCGTCCGTAATCGACGCCCACTCTTGAGAAAAACTCGACAACCTTCCGCCAACCGGAACGCGATAGAGGTTTGAGCCATCACCTCCTGGATCTGCGAGGCCTGCGGTAGGAGAAACCACGTCTTCCACGACCCGCACCTCGCCTCGTCGACCTCGGGGCGTCCGACCGATTGTCCCGGCCTGAAGGACGTCCCGAACGAGAGTCGCTATCCTGACGGTCTCTCGAATAAGAGCTAGAGGACGCACCGGAACCTCTATAGGAACCTCTCTTGGGCGGATAAGACCCAGAAGTGCCCGCCTTATTCGTGTCTGCTGTATCCGACCTTTTAGGAGCGGATCTAAACAACAGAGAATCACTAGCTTTCTTTTTAATATTATCATAAATAGCGGAAAGCTTGCCGTCAAAGAGAAGATCTCCTGAGACCGAAGCGACTCTAAGAGAGTTCTTCACCTTAGAATCCACTAGTGTGGATGTAGACAGGGCTGCGTCACGTCTAACCAACTCCAGATTTGCCACTGAAAGGGCGGAGTTACACGTGGAATAAGCTACTGCCCTTGAAAGAAGTCTTAAGGAGGATTGTATATCCTGAAACTCTTCCCCTTGAAGACGCAGTGATAACGCCTTCGTAAGGTGATCTGCGTAAGATAAGGCATCTAAATTGGCTCTGTTAGACGCAATAGCTGTTTCCAACACTGCGGTTGGAATAGAAGCTGACGACGGTAATGATAGCTCTAAGTCTTCCGCCTCGTCGTCCATACGCAGAGGAACTCTCGGTATACCCTGACCTGCCGTGTCGAATTTATTCCTTGCATTAATGAAAGGAAGGTTGAGAGTATTTGCGGACAAGAAGCCTGCTTTCCCTGTCCTGGAAGCAAGTTTAAAAATAGCGTCGTTCAATAATTCAAATGTTCTTGCAACATTATTGGACTGCGACGGAAACTCGGGAGCGATGTCCCTGAACCGCTCGAAAAAATCAGAGTCCAATGACGCTATAATTCTCCTGTCCGGAAGCGCAGCAGTCTGGCCCGACGGAACAACTTGAGGAAGAAAGTGCCGGATGAAGTCTACGGCAGCTTTGTGTTGTTCCGAAAGGGATAGCTCCAATTCATCCGTATCCCTTTCACCATCCGGTCGGACCTCCCGATGTTCCCGGTCGTCCGCCCCCGATGCTTCGGCGGAGCGTACCGACCCAGCGCCGTCGGATAATTCTCGATCCGACACCGTCTCTGTCGGCTGCTGGGATGCTGCGATAAGCTGTGCTATCTGCACTAGAATGTCCGACGTCGAGACCTGCGGAGGAGCGGTCTTTCGCTGCTTTGCCGAGGGCAGCTCCGCATCAGATGGCTCCCGCATACTTTTCCTATGCGAACGTCCGGAGTCCATCGGTCTCGAATCCCTGGCTGCCGGATGGTGTGACCTGGTCGCCGAATAATCCTTCATCGGCGAAGCTGGCAAAATATCGGAGGTCACGCAGCCAAGGTGCGGTCGTGTGCGCCGGCGAGAAGAGGAAGCCTTAACAGTCTCTGCGGACTGCTTATACAACGGAGCGTCCCGAGCGACGGACGTATGCTCCGCTAAAGACACATTTTGTACCACAACATCTGGTTCCAGATGTTGTTGTACGAGAGAGGGGCCTCTCTCGCTCGCGGCCCGGCTGGACCTGGACGAGCTAGGAACCGGACTAAAAGGCTTCCTCCGTTCTCGTTCACTATCCGCCGTCACTGGGTGTGCATCTATTATTTTTATAGTGCTCGCATCACCCAAAATTTCCTCTTGGACCGCATCGGACGAACCCGGCTGCCGAACCATTCGGTGAATGGACGCTACACCGGGCGAGCTAGCGGACGACATTTGTCTAATCTCCATGAGCACTTTTGCCGCTAGCTCTGTATTTAATTGTGACGACGGACGCACACTTGAAGAAGATAACATGGAAACATCACCCTGTTCTGGTTCCTCTGAAATAGAAACTGAGAGAGTAGAGTGACCTTGTGGAGAAAGAGCCGGCATCGCTCTTTCTCCAGAAACAACATATCGTGACACACGTTTCCAATGTTTCTCATCCCAATGTTCACATACAGGACAGGGATTAATGCGAGAACACTGACTACAATTAATGCAATAATCATGAAAGTCAGAGGAAGATTTCTTCCTATTACAATTTGAACAAGTTCCCTTCATTGTGAAAGAACAACAATAAGTCCTAGTTACTCGCAAAAACCCCTGACACAAAGATACATAATAACATGATCCATTAATAAATGAAAAAACAATTGCAAAACAAAATAATTTTGAAAAAATATTTTTTCAGAGAAGCCCAAGTTGCTGAAAAGTAACGTTGAGCCCCGATGGATCCGATGGCAAAGTGTGGTCAAAAATTTTAAAATTATATAAAATAATTAATGAGACACTTTCGGATAATATAAATGTATCTTATAATGAGATAAACTACCTCAAAGGCAAACAGCCCCCCTCAAAAAAGGCTGTTGCCAATGAAAACAAACAGTGTAAACACAGAAGAAAACATGACTCCAGGCACTGAAAAAACTGGCCCGGAATCAGTCATCAATTACACTCTATCTGATGCAAAACAGAGACTCCCAGGGGAGAATCTGCAGAACATCAGATGGAAGATGCAGAACACAAACGTTATACACCCATGGGTGAAAACGTAACTATGGGGAAAATAACAGAAAACATTCTGTAACCAAGCAACTCTCCCAGGGAATTTTTAGAAATGAAACTTCTCAAAAATATGCCAAAAGCATGGGAGAATTGCAAGGGGGGACTTTAGAAGGTTAGGGGAGAGGAAACACTGAATAAGCAGTGCAACAATTAGCAAGAATGACAACAAGAGGCGTTTGCCTCGAAAATAGGCAACTTAACATAATTTCAACAAAAAAATTTTAAGTACAGCCCTGATTATTTTTTGCCACTTCTTTTTTCCTCTCCTCCTTCTATCCTCCTTAGAATCACATTTTCTCCAAAAATTACGTGTCTGGCATCCTTTAAACTGAGATTTACAAGCACAAAGATCAGTGAGATGTTGACTGATGAAGGGCCAAACAGAGAATGATATTTGGCGCCAATTTCGGGACGACTGCGTCACTGCGCATGCGCAGTAGAGTCGTACTATGGAGGTCCTTTAGGACATGATTTCTTTTTGTTTTGGATGCAAATTTTGGGGATTGGGGGGCAAAATTTGTGTTTGGCCCTGGTTTTTGTGGAGTTAGCACCAGCTAAGTCTGGGTCATTGGTACAGTATAAAAATATGAAAAATTACACATATTTTTCACATTAATCCTTTACCTACCTAACAGTCATATCCAGCCTACACAATTCACAAGAGCTGGGAGGTTAACATAAAACACAAATCAGTTTCAGTTATTTAAAACAACCAAAAATCACAACTAAGAAATTCCTGAAAAAACGTCACCCTACATGTATTTATTTGAAAGAGAGAGTTTCCACCTTCAACAATGGCTGAGAAATCTGCAATTCATTCCCTACCCTGAAATGAGCAATAAAGTGTAATTTTGTTCATTTTTCATTACTCAGAAAGGTTGACCACGTTTTTTCTTTATTTCAGATGATGATGTTTTTACATGCACTGACTTCAAAGAGGGCATAATTTGGCTTTTGGCTTTGGGAGATGGACATCTTTTTCTTTGTTGGTGACGCATCATTTTTTTACCTGTTTTAATTCAATTCAGAAGAGATGCTTCAACTGTGAATCAGCACAACAAAATAAAATGAAGTATGAAGTATTAGCAACTGTTTGAAAATAGAGTCCATGAGTAAGGATTTTCTGTCATAAATTTTCAGCTTCTCCTGGAAGCATTGTGAATTAATGTGAACAAATTATAACCAATTTTTCTCCCACTAAACTGCAGTGAGTTACTCATTGACTGGAGATCTGAGTGAGAACAAAATTTTAGTTTATTTATTTAAACACTATTTAAATGCAGGTTGAATTTTAAAAAATGTTCGGAGTTTAAGTCACCTTTTTTGCTCTGACACTCATAAATTTGACCAAAAAGCTCAGATTGTTATGAATAAAACAGAAAAAAATATTGAAAAAAGTGAAATATATTTTGAGAAAATACTCTTTTATTGAATATATTTCAATTGTATCCATAATTTTTGTTTTATTTATTACAATCAGAACTTTGAAGGTCTGTGATTTGACAAAATTTCTCAAAATTGGAAAAAATATTCGGATTTATTTTGCTGCTTTTTTGCCCCAACTGATTCTCTTCTGGGAAGAACTACACTGATTTTTCCAGTCATTCCTGTCTGGTTAACTACCATTTTACAATGAAAAAGGTTTTGAATTTTTATTTTTATTGCTTCCTTTGAAACTAAATTTTAAAAAATGAAACTGGTAAACTGACTCTTCTGTTAAAAAACAATTTGAGACTGAAACCAAGGCAAAAACCACCCAGCTCTACAATTCACATCAACTGCCAATCAAGTTAGATTGTATTTTTCAACTTTTGCTCCAAAACAAAGCTTATGACCCCTTATTGGAACAAAGTCATTCTAATGCAGCACCATAAGCTACGTTTTTAGGTGAAAAATCTAAATTTAACATAATTCAAGAAATGTTATCATATGTGTTATCCTGTGGTTCTGCTAGGGAAAGGGTTAAATCAAAGGTGATCTCATTAAAAATGAGAATATAGTGATTTATCCATTGACCCAGTGCCAACCAGGCCTGAAAATAATCAGTCTGACATTTGCAGAATGAGGTCACAAGAGGGTGAATTTGATGATGTTATCCCATACATTGGGCCATTTTATCCTCTGGGTACCCCTTTCTGTTCCATTGTGTGACATTGATTCAGATTGAGGTTCACAGAGGGTAGATTTAATGTTGCTACCCTGCATTGCAGGGTAGCATCACTGAATTCACCCTCTGGGCACCTCATTTTGCAGATGACAGTCTGCTTATTTTTTGGCTATATATATGGTACGCTCAAGCAGGATTACCATTAAAACACCCATAAAGATGGAGTTTCAACCCAGACAATAATTCTCTGGTTCTGTAAAACCAGGGTTTCAATAAACAGGCTTCCGGGTTAAACCCAGAAGATCCTATGACTGAAGCTTTGCTTGAAACTCTCATACCTTTTCTCAGCACACAAGTTACTTCTTAACCCTTTACCCAACGAATCGCCCACATCCGCCTGCGTAATATGAAAATTCAGCAGTTGAAAAAATATTTTTTTTCTAAACAATTTAATAAAACCATATCATGTGACCCCTCGTTGGAACGAGCTCATCGAGCTCCTTCCAACGAGGGGTCACATGATATGATTTTGTTGAAATTTGTTGAAAAATTTGAAAAAATGGTATTTAAAATAATAAATTTGGATATCGTCTGCGTTGGGTAAAGGGTTAAATGAACACTCCACTGTGGGTGTTTTAACCCTTGCATCCCCATACAGCTGCCTTTTATATCGCTCCGAAAAAATTGTTGCAAGTGTGTTTTTCCTTGAGAACTTTACTGGTAGGGTGCATTTATTGTGACTCATCATTGTTGGCGGCCTGTATTCTTGGTGGAAGGTGAGATAAATACCACTTGAAAAATGTACTGCGAATTTAGTTACATCTTGAAATATAGTTATGTCTACATTGAAATATGAACAAACAAGCAAAACATTAAAAGATTTGTGAACCATACAAACACCAAAACAGAAGATAAGCAGATGAAACTAGATGCAAAGCGATGGGGGCCATCATTGTGGGCCTCGTTTTTGAAACGGTTTGCAATCTGAACAATATACAGTACAGTAAAACCTTCCTTGAGAGACCACCTGAAATGACTACAGTGTATCAATGTAAGTTTCCTGTTCCAGGGCAGTGATCAAAATAACTTTTTTTCTTTGCATAGCAAAATGCTACAAATTTAAAAAAAATGAATAGCATTTTGTAAAAATTACACAGCTATTTTAGTATTTAGAGTTATGTTTTGCTGTTTTGTACTGAATTCTTCTAAGTAGATAGAATAGTTTCCATCCATTTCTGGGCATGAAACATTTACTATGTTTTTTTTAACTGAACTGCCTTTAAGGGTTGCATGGACTTGGATATTTTCAAATAGCGTCTTGGTTGTTCAATAGAGTTCTCAAAATGGAAGTTGGGATTTTTAATTTGATGGGCTTGAAGTTATTTTTACTGTACATTTTATGCAAAATGTTGTAAAAACAGGAAGAATTTAAACCAACAGAATTCATCTTACATATGAAGTTGCTAATGATGCTTGATGGAAAGTTAATCTGAGTTATGCCTGGAATGTTCCACAATCAGAAGTAAAGCATCAGTGAATTAGTTTTCTTCAAATTTTCATTTACATTTTGCGATACAAGATAATCAACTGCAACCTAATAGGCTGCAGTTGATTATCTTGTATCGCAAAATGCTATACATAATTGAACATTGTGTAGCTTTTTGCAAGTTTCGCATAGCAAAAAGCGACGCGACACCACTTATTTTGAGCCCTGTTCCAAGCTCCAGGGTATTTATATCATTGTTATATTATTATATAAAAGAGATATTTATAATGAAAAGTTTTGCTAATTTCCAACAACAGCTGTCTGTATGATGGATGAAGAGCTATGAACACAGCTAATATGAGAAATTTCCAAGTTCAAGGGCAATCACTCTTCGATAAAGGAAAGGTTCGGAATAAAATTAAAACTTGATGTGAAGGTACCCATCAGGAAGTTATATATAAAACATTATTTAAATATTTCTATCCATAACTGAAAAAAACATGGAAAACCTGTTTTTACTATCAAATTTCCTAGTTCAAGGGCAATAACTCTATAACTATTTATTATTATTTATTTATTGGTGTTTAAGGTCACATATTTCTGCACAATGACTAATCATGACCACGACAGTTTTACGGGTGGAGGAAGCCGGAGTACCCGGAGAGAACCACCGAGCAACGGTGAGCAACTGTCAGCTCCCCAACATACTAACTCCACACAAGCAGGGTTAGCATTGGTTGAAGACAGGTGCACTATCGTCGTGCAGTACGCCTTAGTACACAGCGTCACCGTGCCCTCACATGGGCAATGGGGGTGAAGTGTCTTGCCCAAGGACACAACGCAATCGCCGCAGGTGGGATTCGAACCGAGGTCCTCTTGGCTTGCAGCCTGGACCTCTATCTACTGAGTCACCATGCCCCCAACTCTGTAACTGCATGAAAAACTAAGTGAAGGGAGCAAAAAAAGAACTCTATCTGTAATCTGCCACAGGGAAGGAACATACCAATGAAAGTGTCAAGCTCAACTTCACCAAGACGGGACTGAATGAAATAAATAACTTAGAATGTGTTATAGTAATTGTAGACAATTTGATTGCAAAATCTGAGATGGCAGCTGGCAGCCATGTTTTTTTTATGAAATTGAAAAAAAACATGATTGCTCTCATGTAGACCTCATCCTAAAGTCACATATTGGAGTTGAAAAAGATTGAGTGAGAGATGTACCCCACAGGGTGTGTGTGCAAAAGAAATTGTTGACAATTTATATGCCAAATCCAAGATGGCCACTGACAGTCATGTTTTTCAATGCAATTCAGAAAAATTTGGTTGCTCCCATCAAGACATTACACTAAAGCTACAAACAAAATTTGAAAAAGACTGGGGGAGAGGTGTGGCCTGTAGGGTGCACTGACGATATTGTCGACAATGGGAACCCAATTAGTGCTTGCCAGCTAAAGAAGGACAATATTTTGAAATTTCAAAAAAGCAAATTTTTTCTATAATGTAACAGGCTTGTCATTTTAAGGCGGGTGATCGCTCCGTGGTTGTAGCCGCCAGCATGAGTTAAAAATTCCATGGATGGTAAACGTCCACCTAACTCCGATTTCTGCTGCCCATTAATTCAGTCGAATGCACCTCAAAATCGGTTGTCTCAAACTGCAATTTTCGCAGATTGAAGGAGGTAACAAAGCGCAATTTGTGAAGTCTGTAGTGTGTCGTTGACCACCCAGAGACAGTAAGTAACTTTCCAAATATGAGTGTGAGCTCTGCCAATTCCAAAGTTGTAATTAGTTATTACATTGTACATCAGACTATGACAACTCTCGTGTCACACGTGATTACGGGACATATCATCCACAAAATCAAAGCTGGGATGATTTGTGTCCAAATCCGATTGATTCGCCCCAAGTTATCAGCATCTGGCGGTGAGCACAGTGCACTGGCTTGTACAGTCATCAAGTAATGTATAGATACAGGCTTGGTTATTTGGATACAAGATAACTATAACACTCACTGTTGGAGAGTGTCATGGGAAACCTGGTATCTTGCATCCAAATATTCGAGGCTGCATCTATACATTACATGATGACGTACATCATAATTACACAAACCATGCACCTTAAAATAATATTAATTGTATACCCAGCAGGCTGAAGCAAAATGGTCCCTACAAACCATAAATGGCCCTCCTGGGGGTCATTTTAGGCAAACCCAAAATGGCCCTCCTGGGGTGATTTGAGGCAAACAATAATGGCCCTCCTGCAATTTTCAAAATGGCAAGCCTGTTCAATATATTGATTGAGAGAGATTGAAGAGCTCTGTCAAACAAGAATAAACTGGTTAAATTCCTAGTTTCTGTTGGGAAACATTCGCAGAGTGAAAATTTGATATTTTGACTTTTGTGTGAAGGTGGTTAACCCTTTACCCAACACAAAGAATATCAAAATTTATTATTTTAATTACTATTTTTTAAATTTTTTCAAAACAATTCAACAAAACCATATCTTGTGACCCCTCACTGGAATGAGCTTGATTAACTCGTTCCAATGAGGGGACACATGATATGATTTTGTTGAAATATTTTGAAAAATTAATTTTTTTCAACTGCTCAATTTGCAAATTACGCGGGCAGATGTGGGCGATTCATTGGGTAAATATTATATTTATTTATTTTTTGGCGTTTTAAAGTCACATACTTATGCACAATCGCTAATCATGACCGTGACAGTTTTACAGGAGAGTACCCAGAGAGAGAACCACTGTGCATCGACGAGCAACTGTTAGCCCCTCAACATTCTGTGTTCAAGCTCCACTCAAGCAAGGTTACAGCGGTTGAAGACATGCACACTATGGACGTGGGGTACGCCTCAGCACATGGCATCTTCGTGCCCCCATGTAGGCAACCTGGATAAAGTGCCTTACCCAAGGACACAATGCAGGTCGTCCCGGACGGGGATCAAACTCGGGACCTCTAGCATAGAAGTCCAACAATCTACCACTGAGCCACCGCAATTCCCTTCGTTGGGTAAAGGGTTAAGCCCTGAAAATCCAGAAATACATTGTGCTTTGATTATGATTGCAAGGTATATCATACCACACCACAATGTATTACTGTGCCAAACTACCAATTTCTATCCATCAATACCTGTTAAATTGGCTCCAATATCTGAAAAGAGAAAAAAAAACGGAAATTTACACGTACTAATTTATAGAATAACCTTGTTAATTGCTTATGCTTGTCAATCTAATTATCTTGCCTTCAGTACAAATGATCTGTTAATTAAATAGAGGTAGAGTAAATCTCAGTAACCTTTTACCATGGCTAGAAGAGGACACTGGCAAAAATACTTTGAATAACTTAAAAGTTTAACTTTTGCCTGAAAAACACAGCTTTATATAACTCCTCATCGGAACAAGTTCAATGTGTTCAGTCCAATGATAGGGGCATAAGCTATGCTATGGTCTGAATATATAATATAATATAACTTAATATTTGAACAGCCCACAAGAAAGTGTAAAGCAATTACCCTTTACCCAACGTAACGACCAAAATCGGCCAACGCTATTCACAAAAATCGTCAATTAATTTTCATTATTGTTTTGTATTTTTTGACGAGCTCGTTCCAATGAGGGGTCATAACCTATGTTTTTGAGACAAATAAATTTAAAAAATTAGTTATTCAAGAATTTTTTTGGCAAGTGTCATCTGCTTTTCATATTAGGTAAAGGGTTAATGCCTGAATAAAGTCAAATGTTTGCTGAAAATTTTACCACAATATCGTTACAGTATTGAGGAACAAATACTTCGATGAATCTTTGTAAGACCAAACCAGAAAATAAGCAGACTGTCATCTACAAAATGAGGTCCCCAGAGGATGAATTTAGTGATGCTACCCTTCACAGCAGGATGGCATCACTAAATTTACCCTCTGGGAACCTCAATTTGAATCAAGACCTTAGGTTTGAACAGAAAGATGTACCCACAGGGTAAACTGACCCACTGTAGAGTATAGTAGCAGAACATACACCCTCTTGGGACCTCATTCTGCATATGACAGATTGCTTATTTTCAGGCTTGTGCAAGACAAGATTAACACCTTGCATAGTGCTGGTGGATATTCTTCCCCAGCACACAAAATCTCTTGCCACTGAAATAAGTATCATTTGGGTACTTTTACCAAATTTGCCCCCTGTAAACTGAATGGACTTTTTTACTAAAGAGTCCTTGAGTTGAATACCAATTAATGTTTCATCTAATCTAGTCATGGCTATTTCACAAGAGTGTTTTCCAATAAATAATAGGTCAAAAATTACGCAAAACTGTCTAAACATATTTTAACCCTTTGGAAACATCTGCAAATAGGTTTAAATATTCCAAAAATAGGCTGATTAAATCGTCAGATGTGTACCCATACACGCAACTAGTAGAAAGCTGTATGACGGAGGGCCACCCCGGATGCCGTCATTATGTACACCATACATGGGATGGGTACATATAGAAATGGATTGGAGGAGTGCCTAATTTGATGGATAAAGGGTTAATATCTCCGGATCAAATTATTAGATTTACATAAAAACTATACAGCACAGCACATCAGTAACCTGAATACATATATAAAGTAACCTGATAATTGGATTAATATTTTTGGAGTTATCGTATGCCGAAGAAATGGATTGGAGGAGTTCTCAATTTGAAGGATAAAGGGTTAATATCATCACAGGATCAAATTACCAGATTTACACCAAAAACTATACACCTTGGCACATCAGTAACCTGAACACATATATGAAGTAACATGACAATTGGATTGATATTTTTTGAGTTATCTCATGCCAAAGGGATTGGAGGAATTTTCGATTTGAAGGATAAAGGGTTAATATCTCAGGATCAAATTATCAGATTTACACCAAAAACTATACAGTTTGGCACATCAGTAACCTGAACATAAATATAAAGTTACTTGACAATCCAAGCAATATTTTGCAAGTTATCTCATGCCAAAGGGATTGGAGGAATTTTCAATTTGAAGGATAAAGGGTTAATATCTCAGGATCAAATTATCAGATTTACACCAAAAACTATACAGCTCAGCACATCAGTAACCTGAACACAAATATAAAGTAACTTGACAATCCAAGCAATATTTTCAAGTTATCGAATGTCAAAGAAATATAAATTTTATAGTAAATTTCCTTTCTTATTATACCTACCGCAATTGTTTACTGCAGGCTTGCACTACAGTGGAAGAACCTAACTCGGATAAAATACTCTCTATTTTAATCTTTCCCAAGAGATTTGGGAAAGAAAAGTGGTGTAAAAACACCACAAGAAAATAAGCCAACACTGGGTCGAGTGCCATCGGCGCACACCCAGTATGGGACGCTCTTCCATAGTACAAATCCACAACTTCCGTAAACCAATGTGCAGTGCGTCAATTCATCATTCTTTTGATTCCGACAACACAGGAGTTATGTGAATAAGAAGACGGGACGGCCTCCATGTAAACAATTGCGGTAGGTATAATAAGAAAGGAAATTTACTATAAAATGTTTATTTCTTATCAACCTACCTTGCAATTGTTTTCTACAGGCTGAATAGACAATAGGATGGAGGGAATCACATAACCAACCCACACATAACTCAATAGCATTGGAACCGTGGACAGAGGAAGAGATCCCTAGGCCTATCAAACCATAGCATCACAAACATTAGTAAAAGACAATGAAAGATGAGGCGTATGGTGAAGTGCGACGTACAGACAGAAAGGGCAGGAACAGCACAGAGCTGGAACTGACCCTGAAAAAAGCTGAATGGCTGGGATAGACAACAGCCTGAGCCGAAGAAAGAGGGCCCCAAGGACAAAGGTCCTCTGTCGGCTCCTGCAACTGTAGCAGATAAAAGGAGAATGTAGCATTTCTCCAGTAGGCTGCCAGTATAACATCCGTCATCCGACAACATGACAGAGTTATTAAAAAAGGAAGACAATGCACGCACCTCGTGGCAGAAAAACAATTGGTAATACAATCACCAGTAGCTGGACGAGCTGAAGCTGCACAAATAGCAAAACAAATCCATTGAGAAATGGATGCAGGAGAGATCTGGCATGTGGGAAAACGCATATTCATCCAGGATAAAGGCGTGAACGCTCCCCACCCCCAAGCAGAGCAGCGCCCAAGAAAGTGACCATCTTGGAGTAAACTGCAAAGCCCTAGGCCTTTGGCCTTTTCAAGGAAAAGAGCTGAACAAGCTTGGAGAGGCAAGGATGAGTGTAGAAACAATGCGGTATCACATATGAAAAAGGTCTCCGAAGCATACCCATGGCTGGAGACCCCCAGAAACAAACATATACCAGACACTCTGCAAGCGGTGTGATCGAAGGAGAGACAGAAGCAACAGAGTGATCGCACACCATCGAGAGGCTAAACCATTGGAGTGAGTGCCTCCTTGAAGAAGAAAAGCAACTCCACTACGTGTCTCGAAAAACCACTACGGAGGAGACAGGACCCGATAAAAGACATGTGCGAAGGCACAATGAAGTCGGGTCAACGTGAAACCTCCTCGGGCGACTTTGGCAAAGAAAGTCGCGAGGTAGAGGGAGGCATGCCGGAACCGCCGCTAACTGAGAGCTAACAGAGAGCGGAGCAAATTGATCCACACCCACCGAGGCGACGGGTGGAATTGAAAGGATTCGACGCCTGCAGGTTCATATCTGGGCGAGAACCTGAGGCGGAATCGGAACCGGCAGGAAGGCGTAGCCGACAAGACCATCCCAAAGGAGGGCCTGAGCATCCATGGCGAAAGCCAGAGCATCCGGACACGAAGTGTCCACCTGATGGTTCCAACGAGTCGCAAAGAGATCGATGGAACCCGCCATGTGGAGCATCCACTCGGTGGAAATGACCCTGCCCTGACGGGACAGGGAGTCAGCTAGGACGTACAGACGACCGGGAATGTGACAAACAACCACCCCGGCGTGGACATCCTGAGCGAGCAGTAGAAGATCCTGAGCCAATTTGTACATTGGAACTGAGTGCATGCCGTCCTGGTTCCAAATGTAAGCAACCACCGTCGAATTGTCGGACAACAGAAGGACCTGGCCATTTCGACAGGTGAGGGATCCACTGCCTGAAACTCAGAAGAAGAGCAAGAAGCTCCTTCTGGTTGATGTGTAGAGCTGCCTGATCCTGGTCCCACATCCTGTGAAGGGAAAGACCTAGAGGATCCAACGTCGCACCCCATCCGAGATCGCTGGCATCTGCCGTCAGAACGCGATTGGAACGCAACGGAACACCCTGCGTAAGCCACTGGACATCCGTCCAGGGGAGAAGGTGAGGATAAAGAAATTCTGGAAACTGAAGCACCAGATCCAGAGAATCTACATTCGGCCTCCAACGATTGACCAGAAAGTGTTGGAGAGGTCTGACACGCAGCCGATCAGCCGGAGAATATTCCGTGCCATCGCAGATGTGGACTGGAACAGAGTCAGAGCAAAAGCTGAGAGAATCACAGCCTTGGCCTGGGGAACCGCCACCAAATTGAATTGGATGCGGAAAGCCATCCCCAGATGACAAAACGACTGAGAAGGGACCAGGTCCGACTTCTCGTTGACTCCGAATCCTAGCGACGTGAGCAAGCTCAACAGAGTGGCGAAATCCGACTCCAGGAAGGCAACATTGGAATGCCTCTGGAGGATATCGTCCAGATATGCCGAAGTAGTCACCCTGGACTGTGTGCAATGGAAAGCTATCACATGCGACATCAGTCTGGTGAAGGCCCAAGGAGCCAGGTTGAGGCCGAAAGGCATGGCCTTGAACTGGCAAACTCGCCCCGGAAAAGCGAACATGAGATACTTCCGTGACACCCGATGAATAGGAACGTGAAAGTAAGCATCTCACAGGACGATGCTGGAAGCGAAATCTCCCTGGTGAATTGAACGGCGGACCGACCTGAAAGTCTCCATGCTGAACTTGGGAGCAATGATAGTAGTGTTGAAACGATTAGTGATTTTCAGGAATCAACTAGTCGCCAGCAGTAATCGATTACTAATCGACTAGTCGAAGCCCTCATGTTATTGTTATCAAACACGTGTATCGCCATTCTTCCCTGGTTAAAACTAACAGTAATACATGCAATGAAACAATGGCAAGTGAAGCTTTCAAAGTCCTCAAAACCTCTTTCAGTTTCGAGAGAGAATTAATGTTGGTAGCTTCTGTTTAAAATCATTTTTTCTTAATATAGTCACTGATATTTTAATAAAATAAATCATTATTCAGGTTTTTTTTATATTATTCGTTCGATCCCATTGAATGTTAACAAAAGGAAGTGTTCTTTACGCATGCGTGATGTACATCCCCTGTCGAAAATTAAGCACAGTTAATGCCCACAGCAGTCATCAGCCTGTCAACAACTGTACACCGAACACTCCCACACAACTTCTCGTATTATGACTTAACCTCTTATCTGTCCATAATTATGCATACATCGAACACGCCTACTAATTTCCATATTGTCTGCTTTGAAAATCATCATCTGACCATATTGGGTTTCCTCTTAACTCAGTTGCAGTTCGAGGAAAAGCTAGTTTCACTTTCAATTTCCCGGAAACTCGCAGATTTCCAGGAATTTGTCCGCATGTATTTACAAAATGAAAATAAAAAGCACATGAATTTTGTAATTGGTTCTTTAGTGATAACAAATTGTTCCAAATACGAACTGGTATGTGTTCTTCCATAATTTCTCTTTGATGTTTCTGTAAGACATTTCGAAATTACCAGCAGTACCTGGTGAACAAATTGATGTCCGTAGGTGGGCTAATTTCATGTCAGCTTTGGGTCCTAATTTTCCTGCAGGCTGCTCCCTCGAGAATAAGCTCACCCATATATTTTTCCCTGTTTACTTCACGCACCCCTGGTCTTATTCAATCTCTGGTCAGTTGGCCAACTAGGGTTGTTATTCATGCAGTCGGAAACATCAAACGCGTTATTTCCGTGGGTTGTTTTTTTATTTTGGGAGTTTACTTGTGACGTTCGCAACAATGTTGGGTGAATTTAAGGGGATGGTGTATGGCTGGGGCAGATGTTCCGACTAATCGACTAGCAGATTTAGGGATCGACTAATTTAATAATCGCGTCGACATCGATTAGTCGGCTAATCGTTTCAACACTAAATGATAGACTGGTTCAGGATACTCAGATCGATAACCGGTCGGAGTCGGCTGTCCTTCTTCGGCACCAAGAACAGGCGGGAATAGAACCCCACTGACTGAATGTTCTTGACGACCTCGATCGCCCCCTTTGTCAGGAGATTGCCTATCTCCGTGGACAAAAGTTCCCGACGTAAAATGTCTGAAGGAACTGTGGTTGGAAGAGGCACCCTGGACAGAGTGGGTAGCCTTCAGAAGGATATTCGCAGCCCGGCCCGAACAACATCTAACACCCAAGGATCGGATGTGATAGTGGCCCAACGGTCTGCGAGCTCTGCTATCCTTCCTCCAACCTGGGACGAGTCGAGGTGAGGACCTTCATTTCGAGCCCCGACGAGGCCCACGAGAGGAGAAACCATCTCCTCTACTGAATGAAGAATCCTGAGACTTCCCTCTAGTCTGCAGACGCTTACCCTTACCCATTGAGTAAGAAGTAGAAGCGGTGGCAGAAGGATCAGCCTTTTGCTTCGCAGAGGAAGCAGAAGGGTACTTGTTAGGCTTGGAATAGCCCCTGCCTCCCCAAGAAGGCTGATCAAGCTGACGAAACAGCAGCTGATCTTTGGAATGACGTAGGACGTCATCCCGGACCGTCGACATGGAACCATGAAAAAGTTGCGGACCTGCCAAAGAAGCAGATCGAAGAGTATCGGGCTGCTCCTCAGGAAGGGATCGGCTTGTGTCCAGCACAGAGTCCCTTTGAACTAATTCCAGGTTAGCCATGTTACAGGCTTGCGTGTGAGTAAGATGCATGAGCGCCTTGGACAGCACATGCAAAGGAGCCTTACCTCGTCAAACTGATCGGGAGGCAGATAAGCAGCTAAAGCTGAGACAACGTGATCTGAGAGAGAAAGCATACCAAGCATCTCTCTCGATAAGCCCAACGTGGACTACTGAGTCGTCATCGGAATGACGGCAGACTTGCGCTTGGAAAGCCCGAGGGAATTGGAGTCCTGATCCAAAACCGTCAAAGTCTGGCAGACTGACGGATTGGCAGAATCGTAGGAACGATAACACGCCAGAGTCAAAAAAAAGGTGTCAACCCTGGTGAAGAACGGAGCCTTCATAGCCTTGGAACTCAGCTTAGAGTCCAAGGCTGAAAATGTTTCAACCACCTGTACCAACTGGCACGGTCGAAGATGCCCAGAAGCAGGTTGCTCCATAGGCTGTTGGCGCGCGACCGAATGAGATCCGTCACCGAACCGCAGAGACCGATCAGATGGAGAATACTCCGTGCCGTCGCAGATATGGGCTGGGACAGAGTCAGAGCAAAAGCTGAGAGAATCACAGTCTTGGCCTGGGGAACCGCCACCAAATTGAATTGGGTGCGGAAAGCCATCCCCAGATGACAAAACGACTGAGAAGGGACCAGGTCCGACTTCTCCTCGTTGACTCCGAATCCTAGCGACGTGAGCAAGCTCAACAGAGTGGCAAAATCCGACTCCAGGAAGGCAGCATTGGAATGCCTCTGGAGGATATCGTCCAGATATGCCGAAGTAGTCACCCTGGACTGTGTGCAATGGAAAGCTATCACATGCGACATCAGTGTGGTGAAGGCCCAAGGAGCCAGGTTGATGCCGAAAGGCATGGCCTTGAACTGGTAAACTCGCCCCAGAAAAGCGAACCTGAGATACTTCCGTGACGCCCAATGAATCGGAACGTGAAAGTAAGCATTTCACAGGTCGATGCTGGAAGCGAAATCTCCCTGGTGAATTGAACGGCTGACTGACCTGAAAGTCTCCATGCTGAACTTGGGAGCAATGATAGGCTGGTTCAGGATATTCAGATCGATAACCGGTCGGAGTCAGCTTGGAACGGCTCCTGCCTCCCCAAGAAGGCTGATCAAGCTGACGAAACAGCAGCTGATCTATGGAATGACGTAGGACGTCATCCCAGACCGTCGCCATGGAACCATGGAAAAGTTGCGGACCTGCCAAAGAAGCAGATCGAAGAGTAGCACGCCTCTCCTCAGGAAGGGATCGGCCTGTGTCCAGCACAGAGTCCCTTTGAACTAATTCCAGATTAGCCATGTTACAGGCATGCGTGTAAGATGCATGAGCGCCTTGGACAGCACACGCAAAGGAGCCTTACCTCGTCAAACTTATCGGGAGGCAGATAAGCAGCTAAAGCTGAGACGACATGATTTGAGAGAGAAAGCATACCAAGCATCTCTCTCGATAAGCCCAACGTGGACTCCAGAGTCATCATCGGAATGACGGCAGACTTGGGCTTGGAAAGCCCGAGGGAATTGGAGTCCTGATCCAAAACCGTCAAAGTCTGGCAGACTGACGGATTGGCGGAATCGTAGGAACGATAACGCGCCAGAGGCAAAAAAAGGTGTCAACCCTAGTGAAGAACGGAGCTTTCATAGCCTTGGAACTCAGCTTAGAGTCCAAGGCTGAAAAAGCTTCAACCACCTGTACCGACTGGCACGGTCGAAGAAGCCCAGAAGCAGGTTGCTCCATAGGCTGTTGGCGCGTGACCGATGATCGCAGCCTTGCTGACACTTTCGGCTGGTTTGATGGTTTGAGATCCGGAAGGAACCCAAACACAAAATCAAGAGCTGCCCCCAAGTCCGAAGACTGCTGGCTCTCGACATCAAGCGTGTCTGACTCTTCCCCTGACACATGGCCCATTGTGGGCAAACCAGCCGACGCCTCCCATGGTGTCGGAACACCAGGGGGATCAGAAAGCGGCCTGTTTCCAATCCCAGGAGGCGGCGCCATAGGGGGGCGTCTGGAAACCACTCGCTGGAAGCAACGGGAAGGCTCTTCGACAGAACCTGAGTGAGTAAGGAGAGGGCCTCCCTAAGCTCACTGCCCATACTGGCCGGTTCGATAGGGGAACGAACCGGCAAAGTGGCTTCACCTCTGACCCTCTTAACCAGCGAAGGGTCACGATCCTCCAAAACACCCAACGCGGGATGACGGGCGGCAGCCGAAACGTCTGAAGACAGACGTGTATAGGGGTATGACACACCCCGAGGATCAACATAGCGGGAACTCATGAGAGTCACCGTGGACCTCTGCAGGGCAGAAGGTCCAGGCTGCACAAAAGACGTTGGTCCCCCAAAACTGGTTGTGTGGCCAGAATGAGTGGACGGAAACACCACGGAGTTCATAGTGTCCCCACTAAGAACATCCGAATCCAATGACACAACTATTGTGCTTGACGGCGCAGAGACCACAGTAGAGGGTCCGGCCGGCAGCCACTTCCAACTTCGCCGAGTTGAAGTCAGGGAAGGCTGAGGCCGATAACCCCACGTCTACACTCCCAGACACCACAGAAGACCACTGCAGGTATAAAACTACTGTGCTCAACGGCTGAGAGGACACAGTAGTGGGGTTCAGTCGGCAGCCACGTCCGACTTCGCAGAGTAAAAGTCGGGGAAGACTGAGGCCGATACCCCACAACCACACTACAGACATCCCTGCAGACCCTTGCAGGGATAAGCCGAGGCTGGCTAAAAACGGTGCCTAATGACGTTGTAGATGGAACAGCAGTAGCAGCAGATACAACAGGAGCTGTTGGAACTGGCGGAAAAGCGGAGAGGGCCACCTAGCTCAGCCTCCAAATGAGAAGTAACAACCCGAGTGACAGCCTCAGATGTTGACTGGAGAGGGCGCATAGTCCCGGAACCAGGCATCTCTTCACCAGAAATCCAACAGCTCCTGCAGTATCCACCACGGTAAAAAAACTGCACATTCCCCACGGAAGGGGAATAACTCTCACCAGACATGGTCGAGTCAGGAAGCCCCAAAACGACAGCGTTCCCCACCCCCCGCTGGTGCGGGAGGAGCTGCACATCCCCCACAGAGGGGGAGAAATTCTCACCAGACGTGGTCGAGTTGGGAGGCCCTGAAATGACAGCGTTCCCCACCCCCCGGGAGGAGCTGCACTTCCCCCATGGAGGGGGTAAAACTCACACCAGACATGGTCGAGTCGGGGGCCCCGAAATGACAGCATCCCCCCCCCCCCCACAGGTGCAGGAGGAGCTGCACATCCCCCACAGAGGGGGTATAACTCACACCAGACGTGGTCGAGTCGGGGGCCCCAAAATTACAGCATTCTCCCCCCTCCCCCACCCCCACGAGTGTGGGAGGAGCTGCACATCCCCCGCAGAGGGGGTATAACTCACACCAGATGTGGTCGAGTCGGGAGGCTCCTGAAACGACAGTGTTCCAACCACCTGCGGGTGCGGAAGAAACGGCCATAAGAACGCACCAAGGCGAGGGCAAAAGGAATTGCCCTAAAGGAACCGAACTGGAAATAACAGAGGTGAGAGCAGTAGAAGAAAAAGGTGAACTCAATAGAAACAGAAAGTAGAAGAACACCCTCAACTACGAGAGAAGGTGGCAGAAATAAAAAACGGTGGGTACACGACAGAACCCAGACAGTTGACAGGGACCGAAAAAAACAGAAATTCAGCCCTAAACAGAGTGAAGAAATCCTGTCCAGACAGTCCCTGATTGACACCTAACTCCAATAACAATTAAATTCATCAACCGAAAAATTCATTGTCGAATCGCGTTGACACGATGTCGAAAACAACAACATTCGCGAAAACGGAATAGTAAATAATATACAATGAGAATGTGGTTGAAAATATTAACGAGAATATACAAAACACAGTCCAGTTATTATACGATCTTCAGATCCATAATTCCAGTCACAGGAAAACCATTATCGACGAGTTGAAATATCACTGTTACGGAGCAAAATGGCACACATCCACCACGTGTGCGGATAATCAAAAGAATGATGAATTGACGCACTGCGCATTGGTTTATGGAAGTCATGGATTTGTACTATGGAAGAGCATCCCATACTGGGTGTGCGCCGATTGCACTCGACCCAGTTTTGGGTTATTTTTTCGTGGTGTTTTTACACCACTTTTCTTTCACAAATCTCTTGGGAAAGATTAAAATAGAGAGTATTTTATCCGAGTTAGGTTCTTCCACTGTAGTGCAAGCCTGTAGTAAACAATTGCAATGTAGGTTGAATAGAAATGGATATGGATGCCGGACGGACAGACAAAGGATGGACAAACGACGGATGGCCACCCCGGATGCCGGCATTATGTGTACCGTACATGGTATGGGTACACATAATAAAAATTCAAATTCATCCCTTTTCGTTACGGCAATATCACATAATATGAAACCATGACATTTCTTCCAGTTTTACTATCAAACTTTTGATAAAAGCATTCACTCTTTGGGAATGTTTACAAAATAGATCTCAAAAACTTCAAAGGGCAATTCACTCTTTGCATAGCAATGAGGTAATGTCAGTTCAGCACCAGTTTGGAAATCAAAAAAAAATGACACTTGATAGCAGTCAAATGCAGTCCTATCATTATATTTATTTATTTATTGGTGTTTAAGGTCACATACTTATGCACAACGGCTAATCGTGACCGTGACAGTTTTACGGGTGGAGGAAGCCGGAGTACCCGGAGAGAACCACCGAGCAACGACGAGCAGCTGTCAGCTCTCCAACATCGTAACTCTGAACTCTGCACCGCAGCACAGGCAGGGTTAGATTGGTTGAAGACATGCGCACCATCGACGTGCAGTACGCCTCAGTACACAGCGTCATCGTGCCCCCATGTAGGCAATCGGGGTGAAGTGTCTTGCCCAAGGACACAACGCGGTTGCCGCAGGTGGGATTCGAACCGAGGACCTCTCGGCTTGCAGCCTGCACCTCTACCAACTGAGCCACCACGCCCCCATGCAGTCCTATCACTGCATCGTAAAGTTTGTTGAATGTCTAGCCTTGTTCTTGGTTATCTGGAGCACATTTGGTCACGAATTGTTCTCCTGAATTATTATTTTATTATCAGTTCTGATACGCATACACCAGCAGACTTGCAGGAATGAGTGGTGCCTTCTGCCAACCCTGTGAGTTCATTACATATATTTTTCGTATTCTATACATCAAAATCTTCATTTTGATGTATAATTTGTGCGTATTTAATTTGAATTTCTGGAATATCAGATGTGGGAATTTCAAAGTCAACAAATTTCCTTTAATTATATATCACCTTAAATGCAGGTACCATCATCAAAACGATCAAACTATGAGGGTCTGTGAAGTGAAGCACTTGTGGCTGTAATTCAGCGATCTAAATGTAGTAGGTACCCTACTAATGGCCAGTAGTGGCACTATACTGGGGTATACATACTAAAAGATAACCATAGATGAGCATAGTCGATTGTGAAAAAGTAAGGGGCTTTGGGGAAAATAAAAGCACAGAAGCATTGATACTGACCTCATAAACACCCGCATAAAAAATTATGATTGGACTTGTTTAACCCATTTTATTAGAAAAAATAACCAATAATTCTACCGTCACCTCCAAGTAGTACTGTACTAAAGACGACCATAGATTGAGATAGAGTTGACAGCAGGCACCAATGGCATAGTCGATTGTGAAAAAGTAAGGGGGTTTGGGGAAAATAAAAGCACAGAAGCATTGATACTGACCTCATAAACACCCGCATAAAAAATTATGATTGGACTTGTTTAACCCATTTTATTAGAGAAAATAACCAATAATTCTACCGTCACCTCCAAGTAGTACTGTACTAAAGACGACCATAGATTGAGATAGAGTTGACAGCAGGCATCAATAGTTCCTGGAAGTTTACTGCCGTATTCGTACCAGAACTGATAATATAATAATATTTCAGGAGAACAACTCGTGGCCAAATGTGCTTCAGATATCCAAGAACAAGGCTAGACATTCAACAAACTTTACGATACAGTGATAGGACTGCATTTGGGGAAAGGACAACAATGTCTACATTTTTTACTGACGATGGGTTCCAGGGCCGCCGGACATGTGTATACATGTATCATGTGATACAACAAAGTTTTATTGAAAAATAACCGTGTAATTCTAAGACATTCAAACAATGTTCCATGATACCTTGCAAATATAATAATAGTGTTTTGTATGAAAGCAATCTTTCTCATTATATGATTTTAGACAGCATTGTATATCGATGCTTTTTCGGTCCAGATCACCGTGATTGTAATGTCAACAAATAGACAACGAAAACAAAGTCAAGTTACTTTTTAACCAGACCACATGCGTTCAGTTTCGTTTGTCCGCACCATAATGCCTGAAGTGCAGATATTGTTTGTGGTAATAATAGTACGAGAAGGCGAAAGAAGACAAATATTTTCCCATCATCTATAAATTAATTAAAATTGATAATTCTGTTTATTTTACTGAAATTATGAATTGATAATGTGGGTGTGTTGCGATTATTATGTCCCGTACCTGGAAGTTGGAAAGTCAAAGGTGCATCTAGGGCCGTGGAGACCTCTGTCTTCTAACCCATACCAACATTCTCCCTTGTATCTCAACCACTGCTACTCCAATTTGAAGGGTATTTGGTGTTGTGATTGAGTATCATGGGGAAACGATGTCTCTGTAGCTGCTGTAGCATGTGTTTCTTCCACACATTTTTTCCAGAGTTATGGTCCTTTGTCACTCCTTCGAATTAGAAAATTTCGTTTATAACTAGCTGATTTGTTACAATTTGTTGGAAAGTGCCTCCATTACTTATCAAGCAACAAGCTCATAAAAATTCTGTAAAGCCACCAATCTGATGTTTGACATTTTTATTGGAGCTGTTATGGAGGCTTCTGGAACTCAACATGTTGATTATGGCAGGGTTTTTCTATTCACCCATTAATCGATAAATTAAGTGTTATAGCTGGAGGTAAGAAGCATGAAAGGTCCAGAAGATAAGTCTAAAAAGAATATTTTGCAATGTAACATGATTTTTGCAGGTACATTTATTTGGAGGGTTACCTGTCTGATAGTGTTTGGAACATGTGTGTCATCAGGATCTTCAAAAAGAAAAAAAGAGTTAAACTTTGAGAAAAAAAGGCATATGCCATGAGTGCCGGAGGTAGAGCCATACAAGGAAGACAGCACACCCACCCCCACCCCCAAAAAATATATTTTTCTCAAATGGAGCTCACTTGTCACATGTTGGGGATTACTTTGCATACTGCGTTCTTGAAAAAAAATATGTGAACACTTATGAATGTGAGACCCTCTGGATGTGCCCTCCTGATATCAATATGCCAATAAGCCTCCTTTGGAAAAGCACATGCAATAATGGTTTTGTTGGGTTGATTTGATGTGTTTTGAATAACAATGTACTTTTATGTACATTAGATGGTTTATTGCAGTGACAGGTTTCAGTTACTCTTATTTCTTCTCCAACAGATATCATGAGTGTATTAGTGTCCAAGAGTAAACGAAGCTATGTTACTTCTTGATAAACCAGACAAATTTAACAATTTAATCACTATCAAATTGATGCATGGGATAAAGGGGTTACAGTGCAAGGGGTTTATAAATATATTTATTCAACTACAATGTATGACTTTGCAGCTTTGCAGTGCATTCTTCAGAGGAGAATATCATAGTTTCTTTCCAAACCACCACAGTGACACATACATCTTTACATTGGGAGACACTCTTTTATCCTTCCATACTTCTAGTGGACTCCTTCAAGTTGACCTTTTGTTGAATTACCCAAATCAAAACATAAACAAAAGAAAATATCTGCCTTCAATCAGTGAGCACTCCACTTATAATATTTGGTCTCAATCTTTATTACTTTCAAGAATTAGGGAAAGATTTCTTCAAGTGTGTACTTCAATGTTTCTAAAATACAGCTGTTATGTTATTTTGAGATATTTTATTGTAAAAATTTTGTTCTCTCACTTATGCCATAGGCATAGCAGACTTTCAGGCAGTGCTATCTACACATGGCAGCAGTTCCATGACAAATTCCAGTTTCCATTTTGGGTCTTTTTTAGACTTGGAAGAAAATTACATGAAATTTGACCAAAGTTAGGTTGGACGTCCCCTTAATAAGAGTGTAAATCACAGTCATTTCCTGTGATTTACACTTTAATAATCATACATGCATATCATTTATCTCCCAAATTAATTTTTGGGACGAATTGTCCCGATCCGATTATGTATTTTGGACGAATCGTCCAGGGACGAACTGGTTTTGGGACGAAACATCCCGGAGCCCTTGTGCAGCACCTAACGATTAGACAACGTCAACTGGTACGAGGGTCAGTGTGCTTCAGAAGTTCAGTTGCTTCGAAGTTCAAGTTCATCTGAATTTTTTGTGCAAATGTTTACTACCATTCCATGCATTACAAATCAAATAGTTGCATGATTTTAAATTAAAGTCTGTTTTTCACTTAACCTATAAACTTCAGCATTTTACTCCCCAAACTGGCCATCAGTTTTTCCCGTGTACTTCACAACACACATAACACGTGCAGGGGATAAGATTTTTGTTTTTATTTGTCAGGCTACCACAACATGTACACTAAAAATGATTACGTCACATGCGTTGTGATTTACTGAAGGACAAGAAAAAAACAGACATTCTGTGCCTGTGCTCCTGTCGTAAGACGCAGATTAATGGACATTTCAGGTGCCACTCGTCGATCCCACACAGAAGCATTTTCGGCAACAATATACGTACCGAATGAGGATTAAGAATCATGCTTGTATCTTCTAAAGCAGTATGCGGATGCTCTTATTAGGAGGTTATTTTAATATCTATTGTATAATTTAACAAATATTTTGAATTTATGTTTTTTTTCCGAAAGGTGTTCATAAACTATTTTTTTTAATTCGGTCGGTAATGCGAGTTGGTCTTTTAGTTTATTTTTTAACCATTCGTATTCTGTATCTGTATTTATACATAGCAGTAACGTATTAGGTTTTCTATTATTTTTTTTAAATATGAGGTTTGGAGGTTGTTTTGGCTGTTACTTGACTTTTTATACATTTTTTTACTCGACATTAGACAGTATTTTTAAAAAATATTATTAAAGGACAATAAGTCGCTAATTTGAAAAAAATTACGACTCTCAGATTTGGGGTCGAATTGAACCGCATTTGAGCAGCGAGTTGATCCAAAACGGGGTGCTGGACGTTTCGTACATGGGCGTTTCGTACACGGCCAATTTAGGACGTTTCGTACACAAAACGCCTGGACGTTTCGTACACAGATTTAATTTCGCATTTTCTCTTTATATCTCACTTTTTTCCTTCTAATTTCAGATTTTGGGTTTAAAAGAAAGAAAGAAGACTATTTTCTTGCGTGAAATAATTTTATTTTCCAATAAATACGTGGTGATTTTAGTTGAAATCTGATACAAACTAAATTAAAATAAATTCATTAAACAAAAATAACATGTTTTGTTTTTATGTGTTTGTTGTATTCTGCATGTGATTTTATTGTATTACATCAATATAAAATATATTGCTATCTTTGATAGTGATAAAATTTTATTCCGTTTTTATGACAATTTATCTCCAGCGATACTGTACATTTTCGGCGAATCACCTCATCGCATTATGCTAAACTGATTTTATTTTATCGATATTTGCCCTTTATTGATAGCAACAGTATTTGGTGTCATTTAACACCACCAGTATGTTGTAGATTCTGAGCTCCTCCTCATCGTGTACGAATACGCCCAAACCGGCCTCCAGCCAAACCGGCCTCCGACATTTTGGCCCAAACCGGCCTCCACTTAACCCAAACCGGCAAACCGGCCTCCACATTTTTACCCAAACCGGCCTTCAATATTTTCATCGTCGGCGACGGTCAGACTCTTTGCAATTTACCGCTGACTAGATTAGCCATCGCATGTACAAACAAAATAACCTAAAAACATCTCGGCAATATTCAAACAAGTCACTCATCGGTAAAATCAAACAGTAAATCAAACAATAAATCAAAGAAATCAAGGAAAATTAACCTATTCAACATGCAATTAAACACCAACAGTATCTATAAAAACAGGAATAATTTTACATAAATATTCACAGGAGATATTCACAAATGTAAAAATATTAATTTAATGTAACAAAAATAAAAAATAATTTTATAATACAAGGTCTGAAACAGATAATTAAACACGTGTACGAAACGCTCACTTCGTGTACGAAACGTCCAATTTTTGTGTACGAAACGTACACAAAAGCCTAAATAGGTTACTGCTATGTATAAATTTGTGTACGAATCGTCGCGTGTACGAAACGTCTTGTGTGCGAAGCGTCAGTAAACCTCCAAAACGCAGTCCATGTTTATTAATATTTTTCATTGAAATCGTTATTCACTAATCAAATTCAACAATTATCAAATAATACTCGATACACTTGTCTTCAGAACGATAAATGAAAATGTCCTATTGTGCAAAGAGTAACTTGAAGAATAACGAGAAACTTACTCACTCCGAAAGATTCTTCACTTGGGGACGCGACGTGTATCCCATAAGTAGAAGTGATCTGGCGATGTTCTTTAGTTGTCGGCTCGCTTACTTCCCATTACTTACTTTGCTTCTTCCTTTTTTGATGGAGGTGAGAATTCCTTGACTTTTGATGGTGAGCTGTGGTTCCGTGATGATCTTTGGTTGCTGAGCGTGATTTCGTGCCATGGCGACCTGGGTACTTAGTTCGTTTGTTTTCTTACTTAGCTCTGCCAATTGGGTATCTAGGGCATCCTCAGTCTCTTCAATTAGCTTATTTTTGAACATGAAATGAGCGTTTTCATTGAGCTGTGTGGTTAGGTCGTTTTAACGGGAGAGCTGTCGGTTGACTCTTTTGTTCCCAAGATCTGTTGTTCCAGTTCGTGAGCAAGCTTACTTAATTCTTCGTCATGTTCGTCTTTAGCATGGGGGTCCAAGCTGGAGATGGAACTGGAGGGGGGGGGGGGGGGAGGGGGCATTTGATGACTGGGTAGTGTCTGCTGCTGTTTTTTCCGGCTGGATATGGGAGTGGACTCCCATTTCATCTTCCTTCTCTTTGCGAGTTCTTCAGTCTTTTTCCTCAAGGCCTCTTGGCGGTTGGCATCCCGGCGCTTCGTGGACGAGCTTTTCTTCCTCCTCTTCCACTTTCAGAGTTCTCTGGGTGTGGACCAGAGCCTGACTGGGCTATGGTACTACGACTCCCCAGAGAGGCCGATGGTCTGCCTGCTGGCTTATTTGGATTCTGGTCGGGTTTCTTTTCAGGAGACATTTCAGGTAGTATGTGAAAATACACGATCACCTGGCAGGTATCACCAGAGACATGGATGGCCCAGTCTCTGGTGCTACCCACATTCAGACATTTTAACGTGCCCAATAGCTTATGTGAAAAAAATATTCTGGCTGTGGTTAGTGATGCTCACTGAGGATCCAGTGTCGCGTTCGAACTGATCAACAGTCGACAGTCCAATGAGAAACTTACTCTCCGAAAAATTCTTCAGTTAGGGATGGGACGTGTATCCCATAAGTGGATCAAGTTTGGTGGTGTTTTATTGCTCGTTTGCGTATTGTCCGTACTGGACTGGTGGCTTATCGGATGGTCTTGATTCCTACTTCTTTTGTTTCTTCCTTTTTTTGTTTGGTGGGGGTGGTGATTCCTTGACTTTTAGCTGTGGAGGCTGTGGTTCCGTCTTGTTTTGAGTTAGTGTTGTTGCCAAAAAGACATTGGATTGTAGTGCGGCCGTTACCTTTCTGAGCTCTACTAGCTGGTTTTCCATGTCATTCATGTACTCGTTTCGGAGAGTGGCATCTTTCTTGGTACCATTTGGTTTTGGTCTTCAGCCTTAGCGGGAGAGCTGTATGTTGACTCTTCTGCTCCCACGGTCTGTTATTCCAGTTGATAGGCGAGCTTGCTTAGATCTTCTTCTTCCCCTCCAGCGTGGGAGTCGAAGCTAGAGATGTTGCTGGAGGGAGAGGCATTGGGTGATTTGGTAGTGTCTGCTAGTGTTTCATGGCTTGCTTGATCCAAGCAGGTAAGAGATTCAGATGTGGTTTGGGTGACATCCATCCCCTCTTCCACCCCCTTCGCCTCCCTTCCTTCCGACTTCTCCAGTGGAGAGGTTGGTGTTGGCGTGGGGAGAGAAGGTGGTGGTGATTCAATGGGAATCTCCCTTACCGTCTCCTGTTTCTCTGTTCCTGCTCTTTTCTTCGCAAGCCATGCCTCCCGGCGCCGGGCATCCCTGCGTCTGGTGAATCGATTCTTCTTTCTCTTCTTCTTCTTCTTCTCCGATAAACCAGCCACCGGGTGAGGACCAGTGCGAGGGGAATCCTCTCACCAAAGGTACTACCTCTCCCAGATGGTGGTGTGATAGTCTCATGCGCTTCGAATTCCAAAGTCAGGTGGACGCTCTTGCCACTCTTGCCAGTCAGTTGGAGAGTCCAGTTAAGAGGACAAGAGACGTCCAGAGCTGACAGGGCATTCTTCAGCTTGATTGAGATTTGCCATAGCTGTCGGTCAGTTAATCCGTCCTCACACTTTGTAGTCAAAGGTGCGCCGTGAAAACGTGAAACTTACTCATTTTCTTTATCGTTAGTAAGGAATATAACAGAATAATTAACATCGCTTGTTTTTAATATTTCCTGCTTAAATTGATGCTGCTTAAAAAGTAAAGTCTCTTGATTTTTTGATTTTCTTTATACAAATAGTTCACTTGATTAACATGACGCAGACACATTGTTTGAACTCATGGAAATATATCTCCACACCTGTTAATTACTTTAATTGGTTTATTGTTTTATTTGTAGATTGTTAGCAAACATTCCACCCTAAACGGGGCAATTAGTTTCGATCAACGCTTTTGTTCAAAGAGATGGAAAAAGAAACAATTCCCAGTGCCTTTATGCTACAACAAATTGTTATTTCCTTTTGCATTTCAAATACCTCTTCTAATTTTTTTTGACAGCTTCGTGTATCTCGATCTCACGAGTTTTCTACTTGATCGGCTTTCAAGTTCATTTCCACTTTCATAGATTCTTGTTGATTTCACAATGATTTCAGCGATAGTTGGGTGTCTGACAAGCACACATTCCACACACTGAGCTGTAGAAGACATGGACGATCTGTCAGATAATTTACCACATTCAGTCCAAAACCTCAATACCTTGTAAATCCTCCTCGGTTCGCGAGACAAGCGCGGACCCGACGTGGCATACTCCTCACCAAACGTCCAATATCAGCTTGACAGATGTTATTCCATTCTTCCTGCAGTGCAGCGGTGAGTTCCTGGACATTGGTAGGGGGCTGTTGGCGTTCTGCTTGTCATGGTTATGCCTCCCCACATCATAACCGATCCACCACAGAACGATCGTGCTGCCTAACGGTTATGTCATCGTGGAAGTCGAGAGAGAACCTCGATTTATCGGAAGACATGACGTTGCTCCACCAACGATTGTCCCAGCGCTGTCGTGCTCCACACCAATTACGCCTTGCTGTGATGTGACGTTCACAGTCAAACGTGGAATGATTCGAGGTTGTCAAGCATACAAATTCCGGCTGTGTGCGCGATTTTGGATAGTCTAACCACTGTCTCGCACATCTGTCTCTCAGTGCAGCTGCTGTCCAATTTCTGAGGCACTTTGATGGAGGTTACATGATGCTGTGGTTCGGACGAAACGATCCTGGTTAGCAGTTGTCGCCCTTGGACGACCTAACCGATGTCTGTCATCTACATTGCCTGTCTTATGGTAGTGTGACCACAACCTGCTAATCACCGATTAAGTAACGTTGAGAATTTGAGCCACTGCAGTCTGTCTGTGCCACCTTCCAACATGCCAACGGCATGTAAACGTTCGTCACGTGTCAGTCTTCGCATACCTCAAAAGTTACGTTTCGACCAGAAACTATTGATGAACGAGTTCATACCAAGAAAAGAACGATGAGACCTCCGAAAAAGCCCGTCCAGGACAAATGAAAATTTCAAAAAGTACCTCACAGACATTAACACAGCGCTCGTGCGAAAAACCTGCACGAAGTTTTCGTGGGCCGGTGACATTCATGATCCACACTAAACTCGGTAACATTTTGATGTGTCCAATCACGCGTATCCAATGCCATTTTCTGAAAATATCAACATCAGTTTGGATATCCCCTACTTTTTTTGAATAGTGTAGTATGGGTATGTGATTGAAAATTGATATGGAAGTTAGGGTTTCTTGAAAGTTTTTCCCGCGAAATGGTTGATGTTGCTATTGACGGTGTGATGTCAAATGTTGACCGCTGTATTGGGCTTCTCGTACTGGACTGATATGATAATATAGTATGGACGGCATATACCCCTATAAGTCCCCTGTTAGCACTTAGTAGTACTAGTTGACCTAATACTTTACATTATCCTTTGGCCGGTATAGGTAGTATAGTATGAAATGCAGACATGGCGGTATTGTGTGGTGGGTGGGGGTAATTCATGGCTGTCTAGTGTGGTAGTATAGTATTGGTGTTATGTATCCCTGTAGGTCTCATGTTAGCCTTGGGTACTACTAATCTACCTTAGGCTTTATATTATTCTCTGACCAGTATAGGTAGTGCATAATGCTAGAAAGAATGATTCTGGGTGTTGGGGGGGGGGGGGGATTGGATCGCCTGTTTCTGCCTATCCAAGTCAGCTCTGTAGCTTATTCCTCTATTCCTTGGTCTGGCCTGTTTTGCCTAGTTAGTGTGAACAATTTGAGTTTACTCTTATCTTTGGTCATCTATTTCATATATGGTAGCTGTCATTGTCTTGATCATGTCAAATTATCTTCTCCAGTACTTCTGAAATTTCTTCTCCAGTACTTCTGAAATCTGGATAGAATTCCGTCATAGTTTACTGTGTATAAAACCAAACGTCTACTTCTAAATCTTCGTTTCCTTTTAATTTACTATCTTATGTCGATAGAGTTTACCCCCCCCCCCCCATCCCATCCCTAAACGACCTGATATTAGAGCACGACCATTTCTATTGTAGCTATCCATGCAGAGCCCACGTACTGTAAATCGGGAGGTGTGTATTCCACCACAGTCCCTACAGAACAAGAGGGAAGGTACTGTTGACCGAAGGCACACATGACACAATGTAGATGCTCATCTCAATCGTCCTTAGTTTCTTCCGATGACATTACTTTTATGTCCCTGTTCTCGTGTTTTATTTCGCCATTCTACTTAGATCGATATGCAGTGCATGTAGTTCTAATCTTCGGTATACAAGCAGTTCACATATTTTTTTAAAGTGGCGACTTTCGAGTCGACTTCTTTGATTAGAATGCAACTTTCTTGATGAACCGAGGCGTAAAAAGGATTGCTCAAGCGGCAACTAGGCCACATAGGCGAAGTCTTGTCTTCCTCATTTTTCATAGCATGTATCTCTGTATATTTTCGAAATAGTCTATAGCACCGATATGTAAGCATCCTCGCGACGGGTTACATGTCCGATTGGGCCAATTGTGTCGCACGACCTCCTTCTTTTGCAGTTTTTCTGGTGAAGAAACTGAACACTCCTCGGCATTATCAACTACATCAGCTTTTGAACCTGGACAATAATATTCCATTTTCTCTTTCCAGTCGTTTTAACATTTCCTAAATGAGCTTTCGTAGGAGCGTCGTGTGCCTTCTTAATAATGTATACCCGCTAGATCAGGGCACAACAGCTCATCGGCGAAACGCACCCCCTTTTTTTCTTGCGTGCTTGCTTATCTACTTCCGGTTCTCATTCACATCACTAACAAGCGTTTGCAAATTTCATCAGCCTATTTCATGCTCCTCAAAGAATTGATCATCACCAATAAAGCTAAGTACCTCGACATCAATATATCCAGCAACCTATCTTGGAATCACGACATTTGCATCTGCAAGAAGTCAAACAGCATCGCAGCTTTCTTGCGTCGCAACTCATCGCCTTGCACAACTCCAATCAAGCTACATATGTGTTCAACCACAGCTTGAATATGTTTCTAATGCTCGAGGTCCGCACTCGCGGAGCACATCCAAAAGTTTGAATCAGTCCAACGCGGAGAAGCCAGATCACCATAGGCAACAAATTCCACCAGAAATGTGCTATCCATGCTTACCATGCTTGAAAGAGACAGTCTTCAACCAAGAGCTAAAGTCATAATCAATTAATCATTACCATATATTTCACTTTCTCGTTACGATCTCGTCACCCCCCCCCCCCCCATCTCTTGACCGCCAAGAAAGGTCACGAAGAATCCTTCAGCTTCAGAAATTTTTCTTTCTTTTTGCTACAAGATAGTGGGGCTGCCTTCCGGGGGTCCCGGGTCGTTTCGCCCTAATCCACATTTGCCCCGGGTCATTTCGCCCCGGGTAGTTTCGCCCGACAGACGGAGGTGGGTTGTTTCGCCCCCAAATCAGACAACGAATTTTCAAAAGATAAATCAAAGGCGAGTGTCGTCATCGACGTGCCTTCACTAAGTCTCATAAAATGATTCAGGAATCTATGTGTCACTGCTTTCAAATTCTGTAAGTCCTGTTTCTGGAGCCCCATTATCAATATGCATATGCTGATTTGCGGAAAATTCCCCCAGCGCTGCAATTTCCGCATATGTGAGTGGGATTTGTTCTTCCTTTTCCGAAGATGCTGTTCTTTCCCGGTCACATGGCACAAACACAAAGTGCAAGCCAGGGTTGTCTATTGACTTGTATCATTCTGATACGTAGTTAGGGAGATACCGGCGGCTCCACATAATTAGTGCTGCCAATTCCTGTGGACATCACAAGTGATAGCATGCTGCCTGCGTCTCACCTTTCAATTACAGTCCACTTATGACTTTGACATATTCGCTGTGTCTGTAGTTTGAATTTACTGAAGCTGAATAAATAAATTTGTTATTACGTAGCGGAGGTTTATAAAGACTGACAATGTCGGCAGTGTAAAGTGTTATCCGAAATTCAAAAGAAAACATTATACAAAACCATTAGGTTATATGCATTTTAATTTTAATTGGTGGTGAAAAGTACTTTGAAAACCATTTAAAGAGTTGAATAAAATCAACGTCGTTTTGCCCCTCACACCCGGGTCGTTTCGCCCCAATATATGGGGCGAAACTGCCCATGGCGAAATAACTCGGGGTGAACAGGAATTAGGGCGAAAGCTCCCACTACAACACCAACCCACGACATATTCAAGACGAGAATCTAAGTGTTGTATGTTCCTTAAGCAAATATTTATCTTTTCGTCAGTTTTAATAGTACATGTATAGACTCTCCGTCACACACAAGGTCTATTTCTTAAACGGTGCAATGCTTGCCAAGTTGTCCTGCACTTGAAAAGGAGTATTTATTTATTTACGGTCATTGCAATTAGTTGAAATTTAAAGAGGTTAGTAAAGAATAGAACAGATCTCATATCTTGCATAGCTGACTTATGCCTGTTCTACCCTGTGTGAATTTAACATTGGTTCGTTTTTGCCAGGCGTCAGACGATACGCGATAAGACGTTCAACCTACTGCAGTTTCCATGAATATCAGAGACGAGGATTAACGGGTAAGGATTTATGCTACAAGTAAATGAGTCAGAGGTGGTGACGTTTTTCACATTCATGTAATCTGAGACGGAAATGGCCGCGACTGGTCAACGGGCTTTTGCCCAGAAGCTAAATAAGTATGTTTTTAAAAAAATCATGAACGCCGCAAACCACATAAAAAACAACTATTGTATTTTATGAACATTTCTCATTCAATTTCTGGAAGAAATAGTACACCAATACGGTCAATACCGTCTAGTGAACTGTCCAACTAGCCTATTTTCGCACCTCTAAAACTTAAAAGTTCACAGAAGTTCGAATTATAATTTACTTGGCGTTTATTGTATGAAAGAGATGCTACTTGAATGGCGATCAGAGATTTCGAAGGCAGATTAAATATAAAGTTTTCCCATCGTTATTAATATTATGCCATATCAAATGAGAATTGTCAGTCCCAACAACAAATGCCAGTGAGTTTGGCCCATTGCAAGCGGGCCACAGTGAGTTCGGCCCTAAAGACTGAGTTCGACCCTACCCTAAGTAAGTTCAGCCCTATTTATTTATTGGGGTTCAATGACACTTCCAACAGCCAGGGTCACCTTGTCTGACAGTTTCACAGGTGGAGGAAGCCGGCGCACCCAGAGAGAACTACCGAACAATGGCGCGGAACTGTCAAACACCCCAGCATACTAACTTCTTGCAAGCAAGGTTAACATTGGTTGAAGACAAGTGCACCATCGGCATGCAGACAGTATGCCGTAATACACAATGCCACCTTGCCCCCATGTGGGCTGTTGGGAATAAGTGTCTTGTCTAAGGACAGAATGTGGTTGCCGCAAGTGGAATTTGAACTGAGTACCTCTCAGCTTGTAGCCTGTATCTCTACCTGATGAGTCACCATGCTCCCAGTTCAGTCCTACCATAAGTTAGTTCGGCCTCTACCATCAGTGAGTTTGGCCCCAATCATGACATGAGCTTGGCTCATGTCACAAAAACGAATGCGTCTCTGATTGGGGGAAAAAAATCAAGGTTGACATTTTATGTTTTTTTATTCTGCCATTTTTACTGATATTAAAACTTAACAATTCCATAACAAACGTGAATTATAGATAACATAATACAGCACATTGTACAAAGAGTAAAACTGTGAAATAATAACAGTGGTTATATACATCCAGATCTCTAATATTGTTCATGTGTATTTCTTTTTTCTTGATTAACAATACCAATATCCACGTAATGATGTTGTTGCTACATTAGGGCGCGCAGTGGCTCCGTGGTTATGGCATTGAACTTCAAACAGAGAGGTCCATGGTTCGATTCCTGCCAAGGGTAATTGCATTGTATCCTTGGGCAAGGCACTTAATCCTGATTGCCACCCACATTGGGCATGGTGGCGCTCTGCAAAGGCAAACTGCATGTTGATGGTACACCTATCTTCAACCAATGCTAGCCCTGCTTGTGTGGAGTTAATATGTTGGGGAGCCTGACAGTTGCTTGGTGGTTCTCTCTGGGTATTCTGGCTTCCTCCTCCACTGTAAAACTGTCCGACATGAGGTGACCCTGGCTATCGAAAGTGTCATTAAAATAAACAAGAATAAATAAATGTTCCTACATCATGGGTAAGAGAGATCATTCCTCATGTGAATTAGTCGACGTGTGGGAACAACACTGTTACATTGTTACATTGATATTGGTATTGTTAATGAAGAAAAAAAAACGGCCATTTTCACTGGAACAGTGGTATCCAGTCTGTTATTCAAAAGCACACTCACCCCAATCCAAAGTCGACTTGTCCCACAGCAAAGTTGACTCATCCCACATCAGAAGTCGACTCTTCCCAAATAGAGGTCAACTTGTCCCAAGTACAGTACGGGCATCGTGGTGAATACCTATCAATGAATATATATATCTTGAACTAAACACAATTAAGGGTTATTGAAATTATGATGCTATTGTTTAAATAACATTCATAACTGATTGACCTGTTGCTGAATTTTAATCTGTTTACTCTATCATGAAAGAGACTGATTATCACTGATCATCAATGTTTTCATAAAATTCTAAGGTGCCATAGCCAGCATGACAATATTTAAAAAAAACATAGTTGCTAGTTATATACATGTAACTATTTTGATCTGGGACGAGTGGATTGTTGACATGGGATGAATTGACTATAAAGTTGTGTCGAGTAGACTCTTCATTTGGGATGAGTTGACTCCCATTTGGGCCAAGTAGACTAAGAACCGGAACAGCATTGTAACAGCAATAGTTAAGATGGCACATACAGTTTTGAAGACTTTTTCAAAAGTTTCTTTGTTGAAATTCTCCTTGGGAGAATGCTTCACAACATTCTCTTTCCATTTTGTACTCTTCTCTTCCTCTATCCTATTTTCATACTCATCTCTTGTCTCTTCAGACTTCAAAAAAACCTCCTGCTCTACTTCTTTGGGGTTGATTTCTTCACTGTTGGTCACTTAGTCACACAAACTCTTGATCTCTGCAAGAATGAATACTTCCACCGAAATTAACTCATTTCCTCCATTCTACCTTTCAAATACGGTCATGCATCAATGGATCATGAGTGTAGCGCTCTGTGCATCGTCAACAGCGTTCAGTCTTTCTATCCAATACTGTCATATCATCCTTTACCCAATCTACAACCCCAGCACTAGATCGAAGTACCCCCAATTGCTCACGAATTGATCGACTGCACTGTATTTCCCACATTCAGCTTTGACCGACAAACTCTCCAGACCCTCCTCAAATACTCGGATCCCAACTTGTCTTTCATCATTGTGTATATCATCTGATCCTTCTTGACTACACCCGAATATTTATAGCCTGCTTCATCTACTTGTTGGAGCCGACCTCCATCAGGCAATACCACACCCGCTGACTCTACTTTTTTACCTCACTGAATAATCATTGATGCACTCTTTGAAAGCCCAAACTCCTTTCCAATGTCTCAACTGTATCATCATACTGTCTGAACTAGAGAATCCAATTCACAAACGGTCTTAGCTTATAACTTAAGATCATCCATGAATAACAGATGATTCAAGGTAGGAACCTCCTTATGAAAACTACAGCCAATATCTATCCTTTTCAACACCAGAGTCAATGAGATCAACAAAAGAGGCGACAACGAATCCTGTTGGAAAATGCCACGGTTTATGTCAACTGAACCCACACTCTGCTCTCCTGCAGTCGAAGTCTAGAACTGAAATGGTTAACCAGATAACCGGTTACCTACCTAACCAATTAAAAAAATGTCAACCGGTTATCCAAAATATTGATAGTAATCGTAATTTCACGGTTAAAATGTAGTAAATCTGCTGCTTCTTCTTTGAGATAGATTACACCTTGAAGCTGCTCTGTATATATTGAGAAATAATCGACTTTGGTGTTCAAGACTTCGTTAATGATCGGTAATTTCCGTGAGTACTGATTAACCGTAGAAACTATTCCGTAGTATGTATTGAAACAAACGTTGTCGAGTACTCGACAATGTTCGTTTGTATAAACATTCCAGAATAGTTTCTAAGAATACTGCTTTCCAATTCCTGTAGTTTTGATCCCAGATTCGGTGAAATAATGGCTATGGTTAACCAGATATTATCCGGTTATAGCTCTCGGTTGATCGGCTGTGTAAATGAGCCAACCGTTTCAGTCCTAGTCAAGTCAGTCTACTACTTTGACATACTGCGCCTGATGAGTGTCTCGATGTTTTGAGCCACTCCAAACAGGGTTGGCTGATTTAAATCATAATTTAAATCAATGATTTTTTTTTGGGAAAAAAATCATTGATTTAAAGAAAAAATTTACAACTATTCAGAAATATTTTCAAAACATCTTGGAAATGAGCTGAAACAAGATGGAATGCATATTAACTGTTGAAATACAGTTATTAGCCCTTGTTTATGACAGAACTACATGTAATCTATGGAGTAGGAATATACATTCCACTGTGCCTTGAGTCAAGACTCTTGACTACTGGAACGTGCTGTAGGGAAGTTAAATGTTCTTGAATCTTTTATTTATAAGTCTATATAATTTTCAGCAAAAATGAATAAAAGTATATTTAAGTGAACATAAATTTTAAACCATATATAAAATCTGTCAAGCACCCATCAAAAATACAGAATCAACTCAGAATAACGATCTGTGATTTAAGTATCAAAAGTATAAAAAATGATTTTCAAGAAGTCATCTTCCTTCCAGCAATGCTGTAACCATGAGAAAACACAAGTTTCAATGATTCCTCTCAATTTCCATCTATGCTAAATGTCTATTCTGTGCCAAATATATTCTGGAATTCTTCCCCTCATACCACCTCAAAGACTGAAATGGTTAACACAGGTAAATGGTTTAGTGTCAGTTATTTGTGTCCATTCTTTGGGCAGCTTTGGTACAAACTGCCGCGAATACACTCTGTTTCTCTGATCTAAAGCAATAATGTGGGAAAAAAGTATCCTCTGGTGAATAATTTATAGTATGGAAATAAAAATCAAATAAATCGATTCAAATAAAAAAAAATATCTGATTTTAATAAAAAAAAATTGATTTTTTAAATTTAAAAAAAAAAATCACCAACCCTAACTCCAAAGATACTGATGCAGCCTTGATCTCGTGGTAATCAGCCCTAGAAATTGCCATTTTGCAAGTCCGGAGCTGCCATTTACTACATCCAGGGCACTGCAATCCTTCCTGTTGAGGTCTACATGCAACTACTGAATTGCATTTGAAACATATATTGTCGATATCCATGGTGAAACTGACGGTCATGAATGAATGAAAGTTTTAGTGCACCAAAGGTGCTCAGGGATGATGCAAGATTTGAAATCCCTTGCGACCCGAATAACTTTATTTGTTTGTGAATCCATGACAGACCAGTTGTTATCTTTCAATTAAAACCACTCAAAGACATTCAAATCAAACCTGAAGAACAGTCTCGCAAGTGTTAAAAAAAAAACATGACCATATCCAAGACATTTTTGGTACCAGTATACCAGTTTGGGCACCCAAACTCATTGTATTCGGGTATAATCTGCATCCCATAGTCACCAAAACAGTCAAAATTCAGTAAAAAGTATACATGACTAAAACCAACACGAATTTAATCATTTGAATCCTGAACTAGGATACTTTAGCCAACTATAAATATGCCTTAGGCAATTGCACTCGGATAAAAACATGCACAGAACAGATATGTGGGAAAGCATGTGGAGGCATTACGATAATTTCATCTTTTGTGTCTTTCAAAATGTTGCATTCAGTACAGTAATCCTACTTTCAGTTTTTGCCATGACTGCATTCGGTTATGCCTGCGGTATATATTGACAGGTGTCCCCAAATTATTCCTGAATATGGCCCTGAAAACAAGATAATAAGCATAATAATAGTAAAATAATAAAAAAAAAACCCAATAAAACACCAATTTAGTCTTTTAAAATGTTACCTTTGTGGCTGAGCCAAACTCACTTATGACTGTGATATCCATTCCAATAACAAGCAGACTGTTTTACTATTGACGGGGCCGAACTCACTTTTGACAGGGCCGAACTCGCTTAGGACTGGGCAGAACTCACTTATGACAGGGTCGAACTTGCTGAGTGGGCCAAACTCACTCGGACCAAACTTGCAATGGATTGAACTCACCTGATACCACAAACAACCCCTCTCATCCCATCCCCTACTTAAAAATGAAGAAAACAAGAAAAAAGCTTATAATAAAATACACCCACCCACCCTCATCCCTACAATCTGCCAAAGCAAAGCCTGAGGAAATAACATAACCCACAGGCATGAAGTTACATGAAATAGAAAGTTTAGAAACATATTTTATGGTACCCGGTACTTGTTTCTTGTAGCATCAACCTTTGACTGAAACTTGGAGTATTAAAAACTCCTAATATTAGTAATAATCGATTCTATAGTGTAAATATAAAAAAATGCCCCATTATTTTGTGTTTAATTGGAATGGTACAGTATGCAACAACACCAAAAACAATTTCAGGTAACAGAAGATATGAGATTTTCACACCTATGAAACAGTTTCATTCTACATGAAGACTTTTACTATTATTCAAGATTTAGATTATTCTGCACATCTGCATAAGTTATGATTTGTTTTCAGATCAACTAGCTAAAAATTTTCCCTCCAATTGCCCATGGAAGACAAGCAATTCTGCAATTGCTAACACAGACAGAATTTCAGAAAATGTTGCATGAATCAAAATCACATAATTCCCACTCTGTTGTATTGTTGAAAAAAAAAATTCTGAGAATCATTACAAGAATCAGATTCCCTGATTCTTGGGAAATTCTAGCCCTGTGTAGAACTCTATGTTGCTTGATTGGATGTGTATACTGATATACTCCAGTCACGTCAATGGTGCACACTGGCTGTTGGCCCCAATCACGTGAATTCTGCTGAATCCTCCTTTAGTACAGTCTCCGTGGACTGGACATGATCCATGCAGTGTTGTCCTCGCACATGATTACCTGGTAATAAAAATCATCTTTATCAAAATTTTAATTAATGAAGTTTCATTAAATTTTTTATTATTATACGTATAATTAGTGTTTGGTTTCTAATATTATTGGGTCCATGGAAATACTGTCCATCCATGAAAAGTGACCAGTCCTCGGCGGCCGTACTGTATAAGTCAGGTCACAGAAGTACATGTAAATGACTAGATAACTTTGGTGTACACACCCAGTTGAGCGCAATCAAGTGCTACAGTACCATTTGCAGTTGTAATTGTTAAAAATATTAACAGTTTGACACGGTTTGTTTTTTAAAGTGTGTCTTGGGAATTATCATGTTTCACTTACCATCATTACCAGTTTTCTCTGGTTAATACTGCTGATAGTTGAGAAGAAATGTGTCATTTAACGCAGACTTGCTGGCTTGTATAGATATTGTTAGCTCTCTTGATATGTCTGGCTTAGAGAAATAAATCAGGCCTGGAAATATGGAATTGGGTTCAGAACCTATTTACAGGTTATACCTGTTTTATTGTCCTGCTATTTATATTAGTGTTGGGACGATTATCAAATTTCCCTGTCGACTAGTCGCGAGCTATTAGTCGCTGACTAGTCGATCTGCTACACATGCAGCAATCAAAACGTCCAAACTGGTTAGGGGTAGGCCGTTAATTTGACCTTATGAACCGAAATAATCACAACAAAACTAGAAACCGCTGTCGTCTCAACTCATTGATATTATACTTGATAATGCCTCACTGTAATAGCTTCTGTCCAAAAAGTACACAGAGAATCACCGAGCAACGACAAGCACCCGCCCGCTCCCCAGCGTCATAAACCCCGGTCTCATAGCCACCAGGGGTCGAAATAATGCTTGTCGCTGACAAGTAATTTCTACCAGCGACAACCAAAAAATCAAATCGCTTGTCCCGGTCCACAAGTGCTATTTTTGGCTTGAGTTTCATATTAAACTTGAAAAGCTATGTGCTGTTAAAATCATTAAATAGTTGCCTTATGTATTGAAACATGTATTATACTGTTTATCAATAATGATAATGTTCACTATGGTAAACAGGCTCTGTTTTACTGGTAAAATAGGACCCAGTCACCAATGCTTGGGAGGTGCAAACCCTCTCTAAAATGGGCAACATGGCTTATTAATGCTCACCCCTGGTCTTGAGTTGATACTCATGTTGTGGTCATGATTAGCCATTGTGCAAAAATATGTGGCCTTAAACACCAATAAATAATAATGATACTATGACATTTTTGTACCATGAGGGCGATTCCGGGCATCAATGCACTTGTTCTCCCCCCTCCCCCACTAGTTTTTCCAGGAGATGAGTTGTGCTTCGTGGATATCTGCATCGGGTGCGAGGTAATCACATCTTTTCGGATTCAATTTCAAAATTTGGTTAACAGTGCACCCTGGTGAACTTGAGCCTAGTCCCCCCCTCCCCCCTGCCCTGGCCCCACAGTTTTTTATAAAGTGCTTCATCTGCCACTCAACCAACTTTGTAACGACTGTGCAAATGAACTCAAAAGAAGCATAAAAATGTCTGTAATGTAGAAAGGTAATTCTAGTCTAAGAGTGGTAATCAAATTAGCTATCAAAGAACTCGGCTATTTTCGAAATTGCTGACAGGGCTTTCGCCTTACGTGATGCCCCATATCTCTCTCCAAATTTAATTTGCTTCGTTCCATGGCTGATTTTAAATAATATTAGTGATCTCAAACTTGGATATCACAAACTTTTTCAATTTTTTATTGAGTTTTGGTCATTAAAGCTTTAAGGTCACGCTGGTCACCATTGCAGTGTCATTAAGCTGACAAGTCACAACAACAGAACAAACTTTTTCACCTCAAGCGAAGTTTATGATGCCAGTATTGCAGTCTCTCTGGCGGATTGCTGGTTTGGGGTTCGAGCCTTAAAACGTCCCCCGCACAGTCACTTAACTGTGGCTTAATTTATTCTTTTTTTCAGACGAAAGAAATAAACTTGAAATTTTATCGAGTAGCAAAAGCAAGTGAATCGCCAATTTATTCTATCATTTAACAGAAAATACCAATCAAACGACTAGTCGACTACCGATTTTCTTGTCGACTACTGCATAAAAAATAACTGGTAACGATTAGTCGTCCCAACACTAATTTATATTTTATCATTAGTTTTGAAATAAAGTTGATTTTACTTCAAAAATAGTTTTCATGCGATCAATTTTTTTATCATCATGATGTTGAATGGCAACTCTGGTGTTATTATTGAGATGTGGGGAGTTTCTGGGATGAAGATGTTTACAGGATGAATTGAATGATAAATGTGGATGTCCGGATTATCTAAGGTCCAAATTGTTTCCAAAAAGGTGCAGAACACCGAAGGTCCATATCATCCAAAGCATCCGTAAGCCATCAACTTGTAGGCTGCCCCACGTTCTTTTCGGCATTCATATTTAAACCAAGAAATTTTTAGAGATCATTCTCCAGGTTTTATACTGTTCATCAATTTGTAAATTATGAACTTGAAAATGCCACAACAGCATGAAGTTAAATATTTTGGAAGATAGCCGATTGAGAATAACCATCTTTCAGTGATTTTTGACAGGGGATATTGTTATCGTATCTTTTTTATAGCTCATCTTGACAAAGTCAAGCTGAGCTAATCCCATCGCTCTCCTCTGTCAACACCATGTTTTGGTCTTCTCCAAAGCCACTAGGCCAATTCAAGTGAAAGTTTGTGTGAGTGATGGTCCCGAAGGGGCATTGCATTTTTGTTCAACTCAGCATGCCGAGCCCCATAGGGAGGGAGTTGGGAAAAATGCTCCAAAATATTTTTAAAATTTTCTCATGAACCAGTATGTACAATGACTTGATATTTGCTATGGAGCTTCTTTTTGAGCTGTAGAATCAAGTTGGTTCAAATGAAGTTTGTGAAGCAATATTTGGCTTTGTAATGGGAGGGGTAAGATTTTTGGCCCTGCCCAAAATTTCTATTTTCTGAACCCATGGTCTGGTTTGAACCAAATTTGGTATGTTTTATTATTAGGTCATAAGTACTTGACTCCTGCAAAAAAAATTTCCTCATCCCCATGGGAACCCTGGGAGCTAAAAATAGAAATATTTTCAAATGCCCATATTTCCCAAACCACACGGAACAGAGAGCTGTTCTTCGGTATGAAGTATCCTTAGGACCAGAAGAATTGAATGGTAAAAACAAATGCCATCGGTTATGTTAGGGTGTTCTGTAATGGGTATCGAAAAAATACTGAGTCAACATATTTGCAAAAATTTAAAAAAAATCTTTTCTCCAGAACCAATCATCAGAATCTTTTGATATTTGTTGTACAGCATTCATAGGGGAGGGGGGGGGGGGGGGGGGGGGGGGGGGGTGTCAGATACAAGTTTGTTAAAATAAAGCCCATTTGTTCATATTTCGGCTCAATACGGGAGCCCACATTTTTAACATAGGGTAATGTGGGGAATATTTTTTAAAAATCTTCTTCTTTAGAACCACCAGTCACAATCTTTTAATGTTTGGTATACATCATTGTTATGAGGGTCAGATTCTAGATTGTTCAAACCAAGTCCCTAGGTTAATATTTGGGCTTCCTCCGGAAGCCCAAATTTGAACTTTGTTCAATATGGGGGATAATTTTAAAAAATCTTCTTCTTCAGATCCACCAGTCAGAATGCTTTCATATTTGGTATGCAACATCTCTAGGGGGGTCAGATTCAAGTTTGTTCAAATCAGATCCCTAGGTATATATTTGGGCTTGCTATGGAGCCCAAATTTTTACATAGTGCGATATGAGGAAATTTCTTTAAAAATCTTCTTCTTCAGATCCACCAGTCGGAATGCTTTCATATTTGGTATACAACATCTCTAGGGGGGTCAGATTCAAGTTTGTTCAATTCGAGTGCCTGGGTTAATATTTGGGCTCCATATGGGAACCTGAAATCTAACTTACATATAATACAATATGAGGGAATTTCTTCAAAAATCTTCTTCTTCTTCAGATCCACTAGTCAGAATGCTTTCATTTTTGGTATACAACATCTCTAGGGGAGTGGGGGGGGGGGGGGGGGTGGCAGATTCAAGTTTGTTCAAATCGGATCCATAGGTTAATATTTGGGCTCGCTTTGGTAGCCCAAATTTTAACTTAGTGCAGTATGAAGAAATGTCTTTAAAATTTTTCTTCTTCAGATCCAACAGTCAGAATGCCTTCATATTTGGTACACAACATCTCTACGGACATCAGATTCGATTGTGTTCAAATCGAGAGCCTGGGTTAATATTTGGGCTCCCTATGGGAGCCGGAATTGGCCGTGTTGCTGAAGAATTAAAAATTTTGTTTTACTCTACCCTCTAGAGGTGTGTAACTAAGATTAATCCACATAGGTTGTATCAAGGGGCTTCATAGGGGAACTCTACATTTTACATTATGATCAACTGAAGAAAAGGCATGATGCCTGGATTATTTTTGTCACTCCTGTGGGGCTCAAGGATTGACAGTGTATCCTATGGAAATGGATTGCTTAATGTAGACTCATTCTTGGACTCTGTTTATATTGTGTTCTGTTCAAGATGAGGCCTCTTGTTTTCTGATACTGTAGGAGAGATTTGATGACTGAAAATGTACACATACATGTACAGTACAAGTCAAAATAAATTGTTGCATAACCACAATAAACAAACAAAGTACATGTATACTGTTGCTCCTGCACTGATAAGATCAGAATCTGACATCATTGAGAACTTTCCAGAAAATGATGTCAGCTTCTGGTCTTATCAGTGTAGGAAGAGAAAGATAGATAGTTTATAGTGGTTATCCTACAACGTATTTTGACATGCACTGTATCAATGATACATGTAATAAAATGTAATATAATGATAACAATTTGTAATTTAGCCTTTACTGGTCTGGACAAACTTTTTTTATCTTGCACAATCTTTTTTTTTTTTTTTTATTTTTATAATTTTAAGATACTAAATTATTTGCTCCTAATTTATTTGGAGTGAATAAAAACAGTGAGTAAATAATAATTTTGAAATTATTTTGTAAACGTTAATGATAGCCTTTTACTTTTTATACCCCTAAAAAAAAATTTTGGGGGGCATACAGTGTTTGTTATTTCCATCCGTCAGGAAAATTTTCATGTCCGCTCCATAACTCTGAGATGCTTTGTTGGATTTTGTTGAAACTTGGCATACATGTTGCTTATGGGGAGACGATGTGTCATGCACAAAATTTGTTTTTGTTCGATGGAGATCACGGTCACAGATCAAAGTCAGCTATCCGTTAGGAAGATTTTCATGTCTGCTCCATAACTCTGAGATGCTTTGTTGGATTTTGTTGAAACTTGGCATACATGTTGCTTATGGGGAGATGATGTGTCACGCTCAAATTTTTTGGGGGGTTCGATGGAGGTCTAGGTCTCAGATCAAGGTCATTGTCACATCGGAGGCATACATGTAGTCACTTCTGAGTGACAGTCTCTTGTTTATATTTTTATCATTTTGCGTTTTTTTTAGCAACTAATATTCTTAAAAGACTCAGTAAAACTAAATTAAAATATCGTACTGTGAGTACAACAATGTACCATCTGCAATGCTTTAGCATTGCAGATGACACCTTGTTGCACTCAAAATATGATACATGTCTAATTTGTTTTCATTTAGAATTAAATTCCTTTTGGCACTAAAATCTTTCATTTGGAACCAAAAAAATTCATATGGCACTGAACAACAATTGCACTTGGCACCAAAAAACATTTTGGGCCAGCATAAACACTGCTTCTGTGCTTTCTACATGTACATAAATTATAATGGAAGTCAAGTACATGTAGTACATGTCCATTTTCTTGGCAGTGATTTCTAGTGAAGTCTTCACTGCCTTAACAGGCAGCCAAGGCTTTACTAGAAGTCACTGCTCAGGTGACTTATTTATTGCCAGGACCTCCTAATGATGGCATGTTAATGGCACAGGTTCAGAGATTGCAAAGAATGCCAGTGTTGAGCTCATTGGCAGTGGCATTTGTGGTGCTGTGGTAGATTGATACAAGAACAACTTATTCTGTATTTTACTGATGTGAATTCCATTTGGTACTATCAGCAAATCTCATGTCAAGTCAGATACCAAATACCGACCTGATACCACAATATACCCCCGTAACAATACCGAAACAAATACCGGACTCAAAAATTCTGATATCGCTCATCTCTACAGCCAAGATTTGACTGGAAACAACTACCAGTAATCTGTGAATGTAAATGGCAAGTTGAACAGAGGTTGTGAATTGGGTCACCTGTTTGGTGCTAACATTGAGTCAGAATTAGGGCTTTAAACAAGGGTTTTTTTTTTTAAATACTACTAGGCAAGGAGCAGCTGAAGTGAGAAGACAAGTTTCATCAACAATAATAGATGCTCCCAAGAGTGTCAGTGGAAGTAGTGTTACAGTACCAGTACCCGTTCCAGTAGGAAGCATTGTGAGTATGCTCATATACATGTAACTTTCACAGTACTACGTAACATCATTTACCGTTTCTGTAATGAATAGACCACATTTACCTAGTGATACATGTTTGTTTTCTAAAAACTGGGTCACATGAATGATTTTTCATCATTCGATATGAAATGTGTGACTATGATGTTATGATTCAGTCTTTAACCTTTTATTTAACGAATTGGTTGCATTCGTCCACATAATTTTCACATTAAGCAGTTGATAAAACTTTCTTTTTTTTTTAAATTTTAGCAAAATCATGTCATGTGACCCCACCTCATTGGAACAAGCTCATAGAGCTTGCTCCAATGAGGGGTTTACATGATTTGGTTTTGTTTAAAAAAAAGTTTAAAAACAAAAATTAATATAATAAATTTTGGTTTCCTGTGCATTGTCAAAAGGGTTAATCTATATCCCAAAATGCCTGAAAACATAGCTGAAAGGGTTTTGAAAGTCCTTGAACCCCTTGCACAGTGGTCGAAAAGTTTGCTCATGATAAAAGAAAACTACCTACGCATTGCAAATTTACCTGCGACCCAAAACTACCCTACAACTTCATATACAAAGCACAAAAAATTATTGAGAGTCTGTAATTATGGTGATAGAACCATTAGGGTAATAGAACTGTAGGATGGGGCATGATTGTTTTAATTACCTAACTGTCCATTTGAGTATGATGACGCCTGATTGCAACACATAGCTTGATTGGTCCTTATTTGATACTACAACCAATGGTAGACTTTTACATGTTGTAGAAATAATTTATGCAGTTTTGTCTGCCACCAGTTTTTGTGGTGATGCACTCTCCGACTCTTCTGACACTATCTCTGTTGAGGAATCACTCCCAGTAATGTCAAGTGGGACAGGGTTTGAAAAATAATTTAAACCGATTTCTGCTTCGAATCACAAAACTTTTTTTCAGTGGCATGGTTGAGTCTTGGCTGTTTTGTTTTGATGATTGACCTGCTCTTCATAGCAGTATTGACAAGTCAACCAATAAGCAGCCACATTGTATTTAATAAACCTCCCAAAATTTCTAATGTGTCCTTTGATAAGCTGGCAGCATGTGCATTCAAACCGTTGATATAAAATTCTGTCATGCATAGCTAGAGCGTAAACTACCTGCACAGATGAAAAATAACCTGCCTTTTGTCAGCATTCACACTACTTTTTGAACACTGCTTGCATACTTCTGGCAGATATTCCTGCCCAGAAAAGGAAAGGTTTTGCTACTAAAAATAAGTCAAATTTGAGCACATTTAACCACATTTTCCACTGCAAATTGTATCAACTTCTTGACTTGTGATCTGTTGAGACAAATTTTAATGAATTTTTCATGAAATCTGGTCATGGTAGCTTCCCATAGAGTAAAGGGTTAACTTGTGCCAAGAGCAATATTTTTAATAAAAAAACAGAACTGGTTAAGTTTATGACATCATTTTTGTCATATCTAAGAAAAGTGTTAACATAAACAAAAGCTATTAACACCTGAAGGACTGTAATCAGAAAAGTGGACAGAGATTTCTGATTGGACAGTTACTTGATTGCAATCAAAATTATCTTTATGCTTTTCTCTTCACAACACTAGAGAATCTCACTTGCTGGGAAAGAAATGCAAGGGCATTGATATGGAGATGCTATTTACAGTACAGCCACCGCAATCACTTTCCACAAATGGGCGAATATTTCCATGCACAAAATAATATAAGACTCCTAACACTAATTATAGGAAAAATCATCAGAAATTGAATTGATGAAGCAACAAGTACAACCTGTTGCGTCATTAATTAACATTTTGCTGATGTTGATTTTGATTACCTGGTAAACACATGCATGGACATCACTGCCCACATGTGGATTACGACCAATTCACCGCAACTGTACTGCATGAAATCTTCACCACTGGTGTGTGACTTGTCACAACCCAATCGCAGTTTGTTCTGGAAAAGTACCACTTCTGTGATCACAGTACTGAAAATTAAAATTTCTTCATTTTCTTGTTTACTTAGTCAATTGATTTTTAAACTTGGCTCTAAAAAGCAATGTCTTATTTTTCATTTAGGTACCATTATCAGATGTAGTGGATGCACCTGATTTTGAGGAGTACATACTAGAGAATCAGAGTTTAGTGGATAGAGATCCGTATAAAGATTTACTCCTTTATCCAGAAGATGACATTGAAGTTCACAGAATTCCTAAAACATGCAGAACTGTTACACCAAATATCCCAGAACCTGGGTAAGTCTCTCTGTTTCAATGATGAGGAAGTTTAGTTAATTTAATTTTATTTATAAATCTACATGAAACTTGACAAAAATCAGGTTAAGCTGTTTCCATGTTGCTTGTGGTTATCTGTGAGTCTGTTAGACTCTCCTCAATTTGTTCAGCATGGAGTTCTTTTCATTACCAAAATTTCATATGCATGTTTAGGTTCATGCCTAGATGAGAACGTACTATTATGGCCACTGTCGTCCACCCTCAATTGCCTGTACAGCAGCCATCTTGGATTTCTTCGACACAGACTACAGGTCACATTTGTGCATCAATTTTATGGAAATTTGGCAGAGTGACTCAATACAATGTGAAGATGAGAATGTCCTATTTTGTAAACGATAGGCCACCCACAATGGTTGTCAGGTGGTGTCTTGGATTTCTGCATAACACTGTTCACAATTCATTCAAGATAGGGTATAACATACTGTTCTTTTCCGATTATCACCAACTATCATTTGCATGTTCAGGTTGATATCTTGATGAGAACGTCATGTGGTCATGGCCAGCAGCAGCTATCTTCGATTTCTTTAGCAATGGCAATAGGTCCCAATTATGCATCAGCGTGTTTGAATTTTGACTGGGTGACTTGGTATTATGAGTAAATGAGAATATCATATTTTGGTAATGGTTTGCTGTCCAAAATACCCACCTCGGCAAACATCTTATATTTCTTCAGAATATCCTACAGTCACATTTATGTTTTGGTTTTCCTGGAACTCAGTCAGTTGCTTTATTATGATGAGTAGATGAGAGGAAAATTTCAGTGTGTAAGTTTATTTCTTTTATAATTATAGGGCTGATTCTGATCCTCATGTTTATGACTGTGTTAAGAGATTCACATCAGACTACACCCTTGCAGTGCGTAGGTAAGTATTGCCCAATGATAACACTTTGTAACATTAGGTTGACATTGTTGATACAGTGAAGCCCGCTTAATTGTATATCTCATAATTGAATATCCCTGTTAATTAAATATAATTTCCCAACACAAAACTATTTACCATACTTGCAGTACAAATTCGACCTGTTAATTGGATATATAGTTAAAACTAGAAGTCCTGTCACGAAATGCACTCCTATCTAGGCTTAATTGCGCGTAGGAATTGCGCGCAATTGCCATATCAAATGGCATCCAAAGCCTGGCAGGTTCTCCTGGTTACTCATAGCAAACACAGGCAATGTTTCGGCCAATGGACCTCCGGGTTACCCGGGGGTCCATTGGCTGAAACATTGCTTGTGCACAGGCGATGTGTACATAATTTGATAGCCTTACTATGGTCATAACGCGTAGATTAACGTGCAGATCAACTTGCTGTTTGTGCGCATTTCATGACAGGACTTCTAGTTTTAACTGTAGGTTATAGAGTAAACTCCTGTTAATTGAATAAAAAATCTTGCAACCTGTCAAGACATTACCCTAAATCTCACCAGTTTTCCTATGTTTATAGACCTATTTGGCCTCAGTACATCCAATACAGGCATTTAATCTATTATATCTTGTTTCACAGAGCTCATGGAGCTCTGTCAAACAAGATATGATAGAATAAATGCTACGTTTATCTCTAGAATACAGGAAAGTGGCACAATCCCTGTTAATTGAATATTCCTGTTAATTGAATAATTTCTATTGGCAAAGTGGCTATTCAATTAACAGGGTTCCTCTGTATTAACTGTTAACCCAATGCACATGATATAAAAATTTATTATCTTGATTATTGTTTTTTTTAAACATTCATTGAAACCGTATCATGTGACTCCTCATTGGAACAAGCTTGATGAGCTCAGTAGAATGAGGAGTCACATGATATGGGTTTTGTTGTATGTTTTAAAAAAAAAAATTTCAGCTGTTTCATTTGTAAATATTGTGGGCAGATGCGGCCAATTCGTTAAGTGAACGGTAAATTATATTCTCTTATAATTAGAGATGTCACGGCTATCAGCATTAGTCAACGGTTAGTCAATTAAAAGTTGTCTCCCCGTAAATTCAACAAACAATCTCTAATATATTTATTTATTTATTGGGGTTTAAGGACACATACTTATCCGCAATGGCTAATTGTGACCGTGTCTATGGCTGCACGGTATTCGGATTTTAGTACTGGTGACGGTATTGAAAACAATACTGTGGTATACCGGTATACCATGAAACAGTTCAGATTGAAAACAAAATAAAACTGAAATACATGTACCTCCTTACTTTTCTGAAAGAGCTTGATAAATGTTATGTACAAGGTCCCAGGTGAAAAACAACTCATGTAATTTGGTACATTCTAAGTTTTGAGTTTACTTTGGATGTAAAAGAATTTTGAAGTTCATTAATTCGTTGTTTGTCAGCAGTCTGACACAAAAATGTTTCAAATCACACATATTCACAATTGCGAAATGTGCAACAATTTTTGTCAAATATGACAGACGTGTGACGCCATCACTGGGAGAAAACATTGTCGGCTGGTGATTGACACCTGCAGACTATCATGAAACTGAAGGGTGATCACGTCTTGGAGGCGTGCTTAATATCAACAGACCGACTGGCCTGACATGTGACAGATGACATTCGACATTGTCATCTGAGGAAGTTTACTGCTGGAAGATAGGAGAAGGGGAGGAGTTACTACTGGTTCTTTGTGTAACCAGGCCCTCGGAATTCCATCAACTGGACACCCGTTGTTTTGATAAAAAAGTTTTGTTTGCCACTGTTTTTCATGAAGCCACACATACGCAATTAACACAATGTGACAATTGACTGGCTCAGTAATTAAATGCTTACATGTATCAGTCAAGAGAGGTTGACCATGTTTTTACAGGAATTAAATTGACAAAGACTAATTTACTTGTATCCCAGATTCAGATGAAAGCCATTAAACCCATGATAATTTTATGGCTTATTTTCGTATTAAACAAAAGGTTCAATAACTTTGTAGACATGGATTATTGTCATCTTCCATTCAATTCACTCATTTTCCCAGAGTAGTAAGTGATACTTCTATCGTTTGCTCCAAAAATATCTTTTTTATTCATGATATCCCTTGCATGTGTTTGCCATATTTTTGTGCATTATTTATATTTTTATTTCAAGAAAACGTGAATTTCAAATCATAATACTGGACCCCAAAATTGTATACCGTCACTCGTATACCGATATTCATTTTTGATGGACGGTTTTGAACCGGTGACGATTTCAATACCGGTACCAACCGTAATACCACGCAGCCCTAACCGTGACAGTTTTACTGGTGGAGGAAGCTGGAATACCCGGAGAGAACAACCGAGCAACAATGATCAACTGTCAGCGCGTCAACATTCTAACTCTGTTCAAGCTCCGCTCAAGCAGGGTTACAGCGGTTGAAGACATATGCACCATCGACGTGCAGTACGCCTTAGCACAAGGCGTCATCGTGCCCCCACGTAGGCTACCAGGATAAAGTGCCTTGCCCAAGGACACAACGTGGGTCCTCCCGGACGGAGATCAAACTTGGGGCCTCTAGCGTAGAAGTCCAACAGTCCACCACTGAGCCACTGCACCCCCCTAATATACTCATAAATATAAAACTGGTGATGTATCAATAAGTACACTTCTGTGTTGAGATAAAATGGAAGCATCAGAATATCTCCAATTAATCTGAAGAATTTAAACAGAAGAACGTTTGTACAAATGTTTTATTTCTATAACTGATTTCCTGAAATTTTGAACATAAACCTCTCTCCATTCCTACACAAGTTACAATTTACTACTCCAAGTGAACTGACCGATGTGACAAGTTTCTCACTTTCGCAGTTCGGATTATTCCAATGGGGTTGTTTGAGTGCACAAAACTGAAGCTTCTATTTACTCTGCAGTCTAGATTAACTCCCAAACCATGAATTATTCAAATGGTATATCATTTGAATGATGTTCTTTAGTACTGATTAACAGACTGCTGGTGATACAAAAAAACAGTACAGTGAAACCCTGTTAATTGAATAGCCACTTTTCCAATGGAAATTATTCATTTAACAGGAGTATTCAATTAACAGGGATTGTGTGACTATCCTGTATTTTCTAGAGATAAACTTAGCATTTATTCAAACAAGATGTTACAGGTAACCATGGTTACACATTTAAAAGGTTAATATATAATCTAACTATTCACTGACCTCATTAAAACATTGCAATTTAAATCTGACTTGTACCACTTTGAAAATGAACGATGACCGCCTTAAAAACCCTTATTTACCACAATAGTAGAGAGTAAGTCAACTAATTGAATAGTCGTGACAGCCCTACTTATAATTGGAAGCAATGTGATCATGTGTTGATAACAGAATGTTTTATGTGCTTTTGTGAGGTCACCATAGGTGACTTCTTGTTTTCTGGAAAATGACATCAAACTTCACTAATCGAGGCTTTTAAGTTTTACTTCTGTATTTAAACTTGCAGAACAGGAATGTACACAAAGATATCTTGTTTTACTGAACCATTCAGATCTGTCATTTTAAGGATGGTGAATGCTCTCACTCACAATGGCTCTCCTAAACTAAAACTTATGAGGGCGGTATAGGTGGTAAATGCTTTCCTTGCCACATACAAGAAGAGCCATGAAAGTGAACTTTGTTCAGTAATATTGATCGATATTGCTCATCTTAATATTTGATTATGTACTTCAGAAAAGCTTACTGGCAGCTAGTCTCTGTGAGGCCCTTACATCTGGCCTCCGGCCAGGTGTTGCAGTCTCACAGAGACTAACTAGTAGCCATTTTGCTTACTTATCGGATACTGACTATAATTGTCTGACTACATACATAACTCTGATAGAAATTCTGACATTTTCAGCAAGAAATCATTGCATGTTTCAAACCTACATAAGATACTACATACACAACCCAAACAATAAGATGCAAAGATACGATAAAATTACCAATCTCAAGAACAGGCCCCCTAGTGGCTCTCCTTATGTCAAATTAAGGTGGACCAAAAAAGGTTCATTTAACCCTTTACCCAACACAGACGATAACAAAATTTATTATTTTAAATAACATTTTTGTAATTTTTCAAAAAATTTCAACAAAAACCATATATGACCCCCTCATTGGAACGAGCTCATTCCAAAGAGGGGTCACATGATATGGTTTTGTTGAAATTTTTTGAAAAATAGTATTCTTTCAGCTGTTGAATTTGCATATTATGCGGGTGGATGTGGCCGATTCGTTTGGTAAAGGGTTAAGACTGCCAGCATTGGTCTCCTCCTATTTTGAAAATGACAGGTCTGAACATTTATAATAAGTTAATTACTGAAATCCTAGTTCCATCTTTGTCAGTATCTAAGAGATACTTGTAGGTTGTGAAGCTTAATAATAACGGTATTTATGACCACAAAATAGTAAGTGGATGACCCACAGCAGCGAACTTGTTTGCTCGAAAGACAACCGAAGACAAATTGCCGTATTGGCACACTGCTTTTATTACACTTAATATTTACATAAATATTGAAATGTGGCAGTGTGCCCGATACAACCTATGAACTAATTAATAGAGTTATCCCCCTTAATAAACCTGAAATGCGAATGAATGTTGATGAGAATTCTGATTATGGAGAGCAAAGGTAGGTGGAAACAATGCCAATAATTACATAAATATTGAAATGTGGCAGTGTGCCCGATACAACCTATGAACTAATTAATAGAGTTATTCCCCCTTAATAAACCTGAAATGCGAATGAATGTTGATGAGAATTCTGATTATGGAGAGCAAAGGTAGGCGGAAACTACGCCGAGGGTAGAAAGTTGGGGAGGAAGGTGGGACAGAAAAATGCCTAATAAACCTTTTTGAACTGATTAGTTTCGTTGGACACGTCAAAATGGCGGAAAAGGACGCGTTGCTTGAATACTTAACTTATATAGTTGGATGCGCTCAGGCTGGCACATCCGCGGTTGTTACTAATTATATGCCTGAAACAAAGAAAGTTAGGAGTGAAATTTAATCTGGTCATCTCGGTCAGAGGTATTCACATATTTATCCGCACTGACCGGGCATGATAGTTTACTGCAGTGTAATTGATATGAGCTGTTCCATTTGAGAATTGCGCAGAACTGCATAGTTTAGGAAGTGACCCAGATTGAACAGCTGACTTTATACTGATGCCGAGTTTACTGTAAGTGAAATATGTACAATATTTTGTTCCCATAAATGAGGTCAAATTCCCCTGGTATTTGACCTCCTATACAGTGACATTGTTTGAAATCTAAAGGCCACCATTATGGTTCTGTTGAAAAGTGCTGAAAGCAGCTTTAGTGGCTTTGCACTATATGCGTTAGGTTATTGTTTGCTAAGCAGGAGAAAAGAAATGTTGATTTAAAATTGTTTTTTGTTACAATTTATTGAAGAGTGCCAAGAGGCAATCTCCTATGAATGATAACAAACCACTTATTTATGGACAAAATTTTGCTAAACTGAGGCTCTCCGTGTTAGTGGTTCATGTTTGTTATCTTTAAATGAAATATTCACATTGAATCACCATTGAAAAATAATTGAGCACTAATGGAATGACCTTCTTCAATTTACAGTCCTTGGAGAGTGTGTTATCTCCCCACAAACCGTTATTCTGTAAAAACTGGAGATGTACAAAGTAAAGTTTCAGCCAGTGGAGCTCTAGATTGAGCCTGGAGACCTGTTGATTGAAACTTTACTTGGGCAGCCAATTCTTTTGTACAGTGGAACCCTGTTAATTGAATATCCACTTTGCCAATGAAAATTATTCAATTAACAGGAGTATTTAATTAACAGGGATTATGTCACTCTTCTGTATTCTAGAGATAAACTTAGCATTTATTCTATTATTAGCTCATCTTGACAAAGTCAAGCTGAGCTAATCTCATCGCTCTCCGTCCGTCGTCTGTCGTCCGGCGTCCGTCGTCCGTTGTCTCTCGTCCGTCGTCCATCAACACCATGTTTTGGTCTTCTCCTCCAAAGCCACTGGGCCAATTCAAGTGAAAGTTTGTGTGAGTGATGGTCCCAAAGGGGCATTTCATTTTTGTTCAACTCAGCATGCCCAGCCCCATAGGGAGGGAGTGGGGGAAAATGCTCCAAAATATTTTAAAAATCTTCTTCTCAAGAACCAGTGTGTACAATGACTTGATATTTGCTATGGAGCTTCCATATGAGGTGTAGAATCAAGTTTGTTCAAACGAAGTTCGTGAAGTAATATTTGGCTTTGTAATAGGAGGGGTAAGATTTTTGGCCCCGCCCAAAATTTATATTTTCTGAACCGATGGTCCAGTATGAACCAAATTTGGTTTGTGGTAGTATTGGGTCATAAGTACTTGACCCATGCAAAAAAAAAAAAATTCCCGCATCCCCATGGGAACCCTGGGAGCTAAACATAGAAATATTTTCAAACGCCCATATTTCCCAAACCCCACGGAACAGAGAGCTTTTATTTGGTATGAAGTATCCTTATGACCAGTAGAATTGAATGGTAAAAAAAAATTGCCATCGGTTATGTTAGGGTGTTCTGTAATGGGCATCGAAAAAATGCTGAGTCAGCATATTTGCAAAAATTAAAAAAAATCTTTTCTCCAGAACCAATCATCAGAATCTTTTGATATTTGGTATACAACATTCATAGGGGGGGCAGATAAAAGTTTGTTGAAATAAAGCTCATTGGTTCATATTTGGGCTCTCTACAGGAGCCCGAAGTTTTAACATAGGGTAATATGGGGAATATTCTTTAAAAATCTTCTTCTTCAGAACCACCAGTCAGAATCTTTTAATATTTGGTATACATCACTGTTATGAGGGTCAGATTCTAGATTTTTCAAACCAAGTCCCTAGGTTAATATTTGGGCTTCCTACGGAAGCCCATATTTTATCTTTGTTCAATATGGAGGGTAATTTAAAAAACTCTTCTTCTTCAGATCCATCAGTCAGAATGCTTTGATATTTGGTATGCAACATCTCTATGGGGGTCAGATTCAAGTTTGTTCAAATCAGATCCCTAGGTATATATTTGGGCTCACTGTGGTAGCCCAAATTTTTACTTAGTGCAATATGAGGAAATTTCTTTAAAAATCTTCTTCTTCAGATCGACCAGTCGGAATGCTTTTATATTTGGTATACAACATCTCTAGGGGGGTCAGATTCCCGGTTGTTCAATTCGAGTGCCTAGGTTAATATTTGGGCTCCATATGGGAACATGAAATTTAACTTAGTACAATATGAGGGAATTTCTTCAAAAATCTTCATCTTCAGATTCACTTGTCAGAATGCTTTCACATTTGGTATACAACATCTCTAGGGGGGTCAGATTCAAGTTTGTTCAAATCGGATCCACATGTTAATATTTGGGCTCGCTATGGTAGCCCAAATTTGAACTTAGTGCAATTCGAAGAAATTTCTTTACAGGCTCTCTATGGGAGCCGGAATTGGCCATTTTGCTGAAGAATTCAAAATTTTGTATTCAGTACCCTCTAGAGGTACTAAGATTAATCCACATAGGTTGTATCAAGGGGCTTCATAGGGGAGCTCTACATTTTACTTATGATCGACTGAAGAAAAGGCATGATGCCCAGATTATTTTTGTCACTCCTGAGGGACTCAAGGATTGACAGTGTAGCCTATGGAGATGGCTTGCTTAATGTAGACTCATTCTTGGACTCTGTTTAAATTGTGTTCTGTACAAGATGAGCGCTTCAGGCCCAGTGGGGCCTCTTGTATCTTGTTTGACAGAGCTCAATGAGCTCTGTCAGACAAGATATAATAGATTAAATGCCTGTATTGGATGTACTGAGGCTAAATAGGTCAATAGACAAAGGAAAACTGGGGAGAGTCGGTAATTTCTCGACAGGTTACAAGATTTTTTATTCAATTAACAGGAGTTTACTCTGTAACGTATATTCAATTAACAGGTCAAATTTGTACTGAAGGCATGGTAAATGGTTTTGTGCTGGGAAATTATATTCAATTAATAGGGTTATTCAGTTAAGAGATATCCATTTAAGTGGGCTCCACTGTATTGGGTTTGGTGAAAATTCACTCCGCAAGCATTTCAATGTTTTATCAAGCTTTTCATGAATGGAAGTCACTGATCTCATGAAAATTCAGGAATACTCGAAGCCAGGAAAATTGCCATATTACTTATTCAAAATGGTCTTGGTATATATATATTGCTTAACTCTTTACCTGACATGAAAAGCAGACGACATTTGCAAAAAAAATTCTTGAATAACTAATTTTTAGCTGCGACTTGCAGCTCAATAAGTGGCAATGTCGGTCTGTCTGTGACCAACGAGTTTCAAAACTCAATAACTTTTGAAATACTTGATGGAATGACTTTATATTTGGCATGTAATTGTATCTTATTGATGTCTAGCCACTGTTCAATGCATGTGTTGTTCCAAATATTTTTCTTGGAGTTATGGCCCTTGATGAACTTAGAATTTTGTGAGATTGCACCACCCGTCGCAGCTACGGCTTCGATGTCGCGATTTTTTTCATTTTTTGTCTAAAAAACATAGGTTATGACCCCTCGTTGGAATGAGCTCGTTCCAGCGAGGGGTCATAACCTATGTTTTTGAGACAAAAAATGAAAAAAATAATGAAAATTAATTGACCATTTTTTTAGAATTGCGCTGGCCGGTTTTGGCTGTTACATTGGGTAAAGGGTTAATAATATCTCAAATATTATGGCAACACCATACAGGAATGCCTAAACACAGCATGCAATGCATTAAAAGTTGAATGCATTTGTATTACAACTGATAATTTATACTACAGGTATCAGAAATATAGCTCAAGCTTTTTCAATAAAGAGAGAAATACAGACAGAGATGCTTTGATACAACAGGAGTATGAAGTGGACTATGAAGATATAACACCAGATGATTTTGATAAGGTTTTAGTTTTTTCTGTTATGAAAATTAACCATCTTTCAGTTGGATCCATCACATCAATCCTTTACCATTTATCTAAAGTAAGGCCTTAAAAAGTTAAAAATCTGTTTCTCATTCTTCCCACATGGTTCTTTGGGCTGCCACATGCTCTCTTTTTATAACAAATCCAAAACTTTAAAAAAATGAAAATTAAATGATTTATGTCTGATATTTTACTCAAATTAATAAAATTGATAAATTTGTCCCTTGAGTGCAATAAAGCTTTGCAATGCTTTAGCATTGCAAACCCATTCTTGCACTCAAGGGAAGAAATATTCTACCACCAATGCTATTCTGTAGATTATGAGGCCTAAAACATAAAACAATCCAAGAACCAGAACTTTTGATGGCAATGAAATAATTAAAAAAATAAAATAAAAAAATGCCCACCGACATGAAATGTTTGCCAAAAAATGGCCCAACAGAAGATCTACCTTGTGAGTCCTACTGGCCAAATCTGGCCAGCACTATTCACAAAAATTGCTATTGAGATTGTATTAGATTTTCAAATTTTATATATGATCACTTTAGGTTTACTTTGAAAGGATGTCTTTAAGACCTATATTGCTCCAACTCCCAAATGGTTTATGTTAAGGTGATAAGTGGAATGGATTTTACTAACAAGGCATAGAGATTGGTGGTATTGGAATTTTGAGTTTGGCAGGGCCGGGGAGAAGAAATTCAGGCACCAGGGTTAATTCTGTGACGGGCCCCCTTTCGAAAGTGTCAGGATACTGATGCAGATGCCAAAGGCATCTGCTGTTAGTGCCGAACACACAAGCGATGATAGGGGATCTTGAGGAGTTCTCCCAACAAGAAAATTTTCAAATCCCTTGTTGTCCCCCGACCCTTCGGGGGACTATTGTAATCAGCAATGTCCGTCCGTCCATCCGTCTGTCTGTGCGTGCATGCGTCCATCCGTCTGTCACACCCTTGTCCGGATGATAACTTTAGTTTGGATGATTTTACTGAAACTAAATTTGGTATGTGTCTTACTTGGGTGGAAATGCAGGTCAAGTTCGAAAATGGGCACGCTCCACTGATTTCTACTGGATTTATTCCCCTTTTTCGACTTAAAAAATACAGTTTTTGTGTTGTCCGGATGATAACTTTAGTTAGGATCATTTGATTGAAACGAAATTTAGTATGCCGCTTATTTGGGTGGAAATGCAGGTCAAGTTCGAAAATGGGCACGCTCCACTGATTTTTACTGGATTTATTCCCCTTTTTCGACTTAGAAAATACGGTTTTTGTGTTGTCCGGATGATAACTTTACTTTGGATCATTTGATTGAAACGAAACTAAGTATGTGGTTCAATTGGTTGGAAATACAGGTCAAGTTAAAAAATGGCCATGCTCTGCGAACAAATTGCATCCTAACAGCTCCCTTGAATTTGCCATCTTGGTCGGGGGACCGGGGGCGTTGCCCTTGTTAAATGAATGAAAAATCACATTATTTTTTGGTCATCAAAATGATGTTTTGATGAATGTTTGATGAATGTTTAGTAAACCCATGTAACATCGAGTCTAGTGCATATATTTATAGATAACTGTCTATTAACAGATTGAGCATCTCCATGGGGCTCTTCCATTCCTTCTTTACATGAGTGAGCAACTTATTTTGCTGGTTCTCTCTTGGGGATCGGGAGCCCCAGGCTTGGCACAGGTGTCAGACCTGGGCTGGACCCCACAAAGTTCTGGGCTTACGCCACTGGACAACTTTGGAGGGGATTAAGAACAGTTGCCAATGCACATAAGGGTTAACAATACTAAAATGAAATACTTCATAAAAACGGCCCCTTCAACTGCGATCATGTCTCAGCAAAGCCTTTTGAGTAGGAACATTTGAAAATTCAGATGGTTTTGGTACTCAACGATTGGTTCGATTCGGTTTTCGGTATCTCCATGATATTGATATTGGTTCATTTTTTCAGTATATTGCCTATCTCTAACAAATCACAAAATTTTGTGACTAATGTTAACCTACAGGCTGGATATATACCTACGGATAGGTTACATGGATTCAATATGGCTAAATAGTCATTCACTTGACCTTCTGCTTAACCCTATACCTAACCAATCGCCCACGTCTGCCCGCATCCATCCGCGTAATATGCAAATTGTTCAGTTGAAAAAATTAAATTTTTCAAAATATTTCAACAAAAACCATATCATGTGACCCCTCATTGGAACGAACTCATTGAGCTCGTTCCAATGAGGGGTCACATGATATGGTTTTGTTGAAATTGTTTGAAAAAATTAAAAAAATGACATTTAAAATAATAAATTTTGATATCGTCTGCATTGGGTAAGAGGGTTAATCACTTTCCTGAATACATTAGACGAGAATCTTTAGTGACATAATCTATTTTGGGTACAGATCAGTGTTGTGAACCATTAGTATTCCTGTGAGAATACTATTATGTGACACACTGTTGGAAAGGGCTCAAAAGTACTATCTCCAACCATGTGTCACATAATAACACATCATTAGTTTAACCCTTTAGCCAATGCACATAACATCAAAATTTATTATTTTAATTATTGTTTATTTTTTTCAATTTTTTTGAAAAATTGTCAACAAAATCATATCATGTAAACCCTCATTGGAACGAGCTTGAAGAGCCCGTTCCAATGAGGGGGTCACATGATATGATTTTGCTGACATTTTAACAAAAAAATTTTTCATCTTCTTGATTTATAAAATCTCAGATGTGGACGATTCGTTATGTAAAGGTTAACTCCTAACCTGCTGAGTATTTTTATGCCCCCGACTTGAAAAGTCGAAGGGGTATCTAGTGGAGATCTCCGTCTGTCTGTACCAACATTTTCCCCTGTATCTCAGCCACTGCTACTTCGATTTGAATGATAATTAGTATTTTGATAGAGCATCATGGAGGAATGATACCTGTATGGTGTGAGTTTCTTCCCCACATTTTTTCTAGAGTTCTTTTTCACTTTTTTGTCTTATGGACCCTTTTTCACTCCTTTGACTTATGGCACTTTTTCACTCTTTTGACTTAGACAATTTTTTGCGGTCGGGGCATTAGCAGCGCTTTGCGATGCAAGCCTCTTGTTAAAAATATTTTCATCAAATCCGGTCATGGCTGCTACAAAATATTTAATGTGTCTATGGTCAAAAGTTGAAGTAGTGTGTAGAGAGAAAATTGTTTAAAAGGAGCCTAAATCATATTCTAATGTCATGAGATTTGCTTTCTATCCTCTAGCTACATGCTAAAAGTTAATGGAAGAAACATCATCCTAGTTGATATGCCATTCAGATGAGATTAGTCATTGTGTTGCATCTGAGACTATTTTGCACAAACACAATTTTCTAATGTATTAGTTGGAAGTTTGAAGCCAAACTTCTTAACCTGTTAATCGTTTGTGTGAATTTGATTTTTTTCACTCCTGCAAGAACCAAACAAGTGTTCTGAAATTTTGTGCTCTGTACTAAGGAAGTCCAGTTTAATGGAGATTATTACTCATGTTAAAAGAAAATATTGTTGAACTATAACTTGGAACAGATTTGACTTGGGTAGGTCGGATCTGCAGACTAGTGCATTATGGGATGGCAAGTTCTGAATTGTCTTTATTGTGCCTTTTATAATCCCCCCACCCCCCACAATGAGTTTGGGAATGGGTATACTTGCCCATCCTTCTGCCAGTTCATCCACCCATCCATAGACATAATTTTGCCCAGAGATATTCTCAGATGTTTATTAGTGATAAACAGATAAGGATTTGTAACCATCATCTGCTTGCCGATTAGTTGAGTGCACAATCAGCCGATTATGAGTACCGATGTCAGAGGTCACAACCAAAAGGATTAGTATGTTCAAGAACACATAGAATAGAGTTAATTTTACAGTACAGTCAGGTTGATATGTTTGTTGACCTCAAGAGTGAATCACTGTGAGTACCAATGCGAAAATAGGTGACTTAAGCCCATACTATTTGAAAATTCCACCTCCATTTAAATTTAGTTTCAGGATGAAATTGAATAAAATATATCAAAGGACAATTAAATAACATATATTTATTTACTTGATTTAATTACTCATTTAGGTTTTAATTCAAATTTTTGATTCAAAACCCACGTGTATATACAGGTCAAAATCAAAACAAAAGCAGGTCCTATTTTGTACACAGTAATTCAGATTGCTTTCATATTGTGGGGCAGAAATCAACAACTGAAAATACATTCATAATGGCTGTGTTTTCAATTAGTTTCTAACACTGCAGTTCACTCAATTTCATAGATTCGTATTCACGCATCTAGTGCTGGAAAAACCTGAATGGAAAAATGTAGTGTTTCACAAATGATAACCAATCCCAGTAGTCCAAGCAGAAAATGGCTATGCACTATTTTTAGATTGTTTACATAAATAAGTAAAATTTACAACAGATTGAAGTTATACTCCGACTGTGAAAACAATCGGCTGATGAGTGTATTTTATGTTCATTTGTGATTGTCCACTTTGTGTTGACAGTGATTAAAGAAGAATTGGGTAACAAGATTGTTTACAAATGAACTGACAATGATATCAGACGATGAAACAACAATTCATAGTACTGGTGGGGTGCTGTCAGTGTCGGTGTAACTTGTACTGGGAGTGGAATATTATTAATGTCGAATAATCAACAAATCATTTCAACAGTGCTGCCAATCATTGGGGCAATTTATTAAGCTTGTTACTGCTTGTATTAGGTCGTGAATCAAACATAAATATGAACAATTTTGATCCCATGGTGTTCCATGTAACCATTGGCACGAACCAATGTTCAAGCACTTGTACCGATGGTCAACCGAAAATCGGTCGATCTCAGATACGATTACCGAACATCGTTTAATCACTGACATTTATGGACCATTGTCCTTGAAACTTGGTTTGAATGTTCATCTCTATGGGAACTTGTGCACCTACAATTATAGTTGCGGCTGGAATATTTTTTGCCAGATTTATGCCCCCTTTCGACTTATCTTAGAGTGCTAGAACTTTGTATAATTAATTGTTGATGTAGTTATACATTTTGGGTCCAAATACTCAATTCCCATTGGTCAGCTGGATGAAAACGTCATGACCAAATGTAATTCATTTTCCAATGAATACATTTGGTCGAACATTGACCCGCATTTACGGTAGAGCGCAGCTGACAGAATGTAAGTCGGGCGGTGTTTGGGTGGGTTTTTAACTTTTAGCGCCTCTCGCAGTGATAACTTCGCTGCTGTTTCTTTGGTGACTCAGAGTTGTGTGCTTTGTCTTTTGTGTGAGGGTGGTTTTTCGCCTCGTTCGTTCGTACATGTTTTATTTCATCTTTCTGCTTTGTTGTTTGGTAAAAAGTAGTTTGAACAGTTACGGAATGTAATTATAAGAAGTGAATACATAATTTGTACCCATTCCCACACGTTCATACTCCAATAAAGATTATAAAATTGCATTCAATTCTTAAATGGACAGGCCCATCTGGAACAGTCACACCTCCCTCTAGTTATAATTAATGTTAATTTGTTTTCAGGATGATTCATTGAAAAGGAGATCTATTCATATAAATGATACACCAAGAGGAAGTTGGGCCAGTAGTATATTTGACTTGAAGCAATCTCAGGCAGATCCATTACTGCCAAATTTATTTCATCGTGCTCAGCATGAAGAGATTGACAAAAATAATGAGACACAAAGACAGCAAACTAGACAAGACAGCATATTTAGTTTGTATCCCACACAAGATGAGGTATGTTTTGTTACCATTGTATGGAAACTTGGTGTGTGCTCCCCTTGAATGAATACAGTTTCCAGTTACCCTTCACCCTTGAGGGCTTATTTTCGACTTTTACAACCTCAGAACAGGTGCCCTTAACATGCCATCATGAGGAGGTTCTGCTGACAGTAGGCAAATTATCTAGGCAGTGATTTCTAGTTACGTCTTGGCTGCCTATTAAGGCAGCCAAGACATAACTAGAAATCACTGCTAAATCTCTGGGTGTATAAAGGCTGTGGGCTGGTGTGAATTCAAGACACTTGTCCAGTCCCTTAAGCTTTAGATATTGAAATATTGCATGTTTAACTGGTAGAGTGCTAAATTATTTTTGGTCATCAAAATTTGTTCACTGGCCTTTACCTTGTTACAATTTAAGGGAGAGTGCCTGTGGGCACTCTCCCTTAAATTGTAATAAGGCAAATTCTTGCAGACTAAATAATTTCATGTAAAAGATAATATGAAGCATGTCCATCGAATACAAAGCCTTTATTTGGGGTCACCATAGATTTGATTAAAGTCCAAATATAGGCTTCCAGCACTCTACCAGTTAACTACTGGGATTTTCTCAACTACTTTGGGAATGGCATCTGAATCCCTTCCAGTTGAGAAATTTACTGTTTGGGGTCACCATAGATTTGATTAAAGTCCAAATATAGGCTTCCAGCACTCTACCAGTTAACTACTGGGATTTTCTCAACTACTTTGGGAATGGCATCTGAATCCCTTCCAGTTGAGAAATTTACTGTTGTGGGGAAGAAAATGGGATTTTTTTTTAAATTAGAAAATATCTCTTTTTTCAGCCACTTTCATTTATTCCATTTGATTATTGATTGCTCATTGGCTTACTTGGAATGTTGACACTTCAGAACAGGTGCTTCTACGTGGAGTTATGGGGAAAGTCTTGTAGAGAATGATAAAATTATTCTGGCAGTGGTTTGTGGTCAAATGTCGGTCACCTATGTAACAGCCAAGCTTTGACTAGAAAGCATTGCTAGGACCAGGCTCTCCCTAGCAATCAGATTCTGAAATGAATCTAATGTTGTCATGGCCAGGAACCAGTCTAGCCTTTCATTAGTGCATTGCCTATTTTTAGCTTTATAGGCTGCAAATAAAAATTTAACCAACTATATCTTGTTTGACTTTGCTCACTGGGCTCTGTCAAACAAGATATAGTTGGTTAAATTTGCAACTTGCAAGTCCATCATTGATGAAAACATTGCTTTTTCACATAATACTGCAAATTAAAATTTCTAATTCATTTTCTGGACTGTATTTTTATACTAATAACCAATGGCTCAGACTAGCTGGTGCAAACTCGATATTATCAAGGGCCAAACACATATTTTGAACCCACCAATCCCCAAAATTTGCATACAAAACCGAATATTAAAAGTCCTATCTGGCCCTCCATACTTTTACCATCTGCACATGCGCAGTGGTCAGGAAGAGACCGGAATTGGTGCCAGCATTATTCTTTGTTTGGCCCTAAAGTCAGTAACAATGATCTGACATTTGTGCTTTAAAATCTCCTTTTTTGAGGATGCCAGACACAAATCAATGCAAGGATTGGTGCATCAAGGTTGTTAGTGAATGATGGAAGTGAACAATGATGGTTTTAGACATTCAGGGCTGTAACTTTATAATAATTATAAAAATTATTTCATGTTTCCCAATTTTGGGACATACGCCTGATGTCATCAGTCTTGCTAATGATTAATCCACTGCTTGGTAAGTATTCCTTCCCTATTTCATGAACCCTTCCTGTTAAACTCCTAAGCTTTTTGGCTGGTTTTATTGAAATTAAAAATAGGGGTGCTAGGTCATTTTAGTCTTGCATCTTCTGTCCGATGTATCGTTTTTTCTTGGTATGAAGATCTAGCTTTGCATCTGGTAGCATTTAAATTGGTTACTGACTTTGGGCTTTTTTTTGCCTGATGTCTTGTTTCCAGTTTTTTCCTTGACGTTGTTTACATTGGCAACATCCTCAAATATATGTAGAATTTTATATTATATTACTGTAGAATTACTTTTAGGAGACATTGATTATTATTCTGGTAGTGTAGCTCATAATATTTGGATTTTGTCCACATTTAGGCTCTATTGGGATGCCCTTGGGCTCATAATGTTCCCTTTGGGAACTAAGGCATTTTTAAAAAGTTTTTTGGAATTTTTTTTTTAAATTTTTGAATTTAATTTTGATTGCGATTATTCATGTACACTACGCTGCAAGCGACGATTACATGAATCTCCCAGGTCCGAGGAACTGTGTCTCAAGATCACTCACAAATTGCCGACGATTGTCGGAGAGTATGTCTGTGATCTGTGTCCGACATTTGATTAAAAACTCGGACAGTACGAGACAAATGGATTATCGACTTGATTGGTTTCTCGGACCGTACTGTGAAAAAGATTAAGCTTCATAATTATTATTGACATTAGATTTGAACAACTTTTCTCTCAAGTTGCAAAAAGGAATTATGAAAATATTAAAACTAAATCAAGTTACGCCGACCATTTTTAACTCGTTGCGAAACGCTTCACAAATTATTATTACCCATTTAAACAACAATTTCAAAATAAACACTTGATTTCCCCATAATTGTGAAAACAAGATTACATGTATACATATAAATTAATATTAAATAAGCACAACCTTATTTAATATAAATTTATATATTTCTATAGGCGTTTTTCGCAGAGAGCGTAATCTATTCTGTTCGAAGATTGCATTTTTAAAAAAAATTGAATTGGATAGGCTGAGAAACAATAACCGAGAAAATAAAATGAACGTTAGTGGCTCAGAGCCCTTCGAAATATGGCATGATACTGTTCCACCCTTACCTCCGCCACCCTATAAATATGCCTATTTAATGTTGAATGACTGTCAATCCAGCACCCCCCCCCCCCCTGCATTACGCTAGGCCTAAGTGCATAAATTTCCCACGTAACACGTCTTGCAGTGGCCATCACTCTTCGCCGTGCAAAGATTCCTCAATGCCCCCACCCCTCCCCAACAAATCCATTTTGTGCCAATTATGCCACTGAATGCGAGTTTCCAAACAATAGTCGCCATTCTTTCTCAGTCTTAATCGACCGACCGCTACATGCTGTTTGGGGTAAATTGATAATTTTCATTCTTGAGAAAAGCTTTCAATCAAGGAGTACTACCGGTATAATTAAAAAGAGCAGAACGGAGATTCAAATACTCATTTATTTATACTTATTCAACACAACAAAATAAAAGAAATAAACGTTTTGAACTTATATTCACTCACACGTGGCATTTCGAAATAAAAAAAAAAACGTTCTCACTCATCCGGACCTTTACATTTCGCCCCATGCAACAGTCCATGTTTCTTATCTTATACAGTACGTGCCAAGTGTATCCTGTCTCAAACACCCGACACGGTGGGCGATTTTCTGAAAATCACCGGCCAACACCGTGTCAAACGGTGTAATTTTACCAAATTAAACACCGTGTGCAAACGGTGTTTAGATGTGGAAAAGATTATCTCCTTCTTGGTAAATCACAGTTGCAACGGTGATTCAGTGTGAAAAGGATTATTTCCTTCTTGGTAATATAATTAACTGGCTACCAATTGCGCTACTGCAAAAACGTGAGTTGAAATGGGGTTTGGCGAACAGGCTATATATATAAGCCTATTTAAACGTGTGTTGATTCAAACTGGTGATGTCTCATTGTGACGAAGAGATGTGCATTCAATTTTAGAAAAAATAAAAATTACCGCACGCTTTATCTGCATGAAAACGATCGTACCAACAAGTCCATTTCATTTTCGTTCAATACACTGGCCATAAAGGGATAGTGGTTTCAAACGCAACTGAATTCTGACCACAGAGGTTTTCAGGAAATCTGCCAATGTCACAGCCGATTTCGATCACACAGTGATTCACTGATTTCTCCATTGCAGCCAGCGGCTGCAGCGGGATGAGTAAATCCACCTTAAAATCTGTTCGACTTTCACACAAGTCTACAAAGAATGTTTGGCAGTAATAATTAATAATATATATGGCAAAATCCACTTTTCAATCGGATGTCTTTTGAATTGTACAGGACAAGTTACAGACAGAGGAAGGTCTGTAAATTGCTACTGGTTAGTTTTACATAATGTTTTCTACTTCGCAGCTGTTGTCCCCCCCCCCCCCCCCCCCCCCCCCCCCCCCCCCCCCCCCCCCCCCCCCCCCCCCCCCGAAAATGCCGGCATAGAAGTTATGGACAGAAAAACAACATGAACATAGTTATGCATCAATTGTCCCTCCCACCAACTCTCAATACCCCATTTCACTTCTCCGCCCTCTATTGCGCCATTCCCCAAAACTCTGGCGATTGAATGCCCTGAAGTTTCCAATTTGATAGAAAAAATACTTTCTATTCATCACCTCAGTGATTTCTTGAATGACTTGATGCCGTAATACGCTTAGCTACGTCGGATGTCATTTACCACTTAATAAAGGCTTCGGTGCCCTGGTATATTGTGCATTACAAAATATTTCAATGTCTGTGGGTGCAACATTTAAAAAAATGTCAATCATTTAAATGCAAAAAATCTCCTTTTGCCATTCAAATAGTGGGTAGTTCTGCCATTCAAATAGTGGGTAGTTCAGATAAAAAGAAGAAAAAAAACAATGGAAAATGCACTCTTAGACTAGCAGTAACCGTCCCCCTTTCATGTTTTCACAGGTGCTTAATTACAGTAGTTTGTTTTGTAATTAAACTGGTGGCAATTAGACACTCACCGCAATTGGATTAAGTGCCAGCCATACAAATCAATCAGCTTCCTTTTATTGTGCAGGCCTTCTGAAGTTATTGTTTACAAAAACAATGCTCTGATCTCACAATGCACCCCGAAAAGTAATTAATCCATTCCCGACGTGTGTATTGTTTCCAGACACTCTGCATTCCTTCAGTTCAGTGTACTCACAGTGACATTTTATTCACATCACATTCAATAGCAGCCTTACCTTTTTCTGAATTCATGACGCATTTGAATATTGAAATTCCATTGCATCTTAATACGAACGCTTATCATTTTAAGTCTAAGGATTTTGCGAGAGTGTAGTGAGGGAAGGGGAGCCCATCGACAAGAATAACGTGTTTGAGCCTTTTACCCAATTCATGTAGCGGCGAGATGGGGGCGAACACAAGAGGTGTGCCCCTGAAACAAATGAGAAATTCGAGACCCCCCCCCCCCCCTCAATTTCCTTGACTGAATCTGCTTGTGTCCATAATTTATAAGTTGTGGAAGGCATCAATAATTAGGCCACATCACCGGGGTGGGGGCACAACTGAAATGGGGGAGGGGTATGTGCCCATCAGCCCCCCCCCCCCCCCACCCCCCCCCCCCCCCCCCCCCCCCCCCTGGCTACACCACTGAAATGCCCTCACGAAATATTCTTTTTAAATTATTAATACAATAAGCCTGTGGAGTAAGTTTCAGTATGCCCAACCCTACTCCACAATCTCTTTGGTGCAGTAAATAAATGTCTACATCTGTAGATCAGCTCTCTTTGCTTCCAAGGTTTCCCGACAATGATGTGAATTTATTTAAATCATGGTGTGTGTATGTACTCTTCTAAGGTTTCTCTTGGAATGGTTATTTTAAATGGAACTTGGTTTCAACTGCACGCCCAGTGCAGAGCCTGTCATCCATCCAACAGCACATGTGGCGAGTTTCGAAGAACGTACGGTCTTCATGGCCCTGCCAAAATGATCCAACAGATTTAATGGTACTGTACTCATTACTAAGTTCGGTAGGCCCTGGGTGATGTATCCCTACCCCCCCCCCCCCCCCCCCCCCCCCCCCCCCCCCACACACACACACACAAACCGAGTTGATAAATAGATGGCTTCCGGAATATACAAAACGAGTTCAGTAAATCAAGTCTGGGCTAATTTACTGGATAAGTTATGTAATTTTCGGAATACTGAGGACGAGTTGACAAATTCTGTTTAAATTTTTATGATCCAAAAATCGAAAGGTGCAAATTGTTCCAGTAGTAGGCCTAATCCACAGGACATTTAATCATGCCAAGAGTTCACTGAGCTCTGATAAACAACATTGAACTGGTTCATTTTCTTGTACATACTTACAAAGGAGGCTCTTATTACGCCCATTTAACCTAATTTAAACTGAGAAATGAAGGCAATGGGATGTAACGGGACAGTTCGATAAATTTGTTATCACTATGCGCTCGATGCTGCATCGAATCCAAAAATACTATCAGATATCCTTTTTTTTTCAATTTCTAAGCTTATGCTAGAGTACCTGTGTTTGTTTTGGCATTCAACGTGATGGTGATATCATCGATAATTTGAAGATTCAATTCGGGGAAAAAAAAAACGAAAATCAGAAGCCGACTCTAACCACTGTTTTCCAACGCACGCACGAGATGAGAACTGAAGGCAAACATGTAGCCTAAACTATTTAAAATGAACAACACCGTCACAACGAAGTTTGAATAGAAATAATTGAGACTGAGTTCGCTATGACATTAACTTGACGTATAATATTATGATGACATATTTTGTTCTCAACATTTTAAAACTGTATGGTAATTCAGCGTGAGGTGATTGAAAAATTCAAGAAGAATTGTCAGTGTAATGTATTGCTCATTAATGTTATTTTCGAGGTGACATTGTCGACAAAAATCGTCAGAATAAAATGTGCATGTGTCTGTAAGACTGCTTTGTTTTCTTGAGGTGGAGTTGATGTACAGAAGTTAATTACCGCTAATCCTTTACACAATTATCTCCGAGATTACGCGACATGGGCTAATCCTTTTCGCTTGAAATGCTTCACTGGATTTAATTATTGCTAACTCAGTCGGCGTAATATCGGACAGGTTTAAATCTTCTCTCTCAACTCGGACCTGAGCGATTCATGTAATCGTCGCTTGCAGCGTAGTGTATCTTTATCATATATTTTGTTGTGGAGTTTGTAGGAGTGCTATCGACTTTGTCTTTTGTTTGTAATTATGGAAGCTTACTGCTCTAAATGCAAGACGAGGAAGTCTTCCTCGAATTTACATGCTTGTTGTCTTGCCTGTATAGTCTGCATTCCTGCGGATTCTTGTCCTACTGTGTACATAGGCATGACAGACATTGGAGACGGGTGTCACGATACGTTGTTGGCGGTGAGGTTTCTATGCCGGAACTCTCACCGTAATATAATTCTAGTTTATCAGTTTCTATTTCAGAGGAACATGGTGATGGTATTGTGACACCCATCCAAGTGTGCTACCGTCATCGCACTCTGTTGAGCAAATAGAGCTAGCTGCAAGGTGCTCATGAATATAAGCAAGGGTTAAGGCCTCTAGTTAGTGTTCATAATCCCTTGCAAGCAGCTAGCTCGACCGGTGAAGTGGTTACTCCGTCCGTGGGAGCCGTGACACCGGTTAAGTCAGTTGCAGTCGAAGGAAGTGTAGATTTTGGTAGAGCGAGCACCTCAAAATCAAAAGCTCACCCAACGACGATGGAAATAGGGAGGAAGTCAGCAAGTTTCTTTTAGGGAGGCTTGCCGAGGTCTAATTAGACTGCGAACTGGAGAGGCCCCTCTCTAACCCAACAACATTTGGGGCCAAATGTTGTTTTGAGAAACTTGCACGAGTCGTCGCATACGTCTGCCTGCCGCTCGGGACGCTCCGTCTAGACTGCAGCCGGGGTTGGCTTCAGTCACGGCTTCCTCCTCGACATTATAAAAGCACACACGACCGCATGCTAGCTACCCAACTTCGGATATCCAGCCAGTTGTGCGAAGATGGAGCCAGTCTTCACCTGTGAAGTCGGACCATCCGGTAGCTAGCGATCCTAGGCTTTGTTCATCGGGACGTTCGGAGAAGAGATCTATCTCCGGATCTTAGTCCCAGGAGTAGCAAGCGGCAAAAAAACAAGACCGCTACTCCTCAAGCCTCGGTAATGGACTTGCTGTGGCAGATGCACAGCTGATCACAGCGTCCCAGCAAGTGCAAGAGCAGCCTCCCACAGACTCCAGTGATGAGCTGTCAGATGGTGCTGGGTCCATCCAGTCATCCGTACATGCAGATGCGAATGACTGAATGACACAGCTGAATCAGTCGGATGGTGAAAGGGACAAGGAAGAGGATTACCCTTCCCTTTCGGAACAGCATATGGTAACGATGAATTTTATTTATCAATACTATACTGACTTTGTTCCACCTGATCAGCAAGCTGTGACTACTATAAAGAAACCACTGTCGTCTCTGAAGCAGATTTTGTGTGGAGGAAAGAGGATGTTCTTTCCTTCCCGAAACAGTCTTGACAGGTGTCGGAAGCCTTCGGCTATGTTAACGACGCCATATTCAACCTCTCTAGTGCTAAGAAGAAGGCATTTTCTTATCGTCATCTTCAGTATACCGTTCCTTGGACCACGTTCATTTAAAACGGTTGAAGATGTCCAGAGAGCTCCTCTGCGTTTAGATGAGCAGGCCGGGGATGAAAATATGTCCCTACCTGCATCATTCAATATATGCTCGGAAGTGATGGAATGTGCTATTTCATTCAATGGAGCGAATCTGGATGCGATGTCCAACGCAGATCACCTCACCAGGGCTATGGCACAACATCTTCGTGGGAAGGAATTTGAGGACTTTGTTCCTCGCTTAGAGTTCTTTCCAGGGCAGTCAAGTATGCCACGTACAACTCCGCCCTGGTAGTGGCAAATTGGGAGTTGATCAGACGTGATGCTGCCCTTGCGTCGTCATCACTTATAGATGACAAGGTGAAAAGCTCTCTCTGAGTCACTCCGATCTCCAGATATACTTTATTGACGACAAGCTTTCGTTAGTCTATGAACCGGCTACAAGAAAGCTCCCAGTACACTGCTACTGAAGTCTGTGCTTCAACAACACGCTTCAGCAGACCGGGGTAAGTGAGGCCGTTCCACTTAAATCAGCTAAGGGAACTCCTCGCGAAGGTACCATAAACCTCTTATACCTACTCCGGAGGTCGTCAGTATAGAGTCTCGGGAAAGGGGCGCAGGGCTGATCCAGACTATAAGTCAGATGTCCCTAAGCCGACGGGACGAGGTTCTTCGTGGGGAGGATGAAGTTTCTCCTTCCGTAAGCCTTGTTAGTCGTACAGGTGATGAATAAGACCTCTATTGCTTACCAGTTGACAGAAGGTTATCAACTTCGCGAGAAACTGGATTTATGTCATGGAAGATCATTGGGTTAAAGGTGTTGTTTCGGAAGGCTTATGGCTATGATTCTGAACAAAACCCCCCACTTACTAGATGTCCGCATTGGACTAATCTTCCGGTGGATCCTTTCAAAAGGGAGTTGCTCCTAGTGGAGGTACAGGCTCTCTTATTGAAGGAAACAATTGAGGTCGTATTCTCCAGGTTTTTTAAAATCACCTGTTTTTCGTCCTGAAGTTGGATGAATAGTGCATAGATAGGCTGAGGCAGCTGTCTTGTTTGGAATAGAGTCATTACAGGGAATAGGTATGTCTTTTCCCTCTCGGCGTTGTATTCCTTGGCGTTAAGACATTTAATGTCATTGTGGACGCCATAGTAGCCTTATGTACTGTTAAAGCGGTCTTTTCTTGCGGCTAATGTTGTAAGTCTCCATTTAGTGAGCTTTCAAGGCTGCAAGTGACACAGATATGTCTTCAAGTAGACGAAGACACATAACTGCGTAGCTACCTTGAGATTACTGTCTCTTTGGGAATTACAGCTGTTAGAATAGCGGCTTGTCATTCCCTCCCTTGCGTGGCGATGATGATAAATCTCTGTTTAGTGAGCTTTCAAAGTTGCTAGTTACACCGAGATATCTGTCTTCACAGAGAGGAAGACTTCTAGCTACGTTAGCCAGGCTCTGACTGCTGTCTTATGGGAATAAAACTGATAAAGGTACAGAGCTTTTCGGTTTGTTTTCCAAGGTGTCATAGACTTGAGACTTATTGTTTACACCATAGTAGCGTAGCTAGAATCGTGAGCTACATTGTTTCAGTAATTATGCAGTGACATAACTGAATTTATTATCTCTTGAGACCGCTGTCTCTTTAGGAATGTAGGGCTGTTAAATAGCGGCTCTTCATTCCCTACCTTGCACAACGATAGTTGTAAGTCTCCGTTCAGGAGCCTTCAAGGTCGCTACTTACGCCGATATATCGGTCTTCACGGAGATGAAGACTTATAAGCTACGGCTAGCATTGTAAGTCTCCTTAGTGAGCTTCTAAGGCCGCAGTTATCAGCCTTTTATTGTCTTCACGTATAGGAAGACCTTTAGCTGCTTCAGCTAGGCTGAGTTTGTTGTGTTATCGGGCATGATACCGTATGTTAGAGGAGGTTAATCTCTTCCTACCGGTGTGGTTTGGAGTTAGTTATATGAGGCGATAAGCTCTATTAATGACGCCATATTTATCTAGTGTGATTATGTCAATACGGTGTACTTGTTCACATCCCTTCCGTCCTTAGTGGCATTATGGAGATGGTCAGACGTGAGGAAGCCCTGTGGTTCCTATTCTATTTGATGACTAATACAAGAGCGATTAAAGTAATGCGGGTGAGGGGAGTTCGATATGAATTTTTTGTTGTTAAGAGGCGATTACAGGGCAGGACATAGTTTTCTTCCTGTAAGCCTTGTATGCATTCAAGTATATGCATGGCTTCTCGATTGGCGGCTGGGTTGTTTTCTAACGGCGACCTCATGGGCACATCCACTTTTTAGATGGTTTGTTTCCTGTGGTTGTTTGTTTTTAAGTCATATACGAGCATATGATTCTTTATCAACAAAATTGCTAGCCTTCGTGTATCTGTATGATTGACATGTCAGTTATCTGGGCGACATTCTCCAATGTGGCAATTAGTCCACTCTGAAAAGTTTCGCTCAGAGCGGTCTGGCCTTTCTTATCACGTATAAGTTTATTTATTTATTGGTGTTTCATGGTCACATACTTATGCACAATGGCTAATCGTGACCATGACAGTTTTATGGGTGGAGGAAGCCGGAGTACCCGGAGAGAACCACTGAGCAACGACGAGCAGCTGTCAGCTCTTCAACATCGCAACTCTGAACTCTGCACCACGGCACAGGCAGGGTTAGATTGGTTGAAGACATGCGCACCATCGACGTGCAGTATGCCTTAGTACACAGGGCCATCGTTCCCCCATGTAGGCAATTGGGGTTAAGTGCCTTGCCCAAGGACAAGGAGCGCGAATCAGTCGCTGAAATGGTCACCCATCCATCTACTTACCGGGCCCGACGTTGCTTAACTTCGGTGATCTGACGAGAACCGGTTACCGCGATGCCACCGCGCCTCCCATAAGTTTATTACTCAGTTAACTATTTTTTTATGTTGATTTATTCATTCAATTTCCTGGTTATTACTCTTGTATCACTTGGTCATACCATGGTTACAGGCTGTATTCAGATGAGGACATGCAGGATTTCATTGCTCGCGTGTATAATATGTGTATTATTAGGCAGGCACATTATTGACATATTATATAAATTCTTGCTCTGCTTATAGAGCACATGGCGCTATTTGGATCAATTATGGAACTGCCAATAGGCCATCTATGCATATGTTCTCATTTTTTGGCATCATTATTCGGAGTAATATATTCTTCTCTGAACAGTCATTGGTTGTTACGGACCTAGAAAACAGTGATTTCTTTCGGGGATGGTCTGTGACAGGCCTGTTATTCATAGCTCGTTACATGTTCTAATCCAGGTTTCTATGAAGATACAGTACGCATTCTCGTATATTCGCACTTGTCAATAGGAGTGTTATAATTGGAATTAATTGTACACCTGAATGGGGTCACCTGTTGGTTGCCTCAGAAGCATGTTTTCTCTTCAGATCTTTCCATAGGGACAAAGGGACACTGAACAAGTGTATGGTTGTACTCATTATATCACCGGTTTTCGTCCTATCTACGTATTCCGTCTCTGGTATACGTTAGAAACATGCGCTATTAATTACTAGGATCGCCACTGTAGCCTTGGCTTCTGATGTGGCGTTAAGCACCAATAATTAATATTTGGGAGCCAGTTGGTTGAATATATATTGTTTAATGGGTACCACTTTTCACTAATTCCACAGTGCTCCCCTCTTTGTTTTGAAGAATATTCCTTCTAAAAAAAGGGGGGGGGGGGGAATTTTTGTAAAACCTCCTCTGGCTTGATAAGTGTGTAACTATGAGTGAAGCTGTTTTTGTCTGTAGATTATATCTGATCCTAGATACAGCTTGTTTATTATTTATATATGGCGTATGTTTGTGGGGGTTAGTCTCACACTCTCAAATACGACATCCTAATTTATGGGGCTTAGTCCGGACTAGCCTTAAAAATTGGGGGCTTGTTACACCCAATTAGCATAATCATTCATGCTAAGAATATGGAATTAGTTGGATATGGCTCCTTATTTATGATATGTCTTCTCTATTATTGTATAGAGAGACATACATGTAATTACTTTTAAATTTAATTTCCTTTCACTTTGGAATGCAGGCTAAGGAGCTATATTTGGTCTGCTAATTCTTAAGTCCTAGGCCCTCCGCCTTTTTACGATTCAGCTAGTCTGGGCCATTGGTTATTAGTAAAAAAATATGATAAATTTAAAAGTAATTTGTATATTTTTTATACTTACCAATGGCCCAAACGGGGATGGCCCTCCCATGAGTGGGCACTCATACCTCCCCGCTGAGTTATTATTCGTATGCTCATCTACAAAGAATGTTGTTGGTGCCAATTCCGGTCTCTTCATGACCACTGCGCATGCACAGATGATAAAAGTATGGAGGGCCAGATAGGACTTTTGATTTTCGGTATTGTATGCAAATTTTGTGGATTGGGGGGTTCAAAATTTGTGTTTGGCCCTTGATAATACCGAGTTTGCACCAGCTAGTCTGGGCCATTGGTAAGTATAAAAAATATACAAATTACTTTAAATTTATCATTTTGTGGATTAACAAAAAAGTACTTCCTACCTCATGATAAAATTCAGGAAAAATTGCCTGAGAAACAAGAAATTCTTTTTGTTAGCCTCAGCTGCATATTTTTTGGTGAAAGGCATTCCGAAACACTGCAACTGAACAAATCAACATAAATAAAATGTAGCTTGTGTATTGTGTTCCAAAGAGATTAGCCTTGGCACTGAAACAGTCGTTGTCAAGGATTTGTGATGTTGCATTTTTTAGTCGAGTTGTGACGAAGTCAAACTCGACTTATAGTTTGGTGAATGGCGGGCGGGCGGGCGGGCGTAAACAATTGGTTTCCGGATGATAACTTGATAGTGGTTGAAATCACATTCATTAAACTTCATACATAGGTTGGTCTTGGTGGGAGGAAGAACCCTATTGATTTTGGACATGCTACGTCGAAGGTCAAGGTCACAGTGACCTTGAACGTAGTAAATCTTAAACAATTGGTTTCCAGATGATAACTTGATAATGGTTCAACTCACATTCATGAAACTTCATAGGTAGATTGGCCTTGGTGAGGGGAAGAACCCTATTGATTTTGGACTCGCTACGTCAAAGGTCAAGGTCAACGTGACCGTGAACATAGTAAATCGCAACAATTCCTTTCCGGATGATAACTTGATAGTAGTTCAACCTACATTCATGAAACTTCATAGGTGGGTTGGCCTTGGTGCGAGGAAGAACTCTATTGATCTTGGACTCACCAGATCAAAGGTCAAGGTCACAGTGACCTTTAACATAGTATATCGCAACAATTGGTTTCCGGATGATAACTTGATAGTGGTTCAACCTAGAGTCATGAAACTTCATAGGTGTGTTGGCCTTGGTGCGAGGAAGAACCCTGTTGATCTTGGACTCACCAGGTCAAAGGTCAAGGTCACAGTGACCTTGAACATAGTATATCGCAACAATTGGTTTCCGGATGATAACTTGATAGTGGTTCAACCTAGAGTCATGAAACTTTACAGGCGTGTTGGCCTTGGTGCGAGGAAGAACCCTATTGATGTTGGACTCACCAGGTCAAAGGTCAAGGTCACAGTGACCTTGAACATAGTATATCGCAACAATTGGTTTCCGGATGATAACTTGATAGTGGTTCAACCTAGAGTCATGAAACTTTACAGGCGTGTTGGCCTTGGTGCGAGGAAGAACCCTATTGATGTTGGACTCACCAGGTCAAAGGTCAAGGTCACAGTGACCTTGAACATAGTATATTGCAACAATTGGTTTCTGGATGAGAACTTGATAGTGGTTCAACCTAGAGTCATGAAACTTCATAGGTGTGTTGGCCTTGGTGCGAGGAACTGTTGTCACAGCTCGACATTGGATCGGTGATCCTGAGCGGCATTTTTTTATTTTTATAATAATGAGATATGTTTCTTTGTAACTTTATTCTTATATTTTAGGAAGAAGTTATAGAGAGAAGAATTCCCCCTGAAATTCCCACAGAACATTTTGGACATAGAATCTGTGTTAAATGTCTTCAAATGAAGTAAGGGTGTATTACTGTACCTTTGGTTATTTTTTTCCAAATATAAAATGATTCCCGAAAGAGATTTTACATTATGCAATTTTAATTTATTTATTGGTTCACCCTGTACATGTGTCAGACAGTTTTATAGGTGGAGGAAGCCAAAGAACCTGGAGAGAACCATCGATAAGCAGTGAGCAACTGTCAGACTTTCCAATGACCTAATGCCCACAAGCAGGATTAGCTCTGGTTGAAGGCAAGTGCATCATCGACATTCAGTACATCTTAGAACACATTGCCACCATACCCCCAATCGGACTAAGTCCCTTGCCCAAGGACATAATGCAGTTACCGCTGGTTAGGATCAAACTTTGGACCTTTCAGTGTTAAGCCTACCTGTGTAAATAGGGTGCAGTGGCTCATTGGACTTTGCACATCAAAATCGCGATTGAGAGGCCACTTGTGTTATAATTTTTAGAATGACAGTTCAGCTTTATCTCTCAAGTGGGAACATCTTGACACAGTGTGACTCCAGTCACTATGATTTGGACTATTTATTAGTACCCCACAGTTTTACGGGACTATTGGATTGCACTTTGTCTGTCCCTCTGTCCATCTGTCCGTTGGTCCGTCTGTCTGTCCTCATTTATGTTACCACCTATATCTCATATATGCTTCGATGCTGTACTTTCATTTTTATACCATTGGTGACACATAGTAGGAGAATGATGCACGTGAAAAAGTTTTGAAAAGAAATGCAAGATGGCCGACTGGCAGCCATTTTTGTCATCATTTTTTGCTTCATTTGATGTTACCACCTGTATCTTAGACATGTTTTGATGTATTTGCCTCAGGTTTCTAACATTGTTCATAGATGCTATGAGGATGATGCATGTCAAAATTGTTTGAAAAAAAAATTCAAGATGGCTGAATGACGTCCATTTTTATTAATTTTTTGCATTCTCAAGTTACGTTTTCACCCATACCTTAGAGATGTTTTGAGATATTAGTTTTAAATTATCAACATTTGTCAGACATCATTGGAGGATAATGCATGCCAAGATTTAAAAAAAAAAAAAAAAATTCAAGATGGCCGAATGGCAGCCATTTTTGTTGTAATATTTTTGCTATATTTGACGTTACCACCTGTATCTTAGTTTATGTTACCACCTGTATCTCATAAATGCTTCGATGCTGTACTTTCATTTTTATGCCATTTGATGACACATAATAGGAGGACAATGCACGTCAAAACTTTTTGAAAAAAAATTTAAGATGGCTGACCGGCGGCCATTTTTGTCATCATTTTTTGCTTCATTTGATGTTATCACCTGTATCTTAGACATGTTTTAATATATTTGTTTCTGGTTTCTAACATTGTTCCTGGATGCTATGAGGATGATGCATGTCAAAATTTTTTGAAAAACAGAAATTCAAGATGGCCGGGCCATGTTTGTTCATTTTTTGCATTCTCAAGTTACGTTATCACCCATATCTTGGAGATGTTTTGAGATATTTGTTGTAAATTTTCAACATTTGTCAGACACCATAGGAGAATGATGCATGCCAAAATCTTTTGAAAAAAATTTCAAGATGGCCGAATGGCAGCCATTTTTGTTGTATTTTCATACTGTACCAAAGACCCAGACTCAGCTGGTGCTAACTCTAAAATATTTAGGGCCAAATGCAATTTTTATCCCCCAATCCCCCAAATTTGCATCTACAACCGAAAATTACATGTCCTATATAGTCCTCCATACTTTTACTCCACTGCACATGCGCAGTGTCAAGGAGGTCTCGAAATTGGCGCCAAATGTTATTCTTTGTTTGGCCCTCAATTCAGTTACATCTGACTGATATTTGTGCTTGTAAATCTCAGTTTAAATGATGCCAGACACATAATTTTGAGAGAAATGGTGGATATAAGGAGGAAATAGAAGGAGGAGAGGATGAAGCAGTGGAAGGAAATGTTCAGGGCTGTAACTTATAAATTTTTATACTGCACCAATGACCCTGACATAGCTGGTGCTAACTCTTAAAAATCTAGGGCCAAACACAAATTTTGCCCCCCAATCCCCAAAATTTGCATCTAAAACTAAAAGAAATCATGTCCTGAAGGACCTCCATACTTTGCCCCTACTGCGCATACGCAGTGTCAAGGACATTCCAAAATTGGCACCAATTACCATTCTTTGTTTGGCCCTTCATCAGTCAACATCTCACTGATCTTTGTGCTTGTAAATCTCAGTTTAAAGGATGCCAGACACATAATTATTGGAGAAATGGTGATTCTAAGGAGGATATAGAAGGAGGAGAAGAAAAAGGAGTGACAGAAAATAATCAGGGCTGTAACTTAAAATTTTTTAATGAAATTATGTTAAGTTGCCTATTTTCGAGGCATGGGCCTGTTGTTGTCATTCTTGCTATAAAGTTGCACTGCTTATTCAGTGTTTCCTCTCCCCTGGTCTTCTAAGTCGCCCCTTGCTATTCTCCCATGCTTTTGGCATATTTTTGAGAAAGATCATTTCTAAATTCTCTTGGGAGAATTAGCTTGGTTACAGAATGAATTCTGTTATTTTCCCCATGTTTACGTTTTCACCCATGGGTGTTTAAACGTTGTGTTCTGCATCTACCATCTGATGTTCTGCAGATTCTCCCCTGGGAGTCTCTGTTTTGCATCAGATAGTGTGTAATTTTGATGACTGATTTCGGGCCAGTAGTGTCAGTGCCTGGAGTCATGTTTTCTGGTGTTTTTACACTGTTTGTTTACATTGGCAACAGTCTCTTTTGAGGGGGGCTGTTTGCCTTTGGAGTAGTTTATCTCACTATAAGATACATTATTATTATCCGTAAGTGTTGCATTAATTATTTAATATAATTTTAAAATTTTTGACCACACTTAGCCTTGGGATCCATTGGGGCTCAACGTTACTTTTCAGAAACTTGGGCTTCGCTGAAAAAATATTTTTCAAAAATTATTTTGATTTTCAATTGTTTTTTCAATATTAATGGATCATGTTATTATGTATCTTTGTGTTTAGGGGTTTGTGCGAGTACTAGAACTTGTTGTTGACTTTTCACAATGAAAGGATATTGTTCAAATTGTAATAGGAAGAAATCTTCCTCTGACTTTCATGATCATTGTATTAATTGTAGTCAGTGTACTCGCACTAACTCCTGTTCAATATGTCAATATTGGGATGACAAACATTGGAAACGTGTGTCACGGTATGTTGTTAGTGGAGAAAGGGCTATGCCGGCTCTTTCTCCGCAGGGTCACTCTACTCTATCAGTTTCTATTTCAGAGAAACAAGAACAGGGTGAAGTTTCCATGTTATCTTCCGCAAGTGCGCTTCCATCGTCACAATTGAATGCAGAGCTAGCGGCAAAAGGGCTCATGGACATACGACAGTTGCCTAAGAGGTCCCTAGTAGGATCGACGGCACTGTCATCCGCTAGCTCGCCCGGTGTAGCGTCCATTCACCGAATGGTTCGGCAGCCGGGTTTGTCCGATGCGGTCCAGGAGGAAATGTTGGGTGATGCGAGCACTATAAACATTTAAGGTGCACACCCAGTGACGGCGGATAGTAGGAGAGATCGGAGGAAGCCTTCGAGTCCGGTTCCAAGCTCGTCCAGGTCCAGCCGGGCCGCAAGCGAAAGAGGCCCCTCTCTCGTACAACAACATCTGGGACCAGGCACATGTCCGTCGCTCGGGATGCTCCGTTGTATAGGCAGTCCGCTGAGACTGCTCAGGCTTCTTCCTCTCACCAGCGCACACGACCGCACCTTGGCTATGTGACCGCTGATATTCTACCAGCTTCGCCGATCAGGGATTCTTCGGCGACCAGGTCACGCCATCCGGTAGCCAGGGACACGAGGCCGGTTGACTCCGGACGTTCGCATAGGAAGAGTATGCGGGAGTCACTAGATGCGGAGCTGCCCTCGGCAAAGCAGCGAAAGACTGCGCCTCCGCAGACCTCGATGTCGGACGTGCTTGCTCTAATAGCACAACTTATCGCAGCATCCCAGCAACCGACAGAAATGGTGTCGGATCGGGAATTATCCGACGGCGCTGGGTCGGTACGCTCTGCCGAAGCATTGGGTGTGGACGACTGGGAGCATCATGAGGTTCGACCGGATGGTGAAAGGGATACGGATGACTTGGAGCTATCCCTTTCGGAACAACATAAAGCTGCCGTGGACTTCATGCGGCACTTTCTTCCTCAGGTTGTTCCGTCAGTCCAGACTGATGCGGTACCGGACAAGAGAATTATAGCGTCATTGGACACTGATTTCTTCGAGCGGCTCAGGGACATCGCTCCTGAGTTTCCGTCTCAGTCCAATAATGTCACAAGAACATTTGAATTATTGAACGACGCTATATTCAAGCTTGCTTCCAAAACAGGAAAAGCAGGTTTCTTGTCCGCCAATGCTCTCAACCTGCCTTTCATTAATGCAAGGAATAAATTCGATACGGCAGGACAGGGTATCCCGAGAGTTCCTCTGCGTATGGACGACGAGGCGGAAGACTTAGAATTATCATTACCGTCGTCTACGTCTATTCCAACCGCGGTGTTGGAGACGACTATTTCGTCTAACAGAGCCAGTTTAGACGCTTTATCTTATGCAGACCACCTTACACAGGCGTTATCACTGCGTCTTCAAGGGAAAGAATTCCAGGATATACAATCCTCTTTAAGACTTCTTTCAAGGGCAGTAGCTTATTCCACGTGTAACTCCGCCCTTTCAGTGGCAAACCTGGAGTTGGTTAGACATGACGCAGCCCTAGCTACATCCACACTCGTGGATAGTAAGGTGAAGAACTCTCTCGGAGTCGCTTCTGTCTCCGGAGAACTTCTCTTCGATGGCAAGCTTTCTGCAATTTACGATAAAATTACTAAGAAAGCTTTGGATTCTCTGCTGTTTAAATCCGCTTCTAAGAAGTCGGACACAGCAGATAAGAGTAAGACAGGCACTTCTGGGTCTAATGCGCCCAAGAGAGGTTCCTATAGAGGTTCTGGTGCATCCTCTTGGTCTTATTCATGGGACCGTCAAGGCAGCGAATCACGTGCGGTACGTCCTTCGGGCCGGGACAACCGGTCGGATGCCCCGAGGTCGACGGGACGAGGTGCGGGTCGTGGAGGACGTGGTTTCTCCTCCCGCAGGCCTCGCAGGTCCAGGAGGTGATGGCTTCAAACTCTATCGCGTTCCGGTTGGTGGAAGGTTGTTGAGTTTTTCACAAGAGTGGGCGTCGATTACGGACGACCCTTGGGTGAGAGGGGTGATTTCGGAAGGTCTAAAAATATCCTTCAAACGAAAGCCTCCATTAACTCGAAGTCCAAAATGGACTCAACTTCCGTCAAATCCGCAGAAAAGAAACGCTCTGTTATCAGAGGTGCAGTCTCTTTTAATGAAGAACGCAGTAGAGGTCGTAGAAAACCAGGAAACACCGGGATTCTACAGCCATCTGTTTCTGGTTCTGAAACCAGATGGCTCGTTCCGTCCAGTCATAGATTTGAGCTGGATAAACAAGCTGATCGTCGCTCCGAAGTTTTATATGGAGACGATTCGATCGGTCAGAGCGAGTATTCGGGTGAACGATTATGCAACAAGCATAGATCTCAAAGATGCACACTTTCACGTCATGGTACATCCGACATTCAGAAAGTATCTACGCTTCGCAGTCCTAGGAGTGGTGTATCAGTTCCGGGCGATGTGCTTCGGATTGAACCTAGCACCCTGGGCTTTCACTCGAGTAATGAACTCGGTAATGATGTATTTCCGAGCTCATTCGTCTGCGGTAACGTCGGCCTACCTGGACGACATTCTTCAGAGGTACGGCAACGAGTTAACGCTTCAGAACGATGTGCAGAATCTGCTTCTATTGCTCCGACGTCTCGGTTTTATAATAAACGAGGAGAAGTCGGATCTGGTGCCGTCCAAGTCATTCACACATCTGGGAATGAGCTTCGAGACGCACAACAATCTCGTTCGTCTGCCGTTAACCAGAGCGAAATTAGTCAGTTGTTACGCTCGCTATTGTCTTCACGCAGACAAAGTCACAGCGAGGGAGTTCATGAGACTGATAGGTCTGTGCAGAGCCGCTGCGGATCTCATTCCGATGGGGCAGTTGCGCACTCGTCCTCTCCAATTTTCTTGACTCAGAATTGGAGTGTGAAAATTCATTCGCTCGACATAGACGTTCTATTGTCAGATCAAGTGAAACGAAAGATTCAGACTTGGGCAAACATTCAGTGGTTAACTCAGGGAGTTCCGCTGCAGTTGCCGGATTCGAGTTTTATGATTATGACGGATGCCAGTCAAACAGGTTGGGGTGCATCATTGATCCCAACGGATTCGAGATGCCAGGGTCTTTGGGATCCACAATTCCTAGGCAAGCACATAAACATCAAGGAAATGATGTCAATTTGGCTTGCGTTACGTCATTGGATGGACATTATTCACAAAGCTCATGTCCAAATCCTGTCCGACAATATGACAGTAGTGGCGTATATACGGAACCAGGGAGGCACTCATTCAGTTCCGTTATTCAATCTAACGGAAAGAATCCTTCTGTTTGCTCTAGAACATCCAAGTTCTACTTTCGGTCCATCATATACCGGGTCGTCTGAATGTACTAGCAGACTCCCTTTCACGAAAGGGTCGCTTGTTGCCGTCGGAGTGGACTCTCAACAAACAAGTATTCAATCAGATTTGCTACCAATGGGAACGGCCAATGATAGACTTATTTGCGACACATCTCAACAATCAGTTGCAGACGTATGTGTCTCCGTGTCCGGATCCAAGAGCATTTGCAGTAGAAGCTCTGTCGATCCCTTGGGACGGAATGATAGGATATGCGTATCCTCCAACGCTGTTGATTCTGCAAGTATTGCTAAAAATAAAACAATCTCAATGCAAGATTCTGTTGGTAGCATCTCTGTCTCCACAGAGACCGTGGATAAATCTACTGAGGTGTCTGTTGTGGGACCTACCGCGAAAGCTTCCTCCACGGGAGGATCTTCTTTCGCAGGGGAAACCGCGTCAACTTCATCACAACCCGCAAGGTCTCAACCTTCACATTTTTCCGTTGTGCGGTCCTTCTTGCATGGCAAGCACTTTACAGGACGAGCAGTGGACGCGATTTCTAACTGTAGGAGGACCTCCTCTTCACTAAACTATGCGGCTAAGTGGAAGGTCTTTCGTCGTTGGTGTAGGGATCATTCTGTTGATATTTTTGATCCCTCCATACCAGACATTGCAAACTTTCTAGTATACTTGTTTGACGAAATCAAACTGCAGCCTGTTACTATTAAGGGTTATAGGTCTATGTTATCTGATACCTATGCACATCATGATAGTTTACAAATTGGATCTAATGTCTCTTTATCTAAGTTAGTTAGAAACTTCTCGATAAATAGACCCAGAACTCTTAGGTTAATTCCTAAGTGGAATTTAGCTTGGGTTCTTCTTAAACTGAAGGAAAAGCCATTTGAACCTCTTGGGACAGTAGATTTCAAATTTTTGTCTTATAAGACAGCTTTTCTCTTAGCTTTCTCTTCTGCTAGAAGAGTCAGTGAGCTTCATGCACTGTCGGTGGATGATTCTCACTATCGTAGTGTCGGGAACACTATCACCTTCACAACTAATGTGGGATTTTTAGCTAAGAATCAGGCTCCTAATAAATATCCGGAACCTATTGTTATTAAGGCCCTTCCGTCTTCAGACGGGCGTAGGCCTTTTCTCTGTCCTGTTAGAGCGTTATGTATTTATAAACAGAGATCTCAGTTTATCAGAAAGGGACGAAAACGTTTCTTTCTGTCTCTGATGCCTAATAGAAAGGACATTTCGGTCCATTCTATTGCGAGATGGATTCAATTAGCTATCCGTACTGCTTATGAAAATTTATCTTCTTCTCAGCAGTCTGTGCTTAAGACTTCGGCTCATGAAGTAAGAGCTCTTTCTACATCTTGGACTTACGCAAATAGTATTGCTATTACAGATTTAATGAAGGCTGCTTATTGGTCTCAGCCATCCACATTCACGAATTTTTATCTCAGAAATATTGAGTCCATTTCTGGAGACCTGCATTGTTTAGGTCCGTTATCTGTTGCTCAGAATGTCGTCCACTAAACATTTGCAACTATAGTTATGCAGGCTTTCTGTTCCGGCAGTGACTCCGTCCGGCTGCCCTCTTCGCTCTGGGCTATTTGACCCAGAGCAAGGGGAAGGGGGGGGGGGAGGGTGTTCCCTTAGGTCACCTGCTTTATAGTGAAAAGCAAGGTAATTCCTCCTCCGAAGTCAGTATTTCTGAGTCGTTTCCGGGATGGTTTTAAAGTGTAATATTAATGTTAAAAATTCATTCATGTCATGTTTTTAAAGTGTAGCTCGGTGTGAAGCATTTGTATATGTCAAGTGTCAAACGGGCGTTAATATACAATCCTTGGACACTTTTAAAGAATATTAAGAGTCTCAATTCTCTGGACTAACTTTATTTATTGGCTTACTTTAAAAATAATTAGTATAAAGGGTTATACTGGATGTTAATAGAGAACATGAATGTTATTGTGCTCAATTATGAAGGGTATTGTATCTTTCTAATTTATCATAAAATAAGAAAGATACATGTAAAGCCTAATACCCCTTTTCTCCTTGAGGGCTTGACTCTATATTATATAGTTGAGCTTATTGGATTTTCCTCTATGTTCTAGGCCCTCCAGCCTTTTTACTATTCAGCTATGTCTGGGTCATTGGTACAGTATAAAAATGTTAAAAAATTTATAGTAATTTATATATTTTTTATACTTACCAATGACCCAGACGGGGATGGCCCTCCCAGGAGTTGGGAACTCATACCTCCCCGCTGAGTACATAGCGCTGACCAGGCACTGCTTGCAAGAATGGTAATTGGCGCCAATTTCGGAACGTCCTTGACACTGCACATGCGCAGTAGGGGCAAAGTATGGAGGTCCTTCAGGACATGATTTCTTTTAGTTTTAGATGCAAATTTTGGGGATTGGGGGGCAAAATTTGTGTTTGGCCCTAGATTTTTAAGAGTTAGCACCAGCTATATCTGGGTCATTGGTAAGTATAAAAAATATATAAATTACTATAAATTTTTTAACTTTTTTTACGAAATTATTTCATGTTACCTATTTTCGAGGCATGACCCTGTTGTGGTCATTCTTGCTATGAATGTTCCATTGTTTGATCAGTGTTTCCTCTTTCCCTTTCCTTTATTTCCCCCTAGCTATTCTCCCATGCTTTTGGCTTATTTTTTGTAATGTTTATTACTAAAACTTCTTGGGAGTTTTGGCTTGGAAACAGAATTATTTTCTGTTTTTTCCCCATGTTTACGTCCTCACCCTTGGGTGTTTAGGCGTTTTGGTCTGCATCTACCATTTGATGTTCTGCAGTTTCTTTCCTGGAAGTCTCTGTTTTGCATCAGATAGTGTTTAAATTGGTAACTGATTTCGGGCCATGTTTACCAGTGCCTGGAATCATGTTTCCGGTTTGTATACACTTTTTATTTATGTTGACAACGGTTACTTCTTATAGTGATTACTTGTCCTCTGCTTAGTTCAGTTCATAGCAAGATACATTAATATTGTCCGTAAGTGTTACATTAATTTTTTGAAATAGTTTTAAATTTTTTGTCCACACTTAGGCTTTTTTGGGATCCATTTGGGCTCATTGTTCCATTGGGCTCTTCTGAAAATTTTTTCAAAATTTTTTTTTTTTTAAATTTATTTTCTTTTGAAATGTTATAATGGATTATATTATATTATGTATATTTGTTTCAAGGGTTAGTGTTAGTAATATGATTGTGCATATTTTTTCTTGATGAAAAAATATTGTTCAAATTGTAATGCGAGGATATCTTCCTCTAATTCTCAGGTTTATTGTGTTTCTTATAGTCAATGTATTCACACTAATTCTTGCTCTGTGTGTGTTGATCGGAATGACAACGTTGGAGACGTGTGTCACGGTATTTTGTTAACGGTGAGGGGTCCATTACGGTCCTCTCTCCGCAGGTTCACTCTATTTTATCAGTTTCTTTTTCAGAATTCAGAGTGATGTTTCCGTGATGTCATCAACAAGTGTGTCTCAGTCGTTGCAATATTAGGGCTAGCGGGAAGTGCTCAGGGTATTGCAACAAGTGCCGGGAGTTCCCCACTTGGATCGAAGGCATTGATCGCCCACTAGTCCGCCCGGTGTCGCGACCATTCACCGAATGGCCCAGCACCCGGGTTCGTCCGTTGCGGTCCAGGGAAGCAGATTGGGTGATGCAAGCACTATAAAACATCGAATGTGCACACCCAGCAACGAGGGATCCAAGGATAGTACGGAGGAAGCCTCATCCTCGTCAACACACACTACCGCACCTTGGCTATGTGACCACAGATTTCCAGGGGACGTTCGCATATTATATAAATGCAGGATTGAACCTCCCTGGTGCTCCTATTTTGCCGACCAAGGTCCTTGGGACCAGATGTTGTGGTACAAAACGTTTCGCATTCGGAGCATACGTCCGCCGCTCGGGACGCTCCATTATATAGACGGTCTGGAGAGACTGTCGATAAGGCTTTCTCATCCTCACGGCAGCGCACACGACCGCACCTTGGCTACGTGACCTCAGATATCCAGCCAGCTTCGCCAATCAGAGAATCCACGGCGACCATGTCACGCCATCCGGTAGCCACTGACACGAGGCCTGTAGACTCTGGACGTTCGCATAAGAGAAGTATGCAGGAGTCAACGTACACGGAGCTTCCAGTGGCAAAGCAACGTAAGACCGCTACTCCACAGGCCTCAGTGACGGATGTGCTATCCCAAATAGCACAACTTATCGCTGCATCCCAGCAACGACAGAATCTCTGTCGGATCAGGTAATATCCGATGACGCTGGGTCGAGACGCTCCGCTGAAGCTTCAGGTACGGACGACCGAAAACTTCATAGGGTCCGACAGGATGGCGAAAGGGATTCGGAGGATTTCAAACTTTTCCTTTCGGAACAACATAAGCTGCCGTACATTTCATCCGGCATTATCTTCCAGAGGTTGTTTCGTCGGACCAGAATGCTGCGATGCCGGATAAGAGACTGATAGCATCTTTGGACACAAGAATTTTTTTGATCGGTTCAGGGACATCGTCCCTGAGTTTCCGACACAGTCCAATAATGTCACAGGAACATTCGAATTATTGAACGACGCTATATATATGCTTGCTACTAAACAAGCAAGTCTGGTTTCTTGTTCGCAAAAGTTTCTGTGATGTCTTCCAAAAGTGTGCCTCCGTCGTCATAGTTAAATGAAGAGCTAGCGGCAATAAGTGCTCATGGAAATACGTCAATTGCCTAAGAGGTCCCTAGGATCGACGGCGTTGACATCCGCTAGCTCGCCCGGTGTAGCGTCCATTCATCGAATGGTTCGGTTCGGTGGCCAGGTTCGTCCGTTGCGGTCCAGGAAGGAGATTTGTGTGATGCGAGCACTATAATAAGACAAAAGTGCACACCCAGTGACGACGAATCAGAGGAGAGATCGGAGGAAGCCTATTAGTCCAGTTCCTAGCTCGTCCAGGTCCATCCGGGCTGCGAGCGAGAGAGGTCCCTCTCTCGTACAACAACATCTGGGACCAGATGTTGTGGTACAAAACGTTTTGCATTCGGAGCATATGTCCGCCGGTCGGAACGCTCTGTTATATAGACAGACCGAGAGACTGTCGATAAGGCTTCCTCATCCTCACGGCAGCGCACACGACCGCACCTTGGCTACATGACCACGGATATCCAGCCAGCTTCGCCAATCAGGGATTCCACGGCGATCAGGTCATGCCATCCGGTAGCCAAGGGACACGAGGCCTGTAGACTCCGGATGCTCGCATAATAGAAGTATGCAGGGGTCAACGTACACGGAGCTTCCAGCGGCAAAGCAACGTAAGACCACTACTCCACAGGCCTCAGTGACGGACGTGCTATCCCAAATAGCACAACTTATCGCAGCATTCCAGCAAACGACAGAATCTCTGTCGGATCAGGAATAATCCGATGACGCTGGGTCGGTACGCTCCGCTGAAGCATCAGGTACGGACGACCGAGCACTTCATAGGGTCCGACAGGATGGTGAAAGGGATTCAGAGGATTTCGAGCTTTCCCTTTCGGAACAACATAAGCTGCCGTAGATTTCATCCGGCATTATCTTCCAGAGGTTGTTCCGTCGGACTAGAATGCTGCGATGCCGGATAAGAGACTAATAGCGTCATTGGACACAGAATTTTTTTTGGATCGGTTCAGGGACATCGTCCCTGAGTTTCCGACACAGTCCAATAATGTCACAAGAACATTCGAATTATTGAACGACGCTATATATAAGCTTGCTACCAAAACAGGCAAGTCTGGTTTCTTGTCCGCAAATGCTCTAAATCTGCCTTTCATCAATTCAAGGAATAAATTCGAAATGGTAGGACAGGGCATACCGAGAGTTCCTCTGCGTCTAGACGACGAGGCTGAAGACTTGAAATTGTCTATACCCTCGTCTATGTCAATTCCAACCACGACGTTGGAGACGACAATAATGTCTAACAGACTTAACTTAGACGCTTTATCATACGCAGACCACCTTACTAAGGCATTATCATTACGTCTTCAAGGGAAAAAATTCCAGGATATGATCCTCATTGAGATTTCTTTCAAGGGCAGTAGCTTTACCGCGTATAAGGTTACACGTGATGCAGCCCGAGCTACATCCACGCGCGTGGATAGTAAGGTGAAGAACTCTCTCAGAGTCGCTTCGGTCTCGGAGAAGCTTCTCTTCGACATCAAGCTTTCAGCAATCTATGAATTGCTCAATATAGACGTTCTCTTGTCAAATCAAGTGTAACGAGATTCAGACTTGGGCAAACATTCAGTGGTTGACTCAGGCAGTTCCACTGCAGTTGCCGGATCCGAGTTTTACGATTATGACGGATGCCAGTCAAACAGGTTGGGGTACAATATTGATCCCAACGGATTCAAAGTGCCAGGGTCTTTGGGTTCCGCAGTTTCTAGGCAAGCACATAAACATCCAAGAAATGATGTCAATTTGGCTTGCTCTACGTCATTGGATGAACATTATTCAGAAAGCGCATGTCCAAATCCTGTCCGACAATACGACAGTAGTTGCGTATATCCGGAACCAGGGAGGCACTCATTCCGTTCCGTTATTCAATTTAACGGAAAGAATCCTTCTGTTTGTTCTAGAACACCAAGTTCTGCTTTTGGTCAGTCATATTCCGGGTCGTCTGAATGTATTGGCAGACTCCCTTTCACGGAAGGGTCGCTTGTTGCCATCAGAATGGACTCTCAACAAACAGGTATTCAATCAGATTTGCTACCAATGGGAGCGGCCAATGATAGACTTATTTGCGACACAACTCAACAATCAATTGCAGACGTATGTGTCACCATGTCCGGATCCCCGAGCATATACAGTAGATGCTCTATCGATCTCGTGGGACGGAATGATAGGATATGCGTATCCTCCAGCGGTGTTGATTCAGCAAATATTGCTAACGATAAAACAATCACAATACAATTCTGTTGGTAGCATCTCTGTCTCCACAGAGACCGTGGATAAATCTACTCTGGTGTCTGCTGTAGGACTTACCGCGAAAACTTTCTCCACGAGAGGATCTTCTTTTGCAGGGGAAATCGTGTCAACTTCATCACAACCCGCAAGGTCTCAACCTTCACGTATTCCGTTGTGCGGTCCTTCTTGCACGGCAAGCATTGTACAGGATGAGCAGTGGACGCGATTTCTAACTGTAGAAGGACTCCCTCTTAGCTATACTATGCGGCTAAGTGGAAGGTCTTTCGTCGTTGGTGTAGGGATCATTCTTTTGATATTTTTGATCCCTCCATACCAGACATTGCAAACTTTCTAGTATACTTGTTTGACGAGATCAACTGCAGCGTGTTACTATTAAAGGTTATAGGTCTATGTTATCTGATACCTATGCACACCATGATAGTTTACAATTGGATCTAATGTCTCTTTATCTAAATTAGTTAGAAACTTTTTGATAAATAGACCTAGAACCCTTAGATTAATTCCTAAATGGAATTTAGCTTGGGTTCTTCTTAAACTAAAAGAAAACCATTTGAGCCTCTTGAGACAGTAGATTTCAAATTCTGGTCTTATAAGACAGCATTTCTCTTAGCTTTCTCTTCTGCTTGAAGAGTCAGTGAGCTTCATGCACTATCGGTGGACGATTCTCACTATCGTAGTGTCGGGAACACTATTACCTTTACTACTAATGTTGGATTTTTGGCTAAGAATCAGGCTCCTAATAAATATCCGGAACCTATTGTTATTAAGGCCCTTCCGTCTTCAGACGGGCATAGGCCTTTACTCTGTCCGGTTAGAGCTTTATGTATTTATAAACAAGATCTCAGTTTATCAGAAAGGGACGTAAACGCTTCTTTCTGTCTCTGATGCCTAATAGAAAGGACATTACGTGGTCCATTCTATTGCTAGATGGATTCAATTAACTATCCGTACTGCTTATGGTAATCTATCTTCAACTCAGCAGTCTGTGCTTAAGATTTCGGCTCATGAAGTAAGAGCTCTTTCTACATCTTGGGCTTATGCAAATAATGTTGCTATTACAGATTTAATGAAGGCTGCATATTGGTTTCAGCCATCCACATTCACGAATTTTTATCTCAGAAATATTGAGTCCATTTCTGGAGACCTGCATTGTTTAGGTCCGTTATCTGCTGCTCAATGTCGTTCACTAAACAGTTGTAGCTATAGTTATGCAGGCTTTCTGTTCTGGCAGTGACTCCGTCCTGCTGCCCTCTTCTCTCTGGGCTATTTGACCCAGGGCAAGGGGAAGGGGGGGGGGGGGAGGGTGTTCCCTTAGGTCACCTGTTTTATAGTGAAAACAGGGGGATACCTCCTCCGGAGTCAGTAATTCTGAGTTGTTACCGGGATGGTTTTAAAGTGAAAAGTTAATGTTTAAAAATTCATTCATGTCATATTTTTAAAATGTAGCTCGGTGTGAAGCATTTGTATATGTCACGTGTCAAACGGGCATTAATATACAATCCTCGGACACTTTTAAAAGAGTATAAAGAGTCTCAATTCTCTGGACTAACTTTAAAATAATTAGTATAAGGATTATACTGGATGTTAATAGAGAACATGAATGTTATGATGCTCAATTATGGAGGGTGTTGTGTCTTTCTAATTTATCATAAATAAGAAAGATACATGTAAAGCCTAATACTCCTTTTCTCTTTGAGCGGATGACTCTATTTTCTATAGTTGAGCTTATTGGATTTTCCTGTATGTCCTAGGCCCTCCAGCCTTTTTACTATTCAGCTATGTCTGGGTCATTGGTACAGTATAAAAATGTTAAAAAATTTATAGTAATTTATATATATTTTTATACTGTACCAATGACCCAGACATAGCGGGTGCTAACTCTTAAAATATAGGGCCAAACACAAATTTTGCCCCCCAATTCCCAAAATTTGCATCTAAAACTAAAGAAAACATGTCCTGAAAGGCCCTCCACACTTCGCCCCTACTGCGCATGCGCAGTGTCAAGGACGTTCCGAAATTGGCGCCATTAATCATTCTAAGTTTGGCCCTTCATCAGTTAACATCTGACTGATCTTTGTGCTTATAAATCTCAGTTTAAATGATGCCAGACACATAAATATTAGTGAAATGGTGATTCTAAGGAGGATAGAGAAGGAGGAGAGGAAAAGAATGTGTGACAGAATATTATCAGGGCTGTAACTTAAAATTTTTTAATGAAATTATGTTAAGTTACCTATTTTCAAGGCAGCAGCCATTTTGTTGTCATTCTGATTATTTAGTTACACTGTTTTTTTAAGTGTTTTCCTCTCTCCCTGTCCTTTAAGTTCCCCCTTGCTATTCTCCCATGCTTTTGGCATAGTTTTTGTAATTATTATTACTAAATTTTCTTGGGAGTTTTAGCTGAATAACAGAATGAATTCTGTTCTTTCCCCATGTTTACGTCTTCACCTAGGGGTGGTTAGGCGTTGTGTTCTGCATCTACCATCTGATGTTCTGCAGTTTCTTCCCTGGAAGTCTCTGTTTTGCATCAGATAGTGTTTTTTTGGTAACTGATTTCGGGCCTGGGTGCCTGGAGTCTTATTTTAGTGTTTTTACACTCATTGTTTACATTTCAACAGCCCTCTGTGTGAGGGGGGGATTTCTAAAAAATAATATCTTGATGTTATTTTAATCATAACTAGATACATTATTATTGTTCGTAAGTGTTGAATAAATTGTTTAAAATATTTTAAAAAATTTTGTCCACACTTAGGCTTGGGATCCATTGGGGCTCAACGTTACTTTTCAGAAACTTGGGCTGTTCTGAAAAAATATTTTTTCAAAATATTTTGATTTCAATTATTTTTTCTATATCAATGGATCATATTATTATTATGTATTTTGATTGCCAGGGGTTAGTGCGAGTACCAGGACTTGTTTTCTTTTCACATTGAAAGGATATTGATCAATTGTTTTAAGAGGAAGTCTTCCTCTGACTTTATTATCATTCTATATGTGGTCAGTGTACTCGCATTAACTCCTGTTCTGTATCGTATGATTTCGATGACAATATGGGAAGCGTATGTCATGGTATGTTGTTGGGGATTTGGACACTCCGGTCCTTTCCCCGCAGGGTCACTCTACTTTATCAATTTCTATTTCAGACGATCAAGATTAGGGTGATGTATCTGTGATGTCTTACAACAGTGTGCCTCCGTCGTCACAATTAATGAAGGGCTAGCGGAAAAGTGCTCATGTAAATACGCCAATTGCCTAAGAGGACCCTAGTAGGTTCGACGGCCTTTGACGTCCGCTAGCTCGCCCGGTGTAGCGTCCATTCACCGAATGGTTCGGCAGCCGGGTTCGTCCGTTGCGGTCTAGAAGGAATTTTGGGGTGATGCGAGCACTATAAACTAACCTAATGCACACCCAGTGACGGCGGATCGGAGGGAGAACGCAGGAAGCCTTTTAGTCCGGTTCATAGCTTGTTCCGGTCCATCCGGATGGCAAGCGAGAGAGGCCCCTCTCTCGTTCAACAACATCTGGCCCCAGATGTTGTGGTACAAAATGTGTCGTAAGCGGAGCATACGTCCGTCGCTCGGGACGCTCCGTTGTATAGGCAGTCCGCTGAGACTGCTAAGGCTTCCTCTTCTCGTCAGCGCACACGACCGCACCTTGGCTGCGTGACCGCCGATATATTACCAGCTTCGCCGATCAAGGATTCTTCGGCGACCAGGTCACACCATCCGGTGGCCAGGGACACGAGGCCTGCAGACTCCGGACGTTCGCATAGGAAGTGTGCGGGAGTTAACGTAGACGCAGCTTCCTGCATCGTAAGACCGCTACTGCACAGGCCTCGGGAACGGACGTGCTTTCCTTAATAGCACAGTTTATCGCAGCATCCCAGCATCAACTGAATCTGTCGCATATATTTTATCCGACGATGCTGGGTCGGGACGCTCCGCGGAAGCGGGTACGGACGTCCGAAAGTTTCATCCGGTCCGACGGGATACCGAAAGGGATTCGGAGGATTTCGAGCTTTCCCTTTCGGAACAACATATGCTGTTGTGTATGTCATCTGACTTGGTCTTCTCCAGCTTCTTTCGTCGGACCAGAATGCTGCGATGCCGGATAAGAAACTGATAGCGTCGGTGGACTTAGAAATTTTTGGTTCGGTTCAGGGACATCGTCCCTCAGTTCCGACATAGTCCAATAATGTCACACAAACTTTTGAATTATTGAACGACACTATATATATTATTATTTTATGCTTGCTAACCAAGCATTTCTGGTTTCTTGTTCGAAGAGTTATGGAGATGTCTTTCAAAAGTGTGCCTCTGTCGTCATAGTTAATGAAGAGTTAGCGGCAATAAGTGCTCATGGAATATGTCTATCGCCTACGGAGTGACATTCGCTAGCTCACCCGGTGTAGCGTACATTCATCGAATGGTTCGGCTGCCGGGTTTGTCCGTTGCGGTCTAGGAAGGAGATTTGGGTGATGCGAGCACTTTAATTACTTTAGTACTCACCCAGTGACGGCAGATTGAGGACAGATCGGAGGAAGCCTGTTAGTCCGGTTCCTGGCTGGTCCAGGTCCGTCCGGGCTGTGAGCGAGAGAGGTCCCTCTCTCGCCCAACAACATAGGGGACCGCATGTTGTGGTTCAGATATTTTACATTCGGAGCATATGTCCGTTGGTCGGGACGCTCCGTTATATTGACGGTCCGAGAGACTGTCTTTAATGCTTCCTCATCCTCACACCAGGGCACACGACCGCACATTGGCTACGTGACCTCGAGTATCCGATCAGTTTCGGCATTCAGTGATTCCACGGCGAATAGGTCGCGCCATCCGGTAGCCAAGGGACACGAGGCCTATACACTCCGTTCGCTCGCATATTGGTAGTATGCACGGGGTAGCGATCACGGAGCTTCCAGCGGCAATGCATCGTAAGACCGCTTCTCCTCAGGCCTCAGTGACGGACGTGCTATCCGAGTTAGCACAGTTGTTTCGCAGCATCCCAGCAATTGACAGTTTCTCGGTCGAATCAGGAATTATCCGACGGCGCTGGGTCGGTGCGGTCCGCGGTTGCATCAGGTACGGACGACCGAACGCTTTATAGGGTCCGACAGGATGGCGAAAGGGATTCGAAAGATTTCGAGTTTTCCCTTTAGTAGTATCGGAAGATGCCTTTCATATCTTTTGGCATTATCTTCCAGTGATTATTATTTCGGACTTCATTGCTGCGATCTTGGATAAGAGACTTATAGCGTCATTGGACTCGGATTTTTTGATCGGTTCGGGGACATTGTCCCTGACTTACCGACGCAGTCCAATATTGTCATTACAACATGTGTTTTATTTTTCGACGCTATATATATATATACAAGCCTGCTACTAAGCATGATAGTTTAGTTTCTTGTCCGCGTTGCTCATTTCTGCCATTTTATCATTTATACAAATAGTTTATTTTGGCAGAGCAGGGCATACCGAGAGTTCATATGCGTCTAGACAGTGTGATTAAAAACTGCATATATTCTTTTTCGCCGTTTATGTCTTTTCCAATTTCAATGTTGGGAACGACATTATGTATAGTAGACTTAACTTAGACGCTTTATTATACGTAATCCGCCTTACTGAGGCGTTATCATTACGTCTTCAAGAAAAGATTTACGGGATATTATTCTCAATGTAATTTCTTTTGAGGGCAGTAGTTTGTTCACGTATAACTCCGCCCTTCAGTGGCTGATTGGAGTTAGTTAGACATGACGCAGCCCTAGCTACATCCACTCGCGTGGATAGTAAGGTTAAGAACTCTCTCAGAGTCGCTTCGTTCTCGGAGGAGCTTCTCTTCGACGGCAACTTTTCGGCAATCCATGAATTGCTCGATTTACACGTTCTCTTGTCTATCTAGTGTTACAAGAGATTCAGACTGGGGCAAACATTCGGTGGTTGACTCAGAGAGTGCCGCCGCAGTTGCCGGACCCGAGTGTGGCTGTTATGACGGTTGCCAGTCATACAGATTGGGATATAATACTGATCCCTACGGATTCGAAGTGCCAGGGTCTTTGGGTTCCGCAGTCTTTTAGCAATCAGTTTTCTTCCGCGGAATAATGTTTTTTAGGCTTGCTTTATGTCATTGCATGAACATTATTCAGAAACGCATGCCCAAATTCCTGTCCTTTAATTCGACAGTAGTGGCGTATCTCCGGAACCAGGGAGGCACTTTTTCGTTTCCGTTATTCAATTTAATGGAAAGAATCCGTCTGTTGGTTATAGTACACCAAGTTCAGTTTTGGTCCGTCATATTCCGGGTCGTCTGATTGTTTTATCGGACTCCCGTTCTCTTACGGGTCGCTTGTTGCTGTCTGAATGGACTCTCAACAAACAAGTATTCAATCAGATTTGCTATCTATGGGAGCGCCCAATGATGATTTATTTATGACACAGCTTGCTAATCAATTGCAGACGTATGTGTTGGCTTGTTCAGATCTCTGAGCTAATATTCTTAACGCTCTATTGATCTATAGGATGGAATGATAGGATACGCGTATCCTCCGGCGCTGTTGTTTCAGCAGGTATTGCTAAGATAAACAACCACAATACATTTCTGTTGATAGCATCTCTATCTTCACAGAGATCATGAGTAATTTTCTCTCTTGTCTACTGTGGGTTTTAACGTGAAATCTTCCTCTATGTGAGGATCTTTTTCACTGGGTAAATCGTGTCATCTTTATCACAACCTGCAAGGTCGCAACCTTCATGTATTCCGTTGTGTGGTCCGTATTGCATTGTAAGCACTGTACTGGACGAGCTTTGGACGCGATTTCTTACTATAGGAGATCCTCTTCTTCGCTATTCTATGCGGCTAAAGTGGAGGCTCTTCCGTCGTGGTGTAGGGATCATTATGTTCATATTGTTGATCCCTCCATACTACTCATTGCTATTTTTTAGTATACTTGTTTCACAAGATCTACTGCAGCCTGTTATTATTTAGGTTATAGGTTTATGTTACCTCATACCTATGCACTCTACAATAGTTTACAATTGAGTCTTTTGTCTCTTTATCTAAGTCAGTTAGTAACTTTTTGATAAATAGACTTAGAATCTTTAGATTAAATTCCTATACGGATTTTAACTTCGGTTCTTATTTAGCTAAGTAATCATTTGAGCCTCTGGAAACAGTAGTTTTCAAATTCTGACCTTTTAGACAGTAATTCTGTTGGTTTCTCTTTTACTGTAGAGTCAGTGAGTTTCATGCACTATCGATGGATGATTTTCACTTTCATAGTTTCGGAATCAATACTTCCGTTACTATTTAGGTTGGATTGTTGCATAAGAGTTAGGCTCCTATTATCCGGAACCTATTATTTTAAGGTCCTTCCGTCTTCGTATGGGCATAGGCCTTTACTCTTTCCGGGTACAGTTTATGTATTTATAAACAGATTTCTGTTTATTACTATGGGCGTAAGCTTCTTCTGTCTTTGATGTCTAGTAGAAGGACGTTACGCTCCATTTTATTGTTAATGGATTCTATTAACTATCGGTACTGCTTATAGTATATCATTGACTTAGCAGTTGTGCTTAAGATTTCGGCTCATGAAGTAAGAGTTCTTCTACTTCTTGGGCTTACATTAATAGTGTCGCTATTATAGATTTTTGAAGGCCGCTCATTGCGCTCAGCCATCCACATTCATGAATTTTATCTCAGAAATATCGAGTCCATTTCTGGAGGCCTCTATTGTTAGGTCTATTATCTACTGCTCAGAATGTCATTCACTTAACAGTTGCTACTATAGCTAGGTAGGCTGTCTGTTTCGGCAGTGTCTCCGTTCGGCTGCCCTCTTCGCTCTGGGCTATTTGACCCAGGGCAAGAAAAAGGGGGGGGGGGGAGGGTGTTCCCTTGGGTCACCTGTTTTACTATGAAAACAAGGGGATACCTCCTCCGGAGTTAGTAATTCTGAGCTGTTATTGGGATGGTTGTTTAGTGAGAAGTTTAGGTTTTTAAAATTCATTCAAGTCTTAGTTTTTAAAGTATAGCTTTTGAATATTACATATGTCAACGGACATGATTATGCAATCCTCAGACACTTTTAGGAGTATAAGAGTCTCTATTCTCTAGACTTACTTTATTTATTGGCTTACTTTAAAAATTATTAGTATAAGGATTATATTGGATATTAATAGAGTACATGGATGTATGAAGCTCAATTTTGGAAGGTGTTGTATCTTTCTAATTTAACATAAAATAAGAAAGATACATGTAAGGCCTATTACTTCTTTTCCCTACAGGGGATGACTCTATTTTATTTTATTGAGCGTATTCCATTTTGCTCTATGTCCTTGGCCCTCCAGCCTTTTTACTATTCAGCTATGTCTGGGTCATTGGTACAGTATAAAAATGTTAAAAAATTTATAGTAATTTATATATTTTTTATACTTACCAATGACCCAGACGGGGATGGCCCTCCTGGGAGTTGGGAACTCTTGCCTCCCCGCTGAGTACATAGCGCTTACCAGGCACTGGTTATTAGAATGATTAATGGCGCCAATTTCGGAACGTCCTTGACACTGCGCATGCGCAGTAGGGGCGAAGTGTGGAGGGCCTTTCAGGACATGTTTTCTTTAGTTTTAGATGCAAATTTTGGGGATTGGGGGGCAAAATTTGTGTTTGGCCCTATATTTTAAGAGTTAGCACCAGCTATGTCTGGGTCATTGGTAAGTATAAAAAATATATAAATTACTATAAATTTTTTAACTTTTTATACTTACCAATGACCCAGACGGGGATGGCCCTCCCAGGAGTTGGGAACTCATACCTCCCCGCTGAGTACATAGCGCTGACCAGGCACTGCTTGTAAGAATGATAATTGGTGCCAATTTTGGGACCTCCTTGACACTGCGCATGCGCAGTAGAGGCAAAGTATGGAGGGCCATTCAGGACATGATTTCTTTGGTTTTAGATGCAAATTTTGGGGATTGGGGGGCAAAATTTGTGTTTGGCCCTAGATTTTTAAGAGTTAGCACCAGCTATGTCTGGGTCATTGGTAAGTATAAAAAATATATAAATTACTATAAATTTTTTAACTTTCAGAACTGCCTGGCCATTTAAAACCAAATTGGTATTCAGTATTATTTGGTGCTATACACTGCTATATAAGGCTACAGTCAACGTGTTTCATTCATCTTGTTTGTTTATGTTAAAAAATTACTTTATTTTTCTTACTGGGTGCCTTTAGAAATAGTCTCCAGTATTAGGTTATAAAACATTTTTGTTGAACAAAAAACTATGTTTTTATTGGGAAAATATTCTGTCTATTATCTCACAACACTATCCTGAGACTAGATAATATCCTCTTACCGGTACATCAAGATCAAAGCTTAAAATTCATCCGTGAATCAGAATCGATTCTCGCAAGGAAAACAATGAGACTCAACTTTCTAACAAAATGTTCATTTGATTCTCACCATCAATTCGGAAAGTTCCCTTAAAGGTCTAGAGAATTCCTTTTTTGCTCCCTCATAATAAGGAGACAGCAACTTGACTTAGCAGTAGCATCTAGTGAAGTCTTGGCTGCCTATATTGGCAGCCAAAACTTCACTAGAAACCAATGTCAAGGTACTGTAACTTGCAGATGCAAGACCACCGAGAGCCTGCATGTTGCAATATATTCTACACATAAGACAAGAAAACTCACCAAAAATGGAACTAGGCTTTAAAGGGTTAAACTCTTGTAAGGCCTTAAAAAGTTAAAAATCTGTTTCTCAGGCCCTCCCACATAGTTTGTTTGGCTTCCACGTACTCTCTTTATAACCAATGCAAACTTAACAAAATAAAGATTAAATGGTTTATGTCTGATATTTTACCCAAGTTAATAAGATTGATAAATTTGATTGGCAATGAAATAATTACAAAAATAAAATAAAAAACAGCCCGCCCGCAAGTTTATTAAATATGGCCTGAGAAACAATCTACTTTTTGGGTCCTAAATATATACATGTGAGATTTGTTGTTTGTTATGGAATATTTACTGGTTGCACTGACAAGCATATAATGGTACTCTCAAATTCTAAATAATTTAACTCAAAACTGATTCTCACAGCATGAGTTTGCCAAAATGAAAACTGATTCTTGTGATCAAATTTTAAGGGTTGAAGATGGGAGTGCAGCTGTGAGAGCATTGGACTTTAAACCAAAAGTCCAATGGTTTGATCCTGATCAGTGGTAGTTGCATTATGTCCTTGGGCAAGATACTTATCCAGGTTGTTTACTTGGTTGTATGGTGACACAGTGTACTAAGGTGTACTGCATGTCAGTGGTGTAGTACAGTGGTGCCCACTTAATTGGATATCTCTTAACTGAATAACCCTGTTACTGGTAATTGAATATAATTCAATTACCAGTAACAGTGTACTAAGGTGTACTGCATGTCAGTGGTGTAGTACAGTGGCGCCCACTTAATTGGATATCTCTTAATTGAATAACCCTGTTACTGGTAATTGAATATAATTTCCCAACACAAAACCATTTACCATACCTCCAGTACAAATTTGACCTGTTAATTGAATATAGGTAATAGAGTAAACTGCAGTTAATTGAATAAAAAATCGTGTAACTTGTCGAGAAATTACCCTGACTCCCCAGTTTTCCTTTGCTTTTTGACCTAAATGGCCTCAGTACATCCAGTACAATCATTTAATCTATTATATCTTGTTTGACAGAGCTCATTGAGCTCTGTCAAACAAGATATAATAGAATAAATGCTAAGTTTATCTCAAGAATACAGGAAAGTGACACAATCCCTCTTAATTGAATCCTCCTGTTAATTGAATAATTTTCATTGGCAAAGTGGCTCTTCAATTAACAGGGTTCCACTGTACTGGCCTTCAGCCATTGCTAACTCTGCTTGAGTTAATAATTTGAAGAGTCTGACAGTTGCTTGCCACTGCTCAGTGGTTTGCCCTGGGTGCTTTGGCTTCCTCCACCCATAAAACTGTCCGTCACTATGTGACCCCGCCAGTTCAAAGTTTTGTTAAATCCCACTAAACAAACAAACGAACAAACAAGGCTTAAAGATAGTTAAAATGTGACTAATTTTCAAAAAAATTTGTTTTAGAAGTCTTCCTTTGTATTTTTTAGACTTGAACTAGAGTTTGAACCAATGTTTGCTTCCATGGCCTTGTATGATGCTAGAGAGAGAAAGAAGGTTAGTGATCTTGATACTTTATCTAACATGACTAATGGAACACACACACTTTTTTTTTTTTTTTTTTGGCCACCAAAACATAGCTTATGACACCTCATCAGATCAAGTTCAAATGACATTGCACAAGCTATCTTTTGGAGAGAAAAATTGAAAGAAATAATAAAATTTGAAAGGCATTTTTTGTGAATAGAGCATTGTCAGGTATGACCCTTACATTTGATAAAATATTTATCAATTTTTGTAGGTTAGGTTTGTAGCAGTCCATTATTCTTTCTGTACCTCGCATTTGTGACACCAGTCATGAGAGGTTATTTTGACTCCCAGTAAGTGGTCACAGTACTGGTGTTTTGAACCCTTTAACCAGCACACTTGATATCAAAATTTGTTATTTTAATTGCTTTTTTCAAATTTAAAAATTTTGTTTCCAAAAAACCTATTCATGTAACCCCTCCTTGGAATGAGCTTGATGTACACCTTCCGATGAGGGGACATATGATATGGTTTTGTTGAAATTCTTTAAACATTTTTTTTTTTTTTAACCAGTAGAGTCATTAGATAACCTATGTTTTTGAGACAAAATGAAAAGGCCATCAAAAAAAGAACCTCAGTTTCTCAGGCCCACGCGCATGGTCATTTTTGGTGCGCATGCAACCTTTTTATGACACAAAAAAAATCTTCAAAAAATTTGAGATATTGTGCTCATTTCGGTAAATCGATATCGGTGCGTTCGCAAATTTTAAATTAACACACTTCAAGCTTTTTCTACCTCATACCTTAATGAAGTGGGTGGGTTCTAGCAATATTCACGACAGAAAGTGTTTTATTCTGTAAAAGGTAAGTCATAATGACAGCAAGAAGGAAGGTGTATTTCAGTCTGACAACAAACAGTCACAAAGGGGAATGGTCGATTCGCACCACGTTTGATTCGCACCAACCCTCAGAAAGTCTGCAAAGTCAGGTACTATGTTGAATGGAACACAGTCTCTTGGCATTTATTTTTAGTAACATTTGTATTGTAAATGGCCGTCATTGGGAATTTGTGTACTGTTATTTGAAACCGTTACGAGTTTCCCAGTTAATTTAAATAAATGCATTTGAGATGCAGGATAATTGGATAACTAATAGTAACCCTTGCTTGATATAAAAGTAACAGTCATAGTTGAAAATAAATCGCATATAGGCAGGTATGTGCGGTTGAATTGGTTAATAAAAACACGCAAACATTCGTTTTGTATTTCATTTTCAGATTTAAAAAAAATATGATTTATGGATGAACTGCCCGTTCAAATGGGTTGTGATAATTTTGAATATAATGGGGAAAAATTGCGATTCACGATTTTATTAGGCAGGTTGTGAAAGGATTTTTTTTTTTTGGTCAAATAAATCTCTGAAAGTTGGCACTTCGACATTTGATTTGTCCCAGAGACGTTTCAACCCGAGACGTTTCACCCACGAGGCGTTTCGTGACTTTCGTCCTGTGTTATAATTTTCATGTTTCACTGAAAAAACAAACATTCAAACCCCACTTCATTTACGACCCAACACCCCTGTGGTGAATAACCAATATATTTGCGAAATTTTGCATGGTCCACCAGGCGTTTGGGTGGGGGTCAAATTACCACAAACAACCTCTCGGGGAGAAAATAAAAAGAAAAAAAAAAAACCGCCCGCCCGCATGCTTTTTTGGAAAAAATGGCCTGAGAAACAGACAATCAACTTTGTATGGCCAAAAATAATGAAAATAAATTGGCAATTTTTGTGAATAGCGCTGGCCGGTTTTGGCTGTTATGTTGGGTAAAGGGATATAGAACACAGAACCAAACTTCTTTTGTTTGTTTATGGGGTAAACTCCATTTTGTTCGATATCTCCATGTTAACTGGTAGAGTGTTAAATTATTTTTGGTCATAAAGATTTGTTTATATGTCTTTGCCTCCTTACAGTTTATGGCAGAGTTCCTATAGGCACTCTCCTATAAATTTTAACAAAACAAATCCTAACAGACAAACTTATTTAACTTTAAAGGTAATATGAAACACATCTACAGAATATGATGCCTTCAAGTTGCCGCACCTGCACTTCAGAATAAAGCCCAAGTATCAATTTTGAAAACACACTCCTCTTGATGACATTAATGACTGTGGGATTGCCCTATTATAGAAATTCTAATATGACACTTTCGGGTCCCCCATGTTAATAAGAGTGTTGAGTATTTTTATACCCCGACTTCTTTGAAGTGGGAGCTATATTGTCGACGCCCTGTACGTCCATACCTCTGTACGTCCATCCATCCGTACATCCAAACTTGTGTGTGCAACTCCTCCTACATTATTGAACCTATTTTGATAAAACTTCTCAAACACTATGACTAGAAAGTGAACATGCGCATATTCCAAAATGTTTCATCTCCGACAATTTTAACCAGGTTATCTCCCCTGAACTTAGATTTTTTAAGTACTTTTAAATGGGATTGTTGTGTGTGCAACAACTCCTACATTATTGAACTGACTTTGATGAAACTTCTCAAAACATTACGACCAGCAAGTGAACATGTGCATATTCTAAGATTTCTCATCTGCACCAATTTTAACCAGGTTATCTCCCCTGAACTTAGATTTTTTATGGATTTTCAAATTATATTCCTGTTTGTGCAACTCCTCCCACAATATTGAACCGATTTCAAATCGATGAAACTTCTCAAACATTATGACTAGCTATTGAACATGTGCATATTCCAAAATTTTTCATCTGCAACAAATTTAACCAACTTATCTCCAATGAACTTGGATTTTTTATTGGTTTTTGAAGCTCAACATTTAGTGGTGCATTCTAGTAAGCCGGAAGTGGGGGTATTAATCACCGTCAGTGATAGGTCTAGTTATGCTTAGTTATTGAGTTACAGTGGCTCAGTATTATGTCCTCCCTTCTTTTAATATGGAAACAGACATTGTCTACACAATGCATAGTATGAATAAAAGTGAGTCTTGGAAGCAGGCCTGAAAATAAGTAGTCTGACATTTGCAGAGGGTGAATTTGACGATCCTATCCCTTACAGTGGGCCAGTTTATCCTCTTGGTACCTCTTTCTGTTTAGTTTTGAGACCCTGATTCAGATTGAGGTTCACAGAGGGTAAATTTAGTGATGCTACCCTGCAGTGCAGGGTAGCATCACTAAAGTCACCCTCTGGGGACCTCATTTTGCAGATGACAGTCTGCTTATTTTCTGGCTTGCTTTGAAGTGGAGTCATCAAAGAATAATTTTCCCTTCTTGTAATGTTAGTTAGAAATGTTAGTGTCTTCCTTTTAGGTCAGATACTTGGATGGGTGGCAATTAAACAGACCTTTGGGCTTTCTATCAGAGAATGATGTGAAGAATATCAACTTAATTGCACTTTTAAACAGTCAGTGAAACATCAATTGCATGACAGAAATGTATTATCAGTCATGACAGACATGTGGGATGCAGTCGAGCCCACTTAATTGTATATCTCTCATTTGGATAACCCTATTAATTAAATACAATTACTGAACTCAAAATCATTTACCATACTAGCAATACAATTTTGGAACTTCAACTCTGTCATTGAGAAACTCTGACAACCACTAAATTTCCCACACTTAAACATTTTTGGCCCCAATACAAAATGTATGGGCATTTATTCTATTATATCTTGTTTGACAGAATTCAGTGAACTCTGTCAAACAAGATATAATAGAATAAAAGCTCAGTTTATATATAGAATACAGGAAAGTGATGGAAGCCCTGTTAATTGAATTCTCATGTTTACCCTGGAGAATTATATACATTTTTTCTCCACTTCGAGAGTTTAAATCCTGTGGCTTTGCAGTTGTATCTGGACAAGTCTTAGCTGCCCATATAACCAAGAAACGACTGACAAGGCTCTTAAAATGTAACTTGTAGGTTTCCCCAGAGGCAGCATTTTGGGCACCTGTCCTGATGGTGTAAAAAGTTGGAATTATGCCCTCAACCCTCTACCCTCTACCTAAGACAGCATTTGCAAACAAAATTCCTGAATAACCAAATATTTTAATTTTTTGTGTCAAAAACATAGCTTATGACCCCTCATTGGAACAAGCTCAAGGAGCTCGTTCTAATGAAGGGTCGTAAGCTATATTTTTGAGACAAAATGGGTAAAGGGTTAAAGGTTTAAATGAATCATTCTCACTTGCAAAGTGACAATTCAATTATCCTGGTTCCTCTGTACCAATGTAGGCACAGAAACTCATCTGGAACAAATGCTGTCACCATGTTATAGTGGATCAAATTACCTTTAACAAAACGGTGCAGCAGTTAAAAAATCTTGATTTGAATGTCTGAATAATTTTTATTTGGCTGTTTTTGTTTTATATTTCAGATTTCAGAGAATTTCTACTTTGATTTAAACCCAGAACCAGTAAAACGAATGATCAGTATGCACATACCTGGTTATGATATACATATATCATCTCTTTCTAGATCATGTGTTTTTAGTATAACATATCCATCACCTGATGTATATCTGGTAGTGAGGGTACGTGCATTCTACTTTATTGTACAATAATTACTGATGTATAAATATTTCCAAGTCTTTAATCCTTTGAGGTGCAGTAACCGGTTCTCGTCAGATCACCAATGTTTAGCAACGTTGAGCCCGGTTAGTCCTTGAATGGGTGACCATCTGAGCGATCGAATCGGTCTCCCGCGTTGTGTCCTTGGGCAAGGCACTTAACCCTGATTGTCCACATGGGGGCACAATGATGCCGTGTACTAAGGCGTTCTGCATGTCGATGGTGTGCATGTCTTCAACCAATCTAAGTCTGCCTGTGCTGCAGTGCAGAGTTACGATATTGGGGAGCTGGCAGCTGCTCGTCATTGCTCGGTGGTTCTCTCCGGGTACTCCGGCTTCCTCCACCCGTAAAACTGTCAACGACACGATATGACCTTGGTTGTAAAAGTGTCGTTAAACCCTAATAAATAAATAATAATAATCCTTTAAGGGCCTAATTCCAACTTTGATCACTTTTACTGCAACAGAACATGTGCTCCAACATGCTCTCTCAGGATTGACTCACAAGTTAAATTCTAAATAATTTTTATACTGTACCAATGACCCAGACATAGCTGGTGCTAACTCTTAAAATATAGGGCCAAACACAAATTTTGCCCCCCAATCCCCAAAATTTGCATCTAAAACCAAAGAAAACATGTCCTGAAAGGCCCTCCACACTTCGCCCCTACTACGCATGCGCAGTGTCAAGGATGTTCCAAAATTGGCGCCATTTATCATTCTAAGTTTGGCCCTTCATCAGTTAACATCTGACTGATCTTTGTGCTTATAAATCTCAGTTTAAATGATGCCAGACACATAAATATTAGTGAAATGGTGATTCTAAGGAGGATAGAGTAGGAGGAGAGGAAAAAAATGTGTGACAGAATATTATCAGGGCTGTAACTTAAAATTTTTTAATGAAATTATGTTAAGTTACCTATTTTCGAGGCAGCAGCCATTTTGTTGTCATTCTGATTATTTAGTTACACTGTTTTTTAAGTGTTTTCCTCTCTCCCTGTCCTTTAAGTCCCCCCTTGCTATTCTCCCATGCTTTTGGCATAGTTTTTGTAATTATTATTACTAAATTTTCTTGGGAGTTTTAGCTGAATAACAGAATGAATTCTGTTCTTTTCCCCATGTTTACGTCTTCACCTACGGGTGGTTAGGCGTTGTGTTCTGCATCTACCATCTGATGTTCTGCAGTTTCTTCCCTGGAAGTCTCTGTTTTGCATCAGATAGTGTATTTTTGGTAACTGATTTCGGGCCTGGGTGCCTGGAGTCTTATTTTAGTGTTTTTACACTCATTGTTTACATTTACAACAGCCCTCTGTGTGAGGGGGGGATTTCTGGAAAATAATATCTTGATGTTATTTTAATCATAACTAGATACATTATTATTGTTCGTAAGTGTTGAATAAATTGTTTAAAATATTTTTAAAATTTTTGTCCACACTTAGGCTTGGGATCCATTGGGGCTCAACGTTACTTTTCAGAAACTTGGGCTGTTCTGAAAAAATATTTTTTCAAAATATTTTGATTTCAGTTATTTTTTCTATATTAATGGATCATATTATTATTATGTATTTTGATTGCCAGGGGTTAGTGCGAGTACCAGGACTTGTTTTCTTTTCACATTGAAAGGATATTGATCAATTGTATTAAGAGGAAGTCTTCCTCTGACTTTATAATCATTCTATATGTGGTCAGTGTACTCGCATTAACTCCTGTTCTGTATCGTATGATTTCGATGACAATATGGGAAGCGTATGTCACGGTATGTTATTGGGGATTTGGACACTCCGGTCCTTTCCCCACAGGGTCACTCTACTTTATCAATTTCTATTTCAGACGATCAAGATTAGGGTGATGTATCTGTGATGTCTTCCAACAGTGTGCCTCCGTCGTCACAATTAATGAAGGGCTAGCGGAAAAGTGCTCATGTAAATACGCCAATTGCCTAAGAGGACCCTAGTAGGTTTGACGGCCTTTGACGTCCGCTAGCTCGCCCGGTGTAGCGTCCATTCACCGAATGGTTCGGCAGCCGGGTTCGTCCGTTGCGGTCTAGAAGGAATTTTGGGGTGATGCGAGCACTATAAATTAACCTAATGCACACCCAGTGACGGCGGATCAGAGGGAGAACGGAGGAAGCCTTTTAGTCCGGTTCATAGCTCGTTCCGGTCCATCCGGACGGCAAGCGAGAGAGGCCCCTCTCTTGTTCAACAACATCTGGCCCCAGATGTTGTGGTACAAAATGTGTCGCAAGCGGAGTATACGTCCGTCGCTCGGGACGCTCCGTTGTATAGGCAGTCCGCGGAGACTGCTAAGGCTTCCTCTTCTCGTCAGCGCACACGACCGCACCTTGGCTGCGTGACCGCCGATATATTACCAGCTTCGCCGATCAAGGATTCTTCGGCGACCAGGTCACACCATCCGGTAGCCAGGGACACGAGGCCTGCAGACTCCGGACGTTCGCATAGGAAGTGTGCGGGAGTCAACGTTCACGGAGCTTCCGGCGGCAATGCATCGTAAGACCGCTACTGCACAGGCCTCGGGAACGGACATGCTTTCCTTAATAGCACAGTTTATCGCAGCATCCCAGCATCAACTGAATCTGTCGCATATATTTTATCCGACGATGCTGGGACGGGACGTGACGCGGAAGCGGGTACGGACGTCCGAAAGTTTCATCCGGTCCGACGGGATACCGAAAGGGATTTGGAGGATTTCGAGCTTTCCCTTTCGGAACAACATATGCTGTTCTGCATGTCATCTGACTTGGTCTTCTACAGCTTCTTTCGTCGGACCAGAATGCTGCGATGCCGGATAAGAAACTGATAGCGGCGGTGGACTTAGAAATTTTTGGTTCGGTTCAGGGACATCGTCCCTCAGTTCCGACATAGTCCAATAATGTCACACAAACTTTCGAATTATTGCACAACGCTATATATATTATTATTTTATGCTTGCTATAACCAAGCATTTCTGGTTTCTTGTTCGCAGAGTTATGGAGATGTCTTTCATAAGTGTGCCTCTGTCGTCATAGTTAATGAAGAGCTAGCGGCAATAAGTGCTCATGGAATATGTCTATCGCCTACGGAGTGACATTCGCTAGCTCACCCGGTGTAGCGTACATTCATCGAATGGTTCGGCTGCCGGGTTCGTCCGTTGCGGTCTAGGAAGGAGATTTGGGTGATGCGAGCACTTTAATTACTTTAGTACTCTCCCAGTGACGGCAGATTGAGGACAGATCGGAGGAAGCCTGTTAGTCCGGTTCCTGGCTTGTCCAGGTCCGTCCGGGCTGTGAGCGAGAGAGGTCCCTCTCTCGTCCAACAACATAGGGGACCGCATGTTGTGGTTCAGATATTTTACATTCGGAGCATATGTCCGTCGGTCGGGACGCTCCGTTATATTGACAGTCCGAGAGACTGTCCTTAATGCTTCCTCATCCTCACAGCAGGGCACACGACCGCACATTGGCTACGTGACCTCGAATATCCGATCAGTTTCGTCATTCAGTGATTCCACGGCGAATAGGTCGCGCCATCCGGTAGCCAAGGGACACGAGGCCTATACACTCCGTTCGCTCGCATATTGGTAGTATGCACGGGGTAACGATCACGGAGCTTCCAGCGGCAATGCATCGTAAGACCGCTTCTCCTCAGGCCTCAGTGACGGACGTGCTATCCGAGTTAGCACAGTTGTTTCGCAGCATCCCAGCAATTGACAGTTTCTCGGTTGAATCAGGAATTATCCGACGGCGCTGGGTCGGTGCGGTCCGCGGTTGCATCAGCTACGGACGACCGAACGCTTTATAGGGTCCGACAGGATGGCGAAAGGGTTTCGAAAGATTTCGAGTTTTCCCTTTAGTAGTATCGGAAGCTGCCTTTCATATCTTCTGGCATTATCTTCCAGTGATTGTTATTTCGGACTTCATTGCTGCGATCTTGGATAAGAGACTTATAGCGTCATTGGACTCGGATTTTTCGATCGGTTCAGGGACATTGTCCCTGACTTACCGACGCAGTCCAATATTGTCATTACAACATGTGTTTTATTTTTCGACGCTATATATATATATATATACAAGCCTGCTACCAAGCATGATAGTTTATTTTCTTGTCCGCGTTGCTCATTTCTGCCATTTTATCTTTTATACGAATAGTTTATTTTGGCAGAGCAGGGCATACCGAGAGTTCTTATGCATCTAGACGGTGTGGTTAAAGACTGCATATATTCTTTTTCGCCGTTTATGTCTTTTCCAATTTCAAGGTTGGAAATGACATGATGTATAGTAGACTTAACTTAGACGCTTTATCATACGTAATCCGCCTTACTGAGGCGTTATCATTACGTCTTCAAGAAAGATTTACGGGATATTATTCTCAATGTAATTTCTTTTGAGGGCAGTAGTTTGTTCACGTATAACTCCGCCCTTCAGTGGCTGATTGGAGTTGGTTAGACGTGACGCAGCCCTAGCTACATCCACACGCGTGGATAGTAAGGTTAAGAACTCTCTCAGAGTCGCTTCGTTCTCGGAGGAGCTTCTCTTCGACGGCAACTTTTCGGCAATCCATGATTTGCTCGACTTACACGTTCTCTTGTCTATCTAGTTTTTACAAGAGATTCAGACTGGGGCAAACATTCGGTGGTTGACTCAGAGAGTGCCACCGCAGTTGCCGGACCCGAATGTGGCTGTTATGACGGTTGCCAGTCAAACAGATTGGGATATAATACTGATCCCTACGGATTCGAAGTGCCAGGGTCTTTGGGTTCCGCAGTCTCTTAGCAATCAGTTTTCTTCCACGGAATAATGTTTTTTAGGCTTGCTTTATGTCATTGCATGAACATTATTCAGAAACGCATGCCCAAATCCTGTCCTTTAATTCGACAGTAGTGGCGTATCTCCGGAACCAGGGAGGCACTCTTTCGTTTCCGTTATTCAATTTAATGGAAAGAATCCGTCTGTTGGTTATAGTACACCAAGTTCTGTTTTGGTCCGTCATATTCCGGGTAGTCTGATTGTTTTACCGGACTCCCGTTCTCTTACGGGTCGCTTGTTGCTGTCAGAATGGACTCTCAACAAACAAGTATTCAATCAGATTTGCTATCTATGGGAGCGCCCAATGATGATTTATTTACGACACAGTTTGCTAATCAATTGCAGACGTATGTGTTAGCTTGTCCAGATCTCTGAGCTAATGTTGTTAACGCTCTATTGATCTATAGGATGGAATGATAGGATACGTGTATCCTCCGGCGCTGTTGTTTCAGCAGGTATTGCTAAGATAAACAACCACAATACATTTCTGTTGATAGCATCTCTATCTTCACAGAGATCATGGGTAATTTACTCTCTTGTCTACTGTGGGTCTTAACGTGAAATCTTCCTCTATGTGAGGATCTTTTTTCACTGGGTAAATCGTGTCATCTTTATCACAACCCGCAAGGTCGCAACCTTCATGTATTCCGTTGTGTGGTCCGTATTGCATTGTATGCACTGTACTGGACGAGCTTTGGACGCGATTTCTTACTATAGGAGATCCTCTTCTTCGCTATTCTATGCGGCTAAAGTGGAGGCTCTTCCGTCGTGGTGTAGGGATCATTATGTTCATATTGTTGATCCCTCCATACTACTCATTGCAATTTTTTAGTATACTTGTTTCACAAGATCTACTGCAGCCTGTTATTATTTAGGTTATAGGTTTATGTTACCTCATACCTATGCACTCTACGATAGTTTACAATTGAGTCTTTTGTCTCTTTATCTAAGTCAGTTAGTAACTTTTTGATAAATAGACTTAGAATCTTTAGATTAAATTCCTATATGGATTTTAACTTCGGTTCTTATTTAGCTAAGTAATCATTTGAGCCTCTGGAAACAGTAGTTTTCAAATTCTGACCTTTTAGACAGTAATTCTGTTGGTTTCTCTTTTACTGTAGAGTCAGTGAGTTTCATGCACTATCGATGGATGATTTTCACTTTCGTAGTTTCGGAATCACTACTTCCATTACTATTTAGGTTGGATTTTTGCATAAGAGTTAGGCTCCTATTATCCGGAACCTATTATTTTAAGGTCCTTCCGTCTTCGTAGGGGCATAGGCCTTTACTCTTTCCGGGTACAGTTTATGTATTTATAAACAGATATCTGTTTATTACTATGGGCGTAAGCTTCTTCTGTCTTTGATGCCTAGTAGAAGGACGTTACGCTCCATTTTATTGTTAATGGATTCTATTTACTATCGGTACTGCTTATGGTATATCATTGACTTAGCAGTTGTGCTTAAGATTTCGGCTCATGAAGTAAGAGCTCTTCTACTTCTTGGGCTTACATTAATAGTGTCGCTATTATAGATTTTTGAAGGCCGCTCATTGCGCTCAGCCATCCACATTCATGAATTTTATCTCAGAAATATCGAGTCCATTTCTGGAGGCCTCTATTGTTAGGTCTATTATCTACTGCTCAGAATGTCATTCACTTAACAGTTGCTACTATAGCTAGGTAGGCTGTCTGTTTCGGCAGTGTCTCCGTTCGGCTGCCCTCTTCGCTCTGGGCTATTTGACCCAGGGCAAGAAAAAGTGGGGGGGGGGGGGGGGGGGGGGGGGAGGGTGTTCCCTTGGGTCACCTGTTTTACTATGAAAACAAGGGGATACCTCCTCCGGAGTTAGTTATTCTGAGCTGTTATTGGATGGTTGTTTAGTGAGAAGTTTAGGTTTTTAAAATTCATTCAAGTCTTAGTTTTTAAAGTATAGCTTTTGAATATTGCATATGTCAACGGACATGATTATGCAATCCTCAGACACTTTTAGGAGTATAAGAGTCTCTATTCTATAGACTTACTTTATTTATTGGCTTACTTTAAAAATTATTAGTATAAGGATTATATTGGATATTAATAGAGTACATGGATGTATTAAGCTCAATTTTGGAAGGTGTTGTATCTTTCTAATTTATCATAAATAAGAAAGATACATGTAAGGCCTATTACTTCTTTTTCCCTACAGGGGATGACTCTATTTTATTTTATTGAGCGTATTCCATTTTGCTCTATGTCCTTGGCCCTCCAGCCTTTTTACTATTCAGCTATGTCTGGGTCATTGGTACAGTATAAAAATGTTAAAAAATTTATAGTAATTTATTTATTTTTTATACTTACCAATGACCCAGACGGGGATGGCCCTCCCAGGAGTTGGGAACTCTTGCCTCCCCGCTGAGTACATAGCGCTTACCAGGCACTGGTTATTAGAATGATTAATGGCGCCAATTTCGGAACGTCCTTGACACTGCGCATGCGCAGTAGGGGCGAAGTGTGGAGGGCCTTTCAGGACATGTTTTCTTTGGTTTTAGATGCAAATTTTGGGGATTGGGGGGCAAAATTTGTGTTTGGCCCTATATTTTAAGAGTTAGCACCAGCTATGTCTGGGTCATTGGTAAGTATAAAAAATATATAAATTACTATAAATTTTTTAACTTTTTGGCAGTTTTTTTTGGCAAGTCTTGGCTGCCTATACTGGCAGCCAAGACCTGCCTAAAACAACTGCAAAGCCACAGTATGTAGACAGTGATAGTGTAGCGAAATATTTATAAAAATCTCCAGGCCCTAAGGGTAAATCATGCAGATTTGCAAAGAACATGGATTTACTTAATTGGCCATGAGTTTGTCTGGTTTTGAAAAAAAATTTAAAATTCAAGCCTCAAAACATGCAATATTTTTATACTGTACCAATGACCCAGACATAGCTGGTGCTAACTCTTAAAATATAGGGCCAAACACAAATTTTGCCCCCCAATCCCCAAAATTTGCATCTAAAAGTAAAGAAAACATGTCCTGAAAGGCCCTCCACACTTCGCCCCTACTGCGCATGCGCAGTGTCAAGGACGTTCCGAAATTGGCGCCATTTATCATTCTAAGTTTGGCCCTTCATCAGTTAACATCTGACTGATCTTTGTGCTTTTAAATCTCAGTTTAAATGATGCCAGACACATAAATATTAGTGAAATGGTGATTCTAAGGAGGATAGAAAAGGAGGAGAGGAAAAGAATGTGTGACAGAATATTATCAGGGCTGTAACTTAAAATTTTTTAATGAAATTGTGTTAAGTTACCTATTTTCAAGGCAGCAGCCATTTTGTTGTCATTCTGATTATTTAGTTACACTGTTTTTTCAAGTGTTTTCCTCTCTCCCTGTCCTTTAAGTTCCCCCTTGCTATTCTCCCATGCTTTTGGCATAGTTTCTGTAATTATTATTACTAAAATTTCTTGGGAGTTTTAGCTGAATAACAGAATGAATTCTGTTCTTTCCCCATGTTTACGTCTTCACCTACGGGTGGTTAGGCGTTGTGTTCTGCATCTACCATCTGATGTTCTGCAGTTTCTTCCCTGGAAGTCTCTGTTTTGCATCAGATGGTGTATTTTTGGTAACTGATTTCGGGCCTGGGTGCCTGGAGTCTTATTTTAGTGTTTTTACACTCATTGTTTACATTTACAACAGCCCTCTGTGTGAGGGGGGGATTTCTAAATAATAATATCTTTATGTTATTTTAATCATAACTAGATACATTATTATTGTTCGTAAGTGTTGAATAAATTGTTTAAAATATTTTTAAAATTTTTGTCCACACTTAGGCTTGGGATCCATTGGGGCTCAACGTTACTTTTCAGAAACTTGGGCTGTTCTGAAAAAATATTTTTTCAAAATATTTTGATTTCAATTATTTTTTCTATATTAATGGATCATATTATTATTATGTATTTTGATTGCCAGGGGTTAGTGCGAGTACCAGGACTTGTTTTCTTTTCACATTGAAAGGATATTGATCAATTGTTTTAAGAGGAAGTCTTCCTCTGACCTTATTATCATTCTATATGTGGTCAGTGTACTCGCATTAACTCCTGTTCTGTATCGTATGATTTCGATGACAATATGCGAAGCGTATGTCACGGTATGTTGTTGGGGATTTGGACACTCCGGTCCTTTCCCCGCAGGGTCACTCTACTTTATCAATTTCTATTTCAGACGATCAAGATTAGGGTGATGTATCTGTGATGTCTTCCAACAGTGTGCCTCCGTCGTCACAATTAATGAAGGGCTAGCGGAAAAGTGCTCACGTAATACGCCAATTGCCTAAGAGGACCCTAGTAGGTTCGACGGCCTTTGACGTCCGCTAGCTCGCCCGGTGTAGCGTCCATTCACCGAATGGTTCGGCAGCCGGGTTCGTCCGTTGCGGTCTAGAAGGAATTTTGGGGTGATGCGAGCACTATAAAATTAACTTAATGCACACCCAGTGACGGCGGATCGGAGGGAGAATGGAGGAAGCCTTTTAGTCCGGTTCATAGCTCGTTCCGGTCCATCCGGACGGCAAGCGAGAGAGGCCCCTCTCTCGTTCAACAACATCTGGCCCCAGATGTTGTGGTACAAATGTGTCGCTAGCGGAGCATACGTCCGTCGCTCGGGACGCTCCGTTGTATAGGCAGTCCGCTGAGACTGCTAAGGCTTCCTCTTCTCGTCAGCGCACACGACCGCACCTTGGCTGCGTGACCGCCGATATATTACCAGCTTCGCCGATCAAGGATTCTTCGGCGACCAGGTCACACCATCCGGCAGCCAGGGATTCGAGACCGATGGACTCCGGACGTTCGCATAGGAAAAGTATGCGGGAGCCATCTGATGCGGAGCTGCCCTCGGCGATGCAGCGATAGACTGCGCCTCCGCAGGTCTCGACGCCGGACATTCTTGTGCACATAGCACAGCTTATCGCAGCATCCCAGCAGCCGACAGAAACGGTGTCGGATCGAGAATTATCCGACAGCGCTGGGTCGGTAGCCGGGGACTCGAGGCCTGCAGACTCCGGACGTTCGCATAGGAAGTGTGCGGGAGTCAACGTACACGGAGCTTCCAGCGGCAATGCATCGTAAGTCCGCTACTGCACAGGCCTCGGGAACGGACGTGCTTTCCTTAATAGCACAGTTTATCGCAGCATCGCAGCATCAACTGAATCTGTCGCATATATTTTATCCGACGATGCTGGGTCGGGACGCTCCGCGGAAGCGGGTACGGACGTCCGAAAGTTTCATCCGGTCCGACGGGATACCGAAAGGGATTCGGAGGATTTCAAGCTTTCCCTTTCGGAACAACATATGCTGCGATGCCGGATAAGAAACTGATAGCGTCGGTGGACTTAGAAATTTTTGGTTCGGTTCAGGGACATCGTCCCTCAGTTCCGACATAGTCCAATAATGTCACACAAACTTTCGAATTATTGAACGACGCTATATATATTATTATTTTATGCTTGCTATCCAAGCATTTCTGGTTTCTTGTTCGAAGAGTTATGGAGATGTCTTTCAAAAGTGTGCCTCTGTCGTCATAGTTAATGAAGAGTTAGTGGCAATAAGTGCTCATGGAATATGTCTATCGCTTACGGAGTGACATTCGCTAGCTCACCCGGTGTAGCATACATTCATCGAATGGTTCGGCTGCCGGGTTCGTCCGTTGCGGTCTAGGAAGGAGATTTGGGTGATGCGAGCACTTTAATTACTTTAGTACTCGCCCAGTGACGGCAGATTGAGGACAGATCGGAGGAAGCCAACAACATAGGGGACCGCATGTTGTGGTTCAGATATTTTACATTCGGAGCATATGTCCGTTGCTCGGGACGCTCCGTTATATTGACAGTCCGAGAGACTGTCTTTAATGCTTCCTCATCCTCACAGCAGGGCACACGACCGCACATTGGCTACGTGACCTCGAGTATCCGATCAGTTTCGGCATTCAGTGATTCCACAGCGAATAGGTCGCGCCATCTGGTAGCCAAGGGACACGAGGCCTATACACTCCGTTCGCTCGCATATTGGAAGTATGCACGGGGTAACGATCTCGGAGCTTCCTGCGGCAATGCATCGTAAGACCGCTTCTCCTCAGGCCTCAGTGACGGACGTGCTATCCGAGTTAGCACAGTTGTTTCGCAGCATCCCAGCAATTGACAGTTTCTCGGTCGAATCAGGAATTATCCGACGGCGCTGGGTCGGTGCGGTCCGCGGTTGCATCAAGCTACGGACGACCGAACGCTTTATAGGGTCCGACAGGATGGCGAAAGGGATTCGAAAGATTTCGAGTTTTCCCTTTAGTAGTATCGGAAGATGCCTTTCATATCTTCTGGCATTTCTTCCAGTGATTATTTTTCGGACTTCATTGCTGCGATCTTGGATAAGAGACTTATAGCGTCATTGGACTCGGATTTTTCGATCGGTACAGGGACTTTGTCCCTGACTTACCGACGCAGTCCAATATTGTCATTACAACATGTGTTTTATTTTTCGACGCTATATATTTATATATATTTACAAGCCTGCTACTAAGCATGATAGTTTAGTTTCTTGTCCGCGTGGCTCATTTCTGCCATTTTATCTTTTTTACAAATAGTTTATTTTGGCAGAGCAGGGCATACCGAGAGTTCATATGCGTCTAGACGGTGTGATTAAAGGCTGCATATATTCTTTTTCGCCGTTTATGTCTTTTCCAATTTCAATGTTGGGAACAACATTATGTATAGTAGACTTAACTTAGACGCTTTATTATACGTAATCCGCCTTACTGAGGCGTTATCATTACGTCTTCAAGAAAAGATTTACGGGATATTATTCTCAATGTAATTTCTTTTGAGGGCAGTAGTTTGTTCACGTATAACTCCGCCCTTCAGTGGCTGATTGGAGTTGGTTAGACGTGACGCAGCCCTAGCTACATCCACGCGTGGATAGTAGGTTAAGAACTCTCTCAGAGTCGCTTCGTTCTCGGAGGAGCTTCTCTTCGACGGCAACTTTCCGGCAATCCATGAATTGCTCGATTTATACATTCTCTTGTCTATCTAGTGTTACAAGAGATTCAGACTGGGGCAAACATTCGGTGGTTGACTCAGAGAGTGCCGCCGCAGTTGCCGGACCCGAGTGTGGCTGTTATGACGGTTGCCAGTCAAACAGATTGGGATATATACTGATCCCTACGGATTCGAAGTGCCAGGGTCTTTGGGTTCCGCAGTCTTTTAGCTATCAGTTTAACTTCCGCGGAATAATGTTTTTTAGGCTTGCTTTATGTCATTGCATGAACATTATTCAGAAACGCATGCCCAAATTCCTGTCCTTTAATTCGACAGTAGTGGCGTATCTCCGGAACCAGGGAGGCACTCTTTCGTTTCCGTTATTCAATTTAATGGAAATAATCCGTCTGTTGGTTATAGTACACCAAGTTCAGTTTTGGTCCGTCATATTCTGGGTCGTCTGATTGTTTTATCGCACTCCCGTTCTCTTATGGGTCGCTTGTTGCTGTCAGAATGGACTCTCAACAAACAAGTATTCAATCAGATTTGCTATCTATGGGAGCGCCCAATGATGTTTTATTTATGACACAGCTTGCTAATCAATTGCAGACGTATGTGTTGGCTTGTCCAGATCTCTGAGCTAATACTGTTAACGCTCTATTGATCTATAGGACGGAATGATATGATACGCGTATCCTCCGGCGCTGTTATTTTAGCAGGTATTGCTAAGATAAACAACCACAATACATTTCTGTTGATAGCATCTCTATCTTCACAGAGATCATGAGTAATTTACCCTCTTGTCTACTGTGGATCTTAACGTGAAATCTTCCTCTATGTGAGGATCTTTTTTCACTGGGTAAATCGTGTCATCTTTATCACAACCAGCAAGGTCGCAACCTTCATGTATTCCGTTGTGTGGTCCGTATTGCATTGTAAGCACTGTACTGGATGAGCTTTGGACGCGATTTCTTACTATAGGAGATCCTCTTCTTCGCTATTCTATGCGACTAAAGTGGAGGCTCTTCCGTCGTGGTGTAGGGATCATTATGTTCATATTGTTGATCCCTCCATACTACTCATTGCTATTTTTTAGTATACTTGTTTCACAAGATCTACTGCAGCCTGTTATTATTTAGGTTATAGGTTTATGTTACCTCATACCTATGCACTCTACGATAGTTTACAATTGAGTCTTTTGTCTCTTTATCTAAGTCAGTTAGTAACTTTTTGATAAATAGACTTAGAATCTTTAGATTAAATTCCTATACGGATTTTAACTTCGGTTCTTATTTAGCTAAGTTATCATTTGAGCGTCTGGAAACAGTAGTTTTCAAATTCTGACCTTTTAGACAGTAATTCTGTTGGTTTCTCTTTTACTGTAGAGTCAGTGAGTTTCATGCACTATCGATGGATGATTTTCACTTTCATAGTTTCGGAATCAATACTTCCGTTACTATTTAGGTTGGATTGTTGCATAAGAGTTAGGCTCCTATTATCCGGAACCTATTATTTTAAGGTCCTTCCGTCTTCGTATGGGCATAGGCCTTTACTCTTTCCGGGTACAGTTTATGTATTTATAAACAGATATCTGTTTATTACAAGGGCGTAAGCTTCTTCTGTCTTTGATGTCTAGTAGAAGGACGTTACGCTCCATTTTATTGTTAATGGATTCTATTTACTAGCGTACTGCTTATGGTATATCATTGGCTTAGCAGTTGTGCTTAAGATTTCGGCTCATGAAGTAAGAGTTCTTCTACTTCTTGGGCTTACATTAATAGTGTTGCTATTATAGATTTTTGAAGGCTGCTCTTTGCGCTCAGCCATCCACATTCATGAATTTTATCTCAGAAATATGGAGTCCATTTCTGGAGGCCTCTATTGTTAGGTCTATTATCTACTGCTCAGAATGTCATTCACTTAACAGTTGCTACTATAGCTAGGTAGGCTGTCTGTTTCGGCAGTGTCTCCGTTCGGCTGCCCTCTTCGCTCTGGGCTATTTGACCCAGGGCAAGAAAAAGGGGGGGGGGAGGGTGTTCCCTTGGGTCACCTGTTTTTACTATGAAAACAAGGGGATACCTCCTCCGGAGTTAGTAATTCTGAGCTGTTATTGGGATGGTTGTTTAGTGAGAAGTTTAAGTTTATAAAATTCATTCAAGTCTTAGTTTTTAAAGTATAGCTTTTGAATATTGCATATGTCAACGGACATGATTATGCAATTCTCACACACTTTTAGGAGTATAAGAGTCTCTATTCTCTAGACTTACTTTATTACTGGCTTACTTTAAAAATTATTAGTATAGGATTATTGGATATTAATAGAGTACATGGATGTATGAAGCTCAATTTTTGGAAGGTGTTGTATCTTTCTAATTTATCATAAATAAGAAAGATACATGTAAGGCCTATTACTTCTTTTCCCTACAGGGGATGACTCTATTTTATTTTATTGAGCGTATTCCATTTTGCTCTATGTCCTTGGCCCTCCAGCCTTTTTACTATTCAGCTATGTCTGGGTCATTGGTACAGTATAAAAATGTTAAAAAATTTATAGTAATTTATATATTTTTTATACTTACCAATGACCCAGACGGGGATGGCCCTCCCAGGAGTTGGGAACTCTTGCCTCCCCGCTGAGTACATAGCGCTTACCAGGCACTGGTTATTAGAATGATAAATGGCGCCAATTTTGGAACGTCCTTGACACTGCGCATGCGCAGTAGGGGCGAAGTGTGGAGGGCCTTTCAGGACATGTTTTCTTTAGTTTTAGATGCAAATTTTGGGGATTGGGGGGCAAAATTTGTGTTTGGCCCTATATTTTAAGAGTTAGCACCAGCTATGTCTGGGTCATTGGTAAGTATAAAAAATATATAAATTACTATAAATTTTTTAACTTTCATGACTTTTAGAATTGTTAATTTGACCCTCCAAACTGCCTCAAATGAGTGTTAACTTTCCTTGTGTCATTCAAAACTAGATTACCAATGATGATCAACCAAAAACATTCAATTTTCTTGATTCAGCATCTATGTTGCATCTGTTGGGAGAAGTTAATTTGACACTCCAATCTGCCTCAAATGAGTGTCATTCAAAAATAAGTTACAAGTGAAAATCAATTAACATTTTAAATGGCAATTTTTGTGAATAGTGTGGGCCCCGGCATCACATTATGTTTGATAAAGGATTAACTGTTTCAGAATATGAAAATATAATCGGTGAGTGTTTATTATGGACTGGTTTTGTAACATAGTCTTTGTTTCAATTCTATGATGGTATCACAGAACTAAATATTTTCCCACAGACGACCATTATAATGTTCAGACGAAAAATAATATGATCGCACCATTTTAATTTTGGCATTCAAATATCTTTGTCAAGTGTAACCTTCAGACAACTTTTTGTGACCCAAAAACAGGTGGGCATGCAACAAATAAAAGAAAAACTGACAGGAAAGGAAGTATCTGTCACATGCACATATTTTTCTGGGAATTCCCAACAAAACCACACCAAAAATTAATTGTATTTTTTAGGTCCAAAATTCATCAAATCACCGTCTTCATTTATCAGGAATATTCAATAATAAGGCACGTTGTCAGTAGAATGTTTCAAACGTTTACTGAAACAATGCTGCTTATTTTTAGAGATTGCATCTTTTCCAAGTGCTACATTCAAGATGGGTAACTCTAATTCAAATATTTAGTTCAGTGATACCTGTAGTACTGTTTAAGGTGAGATTACTTAATTTTTGTTAATTACTACAGGAGCAGTGTACCCTCTTTGTGGGGGCATTGTGGCACTGTGTGCTAAGGGTGCTGCACGTCAGTGGTGCACATGTCTTCAACTAATGCAAACCTTGCTTGTGTGGTGTTGGTATGTTGGGGAGTCTGTCAGTTGCTCATTGCAGCTTGGTGGTTCTCTCTGGATATTCTGGCTTCCTCCAGCCATAAAATTGTCTGACACAAGGTGACCTTGGCTGTCAAAAGTGTCCTTAAACCCCAATAAAAAAACCCCTCTTTCCTGGACTTAACCAGTTACAACATACAGGAAAGAAGTTTCAGGAAGAAGTTTATTTTATTCCATTGAAAGCAATTCAATAATGGTATCTGTACCTCAGATATGGTCCCACAAAGTAGATCTTCTGTTTCTCAGGCCATTTTTTATATGTCCATTTGAAAAGCAGTTGTATTATGTTATCAGCCTGTTCGTCAGTCTGTCCATCCATTAACATTTTTGGTTACTTACCGATAACTCCAGTTTAGATCATGTCATCTCAACCAAAGTTGGTATATGTATTACCCATCTACTAATACAGGCCAAGTTGAAATAGGGGTTCTGTCCAATTATATTTTTATACTGTTACAATGACCCAGACATAGCTGGTTCTAACTCTTATAATATAGGGCCAAACACAAATTTTGCCCCCCAATCCCCAAAATTTGCATCTAAAACCAAAGAAAACATGTCCTGAAAGGCCCTCCACACTTCGCCTCTACTGCGCATGCGCAGTGTCAAGGACGTTCCGAAATTGGCGCCATTAATCATTCTAAGTTTGGCCCTTCATCAGTTAACATCTGACTGATCTTTGTGCTTGTAAATCTCAGTTTAAATGATGCCAGACACATAAATATTAGTGAAATGGTGATTCTAAGGAGGATAGAGAAGGAGGAGAGGAAAAAAATGTGTGACAGAATATTATCAGGGCTGTAACTTAAAATTTTTTAATGAAATTATGTTAAGTTACCTATTTTCGAGGCAGCAGCCATTTTGTTGTCATTCTGATTAATTAGTTACACTGTTTTTTAAGTGTTTTCCTCTCTCCCTTTCCTTTAAGTCCCCCCTTGCTATTCTCCCATGCTTTTGGCATAGTTTTTATAATTATTATTACTAAATTTTCTTGGGAGTTTTAGCTGAATAACAGAATGAATTCTGTTTCTTTTCCCCATGTTTACGTCTTCACCTACGGGTGGTTAGGCGTTGTGTTCTGCATCTACCATCTGATGTTCTGCAGTTTCTTCCCTGGAAGTCTCTGTTTTGCATCAGATAGTGTATTTTTGGTGACTGATTTCGGGCCTGGGTGCCTGGAGTCTTATTTTAGTGTTTTTACACTCATTGTTTACATTTTCAACAGCCCTCTGTGTGAGGGGGGATTTCTGGAAAATAATATCTTGATGTTATTTTAATCATAACTAGATACATTATTATTGTTCATAATTGTTGAATAAATTGTTTAAAATATTTTTAAAATTTTTGTCCACACTTAGGCTTGGGATCCATTGGGGCTCAACGTTACTTTTCAGAAACTTGGGCTGTTCTGAAAAAATATTTTTTCAAAATATTTTGATTTCAATTATTTTTTCTATATTAATGGATCATATTATTATTATGTATTTGGATTGCCAGGGGTTAGTGCGAGTACCAGGACTTGTTTTCTTTTCACATTGAAAGGATATTGATCAATTGTAATAAGAGGAAGTCTTCCTCTGACTTTATAATCATTCTATATGTGGTCAGTGTACTCGCATTAACTCCTGTTCTGTATCGTATGATTTCGATGACAATATGGGAAGCGTATGTCACGGTATGTTATTGGGGAATTGGACACTCCGGTCCTTTCCCCGCAGGGTCACTCTACTTTATCAATTTCTATTTCAGACGATCAAGATTAGGGTGATGTATCTGTGATGTCTTCCAACAGTGTGCCTCCGTCGTCACAATTAATGAAGGGCTAGCGGAAAAGTGCTCATGTAAATACGCCAATTGCCTAAGAGGACCCTAGTAGGTTCGACGGCCTTTGACGTCCGCTAGCTCGCCCGGTGTAGCGTCCATTCACCGAATGGTTCGGCAGCCGGGTTCGTCCGTTGCGGTCTAGAAGGAATTTTGGGGTGATGCGAGCACTATAAATCAACCTAATGCACACCCAGTGACGGCGGATCGGAGGGAGAACGGAGGAAGCCTTTTAGTCCGGTTCATAGCTCGTTCCGGTCCATCCGGACGGCAAGCGAGAGAGGCCCCTCTCTCGTTCACAACATCTGGCCCCAGATGTTGTGGTACAAAATGTTTCGCATTCGGAGCATACGTCCGTCGCTCGGGACGCTCCGACATATAGTCAGTCCGGAGTAGACTGTCAATAAGGCTTCCTCATTCTCATAGTTGCGCACATGACCGCTCTTGGCTACGTGACCACGGATATCCAGTCAGCTTCGCCAGTCAGAGATTCATCGGCGATCAGGTCACACCATCCGGTAGCCAGGGACACGAGGCCTGCAGACTCCGGACGTTCGCATAGGAAGTGTGCGGGAGTCAACGTACATGGAGCTTCCGGCGGCAATGCATCGTAAGACCGCTACTGCACAGGCCTCGGGAACGGACGTGCTTTCCTAAATAGCACAGTTTATCGCAGCATCCCAGCATCAACTGAATCTGTCGCATATTTTTTATCCGACGATGCTGGGTCGGGACGCTCCGCGGAAGTGGGTACGGACGTCCGAAAATTTCATCCGGTCCGACGGGATACCGAAAGGGATTTGGAGGATTTCGAGCTTTCCCTTTCGGAACAACATATGCTGTTGTGTATGTTATCTGACTTGGTCTTCTACAGCTTCTTTCGTCGGACCAGAATGCTGCGATGCCGGATAAGAAACTGATAGCGTCGGAGGACTTAAAAATTTTTTGTTCGGTTCAGGGACATCGTCCCTCAGTTCCGACATAGTTCAGTAATGTCACACAAACTTTCGAATTATTGAACGACGCTATATATTATTATTATATGCTTGCTATAACCAAGCATCTCTGGTTTCTTGTTCGCAAAGTTACGGAGATGTCTTTCAAAAGTGTGCCTCTGTCGTCATAGTTATGAAGAGCTAGCGGCAATAAGTGCTCATGGAATATGTCTATCGCCTACGGAGTGACATTCGCTAGCTCACCCGGTGTAGAGTACATTCATCGAATGGTTCGGCTGCCGGGTTCGTCCGTTGCGGTTTAGGAAGGAGATTTGGGTGATGCGAGCACTTTAATTACTTTAGTACTCACCCAGTGACGGCAGATTGAGGACAGATCGGAGGAAGCCTGTTAGTCCGGTTCCTGGCTTGTCCAGGTCCGTTCGGGCTGTGAGCGAGAGAGGTCCCTCTCTCGTCCAACAACATAGGGGACCGCATGTTGTGGTTCAGTTATTTTACATTCAGAGCATATGTCTGTCGGTCGGGACGCTCCGTTATATTGACAGTCCGAGAGACTGTCCTTAATGCTTCCTCATCCTCACAGCAGGGCACACGACCGCACATTGGCTACGTGACCTCGAGTATCCGATCAGTTTCGTCATTCAGTGATTCCACGGCGAATAGGTCGCGCCATCCGGTAGCCAAGGGACACGAGGCCTATACACTCCGTTCGCTCGCATATTGGTAGTATGCATGGGGTAACGATCACGGAGCTTCCAGCGGCAATGCATTGTAGGACCGCTTCTCCTCAGGCCTCAGTGACGGACGTGCTATCCGAGTTAGCACAGTTGTTTCGCAGCATCCCAGCAATTGACAGTTTCTTGGTCGAATCAGGAATTATCCGACGGTGCTGGGTCGGTGCGGTCCGCGGTTGCATCAGGTACGGACGACCGAACGCTTTATAGGGTCCGACAGGATGGCAAAAGGGTTTCGAAAGATTTCGAGTTTTCCCTTTAGTAGTATCGGAAGCTGCCTTTCATATCTTCTGGCATTATCTTCCAGTGATTGTTATTTCGGACTTCATTGCTGCGATCTTGGATAAGAAACTTATAGCGTCATTGGACTCGGATTTTTCGATCGGTTCAGGGACATTGTCCCTGACTTACCGACGCAGTCCAATAATGTCATTACAACATGTGTTTTATTTTTCGACGCTATATATGCATACAAGCCTGCTACCAAGCATGATAGTTTAGTTTCTTGTCCGCGTTGCTCATTTCTGCCGTTTTATCATTTATACGATTAGTTTATTTGGCAGAGCAGGGCATACCGAGAGTTCATATGCGTCTAGACGGTGTGGTTAAAGACTGGAAATATTCTTTTTCGCCGTTTATGTCTTTTCCAACTTCAATGTTGGAAACGACATGATGTATAGTAGACTTAACTTAGACGCTTTATCATACGTAATCCGCCTTACTGAGGCGTTATCATTACGTTTTCAAGAAAAGATTTATGGGATATTATTCTCAATGTAATTTCTTTTGAGGGCAGTAGTTTGTTCACGTATAACTCCGCCCTTCAGTGGCTGATTGGAGTTGGTTGACGTGACGCAGCCCTAGCTACATCCATACGTGTGGATAGTAAGGTTTAGAACTCTCTCAGAGTCGCTTCGTTCTCGGAGGAGCTTCTCTTCGACGGCAACTTTTCGGCAATCCATGAATTGCTCGATTTACACGTTCTCTTGTTTATCTAGTGTTACAAGAGATTCAGACTGGGGCAAACATTCGGTGGTTGACTCAGAGAGTGCCACCGCAGTTGCCGGACCCGAGTGTGGCTGTTATGACGGTTGCCAGTCAAACAGATTGGGATATAATACTGATCCCAACGGATTCGAAGTGCCAGGGTCTTTGGGTTCCGCAGTCTCTTAGCAACCAATTTTCTTCCGCGGAATAATGTTTTTTAGGCTTGCTTTATGTCATTGGATGAACATTATTCAGAAACGCATGCCCAAATCCTGTCCGTTAATTCGACAGTAGTGGCGTATCTCCGGAACCAGGGAGGCACTCTTTCGTTTCCGTTATTCAATTTAATGGAAAGAATCCGTCTGTTGGTTATAGTACACCAAGTTCTGTTTTGGTCCGTCATATTCCGGGTCGTCTGATTGTTTTACCGGACTCCCGTTCACTTACGGGTCGTTTGTTGCTGTCAGAATGGACTCTCAACAAACAAGTATTCAATCAGATTTGCTATCTATGGGAGCGCCCAATGATGATTTATTTACGACACAGCTTGCTAATCAATTGCAGACGTATGTGTTGGCTTGTCCAGATCTCTGAGCTAATGTTGTTAACGCTCTATTGATCTATAGGACGGAATGATAGGATACGCGTATCCTCCGGCGCTGTTGTTTCAGCAGGTATTGCTAAGATAAACAACCACAATACATTTCTGTTGATAGCATCTCTATCTTCACAGAGATCATGGGTAATTTACTCTCTTGTCTACTGTGGGTCTTAACGTGAAATCTTCCTCAATGTGAGGATCTTTTTTCACTGGGTAAATCGTGTCATCTTTATCACAACCCGCAAGGTCTCAACCTTCATGTATTCCGTTGTGCGGTCCGTATTGCATTGTAAGCATTGTAAGCATTGTACTGGACGAGCTTTGGACGCGATTTCTTACTATAGGAGGTCCTCTTCTTCGCTATTCTATGCGGCTAAAGTGGAGGCTCTTCCGTCGTTGGTGTAGGGATCATTATGTTCATATTGTTGATCCCTCCATACTACTCATTGCAATTTTTTAGTATACTTGTATCACAAGATCTACTGCAGCCTGTTATTAGTAAGGTTATAGGTTTATATTACCTCATACCTATGCACTCTACGATAGTTTACAATTGAGTCTTATGTCTCTTTATCTAAGTCAGTTAGTAACTTTTTGATATATAGTCTTAGAATCTTTAGATTAAATTCCTATATGGATTTTAACTTCGGTTCTTATTTAGCTAAGTAATCATTTGAGCCTCTGGAAACAGTAGTTTTCAAATTCTGACCTTTTAGACAGTAATTCTGTTGGTTTCTCTTTTACTGTAGAGTCAGTGAGTTTCAGGCACTATCGATGGATGATTTTCACTTTCGTAGTTTCGGAATCACTATTCCGTTACTATTTAGGTTGGATTTTTGCATAAGAGTTAGGCTCCTAATATCCGGAACCTATTGTTATTAAGGTCCTTCCGTCTTCGTACGGGCATAGGCCTTTACTCTTTCCGGGTAGAGTTTATGTATTTATAAACAGATATCTGTTTATTACTATGGGCGTAAGCTTCTTCTGTCTTTGATGCCTAGTAGAAGGATGTTACGCTCCATTCTATTGTTAATGGATTCTATTAACTATCGGTACTGCTTATGGTATATCATTGACTTAGCAGTTGTGCTTAAGATTTCAGCTCATGAAGTAAGAGTTCTTCTACATCTTGGGCTTACATTAATAGTGTCGCTATTATAGATTTTTGAAGGCTGCTCATTGCGCTCAGCCATCCACATTCATGAATTTTTATCTCAGAAATATCGAGTCCATTTCTGGAGGCCTCTATTGTTAGGTCTATTATCTACTGCTCAGAATGTCATTCACTTAACAGTTGCTACTATAGCTAGGTAGGCTGTCTGTTTCGGCAGTGTCTCCGTTCGGCTGCCCTCTTCGCTCTGGGCTATTTGACCCAGGGCAAGAAAAAGGTGGGGGGAGGGTGTTCCCTTGGGTCACCTGTTTTACTATGAAAACAAGGGGATACCTCCTCCGGAGTTAGTAATTCTGAGCTGTTATTGGGATGGTTGTTTAGTGAGAAGTTTAGGTTTTTAAAATTCATTCAAGTCTTAGTTTTTAAAGTATAGCTTTTGATTATTGCATATGTCAACGGACATGATTATGCAATCCTCAGACACTTTTAGGAGTATAAGAGTCTCTATTCTCTAGGCTTACTTTATTTATTGGCTTACTTTAAAAATTATTAGTATTAGGATTATATTGGATATTAATAGAGTACATGGATGTATGAAGCTCAATTTTGGAAGGTGTTGTATCTTTCTAATTTATCATAAATAAGAAAGATACATGTAAGGCCTATTACTTCTTTTTCCCTACAGGGGATGACTCTTTTTATATTATTGAGCGTATTCCATTTTGCTCTATGTCCTTGGCCCTCCAGCCTTTTTACTATTCAGCTATGTCTGGGTCATTGGTACAGTATAAAAATGTTAAAAAATTTATAGTAATTTCTATTTTTTTTATACTTACCAATGACCCAGACGGGGATGGCCGTCCCAGGAGTTGGGAACTCTTGCCTCCCCGCTGAGTACATAGCGCTTACCAGGCACTGGTTTTAGAATGATTAATGGCGCCAATTTCAGAACGTCCTTGACACTGCGCATGCGCAGTAGAGGCGAAGTGTGGAGGGCCTTTCAGGACATGTTTTCTTTAGTTTTAGATGCAAATTTTGGGGATTGGGGGGCAAAATTTGTGTTTGGCCCTATATTTTAAGAGTTAGCACCAGCTATGTCTGGGTCATTGGTAAGTATAAAAAATATATAAATTACTATAAATTTTTTAACTTTTACATGAGTTATGTCCCTTTTCCGACTTGGAATTTGACCATCTGTTAACATTTTTAGCTCACCAACTTTAGTTGTTTGAGCTTATGGCATGGCTCGATCGGTCGGCGTCAGCGTCAGTATATGTGTCCAATAAGGTTAAAGCTTCTGTTTAGGTCACTTACTTGCCCTATTTCCATATCATGGCTTTTATAATGCTGCTATATGATGATTATTATCATTTTACCATGATTTAACCCCTCATGCCCTACATTTTAGACATTTTTCTTGACATTTTTAGTTTTGTTTAGTTTTTTGTTTAGCCCAGAATTTCATGTTTAACTAAGTGTTTAGGTCAGCTGCTGTGCTCCTTCTCTTCCCATGGTACTTATATTCATCATACATGTTCCTCAGTATCATTGTTCCATGAGTAACCCCTCAAACCCAGCATTTTAAACATTTTTCTTGACATTTTTAGTTGCGTTTAGTTTTCTGTTTAGCTCGGAATTTCATGTTTAACTTAGTGTTTAGGTCAGCTGCTGTGCTCTTTCTCTTCCCATGGCACTTATATTCATCATAGACATCCCTCATTATCATTGTTCCATGATTGACCCCTCATACCCTGCATTTTAAACATTTTTCTTGACATTTTTAGTTGCGTTTAGTTTTCTGTTTAGCTCGGAATTTCATTTTTAACTTAGTGTTTAGATCAGCTGCTGTGCTCCTTCTCTTCCCATGGCACTTATATTCATCATACATGTTCATCAGTATCATTGTTCCATGATTAACCCCTCATACCCTGCGTTTTAAACATTTTTCTTAACATTTTTAGTTGCGTTTAGTTTTCTGTTTAGCTCAGAATTTCATGTTTAACTAAGTGTTTAGGTCAGCTGGTGTGCTCCTTCTCTTCCCATGGCACTTATATTCATCATACATGTTCCTCAGTATCATTGTTCCATGATTAACCCCTCATACCCTGTATTTTAAACATTTTTCTTGACATTTTTATTTGCGTTTAGTTTTCTGTTTAGCTGAGAATTTCATGTTTAACTTAGTGTTTATGTCAGTTTCTGTGTTTTACTTTCAAGAGGTTGTCTTTAGGTAAGCTTTGTCACATGTTATGAGCTTGTTTGATACAGTTCCTGTGTTTGCCAATGTTACTATCAAAGAGGAATGTTGGTGAGCTATAGGACGTTGGCGTCCTTCTTGTTTGTTTCCTCCCGATAACTCCAGTTTGGATCATTTGATCTCAACCAAAGTTGGTATAATTCAAAAGTGGCTGACGGCCGTATTTAGCCATGCCTGGCGGCACTCTTGTTGTAAAGTTGCATGTGGGTGGGCGTTTTTTAAATTTTATTTTTAGTTCATCTGAGCAAACCTCAGGGGGAGCTTTACTAATAACTTTTCTTCCATCGTCCATCCATCCAATTGTCATCCAGCGTTAACTTTACATTATCAACTTCTCTTCCTAAACCACTGAGCCGAATTGAACCAAATTTAATATGCATGTCCTTACCATATATCAATTCAAGTTTGTTCAAATAAAGTTGCCACGCTCCATATGAGGTGGGCGAGGGAAAATGCTCCAAAATTTAAAAAAAGTCTTCTCATGATCCAGTGGGTACAATGACTTGATATATGGTATGTAGCTTCCTTTTGAGGTGTAGATTCAAGTTTGTTTAAACAAAGTTCTTGGAGAAATATTTGCCTTTGTAATGGGAGGGGCAAGATTTTTGATGCTATTTAAAATAATAAATGTTGATATCGTCCATCCATCCGGCGTCCATCAACACCATGTTTTGGTCTTCTCCAAAACCACTGGCCCAATTCAAGTGAAAGTTTGTGTGAGTGATGGTCCTGAAAGGGGCATTGCATTTTTGTTCAACTCAGCATGCCCAGCCCCATAGGGAGGGGATGGGGAAAAATGTTCCAAAATATTTTTAAACCCTTCTTCTCATGAACAGTGGGTACAATGACTTGATATTTGTTATGGAGCTTCCTTTTGAGGTGTAGAATCAAATTTGTTCAAATGAAGTTTGTGAAGCAATATTTGGCTTTGTAATGGGAGGGGTAAGATTTTTAGCCCCACCAAAATTTTCTGTTTTCTGAACTGATGGTCCGATTTGAACCAAATTTGGTATGTGGTATTATTGGGTCATAAGTACTTGACTCAAGCAAAAAAAAAAATTCCTGCATCCCCCATTGGAGCTAAGAATAGAAATATTTTCAAACGTCCATATTTCCCAAACCACACGGAAGAGAGCTGTTATGTGGTATGAAGCATCCTTCCTGAGGACCAGTAGAATTGAATGGTAAAAAAAATTGCCGTTGGTTATGTTAGGGTGTTCTGAAGAGGTCATCAAAAAAATGCTGAGTCAGCATATTTGCAAAAATTGTTAAAAATCTCTTCTCAAGAACCAATGGTCAGAATCTTCTAATATTCGGTATACAGCATTCATAGGGGGGTCAGATACAAGTTTGTTAAAACAGAGCCCTTTGGTTCATATTTGGGCTCAATACAGGAGCCCGAATGTTTAACTTAGGGCAATATGGTGAATATTCTTTAAAAATCTTCTTCAGAACCACCAGTCAGAAGCTTTTAATGTTTGGTAAACATCATTGTTATGAGGGTCAGATTCCAGATTGTTCAAACCAAGTCCCTAGGTTAATATTTGGGCTTCCTATGGAAGCCCAAATTTTAACTTAGTTCAATATAGGGGATAATTTTTAAAAATCTTCTTCAGATCTACCAGTCAGAATGCTTTCATGTTTGGTATACAACATCTCTATGGGGGTCAGATTCAAGTTGGTTCAAATTGGGTCCCTAGGTATAGGTATAGGACTGCAAGGTAAATCGATAAACCAATATATACCGGTATTCAAACCAATATCGATTGAATACCGGTGTAATTACAAAAATATCGGTTTATCGTCATTATTTATTTACCCACAATTTAATTTTCAAGATGTCGATTTTGAGTTTTTTAACTGTAGCCCCAAATGAATAATATTAAGCCTTTACCCAAGGAAACGTCTGCATGTGCTCACGCAATTTACAATTTCAGCAGATGAAAAAATAATTTTAAAAAATTTCAACAAAACTTATCATGTGACCCCTCATTGGAACGAGCTCGTTCCAAACAAATGGAAGACTTTAGTACCCAGTACGGGGTCCAGCATGGTCAATTGGGTGTATCGGTACCTACATGTTGATTAAAGAAGATGCTACCAGTCACGACTACTACTTTTTTATCCAAAAATAAATTTAAATGAAGTCTTGAGTTTTGTTCAGCTATAATCCCGACTGACTGATAAGTTAAAAATTAACTTCAGTCAGCTGGGTTGGGTGAATATGAACCCAGTTGGGTTCATATTCACTCAGTCCGGGTTGTTTTTTAACCCAACTGGGGATCACGGTGGCTCAGTGGTACGGCATTGGACGTCAACCCGAAAGGTCCGCGGGTCGAACCCTGCCAGGAGTAATTGCCTTGTGTCCTTGGGTAAGGCACTTCATCCCGATTGCACACTTGCATGGTGATGCTTGTACTAAGGCATACTGCGCGTCGATGAAGCACATGTCTTCAACTAATGCTAACCCTGCTTGTGCGGAGTTAGTACCTTGGGGATTCTGACAGGGAGAACAAAGTCCTCAGATTAATTTTACATTGGGCAAGACACTTCATTCCCATTGCCCACGTGGGGGCATGGTGGCGTTGTTTACTAAGGCGTACTGCACTTCGATGGTTCACCTGTTCTTCAACCAATACTAACCCTGCTTGTGTGGAGTTGGTATGTTGGGGAGCTGACAGTTGCTCGCTGTTACTCGGTGATTCTCTCCGAATATTCCTACTTCCTCCACCTGTAAAACTGTCCGACACGAGGTGACCTTGGCTGTCGAAAGTGTTGTTAAACCCCAATAAATAAATAAATACCCCAACTGTTTTGTAAAAAATATTTTGGAAAATCTGATTAACTTTTTTTAAAGTAATACATTTTGATATCGTCTGCCTTGGGTAAAGGTTTCTCGAACTGCGTCATCAAGACATACTAATTCGTTCCGACTGTGATGCCTCAAGCCTTATGGTGGTACTTATGTTCATTTTTCAGAACACTTTTCGATATACCGGTATACCGTGGTATATTTTCGAATACCGATACCGGTATTCAGTTTTGAATACCGTGCAGCCCTACCTAGGTATATATTTGGGCTCGCTATGGTAGCCCAAATTTTAACTTAGTGCAATATGAAGAAATTTCTTTAAAATTTTTCCTCTTCATTTCCAACAGTCATACTTTCATATTTGGTATACACCATCACTAAGGAGGTCAGATTCCAGTTTGTTCAAATCGAGAACCTGGGTTAATATTTGGGCTCCCTATGGGTACCAAAATTGGCCATGTAGCTGAAGATATAGAAATTTTGTACTCAGTACCCTCTAGATGTGTGTAACTAAGATTAATCCACTTAGGTTGTATCTTCCGCTTTACTAGTAAAATAGGACCCAGTCACCAATGCTTGGGGTGAAAGTCCTCTAAAATGGGCAACATGTAGATCAATGATTGACTAAACTTGACTTCATCTCCATGTTGTGTCACGATTAGCCATGGTGCATAAATATGTGACGTTAACCACCAACAAACAAACAAACAAACTTAGGTTGTATCAAGGGGCTTTATAGGGGATCTCTACATTTCACATTATGATCTACTGAAGAAAAGGCATGATGCTCAGACTGTTTTTGTCACTTCTGAGGTGCTCAAGGATTGGGGCCCTCTTGTTTCTTTTGCATCAGATGTTCATGTGCTTGGTTTGTTTTATGTTTTAGGCCTCATAATCTATAGCATGGATGGTGGTGTATTTCATCCCTTGAGTGCAAGAAGACTTTGCAATGCTGATAAAGCATTGCAAACCCTTGTTGCACTCAAGGTACAAAATCTGTCATTTTTATTAACTTTAGTAAAATATCCAACATAAACCATTTAATTTTTGTTTTTTAGCTCACCTGAGCAAAGCTCAGGATGAGCTTTACTGATCACTTTCCGTCCGTCGTCGTCGTCCGTCGTCTGTCGTCGTTGGGCGTCAACAATCATCTCCTCCCAAACCACTGGGCCAATTTTAATAAAATTTTGTGGGATTGATCATTGGGTGGAACACTCGAAGAATTGTGTTCGAAATCTCCGTCGCCCATCTAATATGGCTGCCTTGGCTGCTGATTGGCAAAAACACATTAAAATCTTCTTCTTCAGAACCGCTGGATCAATTTGAATAAAATTTGCTGGGGATAACCAGTGGGTGGTCCTCTCTCAGAATTGTGTTCGGTTTGTCCGCCCGCCATCCAACATGGCTGCCACAGCTTCTGATTGGCTGACGCTCTACACCTAAATTTCTATTTTTTGAATCAAGAGATTGATTTGAACCAAATTTTTTTTGAGGACTTATTGGGTCATAAGTATCTAATTTATGCCGAAAAAATTTTTTACGTAGCCCCATGGGAATCTCAGGAGCTAAAAATAGAAAAAATTAAAATTGCTCATATCTCCAAAACTGCACGGCTCAGAAACTTTTTATTTGCTGTGCAGCTTGCTTATGAGCAATGGAAAGGAATGGTAGAAAAAAATCGCTAACGTTTTTTTTCTAAGGTACTTTCTTGGGACTCTGAAAAAGTGCTGACTCTGCACTTTTTAACACTGAAGGTAATGCAAAAACATTAAAAACTCTTATTCTCGCGTCAACAATCATCTCCTCCCAAACCACTAGGCCAATTTTAATAAAATTTTGTGGGATTGATCATTAGGTGGAACACTCGAAGAATTGTGTTCGAAATCTCTGTCGCCCATCTAATATGGCTGCCATGGCTGGTGATTAGGAAAACACATTAAAATCTTCTTATTCAATTTGAATAAAATTTGCTGGAGATAACCAGTAGGTGGTCCTCTTTCAGAATTATGTTCGGATTGTCCGCCCGCCATCCAACATTGCTGCCACAGCTTCTGATTGGCTGACGCTCCACCCCTAAATTTCTATTTTTTGAATCAAGAGATCGATTTGAACCAATTTTTTTTGAGGACTTATTGGGTCATAAGTATCTAATTTATGACGAAGAAAATTTTCCCGTAGCCCCGTGGGAACCCCAGGAGCTAAAAATAGAAAAAATTAAAATCGATCATATCTCCAAAACTGCACGGCTCAGAAACTTTTTATTTGCTGTGCAGCTTGCTTATGACCAATGGAAATGAATGGTAGAAAAAAATCGCTAACGGTTTTTTTCTAAGGTACTTTTTCGGGACTCTGAAAAAGTGCTGACTCGGCACTTTTTAACACTGAAGGTAATGGAAAAACATTAAAAAATCTTTTTCTCGCGTCAACAATCATCTCCTCCCAAACCACTGGGCCACATAAAATTTTCTGGGATTGATCATTAGGTGGAACACTCAAAGAATTGTGTTTGAAATCTCTGTCGCCCATCTAACATGGCTGCCATGGCTGGTGATTAGGAAAACACATTAAAATCTTCTTCTTCAGAACTGCTGGATCAATTTGAATAAAATTTGCTGAGGTTAACCAGTGGGTGGTCCTCTTTCAGAATTGTGTTCGGTATGTCCGCCCACCATCCAACATGGCTGCCACAGCTTCTGATTAGCTAATGGCCCACCCCTAAATTGCTATTTTTAGCTCACTGAAGGGAGCTCAACTTTATCACTTTCCATCCGTTGTCCGTCGTCGTCCGTCGTCGTGAACACTTTTCAAACAACTTCTCCTCCTAAATCACTGGTCCAAATTGAACCAAATTTGGTTGGTATCTTCCTTAGCATGTGTCATTAGAAATTGTGTGACTAAAGTTACCGCACCCAATGGGGACCCCAGAAGGGGCGGAAAGGTGCAAAAACCTTTAAAAATCTTCTCCAGAAACAGTAAAGTAAAAAAAATAAAAATGGCCATATCTCAAAAATTGCACGGCTCAGAACATTTTTTTAAGCACTAAGCTTCCTCATGACCAGCCGAATGGAGCTGTACAAAAAAAAAAAATCAAAAATAGTGGGGGAGATTTATAAAGGGGTCTGGGTTTAAGTATCTTGGTCAACAGGGCGGAATGAGGGTGACCATGGTTTACCTCATTGGAAGAGGTTAAGTTGTTGGTACAGAAATAAGAATTTCCTGTCAGCAAATGGAGATGGAGTATGGTAAATGGTTTTGTGTTTCAAAATTATGGGCAGACACCCCCAAAGGCAATTCCACTCTGCAAGTTTTGTGGAGATCAACCTAAGCACCATTGAGAAAAGAATAACTGAAGTATGGTAAATGGTTTCATGTTTCAAAATTATAGGCAAATACAACAGAAGGACAATCTCGGTCAACCATTCAGACAACGTGCAAGTTTGACAGAATTGCCTGGGCACCTTGAGGAATAGTTGGTCAAACAAATGGAGAGACTTAGTTTGACTGGTGTATGGTTTTGTGCTTCAAAATTGTAGACAAATAACTAACATGAGCAAGCCTAGGGCTTCAACCAAAAATTCGCTATTCAGAATTTTTCAGATTCTCATTTTGTGCTTTTGGAACATGGGTTGTAATACCTGACGTGCACCGGATATTTGTGGTTTGTACTATGCGCTTTTTAGTGACTCCTGTTCTAAATCATAAAGCCGGATATGTGTGGTTTGCAGTAGGCGCTTTTTAGCGACACCTGTTCTAAATCATCAATCGAGTGTACCTCTTCGTTAGCTCTTATGAAATCGAGTATCACATGTTATTGTGTTTTAGAGAAAAAGGTAACATCATGTTAACAATTGATCTGCGATCACTTTATTTGCTTTGTTTCTCATCCAGAACTTCAATCGCGTGGAACATGATGAAAATGCTTGGTTTTGTTCAACAGACGGATGAAAACGACAAATGATTCTGAAGACAACAGAAAACAGCTTTATCGTTTTGCGTCCCACGTCCATACGTTTCCGAGACGTTTCGGCCTTTAGGCTTTACTAGGCTTTAGACGTTTCAACATGGGATGTTTCGGCCTCCTCGAAACACCCGAGACAAAAAGGCCGAAACGTCGCACTTCTTCGAGACAAAATTAAGGCGTCATCCAACAAAACTTGTTTTAGATAAATACACAATTTTAAATTCAACTTTGTTCCATGAAATCAGCCACAAATTTAAAAGTTTTTCTGCTGTAGTCCCTGGAAAAGTTCACAGGGAGAGTATCGGGAAAAGAACTTAAACACAGGCAGTTTTAATCAAGAAATCTACGGGGGAAATATGGAGTTTTGTAGCACAGATGTTTTGTTTGATGGTGCCTTAAAACTTATCTTTCTTTGAAAATTGAAAAATTAAAAAGAGTCACAGATCATAAGTCCAGTGCCATAGTTCAGCTATCCGAACATTGTGGCTGCCCACTACATTCATATTCAGTACAGTGAAATCAGTGACAGTTTCCCCCGGTGCTATCACCGGGAGATATAGCCGATGTCTGAATGCGAAAATGGCTTTTATATCAATTGTTTTCGATTAGTGAATTACTTATGTGTGGTATTTTCAAACGAGTGGGGATTTTATTCATTTGATACACACAACGAGACGTAAATTTCCATCGACATTCCGCTGTTGTTGCTTTTAATTCTCAAAACAATAATCGGGCAGTCTGCTGAAACCAGTACTCAAACGATTAGTCGACTAGTCGATGTCGACTCTGGGCAAGCCAGTAGTCGACTCTCAATTGTACAGTCAACTAGTCAGAGGATTTCAAGCTTTTAGGTAAATAGTATCACCTCTCTGCCACTGTCAGCCAGTTTGAACAGCAATATTGGGCAATCAATGTATACATCTATTGCCATCTAATAGTAGTGACAGTAGTTTGTTTTAACTGGTACTAGTAGAGTGCTGAATTATTTTGGGCTATCAGGATATGTTATTAATTTGCCTTGTTGCAATTTATGGGAGAGTGCCTATAGGCACTATCCCATAAATCACAACAAAGCAAATTAAATAAGAGTGTATAATTTCACTCTTAGCATAATTAGAAGCACATTAACAGAATAGTTTTCCAGTAAGTTGCTGTATATGAATGCCCAAGTGAAGCCAAATTTGGACCTTCAGCACTCTACCGGAACACCAACACTGTTATAAGGAGACAAGTTTAGAGCTGAAACGATTAACCGGTTAATCGATTAACCGACGATCAACAGCATGATCGATCAAAAAAGTCCTTCATCGATTAACCTTTACCTTTGAACTACCGCATTTCAAGTGTTAATACTGTAAAAAACATTCCCCGACTTACGTAGACATTGCCACACTCACTCGTCGGCGAATTGTCAGTTTCAAATGCATGCAGTACTCGCTATGATGTTGTTAAAACTTATAACATCAGTGAAGTCGGCATGTGTTTTATCCTGATAACGTTGTCTCTATGATTCCGTTTGATGTCATTGGAATGTGTGGGCAGTGTGCCTGAAATGCAATACTATGGCGAGAGTTATTGTTTTGAGGTAATCAGCATGCAATGAATGGTTGATGACTTATCAGGAGAGCACGTGCGCAATTGTTCTGTATGTGCCAGAAACTCTTGATAAAGTTTTCAAACGGCTGTTGACTTGCATGGACATTTAAAGGGAACTTTTAAAAATGGAATATGGGCGGATCAAGGCGTGAGTATGCTTGGTATATATTAGCGTCACTTTATTGTAAAGCAGTCTGGCGAGGGGGATTTTTCACCCTCGCAGATTTTTCAGAATGCCAGCTCCGCACCCCCCCTCCCCCCCCCCCCTCCAACGAAATTACAGATCACGTTAGCAACTTCTCAAGTCGACATTCTATGTACTTGTTTTTTTTTAGATCCACTAGTGGTCAGAATCTTTGGATATTTGGTATAAACTTTTCTTAGGAGGAGCAGATGCAACTTGTTGAAATCAATTCTCTGGGTTGATATTTAGGCTACCATGTCAGGTGAGCACCCTCAGGCCCCTTGGGGCCTCTTGTTTTAAGTTTACATTGGTTTTAAAAAGAGAGCATGCGGCCTGCCAAAAGGATCATGCGGGAGGGCCTGAGAAACAGATATTAAACTTTTTAGGCATATTCACCTGTGAATATTGAGTTATTGATTTTCTAATTGAATAGTTTTCAAAGACAATACATTTTCTACCTGATTTCTCAGCTGAGAACAAATGTTATGCAAGTGATTTTATTAAAATTTATCAGCACTGTCTAGGGAACATGGTGGCTTATTAGGTAGACCATTGGACTTGAGATTGAAAGGTTGATGGTTCGATCTTGATTCACATCATCAGCGTTGTGTCCTCGGTCAGGACACTTCAACCCAATTGCTTGTAACACAGCATGATGTACTTGAGCAATAGAGCAAAGAAAACGTTGAGTTGTTTCAGGATTAAAGAGAGTGAGTTACCCTGGAGTTGCTTTCGTTTATCCTTGTCAATAACATTTGAAAAATTGTAAACTATATTACTTTATTTGGAAGGCAAAATCTATAGTTGCTCATCAGATTTGGCCATCTTTACAACCCTTAAAAAGTAGATGTCTTTCTGAGGCCATTTCTTTTAAACAGCGTGTGGCAGGTGTTTTATTTAATTTATTGTGTATTTCGGTAATTATTATTTCTTTACCCTCGGAGGTTCATATTCTTTATTTCCTTCATATTTTAGGTCTCCTAATCTACTTAATAACATGGAAAGTTGTGTATTTTATCCATTTGGTTTACTTGGATAATTTGTCTGACATAAACCATTTAGTTTTTATTTTTTTTAAGTTTTTATTGATAATAAAAAGAGGCTATGTGAGCACCTTGAGAAACATATTTATATCTTTTTTGGGCCTTGGTCACCTTTTTTCAGGATGGGATATACTTGATCAGTCAGATCGGTGGTAATAATTTGAGCTAATCATTTCATCAATCTTATATAGACGTATCGCGTTAACTTCTGTGAGTGTCCACTTCAGAAGTGCTGACAGGGCTTCTAAAATTTTCAAAGTTTTTAAAAATCAGATGAATTTTTGTCAGCTAAAACCTCTTTGTACTGCACTTCACAAAATATTCAACAACTTGTTATTTTTCTTTACAGTTGGAGAAAGTTTTACAACAAGGAGACATCACTGAGTGTGCTGAGCCATATATGAAAGATGATAAGGTTGGTGCCTTTGCTTATAAATACCTGTATTGTCTCTTTAACCTTTAAGAGCCTGGACAATTGTTTGAATTTACACCTGACCACAGCCTGTACACGTCTAGGCACTTAGCAGTGATTTCTAATCGAGTGTTGGCTGCCTTAACAAGAAGCCAATACTTGACTTGAAACTGCTGCCGAGGTAATTTGTCTATTGTCAGAAGTACCTCCTCATGATGTCATGTTACAGGCACCTGTTTTGAGTTTGTAAAAGCCAGAAATAGGCCTTTAAGGGTTAACTTTATTTCAGTACTTTGTTGCTGATATACTTTTAATAAATCAGAATACATTTCCCCTTTGTAAATCCAAAGAAGTGTAGCACCTCTTCAGTGTGCAAAAATTTAAAAATGTCTCTAATCATCTCATGTGGGTTGGAGATGGCTAACCGAAAGCTCGGCTATGTAAAAATTCTTGGGAAACTTCTTTTTTTATCATTAACAAGTATTCATATATTGCACGGAATTGAAATATATATATAGCCTCTCACTGCAAAAGTCTAAAAATCTATTAAGACACAAGAAAGGCTCCTTAACGGGGAGAGTGCCAGGAGAGTGCCAGAAGCCCATATTTTGGTTTTATTCAGAAGTGTAGGTACCTAAAGTTACAGGCTTCATATTCTGTGGATGTCCTTCATATTATCTGGTAAGGCCGGGGAAAAATAATTAATTTGTTCAGGTAACCCGACCGACCCTATTTTTGCCGCCGACCCTAAATATTTTTTACTTTGCACAGAAAAAAAATTTTAAGAAAAAGAAAAAATAATGAAATCGCTATCGCCTAACGAAATAATAGCACCAACTTTGCGTGGTACGACTGTCCCTGGAACGTTTCTCATGTTAAAGGGCGCGTGCACGTAAACCGATGACGCTCATAGCAACAAGTTTCAGAACGCGTGTTTATATCAAAATGTTGGCTACAAGCGTTGTCGCAATTCACACAGAAAAGTGCGAACACAGAGGGAAACAGCAATTTTTAAGAACAGTTTCCAACTCATCCTCATTTATAGACATTTTTAAAGCCATACATACCGAAGAATTTCATGACGTTGAAGTGAAATGTTGAATTTTATTTTCACACCTAAATTCTCTCCATCGTCCACACCTAAAACATGACCGCAAAGTGTGATCACGTTCTTGACCTGACAAAGAAACAATGGAACAATTGTACGTAGCCGCGATCTTCGAATTCTGGAGTCTTGTTACGGGTTTCAATTTAAGAAATGAAAACGCATAGAAAAATGGTTTATAGTTTTATTTACTGATGCAAATCGTATAAAATAACCAAACAAATAGGACATGAGGGATATATAGGGATATACAGGTTGATTTCTGAGACACTTGAAAGGCATTCATTGTAAAAAATAATTGTGAAAAAAAAAAAAAAATCCCGACCGACCGACCCTATTTTTTTTCAGCATGTTACCTGAACAAATTAATTATTTTTCCCCGGCCTAAGTAAAATTACTTCCATCTCCATCGATTTGCATTGTTACAATTTATGGGAGAGTGCCTATAGGCACTCTCCCATGAATTGTAACAAGACAAAAGTGTGTGAACAACTTTTGAGGCTGAGAAAAAATTTAGCACTCTACCAGTTAAGTGACTCAGACTTTACCATTGAAGATGCAACTTTTGGTTAACTGGTAATCCGTTCGCATAGATTTAAATTTGTTTAACCACCACGCGAACGAAATGAGCGTTCTCATCAAATTTTGCACACTAATGCTTGTTTATGTTTACTAAAGTAGATAATCTGCTCTACTGTAACATTAAGACCTAATAACCACATGTAATGTGAGTCCACTAAAGTTAGTCACACAGTAAAAACTGATTGGTGTGATTTGACCTAAAGGGACAATAAGCTGCAATTTAAAAAAACAGAAGTTGACCATTTAACAAGACCCCAATTTATGTTATGCATCATTCATATGAAAGTGTGAGACTCTATTAAATAAATTAACTTGAAGGCGAGAATTTATCAGATATTTGAAAAATTCTGCCAGCTTTTTTCATCTATCTGATAAATTTTCACCTTCAAATTATTTTATAAACATAAGTAAATATTATGCAGTCGAAACTTATTACCTCAAAGTTGTTTATGTCAAACAACCCTGATAACTCAAAGTTTGTCATCGGTGCCAGAAAAAAAAAAATGAATAAGTCAAACATGAATAAGTGATATAACTTGGAAGTAATTACTTTGTCCCAAATGAGCAAGTCAGTTTAAATTAGGATCGGATAACTCAAAGTCAGGCTAAGTATGATATTGTTTGAATATCCAAGTAATCATTGTAGCTGTCTTATCATTCTTTACTTCCAAAACATGGTTTAAGACCTTTTAACCCCCTGCACACTGATGTCAAAATATCTAAATTTCAGGCCAAAAAAATTTCCCACAATGCAACTAGAAATTTAACCAATTCAGTCTTGTTTGACAGAGCTCATTGAGCTCTGTCAAACGAGATTGAATTGGTTAAATTTCTAGATGCTTATGGGAAAAAACAGCTTCCTGAAATTTTGGTATTTTGACATCAGAGTGAAGGGGGTTAATGAAATGAGCTTTTTGAGCATGGATATTCCCATATGGACCGGTTGTGCCTGGTTGTACATTTGTCAGCATGTTAAGTTTAATAAGACAAAAACATCAGAATACAGTTGTATATTTTGTTTATATGGATTTGTTTTGCTAGTTTGCTGAAATGAACTTTTAGAAAGTTTTTAATGAAACAATTATTGATTAGGACCCTGTGAATATCATGTTTTGACTTGAATCAAATTTAGAATCAAATATTCACCCAAAATCTTGACTCAAATTGAATTCGAATTGAATTACCAACAATTTCAAGTCCATTGCATAGAACTTCTAGCAAGATGTTTGCAGCCTAAATCAACTCCTTTTTCCATGTCTCATTTTGTCGGTATTAACACCCATTGCAATCTCCTGGTTTTAGAAGACATCGTGATGTGCAGGTTGACTTTATTTTTCAAACGGTCTAAAATTATGATCACAATAGAATTTATATTCTTCTTGGCTCTTTGAAGAGATCAAAATTTGAACATTTATATAATAGAGATTTTTATGGTGCAATGAAATGACATCCGCTGTTATATCAGTCTGAACTCAGAGGAACGCAATGCCATCTGTTAATGAACACAACTTTGACACAGTTTCTTTGTCAATATTCATCTGATTTATGTTACTCAAGAACCACGAGTGAATAGAATATTTTCGTTTTGGCAATTCCTTGGATTTCCTCCATAATTCGAATTCAGAAATTTCACTAGCTACCAATTGTTTTCAAACTATTGTGGTTGTATATTTTGTAAGTAGATTTAGCAAGATTTTAAACCCCAAAAGAAAAGAAACTTGTTGTAGTTGAGTAATTGAGCATAGTTATCGATGTTTTAGTCCCTGAATCACATTTTTAGCAATAGAATATGACTATTGAACTAAGCAAAATGGGTAATTCTGCTACAAAATCGAATTGTTAACGAACTTAAAACCCACTAACTATTCAAAATCATTATCCGAATAATAAACAAATATTTGAAATCTGCAGGGTCCTATTATTGATGAAATGTTTCTAACAAACAAAAAATATCCTTGCATTCTAAAATACAAATTTAGTGTTCCTATTTTGATTTTTGAACGTAATTTTTGCTTTTTGAATCATCAAATAAGATGCCATCTCCAGATGATGGTACAGATAAAACTTGGAGTAGATTACCATGGGTAAATTGCACAGTCATAGATTCATATATAGATGGCTGAAAATTGGCAAAAAAAACTTCCATCACTTAAATCAGACTGGCCCTAAAATCCTGAGAATTCCATTGGTTTGATCATACCTCACATGTTTTGGATAAAAATTGGGAGCACGGTGGCTCAGTAGGTAGAGGTGCAGGCTGCAAGCCGAGAGGTCCTCGGTTCGAATCCCACCTGTGGCAACCGTGTTGTGTCATTGGGAAAGACACTTCATCTCCATTGCTCGCGTGGGGGCACGATGACGCTGTGTACTAAGGCGTACTGCACGTCGATGGTGCGCATGTCTTCAACCAATCTAACCCTGCCTGTGCTGCAGTGCGGAGTTACGATGTTGGGGAGCTGGCAGCTGCTCGTCGTTGCTCGGTGGTTCTCTCCGGGTACTCCGGCTTCCGCCATCCATAAAACTGTCACGGTCATGATTAGCCATTGTGCACAAATATGTGACCTTAAACATAAATAAATAAATAAATAATTAGGATAAAAATTACTTAATATTGAAGGTGTTCATAAAAATAATGGTGCAAAGTAACTTGATGTAATACACCACATTAGAAAAAAATTCTAATGCACTATGGCTCTGTTAACTTAATACAGTGGAACCCTATTAATTGAATAGCCACTTTGTCGATGAAAATTATTCAATTAACAGGAGTATTCAATTAACAGGGATTGTGTCACTTTCCTGTATTCTAGAAATAAACTTAGCATTTATTCTGTTATATCTTGTTTGACAGAGCTCATAGAGCTCTGTTAAACAAGATATAATAGATTAAATGCCTGTATTGGATTACTGGGGCCAAATAGGTCTATAAACAAAGGAAAACTGGGAAGAGTCAGGGTAATTTCTTCACAGGTTACAAGATTTTTTATTCAATTAACAGGAGTTTACTCTATAATTTATATTCAATTAAAAAGTCAAATTTGTACTGGAGGTATGGTAAATGGTTTTGTGTTGGGAAATTATATTCAATTAACAGGGTTATTCAGTTAAGAGATATCCAAATAAGTGGGCTCCACTGTATCAGCAATATAAGTCAAAACTATGCAGTTATCAGACCAGCAGTTAACCTAAAATTCACATTATTATCTACACACACTGGTGAAACATTGAATATTTATTTAATTATATCTGTTTTACTGCTAAAATACGACTCAGTCACCATTGCTTGAGGTGGAAGTCCTCTAACATGGGCAACAACGATTGACTAAACTTGACTTTATCTCCATGTTGTGGTCACGATTAGCCATTGTGCAGAAATATGTGACCTTAACCCTTTACCCAACGAATCGGCCGCATCTTCCTGCGTAATATGCAAATTCAGCAGTTGAAAAAATATTATATTTTTATACTGTACCAATGACCCAGACTTAGCTGGTGCTTACTCTAACAAAACCAGGGCCAAACACAAATTTTGCCCCCCAATCCCCAAAATTTGCATCCAAAACAAAAAGAAATCATGTCCTAAAGGACCTCCATACTACGCCTCTACTGCGCATGCGCAGTGACGCAGACGTCCCGAAATTGGCGCCAATTATCATTCTCTGTTTGGCCCTTCATCAGTCAACATCTCACTGATCTTTGTGCTTGTAAATCTCAGTTTAAAGGATGCCAGACACGTAATTTTTGGAGAAAATGTGATTCTAAGGAGGATAGAAGGAGGAGAGGAAAAAGAAGTGACAAAAAATAATCAGGGCTGTACTTAAAATTTTTTGATGAAATTATGTTAAGTTGCCTATTTTCTAGGCATGGGCCTCTTGTTGTCATTCTTGCTAAATGTTGCACTGCTTATTCAGTGTTTCCTCTCCCCTAGCCTTCTAAAGTCCCCCCTTGCAATTCTCCCATGCTTTTGGCATATTTTTTGAGAAAGTTCATTTCTAAAATTTCCTGGGAGAGTTGTTTGGTTACAGAATGTTTTCTGTTGTTTTCCCCATAGTTACGTTTTCACCCATGGGTGTATAAACGTTGTGTTCTGCATCTTCCATCTGATGTTCTGCAGATTCTCCCCTGGGAGTCTCTGTTTTGCATCAGATAGAGTGTAATTTGATGACTGATTCCGGGCCAGTTTTTTCAGTGCCTGGAGTCATGTTTTCTGGTGTTTTACACTGTTTGTTTTCATTGGCAACAGCCTTTTTTGAGGGGGGCTGTTTGCCTTTGCTGTAGTTTATATCATTATAAGATACATTTATATTATCCGTAAGTGTCTCATTAATTATTTAATATAAATTTAAATTTTTGACCACACTTTGCCATCGGTTCCATCGGGGCTCAACGTTACTTTTCAGCAACTTGGGCTTCGCTGAAAAAATATTTTTTCAAAATTATTTTGATATGTAATTGTTTTTTCATTTATTAATGGATCATGTTATTATGTATCTTTGTGTCAGGGGTTTTTGCGAGTAACTAGGACTTGTTGTTGTTCTTTCACAATGAAGGGACTTTGTTCAAATTGTAATAGGAAGAAATCTTCCTCTGACTTTCATGATCATTGTATTAATTGTAGTCAGTGTTCTCGCATTAATCCCTGTCCTATATGTGAATATTGGGATGAGAAACATTGGAAACGTGTGTCACGATATGTTGTTTCTGGAGAAAGGGCTATGCCGGCTCTTTCTCCGCAAGGTCACTCCACTCTCTCAGTTTCTATTTCAGAGGAACAAGAACAGGGTGATGTTTCCATGTTATCTTCTACAAGTGTGCATCCGTCGTCACAAATGAATTCAGAGCTAGCGGCAAAAGTGCTCATGGAGATTAGACAAATGTCGTCCGCTAGCTCGCCCGGTGTAGCGTCCATTCACCGAATGGTTCGGCAGCCGGGTTCGTCCGATGCGGTCCAGGAGGAAATTTTGGGTGATGCGAGCACTGTAAACATAATAGATGCACACCCAGTGACGGCGGATAGTAAGCGAGAACGGAGGAAGCCTTTGAGTCCGGTTCCTAGCTCGTCCAGGTCCAGCCAGGCCACGAGCGAGAGAGGCCCCTCTCTCGTACAACAACATCTGGGACCAGATGTTGTGGTACAGAATGTGTCTTTAGCGGAGCATACGTCCGTCGCTCGGGACGCTCCGTTGTATAAGCAGTCCGCGGAGACTTTTAAGGCTTCCTCTTCTCGTCAGCGCACACGACCGCACCTTGGCTGCGTGACCGCCGATATATTGCCAGCTTCGCCGATCAAGGATTCTTCGGCGACCAGGTCACACCATCCGGCAGCCAGGGATTCGAGACCGATGGACTCCGGACGTTCGCATAGGAAAAGTATGCGGGAGCCATCTGATGCGGAGCTGCCCTCGGCGAAGCAGCAAAAGACTGCGCCTCCGCAGGTTTCGACGCCGGACATTCTTGTGCAGATAGCACAGCTTATCGCAGCATCCCAGCAGCCGACAGAAACGGTGTCGGATCGAGAATTATCCGACGGCGCTGGGTCGGTACGCTCCGCCGAAGCATCGGGGGCGGACGACCGGGAACATCATGAGGTCCGACCGGATGGTGAAAGGGATACGGATAACTTGGAGCTATCCCTTTCGGAACAACATAAAGCTGCCGTGGACTTCATCCGGCACTTTCTCCCTCAAGTTGTTCCGTCGGGCCAGACTGCTGCGGTTCCGGACAAGAGGATTATAGCGTCATTGGACTCTGAATTTTTTGAGCGGTTCAGGGACATCGCTCCCGAGTTTCCGTCGCAGTCCAATAATGTTGCAAGAACATTTGAATTATTGAACGACGCTATATTTAAACTTGCTTCCAAGACTGGGAAAGCAGGTTTCTTGTCCGCTAATACTCTCAACCTGCCTTTCATTAATGCAAGGAATTCGATACGGCAGGACAGGGTATACCGAGAGTTCCTCTGCGTATGGACGACGAGGCGGAAGACTTAGAGCTATCATTACCGTCGTCGGCTTCTATTCCAACCGTGGTGTTGGAAACAGCTATTGCGTCTAACAGAGCCAATTTAGATGCCTTATCTTACGCAGATCACCTTACTAAGGCGTTATCACTGCGCCTTCAAGGGAAAGAGTTTCAGGATATACAATCCTCTTTAAGACTTCTTTCAAGGGCAGTAGCTTATTCCACGTGTAACTCCGCCCTTTCAGTGGCAAATCTGGAGTTGGTTAGACGTGACGCAGCCCTAGCTACATCCACACTAGTGGATACTAAGGTGAAGAACTCTCTTAGAGTCGCTTCGGTCTCAGGAGAACTTCTCTTTGACGGCAAGCTTTCTGCTATTTATGATAAAATTACAAAGAAAGCTAAGGATTCTCTGTTGTTCAAATCTGCTCCTAAGAAGTCGGATACAGCAGACAAGAATAAGGCAGGCACTTCTGGGTCTAATGCGCCCAGAGAGGTTCCTATAGAGGTTCCGGTGCGTCCTCTTGGTCTTATTCGAGAGACCGTCAGGGTAGCGACTCTCGTTCGGGACGTCCTTCAGGCCGGGACAATCGGTTGGACGCCCCGAGGTTGACGGGGCGAGGTGCGGGCTGTGGAGGACGTGGTTTCTCCTACCGCAGGCCTCGCAGGTCCAGGAGGTGATGGCTTAAACCTCTATCGCGTACCGGTTGGCGGAAGGTTGTCGAGCTTTTCACAAGAATGGGCGTCGATTACGGACGACCATTGGGTGAGAGGAGTGACTTCGGAAGGTCTAAAGATATCCTTCAAACGAAAGCCTCCATTAACTCGAAGTCCAAAGTGGACTCATCTTCCGTCAAATCCGCAGAAAAGAGACGCTCTGTTATCAGAGGTGCAGTCTCTTTTAATGAAGAACGCAGTAGAGGTCGTAGAAAACCAGGAATCTCCGGGATTCTACAGCCATCTGTTTCTGGTTCCAAAACCAGATGGCTCATTCCGTCCAGTCATAGATTTGAGCTGGATAAACAAGCTGATCGTCGCTCCGAAGTTTTATATGGAGACGATTCGGTCGGTCAGAGCGAGTATTCGGGTGAACGATTATGCATCAAGCATAGATCTCAAAGATGCGTACTTTCACGTCATGGTACATCCGACATTCCGAAAGTACCTACGCTTCGCAGTCCTAGGAGTGGTGTATCAATTCCGGGCGATGTGCTTCGGATTGAATCTAGCACCCTGGGCTTTCACTCGGGTAATGAACTCGGTAATGATCTATTTCCGAGCTCATTCGTCTGCGGTACCGTCGGCCTACCTGGACGACATTCTTCAGAGGTACGGCAACGAGTTAACGCTTCAGAACGATGTTCAGAATCTTCTTCTATTGCTCCGACGTCTCGGTTTTATGGTAAACGAGGAGAAGTCGGATCTGGTGCCGTCCAAGTCATTCACTCATCTGGGAATGAGCTTCGAGACGCACAACAATCTCGTTCGTCTGCCGTTAACCAGAGCGAAATTAGTCAGTTGTTACACTCGCTATTGTCTGCACGCAGACAAAGTCACGGCGAGAGAATTTATGAGACTGATAGATCTGTGCGGAGCCACCGCGGATCTCATTCCGATGGGGCGGTTACGCACACGTCCTCTTCAAATTTTCTTGACTCAGAATTGGAGTGTGAAAATTCATTCGCTCGATGTAGACGTTCTCTTGTCAGATCAAGTGAAACAAGAGATTCAGACTTGGGCAAACATTCAGTGGTTAACTCAGGGAGTTCCGCTGCAGTTGCCGGATCCGAGTTTTACCATTATGACGGATGCCAGTCAAACAGGTTGGGGTGCATCATTAATCCCAACGGATTCGAGATGCCAGGGTCTTTGGGATCCGCAATTCCTGTGCAAGCACATAAACATCAAGGAAATGATGTCAATTTGGCTTGCGTTACGTCACTGGATGGACATTATTCACAATGCTCATGTCCAAATCCTATCCGACAATACGACAGTAGTGGCGTATATACGGAATCAGGGAGGCACTCATTCAGTTCCGTTGTTCAATCTAACGGAAAGAATCCTTCTGTTTGCGCTAGAACATCACGTTCTTCTTTCGGTCCGTCACATACCGGGTCGTCTGAATGTGCTAGCAGACTCTCTTTCACGAAAGGGTCGCTTGTTGCCGTCGGAGTGGACTCTCAACAAACAAGTATTCAATCAGATTTGCTACTAATGGGAACGGCCAATGATAGACTTGTTTGCGACACATCTCAACAATCAGTTGCAGACGTATGTGTCTCCGTGTCCGGATCCAAGAGCATTTGCAGTAGACGCTCTGTCGATCCCTTGGGACGGAATGATAGGATATGCATATCCTCCAGCGCCGTTAATTCAACAAGTATTGCTAAAGATAAAACAATCTCAATGCAAGATTCTGTTGGTAGCATCTCTGTCGCCACAGAGACCGTGGATAAATCTACTCAGGTGTCTGTTGTGGGACCTACCGCGAAAGCTTCCTCCACGGGAGGATCTTCTTTCGCAGGGGAAATCGCGCCAACTCCATCACAACCCGCAAGGTCTCAACCTTCACGTTTTTCCATTGTGCGGTCCTTCTTGCATGGCAAACACTTTACAGGACGAGCAGTGGACGCGATTTCTAACTGTAGGAGGACCTCCTCTTCGCTAAACTATGCGGCTATGTGGAAGGTTTTTCATCGTTGGTGTAGGGATCATTCTGTAGATATATTCGATCCCTCTATACCAGACATTGCAAACTTTCTAGTATACTTGTTTGACGAAATCAAACTGCAGCCTGTTACTATAAAGGGTTATAGATCTATGTTATCTGATACCTATGCACATCATGATAGTTTACAAATTGGATCTAATGTCTCTTTATCTAAGTTGGTTAGAAACTTTTCGATAAATAGACCCAGAACTCTTAGATTAATTCCTAAGTGGAATTTAGCTTGGGTTCTTCTTAAATTGAAGGAAAAGCCATTTGAGCCTCTTGGGACAGTAGATTTCAAATTTTTATCTTATATGACAGCTTTTCTCTTAGCTTTCTCTTCTGCTAGAAGAGTCAGTGAGCTTCATGCACTGTCGGTGGATGATTCTCACTATCGTAGTGTTGGGAACACTATCACCTTCACTACTAATGTGGGTTTTTTTAGCTAAGAATCAGGCTCCTAATAAATATCCGGAACCTATTGTTATTAAGGCTCTTCCGTCTTCAGACGGGCGTAGGCCTTTACTCTGTCCTGTTATAGCATTACGTATCTATAAACAGAGATCTCAGTTTATCAGAAGGGGACGGAAATGTTTCTTTCTGTCTTTGATGCCTAATAGAAAGGACATTTCGCTCCATTCTATTGCTAGATGGATTCAATTAACTATCCGTACTGCTTATAAAAATTTATCTTCTTCTCAGCAGTCTGTGCTTAAGATTTCTGCTCATGAAGTAAGAGCTCTCTCTACTTCCTGGGCTTATGCTAATAGTGTTGCTATTACAGATTTAATGAAGGCTGCTTATTGGTCTCAGCCATCCACATTTACGAATTTTTATCTCAGAAATATTGAGTCCATTTCTGGAGACCTGCATTGTTTAGGTCCGTTATCTGTTGCTCAGAATGTCGTCCACTAAACAGTTGCAACTATAGTTATGCAGGCTTTCTGTTCCGGCAGTGACTCCGTCCGGCTGCCCTCTTCGCTCTGGGCTATTTGACCCAGGGCAAGGGGAAGGTGGGGGGGGGGGGGGGGTGGGTGTTCCCTTAGGTCACCTGCTTTATAGTGAAAAGCAAGGGAATGCCTCCTCCAAGTCAGTATTTCTGAGTCGCTTCCGGGATGGTTTTAAAGTGTAATATTAATGTTAAAATTCATTCATGTCTTATTTTTAAAGTGTAGCTCGGTGAGAAGCATTTGTATATGTCAAGTGTCAAACGGGCTTTAATATACAATACTCGGACACTTTTAAATGACTATAAAGAGTCTCAATTCTCTGGACTACTTTATTTATTGGCTTGCTTTAAAAATAATTAGTATAAGGGATATACTGGATGTTAAGGGGTTGTCCAACCTAACTTTGGTCAATTTTTTGACATTTTTCCCAATGCCTCAGAAACAGATAAGAGAAGTAAGGAAAGGCAAATTATATATCAAAATAATGAGTAAAGTGCATAGAAAAGGTACATATATTTTTTTTCAGGGAAAAAAGTGAATTTTATGATTTTGAAGAAGATTAATTTGCAAATGGCATAAGTAACGAACCGGTAAAACGACAAAATAATCGGTAATTCGAAAGCCTTGTCCTCAATATAATGATAATATACTACAGACTCGGAGAAAGCATTTTTTTGACACACACTCTGGTGGGTTTTGACGTTTGAATGTAATAACATCAACACAAATTTTTGATGTTCCGGATGTGGCCATGTTTCAACGATGTTTTTCCGGTCATGTGATTACGATGTGGTTCTTGCAGAAATACTCAATTTGGGCAATCGTAAGAATGCAAGGACGTGATCACGCCCTTTATTTGTTCGAGACAATGTATGAGCGTATTTGCAAACAGGTGACAGCAAGTACTTGAGCTGTTAATGTCATAACTGCAAAATATGGTTCGAAATTCCCTCTCGTGTTTACAGGCCGTCTGAACTTTTTTGTTGACAAAAAATCTGAATTATTGCGCACTAGAAAGACAACATGAACCACTTGTAAAAAAAATAACCGAGTGTATAAAATCGGGACGATACACATAAAATAAGGCAATATTCATAACAAAGTAAGCAGAATGCTTCAGAAATCACTTTTTCACGAAGTATATTCCAAGTGACCTGGAACTATATTGAGTGTGTTAATTTCCCCCTGTCGCTGCGAAGTTATTTACGTCCTAGTAACCATGGAATTTGAAGACGGGTATGTTTGATGTCTGCAAAGGACCGATTGAAGATGGGTTGAAAATGATGCATTCGTGCTTTTAAATAAGGTGCGCTTGGACGATGCTGAGAATTTAGTTTTTTCTTCCAACCAACCATAGTAATACAAGCGTCGATCAGTGTTTTTTTTTATCGTTTTACACTGACAAATGTAACAAATCTCCTTCACCGGAAACCATCCCCCAATTTGCATATCACAATAAACATAACCGCTGTCACGGAGTGTCAGCGTGGCCGTGTGGGTCAAAACCGAAACGAATTATCGAATGCACGGTCAATATTAGCTGCAATTGGCTTTTAAATAAATGAAATACACGAAATATTCGCAATTTCTTCATTATTCATGCCGAGTTACTTTTTAATCAAACCACATGCGTTCAGTTTCGTTTGTCGGCATCAAACTGATATTGTTTGTGGTAATTAAATAGTACGAGAAGGCGAAGGAAGCCAAATATTTTTACATCATCTATTATTTAATTCAAATTGATAATTTCTTTTATTTAACTGAAATTATGAACTGATAAGTTGGGTGTGTTGCGATTATTATGCCCCAGACCTGGAACTTAGTGGAAGTTGGAAAATCAAAGGTGCATCTAGGGCCGTGCAGTGGTGACCCCCTGTCCTCTTAATCTTAGTCTTACCCATTCATCATTGCATGTACCAACATTCCCCCTTGTATCTCAACCATTGCTACTCCAGTTTGAAGGATATTTGGTTTTGTGATCGAGCATCATGGAGAAACAATGCCTGTGTAGCTGCTGTAGCATGTGTTTCTTCCCACATTTTTTCAGAGTTGTGGTACTTTTTCACTCTTTTGAGTTAGAAAATTTTGTTTATAACTAGTTGATTTGTTACAATTTGTTGCAGAGTGCCTGCTAATACCCTCAATTGTATTGCTGCAGAATTTTCTTGTGAAGATTTTGTTCCTATTACTTATCAAGCAACAACCTAATGAATATTCTGTATAAAGCCACCAATCTGATGTTTGACACTTTTATTGGAGCTGTTTTGAAGGCTTATGGAACTCAAAATGTTGATTATGGCAGGACTTTTCTATTCACCCATGAATCGATAAATTAAGTGTTATAGTTGGAAGTAAGAAGCATGAAAGGTCCAGAACTAAAACTCTAAAAAGAATGTTTTGCAATGTAACATGATTTTTGCAGATACACTTATTTGGAGGTTTACCTGTCTGATAGTGTTTGGAACATGTGTGGCCAGGATCTTCAAAAAGAAAAAGAGAGTTAAACTTTGAGAAAAAAGGCATATGCCTTGAGTGCCGGAGGTAGAGTCATACAAGGAAGAGAGCCCCCCCCCCCCCACCCCCACCCCCCCCCCCCCACCCCCACCCCCAAAATTTTCTGCGTCAAATGGAGCTCACTTGTCATCTTTTGGGGATTGCTTTGTGTACTGCGTTCTTGAAAAAAATATGTGAGACCCTCTGGATGTGCCCTTCTGATCTCAATATGTCAGTAAGCCTCCTTGGGGAAAGTACATGCAATAATGGTTATGTAAGGTTGATTTGATGTGTTTTGAATAACAATGTACTTTTAAGTACATTAGATGGTTTATTGCAGTGACAGGTTACAGTTACCCTTATTTCTTCTCCAACAGATATCATGAGTGTATTGGTGTCCAAGAGTTAAACAAAGCTAATGTACTTATTGATAAACCAGACAAATTTAACAATTTAATCACTATCAAATTGATGCATGGGATAAAAGGGGTTACAGTGCAAGGGGTTTGTAAATATATTTATTCAACTACAATGTATGACTTTGCAGTGCATTCTGCATAGGAGAATATCATATTTTCTTTCCAAACCATTACAGTAACACATACATCTTGATATTGGGAGACACTCTTTTGTCCTTCCATACTTCTTCTGCTGGACTCCTTCAAGTTGACCTTTGTTGAACTCCCCAAATCAAAACATAAACAAAAGAAAATGTCTGCCTTCAATCAGTGAGCACTCCACTTATAACATTTGGTCTCAATCTTCATTACTTTCATGAATTAGGAAAAGATTTCTTCGAGTATGTACTTAAATGTTTATAGAATACAGCTGTTATTTTATTTTGAGGTATTTTATTGTAAAAATTTTGTTCTCTTACTTATGCCATAGCAGACTTTCAGGTGGTGCTATTTACACATGGCAGCAGTTCCATGGCAAATTTCAGTTTCCACATGTTCTATGTTTCATTCCAAGCATTTTGGTATATAATTTATTGGGGTTATTCATTTTGGGCCTTTTTTAGACTTGAAAGAAAATTACATGAAATTTGACCAAAGTTAGGTTGGACGTCCCCTTAATAGAGAACATGAATGTTATTGTGCTCAATTACTAAGGGTAGTGTATCTTTCTAATTTAATATTAAATAAGAAAGATACATGTAAAGCCTAATACTCCTTTTCTCCTTAAGGGGTTACCTCTTTACTATATAGTTGAGCTTATTGGATTTTCCTCTATGTCCTAGGCCCTCCAGCCTGTTTACTATTCAGCTAAGTCTGGGTCATTGGTACAGTATAAAAATGTTAAAAAATTTATAGTAATTTATATATTTTTTATACTTACCAATGACCCAGACGGGGATGGCCCTCCCTGGAGTTGGGAACTCTTGCCTCCCCGCTGAGTACATAGCGCTGACCAGGCACTGCCAGTAAGAATGATAATTGGCGCCAATTTCGGGACGTCTGCGTCACTGCGCATGCGCAGTAGAGGCGTAGTATGGAGGTCCTTTAGGACATGATTTCTTTTTGTTTTGGATGCAAATTTTGGGGATTGGGGGGCAAAATTTGTGTTTGGCCCTGGTTTTGTTAGAGTTAGCACCAGCTAAGTCTGGGTCATTGGTAAGTATACAAAATATATAAATTACTATAAATTTTTTAACTTTTCAAAAAATTTCAACAAAACCATATCATGTGACCCCTCATTGGAACGAGCTCATCGAGCTCTTTTCAACGAGGGGTCACATGATATGGTTTTGTTGAAGTTTTTTGAAAAATTTGAAAAAATGATATTTAAAATAATAAATTTTGATATCGTCTGCATTGGGCAAAGGGTTAAATGCCAATAATTGAATAATTTGATTATATCTTGTCTGACAGAACTATGAGCTCTGTTAGGCAAGATGTTTTTATACCCCCTGCAATGAGTTGTTTGGGGGTGCGGGGGGTGGGGGGTACTGGAATCACCTTGTCCATCTGTCTGTCCATCTGTCTGCACCAACAAAACAGGTTTATGTGCCTGGCTGTTGGTACACAGCACTGTTATGTGTTTGGACTGATTTATGTGACTATCCACATAAATTTGAACTGACAATTGGTGTTTATGTGTCTAAAAATGTGGGTTATGTTTGTAAGATGGTTTATGTGGCTACTAAATGACAAAAATTAGGTATTCTATTTTCAGGGCAGGGATTTTATGTTAGGGTTAAGGTAAGGGTTAGGGTTAGGGTTAGTAATCTGAAAGGGTTAGGATTAGTTGGCTGAAAGGGTTAGTGTTTGCTACCACCCAGAAATTAGACTTAAAAAAGAGTTTTTAGTGGTTGTCCATTTGTCTGTCCATCCATCCATAGACATAATTTTGTCCTGAGATTTTCTCAGACGTCGACTCCTTTGAAACTTGGTATAGATGTTCTCTACCATGGTAACCTGCGCACCTGCGACTATAGTTTCAATCAGACTTTTTTTCCACAGTTATGCCCCTTTTCATCTTAGAATAATCCTGGCGGCGTTAGAGTTTGACAATTTTATGATACTGATAGGATTATTGTATGAATTCATTATGTTTTTGGGTGTATCCACTCTACTGGTAATCTCTAACTATCTCTACAGTCAAAGGAAGAGAAATATAAAGCCAATGCAGCTCAGTTTTGTGATCGGCTTGGCAAATACAGAATGCCATTTGCTTGGACTGCTGTTTACCTCATGAATATTATAAGTGGCAAGAACAGTCTTGAGAGGGATGCATCTCTCGACAAGCCTGATAATTTCATGGAATCAAGGACAGCAAGCTTAGGTAAGATTTATTTTTTATATTCGCTTAATAATCAGATTCCATTGCTAAATTTTGCAGCAAGATTCTGTGTTTTGAATGGGACTTGTTCATACCTTTTAATGATGTCACACCTGTTTATGATTCATTAGAATTATATTGTTATCAAAATTAAATTTCAACCGGAATGTTTGTGTTTATTGAAAATGGACTGATTTTCATAAATACATTCTTCACTGTAAACTTCAAGTTTTTATTATATTATTTAACCCTTTACCCAATGCACAGGATATCAAAATTTATTATTTTAGCCCTTTACCCAACGAATCGGCCGTATCTGCCCGCGTAATATGCAAATTTAGTAGTTGAAAAAATAGTATTTTTCACAAAAATTTCCACAAACCCATATCATGTGACCCCTCATTGGAACGAGCTCATTGAGCTCGTTCCAACGAGGGGTCACATGATATGGTTTTGTTGGAATATTTTGAAAAAAATTAAAAAATATATTTAAAACAATAAATTTTGATATCGTCTGCGTTGGGTAAAGGGTTAAGAAGTATTGTTTTTTTTTTCAAATAAAAAAAAAAAATCAACAAAACCATATCAACGAGGTCATTCCAGTGAGAAGAGTCACATGATATGGTTTTGGCGAAATTTTTTTTTTATATATTTTTTTTTAACTGCTAATTTGCAAATTAATTATGTGGGTGGATGCAGCTGATTCATTAGGTAAAGGGTTCACTACAGTGGAGTCCTGTTGATTGAATGCTTGAAGCTCCAAATTGTCAACAAATATATTCTGACAACAGTCAAAAATTGTATTAACTGCTTCTCAATTTCCACTGATAATCATGTATATGTTACATAGTTCAAAGAAAACCAAAAATCCTACTATTTATTATTCATTAAAAGGATGCAAGTCTTCTTGGGTGTGAACTTCTTGTTTTAGTATTAGATTGTTTTACTGATTATACTGTTCGTCTCTTTGAAGCAGTTTCTTTTTCCGGAAATGTTTTATTAAATTTTTGAAGGGATCTTGAGAAATATACTATTGCTTTTTAATAGACTGGTTATAGTTGGCTGGTGAAATTATGCCATTGCTTTTGGTCATTTGCCTATATTGCTATGCAGGTTCCATAATGAGGCTTTTGTTGCAGAATGTATAATTAATGTCTTCTGAATTGTTAGTCAGTGTTAATTAATTATTCTTTGACACTCAGGGTGCAGTTAGGCAGAAAAAGTAATAGCAGTTTGTTAGTAGTTAATGTATCATGTTTTTGTTTGTTTTAATTTTTTTTCTTCTTAAAATAAGTGTTAAAATTAGTAATATTTGTGTGTCTGCTGGCTTTAACCCTTAGGGGCCTGGAGATTTGTCATACATTATTGCCACACTGTGACATTTAATGCTCTGTAACTTTGCGGTTGTGTCTTGGCAAGTCTTGGCTGCCTTTTTAGGCATCCAAGACTTGCATAGACACAACTACCCTCTGTACTTGCAAGTTTACCCAAACACAGCAAGTCGGAGCACCTGTTCTAATACAGTAAAAATTGAGCCAAGTTGGAAATATGCCCTCAAGGGTTAAACCTGTCTTGTTTGAGATATTCTACAAATGAAAAGTCCTTGAATTTAGGCCACTTCCCTGAAAAGTGCTTGAAATTTTTTCTAGCCTTGAAAAGTACTGGATTTTTCATCACCCTCCTTGAAAAGTACTTAAATTCAGTTCACCTATAATCTTAGAGAAAATAAGTCTCAGGTTAACCCTTCCCACATACATGTGATAGACACAAAATTGATCAGGAATCACATTTATTTGATCACTCTATTGTCCCTTGAGTGCAACAAGGCAACGTCTGCAATGCTTTAGCTAAAGCATTGCTCTATGAGTCATCTGACAAGAAAAACAAATTCCTGCCAACATAGTAAGTATTTTTCTATCTTTAGCCATGTGACAATCTATCACAAATGGGAAAAAAAATGCCCACAATCTCTCTTGTTTGTACAAGGCTTTCCAAATTAACAATTAATTATTTTTAATGGTACATGTACTCCTAGATAGGAAAATCTGATAACAACTTGCTTTCTGTTTTACTCTGGTCACTGAGACAAGAGCTAGGGACAGCGGAAACACAAACACTACTTTCCTTTGTGGACACCTTTGTACTTATGTACTCAGTGCAGCTAATAGTTTTTAAATGTGATTAGTTACATGCACCCTGATCATTGTATTATTTGTATGTTTTATAATATGACGCAGAAATCAATTCTTGACCCTTTACATAAAGAATTGGTCACATCTCTCCATGTAATGTATAAATTAGGCAGTTGAAAAAAAATAATTTCTAAAAATATTTTGACAAAACCATATCATGAAACTCCTCACTTGGGGTTCGCACAGAAAGTTGAAAATATGGGAAAACAGATGTTGCAGTTTCTAGTCCTGTAAAAAATACTGGAGAAACTATCCTCAGTGGGTAAATACTGGAAATATACTTGAATTTTCATTCTGTATCCCTACTTCCTATTATTTTCCAAATTCTAATTTAATACATGTACTGGCATGATAAATTAAGGTTATCGGACATAGATGATGCTGAGTATGGCCCTTAGGCAGCTGCTGTCAGGTTAGGTAACACATTAAGTTTTAAAGTCTGGGTGTATTTATGAGCACTGGTTACCGTTAGTGAGACCACTTTATTATAACTCAAAAATTTGAAATGCAAGGAGAGTGTTCTTTTAATGAATTGTGGTTGCAGAATGATGACAATTGGGCATGGTTGGCTCAAGTTCTCAATGACAAAAGATAAGCTAAGTGCAACGTGTGTTCAAAAACCTTCGATGTTGGAAATATGGGTGAAAATGCAGTTAAAATCCACACCAAAAGGAACAAAGCATTTTGATGCTATGAAAAGGAAAGAAGGTGAAGGAATTATATTCTTTTGAGAGTTTTGGGGATATATTTACCTGAATCTGACTGAGAAAGGGCATTCATATATGTATATTGTATCAGTTTCACATATTAGGTAGTTGTTTTGTCAGGTATTTGGAATACTGGAAATTTCTCAATGGGTACTGGAAAAGTACTGGAAATTTAACCAAACATTACTGTAAGAACCCTGCTCATGGGAATGAGCTTATCCATCTCGTTCCAATTAGGAGGCCACATGATTTGGTTTTGTCGAAATTTTTTGAACAGTTTGAAAAAATAATGTTTAACCCTTTACCCAACGAATCGCTCGCATCCGCCCGTGTAATATGCAAATTCAGCAGCTGAAAAAATATTATATTTTTATACTGTACCAATGACCCAGACATAGCTGGTGCTAACTCTTAAAATATAGGGCCAAACACAAATTTTGCCTCCCAATCCCCAAAATTTGCATCTAAAACCAAAGAAAACATGTCCTGAATGGCCCTCCACACTTCACCTCTACTGCGCATGCGCAGTGTCAAGGACGTTCCGAAATTGGCGCCATTAATCATTCTTAGTTTGGCTCTTCATCAGTTGACATCTGACTGATCTTTGTGCTTGTAAATCTCAGTTTAAATGATGCCAGACACATAAATATTAGTGAAATGGTGATTCTAAGGAGGATATAGAAGGAGGAGAGGAAAAATGTGTGACAGAAAATTATCAGGGCTGTAACTTAAATTTTTTTAATGAAATTATGTTAAGTTACCTATTTTCGAGGCAGCAGCCATTTTGTTGTCATTTTTGTTATCAAGTTACACTGCTTGTTCAGTGTTTTCCTCTCTCCCTTTCCTTTAAGTCCCCTCTTGCTATTCTCCCATGCTTTTGGCATATTTTCTGTAATTTTATTACTAAAATTTCTTGGGAGTTTTAGCTGAATAACAGAATGAATTCTGTTCTTTTCCCCATGTTTACGTCTTCACCTATGGGTGGTTAGGCGTAGTGTTCTGCATCTACCATCTGATGTTCTGCAGTTTCTTCCCTGGAAGTCTCTGTTTTGCATCAGATAGTGTATTATTGGTAACTGATTTCGGGCCTGGGTGCCTGGAGTCTTATTCTAGTGTTTTTACACTTATTGTTTACATTTACAACAGCCCTCTGTGTGAGGGGGGATTTCTTGAAAATAATATCTTGATGTTAATTTAATCATAACTAGATACATTATTATTGTTCGTAAGTGTTGCATAAATTGTTTAAAATATTTTTAAAATTTTTGTCCACACTTAGGTTTGGGATCCATTGGGGCTCAGCGTTACTTTTCAGAAACTTGGGCTGTTCTGAAAAAATATTTTTTCAAAATTTTTTGATTTCAATTATTTTTTCTATGTTAATGGATCATATTATTATGTATTTTGATTGTCAGGGGTTGGTGCGAGTACTAGGACTTTGTTTTCTTTTCACATTGAAAGGATTTTGGTCAATTGTAATAAGAGGAAATCTTCCTCTGACTTTTATAATCATTGTATATGTAGTCAGTGTACTCGCACTAGCTCCTGTTCTGTATGTGATAATTTCGATGACAACATGGGAAGCGTGTGTCACGGTATGTTAGTGGGGAATTGGACATTCCGGTCCTTTCCCCGCAGGGTCACTCTACTTTATCAATTTCTATTTCAGACGATCAAGATTAGGGTGATGTATCCGTGATGTCTTCCAAAAGTGTGCCTCCGTCGTCAAATTAATGAAGAGCTAGTGGAAAAGTGCTCATGTAAATACGCCAATTGCCTAAGAGGACCCTAGTAGGTTTGACGGCCTTTGACGTCCGCTAGCTCGCCCGGTGTAGCATCCATTCATCGAATGGTTCGGCAGCCGGGTTCGTCCGTTGCGGTCTAGAAGGAGTTTTGGGGTGATGCGAGCACTATAAATCAACCAAATGCACACCCAGTGACGGTGGATTAGAGGGAGAACGGAGGAAGCCTTTTAGTCCGGTTCGTAGCTCGTCCAGGTCCATCCGGACGGCGAGCGAGAGAGGCCCCTCTCCCGTACAACAACGTCTGGCCCCAGATGTTGTGGTACAAAATGTTTCGCATTCGGAGCATACGTCCGCCGCTCGGGACGCTCCGACATATAGTCAGTCCGGAGAGACTGTCAATAAGGCTTCCTCATTCTCATGGTAGCGCACACGACCGCTCTTGGCTTCGTGACCTCGGATATCCAGTCAGCTTCGCCAATCGGAGAATCATCGGCGACCAGGTCATACCATCTGGTAGCCAGGGACACGAGGCCTGCAGACTCCGGACGTTCGCATAAGAAAGTGTGCGGGAGTCAACATACACGGAGCTTCCGGCGGCAATGCATCGTAAGACCGCTACTGCACAGGCCTCGGTGATGGACGTGCTATCCCAAATAGCACAGCTTATCGCAGCATCCCAGCAACAACTGAATCTGTCGCATCATGTATTATCCGACGATGCTGGGTCGGGACGCTCCGCGGAAGCAGGTACGGACGTCTGAAAATTTCATCCGGTCCGACGGGATGCCGAAAGGGATTCGGAGGATTTCGAGCTTTCCCTTTCGGAACAACATATGCTGTTGTGTATGTCATCTGACTTTATCTTCTACAGGTTCTTTCGTCGGACCAGAATGCTGCGATGCCGGATAAGAAACTGATAGCGTCGGTGGACTTAGAAATTTTTGGTTTGGTTCAGGGACATCGTCCCTCAGTTCCGACATAGTCCAATAATGTCACACAAGCTTTCGAATTATTGAACGACGCTATATATTATTATTATATGCTTGCTATTACCAAGCATTTCTGGTTTCTTGTTCGCAAAGTTACGGAGATGTCTTTCAAAGTGTGCCTCTGTCGTCATAATGAAGAGCTAGCGGCAATAAGTGCTCATGGAATATGTCTATCGCCTAAGAGGTCCCTTGTAGGATCGACGGAGTGACATTCGCTAGCTCACCCGATGTAGCGTCCATTCATCGAATGGTTCGGCAGTCGGGTTCGTCCGTTGCGGTCTAGGAAGGAGATTGGGTGATGCGAGCACTATAATAACTTTAGTACTCACCCAGTGACGACGGATTGAGGACAGATCGGAGGAAGCCTGTTAGTCCGGTTCCTGGCTTGTCCAGGTACGTCCGGGCTGTGAGCGAGAGAGGTCCCTCTCTCGTACAACAACATAAGGGACCGCTTGTTGTGGTTCAGATATTTCGCATTCGGAGCATATGTCCGCCGCTCTGGACGCTCTGTTATACTGACAGTCTGAGAGACTGTCGATAATGCTTCCTCATCCTCACAGCAGCGCACACGACCGCACATTGGTTACGTGACCTCGAGTATCCGACCAGTTTCGTCATGCAGTGATTCCACGGCGAACAGGTCACGCCATCCGGTAGCCAAGGGACACAAGGCCTATACACTCCGTTCGCTCGCATAATAGAAGTATGCACGGGGTAACGATCACGGAGCTTCCAGCGGCAATGCATCGTAAGACCGCTTCTCCACAGGCCTCAGTGACGGACGTGCTATCCAGGTTAGCACAATTTATCGCAGCATCCCAGCAATCGACAGTTTCTCGGTCGGATCAGGAATTATCCGACGGCGCTGGGTCGGTCCGCTCCGCTGTTGCATCAGGTTCGGACGACCGAACGCTTTATAGGGTCCGACAGGATGGCGAAAGGGATTCGGACGATTTCGAGTTTTCTCTTTCGGAACAACGGAAGCTGCCATACATTTCTTCCGGCATTATCTTCCAGTGGTTGTTCCTTCGGACTACATTGCTGCGATGTTGGATAAGAGACTTATAGCGTCATTGGACACGGAATTTTGGATCGGTTCGGGGACATTGTCCCTGACTTACCGACGCAGTCCAATAATGTCATTAGAACATTTGTATTATTTATCGACGCTATATATATATAAGCCTGCTACCAAGCATGATAGTTTAGTTTCTTGTCCGCAATGCTCAATTCTGCCTTTTATCATTTCTAGGAATAATTATTTTGGCAGAACAGGACATACCGAGAGTTTATATGCGTCTAGACGGCGGGGTTAAAGACTGGAAATTATCTTTTTCGCCGTCTATGTCTTTTCCAACCACAATGTTGGAAACGACAATGATGTCTAATAGACTTAACTTAGACGCTTTATCATACGTAGTCCACCTTCCTGAGGCGTTATCATTACGTCTTCAAGAGAAAGAATTCCCTGATATGATCCTCAATGTGATTTCTTTCAAGGGCAGTAGTTTGTCCACGTATAACTCCGCCCTTCAGTGGCAACCTGGAGTTGGTTAGACGTGACGCAGCCCTAGCTACATCCACGCGCGTGGATAGTAAGGTGAAGAACTCTCTCAGAGTCGCTTCGGTCTCGGAGAAGCTTCTCTTCGACGGCAACTTTTCAGCAATCCATGAATTGCTCGATATACATGTTCTCTTGTCTATCAAGTGTAGCAAGAGATTCAGACTGGGGCAAACATTCGATGGTTGACTCAGAGAGTGCCACTGCAGTTGCCGGATCCGAGTTTTATAATTATGACGGTTGCCAGTCAAACAGGTTGGGGTACAATATTGATCCCAACGGATTCGTAGTGCCAGGGTCTTTGGGTTCCGCAGTCTCTAGGCAAGCACTTATCTTCCACGGAATAATGTTTTTTAGGCTTGCTTTATGTCATTGGATGAACATTATTCAGAAACGCATGTCCAAATCCTGTCCGATAATACGACAGTAGTTGCGTATCTCCGGAACCAGGGAGGCACTCATTCGATTCCGTTATTCAATTTAACGGAAAGAATCCTTCTGTTTGTTATAGTACACCAAGTTCTGCTTCGGTCCGTCATATTCCGGGTCATCTGATTGTATTACCGGACTCCCTTTCACGTAAGGGTCGCTTGTTGCCATCAGAATGGACTCTCAACAAACAAGTATTCAATCAGATTTGCTATCAATGGGAGCGCCCAATGATAATTTATTTACGACACAACTTGCTAATCAATTGCAGACGTATGTGTTTGCATGTCCGGATCTCTGAGCTTATGTTGTTAACGCTCTATTGATCTAATAGGACGGAATGATAGGATATGCGTATCCTCCTGCACTGTTGTTTCAGCAAGTATTGCTAAGATAAACAACCACAATACATTTCTGTTGATAGCATCTCTGTCTTCACAGAGACCGTGGGTAAATTTACTCAGATGTCTACTGTGGGACTTAACGCGAAAACTTCCTCCATGAGAGGATCTTCTTTCGCTGGGGAAAATCGTGTCATCTTCATCACAACCCGCAAGGTCTCAACCTTCACGTATTCCATTGTGTGGTCCTTATTGCATTGTAAGCATTGTACTGGACGAGCTTTGGACGCGATTTCTTACTGTAGGAGAACCTCTTCTTCGCTATTCTATGCGGCTAAAGTGGAGGCTCTTCCGTCGTTGTTGTAGGGATCACTGTGTTGATATTGTTGATCCCTCCATACTAGTCATTGCAACTTTCTAGTATACTTGTTTGACAAGATCTACTGCAGCCTGATACTATTAAGGTTATAGGTCTATGTTATCTCATACCTATGCACTCTATGATAGTTTACAATTGAGTCTTATGTCTCTTTATCTAAGTTAGTTAGTAACTTTTCGATAAATAGACTTAGAATCATTAGATTAAATTTCTATATGGAATTTAACTTCGGTTCTTATTTAGCTAAGTAATCATTTGAGCCTCTGGAAACAGTAGTTTTCAAATTCTGACCTTTTAGACAGTAATTCTGTTGGCTTCTCTTTTACTGAAGAGTCAGTGAGCTTCATGCACTATCGGTGGATGATTCTCACTTTCGTAGTTTCGGAATCACTACTTCCTTTACTATTTAGGTTAGATTTTTGGTTAAGAGTCAGGCTCCTAATAAATATCCGGAACCTATTGTTATTAAGGTCCTTCCGTCTTCGTACGGGCATAGGCCTTTACTCTGTCCGGTTAGAGTTTACGTATTTATAAACAGATATCTGTTTATTACTACGAACGTAAGCTTCTTCTGTCTTTGATGCCTAATAGAAGGACGTTACGCTCCATTCTATTGCTAATGGATTCAATTAACTATCGGTACTGCTTATGGTATATCATTGACTCAGCAGTTGTGCTTGAGATTTCGGCTCATGAAGTAAGAGTTCTTTCTACATCTTGGGCTTACTTTAATAGTGTCGCTATTATAGATTTTTGAAGGCTGCTCATTGCGCTCAGCCATCCACATTCATGAATTTTTTATCTCAGAAATATTGAGTCCATTTCTGGAGGCCTCTTTTGTTAGGTCTATTATCTACTGCTCAGAATGTCATTCACTTAACAGTTGCTACTATAGCTAGGTAGGCTGTCTGTTTCGGCAGCGACTCCGTTCTGCTGCCCTCTTCGCTCTGGGCTATTTGACCCAGGGCAAGAAAAAGGGGGGGGGGAGGGTGTTCCCTTGGGTCACCTGTTTTACTATGAAAACAAGGGGATACCTCCTCCGGAGTTAGTAATTCTGAGCTGTTACTGGGATGGCTTTTTAGTGAGAAGTTTATGTTTTAAAAACTCATTCAGGTCTTAGTTTTTAAAGTATAGCTTTTGAATATAGCACGTGTCAAACGGACGTTATTATACATTCCTCAGACACTTTTAAGGAGTATAAAGAGTCTCTATTCTCTAGACTTACATTATTTATTGGCTTACTTTAAAAATTATTAGTATAAGGATTATACCAGATATTAATAGAGTACATGGATGTATGATGCTCAATTTTGCAAGGTGTTGTATCTTTCTAATTTAACATAAATAAGAAAGATACATGTAAGGCCTAATTCTTCTTTTTCCCTAGAGGGGATGACTCTATTTTATATAATTGAGCGTATTCCAACTTGCTCTATGTCCTAGGCCCTCCAGCCTTTTTACTATTCAGCTATGTCTGGGTCATTGGTACAGTATAAAAATGTTAAAAAAATTATAGTAATTTATATATTTTTTATCCTTACCAATGACCCAGGCGGGGATGGCCCTCCCAGGAGTTGGGAACTCATACCTCCCCGCTGAGTACATAGCGCTTACCAGGCACTGGTTATAAGAATGATTAATGGCGCCAATTTCGGAATGTCCTTGACACTGCGCATGCGCAGGAGAGGTGAAGTGTGGAGGGCCATTCAGGACATGTTTTCTTTGGTTTTAGATGCAAATTTTGGGGATTGGGGGGCAAAATTTGTGTTTGGCCCTATATTTTAAGAGTTAGCACCAGCTATGTCTGGGTCATTGGTAAGTATAAAAAATATATAAATTACTATAAATTTTTTAACTTTTTGAAAAATTTCAACAAAACCATATCATGTGACCCCTCTTTGGAACGATAATGAACAGCTTGTCCTTTGTAGATTGGGGCCCACAGCAGCCCACAGAGGTTTAAATTGGTGGTACCAGTTTAACCCTTTACCTAACATGAAAAGCAGACGACACTTGCCCAATGATATTTAAAATAATAAATTTTGTAATCGTCTGCTTTGGGTAAAGGGTTAAAATAATAAATTTTGATAACAGTAATTAAATGATAAATAAATCACCAGCTCAACGAAGTAAATTAGACTAGACCATTTATTGCCATGATGATATTTCTGTATGGATCTTTCATGTATTAAACATGAAAAATGAAACACAGAAACACACAGCTGAAATACTACTACAGTTAAAACTAAAAGTCTTGTCACGAACAGCGCGCTTATCTAGACTTAATTGCGTGTAGGAATTGTGCGCAATTGCCATAACGAATGGCATCCGAGCATGGCAGTTTCTTCTGGTTACTCATAGCAAACACAGGCAATGTTTCTGCCAATGGACCTCCGGGTTACGAGGAGGTCCATTGGCAGAAGCATTGCTTGTGCACAAAACATGTATAGAATGCGATAGCCTTACTATGGTCATAACGCGTAGATTAACGTGCAGATCGCTGTACTATATATGCGCATTTCATGACAGGATTTCTACTTTTAACTGTATAAACTTCAGTGGTTATAGTACAAGCAGAACAATGAATGGGGATTAGATCATGCCCAGTGCAAGAACACAATACCATGACATCATCTTCATTCATAAAAATTCAATTCAAAAATGCTGAATGAATGTCAAAACCGGTGTTGTTAAAAACTCGACACTATCCCTTCCTTATGTGAATAAGTCCAGAAATATATTGTAAAATAAACTAGTTATTACCACCATGTGGGTTTCTGGATGGTGTATCATTTCATGTTTGGAAACATGCCTGAAAATAAGCAGTCTGACATTTGCAAAATGAGGTCCCCAGAGGGTGAATTTGATAATACTATCCCATACAGTGGGCCACTTTTTCCTCTGGGTATCTCTTTCTGTTTAGTTTTGAGACCCTGATTCAAACTGTGGTTCACAGAGGGTAAATTTAGTGATGCTACCCTGCTGTGCAGAGTAGCATCACTAAATTCACCCTCTGGAGACCTCATTTTGCAGATGACAGTCTGCTTATTTTCTGGCTTGTTTGGAAATGAAATGAAATTAATACCATTATTCAATAAAAAAAAATATCCAATTAGTGGACTTGACTGAATTTTGTAACAAAGACATGCTGGTCATTACACCTGTCTCAAGGGCGGTGTAATAATGGGAGGATGATAGATGTCAAATAGCATGATGTTTGCTTTAAAATTAAATTACCTAGTTTGTGAGGTAGCACATGTTCGTGTGGTTACTACAAAGGCTCTATCCACAAATTAGGTAGTGCACATTTTGCAATTACATTTCTCCACTAATAACAATGGTTTGATGTGGCATTCAACAGGACAGCATTATCAGATTGGCCTTTGGACAAAAACAGTTCTGATCACTTACTGAGTGTTCCTTGTGCAGTTGCTCATTCAATGTTAGACAGTATTTATGCCTAGGTTAGCATTTTTGAAAGACTGTACTTAACATGACTAAAGGACTCATTATAAAATATTTTTTGAATAACTTGAAATCTTTGTTTTCATGCTTCAAAAAACATACTTTATAACCCCTCATTGGAACAAGATCGACAGGTGCATTCTAATGAGTTGTCAAAAGCTATGTTTTGGAAGAAAAGATGGAAAAGTAATCAAATATTAATGACAATTTATTTGAATTGTGATGACTGGATATAGCTGTCATGTTAGGTAATGGGTTAGAGAAAATGATAGATTAACCCTGAAGGGCCTGGACAATTGTCCCGAATTCACACCTGACTGGAGCCTGTACACATCCAGTGGCTTAACAGTGATTTCTAGTCAAGTCTTGGCTGTCTTTATAGGCAGCCAAGACTTGACTAGAATCAACTGCCTATATAATTTGTTTATTGTCTGCAGGACTTACTCATGATGACATGTTAAGAGCACCTGTTCTGAGGTCATAAAAGTCGCAAATAGGCCTTTAAGGGTTTACCCTTAAGGGCATAAATCTGACTTTCAGGCTTGTCATTTTGAAAATTGCTGGAGGGCCATTATGGTTTGCCTCAAATCACCCTGGGAGGGCCATTTTGGGTTTGCCTAAAATGACACCAGGAAGGCCATTTATGGTTTGTGGGGGCCGTTTTGTTACAGCCTGCTGGGTAGACAACTAATAACATTTTAAGGTACATGGTTTGTGCAATTATGATGGTCGTCATCATGTAATATATAGAAGCAGGCTTGAATATTTGGATACAAGATACCAGGTTACCCATGACACTAACAGTGAGTGTTTTAGTTATCTTGCAACCAAATAACCAAGCCTGTATCTATTCATTACATGATGACTGTACAAGCCAGTGCACTGTGCATACTGCCAGACGCCGATAACTTGGGGAGAATCAATCAGATTTGGGGGACGAATCATTCCAGCTTTGATTTTGGGACGAAACGTCCCAGGCGAATCGTCTGGGGGTCGAACTGGCTTGGGGATGATATGTCCCATAATCACATGTGACACGAGAGTTGTCACAGTCTGATGTATAATTTAATAACTATTTACAACTTTGGAATTGGCAGACCTCTCGCTCGTATTTGGAAAATTGCTTACTGTCTTTGGGTGACTGAGTCAACGTCACACTACAAACTTCACAAATTGCGCTTTGTTACCTCTTCAATCCGCGAAAATTGCCATTTGAGACGGCCGATTTTGAGGTGCCTTCGACTGAGTTAATGGGCCACAGAAATCCCGGTTAGGTGGACGTTTATGACAAGCTTGGACTTTGATCACTTTTTACCACAACAAAACAGATGCCCTAACACACGTCTATGGGTAAACTTGTAAGTTACATTCCATGTGCCTTGGCAGTTGTTTCGTGGTAAGTCACGGCTGCCTATATAGAAACAACTACAAAGCCACAGGATGTAGACAGTCAAAAAGTATCAAAAATGCAGAAATCTCCATTCCCTTATGAGTTGAGCTTGAAGCTCCCTTATGATCTACTTTTCTCCAAGGCATTCTCCCATCATTCCTCCAGGCAACAAAATAGTTCATTCATTATGAAGAAAAAATTATTTTTAACTGATGCTTTATGAGGGAAATATTAAAGTAAACGCATAAAGGAGTTGGTAAGATTACACAGTATGTTTTAATTACTGAACTCTAAAAATAATTTTCATTTGAGCTTGGTAGCAGGTGAGCTTTTCATATTCAGTTGTTATTTAGGAGTGTGTTATTTCTCAGTAGTTCAGAATCTGTGTAGTCTATTTTAATATTGAAAGAAATGGTCAAACTTGTGTAGCAAAAATGCCCCATACGTAGTTTCAGATTTCTTATTGCATCAAGTTCAGTGGTCTTGTTCCAACAAAGCATTTACATTGAGGAATCCCAAGTTTTATTTGGAGAGAAGGCACTCAAAAAGATAAAAATATAAGCATTACTGCATTCCAAGTCAGAAAATAAGCAGACTGTCATCTGCAAAATGAGGTCCCCAGAGGTGTGCAGGGTAGCATCACTACATTTACCCTCTCTGAACCACATTCTGAATCAAGATCACAACCTAAACAGAAAGGTACCTAGAGGATAACTTGGCCCACTTTATGGGATTGCCTCAGCAAATTCACCCTCTAGGGACCTCATTCTGCAAATGACAAATTGCTCATTTTCAGGCTTTCTGCACTCCATAAATTACATATTTGGTCAATGGTCATGTAAGTTGCTTGGGTCATCACATGTAAAATTTTGAAACAGTTCACAGAGTTGTAAGGCTTGTTTGCTATTTGGTCATACCCTCTGTTCTCATTCTCCAACATGTCAATTTTCTTTGTAACCAAAGAAGATCGACAATAAAGAACATTTCATTACATATTATATTATATTTTCTAATGTTTTTGGGAGTTTAAATTGAAAAGCAAAGGCCATGGTTTGTAGCCTACTTCTGGGAGTGGCAAAATACTGAGCAATGAACAAAACGGTTTCCATATCCTGAAAAATGGTGTTTATTTTACAGTATTGGAAAGTTAAGAAATGCTGGGTATTATTTTTGTAGCACCAGCTATATGTTGTGCACATTTTGCACCAGTCATGACTTGATTTCATGAAAAATTCAAGATATGGAAGATATAGAGTTAACCCTTTACCTAAGGAATCGTCTGCATCTGCCTGCATAATATGCAAATTCAGCCATTGAAAAAATATTATTTTTCAAAAAATTTCAACAAAACCATATCATGTGATGCCTCGTTGGAATGAGCTCTTCGAACTCGTTCCAATGAGGGGTCACATGATATGATTTTGTTGAAATTTTTTTTTAAATTTGAAAAAATGATATTTAAAATAATAAATTTTTATATCGTCTACGTTGGGTAAAGGGTTACGGCCAAAAGAATTTTATTCAAGATTTGCAACACAAGACTTGTTCTGTCAAAAGACTTTACAGTGCTTTAAAGTCAAAGTTTGACTTCCAAGATTGGGAGACACAACTTTTCTCTAAGCCACTGTTAGGGGATTTTGTCCCTGCAGGCTTATCCAAAGCCTTTCGGTTGGGGTACGGCTTCAATACAGAAAGAACTGACAAAGTGGAATTTGACTGTTATGATTTAAATCATTATTTGAAGTAAATCGTAGCATTGAAACAACCAAGCATCAGCTTGCTTGAAATATACTATGAAACTTTTATCAGCATTTCAACAGACCACTACTTCCTCCCTCACAATATTTTGTGGAGAGGAGTCCTGATTTTTAAATACTAAATTTGTCCATAGAAATATTCCATTGACTGTCATTTCTTCCTATCCATAAGTTTGTTAACTTTCTGCACACTGATGTTGAAATTTCAAAATTTCAAGAAATAAACTTCTCCCATTAGGCCTAGAAAGATAAAAATCTGTTTCTCGGGCCCTCTCACATGGTCCTTTTAGTTGCCGGATCCTCTCTTTTTATAATCAATGCAAACTTAAAAAAATGAAAATTAGATGGTTAAGCCTTCCTGCACTCAAGAGACAAAATACACCACCACCCATGCTATTCTGTAGTTTATGAGGCCTAAAACATAAAACAAACAAGAATATGAACTTTTGATGGCAAAGAAATAATTACAAAAATAAAAATAAAATAAAAAACCATGCAGTTTTACAAAAATTAGCCTGAGAAACAGATTATTATTGTTTATTTATTTATTGGTGTTTAAGGTCACATACTTATGCACAATGGCTAATCATGACCGTGACAGTTTTACGGGTGGAGGAAGCCGGAGTACCCAGAGAGAACCACCGAGCATCGACAAGCAACTGTCAGCTCCTCAACATTCTAACTCAGTTCAAGCTCCATTCAAGCAGGGTTACAGCAGTTGAAGACATATACATCATCAACGTGCAGTATGCCTTAGTACACAGCGTCATCATGCCCCCATGTAGGCAACTGGGATAAAGTGCCTTGCCCAAGGTTACAACGCGGGCCATCCCAGATGGGGCCTGAGAAACAAGATCTACTTTGTGGGACCTTATGCAACCAGAAATTTAACCAATTCAATTATTTTTTAACAGAGCTCTTATTTTGACAACAATGTGTGGTGGGTCAATTACTTCTTTATTATACCCCCACTTTCGAAGAAAATGGGGGTATACTGGATTACATGCGTCCGTCCGTCCGTCTGTGTGTCCGTGTGTGAGTCCGTGTGTGAGTCCGTCCAAAAGTATTCATAACTTAAGTAAATTATTATTTTTTATAATATTTGTTAGTCATAGGTATGCCCACACTAGTTATTTTTTTTAATTTTTTTATCAATTGTTCACTTAGAAATTGTGTCCGTCCGAGCCAAATTTTGTCTGTTCAGCCTGTATCTCAGGTATCGAATGTTCTATTGCAATGAAATTTGCCATGAACACTGCTTATGGTATAGGCTTTAAAAAAAGGATTCAACGGTATTTCTCACATTCTCCTTTTTAGAGTTATCCCTCTTTTTTGACTTAGAAATTGTAGGAAATAGACATTATTTGTCTGTTCAGCCTGTATCTCAGGTATGGGTCATCGGATTTGGGTGAAATATGGCATGCAGTTTGCCTATGACAAAGGCTTCTTCCTCATTGCATAAAACTTACAAACACCAAACAATTTACCATACCTTTTGACTTAGAAATTGTTGAAAACTTTTGAAGAAAATGGGAGGGGGGGGGATGCATACTGGATTGGGGTTATCAGATTTCAGTGAAATATGGCATGCAGTTTGCCTATGACAAAGGCTTCTGCTTCATTGCATAAAACTTCCAAACACCAAACAATTTACCATACCTTTTGACTTAAAAATTGTTGAAAACTTTCGAAGAAACTGGAAGGGGGGGGGGGGGTATACTGGATTGCATCCGTCCATCTGTGCATCTGTCCATCAGTCCATACGGGAATATTCATAAATGATATTTGTTGGTCATAGGTATGCCCACACTAGGCGGTACACCACGTGGGGGTATGCACCGGACGAAAGTCCAACTCTTGTTATCACAGGGTATTTAAAGGGACAGTGTGCTGAAAAATTAAATTTTAAAAATTTTGTTCGTCCATTCCAATTTAATACTTTTCTGAAGTGGGTGTGGTGAATAATTGGGTGCCACTAACATACAGACCTGTGAATAAGCCTTGGTGGTGCAAGAAGTAAAAGAGGGCAAAATGGAGATGTCAAGTCTGCAAGAGAATTTGGATTCAAAATTGACACATAGGTCACTTGGTCACTCCCATAACAAAGATGCATTAACCCTTTACCTAACAAATCAGCAGCACATGCCTGTGTAATTAACAAATTGAACAGTTAAAAAAAAATGTAAAACAGTTTCAGCAAAACCATAAAATTCCATTAACCCTTTACCCAACCTAATGGCCAAAACCGGACAGTGTTATTCACAAAAATCGCTAATTAATATTTTTATACTGTACCAATGACCCAGACTTAGCTGGTGCTAACTCTAACAAAACCAGGGCCAAACACAAATTTTGCCCCCCAATCCCCAAAATTTGCATCCAAAACAAAAAGAAATCATGTCCTAAAGGACCTCCATACTACGCCTCTACTGCGCATGCGCAGTGACGCAGACGTCCCGAAATTGGCGCCAAATATCATTCTCTGTTTGGCCCTTCATCAGTCAACATTTCACTGATCTTTGTGCTTGTAAATCTCAGTTTAAAGGATGCCAGACACGTAATTTTTGGAGAAAATGTGATTCTAAGGAGGATAGAAGGAGGAGAGGAAAAAGAAGTGACAAAAAATAATCAGGGCTGTACTTAAAATTTTTTGATGAAATTATGTTAAGTTGCCTATTTTCGAGGCATGGGCCTCTTGTTGTCATTCTTGCTAAATGTTGCACTGCTTATTCAGTTTTACCTCTCCCCTAGCCTTCTAAAGTCCCCCCTTGCAATTCTCCCATGCTTTTGGCATATTTTTGAGAAATTTCATTTCTAAAATTTCCTGGGAGAGTTGCTTGGTTACAGAATGTTTTCTGTTATTTTCCCCTTAGTTACGTTTTCACCCATGGGTGTATAACGTTTGTGTTCTGCATCTTCCATCTGATGTTCTGCAGATTCTCCCCTGGGAGTCTCTGTTTTGCATCAGATAGAGTGTAATTTGATGACTGATTCCGGGCCAGTTTTTTCAGTGCCTGGAGTCATGTTTTCTGGTGTTTTTACACTGTTTGTTTACATTGGCAACAGCCTTTTTTGAGGGGGGCTGTTTGCCTTTGCTGTAGTTTATCTCACTATAAGATACATTTATATTATCCGTAAGTGTCTCATTAATTATTTAATATAAATTTAAAATTTTTGACCACACTTTGCCATCGGATCCATCGGGGCTCAATGTTACTTTCCAGCAACTCGGGCTTCGCTGAAAAAATATTTTTTCAAAATTATTTTGATTTGCAATTGTTTTTTCATTTATTAATGGATCATGTTATTATGTATCTTTGTGTCAGGGGTTTTTGCGAGTAACTAGGACTTATTGTTGTTCTTTCACAATGAAGGGACGTTGTTCAAATTGTAATAGGAAGAAATCTTCCTCTGACTTTCATGATCATTGTATTAATTGTAGTCAGTGTTCTCGCATTAATCCCTGTCCTATATGTGAATATTGGGATGAGAAACATTGGAAACGTGTGTCACGATATGTTGTTTCTGGAGAAAGGGCGATGCCGGCTCTTTCTCCGCAAGGTCACTGTACTCTCTCAGTTTCTATTTCAGAGGAACCAGAACAGGGTGATGTTTCCATGTTATCTTCTACAAGTGTGCGTCTGTCGTCACAAATGAATTCAGAGCTAGCGGCAAAAGTGCTCATGGAGATTAGACAAATGTCGTCCGCTAGCTCGCCCGGTGTAGCGTCCATTCACCGAATGGTTCGGCAGCCGGGTTCGTCCGATGCGGTCCAAGAGGAAGTTTTGGGTGATGCGAGCACTATAAACATAATAGATGCACACCCAGTGACGGCGGATAGTAAGCGAGAACGGAGGAAGCCTTTGAGTCCGGTTCCTAGCTCGTCCAGGTCCAGCCGGGCCGCGAGCGAGAGAGGCCCCTCTCTCGTACAACAACATCTGGGACCAGATGTTGTGGTACAAAATGTGTCTTTAGCGGAGCATATGTCCGTCGCTCGGGACGCTCTGTTGTATAAGCAGTCCACAGAGACTGTTAAGGCTTCCTCTTCTCGCGCACACGACCGCACCTTGGCTGCGTGACCGCCGATATATTACCAGCTTCGCCGATGAAGGATTCTTCGGCGACCAGGTCACACCATCCGGCAGCCAGGGATTCGAGACCGATGGACTCCGGACGTTCGCATAGGAAAAGTATGCGGGAGCCATCTGATGCGGAGCTGCCCTCGGCGAAGCAGCGAAAGACTGCGCCTCCGCAGGTCTCGACGCCGGACATTCTTGTGCAGATAGCACAGCTTATCGCAGCATCCCAGCAGCCGACAGAAACGGTGTCGGATCGAGAATTATCCGATTGCGCTGGGTCGGTACGCTCCGCCGAAGCATCGGGGGCGGACCTCCGGGAACATCATGAGGTCCGACCGGATGGTGAAAGGGATACGGATGACTTGGAGCTATCCCTTTCGGAACAACATAAAGCTTGCGTGGACTTCATTCGGCACTTTCTCCCTCAAGTTGTTCCGTCAGGCCAGACTGCTGCGGTTCCGGACAAGAGAATTATAGCGTCATTGAACTCTGAATTTTTTGAGCGGTTCAGGGACATCGCTCCCGAGTTTCCGTCGCAGTCCAATAATGTTGCAAGAACATTTGAATTATTGAACGACGCTATATTTAAACTTGCTTCCAGGACGGGGAAAGCAGGTTTTTTGTCCGCTAATACTCTCAACCTGCCTTTCATTAATGCAAGGAATAAATTCGATACGGCAGGACAGGGTATACCGAGAGTTCCTCTGCGTATGGACGACGAGGCGGAAGACTTAGAGCTATCATTACCGTCGTCGGCTTCTATTCCAACCGCGGTGTTGGAAACAGCTATTGCGTCTAACAGAGCCAATTTAGATGCCTTATCTTACGCAGATCACCTTACTAAGGCGTTATCACTGCGCCTTCAGGGGAAAGAGTTTCAGGATATACAATCCTCTTTAAGACTTCTTTCAAGGGCAGTAGCTTATTCCACGTGTAACTCCGCCCTTTCAGTGGCAAATCTGGAGTTGGTTAGACGTGACGCAGCCCTAGCTACATCCACACTAGTGGATTCTAAGGTGAAGAACTCTCTTAGAGTCGCTTCGGTCTCAGGAGAACTTCTCTTTGACGGCAAGCTTTCTGCTATTTATGATAAAATTACAAAGAAAGCTAAGGATTCTCTGTTGTTCAAATCTGCTCCTAAGAAGTCGGATACAGCAGACACGAATAAGACAGGCACTTCTGGGTCTAATGCGCCCAAGAGAGGTTCCTATAGAGGTTCCGGTGCGTCCTCTTGGTCTTATTCGAGAGACCGTCAGGATAGCGACTCTCGTTCGGGACGTCCTTCAGGCCGGGACAATCGGTCGGACGCCCCGAGGTTGACGGGGCGAGGTGCGGGCCGTGGAAGACGTGGTTTCTCCTACCGCAGGCCTCGCAGGTCCAGGAGGTGATGGCTTAAACCTCTATCGCGTTCCGGTTGGCGGAAGGTTGTCGAGCTTTTCACAAGAATGGGCGTCGATTACGGACGACCCTTGGGTGAGAGGAGTGACTTCGGAAGGTCTTAAGATATCCTTCAAACGAAAGCCTCCATTAACTCGAAGTCCAAAGTGGACTCATCTTCCGTCAAATCCGCAGAAAAGAGACGCTCTGTTATCAGAGGTGCAGTCTCTTTTAATGAAGAACGCGGTAGAGGTCGTAGAAAACCAGGAATCTCCGGGATTCTACAGCCATCTGTTTCTGGTTCCGAAACCAGACGGCTCGTTCCGTCCAGTCATAGATTTGAGCTGGATAAACAAGCTGATCGTCGCTCCGAAGTTTTATATGGAGACGATTCGATCGGTCAGAGCGAGTATTCAGGTGAACGATTATGCAACGAGCATAGATCTCAAAGATGCGTACTTTCACGTCATGGTACATCCGACATTCCGAAAGTATCTACGCTTCGCAGTCCTAGGAGTGGTGTATCAATTCCGGGCGATGTGCTTCGGATTGAATCTAGCACCCTGGGCTTTCACTCGGGTAATGAACTCGGTAATGATCTACTTCCGAGCTCATTCGTCTGCGGTAACGTCGGCCTACCTGGACGACATTCTTCAGAGGTACAGCAACGAGTTAACGCTTCAGAACGATGTTCAGAATCTTCTTCTATTGCTCCGACGTCTCGGTTTTATAGTAAATGAGGAGAAGTCGGATCTGGTGCCGTCCAAGTCATTCACTCATCTGGGAATGAGCTTCGAGACGCACAACAATCTCGTTCGTCTGCCGTTAACCAGAGCGAAATTAGTCAGTTGCTACGCTCGCTATTGTCTGCACGCAGACAAAGTCACGGCGAGAGAATTTATGAGACTGATAGGTCTGTGCGGAGCCGCCGCGGATCTCATTCCGATGGGGCGGTTACGCACACGTCCTCTTCAAATTTTCTTGACTCAGAATTGGAGTGTGAAAATTCATTCGCTCGATGTAGACGTTCTCTTGTCAGATCAAGTGAAACAAGAGATTCAGACTTGGGCAAACATTCAGTGGTTAACTCAGGGAGTTCCGCTGCAGTTGCCGGATCCGAGTTTTACCGTTATGACGGATGCCAGTCAAACAGGTTGGGGTGCATCATTAATCCCAACGGATTCGAGATGCCAGGGTCTTTGGGATCCGCAATTCCTGTGCAAGCACATAAACATCAAGGAAATGATGTCAATTTGGCTTGCGTTACGTCACTGGATGGACATTATTCGAGATGCTCATGTCCAAATCCTATCCGACAATACGACAGTAGTGGCGTATATACGGAATCAGGGAGGCACTCATTCAGTTCCGTTGTTCAATCTAACGGAAAGAATCCTGTTTGCGCTAGAACATCACGTTCTTCTTTCGGTCCGTCACATACCGGGTCGTCTGAATGTGCTAGCAGACTCCCTTTCACGAAAGGGTCGCTTGTTGCCGTCGGAGTGGACTCTCAAGAAACAAGTATTCAATCAGATTTGCTACCAATGGGAACGGCCAATGATAGACTTATTTGCGCACATCTCAACAATCAGTTTCAGACGTATGTGTCTCCGTGTCCGGATCCAAGAGCATTTGCAGTAGACGCTCTGTCGATCCCTTGGGACGGAATGATATGATATGCGTATCCTCCAGCGCCGTTAATTCAACAAGTATTGCTAAAGATAAAACAATCTCAATGCAAGATTCTGTTGGTAGCATCTCTGTCGCCACAGAGACCGTGGATAAATCTACTCAGGTGTCTGTTGTGGGACCTACCGCGGAAGCTTCCTCCACGGGAGGATCTTCTTTCGTAGGGGAAATCGCGCCATCTCCATCACAACCCGCAAGGTCTCAACCTTCACGTTTTTCCATTGTGCGGTCCTTCTTGCATGGCAAGCACTTTACAGGACGAGCAGTGGACGCGATTTCTAACTGTAGGAGGACCTCCTCTTCGCTAAACTATGCGGCTAAGTGGAAGGTTTTTCGTCGTTGGTGTAGGGATCATTCTGTAGATATATTCGATCCCTCTATACCAGACATTGCAAACTTTCTAGTATACTTGTTTGACGAAATCAAACTGCAGCCTGTTACTATAAAGGGTTATAGATCTATGTTATCTGATACCTATGCACATCATGATAGTTTACAAATTGGATCTAATGTCTCTTTATCTAAGTTGGTTAGAAACTTTTCGATAAATAGACCCAGAACTCTTAGATTAATTCCTAAGTGGAATTTAGCTTGGGTTCTTCTTAAATTGAAGGAAAAGCCATTTGAACCTCTTGGGACAGTAGATTTCAAATTCTTATCTTATAAGACAGCTTTTCTCTTAGCTTTCTCTTCTGCTAGAAGAGTCAGTGAGCTTCATGCACTATCGGTGGATGATTCTCATTATCGTAGTGTTGGGAACACTATCACCTTCACTACTAATGTGGGTTTTTTAGCTAAGAATCAGGCTCCTAATAAATATCCGGAACCTATTGTTATTAAGGCTCTTCCGTCTTCAGACGGGCGTAGGCCTTTACTCTGTCCTGTTAGAGCATTACGTATCTATAAACAGAGATCTCAGTTTATCAGAAAGGGACGGAAACGTTTCTTTCTGTCTTTGATGCCTAATAGAAAGGACATTTCAGTCCATTCTATTGCTAGATGGATTCAATTAACTATCCGTACTGCTTATGAAGATTTATCTTCTTCTCAGCAGTCTGTGCTTAAGATTTCTGCTCATGAAGTAAGAGCTCTTTCTACTTCCTGGGCTTATGCTAATAGTGTTGCTATTACAGATTTAATGAAGGCTGCTTATTGGTCTCAGCCATCCACATTTATGAATTTTTATCTCAGAAATATTGAGTCCATTTCTGGAGACCTGCATTGTTTAGGTCCGTTATCTGTTGCTCAGAATGTCGTCCACTAAACAGTTGCAACTATAGTTATGCAGGCTTTCTGTTCCGGCATTGACTCCGTCCGGCTGCCCTCTTCGCTCTGGGCTATTTGACCCAGGGCAAGGGGAAGGGGGGGGGGGGGGGCGGGTGTTCCCTTAGGTCATCTGCTTTATAGTGAAAAGCAAGGGAATGCCTCCTCCAAGTCAGTATTTCTGAGTCGCTTCCGGGATGGTTTTAAAGTGTAATATTAATGTTAAAATTCATTCATGTCTTATTTTTAAAGTGTAGCTCGGTGTGAAGCATTTGTATATGTCAAGTGTCAAACGGGCTTTAATATACAATACTCGGACACTTTTAAATGACTATAAAGAGTCTCAATTCTCTGGACTACTTTATTTATTGGCTTGCTTTAAAAATAATTAGTATAAGGGTTATACTGGATGTTAATAGAGAACATGAATGTTATTGTGCTCAGTTATTAAGGGTAGTGTATCTTTCTAATTTAATATTAAATAAGAAAGATACATGTAAAGCCTAATACTCCTTTTCTCCTTAAGGGGTTACCTCTTTACTATACAGTTGAGCTTATTGGATTTTCCTCTATGTCCTAGGCCCTCCAGCCTGTTTACTATTCAGCTAAGTCTGGGTCATTGGTACAGTATAAAAATGTTAAAAAATTTATAGTAATTTATATATTTTTTATACTTACCAATGACCCAGACGGGGATGGCCCTCCCTGGAGTTGAGAACTCTTGCCTCCCCGCTGAGTACATAGCGCTGACCAGGCACTGCCAGTAAGAATGATATTTGGCGCCAATTTCGGGACGTCTGCGTCACTGCGCATGCGCAGTAGAGGCGTAGTATGGAGGTCCTTTAGGACATGATTTCTTTTTGTTTTGGATGCAAATTTTGGGGATTGGGGGGCAAAATTTGTGTTTGGCCCTGGTTTTGTTAGAGTTAGCACCAGCTAAGTCTGGGTCATTGGTAAGTATAAAAAATATATAAATTACTATAAATTTTTTAACTTTCATTATTTTTTTCATTTTTTGTCTCAAAACGTAGGTTATGACCCCTCTTTGGAATGAGCTCATCGAGCTCGTTCCAATGAGGGGTCATAATGTATGTTTTTGAGACAACAAATGAAAAAAAATAGTTATTCAAAAATTTTTTTTGCAAGTATTTTCTGCTTTTCATGTTGTGTAAAGGGTTTATTTATTTATTTATTTATTTATTTATTTATTGATGTTTAAGGTCACATATTTATGCACAATGGCTAATCATGACCGTGACAGTTTTACGGGTGGAGGAAGCTGGAGTACCCGGAGAGAACCACCGAGCAACGACGAGCAGCTTCCAGCTTCCCAACATCGTAACTCCGCACTGCAGCACAGGCAGGGTTAGATTGGTTGAAGACATGCGTACCATCAACGTGCAGTACGCCTTAGTACACGGCGGCATCGAGCCCCCACGTGGGCAATGGAGATGAAGTGTCTTGCTTAAGGACACAACGTGGTTGCCGCAGGTAGGATTTGAACCGAGGACCTCTCGGCTTGCAGTCTGCACCTCTCCATACTGAACCACCGCACTCCCCTGGTAAAGGGTTAAGTCGAGTATATTGTATTATAGGTGTTCAGATTCTTAACTACTGGGATCTTTAGCATGTGTTAATTTATGTTGTATAATTTATTATAATACTTTTACAGTTGGGGAGAAAATTGAAAGCAGACAGATAGGTAAATAGTGTATATTAATAGTCTGGTGAAATTTAATATCAAGCTATTGTAATATATTTTTTATTTATGAGAGTATTTTATTTTTTTTTTTGTAGACAACTTTTCTGGTAGTGTTTATTTTCAGTTTTCTTTGCCTATTTTTAATCAAATATATTGGTTCATCAGAGTTTATTAGCATACAATATTCAAAATGAAATATCCATTATATTAGAGAATGAAGCATTTGTACCTCATATTTATCCAGTGCCAAGATCCGTTTTAGCCAGAATAATCCTTTGTGGAATTTTAGGAAAGTTTTATTTTATTCTCTTTTGACCACTTCACAGGCTCCAGTGACTTGTTCTTTGTTATAAGGTTTCATTTTAATCTTAAATTAATATTAGGATAAAAAAAGCAAAGCAGAATAGATTTTTGTGCATCAAAGGCAAACAGATATATGCTATAGGGTGGATCAGACAACTTCTTACCTAGTTCAAGCGCAAGTGAAAAATAAAACTTTCAGGTCCACACTTATGAGATAATTCCCGATACTGACTAAAATAGAGTAGATTTTCTTTTTGTTATATGCTATGAGACATTTTATTACACAGTATTCAGCCCAATCCGACCCCAAATGCGTATGTTTCAAAACAATAACAAAGATTGGCTGATCTTTCCTTCAAGGCGACATCATGCACTGAAGTGCGGCGTCATTTAGGAAGCTACTGAGGCATATTTCTTGATATCCATTGAGTCGATGTATATTGAGAAATATCTTTCAGATAATTTGTGATAATTCACAAGCTAGCATACAATGAAGTGCCATATACCCTGCTGAAACACCATGTAACTAATAGTGCACAATCAATTGCTGAGCAGTAATCAATACAGGAAGATATAAACTGGCTAAAATTGATCTTGGTACAAATCATATCCAATATATACACTGAATGTAATGTAATTGAATGACATGTATGTAAGTCTGATGCAGTATTCTTTCATTTTACATATATTTACAGTCATCTGCATTTATTTAAGTTATGTCTTCTGATGAATGCATGAATATATAACAGTTGAAGTTTGTATGGTTAGCAAGCCAGAAAATAAGCAGACTGTCATCTGCAAAATGAGGTCCCCAGAGGGTGAATTTAGTGATGCTACCCTGCACAGCAGGGTAGCATCACTAAATTTACCCTCTGTGAACCTCAGTCTGAATCAGGGTCTCAAAACTAAACAGAAGAGGTACCCAGAGGATAAATTGGCCCACTGTATGGGATAGCATTATCAAATTCACCCCCTGGGGACCTCATTCTGCAAATGTCAAGACAGCTTATTTTCAGGCCTGATGGTTAGTCATTCCGTGAATGAACAGATAATTTTAATCATTTATCTTTATCAAAATAGAATTCAAGTTGATTTTCTGTTGTTTTAATTCTTACCAGATATAACTAATATTTTTTCCAATATCACTTTTATATTTCTTTCTTGAACATCTCTTATGATCCTTCATTATAACAAATACATCACTGAGTGGTCGCATTTCAAAAAGGGAGAGAAATTATAAGTTTAATATTTGTTTTTTTGTTTGTTTTTGTGCCTATTTTGAGGTGAATTTATTCCATCTTGTCAGATAAAAGTTGAACATCCATTAATGAAATACATGTCCAATTTCCTTTTTTAACTCACCTGACTGAAAATCAGTTGGAGCTGTTGCCATCACTTGTTTTCCGTCATCGGGCAACCATTAACTTTTGAAACTTTCTTCTTCTTCAAAACCACTTGGCCAAATTCAAACCTATATTGCACAGACCATCTTTGGAGTATAGCCTTTGAACTTTCTTCGAATGAATATGCTGCCATCTTCGGGCTGTGGTTAATGCCCCAAAAGCCTAAAAATCTTCTCATGAACCACCAGAGAGAATGCCTTGATATTTCAGTCCATTCTATTGCTAGATGGATTCAATTAACTATCCGTACTGCTTATGAAGATTTATCTTCTTCTCAGCAGTCTGTGCTTAAGATTTCTGCTCATGAAGTAAGAGCTCTTTCTACTTCCTGGGCTTATGCTAATAGTGTTGCTATTACAGATTTAATGAAGACTGCTTATTGGTCTCAGCCATCCACATTGGTATGGAAATTTCTTTGGTGGTGAAGATTAAATTTTGTTCAAGGCAAGTTGGTAAGTTAATATTCAGGCTCTCTGTGAGAGTATGCCCATTTTGGGCTCCATCCAAAATTGGTATTTCAAGAACCGATGGGCTGATTCAAACCAAATTTGACATATAATATAATTGGGTCATCATAAGGTCGTGAGCCCCATGGAAACCCCAGGAGCTGAAAATAGAAAAAAAATTCAAATGTGCATATTTCAGAAACTGCACAGACCAGAATATTGTTTTCTGTTATGCAGCTTCTTAAGGACTAATGGAATCAGATGGACCAAAAAAATTGCTGTGAGTTTTGTCATGGGGTGCCATATGGCGAGGCCTATTTTAACATTGTTGGCAATGGGAAAATGCTGAGTCAACATCTATCTTGTGCTCCATCAACTAAGTATCCTTCTTCAGAACCTTTGGGCCAAATCTAAACTAATATGATACAAAATATCTTTGTGGAGTATTCTCTTCTGAGTTTTTTCCCCAAAAGTTACTACTCCCCTTAGGGCTGGGATTAATGCCGAAAAAGCCAAATACAATTTTAAAATGTTTTCCTGAACTGCCACAAAGAATGCTTTGATATTGGGTATGAAAACTTCCTTTGGTGGTGGAGATTGATATTTGTTCAAGGCAAGTTGGTAGGTCAATTTTTGAGCTCTCTGTGTTAGCATGCCCATTTTGGGCTCCATCCAAAATTTCTGTTTCTTGAGCCGATGGGCTGATTTGAATCAAATTTGACACATAGTATAAGTAGGTCTTAACTACTTGATACATGCTCCCAAATATTTTTTGGCTGCCCCATTGGAATCCCAGGAACTGAAAATAGAAAAAATTCAAATGCCCATATTTCAAAAACTCCATGGACCAGAATATTGTTTTTAGTATGAGGCTTCCTTTGGACCATTGGAATCAGATGGACCAAGGAAATTGCTGTCTATTTTGTCATGGGGTACCATATGGATATGCCCATTTTAACACTGTTGACAGTGGGGAAATGCTGGGTCATAATCTTTCTTGTGCTCTGTCAAGTAAGTATTCTTCTTTAGAACCTTTGGGCTAAGTCCAAACTAATTTGGTATAAAGCATCTTGGTGGAGTCTACTCTTCTGATTTTTTTCCCCAAAAGTTACTTTTCCCCTTGGGTTTGTGTTAATGCCCCATAAGCCTAAAATGCTTTAAGAATCATCTTTTCATAAGCCACGCACAACAATGCTTAGATTTATGTTATGGACTTTCTTTAGTGATGCAGATTCAAGTTTTTTCGAAGGAACTCAGTAGGTCAAAATTTGGGCTCCCTATGGGAGGAATTTCGGGTTCTACTCAAAATTTCTATTTCCTGAACCAATGGGCTGATTTAAATAAACGAGATTTGTCATATAGTATAACTGGGTCATAAGTACTTGATTTATAATTGAAAAAAGTTTTTTTGGGGGGGGGTTGTGGGGGGGGGGGGGCAGGAGGGAGAGGGTGTTTTAGAGAGAACCACAGAAGTTAAAAACAAACAAAAATTTTCATACAGACATTTTTTGAGACTTCACAGACCAGCAGAAATGAATGGCCAAAAAAATCATCAAAATCGGTTATGGATCCTCAAGGGTTGAAGGGGGAATAGTTATTTTAAAGAATCGAAAAATATATATTTTAGAATGTTCTGGTTCACAATAGTATTGTTTAGTATAAAATGTATCGTTCAAAAGCTGCTCTATGCTTTACACAAAAACATTTTTTTTTTCCTATTCTTTTCATCCCATAACATGAGTACTCATTGGAACATAATCATCCGGTTCAGTCAAGTTAGGGGCATAAGCTGTTATTGAAGCAAAAAATGAATTTTGGTTGTGCTGCAAACATCATCCTCCCATTGAGTTAGGTAAATAATAAAAAGGAGATTTCATACATAACCAATACACAATTGACAAGTCAGAAATTTATAAAATGTGTCAGCAATGGTTTGAAGCAGATAAATATTTTTGTAGTTAGGAGGGGTTGTTGATTAACCAGGTGGAATAAAGTAATGGAAATCTAAACTCTTCTGTTCATTTTATGAAATGGCTGACAATCAAGAATGACCATATATATTATTACCATATTGTCACAAGATAATCGTATCAAGAGTACTTTACATGTATTTTTTGTTTGTTTGATGATTGCATGAATACTTGTTATATATTACGGAAGGCTAAAAAAGAAGCAAGCATGCAGAGATAAATGTTTAATCGGAAATGATTTGACGGTTCGTTCCTTCAAAAAGAATCTATCCCTATTACTTTCTGGTTTCATTTTGAAGTATTATTAATCAAACAATCGACAAATGAAGATTTTGTGTGTGTGCTGATTAGAAGTTAAATTTTTAGCTCATCTTGACAAAGTCAAGCTGAGCTAATCTCATCGCTCTCCGTCCATCGTCCGTCGTCAGTCAACACCATGTTTTGACCTTCTCCTCTAAAGCCACTGGGCCAATTCAAGTGAAAGTTTGTGTGAGTGATGGTCCCAAAGGGGCATTTCATTTTTGTTCAACTCAGCATGGCCAGCCCCATAGGGAGGGAGTGGGGGAAAATGCTCCAAAATATTTGTAAAATCTTCTTCTCAAGAACTACTGTGTACAATGTCTTGATATTTGCAATGGAGCTTCCATATGAGGTGTAGAATCAAGTTTGTTCAAACGAAGTTCGTGAAGTGATATTTGGCTTTGTAATAGGAGGGGTAAGATTTTTGGCCCCGCCCAAAATTTCTATTTTCTGAACCGATGGTCCGGTATGAACCAAATTTGGTTTGTGGTAGTATTGGGTCATAAGTACTTGACCCATGCAAAAAAAATAATTCCCGCATCCCCATGGGAACCCTGGGAGCTAAAAATAGAAATATTTTCAAATGCCCATATTTCCCAAACCCCACGGAACAGAGAGCTTTTATATGGTATGAAGTATCCTTATGACCAGTAGAATTGAATGGTAAAAAAAATTGCCATCGGTTATGTTAGGGTGTTCTGTAATGGGCATCGAAAAAATACTGAGTCAGCATATTTGCAAAAATTTAAAAAAATCTTTTCTCCAGAACCAATCATCAGAATCATCAGAATCTTTTGATATTTGGTATACAGCATTCCTAGGGGGGTCAGATAAAAGTTTGTTGAAATAAAGCTCATTGGTTCATATTTGGGCTCTCTACAGGAGCCCGAAGTTTTAACATAGGGTAATATTCTTTAAAAATCTTCTTCTTCAGAACCACCAGTCAGAATCTTTTAATATTTGGTATACATCATTGTTATGAGGGTCAGATTCTAGATTGTTCAAACCAAGTCCCTAGGTTAATATTTGGGCTTCCTACGGAAGCCCAAATTTTATCTTTGTTCAATATGGAAGGTAATTTAAAAAAATCTTCTTCTTCAGATCCATTAGTCAGAATGCTTTGATATTTGGTATGCAACATCTCTATGGGGGTCAGATTCAAGTTTGTTCAAATCAGATCCCCAGGTATATATTTGGGCTCACTATGGTAGCCCAAATTTTTACTTAGTGCAATATGAGGAAATTTCTTTAAAAATCTTCTTCTTCAGATCCACCAGTCGGAATGCTTTTATATTTGGTATACAACATCTCTAGGAGGGTCAGATTCCAGGTTGTTCAATTCGAGTGCCTAGGTTAATATTTAGGGTCCATATGGGAACATGAAATTTAACTTAGTACAATATGAGGGAATTTCTTCAAAAATCTTCTTCTTCAGATTCACTTGTCAGAATGCTTTCACATTCGGTATACAACATCTCTAGGGGGGGGGGGGGGGGGGGGGGGGTCAGATTCAAGTTTGTCCAAATCGGATCCATAGGTTAATATTTGGGCTCGCTATGATGGCCCAAATTTGAACTTAGTGCAATTCGAAGAAATTTCTTTACAATTTCTCTTCTTCAGATCCAACAGTCAGAATGCTTTCATATTCGGTACACAACATCTCTAGGGAAGTCAGATTTAACTGTGTTCAAATCAAGAGCCTGGGTTAATATTTGGGCTCTCTATGGGAGCCAGAATTGGCCATTTTGCTGAAGAATTAAAAATTTTGTATTCAGTACCCTCTATAGGTACTAAGATTAATCCACATAGGTTGTATCAAGGGGCTTCATAGGGGAGCTCTACACTTTACTTATGATCAACTGAAGAAAAGGCATGATGCCCAGATTATTTTTGTCACTCCTGAGGGACTCAAGGATTGACAGTGTAGCCTATGGAGATGGCTTGCTAAATGTAGACTCATTCTTGGACTCTGTTTAATTTGTGTTCTGTACAAGATGAGCGCTTCAGGCCCCGTGGGGCCTCTTGTTTTCAACAGGACTGAGGAAGGAATTTTGTATTGTTATCCCAATGGGAATAATTAGTTGCAGTGAATTGCAGGTGTAAGCTGATTGTTTGGGGTTTTTTTTACAATATTTCAAACTGATCAAAAATAATACTAGTCTATCCTCTTTCAAGGACAACCATTTTTAGTGGTCATGCCGAATTTAGATTTCTTCATTTCAAATTGAGTTTATTGGTTGCTAATGAAGTAATATCTCGGTGAAGTTTGTAAATAATTTTTTGGGGATGGCGGCTTCTTTTTAAATATGTTACCCTTTAAGATCCTGGACAATTTTGACAAATTCAGGCCTGCTCAAATTACAACTTAACGTTACCCGAGGAATGGTTATCTTAACCTTTCAGAAAATCTGTTTCAGATTATTTAAGCAAGGGAAAGGCCTTAAAAATGCAGGAGGGCTAAAAATCACTCTCCTGCAAGGCCAAGGGGAAAGATTATCTCTCCCCAAACTTCAAAAAGTTGAAAGTGGCAAAACGAAGTTTTACCACTACTAAATTCTGCCTAGTGGACTTTGTACATTTTATTTAGTGCTCCTAAATGTGTTGGTGGAGGGGGGGGGGTGGACAGTGTAGCCATCTATCAGATGGCTACACTGTCCACCCCCCCCCCCCCCCCCCCCCCCCCACCAACACACACATACACACACACACACACCACTGGGCAAGGCCCGGTTGTGTGAGAGGAGCAGTGTGACCATCTTACAGAGATCACTAACAAGGCAGAGATTTGAAAAGGTGTGGGTTTTAGGAATAGGCTGTTATAGTAATCATTTTCTAAGACCAGGAGAGCTAGTTTTTGCTCTCCTCAATTTTTTCTGAGGCAGGCAGTTGGTGAGCAAATAAGTCACTCACCTGAAAATGACAGGCCATTGAAGGGCAGTAAGTGTTACCTTGTCCATCCAGCTGTCTGTCTGTCAGTCTGTCTGTCCTGATACCACCTGTATCTTCGGGATGGTTGATATTTCAATTTTTTTGTTTAACTGGACAAAGTCAAGATATGCTATTGCCATCACGCATGCGAAAGTCTGTAAGTCTGTTCACATTTTCTTTAGCACAGGCTACACCCTGTAGGTCTTGTCCAATCATCACTAAATTTCATGTGCAGGTTCGAGGTCATAACTAGATGAGAATGCCCCATTTTGGTCACGATAGGTCAGCTGTTTATGCAGCACGGTTTTGAAACCCAAAAACCTTTAGCACAGTCTACAGGTCATATTTGAGAAGGGATTTCATTGTAACTTGGTAGGATGACTTGGTATGTTGTCTAGATGAGACTGTCCTATTTTGGTCACGATCAGTCAGAGAGTTACCACCACTTGGATTTGTGACCTAGATTCCTTTAGCACTGTCTACAGGTCATATTTATGAAGGAATTTTGTTGTAACTTGGTAGATTGACTTGGTATGTTGTCTAGATGAGACTGTCCTATTTTGGTCATGATCAGTCAGGGCATTACCACCACTTGGACTTGTGACCTAGATTAATTTAACACTGTCTACAGGTCATATTTATGAAGGAATTTCATTGTGACTTGGTAGGATGACTTGGTATGATATCTAGATAAGACTGATTTTGGTTGCGATTGGTCAACCATGACCACTGGACAGGCACATGACCTTTAGTAAAGTCCATGAGTAGAGTCAGCAGACCCCTGCGAATATTCGATTGTTCGAGTCGAAGTCAAGTCGATCAACAAATTCGAGTCGAATTCGGATGGAAAATACAATCACGAATTTAAATAACAAATATGAAAAACAAATATTAATAAATGTCTTGGTATACGTACATTTGTAAATTTAATACTGGCTAAATTGTCAAAACAGTGTGAGGAATTGAGCGCGAACCGCAAGCACACATCAACATGGAACATACAGTGTTACCAATGTCATTTGAAATTAGGCATTTCATGTTATTCCAAATGACATCGGTAATATGCTCATATTTTAGTGGACAAACAAAACCACGGCTTCATACACATGTAATACAATCATGTAAGACTTCGTACAAAACCCAAACAACAGGGACTACATCTCGCCTTTGGTACACTTCAGTAAGAAGTATCCATTGCTTCATGATAAGGCAAGATCAGACGATGCCAAGCTTAATGTCAAGAAGGGTGCGAAGCAATCACAGGTACATACAGATTCTTTGTCCCCTATTCGACCATGCGTTCAAGTATGCTGCATTGTTAACATACAAACTGTTGAATGTTAGCATGAATATGTGGATATCCAGGATAAATCATCAGTACAATGCCAAAACAATAATAATGTGGCTATTTTAAACTGGAAATACGAAACCGTACTTGGACACCTGTTTTCTGCTAACTTGGTTTGAATTCGATGTTCGGTCGACTCGAACATTTTTTGGCAAGTATGAGTCGAAAGTCGAGTCGAAAAACAATTCCTATCTACGAAGGGATTTCATAGTAGCTTGGTAGGATGACTCATTTTGGAATGATTTTACTGTAACTTGGTAACTTTGGTTGACATACATTAACTCTGAGGGCCACATCAACTCAGGTCTCAATTCTTTAGTACAGTCTGCACCTCAAATTATTCTTGTTGAAAACATAGCATTTAGGGTACAGAACTTAACATATTCTCAATTATCATGATTCTTGTTTTATTTCATAATCCTTTCATAAACATTGAACATTATCCTTTTCATCAAACACTACACACAGTCAAGTTAAGCTGCAGTGTCATTGTCACTTTCTTTTTGCATCAAAACAGGTGTCCCAACATGCAGTTTTGGAGTAAGCTTGCAAGTTACATTTGAAGTGCCATTGCAGTTGTTTCTAAGCAAGTCTTGACTGCCGACATAGGCAGCCAAGACTAGCCAAGAAACAACTGCAAAGTTATAGGATGTGGATTGTCAGAATAAAGCAAAAATGTTTAAAAAATCTCCAGGTCCTCAATGGTTAATTGAATAACCCTGTTAATTGAATATAATTTTCAAACACCAAACCATTTACCTTACCTTTTGTACAAATTTTACCTAGTAATTAATTGCATATAAGTTTTACAGTAAACTCCTTATAATTGAATAAAAAATCATGTAATATGTTTCACCACTGGGAATCCCTTAAAATGGAGTAGTGCTTGTTTACTGTGGTGAAAAAGTTCTTCTTTTCTAGAAAAATAGGACCCAGTTACTAATGCCTGGGGTAGTGGTCCTCAAAAGTGTGCCAAATATGTATAAACAATAGACTAAACTTGACCTCATAACTATGTTGCGGTTATGATGTCATAGATGTTGAATGTGACCTTAAACACCAATAAATAAATGAATCCTTTGTAATGTATTGAGAAATTCCACATGTATTTCCCATTTTCACAAACCTATTTTGCCTCAGTACATCCAATACTTTCATTCATCTATTATATCATGCTTGACAGTGCCTCATGATCTCTGTCAAAAAATATATAATTGAATAAAAGCTTTTCTTTATCTCAAGTATACAGAAAAAATTGCCAAATCCCTATTAATTGAATACTCCTGTTAATTGAATAATTCTCATTAGCAAAGTGGCTATTCAATTAACTGGTTGAGTGCTAGTAGCCACTAGCAGGACATTAAAAAAAATGAGGGTACAAGAACAAAAGCCAATGGAAATCGCTGATGAGCAAACTTTCGTTAACAATTTATATGACTGCTATGGTCCCACTTAATAGTGATGATACATTGTAACTGTGGTCACCCTGCATTGCCGGTCACAAAACCAGGCCTTGCCATTTGAAAATCACAGGCATGTGGCATGCCTCGCACCTGAAATAAAGTTTGCGTGTGCGATTTGTTCTCACGGGTATGAATTTGAAGTGAGGGACGATTGTCATTGATATTTGTTAAGAATTTTCCAACCAGTTTGTAAATTGTAGTTAGGCATAATTAACTGTATTAGCAAAGATCATCTTACCTTGATTGGCTTGAATTTGATGTGATCATAGGGTGAATATGTACTCCTAATTTTTTTAGTATCTTTTTCTGCTCTTTGCTGAGACAAATGTCACAAACAGTTCCACATTTACATTTACCTATTCCTCGCCATGAAATTTCTGACGGGAATATGTTGCGGGTCATGAAAGTGGTGTGGTAAGAAATTATTATATGCCCCATTGACCAAGAGCCCCTCATCTTGACATTGACCATTGAAAAACAAATTTTAAAATGCAAAATTTTAAAATAGTTTTTTTTTATGACAAACATTCATACTTTCAAACAGTTCAATAAAATCAAAACATGTTTTTAGCTTAACTTGACAAAGTCAAGATAAGCTATTGCCATCACACGTGCAGAAGTCTGTTAGTCTGTGAGTCTGTTAGTCTGTGAGTCTGTTCACATTTTCCTTTAGCATGGGCTACACCCCGCAGTTCTTGTCTGATCATCACGAAATTTCATATGCAGGTTTGGGGTCATGTCTAGATGAGAATGTCCCCTTTTGGTCGCGATCGGGCAACTGGTATGGCTGCTCGAGCCCAAAACCTGAAAACCATTAGCACAGTCTACAGGTCGTATTTATGAAGGGATTTCATTGTAACTTGGTAGGATGCCTCTGTATAATGCCTAGATGAGAACGTCCCCTTTTGGGCATGATCTGTCAACCGTGATGGCTGCCCAAGCCCGAAACCCAAAAACTTTTAGCACAGTCTGCAGGTCCTGTTTAATATGGAGGGATTTCATTGTAACTTGGTAAGATGACTCCTTATGATCTCTAGATGAGAATTTCCCCATTTGGGTGTGATCTGCCAACCGTGACGACTGCCCGAGCCCAAAACCCGAAAACCTTTAGCACAGTCTACAGGTCATATTTATTGAGGAATTTCATTGTAATATGGTGGGTTGACTTCATATAATGTCTAGATGAGAAAGAAAGTCCTCTTTTGGACGTGATTGGACAACTGCGACGGCCACAGGGGCCCGAAGCCTGAAAACCTTTAGCACAGTCTACAGGTCATATTTATGAAGGGATTTCATTGTAACTTGGTAGGATGACTCTAAATAATGTCTAGATGAGAATGTCCCATTTTGATCGCGATCATTCATCCTTGGTGGGTGCCCGAGCCCAAAAACCTTTAGCATAGGCAAAAGGTCATATTTATAGAAGGATTTCATTGTAACCTGTTAGGTTGACTCCATATAATCCCTAGATGATGACATCCCCTTTTGGTCGTGATTGGTCAACTGTGATGGCTACAGGTGCCCGAAGCCCGAAAACCTTGAGCACAGTCTACAGGTCATATTTATGAAGGGATTTCATTGTAACTTCGTAGGATCACTCCAGATGATGCCCAGATGAGATTGTCCCCTTTGGTTGCGATCATTTAATCATGATGGCTGCCCAAAGCCCAAAGCCTGAATACCTTTAGCACAGTCTACAGGTCATATTTATGAAGGGATTTCATTGTAACTTGGTAGGTTGACTTCATATAATGTCTAGTTGAGAACGTCCCCTTTTGGACACGATTGGGCAACTGTGACGAGTATAGGGGCCCGAAGCCTGAAAACCTTTAGAACAGTCTACAGGTCATAATTATGAAGGGATTTCATTGTAGCTTGGTAGGATGACTCCAAATAATGTCTGGATGAGAACATCCCCTTTTGGTCACGATCATTCAGCCTTTATGGCTGCCCGAGCCTAAAGACCTTTAGCATAGCCTATAGGTCGTATTTTTGGAAGGATTTCATTGTACCTTGTTAGGTTGACTCCATATAATGCCTAGATGATGACATCCCCTTTTGGTCGTGATTGGTCAACTGTGATGGTTACAGGTGCCCGAAGCCTGAAAACCTTGAGCACTGTCTACAGGTCGTATTTATGAAGGGATTTCATTGTAACTTCGTAGGATCACTCAGATGATGCCCAGATGAGATTGTCCCCTTTGGTTGCGATCATTTAATCATGATGGCTGCCCGAGCCCAAAGCCCGAAAACCTTTAGCACAGTCTACAGGTCATATTTATGAAGGGATTTCATTGTAACTTGGTAGGTTGACTTCATATAATGTCTAGATGAGAACGTCCCCTTTTGGACACGATTGGGCAACTGTGACGGCTACAGGGGCCCGAAGCCTGAAAACCTTTAGAACAGTCTACAAGTCATAATTATGAAGGGATTTCATTGTAGCTTGGTAGGATGACTCCAAATAATGTCTAGATGAGAACATCCCCTTTTGGTCGCGATCATTCATCCTTTATGGCTGCCCGAGCCTAAAGACCTTTAGCATAGTCTATAGGTTGTATTTTTGGAAGGATTTCATTGTAACTTGTTAGGTTGACTCCATATAATGCCTAGATGATGACATCCCCTTTTGGTCGTGATTGGGCAACTGTGATGGCTACAGGTGCCCGAAGCCTGAGAATCTTGAGCACAGTCTACAGGTCATATTTATGAAGGGATTTCATTGTAACTTCGTAGGATCACTCCAGATGATGCCCAGATGAGAATGTCCTCTTTTGGTTGCGATCATTCAACCTTTATGGCTGCCTGAGCCCGAAGCCTGAATACCTTTAGCACAGTCTACAGGTCATATTTATGAGGGGATTTCATTGTAACTTGGTAGGTTGACTTCATATAATGTCTAGATGAAAAAGTCCCCTTTTGGACACGATTGGGCAACTGTGACGGCTACAGTGGCCCGAAGCCCAAAAACCTTTAGAACAGTCTACAGGTCACAATTATGAAGGGATTTCATTGTAGCTTGGTATGATGACTCCAAATAATGTCTAGATGAGATCGTCCCCTTTTGGTCGCGATCATTCAGCCTTGATGGCTGCCCGAGCCTGAAACACCAAAACCTTTAGCATAGTCTATAGGTCATATTTATGGAAGGATTTCATTGTAACCCATCAGTTTGACTCCATATAATGCCTAGATGATGACATCTCCTTTTGGTCGTGTTTGGTCAACTGTGACGGCTTCAGGGACCCAAAGCCTGAAAACCTTGAGCACAGTCTACAGGTCATATTTATGAAGGGATTTCATTGTAACTTTGTAGGATCACTCCAGATGATACCCAGATGAGAATGTCCCCTTTTGGTTGCGATCATTCATCCATGATGGCTGCCTGAGCCCAAAGCCCAAAAACCTTTTGCACAGTCAACTGGTCATATTTATGAAGGGATTTCATTGTAACTTGGTAGGTTGACTTCATATAATGTCTAGATGAGAACGTCCCCTTTGGACGCAATTGGGAAACTGACGGCTACAGGGGCCCAAAGCCCGAAAACCTTTAGCACAGTCTACAGGCCATATTTATGAAGGGATTTCAATGTAACTTGATAGGATGACTTGTTTTGGACTAATTTCACTGTAACTTGGTAACTTTCATTGATATATGTTAACTGTGAGGGCCACATACATTAACTGTGAGGTCATATTAACCCACCCCTCAGCTCTTTAGTACATTGAACACCTCATATTATTTTTATCAAAAACATAGCATACAGGGAACAGAAATGAACATATTCCCAATTATCACAATTCTTGTCTTATTTCATAATCCTTTCATAAACATTGAACATTATCCTTTTCATCAAACACAACACACAAGTTAAGCTACAGTGTCATTGACACTTTCATTTCTGAAACATGTTGGTAAAGTACCAATCAGTCAATTTATTTTGGAAGCACCATTTTACACTGAGGGATTTTTTCAGCATTATAATCTGCAATTAACAACACCTCATCAAAGAGAAGAATGTCAAATTTGTCTGTAGAAGACATGTGCTCACTGCTGCCCACGCAGAAAACAACCTGCAGTGCACTTGACCCTTTACAGTTTGTTAAAAACATTTATCTGCGACTTGTCAGCCAAAGTGACCGAAATAACTGTTCATTCAACATTCCAACACCTTAACCCTTTCATGTTACATTGAGTACACATCATTGTAAACTGACAAATAGCTTTGACAATACTTGCATCATAAAGACAATTGTAACGTCTCACGGTCAGATACTATTTATTTTCCCAACGCTATCCCATAAACTATAGGAAAAGCGGTTATCCGGTTGACAGCTTTTCCAACTGGTTATGCCGATAACCAGTTGCAAACCGCTATCCGGCTAACCATTTCAGCACTAAACCAGTTAACAAGAGTCCACTGTACAACACAAGTTATCTTTATAACACAGCCCTATGGCCCATTGGATTAAATTTTTAATGATTATCTCATAATCGATTTTTTATGCCGAATAGTTTGGAGGGCATATTGTTTTACCCCTCTCCATCCATCCATCCTCTGTCCATCCAACCGTCCACATCTAGGGTACATTGTTTGACTGGCTAACTCCTCTCACAGTTTTCAAACTAGGACTTATTTATTTCATAGCATGTTTGTACATATACCAGAGGTGTGCATATTGTCAGGATGTTGATTTGCTTCAATATTTCACAAAATTACAGGTTGGTGAACTTGGTCAATTTTTTGTACAGCTAAAGTACATGGTTTGTCCAGCTGAAGTACATGGTAAAACACTTGGTAGAAGTTGCGGGGGCATCATATGTGTCTTACAGACACAGCACGAGTAACAAATCACTTGGTCAGTTTTTTGTACAGATAAAGTACATGGTTTGTCCAGCTGAAGTACATGGTAAAACTTGGTAGAAGTTGCGGGGGCATCATATGTGTCTTACAGACACAGCACGAGTAACAAATCTTTGTTTGCTCTTCAATCTCCTGTCTATGTGCTGTGCGGGGACATGCATCAGTCTCGTTTCAGTATGTTTTCCCTCCTCATAACACTAGAATCTTACCTGTCAAAATGGAAATACAAGGACTTTAATCTTCAATGCTATTTTCATTTGTTTTCCACCTGAATTTCACAATATTTTATTTATGAAATTTCAACAAACTGATGTAATCTGTCGTGACCAGATCACAATCTTTTCGAGAAAGAAACAGTTTTTGTGAGCACAGTACCAGATCAGATATTTGTTGAGATTAGGAAAGTTAACCCTTTACCCAACGCAGACGATATCAAAATTTATTATTTTAAATATAATTTTTTTATTTTTTTCAAAAAATTTCAACAAAACCATATCATGTGACCCCTCGTTGGAACGAGCTCGACGAGCTCGTTCCAACGAGGGGTCACATGATATGGTTTTGTTGAAATGTTTTAAAAAATAATATTTTTTCAACTGCCGAATTTGCATATCACGCAGGCAGATGCGGGCGATTCATTGGGTAAAGGGTTAAATAATTTCAAACAGAACATAGAATATTCTTTTTGATGTTGTATGCTAATAAGATTCATTCTTCTCACCCTAACCAGATGATCTTGTATTATTCTTTGCAGTTATCCTCATTTCAGCACCATCCTTATCAATAAACTGTTGGAGTCAAAATAAATTTTAGATTGATAGTATTCAAACATTGCAATACAGTAGAGCCTACTTAATTAGATATCTCTTAACTGAATAACTCTGTTAATTGAATATAATTTTCCAACACAAAACCATTTACCATACCTCCAGTACAAATTTGACGTTAATTGAATATAGGTTATAAAGTAATCTCCTGTTAATTGAAAAAAAATCTTGTAACCTGTTGAGAAATTACCTTGACTCTCCCCAGTTTTTCTTTGTTTAAAGACCTGTTTGGCCTCAGTACATCCAATACAGGCATTTAATCTACTATATCTTCTTTGACAGAGCTCATGGAGCTCTGTCAAACAAGATATAATAGAATAAATGCTAAGTTTATCTCTAGAATACAGGAAAGTGACACAATCCCTGTTAATTGAACACTTCTGTTAATTGAATAATTTTCATGGGAAAAGTGGCTATTCATTTAACAGGCTTCCTCTGTATATATATGTACTTACAAGTACATTATATTCTTGGCAATATTATCTTCACAGCATTTTCAGTCTGTTAACAGCCCATTATCAAACACCATTTTCACAAATGACAGAGTACCCTCCTACCCCACCCACCCACCTTCAGTGATAGTGGCTGTTTTGTCAGCTATTGTTTCAACAAACATAAGGTATACTAACTTTGCACAATGAATAATTTTCATTGGCAAAGTGGCTATTCAATTAACAGGGTTACACTGTATTTTGAAGATCTCACATCAACTTTAGAAAGTGGAGAATGGCTTACTACCTGTGTGGAGAGGAGGCAATTGTTGCTATAAGCAAGGCTCAGGAAAAAGAAATTCTCGAACCTTTTCACTTTTCTGACATCTTGTAGTCACCATTCGCTTTTAAAAGATTATACCTCAGTGTCTATGAAATATGAATATGGTGATATGATGATAATTTAAAAAAAATTCAACAAGAACATATCATTTGACCCCCTCATTGGAACAAGCTGTATGAGCTCATTCCAATAAGGGGGGCACAAGATATGGTTTTGGGTTATTTTTTTTTTAATAGTTTGAAAAAAATATAAAAGAAATAAATTTTAATTCGTCTGTGTTGGGTAAAGGGTCAACAGGGGATTTCTTACAGTTCAATAGGTTGCTGAATAAAAAACTCAGGATTTATTTTGATTCCAACTCTGTTTCCTTTCAATTGACAGTTGCTGCACAGCTTACAATACATATCAGTGATATGCTACATAACAGTTGATAGTTTAAAAAAATTATAGTGAAATAACCACAAGGGATCTGGGATTCGTTAAAACAGTAGAATAGTGAAGTAGTTATTAGAAGATAAAGATTTTGGTGGCTGGCAAGAAACTAACTTCTTATTACTGATCATCTATTCCAGTACTTTAATTAACAAAATGTAATGGCACCACTATATCTCTGCCTACAATACTGAAAATATTCTGTATTTTGTACTGAAATACAGCTGTTGACTTTTTGTTGGTATACATTCAATGGTTTTGTTCTCTTATGGAGATACAAAGCAGCATGCTGATATTTTTTTTTCAGATTGATAATATAAACTTTGTATGTCATGACTATCTTGATTAAAATCTGTTGTGTGACTGTTTGAAAAGGCTTTGAGAGCTTGGATTTTGTTATATAAAGATTTATAATTAGCTCAGAGAAAATGGATCCTGATAAGTACTTTTTCAGTTGTGAAGAAATTTAATTTTGGGTGAAGGGGGCACTTTTAGTGAGAGTTTATTAATTTATTAGCAAATTCTAAGATAAAGCCTTTTATTAATTTTTTTTCTTTTTACATTCTGTCGCAACATATATGACTTTTCATAATTAACCCTTTACCCAATGCAGACGATTTCAAAATTTATTATTTTAAATATCATTTTTTAAATTTTTTCAAAAAATTTCAACAAAACCATATCATGTGATCCCTCTTTGGAACGAGCTCGATGAGCTCATTCCAAAGAGGGGTCACATGATATGGTTTTGTTGAAATTTTTTGAAAAATAATATTTTTTCAGCTGCTGAATTTGCATATTATGCGGGCGGATGTGGGCGATTCATTCGGTAAAGGGTTAAAGTGTATTGAGTTATTTCTGTGGTGTGGTCAAATCATATCTTTGAATGGAAAAAAAAAATAAATTGGCAATTTTTATAACATATTCAGGAAATAAGGAATTCCCATTAATTGAACTGATAAAGTGTTCTTTGAAATGAAGGAGGGAATTTCAGAATTCAGCACAAATCACCATTTAACCCTTTATGGAAAAAACTGCCCACCGTTATTCACAAAATTTGCTATTCAATTTTCATTTTTTTGTCTCTAAAACATTGTTTATGACCCCTCATTGGAACGAGCTCATTGAGCTGGTTCCAATGAAGGGTTATAAGCTATATTTTTGATGCAAAAAAAAAAATAGTTAAGAATTTTGTTTGCAAGTGTTGTCTTCCTTTTGTGTTAGGTAAAGGGTTAACAAAAGAGGAAGAATCAATTCAAAGTTGAGGACGTGTTACAAGCATTATGAGAATCTACTTCCTCAAAGTGTCCATTTCTTGCAGTGGAATGGAATTGTCTTAACAAATGAGAAATTGAGTGTGTTTCATATTAGGTTAACTCTATCAATTGATGGATCCTAAGGAAGGGACAATTTCCATTGTTTTTACTCCACCACAATCTGTAAGTCCAGTAGCATGTATAGCCATCACAAGAAACTAATGGCAGGTTCTCCCATGGGAAGGGGGAAACAGTGCTTGTTTACTGTGTTAAACAAGCTTTGTTTTACTGGTAAAATAAGTCCTGGGAACCAATGCCTGGGGTGGAAGTCCTCTGAAATGGGCAGCATTGGTATAAAGATACTGTGGTAAATGAGATCTGCTTTTCTTGTTTGTAACCAAAGCTTGAGATGAGTCCTCAAACCTAAGTGACACAATTGTAAACGACTGAATAAACTTGACTTTATACTTGTGTTGTGGTCATGCTGTAACCATACATTAAGTTCCAGTAATCCATTACATCAGTGGAGACCATTAGATTTGACATACTCGAGACAAAATGTCTGACCATTACATTTTGTTTGATTTATATTATCTTTGTTAACCCTTTACCTAACATGAAAAGAAGACGACTCTTGCAAATAAAATTTTTGAATAACTCATTTTTTTTTATTTTTTTGCGTCAAACACATAGCTTATGGCATCTCATTGGAATAAGCTGAACGAGATCGTTCCAATGAGGGGTCATAAGCTATATTTTCGAGACAAAAAAATTAATGAAAATTGAATGGTTATTTTTGTGAACCGCGCTGACCGGTTTTGACCATTACGATGGGTAAAGGGTTAAACAAACTGTAATGGTCAAAGCTTCCAGGAAGTAAGGCACTGCTTGTTTGCAGGAACCCCTGAAGTAAAGCAGAGCATGTTTACTGTCAAAAACAAGCTCTGTTTTACTGGTAAATTATAGCACACTTACCAATGCTTTGGGTGGAAGTCCTCTAAAATGGGCAACATGGGTATAAACGATTGACTAAACTTGACTCTATACTTGCCGTCATGATTAGCTATTCTGCAGAAACATGTGATCTTAAACAGCAATAAATAGATGAATAAATGTGTTTTCTTTAAGGTCTTTTATGTTTTGTAAATTTAAATAAACAATGCAGAACATGTGTGTTTTCAGAATATGTCATAAATTTATTTTATCTCTCTTTCTTTTAAACCAATTCAAAACATTTCCATCATTCATGAGCTAAACACATTGATTTCATACGTTAAAATCTTATGATAGAAAAAGAATGTTATTTATTTCAAAACTTTGTTCAATATTGAATGCATTTGTCATTTTGTTAAGTAAGATTATAAAGGCAGTAATGAATTGAATCTTTTTGGTTTCTTGATGATGAAAACCAAACAAGATAGTCACATCAGTCCAAAACAATACATAAAATTGCATAAGTTTTTCTAAGTTTTAATTTTTTTCCCAAAACCAAAATTTACTCCCATTGATGTTTCAATCCCCATGGGAACCCTGAGAAGTTAAGCTGTGCTTGCTTACTGTGGTAAACAAATGTTGTTTTACTGGTAAAATAGGACCTGATCACCAGTGCCCGGGGTAGAAGTCCTGTAAAATGGGCAACATGGGTATATATGAGTGGCTAGACTTGTCTTTATATCAGTGTTGCGGTCACACTTAGCCACTGTGCAGAAATATGTGACCTTAACCCTTTACCTAACATGAAAAGCAGATGACCCTTGCAAACAAAATTCTTGAATAACTAATTTTTTTCATTTTTTGTCTCAAAAACATAGGTTATGACCCCTCATTGGAACAAGCTTGAGTGATAATGAGCTTGTCAAGCTCGTTCCAATGAGGGGTCATAACCTATGTTTTTGAGACAAAAAACGAAAAAATAATGAAAATTAATTGGCGATTTTTGTGAATAGCACAGGCCGGTTTTGGCTGTTACATTGGGTAAAGGGTTAACCCTTTACCCAGCACAAACGATTTCAAAATTTATTATTTTAAATTTAATTTTTTAAACTTTTTCCAAACATTTCAACAAAACCATATCATGTGACCCCTCATTGGAACGAGCTCAACAAGCTCGTTCCAAAGAGAGGTCACATGATATGGTTTTGTTGAAATGTTTTTGAAAAATAATATTTTTTCAGCTGCTGAATTTGCATATTACGCAGGTGGATGTGGTTGATTCATTGAGTAAAGGGTTAAAAACCAACAATGTGTGTGACGCTGATTTTGTTGAATGGACAAAAGTGATGTACTTTGGAAGAAAAGGTGTTTCTTGCAATAAATATTGCTCAATTTCTGAAAAAAAATGTATTGCAGGGATAAAAGGTTCATTGCATTCTGTTGCTAACTGGATCACCTCTCACATCTAATGTTTATTAACCCTTCACTTGGAGAGTGATAAATTATTTTTGGTTGTCAAAATGTGTTGAAATGTCTTTGCCTCATTAACCCTTTACCCAACGTAACGGTCAAAACCGGCCAGCGCTATTCTCAAAAATCGCCAATTAATTTTCACTATTTTTTTCATTTTTTGTCTCAAAAACATAGGTTATGACCCCTCGTTGGAACGAGCTCGTCGAGCTCGTTCCAACGAGGGGTCATAACCTATGTTTTTGAGACAAAAAATGAAAAAAATTAGTTATTCAAGAATTTTTTTTTGCAAGTGTCGTCTGCTTTTCACGTTAGGTAAAGGGTTAAAATTATATGGGAGAGTGCCTGTAATACTCTCCCATAAATTGTTACAAGGAAAGTCTATATACACACTCAGTATTTTCTCTTCTCGACATATACGAAACACATTCACAGAATATGAAAGCTATTGACCCTTTACCTATCCAATTGGCTGCACTTTCCCATGTAATGTACAAATCAAGCAGTGCAAAAAAATGTTCTACAAAATTCCAATGAATGGTATCGTGATATGGTTTTGTTGAAATATATTTTTTTTTTAAATATAATTTTCTTCAACTGCATAATTTGAAAATTGTGCAAATGGAGAGGCTGATTTGTTAGGTAAAGGGCTAAATATTTAAAGTTTGACTGATGAGCATTTCTTTTTTTTTTAATTTTAACCCTTTACCCAACGTAACGGCCAAAACCGGCCAGCGCTATTCTCAAAAATCGCCAATTAATTTTCACTATGTCGAGCTCGTTCCAACGAGGGGTCATAACCTATGTTTTTGAGACAAAAAATGAAAAAAATTAGTTATTCAAGAATTTTTTTTGCAAGTGTCGTCTGCTTTTCACGTTAGGTAAAGGGTTAAATAGAAGCAGAACTATATCTTTTATTATTCTCTTTAATCTGTTCTGTTGCTATTTCATTTCAGACAGGAGAAGCTCTCAAACAGGAAGCCAGTTTGAAAGCTTTAGAAAACGTGCCAAAGATGATTTGTTAGCTGGTAGTAGTAGGCGAGGCTCTGTAGATCGAGGTAGAACTGGTTATGAGAAAAGAAAGAGCTGGTCCCCTGAGGATTTTAGTGCCAGTCTGGATGGATTTAAACCTGCTACTGTAACTGTCTCAAGTTTTTTCAAACAGGTATGTGTTTTTCCAGTCATGAGTTCAATCTCTATTTGACTTAGCCAAGAAATGCAATATTTTGGCTGTTGTCTTGGTATATATAGTTGAAAATAGAAGTTCTGTGACTATTGTGCACTATTTTGAAGTAATAGCATGCTGATTAAGTGCACTTTTGTCCCTGTCAAACAACATCATTAGCACAACTCTATTCCTGTAGAAAAACGTGTCCAACTGTACAATTCTCTACAAGTAAATAGAGATCATTAACAACATTCCTAACCTATACTGGGATACATGTACATGTAATGACATAAATAGATATTAAAATTTACTGCATATACAGAATGAAGAGAGTGGATTACTACTTAATCGCAGCGCCATATATTCTCCACTCGAAAAGTATTTATAATTGTTCATTACAGCACAAGAAACACTTGCAAACTTTCATCACATGGTCCACTGGGTGGAGCCCAGGGGTCCATGTGATGAAAGTTTGCAAGTGCTTCTTTTGTTTCATCCTCAGAAATTGTTAATACTTGGTAAGTGAAAATCTGTCCTACAGCTATTAAGTGGTAATCCACCCTCCGCATACTGTAGTCTCAATATTTTCTTTCTGTGTGATCAGTTCAGTTTGTGATTTCACTACTGACTTCACTAATAGCACATTATATTTTACATTGCACAGCACAAATGCTCTTGTGTATTTCAGACTACTTAATACTTCTGCAGTAAGAAGCACATTAACTAATGAGCATTCTCTGTGTTAATAGTGACAGGTGGAGTGCGGTGGCTCAGTGGTAGACTGTTGGACTTCTATGCTAGAGGTCCCGAGTTCGATCCCCATCCGGGACGACCCGTGTTGTGTCCGTGGACAAGGCACTTTATCCCGGATGCCCACATTGGGGCATGATGACACCATGTACTAAGGCGCACTGCACGTTGATGGTGCACATGTCTTCAACCGCTGTAACCCTGCTTGAGCAGAGCTTGAACAGAGTTAGAATGTTGAGGAGCTGACAGTTGCTCTTTGCTGCTCGGTGGTTCTCTCCAGGTACTCCGGCTCCCTCCACCCATAAAACAGTCACTGTCACGATTAGCCATTGTGCATAAGTATGTGTGTGACCTTAAATCCCAATAAATAAATGAATAAATAAATTGTGACAGGACTTCTAGTTTCAAATGTAGGCTTGTGATAACTGTATTTTCTCATACTGACTTGGTTATACAATTGGTATTCAACAGTGATTTCTTTATTTTTTCAGGAAAGTGATAAATTGAGTGATGATGACTTATATAAATTTTTGGCAGATTTGAAAAGACCATCTAGTGTATTGAAACGTGTCAAGTGCATTCCGGGTGAGTCTGATAGAATCTTATATAATTTATAATCTCATACTGCATAAAAGCTTAAAATTATTTACCCTTTTCTCAAACACCATCTTTTGGATTTCATTCAGTTTCAAAACTGTTATTCATCACTGCTTTTCTATTCTATTTATTATAGTACCATGGACTGGTCACATTCCATGGGAGGGCAATATTTCCACGGTCGCAATAATATTAGATTCCAAACACTAATTTTAGAAATAATTATGAAAAATTTAATTAATGAAGCCCCAGGTACAACCCAGTGCTTTATTAAAATTTTCCTGATAGTCGTTTTTATATCCCCACAAAACGAAGTTTTAGGGGGTATATAGGAGTCAACTTGTCAGTCGGTCGGTCTGTCGTCCTTGTCGGTCTGTCGTACATGTAAACTTGTGGAGCGAACTACTTTCAAAGTTTTAGCCGCATATGTGTTTGCTCCAAGTTCCTGTTATGATATTTAGGATTGCCCCAAGGCTGCAATATTTCTCTCTGCCCCCCCCCCCCCCCCCCCCCCCATCCCTCCCCAATTCTAGAGTCTAACCACTTTTGCTGTTTCCCTGGATCTGAATATACAGAATGAGCAGAAAATGACTAGAATAGACCTGGATCATTACTAAGGGATCATTTTTCCAGCTGTGCCTACTTGGGAGAAAGAGGAGACAGTTATAGTTATTTTTTCTCCATTTAGAAATGTATTCCAATCAGCAAACTCTATTTGAATTTGGTAGGGTAGGGTGCTAAATTATATTTTTATACTGTACCAATGACCCAGACTTAGCTGGTGCTAACTCCACAAAAACGAGGGCCAAACACAAATTTTGCCCCCCAATCCCCAAAATTTGCATCCAAAACAAAAAGAAATCATGTCCTAAAGGACCTCCATAGTACGACTCTACTGCGCATGCGCAGTGACGCAGTCGTCCCGAAATTGGCGCCAAATATCATTCTCTGTTTGGCCCTTCATCAGTCAACATCTCACTGATCTTTGTGCTTGTAAATCTCAGTTTAAAGGATGCCAGACACGTAATTCTTGGAGAAAATGTGTTTCTAAGGAGGATAGAAGGAGGAGAGGAAAAAAGAAGTGGCAAAAAATAATCAGGGCTGTACTTAAAATTTTTTTGTTGAAATTATGTTAAGTTGCCTATTTTCGAGGCAAACGCCTCTTGTTGTCATTCTTGCTAATTGTTGCACTGCTTATTCAGTGTTTCCTCTCCCCTAACCTTCTAAAGTCCCCCCTTGCAATTCTCCCATGCTTTTGGCATATTTTTGAGAAGTTTCATTTCTAAAAATTCCCTGGGAGAGTTGCTTGGTTACAGAATGTTTTCTGTTATTTTCCCCATAGTTACGTTTTCACCCATGGGTGTATAACGTTTGTGTTCTGCATCTTCCATCTGATGTTCTGCAGATTCTCCCCTGGGAGTCTCTGTTTTGCATTAGATAGAGTGTAATTGATGACTGATTCCGGGCCAGTTTTTTCAGTGCCTGGAGTCATGTTTTCTTCTGTGTTTACACTGTTTGTTTTCATTGGCAACAGCCTTTTTTGAGGGGGGCTGTTTGCCTTTGAGGTAGTTTATCTCATTATAAGATACATTTATATTATCCGAAAGTGTCTCATTAATTATTTTATATAATTTTAAAATTTTTGACCACACTTTGCCATCGGATCCATCGGGGCTCAACGTTACTTTTCAGCAACTTGGGCTTCTCTGAAAAAATATTTTTTCAAAATTATTTTGTTTTGCAATTGTTTTTTCATTTATTAATGGATCATGTTATTATGTATCTTTGTGTCAGGGGTTTTTGCGAGTAACTAGGACTTATTGTTGTTCTTTCACAATGGAGGGAACTTGTTCAAATTGTAATAGGAAGAAATCTTCCTCTGACTTTCATGATTATTGCATTAATTGTAGTCAGTGTTCTCGCATTAATCCCTGTCCTGTATGTGAACATTGGGATGAGAAACATTGGAAACGTGTGTCACGATATGTTGTTTCTGGAGAAAGAGCGATGCCGGCTCTTTCTCCACAAGGTCACTCTACTCTCTCAGTTTCTATTTCAGAGGAACCAGAACAGGGTGATGTTTCCATGTTATCTTCTTCAAGTGTGCGTCCGTCGTCACAAATAAATACAGAGCTAGCGGCAAAAGTGCTCATGGAGATTAGACAAATGTCGTCCGCTAGCTCGCCCGGTGTAGCGTCCATTCACCGAATGGTTCGGCAGCCGGGTTCGTCCGATGCGGTCCAAGAGGAAATTTTGGGTGATGCGAGCACTATAAAAATAATAGATGCACACCCAGTGACGGCGGATAGTGAACGAGAATGGAGGAAGCCTTTTAGTCCGGTTCCTAGCTCGTCCAGGTCCAGCCGGGCCGCGAGCGAGAGAGGCCCCTCTCTCGTACAACAACATCTGGGACCAGATGTTGTGGTACAAAATGTGTCTTTAGCGGAGCATACGTCCCTCGCTCGGGACGCTCCGTTGTATAAGCAGTCCGCAGAGACTGTTAAGGCTTCCTCTTCTCGCCGGCGCACACGACCGCACCTTGGCTGCGTGACCTCTGATATTTTGCCAGCTTCGCCGATGAAGGATTCTTCGGCGACCAGGTCACACCATCCGGCAGCCAGGGATTCGAGACCGATGGACTCCGGACGTTCGCATAGGAAAAGTATGCGGGAGCCATCTGATGCGGAGCTGCCCTCGGCAAAGCAGCGAAAGACCGCTCCTCCGCAGGTCTCGACGTCGGACATTCTAGTGCAGATAGCACAGCTTATCGCAGCATCCCAGCAGCCGACAGAGACGGTGTCGGATCGAGAATTATCCGACGGCGCTGGGTCGGTACGCTCCGCCGAAGCATCGGGGGCGGACGACCGGGAACATCGGGAGGTCCGACCGGATGGTGAAAGGGATACGGATGAATTGGAGCTATCCCTTTCGGAACAACACAAAGCTGCCGTGGACTTCATCCGGCACTTTCTTCCTCAAGTTGTTCCGTCGGGCCAGACTGCTGCGCTTCCGGACAGGAGAATTATAGCGTCATTGGACTCTGATTTTTTCGAGCGGTTCAGGGACATCGCTCCCGAGTTTCCGTCGCAGTCCAATAATGTTGCAAGAACATTTGAATTATTGAACGACGCTATTTTTAAACTTGCTTCCAGGACGGGGAAAGCAGGCTTCTTGTCCGCAAATACTCTCAACCTGCCTTTCATTAATGCAAGGAATAAATTCGACACGGCAGGTCAGGGTATACCGAGAGTTCCTCTGCGTATGGACGACGAGGCGGAAGACTTAGAGCTATCATTACCGCCGTCAGCTTCTATTCCAACCGCAGTGTTGGAAACAGCTATTGCGTCTAACAGAGCCAATTTAGATGCCTTATCTTACGCAGATCACCTTACGAAGGCGTTATCACTGCGTCTTCAAGGGGAAGAGTTTCAGGATATACAATCCTCCTTAAGACTTCTTTCAAGGGCAGTAGCTTATTCCACGTGTAACTCCGCCCTTTCAGTGGCAAATCTGGAGTTGGTTAGACGTGACGCAGCCCTGTCTACATCCACACTAGTGGATTCTAAGGTGAAGAACTCTCTTAGAGTCGCTTCGGTCTCAGGAGATCTTCTCTTTGACGGCAAGCTTTCCGCTATTTATGATAATATTAAAAAGAAAGCTAGTGATTCTCTGTTGTTTAGATCCGCTCCTAAAAGGTCGGATACAGCAGACACGAATAAGGCGGGCACTTCTGGGTCTTATCCGCCCAAGAGAGGTTCCTATAGAGGTTCCGGTGCGTCCTCTAGCTCTTATTCGAGAGACCGTCAGGATAGCGACTCTCGTTCGGGACGTCCTTCAGGCCGGGACAATCGGTCGGACGCCCCGAGGTCGACGAGGCGAGGTGCGGGTCGTGGAAGACGCAGGCCTCGCAGATCCAGGAGGTGATGGCTCAAACCTCTATCGCGTTCCGGTTGGCGGAAGGTTGTCGAGTTTTTCTCAAGAGTGGGCGTCGATTACGGACAACCCGTGGGTGAGAGGAGTGACTTCGGAAGGTCTAAAGATATCCTTCAAACGAAAGCCTCCATTAACTCGAAGTCCAAAGTGGACTCATCTTCCGTCAAACCCTCAGAAAAGAGACGCCCTGCTATCAGAGGTGCAGTCTCTTTTAATGAAGAACGCGGTAGAGGTCGTAGAAAACCAGGAATCGCTGGGATTCTACAGCCATCTGTTTCTGGTTCCGAAACCAGACGGCTCGTTCCGTCCAGTCATAGATTTGAGCTGGATAAACAAGCTGATCGTCGCTCCGAAGTTTTATATGGAGACGATTCGATCGGTCAGAGCGAGTATTCGGGTGAACGATTATGCAACGAGCATAGATCTCAAAGATGCGTACTTTCACGTCATGGTACATCCGACATTCCGAAAGTATCTACGCTTCGCAGTCCTAGGAGTGGTGTATCAGTTCCGGGCCATGTGCTTCGGATTGAATCTAGCACCCTGGGCTTTCACTCGGGTAATGAACTCGGTAATGATCTACTTCCGAGCTCATTCGTCTGCGGTAATGTCGGCCTACCTGGACGACATTCTTCAGAGGTACGGCAACGAGTTAACGCTTCAGAACGATGTTCAGAATCTTCTTCTATTGCTCCGACGTCTCGGTTTCATAGTAAACGAGGAGAAGTCGGATCTGGTGCCGTCCAAGTCATTCACTCATCTGGGAATGAGCTTCGAGACGCACAACAATCTCGTTCGTCTGCCGTTAACCAGAGCGAAATTAGTCAGTTGTTACGCTCGCTATTGTCTGAATACAGACAAAGTCACGGCGAGAGAATTTATGAGACTGATAGGTCTGTGCGGAGCCGCCGCGGATCTCATTCCGATGGGACGGCTACGCACACGGCCTCTTCAAATTTTCCTGACTCAGAATTGGAGTGTGAAAATTCATTCGCTCGATGTAGACGTTCTCTTGTCAGATCAAGTGAAACAAGAGATTCAGACTTGGGCAAACATTCAGTGGTTAACTCAAGGAGTTCCGCTGCAGTTGCCGGATCCGAGTTTTACCATTATGACGGATGCCAGTCAAACAGGTTGGGGTGCATCATTAATCCCAACGGATTCGAGATGCCAGGGTCTTTGGGATCCTCAATTCCTGTGCAAGCACATAAACATCAAGGAAATGATGTCAATTTGGCTTGCGTTACGTCACTGGATGGACATTATTCACGATGCTCATGTCCAAATCCAATACGACAGTAGTGGCGTATATACGGAATCAGGGAGGCACTCATTCAGTTCCGTTGTTCAATCTAACGGAAAGAATCCTTCTGTTTGCGTTGGAACATCACGTTCTTCTTTCGGTCCGTCACATACCGGGTCGTCTGAATGTGCTAGCAGACTCCCTTTCACGAAAGGGTCGCTTGTTGCCGTCGGAGTGGACTCTCAACAAACAAGTATTCAATCAGATTTGCTACCAATGGGAACGGCCAATGATAGACTTATTTGCGACACATCTCAACAATCAGTTGCAGACGTATGTGTCCCCGTGTCCGGATCCAAGAGCATTTGCAGTAGACGCTCTATCGATCCCTTGGGACGGAATGATAGGATATGCGTATCCTCCAGCGCCGGTAATTCAACAAGTATTGCTAAAGATAAAACAATCTCAATGCAAGATTCTGTTGGTAGCATCTCTGTCGCCACAGAGACCGTGGATAAATCTACTCAGGTGTCTGTTGTGGGACCTACCGCGGAAGCTCCCTCCACGAGAGGATCTTCTTTGGCAGGGGAAATCGCGCCAACTACATCACAACCCGCAAGGTCTCAACCTTCACGTTTTTCCGTTGTGCGGTCCTTCTTGCATGGCAAGCACTTTACAGGACGAGCAGTGGACGCGATTTCTAACTGTAGGAGGACCTCCTCTTCGCTAAACTATGCGGCTAAGTGGAAGGTTTTCCGTCGTTGGTGTAGGGATCATTCTGTTGATATATTTGATCCCTCTATACCAGACATTGCTAACTTTCTAGTATACTTGTTTGACGAAATCAAACTGCAACCTGTTACTATAAAGGGTTATAGATCTATGTTATCTGATACCTATGCACATCATGATAGTTTACAAATTGGATCTAATGTCTCTTTATCGAAATTGGTTAGAAACTTTTCGATAAATAGACCCAGAACTCTTAGATTAATTCCTAAGTGGAATTTAGCTTGGGTTCTCCTTAAATTGAAGGAAAAGCCATTTGAACCTCTTGGGACAGTAGATTTCAAATTCTTATCTTATAAGACTGCTTTTCTCTTAGCTTTCTCTTCTGCCAGAAGAGTCAGTGAGCTTCATGCACTATCGGTGGATGATTCTCATTATCGTAGTGTTGGGAACACTATCACCTTCACTACTAATGTCGGTTTTTTAGCTAAGAATCAGGCTCCTAATAAATATCCGGAACCTATTGTTATTAAGGCTCTTCCGTCTTCAGACGGGCGTAGGCCTTTACTCTGTCCTGTTAGAGCACTACGTATCTATAAACAGAGATCTCAGTTCATCAGAAAGGGACGGAAACGTTTCTTTCTGTCTTTGATGCCTAATAGAAAGGACATTTCAGTCCATTCTATTGCTAGATGGATTCAGTTAACTATCCGTACTGCGTATGAAGATTTATCTTCTTCTCAGCAGTCTGTGCTTAAGATTTCTGCTCATGAAGTAAGAGCTCTTTCTACTTCCTGGGCTTATGCTAATAGTGTTGCTATTACAGATTTAATGAAGGCTGCTTATTGGTCTCAGCCATCCACATTTACTAATTTTTATCTCAGAAATATTGAGTCCATTTCTGGAGACCTGCATTGTTTAGGTCCGTTATCTGTTGCTCAGAATGTCGTCCTCTAAACAGTTGCAACTATAGTTATGCAGGCTTTCTGTTCCGGCAGTGACTCCGTCCGGCTGCCCTCTTCGCTCTGGGCTATTTGACCCAGGGCAAGGGGAAGGGGGGGGGGGGGGGGGGCGGGTGTTCCCTTAGGTCACCTGCTTTATAGTGAAAAGCAAGGGAATGCCTCCTCCAAGACAGTATTTCTGAGTCACTTCCGGGATGGTTTTAAAGTGTAATATTAATGTTTAATTTCATTCATGTCTTATTTTTAAAGTGTAGCTCGGTGTGAAGCATTTGTATATGTCAAGTGTCAAACGGGCTTTAATATACAATACTCGGACACTTTTAAATGATTATAAAGAGTCTCAATTCTCTGGACTACTTTATTTATTGGCTTGCTTTAAAAATAATTAGTATAAAGGTTATACTGGATGTTAATAGAGAACATGAATGTTATTGTGCTCAATTATTAAGGGTAGTGTATCTTTCTAATTTAAATATTAAATAAGAAAGATACATGTAAAGCCTAATACTCCTTTTCTCCTTAAGGGGTTACCTCTTTATTTTATAATTGAGCTTATTGGATTTTCCTCTATGTCCTAGGCCCTCCAGCCTGTTTACTATTCAGCTAAGTCTGGGTCATTTGTACAGTATAAAAATGTTAAAAAATTTATAGTAATTTATATATTTTTTATACTTACCAATGACCCAGACGGGGATGGCCCTCCCTGAGTTGGGAACTCTTGCCTCCCCGCTGAGTACATAGCGCTGACCAGGCACTGCCAGTAAGAATGATATTTGGCCCCAATTTCGGGACGACTGCGTCACTGCGCATGCGCAGTAGAGGCGTACTATGGAGGTCCTTTAGGACATGATTTCTTTTTGTTTTGGATGCAAATTTTGGGGATTGGGGGGCAAAATTTGTGTTTGGCCCTGGTTTTTGTGGAGTTAGCACCAGCTAAGTCTGGGTCATTGGTAAGTATAAAAAATATATAAATTACTATAAATTTTTTAACTTTTCAAAGGTGAATTGTAACATGAATTTGGTGATTTTTTTTTTCAAATATCTCATGCAACCAGCATCAGGGGAATTAGTTGAGCAGATTTTGTTGATAAATAATTGTTTTGTTACAATTTATTTGTAATTCCAATAAACTATAGCCAAATAGTTTTATTTGAATGTTATTTGTTCAACTACTGAGAAAACAGCAGGCTAATGCCTATTGTGTAAAGCCACTATAGTGGCTTTCGGCACTATTCAATAGAGTTATGATAGTATTTTCTAGCAGTTAAGACCACTTAAGGCACATGGGCTGCTACTGGTATATTCCACTATATCTAATCCCCTACAAGTATCTGGGAATTTCATTGGTTCAAAGACATCACATGCAGACTGCATATAAAACCATATACTGCTTGTCAACATCAGTATACGCTGACAGCTATGCGTAATCTCCCCTTTGTTCATTGATTATTCAAAATGGTGGCAGCCGATAAACGCTTCAAGTTGAAAGATTGAGTGTTGGAAGCCCATATTTGGTCTGAAGTGCAGGTTAGGCAACTTAAAAGGCTTCATATTCTGTGGATGTGTGTCATGTTACCTTCGAAATGAAACTGTTTGGTACGTATGAATTTGCCTTGTTATTACAATTTATGGGAGAGTACCTGTAGGCACTCTCCCATAAATTGTAACAAGGTGAAGACACGTGAACACATTGTGAGAATTCTTTCATTTAATTTTGATCGCTGTTGTTATTAGTTCTGTGCATCGATGCAGCAGTCAGTAAGATATATTCGTTACACAGTTTGTTGGTGGCCTAATATGGTATATATGGTGTCAATTAATTCTATATTGGACTCAAGCTTCGCTCTCGTTCAATATGAAATTAACTGACACGAGGCTCGAGTCCAATATGGAATTAACTGACACCATATATACCATATTAGGCCACCAACAAACTGTGTAACTAATAGTATGGATACCCTTTTATGACCAAGTTCAAAATGCTTCTCAAGCATCCGGGATTTTATTTGAAACGTGTGAAGCTATTATAAATTGTTTTGCAGGTACATTGAAATTAGATGTCTCTCCATTTAAAGAAGAACAAAGAGCACTGTTAACACCTGAGCTTTGTAAAGTTACTCCATTTCTTGAAGACAAATCTAAACCTTCAAAAGAGGTGTTAGAGTTTCCATCTCAAGAAGTTTATGCCTCATTTACAATTTATAGGTGAGTGAATAACTTTTCATTGGTTTAACCCTTAAGCGCCTAATTCCTACTTTGAAAACTTTTTAATGCAAAAGAACAGGTGCCCCAACATGCATTGTTTGGGTAAACTCAAAACTTGTTTTCTAAGTACCCTGTCAGTTGTTTCTAGGCAACTCCTTGGCTGCCTCTGTAGGCAGCCAAGACTTGAGTAGAAACAATTGCAAAGCCACAGGAGGTAGACTTTTAAAGTATAGTGAAAATGTATAAAAATCTCTAGGCCCTTAACTCCTTGCATGCTGCTGGTGGGTTTTCCTGCCCAGGACAGGAAATTTGTTGCAACTAAAATAAGTATGATTTGGGCACTTTTAACCAAATTTTCCTCCATAAATTGTGTCAACATTTTGTCCAGTGATTTCTTGAGTTAAAGTCTCTGGAATTTTCCATCAAATCTAGTCATGGCTGCCTGACAGCAGCCATGACTAGATTGTATGAAAAATATTTTGAAAATATTCAGCGGGTTAAGAGTTAAGGGTTAAGTAAGTTTTAAATAACCTGACATGATTCTGTCTTGTCAGCTTTTGATTAAAATATCAAAACCCACAGGGAGTGTGGTGACTCAGTTGTTACAGCATTAAACTTCAAACCGAAAGGTCCACAGTTTTGACCAGCGGTAACTATGTTCTGTCTTTGGGCAAGGCACTTAAACCCACTGAGTGGGTGCATGGTGGTGTTGTTTCCTAAAGCATACAGCATGGCACTCAACATCCTTCGACAAATGCTAACCCTGCATGTGCGAACTCAGTACGTTGGGGAGTCTGACAGTTGCTTGTCACTGCTTGATGGTTCTCTCCAGGTACTCCTGTTTCCTCCACATGTAAAACTGTCTGATACATGACCATGGCTGTCAAAAGTGTCATTAAACCCCATTAAAAAAAGACAGACATAAATACCATCTTAGCTCTATGTTAAATATTATAAAAACAAATCCTTCATTAAATTTTAATCTGATTATTTCACACAATTCTTATTCCTTGATGGGAATCCTCTTAAATCTGGGTTGTCCATCTATCCATCTGTATTTTGTCTTTCCATCCAGAAAAGTGTTTCTTAGTCATAACTCTATAATGGTTTAGTGGACTTTCGCAAAACTTCACACAATGTTAAAAGACAAAACAAAGGTGTGTATTGCAGCACCACCGATTCTGAATGACAAAGGTTGGCTTCAAACACTTATGACAGCTCAAATCTAGAAAAACTTTGTGTCTTTGTTACAACTTTATAATGTTTGGGGGTGATTTTCACAAAACTTCACATAGGGGTAAAGACAAAGGCAAAGTTTGATTTGCAGCGGCATCAAGTCTGTGTGACAAAGGTCATAAACATAATCTTAGAAAAATTTGTTTGTCCACCCAGAGAATTGTGTCTTAGTCATAACCTTGTAATGACCAGGTGAATTTTCAGTAAATGTCACACAAGAGTAAAGGACAAAGGGAAAATGTGTTGTGCAGCACCTCTAGGTCTGAATGATGAAGTTCAAGGTCATGTGATAATGAAAACTCAAACTCTAGAAAAATTGTGTGTGTGTGTCCAGAAGACTTTTGTCACAGGCCTGATTTATCCATTTGGGGGCATCAGTGATCAGGCAGTCACAACTTGTCTTGTTTCATAAAATAGTGCAATCACTGGAACAAACGTTCTCCGATTTGACTAATATTTGCCATACAGGTCTTTTGCAATAATATCTCAAGCTAGTTCGAAAACTTTTTTCGTTCCAGAGTTATGGGCCTTAATTAGTAATTTTTTACGAATTTTGAGCTCTTTACCATTATAACTTAAACAAAGGTTCCAGATTTGACAACCTGGTTATGATTGATAACTGAGTTACGGACATGCAACACTTTCTGATTACCACCACAGCTCAATACCTGCATCTCCGGTACTCACCCCTTGTTCCAAGATGCTTTTGTCAAATACTAGTTTATGGTTTAGAAAATAAAATAGCACTTCTATCTAGTACTGAAATGGTTAACTGGATAACTGGTTTGAAACCAGTTACCTACCTAACCAATTTAAAAAAACGTCAACCAGTTATCTGAAATATTGATAGTGATCGTCATTCCACGGCTAAAACGTAGTATATCTGCAGCTTCTCATTTGGGATAGATTACACCTCGAAGCAGAGCTGTATATATTGAGAAATAATCGACTTTGGCATTCGAGACTTTGTTAATGATTGGCAATTTCCATGAGTACTGAGTAACCGCAGAACTATTCTGTAGTATGTATACAAATAAACGTTGTCGAGTACTCGACAACGTTCGTTTGTATACACACTACGAAATAGTTTATGAGAATACTACTTTCCAATTCCTATAGTTTTGATCCCTGATTCGGTGAAATAATGGCTACAGTTAACCGGATATTATCCGGTTATAGCTCTCGGTTAGTCAGTTGTGAAAATGAGCCCACCGTTTCAGCCCTACTTCTATCATTGATTACTTTACTTTTCAGAAATTTGTTATATGTATATCCAAAATTCCTGAATTTTGCCAGTAGACAAGGGTCAGCAAGAAATATTGCTGTTAAGATCCAGTTTATGGCTGGAGAAGAAGAAAAGGATGCTTTACCTGTAAGTTTACATTAAAGTTACACAAGCTTTGATTGTTTGCTTTAAGACTGAAAAACCGACTAATACAGCAGTTCAGCCAATTTATTTTATTGAAAGGAGATACAGTGGAACCCTGTTAATTGAATGGCCATTTTGCCAATGAAAATTATTCAATGAAATGGAGTATTCAATTAACAGGGATTGTATCATTTTCCTGTATTCTAGAGATAAACTTAGCATTTATTCTATTATATCTTATTTGACAGAGCTCCATGAGCTCAGCCAAACAAGATATAATAGATTAAATGTCTGTATTGGATGTACTGAGACCAAATAGGTCTATAAACAAAGGAAAACTGGGGAGAGTCTGGGTAATTTCTCAACAGGTTATACGATTTTTTATTCAATTAACAGGAGTTTACTCTATAACCTATACTCAATTAACAGGTCAGATTTGTGCTGGAGGTATGGTAAATGGTTTTGTGTTTGGAAATTATATTCAATTAACAGGGTTATTCAGTTAAGAGATATCCAATTAAGTGGGCTCCACTGTATCACAATGAAAATTTCATAGCATATGGACCACCAGTAGATGGTGTGTCATGACACCCCCCAACAGTCCTCCCCCCCTCCCCCCTCTGCTCTCTGCATCCCCCGCTGCCCACCCCTCACACTTAGAGGTCAACACATGGAATCAGCATGCACATCAAATGTTTTGTGTCCATGACATAGCTTTCAAGTGGATGGAATCTCACAATGAAAGTTACACAACGATGTCACAGATAGAGTTTGACCCATACAATCTGTATTCAACTCAAGTGTTTTGTGTCTGCACTATAACTTTTTAGTATAAGGAGATATTACACTAAAACTTACATAACATATGGGCAATGTCTACATTGTGTGTCACGTTATATATTAACGACTGGCCTAACAAAGTAAAGATCACAGATAACATGGACTAAACATACAAATCCTCACATCTAGGGCATCCCACAAAATGATATATAATGGGCGTATGATGTCCCACTAGGCAGTGATCTTGTTTACCCTTTACCTAACACAGTATTTAAAAAAAGTAAATTTCACATTTTTCGAAAACAAATTTCACCATTTTTAGCTCAACTTTGGCGAAGCCAAATTTGAGCTTATGCCATGGCCCGTCGTCCGTCTGTCCATCAACAATTGGATATGGCTCGAGAACGAGTGTTTTTGGGTTCAGTCCGAAATTCAAGATGGCTGCCAGCAGCCATTTTGTACCGACGATGCAGAAATCTGTTTTTTGTACAGAACTTCCATATGAAAGCTATGATTTGAATAATTTTTTGTATGAATGTTTAGTACCATGGGATACATCACATATAATACAGGTTTTTTTCTCGTACGTAAAGTATGCAAATTAGACTAACTTTGATGTTTTTTGGTGTTACTTTCAGCACTGTAAGTGCAAATGCCAATACGGCTCGGGCTAGAGGCTGTATTTATGAACCGATCTTTACGAAACGCCTTGGGGTACCTTTGTTATCACTGTGGGACGAGAACGAATGTTTTTGGGTCCGGTCCAAAATTCAAGATGGCCGATGGCAGCCATTTTGTACAAAATTTGGTGCAATCAGATTTTTGCACAGAACTTCCATATGAAAGCGCTGATTTGAATAATTTTTTTCTGTGAATGTTTAGTACCATGGGATACATCACATATAATACGGGGTTTTTTCTCGTGCAGAAATTATGCAAATTAGATGAACTTTGATTTTTTAAGTGCTACTTACACACAGTAAGTACACATGTCAATACAGCTCAGGCTAGAGTCTGTATTTATGAACCGATCTTCACGAAACGTCTTGGGTACCTTTGTTATCACCTTGGGACGAGAACGAGTGTTTCTGGGTGCGGTCCAAAATTCAAGATGGCTGCCAGTGGCCATTTTGTACCGAAATTAGGGCCAATCAGTTTTTTGTCACAACTTCTACACAGCTCATATTTGTGAACTGATCTTCACGAAACTTCTTGGGTACCTTTGTTTTCACCTTGGGACAGGAATGAGTGTGTTTTGGGGTGCCTTTGTTATCACTGTGGTATGAGAACAAATATTTTGGGGTCCAGTCAGACCCACTCTGGGACTCAAAGATTTTTTTCTAGTTTAGCATCTGACTGTCACCCACCTTTACAATACTTTACCTATACATTTGTTACAGGCAATGGTCAGTATTTATGTACAGACCGTTACAATACTTTATATGTACCTTTGTTATCAGGTCATTACCCAGATGTTTGTCATTGCTGTGTCACATACTATACATGTACATGTCTTTGTCTTGACAAGTTGAGCTACAGTGTCATTGACACTTTCATTTAAACAATAAAACCACACAAATATGGGTATCATTAGAACAAGCTCTCTTTGTAAACTATACAAATATGGGTATCATTAGAACCAGCTCATCGAGCTGGTTCTAATGATACCCATATTTGTATAGTTTACAAAGAGAGCTTGTTCTAATGATATCCATATTTGTATGGTTTTATTGAGAAACTTCTGAGATATTTTAGGCTGTGGTAGGCTTATTTTGGTTAATTTTCTGGCCATTATTGGCTGCTATGTGGGGTAAAGGGTTAATGCTTATGTGATTACTTGAAAAGCAAACATCAGATTTCAATAAAAAAATTTATATTCTGCTTTGTTTTGTATTTGTAGAGAAGGTCAGTGAGAATTTAATTCCCATCTGAAAAGATTAATTACTACTGATACCACTGCTGATTGTCATGTATTATAGTGTCATGTTGTTGGCAATCATTTTTAGCTCAACTTTGGCGAAGCCAAATTTGAGCTTATGCCATGGCCCGTCGTCCGTCTGGCCGTCTGGCCGTCTGTCCGTCTACAATTGGATAGAGGCCGTATTTATGAACCGATCTTTACGAAACTTCTTGGGTACCTTTGTTATGATCGTGGGACAAGAACGAGTGTTTTTGGGTGAGGTCCGAAATTCAAGATGGCTGCCAGCAACCATTTTGTACTGACGATGCAGAAATCTGTTTTTTGTACAGAACTTCCATATGAAAGCTCTGATTTGAATAATTTTTTATATGAATGTTTAGTACCATGGGATACATCACATATAATACTGGTTTTTTTTCACGTGCGTAAATTAGGCAAATTAGACTAACTTTGATGTTTTTTGGTGTTACTTTCAGCACTGTAAGTGCAAATGCCAATGCGGCTCGTGCTAGAGGCCGTATTTATGAACCGATCTTTACGAAACTCCTTGGGTACCTTTGTTATCACCATGGGACGAGAACGAGTGTTTTTGGGTCTGGTCCGAAATTCAAGATGGCCGATGGCAGCCATTTTGTACAAAATTTGGTGCAATCAGATTATTGCACAGAACTTCCATATGAAAGCGCTGATTTGAATAATTTTTTGTGTGAATGTTTAGTACCATGGGATACATCACATATAATACAGGTTTTTTTCTCGTGCAGAAATTATGCAAATTAGATGAACTTTGATTTTTTCAGTGCAACTTACACACAGTAAGTACACATGTCAATACGGCTCAGGCTAGAGTCTGTATTTATGAACCGATCTTCACGAAACGTCTTGGGTACCTTTGTTATCACCTTGGGACGAGAATGAGTGTTTCTGGGTGCGGTCCAAAATTCAAGATGGCTGCCAGTGGCCATTTTATACCGAAATTAGGTCTAATCAGTTTTTTGTACACAACTTCTATACGGCTCAGGCTGGAGGCCGTATTTATGAACCGATCTTTACGAAACTTCTTGGGTACCTTTGTTATCACCGTGGGATGAGAACGAGTGTTTTGGGTGTGGTCCAAAATTCAAGATGGCCACCAGCAGCCTTTTTGTACCGAAATTAGTGCAATCAGTCTTTTGTACAGAACTTCTGTATGAAAGTTCTGATTTGAATAAATTTTTGTATGAATGTTTAGTAACATGGAATACATCACATATAGTACGGGTTTTTTTCTCGTGCAGAAATTATGCAAATTAGATGAACTTTGATTTATTCAGTGCTACTTATACACTGTAAGTGCACATGTCAATACGGCTCAGGCTAGAGGCTGTATTTATGAACCGATCTTCACAAAACTTCTTGGGTACCTTTGTTATCACCTTGGGACGAGAACGAGTGTTTCTGGGTGTGGTCCAAAATTCAAGATGGCTGCCAGTGGCCATTTTGTACCAAAATTAGGTCCAATCAGTTTTTGTCACAACTTCTACACAACTCATATTTGTGAACTGATCTTCACGAAACTTATTGGGTACCTTTGTTTTCACCTTGGGACAGGAATGAGTGTGTTTTGGGGTGCCTTTGTTATCACTGTGGTATGAGAACAAATATTTTGGGGTTCAGTCAGACCCACTTTGGGACTCAAAGATTTCTTTTCTCGTTTAGCATCTGACTGTCACCCACCTTTACAATACTTTACCTATACATTTGTTACAGGCAACGGTCAGTATTTATGTACAGACCGTTACAATACTTTATATGTACCTTTGTTATCAGGTCATTACTGAGATGTTTGTCATTGCTGTGTCACATACTATACATGTACATGTCTTTGTCTTGACAAGTTGAGCTACAGTGTCATTGACACTTTCATTCTCTTTGTACACCGAGTTATGCATTTCAGTGTAAGAGAGTATCATTCCCTGGGTTTTCATCCAGGGGAAAGTAACCTGGTGATATTTCAGGTGGATGTGTCCATGCAGGATGGGGGCATCTTTCAACACTATGGGTAATGGGGGAAAATGTCAAAAAATCTTCTCACAAACCACTGGTGTCATTAACTTTATGTTTGGCAGATAAAATCATTATAATTTACAAGTTTGCAAAAATATTGTCACTGGAACATTTTGGGAGTGTTGGGGCCCTTTACAAATACGGTAAGTAATAGGATAAACATGAAGAAAAAGTTGCTTCACACACATTACCAGATGTTGAAATGCATAGAAAATCTAATGTAAAAAAGATCTTCAAGTTTGTTGAAATTAAGGTCATATTTGAAGGTCTTATTGCACTAAAATTTCAACACAGGGTTCACGGGGTAAACAATACCCAAATCTACAAGTGTTTATATGATTAGTGAATCGAATCTACATTAATATTAAATGAATGGCAACTTGTGTGGGTTTATTATTAGTAATTAAAAGAACTAAATCAGAAAAATTACTGTGCTTAACTTGTCCATTTTCAGGTGATATTTGGAAAATCAAGTTGTCCAGAATTTACTACAGAAGTTTACCTTCCAGTAACCTACCACAACAAGTATGCCTTTTATTATATGCCTGTTCTATGTAATCCCCATCTTTAGCAACACTAAACCATGTGGAAAATGAAAATCTGTTCCGCACGAACAGAAATCATTGACAGTCTATTTTTAAATAGAAGCAAAATTTCACAGGAATTTTCTAAAAATCGTACAACATAATTACAGTTTGAATCGCTAGCGATAGCTGAAAATAGTCTCCTGAGTTCCAGTGTGTTCTATGTGCCAGTAGGCACATAGAACACACTGGAACTCAGGGGACGAAATAGAAACACGGGTTCCCCTCGAAATTTGGTTGGCGATAAAATGTATTCTTTTTGTTGATAGTTGTCAAATGAATTGCTGAGTGTCCTTCTAATAATAGATCAGAATCTGATATCCTAGATCAGAATCTGACATCATTTTATGGAAAGCTCTCACTGAGAGCTTTAAAGAAAATGATGTTAGCTTCTGGTCTTATCACTGTAGAAAGAGAAAGATACATAGTTTATAGTGGTTATCCTACAACTTATTTTATCTTGTACTGTAGCACTCTATGGTGACACTTAATAGTTTGTATGATAATGTTCCAATAGTTTTTAATGTGTTGTCTGTCATCCTTCATCCGTCGCCCAGTAATAAATGTTTCATTTCTATAATGCTGTCCATGGTATTGCAGGCATGGTATTGTAGGGGGCACATGCCAATCTTCGGCATTGTTATAGTAATCTGATTGATTGACTGGTTGAATAATGGTTTTTATAGACGTGAAGGTGTGTAATAAACACAGAACGACATGATAATCGATATGGCACTTGTGCCATCATGGAAGGCTAAAACTTGAGGCCTGTGGCCTCTTGTTCTATCCTTCTGTGCTGGCACTTGTGCCATATCGATTAACCCATTAACACGCGTGTGTCGTTCTGTGTATTTAGTATTTCTAGTATTGGTGGAGGATTGAGACTAATATAATAATAATGTGATTTTGGAATAGGTCTCGATGACTCATGATTTTTTCCAAGAATCAAATCTCGAATTGAATCAGACAAAGGATTTCTCCTCAAATCAAAAAACATTTCCAGTAGAGATGGGTGGTATTGGAATTTTCAGTTCGATATTGGTTTTGGTATTTTTAAGGGGGTATCCCGTGGTACTTATTTGGTATTCGGTATCTGACTTGACTGATACAGTACAAGTCAAAATAAGTTGTAGCATAACCACAATAAACTAAGTATACTGCTGCTTCTGCACTGATAAGATCAGAATCTGACCTCATTTTCTGGAAAGCTCAGTGAGATGTTAGCTTCTGGTCTTATCACTGCAGGAAGAGAAAGATACATAGTTTATAGTGGTTATTCTACAACTTATTTTGACTTGTACTGTAGCACTCTATGGTGACACTTAATAGTTTTTATGATAATGTTCCAATAGTTTTTAATCTGTTGTCTGTCATCCTTCATCCGTCGACCAGTAATAAATGTTTCATTTCTGTAATGCTGTCCATAGTATTGCAGGCGTGGTATTGCAGGGGGCATATGCCAACCTTCGGCATTGTTATAGTAATCTGATTGATTTGATATTTTGTATATTGAACAACCATGATTAGAACATTCATGTATTGCTGTTGCCATTTGCAGATGTGTGGACTTGGGTGCAGCAGGGAAGGTGGCAGGTGTATCTTTTTGTGTTATCCTGAGATGACCCTTTTGCTAGTTTTTCCACCAAACCCTTAGGCAAATATTAACTCTTTTTCCCAACACGAAATTGCAGATAATGTTTACAAAACTTACAACTACTAATTTTCATTTTTGTCCTCCAAAACATAACTTATGACCCTTCATTAGAAGGAGCTCAATGAGTATCATAGGATGAAGTATTTACATATTATATTATGTATATAAGTTATTACGTATTGTTTGCCAGAGCAGAGTGATATAATGAATCTAACACTTAACTATTTCTGTTTTGAAGTTCAAAATGATCTTTATGTTAAACATAGTATATGATTTCCACATGCTTCTTGTTCAGTGTGCAAAATTTTAAAAATGCCTCTGATCGTTCACAGATGGCTAACCAAACGTTCGGCTATGTAAAAAGTCTTGGGAAACTGCTTTTTTATCATTAACAAGTATTCATATATTGCATGGATTTGGAATATATATAGCCTCTCACAGCAAGTCTAAAAATCCACCAAGACACTACAAAGGCTGCTTAACTGGTAGAGTGCTAGAAGCCCATATTTAGACTTTATTCTGATCTGCAGGTACCTAAAGTTAAAGGAATGATATTCTGTGGATGTCCTTCATATTATCTTGTAAGAAAAATTACTTCATCTCCATCGATTTGCATTGTTACAATTTATGGGAGAGTGCCTATAGGCACTCTCCCGTGAATTGTAATAAGACAAAAATGTGTGAACAAATCTTGAGGCTGAGAAAAAATTTAGCACTCTACCAGAAGTGACTCAGACTTTACCATTCAGAATACAACTTTTGGCTAACCAGTCATCCGTTCGCATAGATTTTAATTTGCATAACCACCACGCCAACGAAACGAGCGTTCTCGTCAAATGTTGCACACTTTTGTTTATGGGAATTTGTTATACTCATTCCCACAAATTTCTTTCTTTGGTTACCAGTATGCTAACAACAGATAAATTTTTTGTTAACCCTTTCCTAACACAACTAGATGACAACATTTGCGAAAACAATATATTTTTATACTGTACCAATGACCCAGACATAGCTGGTGCTAACTCTTAAAATATAGGGCCAAACACAAATTTTGCCCCCCAATCCCCAAAATTTGCATCTAAAACTAAAGAAAACATGTCCTGAAAGGCCCTCCACACTTCGCCCCTACTGCGCATGCACAGTGTCAAGGACGTTCCGAAATTGGCGCCATTAATCATTCTAAGTTTGGCCCTTCATCAGTTAACATCTGACTGATCTTTGTGCTTATAAATCTCAGTTTAAATGATGCCAGACACATAAATATTAGTGAAATGGTGATTCTAAGGAGGATAGAGAAGGAGGAGAGGAAAAAAATGTGTGACAGAATATTATCAGGGCTGTAACTTAAAATTTTTTAATGAAATTATGTTAAGTTACCTATTTTCAAGGCAGCAGCCATTTTGTTGTCATTCTGATTATTTAGTTACACTGTTTTTTAAGTGTTTTTCCTCTCTCCCTGTCCTTTAAGTTCCCCCTTGCTATTCTCCCATGCTTTTGGCATAGTTTTTGTAATTATTATTACTAAATTTTCTTGGGAGTTTTAGCTGAATAACAGAATGAATTCTGTTCTTTTCCCCATGTTTACGTCTTCACCTACGGGTGGTTAGGCGTTGTGTTCTGCATCTACCATCTGATGTTCTGCAGTTTCTTCCCTGGAAGTCTCTGTTTTGCATCAGATAGTGTATTTTTGGTAACTGATTTCGGGCCTGGGTGCCTGGAGTCTTATTTTAGTGTTTTTACACTCATTGTTTACATTTACAACAGCCCTCTGTGTGAGGGGGGATTTCTAAAAAATAATATCTTGATGTTATTTTAATCATAACTAGATACATTATTATTGTTCGTAAGTGTTGAATAAATTGTTTAAAATATTTTTAAAATTTTTTTTCCACACTTAGGCTTGGGATCCATTGGGGCTCAACGTTACTTTTCAGAAACTTGGGCTGTTCTGAAAAAATATTTTTTCAAAATATTTTGATTTCAATTATTTTTTCTATATTAATGGATCATATTATTATTATGTATTTTGATTGCCAGGGGTTAGTGCGAGTACCAGGACTTGTTTTCTTTTCACATTGAAAGGATATTGATGAATTGTTTTAAGAGGAAGTCTTCCTCTGACTTTATTATCAGTCTATATGTGGTCAGTGTACTCGCATTAACTCCTGTTCTGTATCGTATGATTTTGATGACAATATGGGAAGCGTATGTCACGGTATGTTATTGGGGATTTGGACACTCCGGTCCTTTCCCCGCAGGGTCACTCTACTTTATCAATTTCTATTTCAGACGATCAAGATTAGGGTGATGTATCTGTGATGTCTTCCAACAGTGTGCCTCCGTCATCACAATTAATGAAGGGCTAGCGGAAAAGTGCTCATGTAAATACGCCAATTGCCTAAGAGGACCCTAGTAGGTTCGACGGCCTTTGACGTCCGCTAGCTCGCCCGGTGTAGCGTCCATTCACCGAATGGTTCGGCAGCCGGGTTCGTCCGTTGCGGTCTAGAAGGAATTTTGGGGTGATGCGAGCACTATAAATTAACCTAATGCACACCCAGTGACGGCGGATCGGAGGGAGAACGGAGGAAGCCTTTTAGTCCGGTTCATAGCTCGTTCCGGTCCATCCGGACGGCAAGCGAGAGAGGCCCCTCTCTCGTTCAACAACATCTGGCCCCAGATGTTGTGATACAAAATGTGTTGCAAGCGGAGCATACGTCCGTCACTCGGGACGCTCCGTTGTATAGGCAGTCCGCGGAGACTGCTAAGGCTTCCTCTTCTTGTCAGCGCACACGACCGCACCTTGGCTGCGTGACCGCCGATATATTACCAGCTTCGCCGATCAAGGATTCTTCGGCGACCAGGTCACACCATCCGGTAGCCAGGGACACGAGGCCTGCAGACTCCGGACGTTCGCATAGGAAGTGTGCGGGAGTCAACGTACACGGAGCTTCCGGCGGCAATGCATCGTAAGACCGCTACTGCACAGGCCTCGGGAACGGACGTGCTTTCCTTAATAGCACAGTTTATCGCAGCATCCCAGCATCAACTGAATCTGTCGCATATATTTTATCCGACGATGCTGGGTCGGGACGCTCCGCGGAAGCGGGTACGGACGTCCGAAAGTTTCATCCGGTCCGACGGGATACCGAAAGGGATTCGGAGGATTTCGAGCTTTCCCTTTCGGAACAACATATGCTGTTGTGTATGTCATCTGACTTGGTCTTCTACAGCTTCTTTCGTCGGACCAGAATGCTGCGATGCCGGATAAGAAACTGATAGTGTCGGTGGACTTAGAAATTTTTGGTTCGGTTCAGGGACATCGTCCCTCAGTTCCGACATAGTCCAATAATGTTACACAAACTTTCGAATTATTGAACGACGCTATATATATTATTATTTTATGCTTGCTAACCAAGCATTTCTGGTTTCTTGTTCGAAGAGTTATGGAGATGTCTTTCAAAAGTGTGCCTCTGTCGTCATAGTTAATGAAGAGTTAGCGGCAATAAGTGCTCATGGAATATGTCTTATTGCCTACGGAGTGACATTCGCTAGCTCACCCGGTGTAGCGTACATTCATCGAATGGTTCGGCTGCCGGGTTCGTCCGTTGCGGTCTAGGAAGGAGATTTGGGTGATGCGAGCACTTTAATTACTTTAGTACTCACCCAGTGACGGCAGATTGAGGACAGATCGGAGGAAGCCTGTTAGTCCGGTTCCTGGCTTGTCCAGGTCCGTCCGGGCTGTGAGCGAGAGAGGTCCCTCTCTCGTCCAACAACATAGGGGACCGCATGTTGTGGTTCAGATATTTTACATTCGGAGCATATGTCCGTTGGTCGGGACGCTCCGTTATATTGACAGTCCGAGAGACTGTCCTTAATGCTTCCTCATCCTCACAGCAGGGCACACGACCGCACATTGGCTACGTGACCTCGAGTATCCGATCAGTTTCGGCATTCAGTGATTCCACGGCGAATAGGTCGCGCCATCCGGTAGCCAAGGGACACGAGGCCTATACACTCCGTTCGCTCGCATATTGGTAGTATGCACGGGGTAACGATCACGGAGCTTCCAGCGGCAATGCATCGTAAGACCGCTTCTCCTCAGGCCTCAGTGACGGACGTGCTATCCGAGTTAGCACAGTTGTTTCGTAGCATCCCAGCAATTGACAGTTTCTCGGTCGAATTAGGAATTATCCGACGGCGCTGGGTCGGTGCGGTCCGCGGTTGCATCAGGTACGGACGACCGAACGCTTTATAGGGTCCGACAGGATGGCGAAAGGGATTCGAAAGATTTCGAGTTTTCCCTTTAGTAGTATCGGAAGATGCCTTTCATATCTTCTGGCATTATCTTCCAGTGATTGTTATTCGGACTTCATTGCTGCGATCTTGGATAAGAGACTTATAGCGTCATTGGACTCGAATTTTTCGATCGGTTCAGGGACATTGTCCCTGACTTACCGACGCAGTCCAATATTGTCATTACAACACAAGCCTGCTACTAAGCATGATAGTTTAGTTTCTTGTCCGCGTTGCTCATTTCTGCCATTTTATCATTTATACGAATAGTTTATTTTGGCAGAGCAGGGCATACCGAGAGTTCATATGCGTCTAGACGGTGTGATTAAAGACTGTATATATTCTTTTTCGCCGTTTATGTCTTTTCCAATTTCAATGTTGGGAACGACATTATGTATAGTAGACTTAACTTAGACGCTTTATCATACGTAATCCGCCTTACTGAGGCATTATCATTACGTCTTCAAGAAAAGATTTACGGGATATTATTCTCAATGTAATTTCTTTTGAGGGCAGTAGTTTGTTCACATATAACTCCGCCCTTCAGTGGCTGATTGGAGTTAGTTAGACGTGACGCAGCCCTAGCTACATCCACACACGTGGATAGTAAGGTTAAGAACTCTCTCAGAGTCGCTTCGTTCTCGGAGGAGCTTCTCTTCGACGGCAACTTTTCAGCAATCCATGAATTGCTCGATTTACACGTTCTCTTGTCTATCTAGTGTTACAAGAGATTCAGACTGGGGCAAACATTCGGTGGTTGACTCAGAGAGTGCCACCGCAGTTGCCGGACCCGAGTGTGGCTGTTATGACGGTTGCCAGTCAAACAGATTGGGATATAATACTGATCCCTACGGATTCGAAGTGCCAGGGTCTTTGGGTTCCGCAGTCTCTTAGCAATCAGTTTTCTTCCGCGGAATAATGTTTTTTAGGCTTGCTTTATGTCATTGCATGAACATTATTCAGTAACGCATGCCCAAATTTCTGTCCTTTAATTCGACAGTAGTGGCGTATCTCCGGAACCAGGGAGGCACTCTTTCGTTTCCGTTATTCAATTTAATGGAAAGAATCCGTCTGTTGGTTATAGTACACCAAGTTCAGTTTTGGTCCGTCATATTCCGGGTCTTCTGATTGTTTTATCGGACTCCCGTTCTCTTACGGGTCGCTTGTTGCTGTCAGAATGGACTCTCAACAAACAAGTATTCAATCAGATTTGCTATCTATGGGAGCGCCCAATGATGATTTATTTATGACACAGCTTGCTAATCAATTGCAGACGTATGTGTTGGCTTGTCCAGATCTCTGAGCTAATATTGTTAACGCTCTATTGATCTATAGGACGGAATGATAGGATACGCGTATCCTCCGGCGCTGTTGTTTTAGCAGGTATTGCTAAGATAAACAACCACAATACATTTCTGTTGATAGCATCTCTATCTTCACAGAGATCATGAGTAATTTACTCTCTTGTCTACTGTGGGTCTTAACGTGAAATCTTCCTCTATGTGAGGATCTTTTTTCACTGGGTAAATCGTGTCATCTTTATCACAACCAGCAAGGTCGCAACCTTCATGTATTCCGTTGTGTGGTCCGTATTGCATTGTAAGCACTGTACTGGACGAGCTTTGGACGCGATTTCTTACTATAGGAGATCCTCTTCTTCGCTATTCTATGCGGTTAAAGTGGAGGCTCTTCCGTCGTGGTGTAGGGATCATTATGTTCATATTGTTGATCCCTCCATACTACTCATTGCTATTTTTTAGTATACTTGTTTCACAAGATCTACTGCAGCCTGTTATTATTTAGGTTATAGGTTTATGTTACCTCATACCTATGCACTCTACGATAGTTTACAATTGAGTCTTTTGTCTCTTTATCTAAGTCAGTTAGTAACTTTTTGATAAATAGACTTAGAATCTTTAGATTAAATTCCTATACGGATTTTAACTTCGGTTCTTATTTAGCTAAGTAATCATTTGAGCCTCTGGAAACAGTAGTTTTCAAATTCTGACCTTTTAGACAGTAATTCTGTTGGTTTCTCTTTTACTGTAGAGTCAGTGAGTTTCATGCACTATCGATGGATGATTTTCACTTTCGTAGTTTCGGAATCACTACTTCCGTTACTATTTAGGTTGGATTGTTGCATAAGAGTTAGGCTCCTATTATCCGGAACCTATTATTTTAAGGTCCTTCCGTCTTCGTATGGGCATAGGCCTTTACTCTTTCCGGGTACAGTTTATGTATTTATAAACAGATATCTGTTTATTACTATGGGCGTAAGCTTCTTCTGTCTTTGATGTCTAGTAGAAGGACGTTACGCTCCATTTTATTGTTAATGGATTCTATTAACTATCGGTACTGCTTATGGTATATCATTGACTTAGCAGTTGTGCTTAAGATTTCGGCTCATGAAGTAAGAGTTCTTCTACTTCTTGGGCTTACATTAATAGTGTCGCTATTATAGATTTTTGAAGGCCGCTCATTGCGCTCAGCCATCCACATTCATGAATTTTATCTCAGAAATATCGAGTCCATTTCTGGAGGCCTCTATTGTTAGGTCTATTATCTACTGCTCAGAATGTCATTCACTTAACAGTTGCTACTATAGCTAGGTAGGCTGTCTGTTTCGGCAGTGTCTCCGTTCGGCTGCCCTCTTTGCTCTGGGCTATTTGACCCAGGGCAAGAAAAAGGGGGGGGGGGGGAGGGTGTTCCCTTGGGTCACCTGTTTTACTATGAAAACAAGGGGATACCTCCTCCGGAGTTAGTAATTCTGAGCTGTTATTGGGATGGTTGTTTAGTGAGAAGTTTAGGTTTTTAAAATTCATTCAAGTCTTAGTTTTTAAAGTATAGCTTTTGAATATTGCATATGTCAACGGACATGATTATGCAATCCTCAGACACTTTTAGGAGTATAAGAGTCTCTATTCTCTAGACTTACTTTATTTATTGGCTTACTTTAAAAATTATTAGTATAAGGATTATATTGGATATTAATAGAGTACATGGATGTTTGAAGCTCAATTTTGGAAGGTGTTGTATCTTTCTAATTTATCATAAATAAGAAAGATACATGTAAGGCCTATTACTTCTTTTTCCCTGCAGGGGATGACTCTATTTTATTTTATTGAGCGTATTCCATTTTGCTCTATGTCCTTGGCCCTCCAGCCTTTTTACTATTCAGCTATGTCTGGGTCATTGGTACAGTATAAAAATGTTAAAAAATTTATAGTAATTTATATATTTTTTATACTTACCAATGACCCAGACGGGGATGGCCCTCCCCAGGAGTTGGGAACTCTTGCCTCCCCGCTGAGTACATAGCGCTTACCAGGCACTGGTTATTAGAATGATTAATGGTGCCAATTTTGGAACGTCCTTGACACTGCGCATGCGCAGTAGGGGCGAAGTGTGGAGGGCCTTTCAGGACATGTTTTCTTTAGTTTTAGATGCAAATTTTGGGGATTGGGGGGCAAAATTTGTGTTTGGCCCTATATTTTAAGAGTTAGCACCAGCTATGTCTGGGTCATTGGTAAGTATAAAAAATATATAAATTACTATAAATTTTTTAACTTTTTGAACTGATTTAAGTTTCAAAAACCAAAAACTTTTTTATTTATTGCCCACAAAACATGATTCATTCTCCTCGCATTTCTTGAACGGTGGTATAGGAAGAAAAGTGGAAAGACAATTTTGAAATTATCTGTCTGCTTTTGGCAGTGTCCTCGCATTTCAGCATTTCTTCAACGGTGGTGTAGGAAGAAAAGCAGAAAGACAATTTTGAAATTATCTGTCTGCTTTTGACAGTGGCCTCACATTTCTTCAGCATTTCTTCAATGGTGGTATAGGAAGAAAAGCGGAAAGATAGTTTTGAAATTATCTGTCTGCTTTTGGCAGTGCCCTCGCATTTCTTAACATTTCTTCAACAGAGGTGTAGGAAGAAAAGTGGAAAGATAGTTTTGAAATTATCTGTCTGCTTTTGGCAGTGCCCTCGCATTTCTTAACATTTCTTCAACAGAGGTGTAGGAAGAAAAGCGGAAAGATAGTTTTGAAATTATCAGTCTGCTTTTGTGATCACAGTACTATACTTTACATAGAGAGTAATCGCTTGACTGGACTGGTTAATAATTCATGAGAGGTGAGGGACGTTGTACAAACACGAGTGCGCGAATACACACAAGTGTTTTACAGTATAGTCCTTCGCCTCAAATTAATTATTTCACATAACCAGTCCAGTCAAGCAATTACTCTGTTTATTACTTTTCATTATTAATGATAATTATATTATTTAACCCTTTACCTAACGTAACAGCCAGCACTATTCTCAAAAATCCCCAATTAATTTTCATTATTTTTTAATTTTTTGTCTTTAAAACATAGGTTATGACCCCTCATTGGAATGAGCTCATTCCAATGAGGGGTCATAACCTATGTTTTTGAGACAAAAAATGAAAATAATAGCTATTCAAGAATTTTTTTTTTTTGCAAGTGTTGTATGCTTTTCATATTAGGTAAAGGGTTAAAAAAAACAAAAAACAATGAAGTCCCCATTACATCCATGGCAAAGCGTCTTCGTATGCATGCATGGATACCTGACACAATTGTTGATTGCATAATTCACTTGTGAAGTTATCTTTTATAATCAAACCCAAAAATCCCAGTAAATCACACTTTGGAAAGTAATAAAAACCAGATATATGTAAACTTTAGATAAAGATCCAGAATAATAATGCTTTCATGGATGTTATATTTGCAGGTCACCATACTTCTATGAAGAAATTAAGATAAAGATGCCTGCCAAATTAACTGACTCACATCATTTATTGTTCACATTTTATCACATCAGTTGCCAAATAAAAAAAAATGAACCTACTCCGACAGAATTACCAGTTGGTTATACAGTAAGTATAAGTGTTTCTTCTTATGTTTCCCCCAAATTTTCGCCCCTGTGATCTATCATATGTTCATGGTTGAACGTGTACCCTGTGTTCCTGTTGTTGGGTCCCAATTGCACTCCAAAAAATATAATTGCACTTAAAAAAATAGTTCAGCACCCAAAATACAGCATTTGGCTCTATAATGTGGATCCCAAAATATATTTTTTGTTGGTCTCAAAAGCTTTGTGGTTTATTATTTCATTCCATTGTTTTTGATAAAATCACTGACAACACATTGAGACATAATTCATACCGCTCAAGTAATCCATAGGTAGTATATGTAATCATGGCTCTTTGTTATGGGTCAACTAAATTAACAGTTTATTTAATCTGATTCTCTGTATCTTTTTATCTTGCTTAATTTTTTTAGCTCACCTGACTGAATGTCAGGGGGAGCTTAAGTGATCACTTTCTGTTCGTCCATCCGGCATGAACTTTACATTATCAACTTCTCATAAACCACTGGGCTGAATTGAATCGATTTGGCTATACATGTTCCTTATCATATGTCTGTTCAAGATTGTTTAAATAAAAGTTGCCATGCCCACAGGGCCCAAAATTTTAACTTAGTGCAGTATGAGGAAATTTCTTAAAAAATCTTCTTCTTCAGATCTATCAGTCAGAATCCTTTCATATTTGACATACAACATCTCTATTTATGGGTGCGATCGGATTTGCTGTTCCGTTCACAGAGAGTACTGTACTCTAAACTGGAATGGGTGCGCTCGAACGGCAGTCCAGGTTGACTGAAAGTTGACTGTTCACTTTGTTATGTATTCATTCCCGGAAGTGTGCATCTGTTACAAAAGTAATTGTAAACAAACATAGTTCTTTTTTACTTCAATCCAATTACCAAAAAAGGTTGGGGGAATAGTTAATGCTAGGATTGGCTTGCGATGTTGAACTACAATTCATATAATAAACCTGTTATCGCTACAGTGAAGTTATCTGGGTTGCAGTATCATATCGAGTTGAGGAGGTCAGATCGCCGAGTGATATTATTTTATCTGTTAATAAAATGTAACAAGGTAAAGATGCACAAAGAAATTTTCAGGACCCAAAATAATTTAGCTCTCTACCAGTTAAACATAGTGATTGATATGCCGTGCAGTTGATCAACATGTTCAAAGCATTTACTGATGCAGTATTATAACCGATAAAATAAATTAGCCTTAAAAATCTCTTCTACATTTTCTTTTTTGAACACTATGTATTGAGTCACGAAATTGCAAGACCTGTTATTTAAACCTTAGAATTAAGATTTCTAAACTGTGTAATTTCTTGAAACCACTATTATTACAATTCTTTGAAAATTCTAAAATCACTTTATGCAAATGTATTCTTCTTAAATTTTATTTCTTTATTTTTTAGTGGATCCCATTATTCCGTGATGACAGACTACAAGTTGGAGAATATTTCCTTCCTGTGTCATTAGAAAGGCTTCCACCAAGTTACTCAGTATTAACTCCTGATGTCTGTGTAAGTTATTAACCTCTTAACCTTCTCTCAATACTAAGTCCATATGTGTAGTTATCTGTTTTAGACAGTTTCATATAAGAATACTCAACTTGTTGAAGTATGGCCCTTGAAGTAATTTATACATACACTGAACATTTTGTAGCCAAGTTTGCCATATTAAAGTTATTCATAACTATTTCTGGAAATGAAATTAGTACAGTGGAGCCCACTTAACTGTATATGTTTTAACTAAATATTCCTGTTAAGGCCCAACAAAGTAGATCTTCTGTTTCTCAGGTCATTTTTTTGGTAAAATTTCATGTGGGCGGACATTTTTTTATTTTTAGCTGCGACTAGCAACTCTATAAGTGGCAATGTTGGTCTGTCGGTCTGTCTCTTGGTCTGTCTGTCGGTCTGTCGGTTGGTCTGTCAGACAGTCTGTGACCACCGAGTTCGTCTGTGACCAACGAGTTTCAAAACTCAATAACTTTTGAAATACTTGATGGAATGACTTTATATTTGGCATGTAAGTGTATCTTATTGATGTCTAGCCACTGTTCAATGCATGTGTTCTTCCAAATATTTTTCTTGGAGTTATGGCCCTTGATGAACTTAGAATTTTGTGACATTGCACCACCCGTCGCAGCTATGGCGTCAATGTCGCGATTTTTGTAATTATTTCTTTGCCATCAAAAGTTCATGTTCTTGGTTTGTTTTATGTTATAGGCCTCATAATCTACAGAATACAGTAGAGTCGTCCGTGGATTGCTCATAATCCATGCATGGGCAGTGATGTCCACGCATGCGTTTACCAGTTAATAAAAATCATAATCAGCCAAATTTGAATTAATAAAACACTAAGTTGTACCCGGTGCTTTATTAATTAAATGTTTGATGATTATTCCTATAATTAGTGTTTGGAATCTAATATTATTGTGTCTGTGGAAATATTGCCCACCTGTGGAAAGTGACCAGTCCACGGTGGCTGTACTGTAGCATGAGTGGTGGTGCATTTCATCCCTTGAGTGTACGCAAAGCAGTCAAAGGACAAATTTATCAATTTTACTAATTTGGGTAAAATATCAGACGCAAACCATTTAATTTTTATACGCCCGTTTGAAAAACAGGACGTATTATAGTGTGGCGTTGTCCGTCCGTCTGTCCGTCCGCCCGCCCGCCCGCCCGTCCGTTTGGTTTCCGAACAATAACTTTAGTATTTGTTTTCCGATCTGCTCCAAATGTGGTATGTGGTTTAATCACAACAAAATACAGGTCAAGTTCGAATATGGGGTCGGTCCGAACATTTTTCGCCTGAATTATGGCCCCAGTTGGACTTAGAATTCGTCAAATATTTGGTTTCCGGATGATAACTGTAGTATTTATTTTCCGATCGGCTCCAAATGTGGTATGTGGTTTAATCACAACAAAATACAGGTCAAGTTCGAATATGGGGTCGGTCCGAACATTTTTCGTCTGAATTATGGCCCCAGTTGGACTTAGAATTCGTCAAATATTTGGTTTCCGGATGATAACTTTAGTATTTGTTTTCCGATCAGCTCCAAACTTGGTATGTGGTTTAATCACAACAAAATACAGGTCAAGTTTGAATATGGGGCCGGTCTGAACAATTTTTGCCTGAATTATGGCCCCTGTTGGACTTAGAATTTGTCAAATATTTGGTTTCCGGATGATAACTTTAGTATTTGTTTTCCGATCGGCTCCAAACTTGGTATGTGGTTTAATCACAACAAAATACAGGTCAAGTTCGGATATGGGGCCGGTCTGAACAATTTTTGCCTGAATTATGGCCCCTGTTGGACTTAGAATTTGTCAAATATTTGGTTTCCGGATGATAACTTTAGTATTTGTTTTCCGATCGGCTCCAAACTTGGTATGTGGTTTAATCACAACAAAATACAGGTCAAGTTCGAATATGGGGTCGGTCTGAACAATTTTTGCCTGAATTATGGCCCCTGTTGAACTTAGAATTCTTCGTCAAATATTTGGTTTCCGGATGATAACTTTAGTATTTGTTTTTCGATTGGCTTCAAACTTGTTAGTCTTTTTCTCAAATGACTGAAAAATTTAGTCATTTCACAAAATCACTGATTTCAAAGTCTGACCGTAACATATATATATATGCCAGTATAAATTTCTTGCACTCTAAGAAAATTGCAAATGTGTTAAAATGGTACAATTTGAACAGTTCACGGGCGCATGATGCAATGCCCAGCTGTGCTCTTGTTATTTTTTAGCTTATCTTGACAAAGTTGCGTAAGTCTGTGAGTCTGTACATCTGTTCACATTTTCTTTGGCACAGGCTACACCTCGTAGTTCTTGTCCGATCATACAAAATTTCATCTGCAGGTTCGGGGTCATGTCTAGATGAGAGTATCCTGGTTGTGACCAGTCAGCTGTTATGGCTGCAAGAGCTCGAAACCCAAAAACCTTAAGCACAGTCTACAGGTCTATAATGTCTAGATGAGAATGTCCCCTTTTGGTCACAGTCGGTCAACCGCGATGGCTGCGAGGGCCTGAAAACCTTTAGCGCAGTCTATAGGTCATCGTATTTATGAAGGGATTTTATTGTAACGTGGTAGGATGACTTCATATAATGCCTAGATGAGAATGTCCCCTTTTGCTCGCGACCCGTCAGCTCTGATGGGTGCAATAGCCCAAAACCTGAAAGCCTTTAGTACAGTCTACAGGTCGTATTTATGAAGTGACTGCATTGTAATTTGGTAGGATTACTCCATATAATGTCTAGATGAGAACATCCCATTTTGGTCACGATCGGTCCACCGTGATGGTTGCAATAGCCCAAAACCTGAAAAACTTTAACGTATTCATGAAGTGATTTCATTGTAACCTGGTAGAATGACTTTGTATAATGTGTAGATGGGAACGTCCCCTTGTTGTTGCGATATGTCTGCCATGATGGCGATGTGGGTCTGAAGCCCAAAAACCTTTAGCACAGTATTTAGGAAGGGACTTTATTGTATCTTGGTAGGATGACTCTGTATAATGTCTAAATGATAACATTCTGTTTTGGGCATGATCGGTCAACCATTACAGCTGCACAGTCATGTGACCTAGATTTGTTTAGCATGGTCTACAGTTCACATTTATGAAGCAATTTTATTGTAACTTAGAAGGATAACTTGGTATTATGTCTAGATGAGAATGTTGTATTTCAGTCACGATTGGTCAGCCTTTATCGCCACCTGGTCACTTGACCTAGATTCCTTTAGCACTGCTTACAGGTTGTTTTTATAAAGAGATTTCATTGTAACTTGATAGGATAACTTGGTATGATATCCATAATTTCATTGTAACTTGGTAGGCTAATTTGGTATGATATCTAGATGAGACTCCTGTTTGGTCATGGTCGGTCAACCGTGATAACTGAACCGTAATCTGCACTAGATTCCTTTAGCAAAGTCTACAAGTTATATTTATGAAGGGATTTCATTGTAACTTGGTAGGATGACTCGATTTGGAATGATTTTACTGTGACTTGGTAATTTTGGTTGACTTGCGTCAACCACATCAACCCAGGTCTTAATTCTTGAGTACAGTCTACACTCAAATTATTTTTATTGAAAACATAGCCTACATGGAACAGAAATTAACATATTCTCAATTATCTCAATTCTTGTCTTATTTCATAATCCTTTCATAAACTTTGGAGCATTATCCATTTCATCAAACACTACACACAATCAAGTTAAGCTATAATGTCATTGACACTTTCATTTAAGTTTGCATGGGCTAAAAAAGAGAACATGGGCCAGCCAAAAGGACCATGGGAAGGAGGGGAGGGTGGGGGGTACTGAGAAATAGATTTTTTACTTTTTTAGGCCTAATTTATATACTTACAAACAGAAAACCACTTACTGTACCTTCAGCTCAAATTTGAAATCACTTAACTGGTAGAGTGCTAGAAGCCCATATTTGGGCTCTGCTGAGAAGTGCAGGCATTCATTTAACCCTTTTCCCAGTGCACATGATATCAGCATTTTTATTTTAAATATAAATTTTCATATTTTTCAAAAACTTGAAAAAACCCATATCACATGACCCCCTCATTGGAATGAGCCCAATGCTTTTGTTTAAATTTGTTTGGGCCTGGGGATTTTTATACATTTTTGCTATATCTTGAAAAGTCTACCTCCTGTGGCTTTGCAGTTGTTTCGAGTCAAGTCTTGGCTCCCTACAGCGGCAGCCAAGACCTGCCTAGAAACAAATGACAAGGTACTTAGAAAACAAGTTTTTAGTTTACCCAAACAATGCAGGTTAGAGCACCTGTTCCCTTGCATTAAAGACTTATCAAAATCAGAATTACCGTATTTACTCTATGTATTGGGACAGCTAAAAATAATTATTTTCACAGGTGTCCCAATTGTTAGAAAATGGGGAAGAACACAGCCTGGTCTTGATTTGATGCTGAATAAAGTTGTGTGTGATTCATTTTCCATAACTATATACGAAAATCGCCATCCAATTTTTTTTATATTTTCATTTTTTGCTTCGAAAACATAGCTTATGATCCCTCATTAGAACGAGCGCATTGCGGTCGTTCCAATGAGGGATCATAAACTATGTTTTTCGAAGCAAAAAATGAAAACTTTTTGTTACTCAAGAATTTTTTTATGAGTGTCGTCTGCTACTAGCGACGGGCCAACTGGAAACAAATCTCCTGAATGTCCCAAACTTTGGAGCATAAAAAAAATATAGTTTTCTGGAAAAAATGTGTGTCCCAAATCATAGAGTGTCACAATACATAGAGTAAATACGGTAGGCCCCTAAGGGTTAAAGTATATTTTTTTCGACAGCTCACTTTGTAAATAACATGAGCTGATGTAATTGATTTGTTAGATAAAGTGTTAAAATCAGACAGGTATTTTTTTTATCATTGTTTTACAATGTATTTTAACCCTTTACCCAACGTAACGGCCAAAACCGGCCAGCGCTATTCTCAAAAATCGCCAATTAATATTTTTATACTGTACCAATGACCCAGACTTAGCTGGTGCTAACTCCACAAAAAACCAGGGCCAAACACAAATTTTGCCCCCCAATCCCCAAAATTTGCATCCAAAACAAAAAGAAATCATGTCCTAAAGGACCTCCATAGTACGACTCTACTGCGCATGCGCAGTGACGCAGTCGTCCCGAAATTGGCGCCAAATATCATTCTCTGTTTGGCCCTTCATCAGTCAACATCTCACTGATCTTTGTGCTTGTAAATCTCAGTTTAAAGGATGCCAGACACGTAATTCTTGGAGAAAATGTGATTCTAAGGAGGATAGAAGGAGGAGAGGAAAAAAGAAGTGGCAAAAAATAATCAGGGCTGTACTTAAAATTTTTTGTTAAAATTATGTTAAGTTGCCTATTTTCGAGGCAAACGCCTCTTGTTGTCATTCTTGCTAATTGTTGCACTGCTTATTCAGTGTTTCCTCTCCCCTAACCTTCTAAAGTCCCCCCTTGCAATTCTCCCATGCTTTTGGCATATTTTTGAGAAGTTTCATTTCTAAAATTTCCCTGGGAGAGTTGCTTGGTTACAGAATGTTTTCTGTTATTTTCCCCATAGTTACGTTTTCACCCATGGGTGTATAACGTTTGTGTTCTGCATCTTCCATCTGATGTTCTGCAGATTCTCCCCTGGGAGTCTCTGTTTTGCATCAGATAGAGTGTAATTGAGGACTGATTCCGGGCCAGTTTTTTCAGTGCCTGGAGTCATGTTTTCTTCTGTGTTTACACTGTTTGTTTTCATTGGCAACAGCCTTTTTTGAGGGGGGCTGTTTGCCTTTGAGGTAGTTTATCTCATTATAAGATACATTTATATTATCCGAAAGTGTCTCATTAATTATTTTATATAATTTTAAAATTTTTTGACCACACTTTGCCATCGGATCCATCGGGGCTCAACGTTACTTTTCAGCAACTTGGGCTTCTCTGAAAAAATATTTTTTCAAAATTATTTTGTTTTGCAATTGTTTTTTCATTTATTAATGGATCATGTTATTATGTATCTTTGTGTCAGGGGTTTTTGCGAGTAACTAGGACTTATTGTTGTTCCTTCACAATGAAAGGAACTTGTTCAAATTGTAATAGGAAGAAATCTTCCTCTGACTTTCATGATTATTGCATAAATTGTAGTCAGTGTTCTCGCATTAATCCCTGTCCTGTATGTGAACATTGGGATGAGAAACATTGGAAACGTGTGTCACGATATGTTGTTTCTGGAGAAAGAGCGATGCCGGCTCTTTCTCCACAAGGTCACTCTACTCTCTCAGTTTCTATTTCAGAGGAACCAGAACAGGGTGATGTTTCCATGTTATCTTCTTCAAGTGTGCGTCCGTCGTCACAATTAAATACAGAGCTAGCGGCAAAAGTGCTCATGGAGATTAGACAAATGTCGTCCGCTAGCTCGCCCGGTGTAGCGTCCATTCACCGAATGGTTCGGCAGCCGGGTTCGTCCGATGCGGTCCAAGAGGAAATTTTGGGTGATGCGAGCACTATAAAAATAATAGATGCACACCCAGTGACGGCGGATAGTGAACGAGAACGGAGGAAGCCTTTTAGTCCGGTTCCTAGCTCGTCCAGGTCCAGCCGGGCCGCGAGCGAGAGAGGCCCCTCTCTCGTACAACAACATCTGGGACCAGATGTTGTGGTACAAAATGTGTCTTTAGCGGAGCATACGTCCGTCGCTCGGGACGCTCCGTTGTATAAGCAGTCCGCAGAGACTGTTAAGGCTTCCTCTTCTCGCCGGCGCACACGACCGCACCTTGGCTGCGTGACCTCCGATATCTTGCCAGCTTCGCCGAGGAAGGATTATTCGGCGACCAGGTCACACCATCCGGCAGCCAGGGACTCGAGACCGATGGACTCCGGACGTTCGCATAGGAAAAGTATGCGGGAGCCATCCGATGCGGAGCTGCCCTCGGCAAAGCAGCGAAAGACCGCTCCTCCGCAGGTCTCGACGTCGGACATTCTAGTGCAGATAGCACAGCTTATCGCAGCATCCCAGCAGCCGACAGAGACGGTGTCGGATCGAGAATTATCCGACGGCGCTGGGTCGGTACGCTCCGCCGAAGCATCGGGGGCGGACGACCGGGAACATCGGGAGGCCCGACCGGATGGTGAAAGGGATACGGATGAATTGGAGCTATCCCTTTCGGAACAACACAAAGCTGCCGTAGACTTCATCCGGCACTTTCTTCCTCAAGTTGTTCCGTCGGGCCAGACTGCTGCGCTTCCGGACAGGAGAATTATAGCGTCATTGGACTCTGATTTTTTCGAGCGGTTCAGGGACATCGCTCCCGAGTTTCCGTCGCAGTCCAATAATGTTGCAAGAACATTTGAATTATTGAACGACGCTATTTTTAAACTTGCTTCCAGGACAGGGAAAGCAGGCTTCTTGTCCGCAAATACTCTCAACCTGCCTTTCATTAATGCAAGGAATAAATTCGACACGGCAGGTCAGGGTATACCGAGAGTTCCTCTGCGTATGGACGACGAGGCGGAAGACTTAGAGCTATCATTACCGTCGTCAGCTTCTATTCCAACCGCAGTGTTGGAAACAGCTATTGCGTCTAACAGAGCCAATTTAGATGCCTTATCTTACGCAGATCACCTTACGAAGGCGTTATCACTGCGTCTTCAAGGGGAAGAGTTTCAGGATATACAATCCTCCTTAAGACTTCTTTCAAGGGCAGTAGCTTATTCCACGTGTAACTCCGCCCTTTCAGTGGCTAATCTGGAGTTGGTTAGACGTGACGCAGCCCTGTCTACATCCACACTAGTGGATTCTAAGGTGAAGAACTCTCTTAGAGTCGCTTCGGTCTCAGGAGATCTTCTCTTTGACGGCAAGCTTTCCGCTATTTATGATAATATTAAAAAGAAAGCTAGTGATTCTCTGTTGTTTAGATCCGCTCCTAAAAGGTCGGATTCAGCAGACACGAATAAGGCAGGCACTTCTGGGTCTTATCCGCCCAAGAGAGGTTCCTATAGAGGTTCCGGTGCGTCCTCTAGCTCTTATTCGAGAGACCGTCAGGATAGCGACTCTCGTTCGGGACGTCCTTCAGGCCGGGACAATCGGTCGGACGCCCCGAGGTCGACGAGGCGAGGTGCGGGTCGTGGAAGACGTGGTTTCTCCTACCGCAGGCCTCGCAGATCCAGGAGGTGATGGCTCAAACCTCTATCGCGTTCCGGTTGGCGGAAGGTTGTCGAGTTTTTCTCAAGAGTGGGCGTCGATTACGGACGACCCTTGGGTGAGAGGAGTGACTTCGGAAGGTCTAAAGATATCCTTCAAACGAAAGCCTCCATTAACTCGAAGTCCAAAGTGGACTCATCTTCCGTCAAACCCTCAGAAAAGAGACGCTCTGCTATCAGAGGTGCAGTCTCTTTTAATGAAGAACGCGGTAGAGGTCGTAGAAAACCAGGAATCGCTGGGATTCTACAGCCATCTGTTTCTGGTTCCGAAACCAGACGGCTCGTTCCGTCCAGTCATAGATTTGAGCTGGATAAACAAGCTGATCATCGCTCCGAAGTTTTATATGGAGACGATTCGATCGGTCAGAGCGAGTATTCGGGTGAACGATTATGCAACGAGCATAGATCTCAAAGATGCGTACTTTCACGTCATGGTACATCCGACATTCCGAAAGTATCTACGCTTCGCAGTCCTAGGAGTGGTGTATCAGTTCCGGGCCATGTGCTTCGGATTGAATCTAGCACCCTGGGCTTTCACTCGAGTAATGAACTCGGTAATGATTTACTTCCGAGCTCATTCGTCTGCGGTAACGTCGGCCTACCTGGACGACATTCTTCAGAGGTACGGCAACGAGTTAACGCTTCAGAACGATGTTCAGAATCTTCTTCTATTGCTCCGACGTCTCGGTTTCATAGTAAACGAGGAGAAGTCGGATCTGGTGCCGTCCAAGTCATTCACTCATCTGGGAATGAGCTTCGAGACGCACAACAATCTCGTTCGTCTGCCGTTAACCAGAGCGAAATTAGTCAGTTGTTACGCTCGCTATTGTCTAAATACAGACAAAGTCACAGCGAGAGAATTTATGAGACTGATAGGTCTGTGCGGAGCCGCTGCGGATCTCATTCCGATGGGACGGCTACGCACACGGCCTCTTCAAATTTTCTTGACTCAGAATTGGAGTGTGAAAATTCATTCGCTCGATGTAGACGTTCTCTTGTCAGATCAAGTGAAACAAGAGATTCAGACTTGGGCAAACATTCAGTGGTTAACTCAAGGAGTTCCGCTGCAGTTGCCGGATCCGAGTTTTACCATTATGACGGATGCCAGTCAAACAGGTTGGGGTGCATCATTAATCCCAACGGATTCGAGATGCCAGGGTCTTTGGGATCCGCAATTCCTGTGCAAGCACATAAACATCAAGGAAATGATGTCAATTTGGCTTGCGTTACGTCACTGGATGGACATTATTCACGATGCTCATGTCCAAATCCTATCCGACAATACGACAGTAGTGGCGTATATACGGAATCAGGGAGGCACTCATTCAGTTCCGTTGTTCAATCTAACGGAAAGAATCCTTCTGTTTGCGTTGGAACATCACGTTCTTCTTTCGGTCCGTCACATACCGGGTCGTCTGAATGTGCTAGCAGACTCCCTTTCTCGAAAGGGTCGCTTGTTGCCGTCGGAGTGGACTCTCAACAAACAAGTATTCAATCAGATTTGCTACCAATGGGAACGGCCAATGATAGACTTATTTGCGACACATCTCAACAATCAGTTGCAGACGTATGTGTCCCCGTGTCCGGATCCAAGAGCATTTGCTGTAGACGCTCTATCGATCCCTTGGGACGGAATGATAGGATATGCGTATCCTCCAGCGCCGTTAATTCAACAAGTATTGCTAAAGATAAAACAATCTCAATGCAAGATTCTGTTGGTAGCATCTCTGTCGCCACAGAGACCGTGGATAAATCTACTCAGGTGTCTGTTGTGGGACCTACCGCGGAAGCTCCCTCCACGAGAGGATCTTCTTTGGCAGGGGAAATCGCGCCAACTGCATCACAACCCGCAAGGTCTCAACCTTCACGTTTTTCCGTTGTGCGGTCCTTCTTGCATGGCAAGCACTTTACAGGACGAGCAGTGGACGCGATTTCTAACTGTAGGAGGACCTCCTCTTCGCTAAACTATGCGGCTAAGTGGAAGGTTTTCCGTCGTTGGTGTAGGGATCATTCTGTTGATATATTTGATCCCTCTATACCAGACATTGCTAACTTTCTAGTATACTTGTTTGACGAAATCAAACTGCAACCGGTTACTATAAAGGGTTATAGATCTATGTTATCTGATACCTATGCACATCATGATAGTTTACAAATTGGATCTAATGTCTCTTTATCGAAATTGGTTAGAAACTTTTCGATAAATAGACCAAGAACTCTTAGATTAATTCCTAAGTGGAATTTAGCTTGGGTTCTCCTTAAATTGAAGGAAAAGCCATTTGAACCTCTTGGGACAGTAGATTTCAAATTCTTATCTTATAAGACAGCTTTTCTCTTAGCTTTCTCTTCTGCCAGAAGAGTCAGTGAGCTTCATGCACTATCGGTGGATGATTCTCATTATCGTAGTGTTGGGAACACTATCACCTTCACTACTAACGTCGGTTTTTTAGCTAAGAATCAGGCTCCTAATAAATATCCGGAACCTATTGTTATTAAGGCTCTTCCGTCTTCAGACGGGCGTAGGCCTTTACTCTGTCCTGTTAGAGCACTACGTATCTATAAACAGAGATCTCAGTTCATCAGAAAGGGACGGAAACGTTTCTTTCTGTCTTTGATGCCTAATAGAAAGGACATTTCAGTCCATTCTATTGCTAGATGGATTCAGTTAACTATCCGTACTGCGTATGAAGATTTATCTTCTTCTCAGCAGTCTGTGCTTAAGATTTCTGCTCATGAAGTAAGAGCTCTTTCTACTTCCTGGGCTTATGCTAATAGTGTTGCTATTACAGATTTAATGAAGGCTGCTTATTGGTCTCAGCCATCCACATTTACTAATTTTTATCTCAGAAATATTGAGTCCATTTCTGGAGACCTGCATTGTTTAGGTCCGTTATCTGTTGCTCAGAATGTCGTCCACTAAACAGTTGCAACTATAGTTATGCAGGCTTTCTGTTCCGGCAGTGACTCCGTCCGGCTGCCCTCTTCGCTCTGGGCTATTTGACCCAGGGCAAGGGGAAGGGGGGGGGCGGGTGTTCCCTTAGGTCACCTGCTTTATAGTGAAAAGCAAGGGAATGCCTCCTCCAAGACAGTATTTCTGAGTCGCTTCCGGGATGGTTTTAAAGTGTAATATTAATGTTTAATTTCATTCATGTCTTATTTTTAAAGTGTAGCTCGGTGTGAAGCATTTGTATATGTCAAGTGTCAAACGGGCTTTAATATACAATACTCGGACACTTTTAAATGATTATAAAGAGTCTCAATTCTCTGGACTACTTTATTTATTGGCTTGTTTTAATAATAATTAGTATAAAGGTTATACTGGATATTAATAGAGAACATGAATGTTATTGTGCTCAATTATTAAGGGTAGTGTATCTTTCTAATTTAAATATTAAATAAGAAAGATACATGTAAAGCCTAATACTCCTTTTCTCCTTAAGGGGTTATCTCTTTATTTTATAATTGAGCTTATTGGATTTTCCTCTATGTCCTAGGCCCTCCAGCCTGTTTACTATTCAGCTAAGTCTGGGTCATTGGTACAGTATAAAAATGTTAAAAAATTTATAGTAATTTATATATTTTTTATACTTACCAATGACCCAGACGGGGATGGCCCTCCCTGAGTTGGGAACTCTTGCCTCCCCGCTGAGTACATAGCGCTGACCAGGCACTGCCAGTAAGAATGATATTTGGCGCCAATTTCGGGACGACTGCGTCACTGCGCATGCGCAGTAGAGTCGTACTATGGAGGTCCTTTAGGACATGATTTCTTTTTGTTTTGGATGCAAATTTTGGGGATTGGGGGGCAAAATTTGTGTTTGGCCCTGGTTTTTTGTGGAGTTAGCACCAGCTAAGTCTGGGTCATTGGTAAGTATAAAAAATATATAAATTACTATAAATTTTTTAACTTTCACTATTTTTTTCATTTTTTGTCTCAAAAACATAGGTTATGACCCCTCGTTGGAACGAGCTCATCGAGCTCGTTCCAACGAGGGGTCATAACCTATGTTTTTGAGACAAAAAATGGAAAAAATTAGTTATTCAAGATTTTTTTTTGCAAGTGTCGTCTGCTTTTCACGTTAGGTAAAGGGTTAACTACTGCCTGTAGCCTATTGATGTTAACATTTTTGTAGTATTCTTTAAAGTTGTTTTATGAAATTTCTTTGTTAATATCCAATATATTTTTATAGGGTCAGCTACCTGGAATGAAGTGGGTGGATAATCATAAAGGTGTATTCAGTATTGCAGTATCTGCTGTCTCTTCAATCCATCCACAGGTATATAGATCGTATTTAAACATTGAAGTTTATGATACTTAACCATTGACCCAATACAACTAGTGAGGAATACTTGCAGTAGTTTTGCTTTTTTCTTCAAACCATGTGGGAGCACAATGGAATGGTGTGCAAAAGCATAGTGCATATCAATGGTATGCATGCCTCCAGCCGATGCTAACCATGTCTTAGCGGGTTAGTTAAGTTGAAGAGTACAGCTGGTTCTTTCTGGATAATTTTAATTCTTCCACCTTGAAACACTGATTTGATATGCCCCTGGCTATTGAAAGTTTTGTTAAACCCCTGATCTGATTCTAATTTTGTCCAGTTGGGTCTCTGAGGTTATATTTGGGCTTGGGAACCCAAATTTTAACTTATTGCAGTTTGAGGAATATATTTCAAAAACCTTCTTCAGATCCACTAATCAGACTTTGCTTATATTTGATATACAGCATCTTGGAGGGGAGGGGAGGGGGTTCAGATTGAAGTTTGTTGAAAACATGACCCTGGGTTTATATTTGGTAGACAAATTTTAACGGAGTGGAATATCTGAAATATTTTTTTAAAGTCTTCTTTTTCATATCCGCCAGTCAAATCTTTATATATTTGGTATTCAGAATCCTCAAGGGGATCAGATTTAAACTTGTTCAATCAAGTGCCTTACTTCATGATTAGACTCTGTAGTGTTAACTAGCCATAGATGTTGAAGGTGACCTTAAATCCTTCTTTAAACAAGTTTCTCAGGTGTGCAATTAAGAGGCCTGCAGGACCTCTTGTTACTGCCTCATTCCCGCTTCAGAAATGCAACTTACACAGTATAAAGTTATTATAAGTTGTCACCGCCTGCATGAATGGTATATGGAGATTTAATACAGTGGAGCCCACTTAATTGGATATCTCTTGACTGAATAACCCTGTTAATTGAATATAATTTCCAAAACAGAAAACCATTTACCATACCTCCAGTAGAAATTTGACCTTTTAATTGAATATAGGTTATAGAGTAAACTCCTGTTAATTGAGTAAAAATTCTTATAACCTATCGAGAAATTACCCAGACTCTCCCCAGTTTTCCTTTGTTTATAGACCTATTTGGCCTCAATACATCCAGTACAGACATTTAATCTATTATATCTTGTTTGACAGAGCTCATGGAGCTCTGTCAAACAAGATCTAATAGAATAAATGCTAAGTTTATCTCTAGAATACAGGAAAATGATACAATCCCTGTTAATTGAAAACTCCTGTTAATTGAATAATTTTCATTGGCAAAGTGGCTATTCAATTAACAGGGTTCCACTGTACCTGGATGTCTGTTTTTAAACACCGAGCTGCATGTGAGGTGTTGAAATGAGACATCCAAGTATTACATCTCCATATAACATACATGTCGGCGGAGATAATGTTTTTTTGTCCCGTTTGAACAGACATGTTAACTCTCCTGGAATTAGCTATCCCCTCCCGCCCTCCCGCCCGGGAGTCAATTTGGGCCAAAATCTCCCGGAAAGTCGACATACCAGACAAAAACTGAATCCACCAGCTTTTGTTTACAAATACAAAAGCATGTGCTCTACTCTCAATTGCAAGGTCATTAAGTTTGTGTGAAACGTCACCACTTAACGTAAGAACTGGTGACCAATCTCATTTCTGTCAATGGCTGTGTTGTGATTATTTGCAACACGTTTGAAGGCGGATTAAATGAATTTGAGATGCAGGATAATTGCTGAAATTGATTATATATTAAAGGCACACCTTTGCTTGTATACAGGTAGCAGTCCAATCGAAAAATAAGTTCCATACGCATAAATTTTGTCCAATCGAACATGTGCAAAAATACGCACAAATTTATTATTGTGCATTTTGGATTTCACTTTCACTTCAGATAATTATAGCCAATTTTGCAGACAAACGGCTCAAACATATGAGTTGTAATGTAATTTTCAATATATTGGGAAAAATTTCCGATTCGCAATTTTCTAAAGCAGGCTGTGAAAAAAATTATGTTTTTGGTGAAAAAAATCTCTAAAAAGTTGCTAATTTACGGCACTTGGACGTTTTTTCATTTGTTGTGATAAATGGACAACAAAATAAATTAAATATCCCGGAGATGTTTCGTCCTGGGCTGGCTGTGGCATAATGTTCATGATTCACTGAAAAATGATCACCCCATTCCAAATCCCCTTCGTAAATGACCAACTACTTCCAGTGAGTACCCGGTGTGGTTAGGTGGGGCGCTGGGCTTTGGCAGATCGAATTACCACAACAACCGGGCTCGGTGTGTGCCTAAACACCACAGATCGCCGCAGGTTACCGCAGGTCGCCGCAAGTCGCCGCAAGTACCCATAATTTCCCAAATAGATCAAAAACTTTCAACACAGCGTCAAAACTGATATAGTGCTGAAAGGGTCGAAAATATCTCCAAACATTTTGTGCATAAAACCATTGAAATATGGATGTCATTGGAACAACTCAGATATTGGCACATGACCACATCCATATTTTTGATTTCTGTTTTTCTCTATATTTCTATGTTTTGGCTTTTGAAAGGACAAATTGTTCAAATAAAACACATTAGGGTAGAATGTTTAATGTATGTGTGTGTGTGTGTGGGGGGGGGGGGGGGGGGAGGGGGGGTGGTAACATGGAAATTATTGATGTGCTGCCCACGTGCAAAAATCTCACTGACAAGCATCCGAGTCTCAGTGGGAGCTCATCAAAATCTCACTGACAGTCACCTCGAGAGGTTAACAGGTCTGGGTCACTCACCACCGGTTAGTAGAACGTTGGCGTATGTTCCTTTGATGTATTGTTGTTGGACTGTTTCCTGTTATGTCTGTGTGTGTGGGGGTGGGGGGGGGGGGGGTATTTGGTATTAATTTGTATTTAAAATTGATCCACACGTGGCTTCTACGCGCAAAAAAAATCTCCCTGAAAATCATGTCATCTCCCTGAAAATTTTCTTCAATCTCCCTGAAAAAAAGTTTGGAAGGTTAACATGTCTGCGTTTGAAACACAATAGTGAAAAGCTTTAATTTAAACCATATACCCCCGATGTTTCGCGTGCCCTTATACCCTGGATGTTGCATGCTCTCATATACCTTAGATGTTGGGTACACCCTTTGCTATGGCTATTTGTCCTAGCCATTCTGGCCAGTCAGAAAACAGAATTAATCGGGATATAGGTACAAAATATTTTACCTTATGTTAACCCTCTGCACACTGATGTTGAAATATCAAAATTTGAAGTTGAAAAGTTTTCCCATTATGCTGCGAGCAGTTTAACCAATTCCATCTTGTTTGACACAGCTCATTGGATTCAGTCAAACAAGCTGGAATTGGTTAAATTCCTTGTTCCATTATGCTTGAATTTTCGCTATTTTGACATCAGTGCAGACTGTTAACTACAGATTTCAGATCCAGTAAATTAACCCTCTACTTGCTGATGTGGGAATACTAAGAATACAGTGGAGCCCACTTAATTGGATATCTCTTTAACTAAATAACCCTGTTAATTGAATATAATTCCCAACACAAAACCATTTACCATACCTCCAGTACAAATTTGACCTGTTAATTGAAAATAGGTTTTAGAGTAAACTCCTGTGAATTGAATAAAAAATCTTGCAGCCTGTCAAGAAGTTACTTTGAATGTCCCCAGTTTTTCTTTGTAGACCTATTTGGTCTCAGTACATCCAATACAGGCACTTAATCTATTATATCTCATGGAGCTCTGTCAAACAAGATATAATAGAATAAATGCTAAGTTTATCTCTAGAATACAGGAAAGTGATATTATCCCTGTTAACCCTTTACCCAACGCAGACGATATCTAAATTTATTATTTTAAATATAACTTTTTAAAATTTTTCAAAACATTTCATCAAAACCATATCATGTGACCCCTCATTGGAACGAGCTCAATGAGCTTGTTCCAGTGAGGGGTCACATGATATTGTTTTGTTGAAATATTTTGAAAAATTTAATTTTTTCAACTGCTCAATTTGCATATTACTCGGGCGGATGAGGGCGATTCGTTAGGTAAAGGGTTAATTGAATGCTCCTGTTAATTGAATAATTCCCATTGGCAAAGTGGCTATTCAGTTAACAGGGTTCTACTGTATTAACAGTAACATATTACAGTGATTCATTTTTGAATTTAATAGCATCCTGTGGGAATCACTGGGAAATGGAGCAGTGCTTGCTTACTGTGGTTTACTGGTAAAATAGAACCCAGTAATCAAATCCTGTGTGGAAGTCTTCAAAAGTGAACTGGTCTATAGTTGACTTATTTCTTATGTTGTGGTCATGATATATCCGTACGTGTTAAAATGACCTTAAATGCCAGAAAACAACAAAAATGGATTGTTCAAAATTGATATATTCTGGCAAGTGAAGCAGTGTTTGCTTACTGTGGTAAACAAGCTTTATTTTACTAGTAAAGTAGGACCCAGTCACCAATGCTTGGGGTGGGCAGCATGAGTATAAATGATTGACTACACTTGACTTTATCTCCATGTTGTGCTCACGATTAGCCATTGTGTACAAGCCAGAAAATAAGCAGACTGCCATCTGCAAAATGAGGTCCCCAGAGGGTAAATTTAGTGATGCTACCCTGCACAGCAGGGTAGCATCACTAAATTTACCCTCTGTGAACCTCAATCTGAATCAGGGTCTCAAAATTAAACAAAGAGGTACCCAGAGGATAAATTGGCCTACTGTATGGGGTAGCATCATCAAATTCACCCTCTGGGAACATCATTCTGCAAATGTCAGACTGCTTATTTTCAGGCCTGATTGTGTAGAAATATGTGACCTTAAACCCCAATAAAAACATTGACATATAACAAATTGTGCATCTAATTATTCACCTGCTTTACACAAGTTATTTTTATCCCAATGCAGGATGAACAGATTGATAGATTTATATCAATGTGTCAGTATGCTCATGATCAAAGAATTCCACCGAGAATGACAGAAGTCATATTTGAAGATGATCTGAAACGAAGTGTTACAGATGTTGTTAATGCCAAGGGAGAGAATCTTGTCCAGTTTTTGCCACTTATTATTGACAAATTCATCATGTTAATGGTCAGATCACCAATTATTGGAGGGCAACCAGGTTGGCTAATAATGTATTTATGTTTGCATGACTGTTTAAAATTACAGCTTACCCTATTTCTGAACCAAGACTGTACACAGTGTTGACATGGTCATTTGTATCTGGAGTTTACAACTTGTCTTTTTTGTCTTACCCAGTGTGCAAGCAAATTGAAATAGCTGAACAATGGATGAGGTGTTCGAGTGACATCACTTGAGTACCATTCGGTGACTATGGTCCTCCAACAGAGTTCCTGCAGGGCCTTGTATTCAAGGAATGGCCTTGAATTAGACTATGGACCACTCTATTACAAAGATTACTCTGTTTATTACTTTTCATTATTAACGATAATTATATTATGTAACCCTTTACCTAACGTAACGGCCAAAACCGGCCAGTGCTATTCTAAAAAATTGCCATTTAATTTTCATTATTTTTTTCATTTTTTGTCTCTAAAACATAGGTTATGACACCTCATTGGAACGAGCTCGTTCCATTGAGGGGTCATAACCTATGTTTTTGAGACAAAAAAAGAAAATAATAATTATTCAAGAATTTATTTTGCAAGTGTCGTCTGCTTTTCATGTCAGGTAAAGGGTTAAAAAAACAATGAAGTCCCCATTACACTCATGGCGAAGCATCTTTGCTTGCGCGCACGGATACATGACCCAATTGTTGATTGTATAATTCACTTGTGAAGTTATCGTTTATAATCAAACCCAGAAATTCCAGTAAATCACACTTTGGAAAGTTATAAATTAGATAAATGATTAAAGATTTCCTGGTGTATAGATGCATGTTTCACATTGACAGCTGGGTAAGAGTGGATTATTCTTAAAACATGGTGAGGGTAAATTTTCTATCCAACGGTCTTTAACAATTTCTTGGGAAAAAAAAAACAGAGGAAGTATGAGCAAATTTTTAGTTTTTTAACTTGATGGTCAATTAGGCGTAACAAAGTTAAAAATCTGTTTCTCAGGCCTGCCACATGATCCTTTTGGCTACTGCCTACTTTCTTTTTATAACCAATGCAAACTTAAAAAAATAAAAATTAAATGGTTTTTGTCTGATATTTTACCCAAATTAATAAAATTGATAAATTTGTCCCTTGAGTGCAACAAGGCTTTACAATGCTTTAGCATTTCAAAGCCTTTACAATGCTTTAGGATTTCAAAGCCTTAATGCACTCAAGGAATGAAATACACCACCACCAATGTTATTCTGTAGATTATGAGGCCTAAAACATAAAACAAATCAAGAATATGAACTTTTGATGGCAAAGAAATACTTACAAAAATAAAACATAAAATAAAAAATTGCCCTCCCACACATGCAATTTTACAAACAATGGCCTGAGAAACAGAAGATCTACTTTGTGGGGCCTTTAAGAAAAGTTTGCTGATGTTCCTATGCTGTGTTTCAAAGTAATAAATGCCCATCAACTGAAATACTAGTCTTGACAGTTTCATTTAAACTCCTACACTAAGGGAAGGCAAGACATGTGTAATGCAAAACCATATCAAACTTCGGTACTAAGGCACTGTGTTCCCCCAAAAACTTGACCACTGTAAGTCAAGAATGAGCATTGATTTATGTAAATTACATAAATTAATAAGCTAAATGTACAGACATGCTGAAATAAAGCCAGCAGGGCTCATATCCAAAAATAGTGTGTGCAGTATTTAGATATTTAAAATGTACTTCCCTGTAAAAACTTATCACTGAAATCCTCAGAGGATCTTATAGAAACATATATTTGTCACTTGCATGCAAGCCAGAAAATAAGCAGACTGTCATCTGCAAAATGAGGTCCCCAGAGGGTGAATTTAGTGATGCTACCCTGCACAGCAGGGTAGCATCACTAAATTTACCCTCTGTGAACCTCAGTCTGAATCAGGGTCTCAAAACTAAACAGAAAGAAGTTCCCATAGGATAAATTGGCCCACTGTATGGGATAGCATCATCGAATTCACCCTCTGGGGACCTCATTCTGCAAATGTCAGACTGCTTATTTTCAGGCCTGCTTGCATGCCCACTTGAAGTGTTCTCTCATGTTGAAAAAAGTACCTTTTCCATCATTTCCAATGGGGAATTTTAGAACAGCTCTTTGCTTACATTGTGGAAACTGAGCAAATCAAGGAAGCAGAGATGTACATGCCTTGTGGAAGTTAACCCTTTACCTAACATAATGGCAAAAATCGGCCAGTGCTGTTCACAAAAATTGCCAATTAATTTTCATTATTTTTTGTCTCAAAAACATAAGTTATAACCCCTCTTTGGAATGAGCTCATTGAGCTCATTCCAATGAGGGGTCATAACCTATGTTTATGAGACAAAAAATCAAAAAAATTATATTTTTATGCTGTACCAATGACCCAGACTTAGCTGGTGCTAACTCTAACAAAACCAGGGCCAAACACAAATTTTGCCCCCCAATCCCCAAAATTTGCATCCAAAACAAAAAGAAATCATGTCCTAAAGGACCTCCATACTACGCCTCTACTGCGCATGCGCAGTGACGCAGACGTCTCGAAATTGGCGCCAATTATCATTCTCTGTTTGGCCCTTCATCAGTCAACATCTCACTGATCTTTGTGCTTGTAAATCTCAGTTTAAAGGATGCCAGACACGTAATTTTTGGAGAAAATGTGATTCTAAGGAGGATAGAAGGAGGAGAGGAAAAAGAAGTGACAAAAAATAATCAGGGCTGTACTTAAAATTTTTTGATGAAATTATGTTAAGTTGCCTATTTTCGAGGCATGGGCCTCTTGTCATTCTTGCTAATTGTTGCACTGCTTATTCAGTGTTTCCTCTCCCCTAGCCTTCTAAAGTCCCCCCTTGCAATTCTCCCATGCTTTTGGCATATTTTTGAGAAATTTCATTTCTAAAATTTCCTGGGAGAGTTGCTTGGTTACAGAATGTTTTCTGTTATTTTCCCCATAGTTACGTTTTCACCCATGGGTGTATAACGTTTGTGTTCTGCATCTTCCATCTGATGTTCTACAGATTCTCCCCTGGGAGTCTCTGTTTTGCATCAGATAGAGTGTAATTGATGACTGATTCCGGGCCAGTTTTTTCAGTGCCTGGAGTCATGTTTTCCGGTGTTTTTACACTGTTTGTTTTCATTGGCAACAGCCTTTTTTGAGGGGGGCTGTTTGCCTTTGCTGTAGTTTATCTCACTATAAGATACATTTATATTATCCGAAAGTGTCTCATTAATTATTTAATATAAATTTAAAATTTTTGACCACACTTTGCCATCGGATCCATCGGGGCTCAACGTTACTTTTCAGCAACTTGGGCTTTGCTGAAAAAATATTTTTTCAAAATTATTTTGTTTTGCAATTGTTTTTTCATTTATTAATGGATCATGTTATTATGTATCTTTGTGTCAGGGGTTTTTGCGAGTAACTAGGACTTATTGTTGTTCTTTCACAATGAAGGGACGTTGTTCAAATTGTAATAGGAAGAAATCTTCCTCTGACTTTCATGATCATTGTATTAATTGTAGTCAGTGTTCTCGCATTAATCCCTGTCCTATATGTGAACATTGGGATGAGAAACATTGGAAACGTGTGTCACGATATGTTGTTTCTGGAGAAAGAGCGATGCCGGCTCTTTCTCCGCAAGGTCACTCTATTCTCTCAGTTTCTATTTCAGAGGAACCAGAACAGGGTGATGTTTCCATGTTATCTTCTTCAAGTGTGCGTCCTTCGTCACAAATGAATTCAGAGCTAGCGGCAAAAGTGCTCATGGAGATTAGACAAATGTCGTCCGCTAGCTCGCCCGGTGTAGCGTCCATTCACCGAATGGTTCGGCAGCCGGGTTTGTCCGATGCGGTCCAAGAGGAAATTTTGGGTGATGCGAGCACTATAAACATAATAGATGCACACCCAGTGACGGCGGATAGTAAGCGAGAACGGAGGAAGCCTTTGAGTCCGGTTCCTAGCTCGTCCAGGTCCAGCCGGGCCGTGAGCGAGAGAGGCTCCTCTCTCGTACAACAACATCTGGGACCAGATGTTGTGGTACAAAATGTGTCTTTAGCGGAGCATACGTCCGTCGCTCGGGACGCTCCGTTGTATAAGCAGTCCGCAGAGACTGTTAAGGCTTCCTCTTCTCGTCAGCGCACACGACCGCACCTTGGCTGCGTGACCGCCGATATATTACCAGCTTCGCCGATCAAGGATTCTTCGGCGACCAGGTCACACCATCCGGCAGCCAGGGATTCGAGACCGATGGACTCCAGACGTTCGCATAGGAAAAGTATGCGGGAGCCATCTGATGCGGAGCTGCCCTCGGCGAAGCAGCGAAAGACTGCGCCTCCACAGGTCTCGACACCGGACATTCTTGTGCAGATAGCACAGCTTATCGCAGCATCCCAGCAGCCGACAGAAACGGTGTCGGATCGAGAATTATCCAACGGCGCTGGGTCGGTACGCTCCGCCGAAGCATCGGGGGCGGACGACCGGGAACATCATGAGGTCCGACCGGATGGTGAAAGGGATATAGATGACTTGGAGCTATCCCTTTCGGAACAACATAAAGCTGCCGTGGACTTCATCCGGCACTTTCTCCCTCAAGTTGTTCCGTCGGGCCAGACTGCTGCGCTTCCGGACAAGAGAATTATAGCGTCATTGGACTCTGAATTTTTTGAGCGGTTCAGGGACATCGCTCCCGAGTTTCCGTCGCAGTCCAATAATGTTGCAAGAACATTTGAATTATTGAACGACGCTATATTTAAACTTGCTTCCAGGTCGGGGAAAGCAGGTTTCTTGTCCGCTAATACTCTCAACCTGCCTTTCATTAATGCAAGGAATAAATTCGATACGGCAGGACTGGGTATACCGAGAGTTCCTCTGCGTATGGACGACGAGGCGGAAGACTTAGAGCTATCATTACCGTCGTCAGCTTCTATTCCAACCGCGGTGTTGGAAACAGCTATTGCGTCTAACAGAGCCAATTTAGATGCCTTATCTTACGCAGATCACCTTACTAAGGCGTTATCACTGCGCCTTCAGGGGAAAGAGTTTCAGGATATACAATCCTCTTTAAGACTTCTTTCAAGGGCAGTAGCTTATTCCACGTGTAACTCCGCCCTTTCAGTGGCAAATCTGGAGTTGGTTAGACATGACGCAGCCCTAGCTACATCCACACTAGTGGATTCTAAGGTGAAGAACTCTCTTAGAGTCGCTTCTGTCTCAGGAGAACTTCTCTTTGACGGCAAGCTTTCCGCTATTTATGATAAAATTACAAAGAAAGCTAAGGATTCTCTGTTGTTCAAATCTGCTCCTAAGAAGTCGGATACAGCAGACACGAATAAGACAGGCACTTCTGGGTCTAATGCGCCCAAGAGAGGTTCCTATAGAGGTTCCGGTGCGTCCTCTTGGTCTTATTCGAGAGACCGTCAGGATAGCGACTCTCGTTCGGGACGTCCTTCAGACCGGGACAATCGGTCGGACGCCCCGAGGTCGACGGGGCGAGGTGCGGGTCGTGGAAGACGTGGTTTCTCCTACCGCAGACCTCGCAGGTCCAGGAGGTGATGGCTTAAACCTCTATCGCGTTCCGGTTGGCGGAAGGTTGTCAAGCTTTTCACAAGAATGGGCGTCGATTACGGACGACCCTTGGGTGAGAGGAGTGACTTCGGAAGGTCTAAAGATATCCTTCAAACGAAAGCCTCCATTAACTCGAAGTCCAAAGTGGACTCATCTTCCGTCAAATCCGCAGAAAAGAGACGCTCTGTTATCAGAGGTGCAGTCTCTTTTAATGAAGAACGCGGTAGAGGTCGTAGAAAACCAGGAATATCCGGGATTCTACAGCCATCTGTTTCTGGTTCCGAAACCAGACGGCTCGTTCCGTCCAGTCATAGATTTGAGCTGGATAAACAAGCTGATCGTCGCTCCGAAGTTTTATATGGAGACGATTCGATCGGTCAGAGCGAGTATTCGGGTGAACGATTATGCAACGAGCATAGATCTCAAAGATGCGTACTTTCACGTCATGGTACATCCGACATTCCGAAAGTATCTACGCTTCGCAGTCCTAGGAGTGGTGTATCAATTCCGGGCGATGTGCTTCGGATTGAATCTAGCACCCTGGGCTTTCACTCGGGTAATGAACTCGGTAATGATCTACTTCCGAGCTCATTCGTCTGCGGTAATGTCGGCCTACCTGGACGACATTCTTCAGAGGTACGGCAACGAGTTAACGCTTCAGAACGATGTTCAGAATCTTCTTCTATTGCTCCGACGTCTCGGTTTTATAGTAAACGAGGAGAAGTCGGATCTGGTGCCGTCCAAGTCATTCACTCATCTGGGAATGAGCTTCGAGACGCACAACAATCTCGTTCGTCTGCCGTTAACCAGAGCGAAATTAGTCAGTTGTTACGCTCGCTATTGTCTGCACGCAGACAAAGTTACGGCGAGAGAATTTATGAGACTGATAGGTCTGTGCGGAGCCGCCGCGGATCTCATTCCGATGGGGCGGTTACGCACACGTCCTCTTCAAATTTTCCTGACTCAGAATTGGAGTGTGAAAATTCATTCGCTCGATGTAGACGTTCTCTTGTCAGATCAAGTAAAACAAGAGATTCAGACTTGGGCAAACATTCAGTGGTTAACTCAAGGAGTTCCGCTGCAGTTGCCGGATCCGAGTTTTACCATTATGACGGATGCCAGTCAAACAGGTTGGGGTGCATCATTAATCCCAACAGATTCGAGATGCCAGGGTCTTTGGGATCCGCAATTCCTGTGCAAGCACATAAACATCAAGGAAATGATGTCAATTTGGCTTGCGTTACGTCACTGGATGGACATTATTCACAATGCTCATGTCCAAATCCTATCCGACAATACGACAGTAGTGGCGTATATACGGAATCAGGGAGGCACTCATTCAGTTCCGTTGTTCAATCTAACGGAAAGAATCCTTCTGTTTGCGCTAGAACATCACGTTCTTCTTTCGGTCCGTCACATACCGGGTCGTCTGAATGTGCTAGCAGACTCCCTTTCACGAAAGGGTCGCTTGTTGCCATCGGAGTGGACTCTCAACAAACAAGTATTCAATCAGATTTGCTACCAATGGGAACGGCCAATGATAGACTTATTTGCGACACATCTCAACAATCAGTTGCAGACGTATGTGTCTCCGTGTCCGGATCCAAGAGCATTTGCAGTAGACGCTCTGTCGATCCCTTGGGACGGGATGATAGGATATGCGTATCCTCCAGCGCCGTTAATTCAACAAGTATTGCTAAAGATAAAACAATCTCAATGCAAGATTCTGTTGGTAGCATCTCTGTCGCCACAGAGACCGTGGATAAATCTACTCAGGTGTCTGTTGTGGGACCTACCGCGGAAGCTTCCTCCACGGGAGGATCTTCTTTCGCAGGGGAAATCGCGCCAACTCCATCACAACCCGCAAGGTCTCAACCTTCACGTTTTTCCGTTGTGCGGTCCTTCTTGCATGGCAAGCACTTTACAGGACGAGCAGTGGACACGATTTCTAACTTTAGGAGGACCTCCTCTTCGCTAAACTATGCGGCTAAGTGGAAGGTTTTTCGTCGTTGGTGTAGGGATCATTCTGTAGATATATTCGATCCCTCTATACCAGACATTGCAAACTTTCTAGTATACTTGTTTGACGAAATCAAACTGCAGCCTGTTACTATAAAGGGTTATAGATCTATGTTATCTGATACCTATGCACATCATGATAGTTTACAAATTGGATCTAATGTCTCTTTATTGAAGTTGGTTAGAAACTTTTCGATAAATAGACCCAGAACTCTTAGATTAATTCCTAAGTGGAATTTAGCTTGGGTTCTTCTTAAATTGAAGGAAAAGCCATTTGAACCTCTTGGGACAGTAGATTTCAAATTCTTATCTTATAAGACAGCTTTTCTCTTAGCTTTCTCTTCTGCTAGAAGAGTCAGTGAGCTTCATGCACTATCGGTGGATGATTCTCATTATCGTAGTGTTGGGAACACTATCACCTTCACTACTAATGTGGGTTTTTTAGCTAAGAATCAGGCTCCTAATAAATATCCGGAACCTATTGTTATTAAGGCTCTTCCGTCTTCAGACGGGCGTAGGCCTTTACTCTGTCCTGTTAGAGCATTACGTATCTATAAACAGAGATCTCAGTTTATCAGAAAGGGACGGAAACGTTTCTTTCTGTCTTTGATGCCTAATAGAAAGGATATTTCAGTCCATTCTATTGCTAGATGGATTCAATTAACTATCCGTACTGCTTATGAAGATTTATCTTCTTCTCAGCAGTCTGTGCTTAAGATTTCTGCTCATGAAGTAAGAGCTCTTTCTACTTCCTGGGCTTATGCTAATAGTGTTGCTATTACAGATTTAATGAAGGCTGCTTATTGGTCTGAGCCATCCACATTTACGAATTTTTATCTCAGAAATATTGAGTCCATTTCTGGAGACCTGCATTGTTTAGGTCCATTACCTGTTGCTCAGAATGTCGTCCACTAAACAGTTGCAACTATAGTTATGCAGGCTTTCTGTTCCGGCAGTGACTCCGTCTGGCTGCCCTCTTCGCTCTGGGCTATTTGACCCAGGGCAAGGGGAAGGGGGGGGGCGGGTGTTCCCTTAGGTCACCTGCTTTATAGTGAAAAGCAAGGGAATGCCTCCTCCAAGTGAGTATTTCTGAGTCGCTTCCGGGATGGTTTTAAAGTGTAATATTAATGTTTAAATTCATTCATGTCTTATTTTTAAAGTGTAGCTCGGTGTGAAGCATTTGTATATGTCAAGTGTCAAACGGGCTTTAATATACAATACTCGGACACTTTTAAATGACTATAAAGAGTCTCAATTCTCTGGACTACTTTATTTATTGGCTTGCTTTAAAAATAATTAGTATAAGGGTTATACTGGATGTTAATAGAGAACATGAATGTTATTGTGCTCAATTATTAAGGGTAGTGTATCTTTCTAATTTAATATTAAATAAGAAAGATACATGTAAAGCCTAATACTCCTTTTCTCCTTAAGGGGTTACCTCTTTACTATATAGTTGAGCTTATTGGATTTTCCTCTATGTCCTAGGTCCTCCAGCTTGTTTACTATTCAGCTAAGTCTGGGTCATTGGTACAGTATAAAAATGTTAAAAAATTTATAGTAATTTATATATTTTTTATACTTACCAATGACCCAGACGGGGATGGCCCTCCCTGGAGTTGGGAACTCTTGCCTCCCCGCTGAGTACATAGCGCTGACCAGGCACTGCCAGTAAGAATGATAATTGGCGCCAATTTCGGGACGTCTGCGTCACTGCGCATGCGCAGTAGAGGCGTAGTATGGAGGTCCTTTAGGACATGATTTCTTTTTGTTTTGGATGCAAATTTTGGGGATTGGGGGGCAAAATTTGTGTTTGGCCCTGGTTTTGTTAGAGTTAGCACCAGCTAAGTCTGGGTCATTGGTAAGTATAAAAAATATATAAATTACCATAAATTTTTTAACTTATTCAAGAATTTTGTTTGCAAGTGTTGTCTGCTTTTCATGTTAGGTAAAGCGTTGAGCAATAGAGACTATATCATTGACTTAAGGGTACCAGGTTTCTGTATAGAGCATAATTGGCACTTGGTTCTGAAAGTTTTTTGTCATATTGCCTTTTTTGTCCCCCCACGGCCTGTTCCTTGGGGGAGGACAACTGAATTGGTGCCTTTTCCAGGATTAGAATATCATCGAGGTTTGGTAGATGTCAAATGAAAGAAATTTTACGATAACTTAATTTTTATGCACCTGCCATGAAATGGTCTGTCCGTCATTCTGACCTTCCATCTTTCCAATTTCCATCACAACAGTTATTTGTCATGTGGACCTACAAATCCAATTTGAGTTTAGTCCTGTCCTGGTCGGATGATTTATTTGCAGAGTTATTGACCTTGAACTTAGTTTTTGATGTGACTTAGTTTATGATGTGAAAGCTCAGTGAATCAGTTTTCAGGACTTTCGCTATAAGTTCAGATAATTGGCTAAATTCTGCTATGCGGCTTTGTCATGGGTACCTACAAATGAAGTTCAAGTTTGGTCCTGGTCACTTGTTTTTTCATGGAGTTATTGAATTTGAATTTAGTATATGTATGATGTGAAAGCTTCGTGATTCAGTTTTCCAGACTTTTTTTTTGCTTTACGTTCAGATAATTGGCTGATTTCTGATTTGTGGCTTTATGTGTACCTACAGATCAAGTTTGTGTTAGGTCTTGGTCGGATGATTTTTCTTGAGAGTTATTGATCTACAGGTAATTGTCTGATTCAAGCCTGAAAATAAGCAATCTGTTTTTTGGAGAATGAGGTCCCCAGAGGGGGAATTTGCTGATGCTATCCCATACAGTGGGTCAAATTATCCTCTGGGTACCTCTTTCTGTTTAGGCCCAAGACCTTGATACAGATTGAGGTTCACTGAGGGTAAATGTAGTGATGCTACCCTGCTATGCAGGGTAGCATCGCCAAATTCACCCTCTAGGGACCTCATTCTGCAGATGTCAGTCTGCTTATTTTCAATCCTGGGCTGATTTCTGGTATGTGGCTTTGTCAAGGGTATCTATAGGTGTGTAAAGCCAAAGCTTAATCATCCTACCTTGCGGGGGGCATACATGTGACACTGACACATCTAGTTTTGGGTTGTTTTTTTTAACTGAACCACTCCCTCCATACTGTAGTTAACTAACAGAGTACAAATATTTTACAACAAGATTTTAACATCATAAATGTTATTATATTCCAGTGAATATTGGTCAAGTTGTGTTTGAATCAATGGCTTTAATAGTGAAAAGAGTAAAAGAACTATTGGAAGAAAGGAATGATCACAATGGAAGGAATGGACTACTGGTTTCTTATATACATTACAATTGTGCTCTTCCTCATCCAGGAGTTTCACATCCAGGTCTGTACAATGGAATATTGAACTTGATGACTGCTCTTTTATATGCCTTCTGAGTTTGTCCCTTTCTCTTCTTTATCGATTGTCCACATCCTACTTGGCTTAAAAATGTTGGGTGATGGATGTGTAAAAAATAGAATATTCTATCATGCAGTATACAGTCTGGTACACATCCATCACCCAACATTTTTAAGCCAAGTAGGATGTCCACATCCTTCTTGGCATAAAAATGTTGGGTGATGGATGTGTACCAGACTGTATTCTGCATGATAAAATTTTCTATTTTTTTATTTTGTTGCACATTTTTAAATACTCGTAATATATTTCTTTTGTGCACCAAGCAATTATAGTTAATGTTTAGACTAAAGCTGTCAAAAGAAGTCTCAACTGCTTGCCCTTTTCTCAACATGGTGGCCAAAACCAGCCGGCACTGTTCCCAAAAATCACCATTTAATTTTCATTATTTTTTACATTTTGTGTCACAAAAACATACATTTTGTGTCACAAAAACATAACTCTCCTTGGAATGAGCTCATTGAGGGGTCATAAGCTGTGCTTTTGATGCCAAAAAAATTTTAAAAAAATAAATTATTCAAGAACATTGTAAGTATTGTCTGACTTTTGTATTAGATGAAGGGTTAATCAAACACTGTTGACAAAAGATTTGACAACTTCTATGATCAGTGTGCCAAAACTCTTTTGAAGATATATCAGACTATAGCGGAAGTTTAACTGTGTTGATTGTCCTAAGAGGGTAGGGGGCTTCATAAGTCATTAGGGTAATTTTAAATTATTAATCAATTAATCAACATGGACTAGATTGTCATTATTAAGTGATAGCAAAATTACCTACTGACTAGTCACACCGTTCTACCAATCACAACATATTGCCCACATGCGAAGGTCATGTAGTTGCTGGCAAGCAAGTGTTATTCAATCATAATTTACTTCATAAAATGATGTTCACTCCGTAACACACGTATAGGATAATTGAAATGCAGAGTGATATTCTGTGCAATACACCAAAGAATTGGGCTATTTTCAACAGCCTCAAATTATTTTTGAACTGAGTATACTAACCCATGAATAGGCAATGATTACGTATCACATTTATGAGGTATCTTTCTGCATTATTTGATTATTTCAAGTCAATCCACCTGCCTCCAGATATTTGGCAGACACAGAACTTTTCTCATTCAAAATTGTACAACACAGATACCAGTTCAATTGGAAACCAGGAATGCTTCCTGTTGTTTGCGACAAGATTCTCAAATTATTCCAGTATATTATGTCAGCTTAATGCCTGTTTGATTATTGATGTGCATTTAAAACAAGCAAGATTACATTTAGCAGTTGATTCCCATGTCTTGCACAGATTATTTCCACCTAAAAATAAGTTAGAAATTTTCTATGCAAACATCAGAACTCGCACAAAAAAAAAAATCATAAATTTTTTACAAATTATGTATTGTTTTTTAAGTTTATTGGCACTCAAAAATTCTTTAATTGTTATTTTTGTCCCAAAACACAGATGAAATGCAGTAAACATGTTTCAGATTTTGCTTTAGCAATCTGACAATTTACCCAAATAACTATGCAACATGACAATTTTTTATAATTGAGAAAAGAAAAAGTTCATTTGCATGGGCCTAAGATATAGTAAATCTTCTCTTTTTTGCCCCTTACAGTAAAAAAATCCTTTTCTATTTTGAATTTTTTCACAGTTTAGTCATTATTAATATTATACCTTTGCTTTTCACTTTCATTTTTTCAGTCCTTGTACCAAATTTGAGCAGTCCCACAATGTCAGGGTATGCAACACTTGGAAGACCTTCCTCTCTTCCTGTAACCAAACAGTCTTATCACCGAAGTTCAAGTAACCCAGATTTGGCAGGAAGCACTCCCACATCGCCAGATGCTGAAATATCTGGGTTTATGAGTAAGTAAAAATTTGTGTAATTCTTGAATAATGTTTTTTATCTCATCAGGTTGCATTTGTGAACCTGTAACATTTTTATATATTTGGGTAAAAATTCTAGACGATGTTTTTCAGACTAAAGGTCTGGAGTATTTTATGCATATTTGCTATACTTTTACTGTCTGTATCCTGTGATTTGCTTGCAGTTACCAAGGTACCTAGAAGGTAACTTGCAAGTTTATCCAGACTGCATGTTTGGATACCTATTCTGTTGCTGTAAAAAGTAATTAAAGTAAGAATTAGGTCTTTACCCCTTTACCCAACATTCACAATATTAAGAGTTATTTTAATTATTTTTTTCAAATTTTTTTCATAAAATATCAACAAAAACATGTAATGTAACCCATTATTTAGAAAGAGCTTGTTCCAATGAGGGGGTCACATGATGTGGTTTTGTAGAATTTTTTTTTTTAATAATTTTTTTTTTTCAACTGCTTAATGTGTAAATTACGTGAACAGATGCAAACGATTCATTAGATAAGGGTTAACTCCTAGCACTGTTTAGTATTTCCAAATTTTTGTCATTGACTCCATATTGCCCATGTAGGATGAAATGAACAATTGCATATATCTTGTGTAAGGAGTACCTAGATGGATTTTTTTCTGGGGGAGGGGGGGATTGATGTTTAAAGTGAGAGTTGAGGGGAAGAATCTGGAAATGTGAGGGAAGAGCGTGCCAAATGTGTAACATGGGAGTAATGGAGACCCTGGATCATTTCATTCTAGAGTGCCCCAAATATATGCCCAGTGGAACAAGACTTCTTGGAAAACTAATGGAATAATGGGATGAAAATATGAAAGATAAGTGGATGAGGAATGACTTTAGGGAAAGGGTCAATTTTATAGGGGGATCGAGAAAGTGCCAATTGGTGAAATTATTAAACTTTTTTTGTCTGAATGCTGGGAAATTTGGAAGGAGCGTGGGGGAGGAATAACCTGGTGGGGACAGGGTCAATGTAGGCCTCCTTGTAAGAGAACCACAATAAATCATCAGGAGATCAAAGAATTATCATTATTATGAAAATTATTTTGTTCAGCAGATCAGCAGTAATCAGCTTGGTTGCAGTTGAAAACAAATTAATGAAATTAGAAATCAGAATAGACAAATAGAATGTAATGGAGGTGTCACAATACAAGAGAGCTAACATAATTTGATATAATTTAATCATTTGCCCCGCCTCTGCATTTGATTGGTTGAAAGCATACAGCGTGAAAGTCGTCAAAATCGTATAAACCAAATCACGTCATGATTTGGAATGTCGCTACACGTTCGCACATCCGACCCAACTTTGAAGACTATAGAAGCCCCACCCACTCAATTCAATTGTCACCGTGAGGGCATGACGGCAGACTGATAGATGGATAACAAGCTTGTAAACAAAGATCAATGATCGATTTTTCATCGCCTCCAGTCAGCGAGAATATAATGATAATTTCTGAGGAACAATTGAATTTCATAAAATATACCAAAGTGGGAGACGAATAAAAGATCATATACCCAAACATGATTTTGGGGGAACTTAAAAAAAATGTTTTTAATGATATTGTTACGTGACTTGCTAAATATCTGTTGTCTGCAATCGAAAATCAAAACAACAAACAATTTGACAATGATTGACTTGACCTGTTTGTGGCACACTTTCCTGAGTTTGACTGTTGTCTTATGCGAAAATTAAAAGTTTTTCGTTCGCATGCACATAGTTTTTATATATTTTTATACTGTACCAATGATCCAGGCATAGCTGTTGCTAACTCTCAAAAATCTAGGGCCAAACACAAATTTTGCCCCCCAATCCCCAAAATTTGCATCTAAAACCGAAAAAATCATGTCCTAAATGGTCCTCCATACTTTCCCTCCACTGCGCATGCGCAGTGTCAAGGAGGTCCCGAAATTGGCGCCAAGTATCATTCTTTGTTTGGCCCTTCATCAGTTCACATCTGACTGATATTTGTGCTTGTAAATCTCAGTTTAAATGATGCCAGACACATAAATATTAGAGAAATGGTGGATCTAAAGAGGAAATAGAAGGAGGAGAGGAAAAATGAGTGGCAGGAAATAATCAGGGCTGTAACTTAAAATTTTTTATGAAATTATGTTATGTTGCCTAATTTCGAGGCATGAGCCTGTTGTTATTCTTGCTATAAAGTTAGACTGCTTGTTCAGTGTTTCCTCTCTCCCTTTCCTTTAAGTCCCCCCTTGCTATTCTCCCATGCTTTTGGCATATTTTCTGTAATATTATTACTAAAATTTCTTGGGAGTTTTAGCTGAATAACAGAATGAATTCTGTTCTTTTCCCCATGGTTACTTCCTCACCCATGGGTGTTTAGGCGTAGTGTTCTGCATCAACCATCTGATGTTCTGCAGTTTCTTCCCTGGAAGTCTCTGTTTTGCATCAGATAGTGTGTTATTGGTAACTGATTTCGGGCCATGGTTATCAGTGCCTGGAGTCATGTTTCTGGTGTTTATACACTTCTTGTTTACATTGACAACAGTCTCTGTGGAGGGGGATTTCTTGTCTTTGTATTAGCTTAATCATAACAAGATACATTATTATTATACGTAAGTGTTGCATTAATTTTTTAAAATATTTTTAAAATTTTTGTCCACATTTAGGCTTTTTGGGATCCATTGGGGCTCAACTTTACTTTTCAGAAACTTGGGCTTTTCTGAAAAAATATTTTTTCAAAAATTTTTTTTGATTTCAATTATTTTTTCTATGTTAAATGGATCATGTTATTATGTATCTTTGTTTTCAGGGGTTGGTGCGAGTACTAGGACTTTTTGTATTCTTTTCACAATGAAAGGATATTATTGTTCAAATTGTAATAAGAGGAAATCTTCCTCTGACTTTCATAATCATTGTATTTATTGTAGTCAGTGTACTCGCACTAACTCCTGTTCAGTATGTGTCAATTGGATGACAAACATTGGAAACGTGTGTCACGGTATGTTGTTAGCGGGGAAAAGGCCATGCCGGTCCTTTCTCCGCAGGGTCACTCTAGTTTATCAATCTCTATTTCAGAGGAACAGGAACAGGGTGATATTTCCGCGATGTCTTCCAAAAGTGTGCCTCCGTCGTCACAGTTAAATGAAGAGCTAGCGGCAAAAGTACTCATGGAAATACGTCAATTGCCTAAGAGGTCCATAGTAGGATCGACGGCGTTGGCGTCCGCTAGCTCGCCTGGTGTAGTGTCCATTCATCGAATGGTTCGGCAGCCGGGTTCATCCGTTGCGGTCCAGGAAGGAGATTTGGGTGATGCGAGTACTGTAATAGACAAAGTGCACACCCAGTGACGACGGATCAGAGGAGAGAACGGAGGAAGCCTATTAGTCCAGTTCCTAGCTCGTCCAGGTCCATCCGGGCTGCGAGCGAGAGAGGTCCTCTCTCGTACAACAACATCTGGGACCAGCTGTTGTGGTACAAAACGTTTCGGATTCGGAGCATACGTCCGTCATTTGGGACGCTCCGTTATATAGACAGTCCGGAGAGACTGTCGATAAGGCTTCCTCATCCTCACGGCAGCGCACATGACCACACCTTGGCTACGTGACCACGGATATCCAGCCAGCTTCGCCAATCAGGGATTCCATGGCGACCAGGTCACGCCATCCGGTAGCCAAGGGACATGAGGCCTGTAGACTCCGGACGTTCGCATAAGAGAAGTATGCAGGAGTCAACGTACACGGAGCTTCCAGCGGCAAAGCATCGTAAGACCGCTACTCCACAGGCCTCAGTGACGGATGTGCTATCCCAAATAGCACAACTTATCGCAGCATCCCAGCAAACGACAGAATCTCTGTCAGATCAGGATTTATCCGACGACGCTGGGTCGGTACGCTCTGCTGAAGCATCAGGTACGGACGACCGAGAACTTCATAGGGTCCGACAGGATGGCGAAAGGGATTCGGAGGATTTCAAGCTTTCCCTTTCGGAACAACATAAGCTGCCGTAGATTTCATCCGGCATTATCTTCCAGAGGTTGTTCCGTCGGACTAGAATGCTGCGATGCCGGATAAGAGACTGATAGCGTCATTGGACACAGAAATTTTTTGATCGGTTCAGGGACATCGTCCCTGAGTTTCCGACACGGTCCAATAATGTCACAAGAACATTCGAATTATTGAACGACGCTATATATAAGCTTGCTACCAAAACAGGCAAGTCTGGTTTCTTGTCCGCAAATGCTCTAAATCTGCCTTTCATCAATTCAAGGAATAAATTCGAAACGGCAGGACAGGGCATACCGAGAGTTTAGACGACGAGGCTGAAGACTTGGAATTGTCTATACCGTCGTCTATGTCAATTCCAACCACGACGTTGGAAACGACAATTATGTCTAACAGACTTAACTTAGACGCTTTATCATACGCAGACCACCTTACTAAGGCGTTGTCATTACGTCTTCAAGGGAAAGAATTCCAGGATACAATCCTCATTGAGACTTCTTTCAAGGGCAGTAGCTTATTCCACGTATAACTCTGTCCTTTCAGTGGCAAACCTGGAGTTGGTTAGACATGACACAGCCCTAGCTACATCCACGCGCGTGGATAGTAAGGTGAAGAACTCTCTCAGAGTCGCTCTCGGTCTACGGAGAAGCTTCTCTTCGACGGCAAGCTTTCAGCAATCTATGAATTCGCTCGATATAGACGTTCTCTTGTCAAATCAAGTGTAACAAGAGATTCAGACTTGGGCAAACATTCAGTGGTTGACTCAGGGAGTTCCACTGCAGTTGCCGGATCCGAGTTTTACGATTATGACGGATGCCTGTCAAACAGGTTGGGGTACAACATTGATCCCAATGGATTCGAAGTGCCAGGGTCTTTGGGATCCGCAGTTTCTAGGCAAGCACATAAACATCAAAGAAATGATGTCAATTTGGCTTGCACTATGTCATTGGATGAACATTATTCAGAAAGCACATGTCCAAATCCTGTCCGACAATACGACAGTAGTGGCGTATATCCGGAACCAGGGAGGCACTCATTCCGTTCCATTATTCAATTTAATGGAAAGAATCTTTCTGTTTGTTCTAGAACACCAAGTTCTGCTTTCGGTCCGTCATATTCCGGGTCGGCTGAATGTATTAGCAGACTCCCTTTCACGGAAGGGTTGCTTGTTGCCGTCAGAATGGACTCTCAACAAACAGGTATTCAATCAGATTTGCTACCAATGGGAGCGGCCAATGATAGACTTATTTGCGACACAACTCAACAATCAATTGCAGACGTATGTGTCACCATGTCCGGATCCCCGAACATATACAGTAGATGCTCTATCGATCTCGTGGGACGGAATGATAGGATATGCGTATCCTCCAGCGGTGTTGATTCAGCAAATATTGCTAACGATAAAACAATCACAATACAATTCTGTTGGTAGCATCTCTGTCTCCACAGAGACCGTGGATAAATCTACTCTGGTGTCTGCTGTGGGACTTACCGCGAAAACTTTCTCCACGAGAGGATCTTCTTTTGCAGGGGAAATCGTGTCAACTTCATCACAACCCGCAAGGTCTCAACCTTCACGTATTCCGTTGTGCGGTCCTTCTTGCACGGCAAGCATTGTACAGGATGAGCAGTGGACGCGATTTCTAACTGTAGAAGGACCCCCTCTTAGCTATACTATGCGGCTAAGTGGAAGGTCTTTCGTCGTTGGTGTAGGGATCATTCTGTTGATATTTTTTATCCCTCCATACCAGACATTGCAAACTTTCTAGTATACTTGTTTGACAAGATCAACTGCAGCCTGTTACTATTAAAGGTTATAGGTCTATGTTATCAGATACCTATGCACACCATGATAGTTTACAAATTGGATCTAATGTCTCTTCATCTAATTAGTTAGAAACTTCTCGATAAATAGACCTAGAACCCTTAGATTAATTCCTAAATGGAATTTAGCTTGGGTTCTTCTTAAACTAAAAGAAAAGCCATTTGAGCCTCTTGAGACAGTAGATTTCAAATTCTTGTCTTATAAGACAGCATTTCTCTTAGCTTTCTCTTCTGCTTGAAGAGTCGGTGAGCTTCATGCACTATCGGTGGATGATTCTCACTATCGTATTGTCGGGAACACTATTACCTTTACTATTAATGTTGGATTTTTGGATAAGAATCAGGCTCCTAATAAATATCCGGAACCTATTGTTATTAAGGCCCTTCCGTCTTCAGACGGGCATAGGCCTTTACTCTGTCTGGTTAGAGCTTTACGTATTTATAAACAAAGATCTCAGTTTATCAGAAAGGGATGAAAACGCTTCTTTCTGTCTCTGATGCCTAATAGAAAGGACATTATGGTCCATTGTATTGCTAGATGGATTCAATTAACTATCCGTACTGCTTATGATAATCTATCTTCAACTCAGCAGTCTGTGCTTAAGATTTCGTCTCATGAAGTAACAGCTCTTTCTACATCTTGGACTTACGCAAATAGTGTTGCTATTACAGATTTAATGAAGGCTGCATATTGGTCTCGGCCATCCACATTCACAAATTTTTATCTCTGAAATATTGAGTCCATTTCTGGAGACCTGCATTGTTTAGGTCCGTTATCTGTTGCTCAGAATGTCGTTCACTAAACAGTTGCAACTATAGTTATGCAGGCTTTCTGTTCAGGCAGTGACTCCGTCCTGCTGCCCTCTTCGCTCTGGGCTATTTGACCCAGGGCAAGGGGAAGGGGGGGGGGGGGAGGGTGTTCCCTTAGGTCACCTGCTTTATAGTGAAAAGCAAGGGGATACCTCCCCCGGAGTCAGTAATTCTGAGTTGTTACCAGGATGGTTTTAAAGTGTAAAGTTAATGTTTAAAAATTCATTCATGTCATATTTTTAAAGTGTAGCTCGGTGTGAAGCATTTGTATATGTCACGTGTCAAACGGGCGTTAATATACAATCCTTGGACACTTTTAAAAGAGTATAAAGAGTCACAATTCTCTGGACTATCTTTATTTATTGGCTTACTTTAAAAATAATTAGTATAAAGGGTTATACTGGATGTTAATAGAGAACATGAATGTTATTATGCTCAATTATGGAGGGTGTTGTGTCTTTCTAATTTATCATAAAATAAGAAAGATACATGTAAAGCCTAATGCTCCTTTTCTAGTCGAGGGGATGACTCTATTTTATATAGTTGAGCTTATTGGGTTTTCCTCTATGTCCTAGGCCCTCCAGCCTTTTTACTATTCAGCTATGTCTGGGTCATTGGTACAGTATAAAAATGTTAAAAAATTTATAGTAATTTATATATTTTTTATACTTACCAATGACCCAGACGGGGATGGCCCTCCAGGAGTTGGGAACTCATACCTCCCCGCTGAGTACATAGCGCTGACCAGGCACTGCTTGTAAGAATGATATTTGGCGCCAATTTCGGGACCTCCTTGACACTGCGCATGCGCAGTGGAGGGAAAGTATGGAGGACCATTTAGGACATGATTTTTTCGGTTTTAGATGCAAATTTTGGGGATTGGGGGCAAAATTTGTGTTTGGCCCTAGATTTTTGAGAGTTAGCACCAGCTATGTCTGGGTCATTGGTAAGTATAAAAAATATATAAATTACTATAAATTTTTTAACTTTAAAATATTACAGCCGGATTAAATTATAAGAAATAACTGTTGTTTTCCTTCGGTTTATGCGATATAAACCGAAAATTTTCAGCACAAGCTTAATCATAACTCGCTACGCGAGTTATGAAGCTTGTGCTGAAAATTTTCCATTTATATCGCATAAACCAAAGGAAAACAACAGTTATTTCTTAAATATCTTTATTTATTGGGGGTTTTAACAACACTTTCAACAGCCAGGGTCACCTCATGTCGGACAGCTTTATGGGTAGAGGAAGCCGGAGTACCTGGAGAGAACCACTGAGCAATGGTGAGCAACTGTCGGACTCTCCAACATACTTACTCCACACAAGCAGGGTTAGTATTGGTTGAAGGCAAGTGCACCATCGACGTGCAGTATGCCTTAGTACACAATGCCACCATTCCCTTACATGGGCAATTGGGGGATTAAGTGTCTTTCCCAAGAACACAGTGCTGTTGCCACAGGTGGGATCCGATCCGAGGACCTCTTGGCTTGCAGCCTGCATCTCTACCTACTGTACCACTGCGCTCCCACATATCTTAATTGAATAACCCTGTTAACTGTTAACTTAATATAACTTTTGAACAGAAAACCATTTACCATACTACCTTCAGTATAGATTTGACCTATTAATTGCATATAGGTTACAGAGTAAACTCTATGAAATGAACCAAAAATCTTGTAATATGCCAAGAAATTACTCTGACAATCACCACATTCCCTTGAAATATTTGGCCTCAGTGCATCCAGTAGAGCATTTAACACTCTGAATGCTGCTGGCAAATATTTCTGGCAGAACAGTAAATCTCTTGTCAATGAAACAAGTATAATTTGGGTACTTTTAACCCAACTTTCCTCTATAAATTAAAATAACTTTTAAAGGTGATTTATTTAGTTAAATTTTTATGAATTTTTCATCAAATCTAGTCATGGCTGCTTTATAACAGTCAAGACTAAATTTGATGAAAAATAGTTTAAAAAATACTCTGCAGGTTAAATGTTAATCTATTATATCTTGTTTGCCAGAGCTGCATGACCTCTGTCAAACAAGATATAATAGAATAAAAGCTCAATTTATTTCTGGAATACGCAAGAGTGACCAAGTACCTGTTGATTGAATAATTGTCACTGGCAGAGTGGCTGTTCAATTAAAAAGGCTCCAGCGTAGCATAAATTACAACATTAGAGACAACACAGAACTTAACAAAAAAAAACAGAGTAAACTGTCAGTTACAAGGATAACAGTTACCCCACAGTAATGTGATACATTTTTCTCGATAAGATCACAATCAGATCCTGAAATAATTGTACAAAGAAATTTCAAAAATATAATTTTATAGAATTAAGACCGATCCTGTGATTGCAGTAGTGGAGGTCTGCATTTTAAGATGCGGAAGTGCATCTGGCTTCATGTGCTAAGCATTGATGGATTAAAGCTATACTTTACTGTGAAGAGAGTTATGTGGAGTTAGAGATTTGTTTTTATAAATTTAGTTTTTTAACCCTTTACCCAACGCAGACGATTTCAAAATTTATTATTTTAAATATCATTTTTTAAATTTTTTCAAACAATTTCAACAAAACTATATCATGACCCCTTATTGGAATGAGCTCGGCGAGCACGTTCCAAAGAGGGGTCACATGATATGGTTTTGTTGAAATGTTTCGAAAAAATATTTTTTCAGCTGCTGAATTTGCATATTATGCAGATGGATGCGGGTGATTTGTTGGGTAAAGGGTTAATGCCACGCCCCCCCCCCCCCCCCCCCAATCCCAAGATTCACGAGTTAGTGTTCCCCACATTCTCCCCAAATGAAAAAGTGTCCCCAAAACATCTAATGCAGCTATATTGTTGAAATGTTGTTAATAGTCTCAACCTGTACTGAAATCCTAACCAAAGAGAAAAAAGGTTACTGGCGGAGTGTTCAAGAAAATCATCCAGATTTGAGAATGAATTTATGAACAGCTTCAAAGATTACTTAGTTGTCCAGACTGCTATAAAAGTATATTACTATTGAGTGTATATGGGACTAATTCTAGGGCTTGATTTTTGGTATCGACCTTCATACCATGAATTAAAATGTGACTAATTATGCAGGAACAACTCCTTTATTTGTCAAACAATTATGCAGGAACAACTCCTTTATTTGTCAAAACTCTTGATTTTTATGTTTTTGTGGCACCCAAGGGTATTGGTTCAGGTTTTAGAAAAAAAAATGAAATTGACTTACAGATAAACCCTATAGCCAGGCCTGGCATTTTCAGGAGAGCAATTTATTTGTTTGCCTACTGCTCGTCTTAAAAAAATTAAGGAGAATGAAAACTAGCCTTCCTGGCCTTAGAAAATAATGATTACCATAACAGCCTATTCCTAAAACCCACATCTTTTCAGATCTCTGCTGTGTTAGTAATCTCTGTAAGATGGCCACACTGCCCCTCCCACACCTCTGGGCCTTGCTGAGGCCCGGAGGTGTGGGAAGAGCAGTGAAGCCATCTACAGAGACTACCTTGTTAGCAGCACCACATAAAATGTACAAAGCCCACCAGGCAGAATTCATTAACAGTAAAACTTCATTTTGCCACTTGTAGCTTTTGTAAGCTTAAGGAGAACTAATTATTCCCCAATGCCATGCTGCGGGGAGCGATTTTTAGCCATCCTGTATTTTTATGAATGCCATGCCTGCATAGCTCTAGAACAAACTTCAGATTGAGGGAAATATCAGGAATATTTTAGAAATGCTGCTAAAAGCAAAACATGAGTTAAAACCAGATACTGAAGATTTTCTTATAATTTCAAAGATATAAAAAATGAGAATGCGGAAGTAAGGATTGATTACTATGTTTCTTTTAGGTGGGAAGTACATCGAAAAAGCTGTCAGCATGAAGGGAGATGATTTTTACATGCCACCTTCCATGCAGGTTAAGCACAGAGGTCAAAAGGTAATTATAATTAACAATGATTGTATATTTTTATACTAATAACCAACGGCCCAGACTGGCTGGTGCAAACTCGATATTATCAAGGGCCAAATACAAATTTTGAACCCCCCCCAATCCCCGAAAATTGCATAAAATACCGAATATTAAAAGTCCTATCTGGCCCTCCATACTTTACCATCTGTGCATGCGCAGTGGCCAGGAAGAGACTGGAATTATCATCAACATCATTCTTTGTTTGGCCCTAAAGTCAGTAACAATGAACTGACATCTGTGCTTTAAAATCTCCTTTTTATACGCCCGTCATTTTTTGACGGACGTATTATGTTATGGCATTGTCTGTCTGTCCATCTGTCCGTCCGGCCATCCGTCCGTAAACAATTTTTGTGTCACCTACTCCTCCAAAGGTTTACATGCTATATTGTTTAAACTTTACAAACATGTTGATCAGTAATTGCCGTTGTGCATGTGACAAGAGCAGGTAACTCCATTTAGTATTTCCAGAGTTATGCCCCTTTTAGTACTTAAAACATTACAGTATTGTGTCATCTACTCCTTCAACATTTTACATGCTATATTGTTCAAACTTTGCACACATGTTGATCACCAATTGCCGTTGTGCATATGACAAGAGCAGGTAACTCTGTTTTGTATTTCCAGAGTTATGTCCCCCCCTTTTAGTACTTAAAACATTACAGTATTGTGGCGCCTACTCCTTCAACATTTTACACGCTATATTGTTAAAACTTTGTAAGTGATGCAATTATCTGATGTACAACTGTTTTGTTTTTTATTAGCTCATCTGACTGAAAGTCAGGGAGAGCTTAAGTGATCACTTTTTGTCTGTCATCCGTCCGTCCATCATCCATCTGGCGTGAACTTTACATTATTGACTTCTCCTCATAAACCACAGGACCGAATTGAACCCAATTTGATGCGCATGTTCCTTATCATATATCAATTCAAATTTGTTCAAATAAAGTTTCCATGCCCTCAGGGGGCACCACAAGGGGCATTACTCTGATAGCACCCATAAACTGTTTTCCAAAATTAAAAAAAAATCTTCTCCAGAACCATCAATTAGAATCTTTTAATATTTGGTATATAACATCTCTGGTGGGGGGGGGGGGGGGGGGGGGGGGGGGGGGGGATTCAAGTTTGTTCAAATTGAGTCCCTGGGTTAATAATTGGGCTCCCTGTAGGAGCCTGAATTTTAACTTAATGAAATATGAGGAAATTTTCTTCTTCAGATCCACCAGTCGGTATGCTTTCATATTTGGTATACGACATCTCTAGGGGCTCAGATTCAAGTTTGTTCAAATCAGGTACCTGAGTTAGTAGTTGGGCTCTCTACTGGAGCCCAAAGTTTAACTTGGTGCAGATGGAGGAAATTTATTTTAAAATCTTCTTCTTCAGATCCATCAGTCAGAATCCTTTCATAGTTCATATTTTGGCTCCCTATTTGAGCCCACAGTTTAACTTTGTGCAATGTGAGGACATTTCTTTAAAAACCTTCTTCTTCAGACCCACTAGTCAGAATTCTTTCATATTTGGTATATAACATCTCAAGGGGAATCAGATTCAAGTTTGTTCAGTTTGAGTCCCTGGTTTAATATTTGGGTTTTCTATGGGATGGGGGGGGGGGGGGGGGGGGGAGGGAGTGGCAGGGGGAGCATGTTATGTTCAGGTTTGTTCAAATCCATTGCATAGTGTTTTTTCTATAAAATTTGCCTTTCATCACTCCATTCCTTTGTAGTGTTGATGAACCATGTCTTAACTAAATGTGACCCCAAATACTTCTTTGAACCACTTTGGCAGGTAAGCGATTAAAGCCCCTTGGGACCTCTTGTTTACTGCAGTTTTTAATATGTATGCCGTGTTAGACTTTATGGGCTGAAAACTTATGAGAAATTGATTTCTTGTATATAATTTAAAAATATTCCCATGTCAATATCATGATAACATTTATACCCTTGTAAGAATTCTTAATGATATTACCAAACCAGTGGGGGAGGGGGGAGGCAGATATTGGAAGAGATTGGGAGGAGGGGGGGGTGGGGTATCAAGGTCATAGCACGTATAATTTCCAAATGTTCAAATGAAGCGGCTGCCTTCTTCGGGCTCTGGTCAATGATGCCAAAACCTAAAAATCTTCTCATGAACCACCCAAGAGATTGCCTTGATATATGGTATAGAACACCCTTTAGTGTTGAAGATTAAACTTTGCTCAAGGGATATTTGTGCTCTCTGTGGGCACATACCCAAAATTTCTATTTCAAGAACCAATGAGCCGATTTGAACTGAATTTGGCATGTAGTATAAGTGAGTCCAAAGAACTTGATTGATGCCCCAATTTTTTTTCTTTTTTTGTAGCTCCGTGGGTACCTCAGGGGCTAAAAATAGAAAAAAATTCAAATGCCCGTATTTCCTAAACGACATGGAACAGAGAACTGTTATTTGATGAAGCATCCTTTTGACCAGTAGAATGGGGAAAAATCTTTAAAAATCTTCTTCTTCAGATCCACCAATCAGATTCTTTTGATATTTGGTATGCAGCATCTTTGGGGGGGGGGGGGGGGGGGGGGGGGGTGTTAGATTCAAGTTTGTTCAAATTGGATCCCTGGATGAATATTTGGGCTCTGTATTGGAGCCCAAATTTTACCTTAGTGCAATATGAGAAAATTTCATTAAAAATCTTCTTTTTCAGACCTGCTAGTGAGAATTCTTTCATATTTGGTATGTGACATCTCGAGAGGGGTAAGATTTGAATTTGTTCAAATCGAGTCCCTGGGTTAATATATGGTCTTCCTGTGGGAGCCTGAATATTAACTTGGTGCAATATGGGGAATAATCTTTAAAAATCGTCTTCTTCAGATCCACCAGTCAGATTCTTTTGATATTTGGTATGCAGCATCTCCAGGGGGGTTAGCTTCAAGTTTGTTCAAATGGGATCCCTGGATGAATATTTGGGCTCTTTATTGGTATGTAACATTTCTAGGGATGTCAAATTCAAATTTGTTCAAATCGAGTCATCTTGTTTTTTCTTGTTTTTAACAACATTTCTTAAAAAATCCTTTCATATTTAGTATGTGACATCTCTAGAGGTGTAAGGTTCAAATTTGCTGAAATCGAGTTTCTGGGTTAATATTTGGGTTCCCCAAGGGAGCCCAAGTATTTACTCAGTGCAGTATGGGGAATTATGGTTTAAAATGATCTCATTCATATCCAGCAGTAAGATTATTTTGATATTCGGTGTACAACACCTCTAGGAGGCTTAGATTGAAGGTTGTTCAAGTCAGGTCCCTGGGTTAATATTTGGGCTTTTTATTGAAGCCCAAAGTTTAACTTAGTGCAATATGAGAAAATTTCTTCAAAATTCTTCTTCTTCAGGTCCACCAGTAAGATTCCCTTCTAGTTTTACAAACCCCTCAACCCCACTATTGGCAGATTAAGCAAGAAGTTCTTCTGCCTGGATTCCAGACAGAACTTCTTACTCCATTGGCCAATACTGGGGGAGAGGGTTGTGTAAAAATTCCAGCTTTTCCCCATTTGAGAAGAGATACTACTGTATTCAAAACTTAAATAATAATATCATAGATAATAGTATAATTGATACCATGATTTGGGAGGACATTGTGGTTCACTGGTGGTCCAACAGGAATGATTAACAGCTCAATTCACCCCTGACTGATTAGACAAAGTAAATTTACTTCTTTGGGGGTTTAAGATTAAGGCTGACTTAATACCACTTGTTTACCCTTTGTGAATGGAGAATGGAGTGTCCAAGATACCAGCTTTGTTGAAAACTGCCGAATGTAGGGTGCAAAAAATGCTTATGCAGGATTAAAATTTGTGTTAAAAAAATAGCCTGCGCAAAAATTCCATCATTGCTGTTAAGTACCAACCCAGAAAATAAGCAGGCTGTCATCTGAAAATGAGGTCCCCAGTGGGTGAATTTAGTGATGCTACCCTGCATAGCAGGGTAGCATCACTAAATTTACAATCTGTGAATCTCAATCTCAATCAGGGTCTCAAAACTAAACAGAAAGAGGTACCCACAGGATAAATTGGCCCACTGTATGGGATAGCATCATCAAATTCACCCTGTGGGGACCTTATTCTACAAATGTCAGACTGCTTATTTTCAGGCTTGTTAAGTACTGAACTGTATTGCTTTACTGTATTGCTTTGAGAATCCTGCTTGGTAAATCAATAAACATTAAAAAAACTTTTACAATTTTATTTTTGTTGATATCTTTCTTTTTCAGCTTGTTCATGAGGAATTGGCCTTACAGTGGGTTGTTACTAGTGGCAGCACAAGAGAACTGGCACTGAATAATGCTTGGTTTTTCTTTGAATTAATGGTATGTACATAAAGAATTGAAACCCTTTATCTCTGGGTCTCTTATATGGATAACTGCAAGAAGCTGTCAACATGAGCTGTTTTGATTTACAAATTGTATTTACTAATACAGTAATATATGTGTTATTGAGATTTTCATAACATAATGGCTGTGACTGTGACCACTCGAGAATTTTTCTTCATTATGGTGCACTTTTTGAATATCTCATGCATATTAAACAACACAGCAAATTTCTCTAATGGCCAGTAAAATGCAACAACTTACATGAAACTCATAACTCTCATTGGTCAATTTTCACTTCAATTAAAATCTGAAAACTCTTGCTGAAAACTTTTGGCTCATCGACCACATAAATCGCGGAGTCTTTGTTAGAGTGTTTGTATTAAGGCCTAAAGAGTTAAAAATCTGTTTCTCAGGTTCTCCAGCATGGTCTTTTTGACTGCCAGATGTTCTCTTTTTATAACCAGTGCAAACTTAAAAAAAATTAAAATGTTTTACCGAGGTTATTAAAATAGATAAATTTGTCCCTTGAGTGCAAGAAGGCTTCGCAATGTTTTATCATTGCAAAGCCATTTTGCACTCAAGGGACAAAATACACCACCACCTATACTGTTCTGTACATTATGAGGCCTACAGCATAAAAGAAACCAAGAACATGAACTTTTGATGGCAAAGAAATAATAACAAAAATAAAAAATATAATAAAAAAAAACTCTCGTCTGCATACAGTTTAACAAAAAATGGCCTGAGAAACAGAAGTTCTACTTTGTGGGGCCTTACTAGGATTTGAGGCTTTTATTTGTCGAGTGCTATTTTCCAGTAAACTAACAAATCAGATTTTGTTTCTTTAAACATGGTGTGATTAAATAGTAGAAATCATTACTACTGGAGTGCGATATCAAAACATTAGTTTGACCTAAAAAGTTAAAAATTTGTTTCTCAGGCCCTCTAGCATGATAATTTTGGCTGCCACATGCTGTCTTTTTGTAATCAAGGCAAACTAAAAAAAAAAAATTAAATGGTTTATGTTTAATATTTTATATTTAATAAAATTGATAATTTGTTCCTTGAGTACAACAAGGGTTTGCAATGCTTTGGATTCTTGCAGGTTTTGTTGTGCGAATCTTTGCATGAATTGATTCTGATTGAAATATAAGCCCTGCTTATTTATAACTAAGAAGGAGGTGATAATAATTCCCTCCCCAACTCGGTTTTTAAGGGTAAAAGAGACATGTTTACTCTGCATGATGCACGAAAACTGATGCAACAATGACACAGTCATCCATCTCCATCCGATTTCTGCATAGTTCACAGCTTTCTCACAGTTGACATGACTTACCTGTGCAGTTTATTTAGCATTGCACAGAATTGTAAACAATAACCCTGAACTTTTTGTGTGCATGATACAAGCTTGCCTAAGAAACAGGCTATGGATTTCCAGTTTCTCTGCGACTCGCATTACATTTTCTAATGGAATACACCGCCACTTGATTGCAACGAGGCACATCTGCAATGCTAATGCAATCTTCATAGCAACTTGTTCTACTTCAGGGATGAGTTGCAATTTTCCTGACAAGAGAGAGAGTGAATCTTTCTTTGTAGAAACTGCTATAATCGCATCCATTTCTGAATGATGAATGAGTTATTGCATCCACTGCATAGTGTGATGAAAACAGGAAGTCACAAACGTTGTTATTCATTTGATTCAATTAAAGGGAGCGTGGTGGCTCAGTAGGTAGAGGTGCAGGCTGCAAGCCGAGATGTCCTCGGTTCGAATCCCACCTGCGGCAACCGCGTTGTGTCCTTGGGCAAGACACTTCATCTCCATTGCCTGCGTGGGGGCACGATGACGCCATGTACTAAGGCGTACTGCACGTCGATGGTACGCATGTCTTCAACCAATATAACCCTGCCTGTGCTGCAGTACGGAGTTACGATGTTGGGGAGCTGGCAGCTGCTCGTCGTTGCTCGGTGGTTCTCTCCGGGTACTCTGGCTTCCTCCACCCGTAAAACTGTCACGGTCATGATTAGCCATTGTGCATAAATATGTGACCTTAAACATAAATAAATAAATAAATAGATTCAATTAAAAAAAATGAATTGATTCACAAATCTGTTGCCCAATTCAATTTATGAATCAGTTTTTTTAAATCACATTTCTGATTCACAGGGTCCTAAAGGGCTTAGAGTTAACTGTGATAAAATCAAAATGGATTAGAGCTTATTTTTCGACGAGATTCCGAGAATCGATTCTCGGAAAGATTCACACAACAAAACCAGCGAGAATCCATGTGAGGATTTGTGTGAAAAGAATTGAGTCAATGTAACCCTTTACCAAACATAGCTGCAGCAAATTAACCAATACAAGGCTAGCATGACCTAAAATATTCTGACACTTTGGCAATAAATTGTACAAATATGGCTGTCATTGGAACAGGCTCCGTGAGCCGGTTCCATTACCATCGGTATTTGTAAGGTATTAGGTAAATATTGTTTATTTTTTTTTTAAAATTCAGTTGATGTTTTCAAAATAAAAAAGCTGTGTTGGGTAAAGGGCAAACATATGTTATCAATATACAACAGGGGTTTAACCGTGGGGCCTCATGGGATCCTGGGACACTCAAAGCAGGTTTGGATTCTCGCAACCATTTTTGCGAGAATCCAAATGGATTCTCTCAAATTTAGCCCTACGGATACACTGCGTTTGATAATACTGAAAAAAAACTCCATGCATGTATGATGTATTTTTCATTTTCAGGTGAAAAGTATGGCAGAGCACCTTGAGAAAGTGGACAAAGTTGAAGCACCAAGAAGTTTAAGGTTTCCAGACCACTTCACTGATGATATCAATCAGCTGGTTGGTACCATAATCAGAGACATTGTGGACAGATATCTAAAGGTACACTTTCAAATAAAAGGGCAGGGATTAATGCTTTTTATACCATGATAACCTATTCTACTATATTAGAAAAGCCTTTGACATAAATTTTAGCTTTATACACCAACCGTTGTGAACACGCCAGCAATGGGATTTCAATAGTTAAAATTTACACCTACAGTGGAACTACATCCAAGTTGACCTTTGGTGACGTCGACCTGAATGCGAACTTGTCTAAATTTATTGCACGTCGCCTTGTTTTCTATACTATTTGGTCATAGGTATGCCCACACTAGGCAGTGCACCACGTGGCGGTATGCACCGGATGACAGTTCAGCTCTTGTTTATTACATTTTTAAATGAATTTACCCCATAAAACACTAAAAAATTAACAAACATGCATTGTCTCATGTTAATGAAGCATCCATAACTCAAAATATTATGTTATGAAAATGAAAAAGGCCCTTTCTTTTTCTCTTTCATTCCGGTGATAAAATTGACAGTGGAAGTACCGCCCACTGATGCTCATGTGAACAAAAACAAATTTGCACATATGAACGGCTGTTGCTCAGTAAAATCGAGAAAAAATAATTGCGACTCTTAATAATCTGACGATTATGACATAAATAAAATATACCCAAAGTAGCTTGCAGTACCAAATGTTCACCACTTGTGGTGAAGTGGTGTTAACTGCGCGCCGAAGGCTCACGGTTAACACGACTTCACCATTCGTGGTGAACATTTGGTACACCAAACTACTATTGGTATATTCTATATGTTTTATCAATCAAAAAACTGATCAGGATTTTTTTTGGGGGGGAGGGGGCAAGTTGGAATCTTCTTCCCCTGAGGATACTCCTTATCAGGTATCACTATGCTGTACATTTCAGGATAAAAATGTATGAGTTTTGTTCTATTTTTTATCCGGTGGTGCATCATGGGATTGGGGGAGGGGAGGTAACATATCACCCATTGTATCTGCAGACCACATTGAAATTTTGCTGGGGCAAAAAACCCTGAGACAACCCTGAGAAAAGCTAAATATTGCTCCAAAAACTTAATTTGAACAAAATTGAATACTGAACATATAAGAAAGTTGTTCATGAAATTTTAAAACTATTTAAGACATTTTGGTCCCTGTAGGGAGCAGCAACGTTATTTGAACAAAATCAGGTGACAGTCACCAAGATGACGTGTGTGAAGTTTGACTCCAGTTAAAATATTCTTTAGAATAAGGCTGAAATGTGAAAGTTGTCAGAATCGAGACAACAAAAAGAACATACACAGAACGACATGCGTGTGTGAATGGGTTAATCGATTTGGCAAGAGTGTCAGCGTAGAAGGATAGAACTAGAGGCTGCTGGCCTCAAGTGTTATCCTTCCGCGATGGCACAAGTGTCATATTGATTAACCCATTCACACACGCCTGTCATTCTGTGTTTATTATAATGCCTTAATGTCAATAAAAACAATTATTAGAAGGACACTCAACAATTCATTTGACAACTATCAACAGCAGAAACATTTTATCGCCAACCAAATTTGTGAGGGGAACCCGTGTTACTATTTTGTTCCCTGAGTTCCAATGTGTTGTATGTGCCTACTTGCACATACAGTACGTGGAGAGAGTGTATTATCACTAAATCACCTGCAGAGTGGAGATTCCACCCAAGCAATAATTGCAAATTTGTTGCAAAGCATAACAAGCACAGGCAAAGTTTCAACCAATGGACCTCTGGGTTAACATTGCTTGTGTTTTTTGTCCATATGTACAAAATTTGGAAGTTATAGTCCAGGTGATATCTCCACTCCGTGGGTGATTTAGTTACAATCCACTCTCCACATACTGTAGAGCACATTGGGACTCGGGGATGATTTTTAAGTATCGCCAGCGATTCAAATTGTAATTGCGGTGCATGATTTGTAGAAAATTCCAGTGAAATTTCGATTCTTTGTAAACATAGTCCGTTAATGATTTCTGTTCTGCACATATGTGCAGAACGGGTTTTAATTTTTCACATGGTTTAGTGTTGCTGTAGATGGTGTTTTCATAGAACAGGCATGTAATAAAATAGATGGTGGATACCAAGTCAAAAGCTCAATGTGACTCCGTCAGATGAGCTAATAACACTATATCAAATATTTTAATGGAGATATCAAATCAGGGTGTGTGACACCATATTACGGGTTATGCAGCAGTCAATTCAAAATGATTTTGCTTCCTTGGTGGGAACCCTGGGAATTGCAGCAGTAATTGTTTTCTGTGGTAAACAAGTTTTGTTTTTTGGTAAAATAGGAACCAGTAACGAACACCTGTATTGGAAGTCCTCTAAAATGGACAGCATTGGTGCAAACAGTTGGTTAGACCTAAAAAAGTTAAAAATCTGTTTCTTATTCCCTCTTGATGGTTCTTTTAACTGCCGCATGATCTCTTATTATAACCAACACAAACTTAAAAAAATATAAATTAAATGGTTTTTGTCTGATATTTTACCCAAGTTAATAAAACTGATAAATTTGTCCCTTGAGTGCAACAAGGCTTTGCAATGCTTTAACATTGCAAGGGCTTCTTGCAGTCAAGGGACAAAATACACTACAACCCATGCTATACTGTAGATTACGAGGCCTAAAACATAAAACGAACAAGAACTTTTGATGACAAAAGAAATAATTACAAGAATAAAAAATAAAATAAAAAAAAATGCTCGCCCACATACAGTTTTACAAAAAATGGCCTGAGAAATAGAAGATCTACTTTTTGGGGCCTTAACCATGTCTTCAAACTTGTGTTGTGATCATAAGTCCATGAATGCAAAAAGTTACCTTAAACTAGGACCCCACAAATTAAAATTTCTAACCTTGATATATGGCCCCATGCCGATCAAATTTTATTTTGATGTTCCGCTAAGGAGTTATTGCCCCCTATTGTCTTGAAAGTTACAAAATTGTACATTTCTAAATGATCATGTATCTTATACTCTACACAACTGACCCATAATCACAGAAAATGCAAGTCCGTTTTGATTTGGGCATTTGCATGACATTACAGTGTGGAGATGTTGCTCGCTATTGTCTGTAGAGTTTTCAAGAATGTATGTTTCTGAATGGTACTTTCTTATTTATTCAGCAGAACCAATCTCTATTTATCACAACATGTCATTCACAGAAAATGCAGATCATTTTTGCTTCAGATTCCATTATGGAATTATTGTGAAAAGATCTCGGTCAAGTTCCACATTCGCCAGATTTCCTCGTATTTTGTAGAAGTTATATGCCTTTTGTTGGAAATTGGGTGTTTGTCTGATAACGACTTTATTGACTCTATAACTTGAACAAATATAATCAGATTTTCATGGAACTTGTTATAGGCATACAATGTGAGAAGAACTTTGTCAAGTTCAATGTTCATCAAATTTCTTCGGATTTTGTAGGAGTTGTGCCCATTTGTCTGTTGGAAATTGAGTGTTTGTCTGATAATGACTTTATTGACTCTATAACTTGAACAAACATAATCAGATTTTCATGAAACTTGCTATAAGCATACAATGTGAGAAGAACTTGGTCAAGTACGATATTCATCAAATTTCCTCAGATTTTGAAGGAGTTATTTTTTTGTTTGGAAATTTGGTGTTTGTATGATAATTACTTTGTGAACCTGATAACTGGAATAAATGTGATTAGGTGTTCAGCAAACTTGTTATAGGCATACAATGTGAAAAGATCTTGGTCAGGTTCAATATTCACCAAATTTTCTCCCCTTTTGTTGGACTTATGCTCCTTTTTGTTGTAAATTCGATTTTTGTGTGATGATGATTTTGTGAATGCGATAAGTTGAACAAATGTAATCAGGTTTTCTCTAAACTTGCTTTTGGCATACTTTGTGAGAAGATCTTGGTCAACTTCAATGTTCCTCAAATTTCCTCAACTTCTGTAGGAGTTATGCCACTTTTTGTTGAAAACTCAATGCTTGTCTCATAATGACTTGGTGAACGTGATAAGTTGAACAATTGTAATGAGATTTTCATTCATGTGATCAAATGTTTGGGAAAATTGCTATAGGCATACACTGTGAGAAGATCTTGGTCTTGTTTGATATTCATCAAATTTTCTCAGCTTAAGTAGAGTGGTCCTTTTTGTTGGTCTAATAATGACGGTGAATATATTGTTAGGCCCCACAAAGTAGATCTTCTTTTTCTCAGGCCATTTTTTGTATAATTGCATGTGGGCGGCAGTTTTTAGCTCACCTGACTGAAAGTCAGGGTGAGCTATTCTGATCACTTTTCGTCCGTCGTCCGGCGTCCGTCGTGAAGGTGGTATTTGGGCTTTTTCTCCCAAACCACTGGCCGCATATTAATGAAATTTCATGTGAGAAGGTGTTGCGTCTGCGGACTTTGATTTTTTGTCAAATTAGGTTTCAGCTCACATTGAGCAGAGGGATGGGGCAAAAATGCTGCAATTCTTAAAAAATCTTCTTCTCAAGAACCAGCAATAGCAGAGACTTGATATTTGGTATGCAGCTTCCTTTTGAGGTGTAGACTCAAGTTTGTTCAAGAGAAGTTGGAGGGGCTATATTTGCCTTCGTTATGGGAGGGGCAAAAATTTTGGCCCCGCCCCAAATTCCTATTTTCCAAACCGCGAGGCCGATTTGAACCAAATTTTACATGAGTGCTTATTGGGTCATAAGTACCTAATTTATGTCGAAATTTTTTTCCCCATAGCCCCGTGGGAACCACAGGAGCTAAAAATAGAAAAAAATGAAAACGCCCATATCTCCAAAACTACACGGCACTGAGAATTCTTATTTGTTGTGAAGCTTCCTTAGGACCAACAGAATGAAATGATCAAAAAAAATTGCCATCGGTTTTATGATGGGGTAGTTTTTGGGGACTTTGAAAAAGTGCTGAGTCAGCATTTTTTAACACTGTGGGTAATGGGAAAAACATAAGACTACTTTTCTCCGAAAGCACTGCTCCAAAAGCTTTAAAATTTCACATATAACATCTTTGGAATATTGTTTCACATGTTTATTGAAATGAATTGCCTGCGTGGATATTTGGGCTCTCTATGGAAGCCCAAATGTTTAAATTAGTGCAGTATGAGGAGTATTTTTGAAAAATCTTCTTCTTGAGATCTAGCAATAAGAATGTTTTGATATTTGGTATGCAGTATCCTAAGGGGGGTGAGATTCAAGTTTGTTGAAGCCAAATCCCTGGGTTCATATTTAGGCTGAAAATTTGGGGTCCCGTTGCGGACTTTGAAATTTTGGACCAAAATCTGAAAAAATTTTTTTTTGTTTTTTCTGCGTTTCGGTCAATTTTAAGACAAAAAAAAAATTTTTTTTTTTCCCCTGAAAATTTGGGGTGCGGGTGGTACTTGGAAAATTTTGGACGAAAATCCGAAAATTTTTTTTTTTGTTTTTTATGCATTTCTGTCAATTTTAAGACAAAAAAAAAAAAAAAAAATTTTTCCCCTGAAAATTTGGGGTGCGGGTGGGACTTAGAAAATTTTGGACCAAAATCCAAAAACATTTTTTTTTGGTTTTTTATGCATTTCTGTCAATTTTAAGACAAAAAAAAAATTTATTTTTTTTTACCCTGAAAATTTGGAGTGCGGGTGGGACTTAGAAAATTTTGGACGAAAATCTGAAAAAATTTTTTTTTGGTTTTTTTCTGCGTTTTGGTCAATTTTAAGACAAAAAAAATTTTTTTTTTTTCCCCCTGAAAATTTGGGGTGCGGGTGGGACTTAGAAAATTTTGGACGAAAATCCGAAAAAAATTATTTTTTATGTTTTTTATGCATTTCTGTCAACTTTAAGACAAAAAAAAAAAAAAAAAAAAATTTTCCCCTGAAAATTTGGGGTGCGGGTGGGACTTAGAAAATTTTGCACCAAAATCTGAAAAAAATTTTTTGGGTTTTTTTTCTGCGTTTTGGTCAATTTTAAGACAAAAAAAAATTTTTTTTTTTTTTACCCTGAAAATTTGGGGTCCGGGGGGGACTTAGAAAATTTTGGACCAAAATCCGAAAAAAATTATTTTTTTTGTTTTTTATGCATTTCTGTCAATTTTGAGACAGAAAATTTGGGGTGCGGGTGGGACTTAGAAAATTTTGGATGAAAATCCGAAAAAAATTTTTTTTGTTTTTTATGCATTTCTGTCAATTTTAAGACAAAAAAAAAAAAAAATTTTTCCCCTGAAAATTTGGGGTGTGGGTGGGACTTAGAAAATTTTGGACCAAAATCCGCAAAAAAAATTTTTTGGTTTTTTCTGTGTTTTGGTCAATTTTAAGACAAAAAAATTTTTTTTTTTTTTTACCCTGAAAATTTGGGGTCCAGGTGGGAATTTGGGGTCCGGGTGGGACTTAGAAAATTTTGGACCAAAATCCTAAAAAAAATTTTTTTGTTTTTTAAGCATTTCTGTCAATTTTAAGACAAAAAAAAAAAAAAAAAAAAATTTTCCCCTGAAAATTTGGGGTGCGGGTGGGACTTAGAAAATTTTGAAATCCGAAAAAATTTTTTTTTTATTTTTTTCTGCGTTTTGGTCAATTTTAAGACAAAAAAAAAATTTTTTTTTTTTTACCCTGAAAATTTGGGGTGCGGGTGGGACTTAGAAAATTTTGGACCAAAATCCGAAAAAAAGAAAAAAAAATTTTTTTGTTTTTTATGCGTTTCTGTCAATTTTGAGACAAAAAATTTATTTTTTTTTCCCCTGAAAATTTTGGGTCCGGGTGGGACTTAGAAAATTTTGGACGAAAATCCGAAAAATTTTTTTTTGTTTTTTATGCATTTCTGTCAATTTTAAGACAAAAAAGACATTTTTTTTTTTACACCAAAAATTTGGAATCCGGGTGGGACTTTGAAAATTTTGGACCAAAATCCGGAAATTAGTTTTAGCGTTTTTTATGCGTTTTAAGAAGAAGTAAAAAATTTAGGCTGAAAGTATTTTGTTTGGGAAAAAAATCTGTTTTTTATGTGTTTATCTCAATTTTGGGACGTTAAAGTGCAGGAACTGAAAATAGAAGGAAAATCCTGTGTATTGTGTGGGCACAATCGCTTCATCGAGTTGGTATATGCTTTTCTTAGGAGGGGCGTATGCAGCTTATTCAAGTCAAGTCCCTGGTTTGATATTTAGACTACCATGTCAGGTGAGCGCCCTCAGGCCCCCTGGGGCCTCTTGTTTATTTTATTTCTTATTTTTGTAATTATTTCTTTGCCATGCCATCAAACGTTCATGTTCTTGGTTTGTTTTTAGCTCAACTTGACAAAGTCAAGCTGAGCTATTGCCATCACTTCTCGTCCGTCGGCGTATGTACGTACGTACGTTAGTATGTTAGTACATTAGTACGTATGTCCACAATTTCCTTTGGCACACCTCACAGGTCGCATTTATGATCAGATTACTTTGAAACTTCGTATGCTTGTTTGGGGTGACCTCTAGATGGGAGCTATCAATATTTTTATACTGTACCAATGACCCAGACATAGCTGGTTCTAACTCTTAAAATTCTAGGGCCAAACACAAATTTTGCCCCCCAATCCCCTAAATTTGCATCTAAAACCAAAAGAAATCATGTCCTGAAGGTCCTCCATACTTTGCCCTCACTGCGCATGCGCAGTGTCAAGGACGTCCTGAAATTGGCGCCAATTATCGTTCTTTGTTTGGCCCTTCATCAGTTAACATCTCACTGATCTTTGTGCTTGTAAATCTCAGTTTAAATGATGCCAGACACATAAATATTGGAGAAATGGTGATTCTAAGGAGGATATAAAAGGAGGAGAGGAAAAAGGAGTGACAGAAAATATTCAGGGCTGTAACTTAAAATTTTGTAATGAAATTATGTTAAGTTGCCTATTTTCGAGACATGGGCCTGTTGTTGTCATTCTTGCTATGAAGTTGCACTGCTTATTCAGTGTTTCCTCTCCCCTTGTCCTTTAAGTCCCCCCTTGCTATTCTCCCATGCTTTTGGCATATTTTTGAGTAAGATTACTACTAAAATTTCTTGGGAGATTTAGCTTGGTAACAGAATGAATTCTGTTATTTTCCCCATGTTTACGTTCTCACCCATGGGTGTTTAGACGTAGTGTTCTGCATCTACCATCTGATGTTCTTCAGATGCTTCCCTGGAAGTCTCTGTTTTGCATCAGATAGTGTATATTTTGGTAACTGATTTCGGGCCAGGATTGTCAGTGCCTGGAGTCATGTTTTCTTGTGTTTATATACTTCTTGTTTACATTGGCAACAGTCTCTTTTGAGGGGGGCTTTTTGCCTTTGTACTAGTTTATCTTATTACAAGATACATTATTATTATTCGTAAGTGTTGCATTAATTATTTAAAATAATTTTAAAATTTTTGTCCACACTTAGGCTTGGGATCCATTGGGGCTCAACGTTACTTTTCAGAAACTTGGGCTTTGGTGAAAAAATATTTTTTCAAAATTTATTTTTGATTTCAATTGTTTTTTCAATGTTAATGGATCATGTTATTATGTATCTTTGTGTTCAGGGGTTCGTGCGAGTACTAGGACTTATTGTTGTCTTTTCACAATGAAAGGATATTGTTCAAATTGTAATGAGAGGAAATCTTCCTCTGACTTTCATGATCATTGTATTAATTGTAGTCAGTGTACTCGCACTAACTCCTGTTCAGTATGTGAATTTTGGGATGACAAACATTGGAAATGTGTGTCACGGTATGTTGTTGCGGGGAAAGGGCTATGCCGGTCCTTTCTCCGCAGGGTCACTCTAGTTTATCAGTTTCTATTTCAGAGGAACAAGAACAGGGTGATGTTTCCATGTTATCTTCCAAAGGTGCGCTTCCATCGTCACAATCTAATGAAGAGCTAGCGGCAAAAGTGCTCATGGAGATACGCCAGTTGCCTAAGAGGTCCCTAGTAGGATCTACAGCGCTGTTGTCCGCTAGCTCGCCCGGTGTAGCGTCCATTCACCGAATGGTTCGGCAGCCGGGTTCGTCCGTTGCGGTCCAGGAAGGAGTTTTGGGTGATGCGAGCACTATAAACATACTAGGTGCACACCCAGTGACGGCGGATAAGAGGAGAGATCGGAGGAAGCCTTGTAGTCCGGTTCCTAGCTCGTCCAGGTCCATCCGGGCCGCGAGCGAGAGAGGCCCCTCTCTCGTACAACAACATCTGGGACCAGATGTTGTGGTACAAAATGTTTCGCAAGCGGAGCATACGTCCGCCGCTCGGGACGCTCCGTTATATAGGCAGTCCGGAGAGACTGTTCAGGCTTCCTCATCCTCTCAGCAGCGCACACGACCGCACCTTGGCTACGTGAGCGCCGATATTCAGCCAGCTTCACCGATCAGGGATTCAACGGCGACCAGGTCACGCCATCTGGTAGCCAGGGACAAGAGGCCGGTAGACTCCGGACGTTCGCATAAGAGAAGTATGCGGGAGTCAGTTGATGCGGAGCTTCCGGCGGCTAAGCAGCGAAAGACCGCTACTCCGCAGGCCTCGATGACGGACGTGCTAGCTCAGATAGCACAAATTATCGCAGCATCCCAGCAAACGACAGAATCGTCGGATTAGGAATTATCCGACGGCGCTGGGTCGGTACGCTCCGCTGAAGCATCGGGTGCGGACGACCGGGAACATCATGAGGTCCGACCGGATGGCGAAAGGGATATTGAGGACTTGGAGCTATCCCTTTCGGAACAACATAAAGCTGCTGTAGATTTCATCCGGCACTACCTTCCTCAAGTTGTTCCGTCGGGCCAGACTGCTTTGATACCGGACAAGAGACTGATAGCATCATTGGACACTGATTTTTTTGAGCGGTTCAGAGACATCGTCCCTGAGTTTCTGTCTCAGTCCAATAATGTCACAAGAACATTCGAATTATTGAACGACGCTATCTTTAAGCTGGCTTCCAAAACAGGCAAAGCTGGTTTCTTGTCCGCCAATGCTCTTAACCTGCCTTTCATCAATTCAAGGAATAAATTCGATACGGCAGGACAGGGCATACCGAGAGTTCCTCTGCGTCTAGACGATGAGGCGGAAGACTTGGAATTGTCATTACCGTCGTCTATGTCCATTCCAACCGCGGCGTTGGAAATGACAATTACGTCTAACAGAGCCAGCTTAGACGCTTTATCATACGCAGACCACCTTACAAAGGCATTATCACTGCGTCTTCAAGGGAAAGAATTCTAGGATATACAATCCTCATTAAGACTTCTTTCAAGGGCAGTGGCTTATTCCACGTATAACTCCGCCCTTTCAGTGGCAAACCTGGAGTTGGTTAGACGTGACGCAGCCCTAGCTACATCCACACGCGTGGATAGTAAGGTGAAGAACGCTCTCAGAGTCGCTTCGGTCTCCGGAGAGCTTCTCTTCGATGGCAAGCTTTCAGCAATCTATGATAAAATTACTAAGAAAGCTTCGGATTCTCTGCTTTTTAAATCCGCTTCTAAAAAGTCGGATTCAGCAGATAAGAGTAAGACAGGCACTTCTGGGACAAATACGCCCAAGAGAGGTTCCTATAAAGGTTCCTTTGCGTCCTCTTGGTCTTATTCGAGAGACCGTCAAGGCAGCGACTCACGTGCGGGACGTTCTTCGGGCCGAGACAACCGGTCTGACGTCCCGAGGTCGACGGGACGAGGCGCGGGTCGTGGAGGACGTGGTTTCTCCTCCCGCAGGCCTCGCAGGTCCAGGAGGTGATGGTTTGAACCTCTATCGTGTTCCGGTTGGCGGAAGGTTGTCGAGTTTTACAGAAGAGTGGGCATCGATTACGGACGACCCTTGGGTGAGAGAGGTGATTTTGGAAGGACTAAGAATATCCTTCAAACGAAAGCCTCTATTAACTCGAAGTCCAAAATGGACTCAACTTCAGTCAAATCCGCAGAAAAGAGACGCTCTTTTATCAGAGGTACAGTCTCTTTTGATGAAGAACGCGGTAGAGGTTGTAGAAGACCAGGAATCACCGGGGTTCTACAGCCATCTATTTCTGGTTCCGAAACCAGACGGCTCGTTCCGTCCAGTCATAGATTTGAGCTGGATAAACAAGCTGATCGTCGCTCCGAAGTTCTATATGGAGACGATTCGATCGGTCAGAGCGAGTATTCGGGTGAACGATTATGCTACAAGCATAGATCTCAAAGATGCGTTCTTTCACGTCATGGTACATCCGACATTCAGAAAGTATCTACGCTTCGCAGTCCTAGGAGTTGTATATCAATTCCGGGCAATGTGCTTCGGATTGAATCTAGCGCCCTGGGCTTTCACTCGAGTAATGAACTCGGTAATGATGTATTTCCGAGCTCATTCGTCTGCGGTAACGTCGGCCTACCTGGACGACATTCTTCAGAGGTACGGCAACGAGTTAACGCTTCAGAACGATGTGCAGAACCTGCTTATATTGCTCCGACGTCTCGGTTTTGTTATAAACGAGGAGAAGTCGGATCTGGTGCCGTCCAAGTCATTCACTCATCTGGGAATGAGCTTCGAGACGCACAACAATCTCGTTCGTCTGCCGTTAACCAGAGCGAAGTTAATCAGTTGTTACGCTCGCTATTGTCTTCATGCAGACAAAGTCACAGCGAGGGAGTTCATGAGACTGATAGGTCTGTGCGGAGCCGCTGCGGATCTCATTCCGATGGGGCGGTTGCGCACTCGTCCTCTCCAAATTTTCTTGACTCAGAATTGGAGTGTGAAGATTCATTCGCTCGATACAGACGTTCTCTTGTCAGATCAAGTGAAACAAGAGATTCAGACTTGGGCAAACATTCAGTGGTTGACTCAGGGAGTTCCGCTGCAGTTGCCAGATCCGAGTTTTACGATTATGACGGATGCCAGTCAAACAGGTTGGGGTGCAACATTAATCCCAACGGATTCGAGGTGCCAGGGTCTTTGGGATCCACAGTTTCTAAACAAGCACATAAACATCAAGGAAATCATGTCAATTTGGCTTGCGTTACGCCATTGGATGGACGTTATTCACAAAGCTCATGTCCAAATTCTGACCGACAATACGACAGTAGTGGCGTATATCCGGAACCAGGGAGGCACTCATTCCGTTCCGTTATTCAATTTAACGGAAAAAATCCTTCTGTTTGCTCTAGAACATCAAGTTCTACTTTCGGTCCGTCATATACCGGGTCGTCTGAATGTACTAGCAGACTCCCTTTCACGAAAGGGTCGCTTGTTGCCGTTCAGAGTGGACTCTCAACAAACAGGTATTCAATCAGATTTGCTACCAATGGGAACGGCCAATGATAGACTTATTTGCGACACATCTCAACAATCAGTTGCAGACGTATGTGTCACCATGTCCGGATCCACGAGCATATGCAGTAGACGCTCTGTCGATCTCATGGGACGGAATGATAGGATATGCGTATCCTCCAGCGCCGTTAATTCAGCAAGTGTTGCTAAAGATAAAACAATCTCAATGCAAGATTCTGTTGGTAGCATCTCTGTCTCCACAGAGGCCGTGGATATATCTACTCGGGTGTCTGCTGTGGGACTTACCGCGAAAGCTTCCTCCACGGGAGGATCTTCGTTCGCAGGGGAAATCGCGTCAACTTCATCACAACCCGCAAGGTCTCAACCTTCACGTATTTCCGTTGTGTGGTCCTTCTTGCATGGCAAGCACTTTACAGGACGAGCAGTGGACGCGATTTCTAACTGTAGGAGGACCTCCTCTTTGCTAAACTATGCGGCTAAGTGGAAGGTTTTTCGTCATTGGTGTAGGGATCATTCTGTTGATATTTTTGATCCCTCCATACCAGATATTGCAAACTTTCTAGTATACTTGTTTGACGAGATCAAACTGCAGCCTGTTACTATTAGGGATTATAGGTCTATGTTATCTGATACCTATGCACATCATGATAGTTTACAAATTGGATCTAATGTCTCTTTATCTAAGTTAGTTAGAAACTTCTCGATAAATAGACCCAGAACTCTTAGATTAATTCCTAAGTGGAATTTAGCTTGGGTTCTTCTTAAACTGAAGGAAAAGCCATTTGAGCCTCTTGGGACAGTAGATTTCAAATTCTTGTCTTATAAGACAGCTTTTCTCTTAGCTTTCTCTTCTGCTAGAAGAGTCAGTGAGCTTCATGCATTATCGGTGGACGATTCTCACTATCGTAGTGTCGGGAACACTATCACCTTCACTACTAATGTTGGATTTTTAGCTAAGAATCAGGCTCCTAATAAATATCCGGAACCTATTGTTATTAAGGCTCTGCCGTCTTCAGACGGGCGTAGGCCTTTACTCTGTCCTGTTAGAGCTTTACGTATTTATAAACAAAGATCTCAGTTTATCAGAAAGGGACGAAAACTCTTCTTTCTGTCTCTGATGCCTAATAGAAAGGACATTTCGGTCCATTCTATTGCTAGATGGATTCAACTAACTATCCGTACTGCTTATGATAATCTATCTTCTACTCAGCAGTCTGTGCTTAAGATCTCGGCTCATGAAGTAAGAGCTCTTTCTACATCTTGGGCTTACGCAAATAGTGTTGCTATTACTGATTTAATGAAGGCTGCTTATTGGTCTCAGCCATCCACATTCACGAATTTTTATCTCAGAAATATTGAGTCCATTTCTGGAGACCTGCATTGTTTAGGTCCGTTATCTGTTGCTCAGAATGTCGTCCACTAAACAGTTGCAACTATAGTTATGCAGGCTTTCTGTTCCGGCAGTGACTCCGTCCGGCTGCCCTCTTCGCTCTAGGCTATTTAACTCAGGGCAAGGGGAAGGGGGGGGGGGGGGGGAGGGTGTTCCCTTAGGTCACCTGCTTTATAGTGAAAAGCAAGGGGATTCCTCCTCCGGAGTCAGTAATTCTGAGTCGTTACTGGGATGGTTTTAAAGTGTAATATTAATACTAAAAATTCATTCATGTCATATTTTTAAAGTGTAGCTCGGTGTGAAGCATTTGTATATGTCAAGTGTCAAACGGGCGTTAATATACAATCCTCGGACACTTTTAAAAGAATATAAAGAGTCTCAATTCTCTGGACTAACTTTATTTATTGGCTTACTTTAAAAATAATTAGTATAAAGGGTTATACTGGATGTTAATAGAGAACATGAATGTTATTGTGCTTAATTATGAAGGGTGTTGTATCTTTCTAATTTATTATAAAATAAGAAAGATACATGTAAAGCCTAATACTCCTTTTCTCCTTGAGGGGTTGACTCTATTGATATAGTTGAGCTTATTGGATTTTCCTCTATGTCTTAGGCCCTCCAGCCTTTTTACTATTCAGCTATGTCTGGGTCATTGGTACAGTATAAAAATGTTAAAAAATTTATAGTAATTTATATATTTTTTATACTTACCAATGACCCAGACGGGGATGGCCCTCCCAGGAGTTGGGAACTCATACCTCCCCGCTGAGTACATAGCACTGACCAGGCACTGCTTGTAAGAATGATAATTGGCGCCAATTTCGGGACTTCCTTGACACTGCGCATGCGCAATGAGGGCAAAGTATGGAGGACCTTCAGGACATTATTTCTTTTGGTTTTAGATGCAAATTTTGGGGATTGGGGGGCAAAATTTGTGTTTGGCCCTAGAATTTTAATAGTTAGCACCAGCTATGTCTGGGTCATTGGTAAGTATAAAAAATATATAAATTACTATAAATTTTTTAACTTTCTTCAATTTCCGTCAAAAATGTTGCTGCGGCCAACGTTCTTAGAACTTAGTTTAGTCAAACCACAATATTTCCCTTTGGCACACCCTGCAGGGCACATTTATGATTTGATTGCTTTGAAACCCGGTATGCTTATTTAGGGTGACCTCTAGATGGGAGCTATCGATTTTCTTCAATTTCCGGCAAAAAATGTTGCCACGGCCAACGTTCGTAGAATTTAGTTTAGTCAGACCTCAATATTTCCCTTTGGCACACCCTACAGGGCACATTTATGATCAGATTGCTTTGAAACCTGGTATGCTTGTTTGGGGAGACCTCTAGATGGGCGCTATCGATTTTCTTCAATTTCTGTGAAAAAATGTTGCCGCGGCCAACATTCTTAGAACTTAGTTTAGTCAAACCACAATATTTCCCTTTGGCTCACCCTACAGGGCACATTTATGATTTGATTGCTTTGAAACCTGGTATGCTTATTTATGATGACCTCTAGATGGGAGCTATCGATTTTCTTCAATTTCCGGCAAAAAATGTTGCCACGGCCAACGTTCGTAGAACTTAGTTTAGTCAGACCTCAATATTTCCCTTTGGCACACCCTACAGGGCCCATTTATGATCAGATTGCTTTGAAACCTGGTATGCTTGTTTGGGGAGACCTCTAGATGGGAGCTATCGATTTTCTTCAATTTCTGTCAAAAAATGTTGCCGCGACCAACGTTCTTAGAACTTAGTTTAGTCAGAAGACTCAATATTTCCCTTTGTCACACCCTACAGGGTACATTTATGATTGGATTGCTTTGAAACCTGGCACGCTTGTTGGGGGTGACCTCTAGATGGGAGCTATCGATTTTCTTCAATTTCCGTCATAAAATGTTGCCGCGGCCAACATTTTTAGAACTCAGTTTAGTCAGACCACAATATTTCCCCTTGGCACACCCTACAGGGCACAATTATGATTTGATTGCTTTGAAACCTGATATGCTTGTTTGGGGAGACCTCTAGATGGGAGCTATTGATTTTCTTCAATTTCCGTCAAACAATGTTGCCGCGGCCAACGTTCTTAGAACTTAGTTTAGCTAGAAGACTCAATATTTCCCTTTGGCACACCCTACAGGGCACATTTATGATCGGATTGCTTTGAAACCTGGCATGCTTGTTTGGGGTGACCTCTAGATGGGAGCTATCAATTTTCTTCAATTTCCATCAAAAAATGTTGCCGCAGCCAACATTCTTAGAACTTAGTTTAGTCAGACCACAATATTTCCTTTTGGCTCACCCTACAGGGCACATTTATGACTAGATTGCTTTGAAACCTGGTATGCTTATTTATGGTGACCTCTAGATGGGAGCTATCGATTTTCTTCCATTTCCGTCAAAAAATGTTGCCACGGCCAACGTTCTTAGAATTTAGTCTAGTCAGACCACAATATTTCCCTTTTGTACACCCTACAGGGCTTTGAAACCTGGCATACTTGTTTGGGGAGGCCTCTAAATGGGAGCTATCGATTTTCTTCGGTTTCTGTCAAAAAATGTTGCCACTGGCAAAAAAAATGACATTGGTACCAATGATCTTCAATTTTGCCATTTCATTTATAACTTACCAAGTTCAAGTTTGTCAAGTTGAGCTACAGTGTCATTGACACTTTCATTTGTTTCAGGCCTCATAATCTACAGAATAGCATGGGTGGTGGTGTATTTCATCTCTTGTTGTTCCCCAGGGACAAATTTATCAATTGTATTAACTTGGGTAAAATATCAGACCTAAACCATTTAATTAGTCGAGTTGTGACAAAGTCAAACTCGACTTATAGTTTGATAAATGTCGAACATGCGGGCGTAACTAATTGGTTTCCGGATGATAACTTGAAAATGGTTCAACCCATGTTCATGAAACTTCATAGGTAGGTTGGTATCGGTGAGAGGAAGAACTCTATTAATGTTGGACTTGCTTGGTCAAAGGCCAAGGTCACAGTGACCTTGAACATAGTAAATTGTAAACAATTGGTTTCCGGATGATAACTTGAATACGGTTCAACCCGCATTCATGAAACTTCATATGTAGGTTGGCCTTTATGAGAGGAAGAACCATATTTATTTTGGCCTCACTAGGTCAAAGGTCAAGGTCACAGTGACCCTGAACATAGTAAATCAAAACAATTGGTTTCCAGATAACTTGATAATGGTATGACCCATGTTCATGATACTTCATAGTTAGGTTGGCATCAGTGAGAGGAAGAACCCTATTTATTTTGGACTCACTAGGTGAAAGGGCAAGGTCACAGTGACCTTAACATAGTAAATCGTAAACAATTGGTTTCCGGATGATAACCTGATAATATTTCGACCTACGTTCATGAAACTTCATAGGTGGGTTGGCATCAGTGAGAGGAAGAACCCTATTTATTTTGGACTTGCTAGGTGAAAGGTTAAGGTCACAGTGACCTTCAACATAATAAATCATAAACAATTGGTTTCTGGATGATAACTTGATAATGGTTTGACCCACATTCATGAAGCTTCATAGGTAGGTTGACCAAGGTGAGTGGAAGACCCCTATTTATTTTTGACTCTTTAGGTCAAAGGCCAAGGTCACAGTGATCTTGAACATAATAAATTGTAAACAATTGGTTTCCAGATAATAATTTGACAATGGTTCCACCTACATTCATGAAACGTCATAGGTGGGTTGGCATTGGTGCAAAAAAGAGTCCTATTTATTTTGGAATCACTAGGTCAAAGGTCAGGGTCACAGTGACCCCTCACATAGTAAATTGTTAACAATTGGTTTCCGGACAGTAAGTTGATAATGATTAAACCCACTTTTGTGCTGTCACAACTCGACATTGGATCAGTGATCCTATCGGCATTTGTTTTATTTTTAGTCGGGTTGTGACAAAGTCAAACTCGACTTAGTTTGATGAATAGCAGTTGGGTGGGCGGGCGTAAACAATTGGTTTCCGGACGATAACTTGATAATGGTTCGACACACATTCATGAAACTTCATAGGTAGTTTGGGCTTGGTGAGAGGAAGCACCCTATTTATTTTGGACTCACTAGGTCAAAGGTCAAGGTCACAGTGACCTTGAACATACTAAATCATAAATAATTGGTTTCTGGATGATAACTTGACTTTGGGTGAACCCACATTCATGAAACTTCATATGTAGGTCGGCCTTCGTGAGAGGAAGAACCCTATTTATTTTGGACTTACTAGGTCAAAGGTCAAGGTCACAGTGACCCTGAACATAGTAAATCAAAACAATTGGTTTCTGGATAATAACTTGATAATGCCTCGACCCACATTCATGAAACTTCATAGATAGGTTGGCATCAGTGAGAAGAAGAACCCTATTTATTTTGGACTTGCAACGTCAAAGGTCAAGGTCACAGTGGCCTTCAGCATAGTAAATCTGCAAACAATTGTTTTCCGGACGACACCTTGATAATGGTTCGACCTTCTTTCATGAAACTTCATAGGTAGGTTGGCATCAGTGAGAGGAAGAATCATATTTATTTTGGACTCGCTACGTGAATGGTCAAGGTCGCAATGACCTTCAACATAGTAAATCGTAAACAATTGGTTTCCGGATGATAACTTGATAATGGTTTGACCCACATTCATGAAACTTCATAGGTAGGTTGGCCTAGGTGAGTGAAAGACCACTATTTATTTTGGACTCGCTAGGTCAAAGGTCAAAGTCACAGTGTTCTTGAACATAATAAATCATAAACAATTGGTCTCCAGATGATAATTTGACAATGGTTCCACCCACGTTCGTAGGTTGGCATTGGTGCAAGAAAGAGCCCTATTTATTTTGGAATCACTAGGTCAATGGTCAAGGTCACAGTGACCCTTCATATAGTAAATTGTAAACAACTGGTTTCCGGACGGTAAGTGGATAATGATTAAACCCACTTTTGTGCTGTCACAACTCGACATTGGATCGGTGATCCTATCGGCATTTTTTGAAGTTTTTATTGGTTATAAAAAGAGAGCATGTGGCAGCCAAAATGACCATGTACTTCATAAATGTGAAATTTGAAATAACTTTTATTTTAATTTAGGATCCTGAACTTATACGGAACTTGAACACTAGCCTGGCTTTCTTCCTCCATGATTTGTTGTCTTTGATGGACAGAGGACTCGTCTTTCAACTCATCAGACAGTATTGCAAAACGGTGAGTAAATTATGTTAAACCTTTACCAAGCATAATGACCATATTCAGCCAGCAGGGTTCACAAACATTACCATTCAGATTGTATTATTTTTACAATTTTTGCCTTGAAGGCAAAAACTTTTCTTTTTTAGGCTTCTCAAAGTAGATCTGTTTCCCAGGCCATTTTTTGTAAAATTACATGTGGGCGTGCAATTTTTTTTATTTTGTAATTATTTTTTTGCCACCAAAAGTTCATGTTCTTGTTTTTTTATGTTTTAGGCCTCATAATCTACAGAATAGCATTGGTGGTGGTGTATTTCGTCACCCGAGTGCAACAAGGCTACTGACTTTGGGCCTTTGTTGTGCCTGTTGTTGGTTAGTTTCCGGTTTTTCCTCTTGACATTGTTGTCGATTCAATAACGTTTTTGATTCGTATTAATTCAGTTATTGTTTTTTCCATTAGGATACATATTATATCTTATTCTGGTAGTTTAGCTTTAATTAGGTAGTGCGTGTCCACTCCTAGGCTCTATTGGGATGTCCTTGGACTCATGAGGTTCCCTTGGTGCACTTAGGCTTCATTCTTTTTTTTAAATTTATTTCGAAAATTTTTGTGATTGTCTATGTTATGAATCCTTGCATTGTTTAATCTGTATTACTGGGAGTGCTGCAAACTTATGATTTTGCCTTCATTATTATTGTAATTATTATATTAATTGGTACTTACGTATTTTATGCTTGTTGTTTACCGGTAGTCGTGGCACTCCTTCAATACTTGTACTATGGGATGCAAACGTTGGAAACGGGTGTTGACCTGTGTGGTGGGCGGTGACGCTGGTTAATAGTAGTCTTTCAGTCTCATTTTTCTTAGGAACAAGAACATGGTGATGTTACTTTGACACCTGTGCTTTACATGCTGCTGGCGTCGCACTCTGATGACCCCCGCTCTGATGAGTAAGCAGAGCAAGCTGCCAAGGTGCTTGTGATATTTAGCACGGGATTGAGGTCTCTAGTTAGTTTGCTTGATCCTCTGCATGCATCTTGCTCGACCGGCTAAGCGGTTGTCCCTATATGGGAGTTGGGATGCCGGGTAGGTCCGTTGCGGTCGAGTAGTATAAGATGGGTAGAGCGAGCACCTCATAATATAAAGCTCATCGAGCGATGATGGCAAAAGGAGAAGAAGCCTGAAAGTTTCTCTACGGGCCGCTCGGCAAGATCTGGTGTCAGATCGCAAGTTTGAGAACCGTCTCTGTCCCGTTAGCAGTTGGGGTCAACTGTGTGCATTGCAAGAAACTATAATGAGTCGGAACACACATCAGGATGTTACTTCCACACTGCAGCCGGGGTCGGCTGCGGTTGTGACTTCTTCTTCTTACATGGAAGCGCACGCAAAGAAGAATTAGCCTGGGGTCAGATCGCGAATTGGAGAGCGTTCTCTATCCCGTTAGGAGTCAGGGTCAACTGTTTTTCCGTTGTGAGAAACTTCAATGAGTCGGAGCATTCGTCCAAAATGTATGAGTCGGGATGCTCCTTCCACACTTCAGCCGGGGTCGGCTGTTGTTACGGCTTCCTCTACTTCCATGGAAAAGCATGCTAAGGGGTAGAAGCCTCCAAGTTTCTAAACAGAATGCTTGGCGAGGTCTGGAGCCAGACCGCAGGCTGGAGAACCCTCTCCGTGCAGTCAGGGCCAACTGTTTCTGCTTCGAGAAGCTTTAGTGAGTTGGGACTCACATTCATGTTTGTGGTCCGGGACCTCCTTCTACACTGCAGCCGGGGCCAGTTGCAGCTATGGCTTTTTCCTCTGCTTCATCGATGAAGTATGTTAGACCGCAGACTAGCTGTCCGACTACACATGTTCATGCTGTTCCATGGGGATGTTCCCAGTCTTCACCACTGAAGTCACATTAACCTGTAGCTAGTGGTTCAAGGCATCTTGTACGGGACATGCGTCGAAAGATCTGGGGTCAGATCTCCGTCCTGTGAGCAGCATATTGTGAAGAAGTGGGTAATCGCTGCTCTGCAAGCCTTACTCACGGACCTGCTGCCGCAGTTTGCAAAACGTATCGCAGCATCCCAGTAGTCACAGGTTCAGCCATCAACAGTCTCCAGTAGTGAGCTGTGGGACGGGGCTGGGCTGGTCCAATCATCTGGTCTTTCGGATGGTGTTGACCATGTTTCTCAAATGGAACATTCAGATGGTGAGAGGGCTACAGAGGTTGATTCTCCTTCCCTCATGGAATGGCACATTAAGACTATGAATTTTTATTCGTAAGTTCTTTCGAATCTTGTTCCATCTGAACAAAAGTTTGCATTTGCTAGGCAGAAGGCAGCTTAAGGTACCAGGCGAGGGAAAGACGAAGATCTTGCCTTCCCGGATCTTTCTGCTCAGGTGTTGAAGGCCTTTGGTCCAATTAACGACGCCTCCCTTGGCCTAGCAATAGTATAAGAAATGTAATGATCTATACTTTACAAATACAAGATCGATAGCTCATAGTTAGGCTGAGACAGCTGTCTTGTTTGGAGTAGAGCCATTAGAAGGAATAAGTACATCTTTTCCTTCTCGATGTTGTATTCCTGGTCGTCAGAGGCATTTATTGCTATTGTTGACGCCACAGTAGCCTTATGTACTGTTAGAGCAGTCTTTTCTTATACATTAGCTATAGCTAACGTCGTAAGTCTCCATTTAGTGAGCTGTCTAAGGCCACAAGGTAACACACAGATATCTGTCTACACCGATATATGACTTTTAGGCTGTGTTAGCTACGCTGAGACTGCTCTCTTTTTGGAATTAGGCCATTAGAAGGAAAGATTACGTTTTCCTTCTTGGTGTGGTATTCCTAGGCGTCACAGGCAATTAGTCCTATTGTTGTCGCCTTAGTTTGGCTTATGTGAATTTAGAGCGGTCTGTTTATATATATCATTAGCGGCTAATGTCATAGTGGCCTTATATATTTTACAGCGGTATTTTCTTATACATTGTGGCTAACGTCGTAAGTCTCCGTTTAGTGAGCTTTCCAAGGCTGCGAGTGACACAGATATTTGTCTGCATGGAGATGAAGACTAATAAACTACGTAAGCTAACCTGAGACTACTGTCTCTTTCGAATAACGACCGTTAGAAGTGCGGTCCTTTATTCCTTACCTTTAGCGACTAATGTTGTAAGTCTACGTTTAGTGAGCTTTCAAGGTCACAAGTTTAACCGAGATATCTGTCTTCATGGATGAATACTTATTAGCTGCTTGGATTAGGGCTGTTAAAGGAAAGAGTACATTGTTTTCTTCTTGGTGTTGTATTCTTAGGTGTCTAATGCCTTATTAGAATCAAGTGCAGCCCTTTTTCCCTTAACTTGAGCAACAAATGTAAGTCTCTGTTTAGTGAGCTTTCTAAAGTCGCAAAAATTACACCAAGATATCTGTCTTCACGGAGATGAAGTCTTCTAAGCTTTGTTAGCTACGCTGAGTCCGCTGTCTTTTGGGAATAGAACCGCTAAAGGAAAGAGTTAATTTTTTCCTTCTTGGTATTGTTTTCTTGAGTGTCACAGACTTTAGTCTTATCTTATTGCTGACACTATAGTAGCCTAGCTAGAACTTTTTTGAGTGGTGTTTTTTCTCTACCATGAGCGACTAGCATTGTAAGTCTCCTTTAGTGAGCTTCTAAGGCTGCAGTTAACAGTCATATAATTGTCTTCACGAATAGGAAGACCTTTAGCTGCTTCAGCTAGGCTGAGACCCCTATCCTATCGTACAAGGTACCATTACAAGAGAAGAGGTTGTTCTCTCCTTAATGGTATAGTTTTTGTGTTAGTTGTCTGAGGCTTTTAGCCCTATTGATGATGCCATTTTAAGATAGTGTGATTAATGAGCATTCTTTCGAATGCCTATAGTGAACTCCTTTTCAGGAATATATTACCTGCTATAATCGGAACAAGGCTCAAGGAGTTCATCTAGGTTTTTATGATCGGGTGCCGGAATATAGTTTTTTGTCACCCCCTTCATTTTTAATCCAATAGTTGTGGATTATATTTCCACTCGGTGGATTGGATATTATGTCTATATGGTGTACAGTAAAACCTGTCTTGAGAGACCACTGACTTGAGAGACCACCTGTCTTGAGAGACCAAATTTGCCAGGCACCGATTGGTTTTACTCTATAATGGACCTGGTATGGGAGACCACCTGTCTTGAGAGACCACCTGTGACCTGGTACCAACTTGTATTTTTATGCCATAAAATAAGACCTGTCTTGAGAGACCGCCCCTTTGAAGACTGAAACCACGACAAAAACCTTTTACCTGTTCTGGAATTGGAAAATCCATTGTGGTCATACTAACATAAAAGTATTAAAAGCTCTTAATTGGGTTTCAATTGCTTACCCATTAAAGACTGAGATGTTTTTATAAGACCCCTGTGAAAAGATTAGGATTATTGCTGAATAAACAATTTCACACAAACCCAAAATGTGATAGATAGGAATAAAAATAAATTTGTGTTGAAAATCTTTTTGTTACAAATTGAAATGGACTGTTATAAAAATTATAAAAATAAATTAGTGTTGAAAATCTTCAATGAAGATTTTCAACTCTAATTTATTTTTATAATTTTTATAACAGTCCATTTCAATTTGTTACAAAAACTTCATAAAAAAGAACAACTACAAAGTAATTACAAAAATCCATTCTTCTCCATTTCTGAATTTTGTGGTTGGTTATTCACTGACTTGAGAAAACCTGAAACCTGTTATGAGAGACCACCTGTCTTGAGAGACCACTTTTGTGTGGCCCAAAGGGAGGTCTCTCAAGACAGGTTCTACTGTATTATTTGGCGCCATGGTGTACTGTCTTGATTTCAAGGGTTATGTCGACTCTGTTTCAGTGTGTATATTCCTTGCAATAGTGCCATGTTCATCACAGCCCTCTCTGTCCTTAGTGGCATTATGAAGTTGGTCAGACGTGAGGGAGCCCTATAGTTTATAAACTATTGTAGATAACTAACACTAAAGCGTTACGAGTCGCGCCAGGTTAGTTTGATTATGCTTGCTTTGACTAACTATAAGCTTTTTAGCTGTATTACTCTTTATTGAAAATAGCAGCAGGAGTATAGCTTTGGGAATGTAGCGTGAAATTTCTTTTTCCTATAGTGAAAAAGGAATTTGTCACTGTTCCAAGCTTTAGTATTACTGCACTGGCCTTACTTACCCTGTGATTCAAGTAATGCAGGTGAGGGATTCGATATGATTTATCTGTCGAACTTGAAATTTCTTTTTCCTATAAGGAAAAAGGAATTTGTCACTGTTCCAAGCTTTAGTATTATTGCACCGGCCTTAATTATCCTGCGATTCAGTGAGGGATTCCATATGATTTATCTGTCGATCCCCCCCCCCCCCCCCCACCAATATGTTAAGAGGCGATTACAGGACAGGACGTAGTTCTCTTCCTGTAAGCCTTGCATGCATTCAGTTATATGCATGTCTTTCATTGCTCTTCAATTGGCGGGTGGATTGTGGTCTAACGGCGCATCCACTCTTTAGTGGATTTGCTCCCTGTGGTTGGTGGTTCATAAGTTGTATTTGGGCATATGATTCCTGAACAGTAACTGTTTTGGGATTCCAAATTCTTTCATGAATACATTTGGTTGATCTTGCTAGCCTTTGTGTATCTGTGTGGCAGGCATGTCGGTTATCTGGACGACATTCTCCAAATGTGGCAATTAGTCCACTCTTGAGAAGTTTCGCTCAGAGTTGTATGCTTTTGTTACGACATATGAGTCTATTCCTCAGGTAAATTGCATTAACGTCATTTTTATTACTTCAGTTTCCTGGTTAGATTTTGTATCACTTGGTCACGCCATTGATACAGGCTGTATTCAGATGAGAGTCCATGCGGGATTCTGTTGATTGTGTGCATAATCTGTATTTATTATTAGGCAGACGTATTATTGTCTCTTAAATTCTTGCTCTGCGGTAGTATAGAGCTTATGAGAATTTTGGGGCTAGTTGGATCAGTTATGGGGTTTCCAACAGGCAGTCTGTGCATACTTTCTCTATTTGGCTTCATTATTCGGAGTGGTATATTTTTTTCTCTGAAAGTCATTGGTTTTAACGGACCTAGGGAACAATGAATTATTGGGTACGGTTCGTAACAGGTTTTTTAATTGTATCCAATTCTATGTTCTGAATCCAGTCTTCAACCGGAAGCGGTACACAAGGGGAATTCCTATTCTCATAGAATTGAATGGTTACAATTTGGAGGTTCATTATTGGAATTAATTGTACACCTGAATGTGGTCGCCTGTTGGTTGGCTCAGAAGTTCTATCAGACAAATTTCCATTGGGATTCAATTGAACAAGTTTAAGGTTGTACACATTAATATCACCGGTTTTCGACCTATCTACGTATTCCGGATGCGGCATAAGTTTTAGAAGCTTGTGATTTTAATAACCGGGATCGCCACGATATAGCCTTAGCTGCTGATATGGCGTTAAGCACCAATAAATTAATAATAATTAATAGCCAGGTGCCTTTTAGGTGAATATATATATTATTCGGTACCGCTTTTTCACTGATTCCAGCCCTCTTCCCTGTTTGTTTTGAAGATTATTCCTTCCAGAAACAAAATGGGAGGGGAGGGTGGAGGGGTGATTTCTCTTTACCTTTTCTGTCCTTATGTTCAGTGTGTAACTATGAGTGAAGCTGTTATCGTCTGCAGATTATTCTGATCTTATGTACAGCTTGTTACATTATATACAGCGTGTTTGTGGGCATTAGTCTCTCACTCTCGGACACACTTTTCCTAATTTTAAGTGTCTTATTTCGAACTAGCCTTGAAATTGGGAGCTTGTTACACCCAATTAGCGTAATCATTTATGCTAAGTAATAGGGAATTACTTGGATATTGCTCCTTATTTCGGTGGTATGTCTTCTCTGTTGTTGAAAAGAGAGACATATATGTAATTCCTTAAAATTTTAATCTCCTTTTCACCTTGGTAGTCTTAATGCAGGCTAAGGAGCTGAATTTTGATCTGCTATTCCTTTAAATCCTAGGCCCTTCTGCCTTTTTACGATTCAGCTAAGTCTGGGCCATTGATTTTAGTATAAAAATATGATTAATTTAAAGTAATTTGTATATTTTTTATACTTACCAACGGCCCAAACAGGGATGGCCCTCCCATGAGTGGGCACTCATACCTCTCCGCTAAGTTATAACATTAGTAGGCACAACTAGAAAGTATGATGTTGGCGCCAATTCCGGTTTCTTCCTGGGCACTTCACATGCGCAAGTACTGGGCCATTGGTAAGTATAAAAAACATACAAATTTAAATTTATCATTTTTAGCTTAACTTGACAAAGTCAAGATAAGCTATTGCCATCACGTGTGCGGAAGTCCGTTAGTCTGTGAGTCTGTTCACATTTTCCTTTAACACAGGCTACATCCCATAGTTCTTATCCGATCACAAAATTTCATATGCAGGTTTGGGGTCATGTCTAGATGAGAACGTCCCCTTTTGGTCGCGATCGGTCAACCATGATGGCTGCCCGAGCCCAAAAACCTTTAGCACACAGTCTACAGGTCGCATTTATGGAAGGATTTCATTGTAACTTGGTAGGATGCCTCTGTATAATATGTAGATGAGAACGTCCCCTTTTGGTCATGATCTGTCAAATGTGATGGCTGCCCAAGCCCGAAACCCCAAAACTTTTAGCAGTCTGCAGGACATATTTAATATGGAGGGATTTCATTGTAACTTGGTAGGATGGCTCTGTATGATGTCTAGATGAGAACGTCCCCTTTTTGTCGCAATCGGTCAACAGTGATGGCTGCCCAAGCCCCAAACCCGAAAACCTTTAGCACAGTCTACAGGTCGTACTTATGAAGGGATTTCATTGTAACTTGGTAGGATGCCTCTGTATAATATCTAGATGAGAACTTTCCCATTTGGTTGCGATCTGTCAACCGTGACAACTGCCCGAGCCCAAAACCCAAAAATCTCAGTTTACAGGTCATATTTATAGTGGGATTTTATTGTAACTTGGTAGATTGACTCCATATAATGTCTAGATGAGAACGTCCCCTTTTGGTCGTGATTGGTCAACTGTGACGGCTACAGGGGCCTGAAGCCCAAAAACCTTTAGCACAGTCTATAGGTCATATTTATGAAGGGATTTCATTGTAACTTGGTAGGATGACTCCAGATAATGTCTAGATGAGAACGTCCCCTTTTGGTCACGATCATTCAACCATGACGGCTGCCTGAGCCCAAAACCCGAAAAGCTTTAGCACAGACTACAGATCATATTTATGAAGGGATTTCATTGTAACTTGGTAGGATGACTCAGTATAACATTACGTGTACAGTACCCATATGAGACTGGTCAATAAATACCCCAGTTATTGATGCTAAATTTAGATTAGTGCTGTCTATTTATAGAGGAACTATTTATGAGTGGGCGTGTACAATTAATTACTTATCTTCATTGGCAACAGAGCAACAATAACAGGAATATTGGCTTTGATATATTTTATTTCATTCAAGTGTTTCAACTTTTAACGAGCAATAAACTATAGAAACATAATACACTGCACATAGATATTAACATAGGCCCTAAATAAGTTTGTTTTTTGCACATTGATATTTACATAAATGAGTTGTCATTTTTTAATCTTTTAACTTCATTTGGTTTCTTATAACTAACATTGCAGTACGTTCAACGTGGATTGAAACAAAAACGCCACCGCGGTGTGTAAGATTCTTATAAAAAGGATATAGTAAAAAGAAAATATAGTGTTTTTGAATGGATACCAAAAAGTATCTCACACGAGACTGAAACTAATGATTATTTCACAGGGGGAGGGAGTGGGGTGGGGTGGACGGGAGATATTTGCATACAGAAATAAATATATCCTTCATCCAATTCTGTAGGGGTTTGTACATACTTTTATACTCTTTGCATTTGCGGATTTTTCAACGTTCTTCTACTTCTACATTGTTGTTATTTGTATTATCAATTGAAATAGCTAAGCCTGTGTGTATGTAAAAATACGTGGGTGAATATAAGGGAGATGCCGAATTAAAATATCTGCGTGATGATGGGGGGGGGGGGGAGGGGGGGGGGGGGAGGAAGTAAGAAAAAGTGAAAGAAAATTAGTGCACGAAATTATACGCAAGTGCATGTGGGCGTTTGTCTGCATATTACTCTCTGTGTGTTTGTATGTGGGGGGGGGGGGGGGGGGCCGCAAGGGTGTGTATTTTGGTGCGCGTGCATGTGTTTTGGTTTTTTCGGGTTTGGGTTTTTTGTTTTTTATGAACTACTGTAAAAAAAGACCTAGCTCTGATGAAAATGTGTCTCATTAGCCTCCATAGGCTGGATTTCATATAAATATTTTGAAAATACTCTTCATGTATGTATATTATGCATGTGTATTGAAATGTGACACTTAAATAAAATATTATTCTACGGCTACTGCATAAAAGACGTCGGGATTGAAGTGATTAATTAGGTACAGCAGATTAAACTACCACTTGCACAAGGTGTGAAATGACATTTGAGTGGTGCGACAAAGCACAGAGCTGTCCTTCAAACCAACATCTGTTTTAACACCTCTGCACATGACAAGCTTGAGAAAAAATAAGAGACAAATCAATATTTTCAATTACTTTTTTATTAATTCAGTAATCATAATTATAACCATATGTAAATAAAATCAATAGAAAATAATATTTTTTTTATTTCCAATAATGACATGCCGATCGACAAGCCAGACCACCATACATCGTAACCCTAGCTCAAACATGCCCCCGAAATTTCGTATTATAATTTTTTTGTTTTGTCCCCCCACACGTGTCTTGAAACCCCAAAAATTAAAATAGGTCTTTCAGATAGGAGATTTTAGTTCCTCTATCGGAGATTTTCTGACGCCACCCCTGATTTTTGCGTGCAGCCAGCACATCAAAAATTTCAGTGTCTTGGCAGTGTAAGATTCAGTCATCCATACCACTCCTAAATGGTGAAGTAAATAGCCCTCCCCCTCCCTCCCCATCCCCAAAACGAGGCAATTGGGCCCCAGACTCCCATAAACCCACACGCACAAATAGGCCTATATCATTGATTGATTGCCAATCTCCCCCCCCCCCCCCCCCCCCCCCCCCCCCCCCCATCTTGGCCAGTTTTCCTTGCTAGTGCATGCAGGCGCTTCAATATATGGATTCCGAAGCGTCTTGGGTTGACACGTCTCAGGGCCACCACAATCATTCCTTTTTCGTTAATGTAGTTTATTTATGTTAATTCCACTCTCAACATTTACATTTTAACATTCCACTCTGAACTTAACTTTTAAAATCGTTAATCGGATTCCCTTCCTCCCCAACCCACAATTTATTCAAAATTCAGTACCGGTAACATGATTCTTCTCCCCGTCAATAGCTACAGTTAGGTAAAAGACCGTCGGGGAAATGTCCAGATATTGTACTAGTCAAGTTATATTTTTTTCAACTCACATCCATGATTTCAGTACGGTATAATATTTATTTTTTTTTTTTTGTAATTCCTCAAGTTCTGAATCGATTTTGATGAACAACATTCCGAATCGCAATAGCTTTCAATAACCTTTTCAAATATTGAACTATCTTTTTAATATTTCAAGTAAAAATAAAAGTAATATTTCACTGACTGTGAAAAAATTTGATCTAATTTAGAGCCGGTGACTGACAGATCAAAAGATAAACCGACGTCAGCCGAACATCCCATCACACAGTTTGACATATTCATGCGAGATTAAAAACACGATTCAAACTCCATATTATGATCGTTTTTTCTGCCATATTAATCCTTTTTAATATCAAAAAACATGTATGGAGCATACGTATTCAGTCTATACTTAAATGCAACACCTAACAATCACTAAATAACAATGAACTGAAACTATTTTTGGTGGAAGAATAAACCTGATTACCGCACTTGCAAAAAACACAAGTTAATTATAGACAAATTGAAGTCACGTGGTGGGGTTTTGAGACCCCACCTCGTAGTGTAATTAGTGGGGTCTCAATTTCTGTGTTCATATGGGCAGCGTACACGACATGAATGTCTAGATGAGGATGTCCCCTTTTGGTTGGGATGGGTCAACTGTGATGGCTACACAGGCCCGAAGCCCCAAAACCTTTAGCACAGTCTGCAAGCCATATTTATGAAGGGATTTCATTGTAACTTGATAGGATGACTCGTTTTGGAATAATTTCACTCTAAATTGGTAACTTTCGTTGATATACATTAACTGTGAGGGCCACTTACATTAACTGTGAGGGCCACATTAACCCACACCTCAATTCTTTAGTACAGTCTACATCTCATATTATTTTTATTGAAAACATAGCATACAGGGAATAGAAATTAACATATTCCCAATTATCACAATTCTTGTCTTATTTCATAATCCTTTCATAAACATTGAACATTATCCTTTTCATCAAACATAACACACAGACAAGTTAAGCTACAGTGTCATTAACACTTTCATTTCTTTTTATTTTCAGATTTCGATGAAGATTGCCACTCTTGCTGATGCGACATCAGTGATGATATTACGTCTAGACTTCTTGAGGATTATTTGCAGTCATGAACATTATTTTCCCCTAAACCTTCCTTTTGGAACACCGTTGACACCATCTGGTGCTTCAAGTCCATGTCCAAGTACTGGAAGTACAGCATCTCAGATGTCATTTGCTTCAACAAGTACCTTAACAGAGAAGGGAGTATTCTATGAGCTGACAACTGAATTTAGACAACAGCACTTTCTTGTTGGTTTAGTATTATCTGACTTGACCAATGCACTGGAGACACTGTGAGTATTATACAAATTTAATGTATGTTGTTTGTGAAACAGTGAGAAAACTTTGTTGCTGGCATGTAGCATATAGTTGTGGTCATTTCTGCCCTTGCTTCTTTATACTTTAACCCTTTGATACTTTTGTACGTCTTATGACGTACGAAATCAAACAGCGCATTGATACTTTTGTACATCTTATACTTTGTGGTCATTTGCTTGTTATTATTTTTCGATCCTCAATTCCTATTTTCTCCCAATTAGTGCTCTGTGACAACCGTTGAGCCAAATGTTATCGCAGCTTAAAATGCTAATATACTCCTGCTGTCAAGACTTCTTAACTGGTTGAGTGCTAGAAGCCACTATCAGGGCTTTCAAAAAATGAGGATACCAGAGCAAAAGCTAACACTTCCCTTGCTTATGTTTCATATTCAGTCAAACACAAATAATATTTTGTTTATATAGATTTGTAATAAAACAAGCTTTGAATAACAAATTCAGGCCACCAAAAATAATCTAGCCTTCAACCAGATAATCACTAATGTGAAAAATATCTTGTTATTTGTACTTTGCGACGTTTGACGTCTCATTTTGAAAAACGTTGAAGAAACTGAATTCCCAGTGACGTTTGAAAGTCAGAATAATTAAAGTCTCAAAGGGTTAAGGGCCTGGACAATTGTCCAGAATTTTTCTGCCCTATATTTCTGTCCTTGATTGTTTAAATAAACCTAGAGTGTCTGGACAGTTGTCCAGAATTGTTCTGCACTACCACACAACATGTAAGACCACAACAGGGTAGTGATTTCTGATCAAGTCTTGGCTGCCTCTAGAGGCAGCCATGACTTGACTAGAAACCACTGCCAGGGTAAGTCGATTATAGTTTGAAGACTTTTTCAGGACTGCATGTTGGGACACAGTGTGTCATCATCAGAAATATGCCCTTTACAGATAAGGTCTTGGGTAGATTTGAGTCAAGTACAGAAACATCAGCTCATTTTTGCAGTTTATTTTCATGTAATTGATCATATGCTGTTATGTTACAACTGTTGAAAAGAGCTGTCATTGATGGATAAACTGCGACTTGCTACACCATTGGAAAGGGACCTGTGACATCACAGTATTTTATTTGTACATGCTAAGTATTCAAATTAATATGGATACCTCTTTTGAGTAGGTATTGAAATTATCTCATGAGTGACTGCAAGACTTGACAAGAAACCACTGCCAAGTCTCCATTTCGGATCAGTATAAACCAAATCCATTTTATACGCCCATTTGAAAAACGGTCATTTTATATAATAGGTCTGTCCATCCATCCATCCGTCAGTCTATCCATCAGTCTGTCCGTCCGTCTGTCATACCGACATCTGTCCATCCATCCATCCATCCATTCCATCCATCCATCCATCCATCCATCCATCCATCCATCCATCCATCCATCCATCCATCCATCCATCCATCCATCCTCCATCCATCCATCCATCCATCCATCCATTCCATCCATCCATCCATCCATCCATCCATCCATCCATCCATCCATCCATCCATCTGTCTGGTCTGTTAACATTTTTAGTTTCTGACCAATAACTCCAGTTTGGAATATTTGATCTCAGCCAAAGTTGGTATGTGTATTACCCAACTAGAAATACAAGCCAAATTCGAATATGGGATCCGTCCAGTTATATTTACGTTAGTTACAGACCTTTTTTGACTTAGAATTCCACCATCTATTAGCATTTTTGATTTCCATCCGATAACTCCAGTTTGAATCATTTGATTTCAACCAAAGTTGGTATGTGTATTACCCAGCTAGTAATACAGGCCAAGTTCAAATATGGGCTCCGTCCATTTATTTCTGGCTTAACTTGACAAAGTCAAGATAAGCTATTGCCATCATGCGTGTGGAAGTCTGTGAGTCTGTTCACATTTTCCTTTAGCACAGGCTAAACCCTGCAGTTCTTGTCCGATCGTCACGAAATTTTACATGCAGGTTTGAGGCCATGTCTAGATGAGAATGTCCCCTTTTGGTTGTGATCGGTCAACCGTGATGGTTGCCCGAGCCCCAAACTCGAAAACCTTTAGCACAGTCTACAGGTCGCATTTATGAAAGAATTTCATGGTAACTTGGTAGGATGACTCTGTATATTATCTAGATGAGAACATCCCCTTTTGGTCATGATCTGTCAACCGTGTCGGCTGCCCAAGCCCAAAAACTTTTAGCACAGTCTACAGGTCATATTTAATACAGAGTGATTTCATTGTAACTTACTAGAATGCCTCCGTATGATGTCTAGATGAGAACTTCCCTATTTGGTTGCAATCTGTCAACCGTGATGACTACCCGAGCCCAAAAACCTTTAGCACAGTCTACAGGTCGTATTAATGGAGGCCTTTCATTGTAACTTGGTAGGATGACTCCATATAATGTCTAGATGAGAACGTCCCTTTTTGGTCGCGATCGGTCAACTGTGACAGCTACTGGGCCCAGAAGCCCGAAAACCTTTAACACAGTCTACAGGTTGTATTTATGAAGGGATTTCATTGTAACTTGGTAGGATGACACCAGATAATGTCTAGATGATAACGTCCCCTTTTGGTCACGATCATTCAGCCATGACTTCTGCCCAAGCCCAAAACCCGAAAACCCTTAGCACAGACTACAGGTTGTATTTATGAAGGGATTTCATTGTAACTTGGTAGGATGACTCAGTATAATGTCTAGATGAGGACGTCCCCTTTTGGTTGGGATGGGGCAACCGTGATGGATACACAGGCCCGAAGCCCAAAAACCTCTAGCACAGTCTGCAGGCTGTATTTATGAAGTGATTTTATTGTAACTTGATAGGATAACTCATTTTGGAATAATTTCACTGTGACTTGGTAACTATGGTTGACAAACATTAACTTTGAGAGCCACATTAACCCACCCCTCACTTCTTTAGTGCAGTCTGCACCTCAAATTATTTTTATTGAAAACGTAGCATACAGGGAACCGAAATTAACATATTCTCAATTATCACAATTCTTGTTGTTTCATAATCTTTTCATAAACATTGAACATTATCCTTTTCATCAAACACAACACACTTTCAAGTTAAGCTACAGTGTCATGGACACTTTCATTACATGAGTTGTGGCACTTTTTCGGCTTGGAATTCGTCTATCTATAACCTATTTAGTTTCCGACCAATAACTCCAGTTTGGATTATTTGATCTCAACCAAAGTTGGTACAATTCAGAATGGCTAACGGCATATTTAGCCTTGCCTGGCGGTGCTCGTTGGATTTGTGGGGATAACAACCCATTTGGGTGGCTTGATTAAATTATTATTAATCCTTCTTGTCATTGTCCTTGAAAGTCATGGTGAGCTATTGTGATCACTCTCCATCCGTCGTACATTGTCGTCATCTGTGAACAAGGTGTTCTGACTTCTCCAAAACCTCTGGACAGATTGTAATTAAATTTGAGGTGCTTGTTTGATCTGTCATTGCATTTTGATTCTGTTCAAATCAGCTTGCCCTACCCCCATAGGGAGAGTGTACGAAAAATGCTACCAAATTTTAAAAGATCTCTTTTTCATAAAATGATGGGTACAATGACTTGATATTTGATATTGAGCTTCCTTTTGAAGTGTAGAATCAAGTTTGTTTAGACAAAATGCATAGGGCAATACTTGCCTTTGTAATGATTTTGTAAGATTTTTGAGTCATGTACTTGATTCATGCAACCCCAGGGGAAAAGAATATAAATATTTTCAAACACCCATTTTTCCCAAACTGCACAGAACAGAGAACTGTTATTTGTTATGAAACTTCCTTGGGATCACTTGAATCGATTAGTAACAAATAATTGCCATCAGTTGTGTCATAGTGTACTGTGGAGGGGGTGGGGGTAGGTTATTGGAAAAATGCTGAGTCTTCAATAATGATAAAAAGAATTTCTTCAGAAACATCGATCAGAATCTTTTGATATTAGCTATACAGCATGCACGGGTGGGGGCGGAGGGAGGGGGGTGGGGTGGCAGATACAAGTTTGTTAAAATTGAACCCCTTGCTTCATATTTGGGTGCCATATACTGATTCTGAATTTGGTTGCTTGAAGGATGAAGGATGAAGGTTCCTCGACTGTCTCTATGACAGGAACTTTGTTAAAGTTTGGTTTCCAAGCAATATCACAATTCGCCCTCTGGCACATTGAATTTTTCTTCTCTGACACACTTAACTCTTTGAAGCTGGGAGTCGAGTTTTCTTGACTGTGATGTAATACGGCAGGTAATCTGGCTGTGATGGTTCGGCTATCCTTGGGCTGGGGGAGAATTAAATACTGAACAGGTACTTTTAGTCAAGTGTCGTCTGCCTGAATAGGCAGACGATACTTGACTAAAAGCACCTGCTTTACTGTACGTTTTTCGTGGTATGTCATGTTCAATAAATTCATTCTGATTCCCCAGTTTCTTAGAGTTAAGTTCATCATCTTCAACCCAAGTTTTTTTTTCTTTTTCAGAAACCCACTCATACACCATAAGGCAATCAATACTGTTAGGAACTTGCTGTACAATCATGATCTTGATATCAGGTACATCGATCCTGAAATGAAAGCCAGAATTGCTGCCTTGTATCTGCCACTTATAGGCATAACAATAGATGCACTTACACAGCTGTTTGATCCAAAAACTGAAGCAAGAATCAGGAACACTTCACACTATGAAGGAGAAGAAGGAGATAGGATCAACCAAAGGGTTGCCATGGCAATTGCTGGTTCAAATTTATTTGGACGCACTGAACAACCCGTTGAAATGCAGGATTCTTCTCAGGTTTATAAGATTAGTCAGTGTTGTATTTTCTTCACTCTGAAATTTGAACCCAACAGGACTTGGGTTTTGTAGCAAGAATGACATTTTAACTCATCTGACTGAAAGTCAGTGGGAGATTTTGCCATCACATGGTATCTGGCATCCATCATCCGTTAACTTTTGAACTTCTTCTCTCTGGGCCAAATTCAAAGGAATGGCATAGACCATGTTTGTAGTATACCCTTTCTACTTTGTTCAGATGAAGAAGTTGCCATCTTCAGACTGGGGTTAATGCCCCAAAAGCCTAAAAATCTTCTCAAAAACAACAGAGAGAATGCTTTGATATTTGGTATGGAACTTCCTTTCGTGGTGAAGATTTAAGTTTGTTTAACCCTATACCTAACACCAAAAGCAGACACCACTTGCAAACAAAATTCTTGAATAACTAATTTTTTTCATTTTTTGTCTCAAGTACATAGGTTATGACCCCTCATTGGAACGAGCTCGGTGAGCTCGTTCCAGAGGAATCATAAGCTATGTTTTGGTGACAAAAAATGAAAATGAAAGGACAATTTTTGTGAATAGCACTCTCAAGTTTTGAACATTACATTGGGTAAAGGGTTAAGGCAAGTTGTAGGTCAATATTTGGGCTCGCTGTGGTAGCATGTCCATTTTGGACTCACCCAAAATTTCTATTTCAAGAACCAATGGGTTGATTCGAACATTTGAATTTGGCATCTAGTATAATTGGGTCATAAGTACTTGATTTGTGCCTGAAAAAATTTTTCTCACCCTTGTGGGAACCTCAGGAGCTAAAAATAGAAAAAAATCCAAATGCCCATATTTCAAAAACAGCACATACCAGAAAATTGTTTTGGGGGTATGAAGCTTCCTTTGTTCCTTTGGACCAGCAGAATGAGATGGACCAAAAAAAATTGCTATCCATTTTATCATGGGGTGCCATATGAGGATGCTCATTTTAACATTGTTGGCAGTATGAAAATGTCGAGTCATCACCTTCCTTGTGCTCCATCAACTAAGTATTCTTCTTCAAAACCTTTGACCCAAAGCTGAACTATATTGGTTTGAAGCATCTTGGTGGAGTACTTTTCAGAGTTTTTTTCCCAGTACGTTTCCCCTTGGGGATGTAGTTAAGCCTTTTAAAATCATCTCATAAACCACTCGCAATAATGATTAGATTTCTGGTACGGAACTTTCTTTAGTTATGCAATTTCCAAGTTAGTTCAAAGGAACACAGTAGGTGAATATTTGGGGTCCATGTTGGAGGATGCCCTCTTTGGGCTCCACCCAAATTTCTATTTCCAGAACCGATTGGCTGATTTGAATCAAATTTGTCATGTGGCATGATTGGGTCATAAGTACTTGATATAGGCCCCCTCCCCCCTCCCCCCCCCCCCCCCCAAAAAAAATGGTTCACAACCCTGTGGGAACCCTACGAGCTCAAAATAGAAAAAAAATTGAAATGCTCATATTTAAAAAAACTGACTATTGAACCTTTCAAGAAAGATAAGAGAGATTTGGGAAAGGTTATCTCAGTGGTAAGAGTATTGGACTTTAACTGGTTGAGTGCTAGAAGCCACTGTCAGGGTTCTACTGAGAAGTACTGGAAGCCACTTTAGTGGCTTTACAATGTTAGCACTAATTTGTTGTTGGCTCAGCAGTAGAAGAAAAATATTAATAGAAAATTGTTTTGTTACAATTTATTGAAGAGTGCCAACAAAACAATTATCTTGCTAAACTACGGCTCAATTTGCTGGTATGAAACAGGTTACAAATGACATTGAAAAGTAATTTAGCACTCTACCAGTCAAACCAGAAAGCCAATGGTCTTTTTCTGATCAGGGTACTGCATTGTGTCCTTGGGCAAGATACTTAATCCTGATTACCCATGTGGGGGCATGGTGACACTGTGTACCTGGGCATACCGCACATCGATGGTGTACTTGCCTTCACTGCTAAAGTGTACTGTTTCTGCAGAGCTAATAATAGTTGCTTGCCACTGCTGGTTGCTTCTCTCTGGGTACTCCTGCTTCCTCCATCCATAAAACTTTCCAACATGATGTGACCATGGCTGTGGAAAGTGTTGTTAAACTCCATTAAACAAACAAAAAAGATTTCATCCTATTTTGAAATTCATATTCTGTTAGGCAAAGCCATTCAAGAACTCAATGTTGAAAGAGTTAGCAGAGTTGTATCTTATAAACCAACTCAGTTTGGAAAGATAACTAACAAGACATATGCAACTAGCAGGTTGTTCTGTCCCAGGATGGATAGCCTCCACCCATGCGATGCTAAATTTTTAGTTTGCATTGCTTGTGAAGGGAGATAACCAAAGCTTGAAATTCTAACTGAATGCAGAGGCAGACTGAACAGACACTCCCCATTTATATAATAGATTTAATTTGATCCTTGGCAACCCAATTTATGGACATCTAACCCTACTCGGACTTGCTAGTCCAGAAGAAACTTGAGCACTCCACAAGTAGAACATATTTCATGGAGCATTGTGCCAAAGGTCAAGGTCACAGTGACCTTGAAATTACATATATTTTTATACTGTACCAATGACCCAGACATAGCTGGTGCTAACTCTTAAAATATAGGGCCAAACACAAATTTTGCCCCCCAATCCCCAAAATTTGCATCTAAAACTAAAGAAAACATGTCCTGAGAGGCCCTCCACACTTCGCCCCTACTGCGCATGCGCAGTGTCAAGGACGTTCCGAAATTGGCGCCATTTATCTTTCTAAGTTTGGCCCTTCATCAGTTAACATCTGACTGATCTTTGTGCTTTTAAATCTCAGTTTAAATGATGCCAGACACATAAATATTAGTGAAATGGTGATTCTAAGGAGGATAGAAAAGGAGGAGAGGAAAAGAATGTGTGACAGAATATTATCAGGGCTGTAACTTAAAAATTTTTAATGAAATTATGTTAAGTTACCTATTTTCAAGGCAGCAGCCATTTTGTTGTCATTCTGATTATTTAGTTACACTGTTTTTTCAAGTGTTTTTCCTCTCTCCCTGTCCTTTAAGTTCCCCCTTGCTATTCTCCCATGCTTTTGGCATAATTTCTGTAATTATTATTACTAAAATTTCTTGGGAGTTTAGCTGAATAACAGAATGAATTCTGTTTTTTCCCCATGTTTACGTCTTCACCTACGGGTGGTTAGGCGTTGTGTTCTGCATCTACCATCTGATGTTCTGCAGTTTCTTCCCTGGAAGTCTCTGTTTTGCATCAGATGGTGTATTTTTGGTAACTGATTTCGGGCCTGGGTGCCTGGAATCTTATTTTAGTGTTTTTACACTCATTGTTTACATTTACAACAGCCCTCTGTGTGAGGGGGGGATTTCTAAATAATAATATCTTTATGTTATTTCAATCATAACTAGATACATTATTATTGTTCGTAAGTGTTGAATAAATTGTTTAAAATATTTTTAAAATTTTTGTCCACACTTAGGCTTGGGATCCATTGGGGCTCAACGTTACTTTTCAGAAACTTGGGCTGTTCTGAAAAAATATTTTTTCAAAATATTTTGATTTCAATTATTTTTTCTATATTAATGGATCATATTATTATTATGTATTTTGATTGCCAGGGGTTAGTGCGAGTACCAGGACTTGTTTTCTTTTCACATTGAAAGGATATTGATCAATTGTTTTAAGAGGAAGTCTTCCTCTGACCTTATTATCATTCTATATGTGGTCAGTGTACTCGCATTAACTCCGGTTCTGTATCGTATGATTTCGATGACAATATGGGAAGCGTATGTCACGGTATGTTGTTGGGGATTTGGACACTCCGGTCCTTTCCCCGCAGGGTCACTCTACTTTATCAATTTCTATTTCAGACGATCAAGATTAGGGTGATGTATCTGTGATGTCTTCCAACAGTGTGCCTCCGTCGTCACAATTAATGAAGGGCTAGCGGAAAAGTGCTCATGTAATACGCCAATTGCCTAAGAGGACCCTAGTAGGTTCGACGGCCTTTGACGTCCGCTAGCTCGCCCGGTGTAGCGTCCATTCACCGAATGGTTCGGCAGCCGGGTTCGTCCGTTGCGGTCTAGAAGGAATTTTGGGGTGATGCGAGCACTATAAAATTAACTTAATGCACACCCAGTGACGGCGGATCGGAGGGAGAACGGAGGAAGCCTTTTAGTCCGGTTCATAGCTCGTTCCGGTCCATCCGGACGGCAAGCGAGAGAGGCCCCTCTCTCGTTCAACAACATCTGGCCCCAGATGTTGTGGTACAAATGTGTCGTTAGCGGAGCATACGTCCGTCGCTCGGGACGCTCCGTTGTATAGGCAGTCCGCTGAGACTGCTAAGGCTTCCTCTTCTCGTCAGTGCACACGACCGCACCTTGGCTGCGTGACCGCCGATATATTACCAGCTTCGCCGATCAAGGATTCTTCGGCGACCAGGTCACACCATCCGGCAGCCAGGGATTCGAGACCGATGGACTCCGGACGTTCGCATAGGAAAAGTATGCGGGAGCCATCTGATGCGGAGCTGCCCTCGGCGAAGCAGCGATAGACTGCGCCTCCGCAGGTCTCGACGCCGGACATTCTTGTGCACATAGCACAGCTTATCGCAGCATCCCAGCAGCCGACAGAAACGGTGTCGGATCGAGAATTATCCGACAGCGCTGGGTCGGTAGCCGGGGACTCGAGGCCTGCAGACTCCGGACGTTCGCATAGGAAGTATGCGGGAGTCAACGTACACGGAGCTTCCAGCGGCAATGCATCGTAAGTCCGCTACTGCACAGGCCTCGGGAACGGACGTGCTTTCCTTAATAGCACAGTTTATCGCAGCATCCCAGCATCAACTGAATCTGTCGCATATATTTTATCCGACGATGCTGGGTCGGGACGCTCCGCGGAAGCGGGTACGGACGTCCGAAAGTTTCATCCGGTCCGACGGGATACCGAAAGGGATTCGGTGGATTTCAAGCTTTCCCTTTCGGAACAACATATGCTGCGATGCCGGATAAGAAACTGATAGCGTCGGTGGACTTAGAAATTTTTGGTTCGGTTCAGGGACATCGTCCCTCAGTTCCGACATAGTCCAATAATGTCACACAAACTTTCGAATTATTGAACGACGCTATATATTATTATTTTATGCTTGCTATCCAAGCATTTCTGGTTTCTTGTTCGAAGAGTTATGGAGATGTCTTTCAAAAGTGTGCCTCTGTCGTCATAGTTAATGAAGAGTTAGCGGCAATAAGTGCTCATGGAATATGTCTATCGCTTACGGAGTGACATTCGCTAGCTCACCCGGTGTAGCGTACATTCATCGAATGGTTCGGCTGCCGGGTTCGTCCGTTGCGGTCTAGGAAGGAGATTTGGGTGATGCGAGCACTTTAATTACTTTAGTACTCACCCAGTGACGGCAGATTGAGGACAGATCGGAGGAAGCCAACAACATAGGGGACCGCATGTTGTGGTTCAGATATTTTACATTCGGAGCATATGTCCGTTGCTCGGGACGCTCCGTTATATTGACAGTCCGAGAGACTGTCTTTAATGCTTCCTCATCCTCACAGCAGGGCACACGACCGCACATTGGCTACGTGACCTCGAGTATCCGATCAGTTTCGGCATTCAGTGATTCCACAGCGAATAGGTCGCGCCATCCGGTAGCCAAGGGACACGAGGCCTATACACTCCGTTCGCTCGCATATTGGAAGTATGCACGGGGTAACGATCTCGGAGCTTCCTGCGGCAATGCATCGTAAGACCGCTGCTCCTCAAGCCTCAGTGACGGACGTGCTATCCGAGTTAGCACAGTTGTTTCGCAGCATCCCAGCAATTGACGGTTTCTCGGTCGAATCAGGAATTATCCGACGGCGCTGGGTCGGTGCGGTCCGCGGTTGCATCAAGCTACGGACGACCGAACGCTTTATAGGGTCCGACAGGATGGCGAAAGGGATTCGAAAGATTTCGAGTTTTCCCTTTAGTAGTATCGGAAGATGCCTTTCATATCTTCTGGCATTTCTTCCAGTGATTATTTTTCGGACTTCATTGCTGCGATCTTGGATAAGAGACTTATAGCGTCATTGGACTCGGATTTTTCGATCGGTACAGGGACTTTGTCCCTGACTTACCGACGCAGTCCAATATTGTCATTACAACATGTGTTTTATTTTTCGACGCTATATATATTATATATATATACAAGCCTGCTACTAAGCATGATAGTTTAGTTTCTTGTCCGCGTGGCTCATTTCTGCCATTTTATCTTTTTTACATATAGTTTATTTTGGCAGAGCAGGGCATACCGAGAGTTCATATGCGTCTAGACGGTGTGATTAAAGACTGCATATATTCTTTTTCACCGTTTATGTCTTTTCCAATTTCAATGTTGGGAACGACATTATGTATAGTAGACTTAACTTAGACGCTTTATTATACGTAATCCGCCTTACTGAGGCGTTATCATTACGTCTTCAAGAAAAGATTTACGGGATATTATTCTCAATGTAATTTCTTTTGAGGGCAGTAGTTTGTTCACGTATAACTCCGCCCTTCAGTGGCTGATTGGAGTTGGTTAGACGTGATGCAGCCCTAGCTACATCCACGCGTGGATAGTAGGTTAAGAACTCTCTCAGAGTCGCTTCGTTCTCGGAGGAGCTTCTCTTCGACGGCAACTTTCCGGCAATCCATGAATTGCTTGATTTATACATTCTCTTGTCTATCTAGTGTTACAAGAGATTCAGACTGGGGCAAACATTCGGTGGTTGACTCAGAGAGTGCCGCCGCAGTTGCCGGACCCGAGTGTGGCTGTTATGATGGTTGCCAGTCAAACAGATTGGGATATATACTGATCCCTACGGATTCGAAGTGCCAGGGTCTTTGGGTTCCGCAGTCTTTTAGCTATCAGTTAACTTCCGCGGAATAATGTTTTTTAGGCTTGCTTTATGTCATTGCATGAACATTATTCAGAAACGCATGCCCAAATTCCTGTCCTTTAATTCGACAGTAGTGGCGTATCTCCGGAACCAGGGAGGCACTCTTTCGTTTCCGTTATTCAATTTAATGGAAAGAATCCGTCTGTTGGTTATAGTACACCAAGTTCAGTTTTGGTCCGTCATATTCTGGGTCGTCTGATTGTTTTATCGCACTCCCGTTCTCTTACGGGTCGCTTGTTGCTGTCAGAATGGACTCTCAACAAACAAGTATTCAATCAGATTTGCTATCTATGGGAGCGCCTAATGATGTTTTATTTATGACACAGCTGGCTAATCAATTGCAGACGTATGTGTTGGCTTGTCCAGATCTCTGAGCTAATACTGTTAACGCTCTATTGATCTATAGGACGGAATGATAGGATACGCGTATCCTCCGGCGCTGTTGTTTTTAGCAGGTATTGCTAAGATAAACATCCCCAATACTTTTCTGTTGATAGCATCTCTATCTTCACAGAGATCATGAGTAATTTACTCTCTTGTCTACTGTGGATCTTAACGTGAAATCTTCCTCTATGTGAGGATCTTTTTTTCACTGGGTAAATCGTGTCATCTTTATCACAACCAGCAAGGTCGCAACCTTCATGTATTCCGTTGTGTGGTCCGTATTGCATTGTAAGCACTGTACTGGACGAGCTTTGGACGCGATTTCTTACTATAGGAGATCCTCTTCTTCGCTATTCTATGCGACTAAAGTGGAGGCTCTTCCGTCGTGGTGTAGGGATCATTATGTTCATATGGTTGATCCCTCCATACTACTCATTGCTATTTTTTAGTATACTTGTTTCACAAGATCTACTGCAGCCTGTTTAGGTTTATGTTACCTCATACCTATGCACTCTACGATAGTTTACAATTGAGTCTTTTGTCTCTTTATCTAAGTCAGTTAGTAACTTTTTGATAAATAGACTTAGAATCTTTAGATTAAATTCCTATACGGATTTTAACTTCAGGTTCTTATTTAGCTAAGTAATCATTTGAGCCTCTGGAAACAGTAGTTTTCAAATTCTGACCTTTTAGACAGTAATTCTGTTGGTTTCTCTTTTACTGTAGAGTCAGTGAGTTTCATGCACTATCGATGGATGATTTTCACTTTCATAGTTTCGGAATCAATACTTCCGTTACTATTTAGGTTGGATTGTTCCATAAGAGTTAGGCTCCTATTATCCGGAACCTATTATTTTAAGGTCCTTCCGTCTTCGTATGGGCATAGGCCTTTACTCTTTCCGGGTACAGTTTATGTATTTATAAACAGATATCTGTTTATTACAAGGGCGTAAGCTTCTTCTGTCTTTGATGTCTAGTAGAAGGACGTTACGCTCCATTTTATTGTTAATGGATTCTATTAACTAGCGTACTGCTTATGGTGTATCATTGGCTTAGCAGTTGTGCTTAAGATTTCGGCCCATGAAGTAAGAGTTCTTCTACTTCTTGGGCTTACATTAATAGTGTTGCTATTATAGATTTTTTGAAGGCTGCTCATTGCGCTCAGCCATCCATTCATGAATTTTATCTCAGAAATATCGAGTCCATTTCTGGAGGCCTCTATTGTTAGGTCTATTATCTACTGCTCAGAATGTCATTCACTTAACAGTTGCTACTATAGCTAGGTAGGCTGTCTGTTTCGGCAGTGTCTCCGTTCGGCTGCCCTCTTCGCTCTGGGCTATTTGACCCAGGGCAAGAAAAAGGGGGGGGGGAGGGTGTTCCCTTGGGTCACCTGTTTTTACTATGAAAACAAGGGGATACCTCCTCCGGAGTTAGTAATTCTGAGCTGTTATTGGGATGGTTGTTTAGTGAGAAGTTTAAGTTTATAAAATTCATTCAAGTCTTAGTTTTTAAAGTATAGCTTTTGAATATTGCATATGTCAACGGACATGATTATGCAATTCTCACACACTTTTAGGAGTATAAGAGTCTCTATTCTCTAGACTTACTTTATTATTGGCTTACTTTAAAAATTATTAGTATAAGGATTATTGGATATTAATAGAGTACATGGATGTATGAAGCTCAATTTTTGGAAGGTGTTGTATCTTTCTAATTTATCATAAATAAGAAAGATACATCTAAGGCCTATTACTTCTTTTCCCTACAGGGGATGACTCTATTTTATTTTATTGAGCGTATTCCATTTTGCTCTATGTCCTTGGCCCTCCAGCCTTTTTACTATTCAGCTATGTCTGGGTCATTGGTACAGTATAAAAATGTTAAAAAATTTATAGTAATTTATATATTTTTTATACTTACCAATGACCCAGACGGGGATGGCCCTCCCAGGAGTTGGGAACTCTTGCCTCCCCGCTGAGTACATAGCGCTTACCAGGCACTGGTTATTAGAATGATAAATGGCGCCAATTTCGGAACGTCCTTGACACTGCGCATGCGCAGTAGGGGCGAAGTGTGGAGGGCCTCTCAGGACATGTTTTCTTTAGTTTTAGATGCAAATTTTGGGGATTGGGGGGCAAAATTTGTGTTTGGCCCTATATTTTAAGAGTTAGCACCAGCTATGTCTGGGTCATTGGTAAGTATAAAAAATATATAAATTACTATAAATTTTTTAACTTTCTGGAGTTAGTTTCCACTCTCTGCTTAAAATTCTGCCTGGCCATGGCACCGTCCATCCATCTGTCTGTCTGTTGGACTGTTTATCTGTTGACAAAGTTGATTTGTTCTCTCTAATCAAATATCTGCTTGGTCGATCGAAACCAAGTCTGACATGTGTATTGAGCATGATGAGAGAAACATCCCCTATTTATTTTGTGATTATTGTACCAAAAGTCAAGATCAATCTGACCTCAACTTCAAATTGGCTTCTGCTCCATAAATTTAGATATTGGCAAGTTTAATATGAACCAACTCAGTTTGTAAATATAATGAAATGGATACACACAATGTGATATGATACTCAGCAACTTGATTTGTGGACATCTGCCCATACTCCTATTGCCAATCCTGAAGACACTTGAGCACTCCACAGGCAGAACGCAGTTCATTAACCATTGTGTCAAAAATCAAGGTCACTTACAAATTTAAATTTTCTGGAGTTGGTTTCCACTGTCTAGTAAAACTTCTGCTTGACTGCAGTGCTATCTGTCCATCTGAATGTACATCTGCAGACAGAGTTGGTTTCCTATCTCTAATTAATCCTTTACCCAACGCAGTTGTTATCAAAATTTATTATTTTAATTACTATTTTTTAAAAATTAACAAAAAAATTCAACAAAACTATATCATGTGATCCCCTCATTGGAACGAGCTCATCGAGATCGTTCCAATGAGGGGGTCACATGGTATGGTTTTGTTGAAATTTTTAAAAAAATTTATATTTTTATACTGTACCAATGACCCAGACATAGCTGGTGCTAACTCTTAAAATATAGGGCCAAACACAAATTTTGCCCCCCAATCCCCAAAATTTGCATCTAAAACTAAAGAAAACATGTCCTGAGAGGCCCTCCACACTTCGCCCCTACTGCGCATGCGCAGTGTCAAGGACGTTCCGAAATTGGCGCCATTTATCATTCTAAGTTTGGCCCTTCATCAGTTAACATCTGACTGATCTTTGTGCTTTTAAATCTCAGTTTAAATGATGCCAGACACATAAATATTAGTGAAATGGTGATTCTAAGGAGGATAGAAAAGGAGGAGAGGAAAAGAATGTGTGACAGAATATTATCAGGGCTGTAACTTAAAATTTTTTAATGAAATTATGTTAAGTTACCTATTTTCAAGGCAGCAGCCATTTTGTTGTCATTCTGATTATTTAGTTACACTGTTTTTTCAAGTGTTTTTCCTCTCTCCCTGTCCTTTAAGTTCCCCCTTGCTATTCTCCCATGCTTTTGGCATAATTTCTGTAATTATTATTACTAAAATTTCTTGGGAGTTTAGCTGAATAACAGAATGTATTCTGTTCTTTCCCCATGTTTACGTCTTCACCTACGGGTGGTTAGGCGTTGTGTTCTGCATCTACCATCTGATGTTCTGCAGTTTCTTCCCTGGAAGTCTCTGTTTTGCATCAGATGGTGTATTTTTGGTAACTGATTTCGGGCCTGGGTGCCTGGAGTCTTATTTTAGTGTTTTTACACTCATTGTTTACATTTACAACAGCCCTCTGTGTGAGGGGGGGATTTCTAAATAATAATATCTTTATGTTATTTTAATCATAACTAGATACATTATTATTGTTCGTAAGTGTTGAATAAATTGTTTAAAATATTTTTAAAATTTTTGTCCACACTTAGGCTTGGGATCCATTGGGGCTCAACGTTACTTTTCAGAAACTTGGGCTGTTCTGAAAAAATATTTTTTCAAAATATTTTGATTTCAATTATTTTTTCTATATTAATGGATCATATTATTATTATGTATTTTGATTGCCAGGGGTTAGTGCGAGTACCAGGATTTGTTTTCTTTTCACATTGAAAGGATATTGATCAATTGTTTTAAGAGGAAGTCTTCCTCTGACCTTATTATCATTCTATATGTGGTCGGTGTACTCGCATTAACTCCGGTTCTGTATCGTATGATTTCGATGACAATATGGGAAGCGTATGTCACGGTATGTTGTTGGGGATTTGGACACTCCGGTCCTTTCCCCGCAGGGTCACTCTACTTTATCAATTTCTATTTCAGACGATCAAGATTAGGGTGATGTATCTGTGATGTCTTCCAACAGTGTGCCTCCGTCGTCACAATTAATGAAGGGCTAGCGGAAAAGTGCTCATGTAATACGCCAATTGCCTAAGAGGACCCTAGTAGGTTCGACGGCCTTTGACGTCCGCTAGCTCGCCCGGTGTAGCGTCCATTCACCGAATGGTTCGGCAGCCGGGTTCGTCCGTTGCGGTCTAGAAGGAATTTTGGGGTGATGCGAGCACTATAAAATTAACTTAATGCACACCCAGTGACGGCGGATCGGAGGGAGAACGGAGGAAGCCTTTTAGTCCGGTTCATAGCTCGTTCCGGTCCATCCGGACGGCAAGCGAGAGAGGCCCCTCTCTCGTTCAACAACATCTGGCCCCAGATGTTGTGGTACAAATGTGTCGTTAGCGGAGCATACGTCCGTCGCTCGGGACGCTCCGTTGTATAGGCAGTCCGCTGAGACTGCTAAGGCTTCCTCTTCTCGTCAGCGCACACGACCGCACCTTGGCTGCGTGACCGCCGATATATTACCAGCTTCGCCGATCAAGGATTCTTCGGCGACCAGGTCACACCATCCGGCAGCCAGGGATTCGAGACCGATGGACTCCGGACGTTCGCATAGGAAAAGTATGCGGGAGCCATCTGATGCGGAGCTGCCCTCGGCGAAGCAGCGATAGACTGCGCCTCCGCAGGTCTCGACGCCGGACATTCTTGTGCACATAGCACAGCTTATCGCAGCATCCCAGCAGCCGACAGGAACGGTGTCGGATCGAGAATTATCCGACAGTGCTGGGTCGGTAGCCGGGGACTCGAGGCCTGCAGACTCCGGACGTTCGCATAGGAAGTATGCGGGAGTCAACGTACACGGAGCTTCCAGCGGCAATGCATCGTAAGTCCGCTACTGCACAGGCCTCGGGAACGGACGTGCTTTCCTTATTAGCACAGTTTATCGCAGCATCCCAGCATCAACTGTATCTGTCGCATATATTTTATCCGACGATGCTGGGTCGGGACGCTCCGCGGAAGCGGGTACGGGCGTCCGAAAGTTTCATCCGGTCCGACGGGATACCGAAAGGGATTCGGTGGATTTCAAGCTTTCCCTTTCGGAACAACATATGCTGCGATGCCGGATAAGAAACTGATAGCGTCGGTGGACTTAGAAATTTTTGGTTCGGTTCAGGGACATCGTCCCTCAGTTCCGACATAGTCCAATAATGTCACACAAACTTTCGAATTATTGAACGACGCTATATATATTATTATTTTATGCTTGCTATCCAAGCATTTCTGGTTTCTTGTTCGAAGAGTTATGGAGATGTCTTTCAAAAGTGTGCCTCTGTCGTCATAGTTAATGAAGAGTTAGCGGCAATAAGTGCTCATGGAATATGTCTATCGCTTACGGAGTGACATTCGCTAGCTCACCCGGTGTAGCGTACATTCATCGAATGGTTCGGCTGCCGGGTTCGTCCGTTGCGGTCTAGGAAGGAGATTTGGGTGATGCGAGCACTTTAATTACTTTAGTACTCACCCAGTGACGGCAGATTGAGGACAGATCGGAGGAAGCCAACAACATAGGGGACCGCATGTTGTGGTTCAGATTTTTTACATTCGGAGCATATGTCCGTTGCTCGGGACGCTCCGTTATATTGACAGTCCGAGAGACTGTCTTTAATGCTTCCTCATCCTCACAGCAGGGCACACGACCGCACATTGGCTACGTGACCTCGAGTATCCGATCAGTTTCGGCATTCAGTGATTCCACAGCGAATAGGTCGCGCCATCCGGTAGCCAAGGGACACGAGGCCTATACACTCCGTTCGCTCGCATATTGGAAGTATGCACGGGGTAACGATCTCGGAGCTTCCTGCGGCAATGCATCGTAAGACCGCTGCTCCTCAGGCCTCAGTGACGGACGTGCTATCCGAGTTAGCACAGTTGTTTCGCAGCATCCCAGCAATTGACGGTTTCTCGGTCGAATCAGGAATTATCCGACGGCGCTGGGTCGGTGCGGTCCGCGGTTGCATCAAGCTACGGACGACCGAACGCTTTATAGGGTCCGACAGGATGGCGAAAGGGATTCGAAAGATTTCGAGTTTTCCCTTTAGTAGTATCGGAAGATGCCTTTCATATCTTCTGGCATTTCTTCCAGTGATTATTTTTCGGACTTCATTGCTGCGATCTTGGATAAGAGACTTGTAGCGTCATTGGACTCGGATTTTTCGATCGGTACAGGGACTTTGTCCCTGACTTACCGACGCAGTCCAATATTGTCATTACAACATGTGTTTTATTTTTCGACGCTATATATTTATATATATATACAAGCTTGCTACTAAGCATGATAGTTTAGTTTCTTGTCCGCGTGGCTCATTTCTGCCATTTTATCTTTTTTACATATAGTTTATTTTGGCAGAGCAGGGCATACCGAGAGTTCATATGCGTCTAGACGGTGTGATTAAAGACTGCATATATTCTTTTTCGCCGTTTATGTCTTTTCCAATTTCAATGTTGGGAACGACATTATGTATAGTAGACTTAACTTAGACGCTTTATTATACGTAATCCGCCTTACTGAGGCGTTATCATTACGTCTTCAAGAAAAGATTTACGGGATATTATTCTCAATGTAATTTCTTTTGAGGGCAGTAGTTTGTTCACGTATAACTCCGCCCTTCAGTGGCTGATTGGAGTTGGTTAGACGTGATGCAGCCCTAGCTACATCCACGCGTGGATAGTAGGTTAAGAACTCTCTCAGAGTCGCTTCGTTCTCGGAGGAGCTTCTCTTCGACGGCAACTTTCCGGCAATCCATGAATTGCTTGATTTATACATTCTCTTGTCTATCTAGTGTTACAAGAGATTCAGACTGGGGCAAACATTCGGTGGTTGACTCAGAGAGTGCTGCCGCAGTTGCCGGACCCGAGTGTGGCTGTTATGACGGTTGCCAGTCAAACAGATTGGGATATATACTGATCCCTACGGATTCGAAGTGCCAGGGTCTTTGGGTTCCGCAGTCTTTTAGCTATCAGTTTAACTTCCGCGGAATAATGTTTTTTAGGCTTGCTTTATGTCATTGCATGAACATTATTCAGAAACGCATGCCCAAATTCCTGTCCTTTAATTCGACAGTAGTGGCGTATCTCCGGAACCAGGGAGGCACTCTTTCGTTTCCGTTATTCAATTTAATGGAAAGAATCCGTCTGTTGGTTATAGTACACCAAGTTCAGTTTTGGTCCGTCATATTCTGGGTCGTCTGATTGTTTTATCGCACTCCCGTTCTCTTACGGGTCGCTTGTTGCTGTCAGAATGGACTCTCAACAAACAAGTATTCAATCAGATTTGCTATCTATGGGAGCGCCCAATGATGTTTTTTTTATGACACAGCTTGCTAATCAATTGCAGACGTATGTGTTGGCTTGTCCAGATCTCTGAGCTAATACTGTTAACGCTCTATTGATCTATAGGACGGAATGATAGGATACGCGTATCCTCCGGCGCTGTTGTTTTAGCAGGTATTGCTAAGATAAACAACCACAATACATTTCTGTTGATAGCATCTCTATCTTCACAGAGATCATGAGTAATTTACTCTCTTGTCTACTGTGGATCTTAACGTGAAATCTTCCTCTATGTGAGGATCTTTTTTCACTGGGTAAATCGTGTCATCTTTATCACAACCAGCAAGGTCGCAACCTTCATGTATTCCGTTGTGTGGTCCGTATTGCATTGTAAGCACTGTACTGGACGAGCTTTGGACGCGATTTCTTACTATAGGAGATCCTCTTCTTCGCTATTCTATGCGACTAAAGTGGAGGCTCTTCCGTCGTGGTGTAGGGATCATTATGTTCATATGGTTGATCCCTCCATACTACTCATTGCTATTTTTTAGTATACTTGTTTCACAAGATCTACTGCAGCCTGTTATTATTTAGGTTATAGGTTTATGTTACCTCATACCTATGCACTCTACGATAGTTTACAATTGAGTCTTTTGTCTCTTTATCTAAGTCAGTTAGTAACTTTTTGATAAATAGACTTAGAATCTTTAGATTAAATTCCTATACGGATTTTAACTTCAGGTTCTTATTTAGCTAAGTAATCATTTGAGCCTCTGGAAACAGTAGTTTTCAAATTCTGACCTTTTAGACAGTAATTCTGTTGGTTTCTCTTTTACTGTAGAGTCAGTGAGTTTCATGCACTATCGATGGATGATTTTCACTTTCATAGTTTCGGAATCAATACTTCCGTTACTATTTAGGTTGGATTGTTCCATAAGAGTTAGGCTCCTATTATCCGGAACCTATTATTTTAAGGTCCTTCCGTCTTCGTATGGGCATAGGCCTTTACTCTTTCCGGGTACAGTTTATGTATTTATAAACAGATATCTGTTTATTACAAGGGCGTAAGCTTCTTCTGTCTTTGATGTCTAGTAGAAGGACGTTACGCTCCATTTTATTGTTAATGGATTCTATTAACTAGCGTACTGCTTATGGTGTATCATTGGCTTAGCAGTTGTGCTTAAGATTTCGGCCCATGAAGTAAGAGTTCTTCTACTTCTTGGGCTTACATTAATAGTGTTGCTATTATAGATTTTTTGAAGGCTGCTCATTGCGCTCAGCCATCCATTCATGAATTTTATCTCAGAAATATCGAGTCCATTTCTGGAGGCCTCTATTGTTAGGTCTATTATCTACTGCTCAGAATGTCATTCACTTAACAGTTGCTACTATAGCTAGGTAGGCTGTCTGTTTCGGCAGTGTCTCCGTTCGGCTGCCCTCTTCGCTCTGGGCTATTTGACCCAGGGCAAGAAAAAGGGGGGGGGGAGGGTGTTCCCTTGGGTCACCTGTTTTTACTATGAAAACAAGGGGATACCTCCTCCGGAGTTAGTAATTCTGAGCTGTTATTGGGATGGTTGTTTAGTGAGAAGTTTAAGTTTATAAAATTCATTCAAGTCTTAGTTTTTAAAGTATAGCTTTTGAATATTGCATATGTCAACGGACATGATTATGCAATTCTCACACACTTTTAGGAGTATAAGAGTCTCTATTCTCTAGACTTACTTTATTATTGGCTTACTTTAAAAATTATTAGTATAAGGATTATTGGATATTAATAGAGTACATGGATGTATGAAGCTCAATTTTTGGAAGGTGTTGTATCTTTCTAATTTATCATAAATAAGAAAGATACATCTAAGGCCTATTACTTCTTTTCCCTACAGGGGATGACTCTATTTTATTTTATTGAGCGTATTCCATTTTGCTCTATGTCCTTGGCCCTCCAGCCTTTTTACTATTCAGCTATGTCTGGGTCATTGGTACAGTATAAAAATGTTAAAAAATTTATAGTAATTTATATATTTTTTATACTTACCAATGACCCAGACGGGGATGGCCCTCCCAGGAGTTGGGAACTCTTGCCTCCCCGCTGAGTACATAGCGCTTACCAGGCACTGGTTATTAGAATGATAAATGGCGCCAATTTCGGAACGTCCTTGACACTGCGCATGCGCAGTAGGGGCGAAGTGTGGAGGGCCTCTCAGGACATGTTTTCTTTAGTTTTAGATGCAAATTTTGGGGATTGGGGGGCAAAATTTGTGTTTGGCCCTATATTTTAAGAGTTAGCACCAGCTATGTCTGGGTCATTGGTAAGTATAAAAAATATATAAATTACTATAAATTTTTTAACTTTCTGGAGTTAGTTTCCACTCTCTGCTTAAAATTCTGCCTGGCCATGGCACCGTCCATCCATCTGTCTGTCTGTTGGACTGTTTATCTGTTGACAAAGTTGATTTGTTCTCTCTAATCAAATATCTGCTTGGTCGATCGAAACCAAGTCTGACATGTGTATTGAGCATGATGAGAGAAACATCCCCTATTTATTTTGTGATTATTGTACCAAAAGTCAAGATCAATCTGACCTCAACTTCAAATTGGCTTCTGCTCCATAAATTTAGATATTGGCAAGTTTAATATGAACCAACTCAGTTTGTAAATATAATGAAATGGATACACACAATGTGATATGATACTCAGCAACTTGATTTGTGGACATCTGCCCATACTCCTATTGCCAATCCTGAAGACACTTGAGCACTCCACAGGCAGAACGCAGTTCATTAACCATTGTGTCAAAAATCAAGGTCACTTACAAATTTAAATTTTCTGGAGTTGGTTTCCACTGTCTAGTAAAACTTCTGCTTGACTGCAGTGCTATCTGTCCATCTGAATGTACATCTGCAGACAGAGTTGGTTTCCTATCTCTAATTAATCCTTTACCCAACGCAGTTGTTATCAAAATTTATTATTTTAATTACTATTTTTTAAAAATTAACAAAAAAATTCAACAAAACTATATCATGTGATCCCCTCATTGGAACGAGCTCATCGAGATCGTTCCAATGAGGGGGTCACATGGTATGGTTTTGTTGAAATTTTTAAAAAAATTTATATTTTTATACTGTACCAATGACCCAGACATAGCTGGTGCTAACTCTTAAAATATAGGGCCAAACACAAATTTTGCCCCCCAATCCCCAAAATTTGCATCTAAAACTAAAGAAAACATGTCCTGAGAGGCCCTCCACACTTCGCCCCTACTGCGCATGCGCAGTGTCAAGGACGTTCCGAAATTGGCGCCATTTATCATTCTAAGTTTGGCCCTTCATCAGTTAACATCTGACTGATCTTTGTGCTTTTAAATCTCAGTTTAAATGATGCCAGACACATAAATATTAGTGAAATGGTGATTCTAAGGAGGATAGAAAAGGAGGAGAGGAAAAGAATGTGTGACAGAATATTATCAGGGCTGTAACTTAAAATTTTTTAATGAAATTATGTTAAGTTACCTATTTTCAAGGCAGCAGCCATTTTGTTGTCATTCTGATTATTTAGTTACACTGTTTTTTCAAGTGTTTTTCCTCTCTCCCTGTCCTTTAAGTTCCCCCTTGCTATTCTCCCATGCTTTTGGCATAATTTCTGTAATTATTATTACTAAAATTTCTTGGGAGTTTAGCTGAATAACAGAATGTATTCTGTTCTTTCCCCATGTTTACGTCTTCACCTACGGGTGGTTAGGCGTTGTGTTCTGCATCTACCATCTGATGTTCTGCAGTTTCTTCCCTGGAAGTCTCTGTTTTGCATCAGATGGTGTATTTTTGGTAACTGATTTCGGGCCTGGGTGCCTGGAGTCTTATTTTAGTGTTTTTACACTCATTGTTTACATTTACAACAGCCCTCTGTGTGAGGGGGGGATTTCTAAATAATAATATCTTTATGTTATTTTAATCATAACTAGATACATTATTATTGTTCGTAAGTGTTGAATAAATTGTTTAAAATATTTTTAAAATTTTTGTCCACACTTAGGCTTGGGATCCATTGGGGCTCAACGTTACTTTTCAGAAACTTGGGCTGTTCTGAAAAAATATTTTTTCAAAATATTTTGATTTCAATTATTTTTTCTATATTAATGGATCATATTATTATTATGTATTTTGATTGCCAGGGGTTAGTGCGAGTACCAGGATTTGTTTTCTTTTCACATTGAAAGGATATTGATCAATTGTTTTAAGAGGAAGTCTTCCTCTGACCTTATTATCATTCTATATGTGGTCGGTGTACTCGCATTAACTCCGGTTCTGTATCGTATGATTTCGATGACAATATGGGAAGCGTATGTCACGGTATGTTGTTGGGGATTTGGACACTCCGGTCCTTTCCCCGCAGGGTCACTCTACTTTATCAATTTCTATTTCAGACGATCAAGATTAGGGTGATGTATCTGTGATGTCTTCCAACAGTGTGCCTCCGTCGTCACAATTAATGAAGGGCTAGCGGAAAAGTGCTCATGTAATACGCCAATTGCCTAAGAGGACCCTAGTAGGTTCGACGGCCTTTGACGTCCGCTAGCTCGCCCGGTGTAGCGTCCATTCACCGAATGGTTCGGCAGCCGGGTTCGTCCGTTGCGGTCTAGAAGGAATTTTGGGGTGATGCGAGCACTATAAAATTAACTTAATGCACACCCAGTGACGGCGGATCGGAGGGAGAACGGAGGAAGCCTTTTAGTCCGGTTCATAGCTCGTTCCGGTCCATCCGGACGGCAAGCGAGAGAGGCCCCTCTCTCGTTCAACAACATCTGGCCCCAGATGTTGTGGTACAAATGTGTCGTTAGCGGAGCATACGTCCGTCGCTCGGGACGCTCCGTTGTATAGGCAGTCCGCTGAGACTGCTAAGGCTTCCTCTTCTCGTCAGCGCACACGACCGCACCTTGGCTGCGTGACCGCCGATATATTACCAGCTTCGCCGATCAAGGATTCTTCGGCGACCAGGTCACACCATCCGGCAGCCAGGGATTCGAGACCGATGGACTCCGGACGTTCGCATAGGAAAAGTATGCGGGAGCCATCTGATGCGGAGCTGCCCTCGGCGAAGCAGCGATAGACTGCGCCTCCGCAGGTCTCGACGCCGGACATTCTTGTGCACATAGCACAGCTTATCGCAGCATCCCAGCAGCCGACAGGAACGGTGTCGGATCGAGAATTATCCGACAGTGCTGGGTCGGTAGCCGGGGACTCGAGGCCTGCAGACTCCGGACGTTCGCATAGGAAGTATGCGGGAGTCAACGTACACGGAGCTTCCAGCGGCAATGCATCGTAAGTCCGCTACTGCACAGGCCTCGGGAACGGACGTGCTTTCCTTATTAGCACAGTTTATCGCAGCATCCCAGCATCAACTGTATCTGTCGCATATATTTTATCCGACGATGCTGGGTCGGGACGCTCCGCGGAAGCGGGTACGGGCGTCCGAAAGTTTCATCCGGTCCGACGGGATACCGAAAGGGATTCGGTGGATTTCAAGCTTTCCCTTTCGGAACAACATATGCTGCGATGCCGGATAAGAAACTGATAGCGTCGGTGGACTTAGAAATTTTTGGTTCGGTTCAGGGACATCGTCCCTCAGTTCCGACATAGTCCAATAATGTCACACAAACTTTCGAATTATTGAACGACGCTATATATATTATTATTTTATGCTTGCTATCCAAGCATTTCTGGTTTCTTGTTCGAAGAGTTATGGAGATGTCTTTCAAAAGTGTGCCTCTGTCGTCATAGTTAATGAAGAGTTAGCGGCAATAAGTGCTCATGGAATATGTCTATCGCTTACGGAGTGACATTCGCTAGCTCACCCGGTGTAGCGTACATTCATCGAATGGTTCGGCTGCCGGGTTCGTCCGTTGCGGTCTAGGAAGGAGATTTGGGTGATGCGAGCACTTTAATTACTTTAGTACTCACCCAGTGACGGCAGATTGAGGACAGATCGGAGGAAGCCAACAACATAGGGGACCGCATGTTGTGGTTCAGATTTTTTACATTCGGAGCATATGTCCGTTGCTCGGGACGCTCCGTTATATTGACAGTCCGAGAGACTGTCTTTAATGCTTCCTCATCCTCACAGCAGGGCACACGACCGCACATTGGCTACGTGACCTCGAGTATCCGATCAGTTTCGGCATTCAGTGATTCCACAGCGAATAGGTCGCGCCATCCGGTAGCCAAGGGACACGAGGCCTATACACTCCGTTCGCTCGCATATTGGAAGTATGCACGGGGTAACGATCTCGGAGCTTCCTGCGGCAATGCATCGTAAGACCGCTGCTCCTCAGGCCTCAGTGACGGACGTGCTATCCGAGTTAGCACAGTTGTTTCGCAGCATCCCAGCAATTGACGGTTTCTCGGTCGAATCAGGAATTATCCGACGGCGCTGGGTCGGTGCGGTCCGCGGTTGCATCAAGCTACGGACGACCGAACGCTTTATAGGGTCCGACAGGATGGCGAAAGGGATTCGAAAGATTTCGAGTTTTCCCTTTAGTAGTATCGGAAGATGCCTTTCATATCTTCTGGCATTTCTTCCAGTGATTATTTTTCGGACTTCATTGCTGCGATCTTGGATAAGAGACTTGTAGCGTCATTGGACTCGGATTTTTCGATCGGTACAGGGACTTTGTCCCTGACTTACCGACGCAGTCCAATATTGTCATTACAACATGTGTTTTATTTTTCGACGCTATATATTTATATATATATACAAGCTTGCTACTAAGCATGATAGTTTAGTTTCTTGTCCGCGTGGCTCATTTCTGCCATTTTATCTTTTTTACATATAGTTTATTTTGGCAGAGCAGGGCATACCGAGAGTTCATATGCGTCTAGACGGTGTGATTAAAGACTGCATATATTCTTTTTCGCCGTTTATGTCTTTTCCAATTTCAATGTTGGGAACGACATTATGTATAGTAGACTTAACTTAGACGCTTTATTATACGTAATCCGCCTTACTGAGGCGTTATCATTACGTCTTCAAGAAAAGATTTACGGGATATTATTCTCAATGTAATTTCTTTTGAGGGCAGTAGTTTGTTCACGTATAACTCCGCCCTTCAGTGGCTGATTGGAGTTGGTTAGACGTGATGCAGCCCTAGCTACATCCACGCGTGGATAGTAGGTTAAGAACTCTCTCAGAGTCGCTTCGTTCTCGGAGGAGCTTCTCTTCGACGGCAACTTTCCGGCAATCCATGAATTGCTTGATTTATACATTCTCTTGTCTATCTAGTGTTACAAGAGATTCAGACTGGGGCAAACATTCGGTGGTTGACTCAGAGAGTGCTGCCGCAGTTGCCGGACCCGAGTGTGGCTGTTATGACGGTTGCCAGTCAAACAGATTGGGATATATACTGATCCCTACGGATTCGAAGTGCCAGGGTCTTTGGGTTCCGCAGTCTTTTAGCTATCAGTTTAACTTCCGCAGAATAATGTTTTTTAGGCTTGCTTTATGTCATTGCATGAACATTATTCAGAAACGCATGCCCAAATTCCTGTCCTTTAATTCGACAGTAGTGGCGTATCTCCGGAACCAGGGAGGCACTCTTTCGTTTCCGTTATTCAATTTAATGGAAAGAATCCGTCTGTTGGTTATAGTACACCAAGTTCAGTTTTGGTCCGTCATATTCTGGGTCGTCTGATTGTTTTATCGCACTCCCGTTCTCTTACGGGTCGCTTGTTGCTGTCAGAATGGACTCTCAACAAACAAGTATTCAATCAGATTTGCTATCTATGGGAGCGCCCAATGATGTTTTTTTTATGACACAGCTTGCTAATCAATTGCAGACGTATGTGTTGGCTTGTCCAGATCTCTGAGCTAATACTGTTAACGCTCTATTGATCTATAGGACGGAATGATAGGATACGCGTATCCTCCGGCGCTGTTGTTTTAGCAGGTATTGCTAAGATAAACAACCACAATACATTTCTGTTGATAGCATCTCTATCTTCACAGAGATCATGAGTAATTTACTCTCTTGTCTACTGTGGATCTTAACGTGAAATCTTCCTCTATGTGAGGATCTTTTTTCACTGGGTAAATCGTGTCATCTTTATCACAACCAGCAAGGTCGCAACCTTCATGTATTCCGTTGTGTGGTCCGTATTGCATTGTAAGCACTGTACTGGACGAGCTTTGGACGCGATTTCTTACTATAGGAGATCCTCTTCTTCGCTATTCTATGCGACTAAAGTGGAGGCTCTTCCGTCGTGGTGTAGGGATCATTATGTTCATATGGTTGATCCCTCCATACTACTCATTGCTATTTTTTAGTATACTTGTTTCACAAGATCTACTGCAGCCTGTTATTATTTAGGTTATAGGTTTATGTTACCTCATACCTATGCACTCTACGATAGTTTACAATTGAGTCTTTTGTCTCTTTATCTAAGTCAGTTAGTAACTTTTTGATAAATAGACTTAGAATCTTTAGATTAAATTCCTATACGGATTTTAACTTCAGGTTCTTATTTAGCTAAGTAATCATTTGAGCCTCTGGAAACAGTAGTTTTCAAATTCTGACCTTTTAGACAGTAATTCTGTTGGTTTCTCTTTTACTATAGAGTCAGTGAGTTTCATGCACTATCGATGGATGATTTTCACTTTCATAGTTTCGGAATCAATACTTCCGTTACTATTTAGGTTGGATTGTTGCATAAGAGTTAGGCTCCTATTATCCGGAACCTATTATTTTAAGGTCCTTCCGTCTTCGTATGGGCATAGGCCTTTACTCTTTCCGGGTACAGTTTATGTATTTATAAACAGATATCTGTTTATTACAAGGGCGTAAGCTTCTTCTGTCTTTGATGTCTAGTAGAAGGACGTTACGCTCCATTTTATTGTTAATGGATTCTATTAACTAGCGTACTGCTTATGGTATATCATTGGCTTAGCAGTTGTGCTTAAGATTTCGGCTCATGAAGTAAGAGTTCTTCTACTTCTTGGGCTTACATTAATAGTGTTGCTATTATAGATTTTTGAAGGCTGCTCATTGCGCTCAGCCATCCATTCATGAATTTTATCTCAGAAATATCGAGTCCATTTCTGGAGGCCTCTATTGTTAGGTCTATTATCTACTGCTCAGAATGTCATTCACTTAACAGTTGCTACTATAGCTAGGTAGGCTGTCTGTTTCGGCAGTGTCTCCATTCGGCTGCCCTCTTCGCTCTGGGCTATTTGACCCAGGGCAAGAAAAAGGGGGGGGGGGGGGGAGGGTGTTCCCTTGGGTCACCTGTTTTTACTATGAAAACAAGGGGATACCTCCTCCGGAGTTAGTAATTCTGAGCTGTTATTGGGATGGTTGTTTAGTGAGAAGTTTAAGTTTATAAAATTCATTCAAGTCTTAGTTTTTAAAGTATAGCTTTTGAATATTGCATATGTCAACGGACATGATTATGCAATTCTCACACGCTTTTAGGAGTATAAGAGTCTCTATTCTCTAGACTTACTTTATTATTGGCTTACTTTAAAAATTATTAGTATAAGGATTATTGGATATTAATAGAGTACATGGATGTATGAAGCTCAATTTTTGGAAGGTGTTGTATCTTTCTAATTTATCATAAATAAGTAAGATACATGTAAGGCCTATTACTTCTTTTCCCTACAGGGGATGACTCTATTTTATTTTATTGAGCGTATTCCATTTTGCTCTATGTCCTTGGCCCTCCAGCCTTTTTACTATTCAGCTATGTCTGGGTCATTGGTACAGTATAAAAATGTTAAAAAATTTATAGTAATTTATATATTTTTTATACTTACCAATGACCCAGACGGGGATGGCCCTCCCAGGAGTTGGGAACTCTTGCCTCCCCGCTGAGTACATAGCGCTTACCAGGCACTGGTTATTAGAATGATAAATGGCGCCAATTTCGGAACGTCCTTGACACTGCGCATGCGCAGTAGGGGCGAAGTGTGGAGGGCCTCTCAGGACATGTTTTCTTTAGTTTTAGATGCAAATTTTGGGGATTGGGGGGCAAAATTTGTGTTTGGCCCTATATTTTAAGAGTTAGCACCAGCTATGTCTGGTTCATTGGTAAGTATAAAAAATATATAAATTACTATAAATTTTTTAACTTTTTTTCAACTGCTAAATTTGCAAATTACGTGGGCGGATGTGGGCGATTCGTTAGGTAAAGGGTTAAGGTTCCACTTGGTTGATTGAAACCAAGTTTGACTTGTGAATTGGGCATGATGAGAGAAGGAATATTCTTTATTGTATGAGTCATTGTGCCAACGGTCAAGGTCACAGTTTCTTAAACTTGAAATTGGTTTCTGCTCCATAACTTGAGATGTTGGCAAGGTTACTGTGTCAGGGTGTTTAACCACCCTTCGCGGCCACCTCTATCTAGTTAACACCCACTTTTAACATTTGTCCTTTAAGATCCATATTCAGCAGAGATTATGGTGTAGAATGAAATAGTAGAAAGAAGCACTTGAAGAAAATCATGTAGGATGATAGAAATGGGTTGGAGAAGGGGTGATTGCTAGTTGAAGATTTATACCCAGTAATTAAATTTTCAGTTTTAAAAATTTCTCTCCTTTTTTATTTTCAGTTACCCAAATGTCCATTGAATGCAGAAGGAACTAGAAACTTATTGATATGTTTTCTATGGGTGCTGAGGAATTCTGACAAGGCTGTCCTTAAGCACTGGTGGTCCGAGATGCAGATGAACAAATTAAGCCAACTGATAGAAGTTATTTATTTGATATATTCCAACTTTGAATATAAGGTATGCTGCACAATTATTTTGTACACAACACAATTTAGTTTGAAGGTAGAAAAATTTTTATACTGTACCAATGACCCAGACTTAGCTGGTGCTAACTCCAACAAAACCAGGGCCAAACACAAATTTTGCCCCCCAATCCCCAAAATTTGCATCCAAAACAAAAAGAAATCATGTCCTAAAGGACCTCCATAGTACGCCTCTACTGCGCATGCGCAGTGACGCAGTCGTCCCGAAATTGGCGCCAATTATCATTCTCTGTTTGGCCCTTCATCAGTCAACATCTCACTGATCTTTGTGCTTGTAAATCTCAGTTTAAAGGATGCCAGACACGTAATTTTTGGAGAAAATGTGATTCTAAGGAGGATAGAAGGAGGAGAGGAAAAAGAAGTGGCAAAAAATAATCAGGGCTGTACTTAAAATTTTTTGATGAAATTATGTTAAGTTGCCTATTTTCGAGGCATGGGCCTCTTGTTGTCATTCTTGCTAATTGTTGCACTGCTTATTCAGTGTTTCCTCTCCGCTAGCCTTCTAAAGTCCCCCCTGGCAATTCTCCCATGCTTTTGGCATATTTTTGAGAAGTTTCATTTCTAAAATTTCCTGGGAGAGTTGCTTGGTTACAGAATGTTTTCTGTTATTTTCCCCATAGTTACGTTTTCACCCATGGGTGTATAACGTTTGTGTTCTGCATCTTCCATCTGATGTTCTACAGATTCTCCCCTGGGAGTCTCTGTTTTGCATCAGATAGAGTGTAATTGATGACTGATTCCGGGCCAGTTTTTTCAGTGCCTGGAGTCATGTTTTCTAGTGTGTTTACACTGTTTGTTTTCATTGGCAACAGCCTTTTTTGAGAGGGGCTGTTTGCCTTTGTAGTAGTTTATCTCTTTATAAGATACATTTATATTATCCGAAAGTGTCTCATTAATTATTTTATATAAATTTAAAATTTTTGACCACACTTTGCCATCGGATCCATCGGGGCTCAACGTTACTTTTCAGCAACTTGGGCTTCTCTGAAAAAATATTTTTTCAAAATTATTTTGTTTTGCAATTGTTTTTTCATTTATTAATGGATCATGTTATTATGTATCTTTGTGTCAGGGGTTTTTGCGAGTAACTAGGACTTATTGTTGTTCTTTCACAATGAAGGGACATTGTTCAAATTGTAATAGGAAGAAATCTTCCTCTGACTTTCATGATCATTGTATTAATTGTAGTCAGTGTTCTCGCATTAATCCCTGTCCTATATGTGAACATTGGGATGAGAAACATTGGAAACGTGTGTCACGATATGTTGTTTCTGGAGAAAGAGCGATGCCGGCTCTTTCTCCACAAGGTCACTCTACTCTCTCAGTTTCTATTTCAGAGGAACCAGAACAGGGTGATGTTTCCATGTTATCTTCTTCAAGTGTGCGTCCGTCGTCACAAATGAATTCAGAGCTAGCGGCAAAAGTGCTCATGGAGATTAGACAAATGTCGTTCGGCAGCCGGGTTCGTCCGATGCGGTCGAAGAGGAAATTTTGGGTGATGCGAGCGCTATAAACATAATAGATGCACACCCAGTGACGGCGGATAGTAAGCGAGAACGGAGGAAGCCTTTTAGTCCGGTTCCTAGCTCGTCCAGGTCCAGCCGGGCCGCGAGCGAGAGAGGTCCCTCTCTCGTACAACAACATCTGGGACCAGATGTTGTGGTACAAAATGTGTCTTTAGCGGAGCATACGTCCGTCGCTCGGGACGCTCCGTTGTATAAGCAGTCCGCAGAGACTGTTAAGGCTTCCTCTTCTCGTCAGCGCACACGACCGCACCTTGGCTGCGTGACCGCCGATATTTTGCCAGCTTCGCCGATGAAGGATTCTTCGGCGACCAGTTCACACCATCCGGCAGCCAGGGATTCGAGACCGATGGACTCCGGACGTTCGCATAGGAAAAGTATGCGGGAGCCATCTGATGCGGAGCTGCCCTCGGCGAAGCAGCGAAAGACTGCGCCTCCACAGGTCTCGACGTCGGACATTCTTGTGCAGATAGCACAGCTTATCGCAGCATCCCAGCAGCCGACAGAAACGGTGTCGGATCGAGAATTATCCGACGCCGCTGGGTCGGTACGCTCCGCCGAAGCATCGGGGGCGGACGACCGGGAACATCGGGAGGTCCGACCGGATGGTGAAAGGGATACGGATGAATTGGAGCTATCCCTTTCGGAACAACATAAAGCTGCCGTGGACTTCATCCGGCACTTTCTCCCTCAAGTTATTCCGTCGGGCCAGACTGCTGCGCTTCCGGACTTGAGAATTATAGCGTCATTGGACTCTGAATTTTTTGAGCGGTTCAGGGACATCGCTCCCGAGTTTCCGTCGCAGTCCAATAATGTTGCAAGAACATTTGAATTATTGAACGACGCTATATTTAAACTTGCTTCCAGGACGGGGAAAGCAGGTTTCTTGTCCGCTAATACTCTTAACCTGCCTTTCATTAATGCAAGGAATAAATTCGATACGGCAGGACAGGGTATACCGAGAGTTCCTCTGCGTATGGACGACGAGGCGGAAGACTTAGAGCTATCATTACCGTCGTCAGCTTCTATTCCAACCGCGGTGTTGGAAACAGCTATTGCGTCTAACAGAGCCAATTTAGATGCCTTATCTTACGCAGATCACCTTACTAAGGCGTTATCACTGCGCCTTCAAGGGGAAGAGTTTCAGGATATACAATCCTCTTTAAGACTTCTTTCAAGGGCAGTAGCTTATTCCACGTGTAACTCCGCCCTTTCAGTGGCAAATCTGGAGTTGGTTAGACGTGACACAGCCCTAGCTACATCCACACTAGTGGATTCTAAGGTGAAGAACTCTCTTAGAGTCGCTTCGGTCTCAGGAGAACTTCTCTTTGACGGCAAGCTTTCCGCTATTTATGATAAAATTAAAAAGAAAGCTAATGATTCTCTGTTGTTCAGATCGGCTCCTAAAAAGTCGGATACAGCAGACACGAATAAGACAGGCACTTCTGGGTCTAATGCGCCCAAGAGAGGTTCCTATAGAGGTTCCGGTGCGTCCTCTTGGTCTTATTCGAGAGACCGTCAGGATAGCGACTCTCGTTCGGGACGTCCTTCAGGCCGGGACAATCGGTCGGACGCCCCGAGGTCGACGAGGCGAGGTGCGGGTCGTGGAAGACGTGGTTTCTCCTACCGCAGGCCTCGCAGGTCCAGGAGGTGATGGCTTAAACCTCTATCGCGTTCCGGTTGGCGGAAGGTTGTCGAGTTTTTCACAAGAGTGGGCGTCGATTACGGACGACCCTTGGGTGAGAGGAGTGACTTCGGAAGGTCTAAAGATATCCTTCAAACGAAAGCCTCCATTAACTCGAAGTCCAAAGTGGACTCATCTTCCGTCAAATCCACAGAAAAGAGACGCTCTGTTATCAGAGGTGCAGTCTCTTTTAATGAAGAACGCGGTAGAGGTCGTAGAAAACCAGGAATCTCTGGGATTCTACAGCCATCTGTTTCTGGTTCCGAAACCAGACGGCTCGTTCCGTCCAGTCATAGATTTGAGCTGGATAAACAAGCTGATCGTCGCTCTGAAGTTTTATATGGAGACGATTCGATCGGTCAGAGCGAGTATTCGGGTGAACGATTAGGCAACGAGCATAGATCTCAAAGATGCGTACTTTCACGTCATGGTACATCCGACATTCCGAAAGTATCTACGCTTCGCAGTCCTAGGAGTGGTGTATCAATTCCGGGCCATGTGCTTCGGTTTGAATCTAGCACCCTGGGCTTTCACTCGGGTAATGAACTCGGTAATGATCTACTTCCGAGCTCATTCGTCTGCGGTAACGTCGGCCTACCTGGACGACATTCTTCAGAGGTACGGCAACGAGTTAACGCTTCAGAACGATGTTCAGAATCTTCTTCTATTGCTCCGACGTCTCGGTTTTATAGTAAACGAGGAGAAGTCGGATCTGGTGCCGTCCAAGTCATTCACTCATCTGGGAATGAGCTTCGAGACGCACAACAATCTCGTTCATCTGCCGTTAACCAGAGCGAAATTAGTCAGTTGTTACGCTCGCTATTGTCTGCACGCAGACAAAGTCACGGCGAGAGAATTTATGAGACTGATAGGTTTGTGCGGAGCCGCCGCGGATCTCATTCCGATGGGGCGGCTACGCACACGTCCTCTTCAAATTTTCCTGACTCAGAATTGGAGTGTGAAAATTCATTCGCTCGATGTAGACGTTCTCTTGTCAGATCAAGTGAAACAAGAGATTCAGACTTGGGCAAACATTCAGTGGTTAACTCAAGGAGTTCCGCTGCAGTTGCCGGATCCGAGTTTTACCGTTATGACGGATGCCAGTCAAACAGGTTGGGGTGCATCATTAATCCCAACGGATTCGAGATGCCAGGGTCTTTGGGATCCGCAATTCCTGTGCAAGCACATAAACATCAAGGAAATGATGTCAATTTGGCTTGCGTTACGTCACTGGATGGACATTATTCACGATGCTCATGTCCAAATCCTATCCGACAATACGACAGTAGTGGCGTATATACGGAATCAGGGAGGCACTCATTCAGTTCCGTTGTTCAATCTAACGGAAAGAATCCTTCTGTTTGCGTTAGAACATCACGTTCTTCTTTCGGGCCGTCACATACCGGGTCGTCTGAATGTGCTAGCAGACTCCCTTTCACGAAAGGGTCACTTGTTGCCGTCGGAGTGGACTCTCAACAAACAAGTATTCAATCAGATTTGCTACCAATGGGAACGGCCAATGATAGACTTATTTGCGACACATCTCAACAATCAGTTGCAGACGTATGTGTCTCCGTGTCCGGATCCAAGAGCATTTGCAGTAGACGCTCTGTCGATCCCTTGGGACGGAATGATAGGATATGCGTATCCTCCAGCGCCGTTAATTCAACAAGTATTGCTAAAGATAAAACAATCTCAATGCAAGATTCTGTTGGTAGCATCTCTGTCGCCACAGAGACCGTGGATAAATCTACTCAGGTGTCTGTTGTGGGACCTACCGCGGAAGCTTCCTCCACGAGAGGATCTTCTTTCGCAGGGGAAATCGCGCCAACTCCATCACAACCCGCAAGGTCTGAACCTTCACGTTTTTCCGTTGTGCGGTCCTTCTTGCATGGCAAGCACTTTACAGGACGAGCAGTGGACGCGATTTCTAACTGTAGGAGGACCTCCTCTTCGCTAAACTATGCGGCTAAGTGGAAGGTTTTTCGTCGTTGGTGTAGGGATCATTCTGTAGATATATTTGATCCCTCTATACCAGACATTGCAAACTTTCTAGTATACTTGTTTGACGAAATCAAACTGCAGCCTGTTACTATAAAGGGTTATAGATCTATGTTATCTGATACCTATGCACATCATGATAGTTTACAAATTGGATCTAATGTCTCTTTATCTAAGTTGGTTAGAAACTTTTCGATAAATAGACCCAGAACTCTTAGATTAATTCCTAAGTGGAATTTAGCTTGGGTTCTCCTTAAATTGAAGGAAAAGCCATTTGAACCTCTTGGGACAGTAGATTTCAAATTCTTATCTTATAAGACAGCTTTTCTCTTAGCTTTCTCTTCTGCCAGAAGAGTCAGTGAGCTTCATGCACTATCGGTGGATGATTCTCATTATCGTAGTGTTGGGAACACTATCACCTTCACTACTAATGTGGGTTTTTTAGCTAAGAATCAGGCTCCTAATAAATATCCGGAACCTATTGTTATTAAGGCTGTTCCGTCTTCAGACGGGCGTAGGCCTTTACTCTGTCCTGTTAGAGCACTACGTATCTGTAAACAGAGATCTCAGTTTATCAGAAAGGGACGAAAACGTTTCTTTCTGTCTTTGATGCCTAATAAAAAGGACATTTCAGTCCATTCTATTGCTAGATGGATTCAGTTAACTATCCGTACTGCTTATGAAGATTTATCTTCTTCTCAGCAGTCTGTGCTTAAGATTTCTGCTCATGAAGTAAGAGCTCTTTCTACTTCCTGGGCTTATGCTAATAGTGTTGCTATTACAGATTTAATGAAGGCCGCTTATTGGTCTCAGCCATCCACATTTACGAATTTTTATCTCAGAAATATTGAGTCCATTTCTGGAGACCTGCATTGTTTAGGTCCGTTATCTGTTGCTCAGAATGTCGTCCACTAAACAGTTGCAACTATAGTTATGCAGGCTTTCTGTTCCGGCAGTGACTCCATCTGGCTGCCCTCTTCGCTCTGGGCTATTTGACCCAGGGCAAGGGGAAGGGGGGGGGGGGGGCGGGTGTTCCCTTAGGTCACCTGCTTTATAGTGAAAAGCAAGGGAATGCCTCCTCCAAGTCAGTATTTCTGAGTCGCTTCCGGGATGGTTTTAAAGTGTAATATTAATGTTTAAATTCATTCATGTCTTATTTTTAAAGTGTAGCTCGGTGTGAAGCATTTGTATATGTCAAGTGTCAAACGGGCTTTAATATACAATACTCGGACACTTTTAAATGATTATAAAGAGTCTCAATTCTCTGGACTACTTTATTTATTGGCTTGCTTTAAAAATAATTAGTATAAGGGTTATACTGGATGTTAATAGAGAACATGAATGTTATTGTGCTCAATTATTAAGGTAGTGTATCTTTCTAATTTAATATTAAATAAGAAAGATACATGTAAAGCCTAATACTCCTTTTCTCCTTAAGGGGTTACCTCTTTACTATATAGTTGAGCTTATTGGATTTTCCTCTATGTCCTAGGCCCTCCAGCCTGTTTACTATTCAGCTAAGTCTGGGTCATTGGTACAGTATAAAAATGTTAAAAAATTTATAGTAATTTATATATTTTTTATACTTACCAATGACCCAGACAGGGATGGCCCTCCCTGGAGTTGGGAACTCTTGCCTCCCCGCTGAGTACATAGCGCTGACCAGGCACTGCCAGTAAGAATGATAATTGGCGCCAATTTCGGGACGACTGCGTCACTGCGCATGCGCAGTAGAGGCGTACTATGGAGGTCCTTTAGGACATGATTTCTTTTTGTTTTGGATGCAAATTTTGGGGATTGGGGGGCAAAATTTGTGTTTGGCCCTGGTTTTGTTGGAGTTAGCACCAGCTAAGTCTGGGTCATTGGTAAGTATAAAAAATATATAAATTACTATAAATTTTTTAACTTTCTGTCCTATTGGAGCATTTCTTCAGCAAGTCCTTAGATTTTGGCCTAAAAAGTTAAAAATCTGTTTTTCAGGTCATTCCACATGATTCTTTTGGCTTCCACATTCTCTCTTTCTATAACCAGTGCAAACTCAAAAAAATAAAAATTAAATGGTTCACATCTGATATTTTACCCAAGTTGATAAATTTGATAAATTTGTCCCTTGAATGCAACAAGGCTTTGCAATGCTTAGCATTGCAAACTCTTCTTGCACTCAAGTGACGCAATACACCACCACCCATGCTATTCTGTAGATTATGGTGCCTAAAACATGAAACAATCCAAGAACATGAACTTTTGATGGCAAAAAAAATAATTACAGGAATGAAAAAATAAAATTAAAAAAATGCCCGATGCCTGCCTGCCCACATGCAATTTTACAAAAAATGGCCTGAGAAACAGAAGTTCTACTTTGTGTGGCCCTTTTAGAAGTTCATTATTTTAACTCCTCGTCCTTTGCCCGGAAATTTTTATCCATTTTTGCTACACTTTGATGGTAAACATCCTGGAGAATTGTATTTATTTTTAGGCATGCCTTGGCTGTCTATACAGGCAGCCAAGTCGAGCTAAAAAGAAACAACTGCCAAGGAACTTAGAAACTGACTTGAAAGTTTCAGAGATGGCAGCATGATGGGGCACCAGTTCAGTGGCAGTTAAAATTATTAAAAGTCGGAATTAGGCATTTAACCTTTAAGGGCCTAGGCAAATTTTATCCAAGGCACTGTTCAGAGGTAAAAAAGTTGGAAATGGGCCTTTAAGGATTAATGGTGAATCCTTTACCTAATGCAGGGAGCGCAGTGGCTCAGTGGTAGACTGTTCAACTTTGATGCTAGAGGTCCCAAGTTTGATCCCCATCCGGGACGACCCATGTTGTGTCCTTGGGCAAGGCACTTTATCCCGGTTGCCTACATGGGGACACGATGACGTCATGTACTAAGGCATATGGTGCACATGTCTTCAACCCCTGTAACCCTGTTTGTGCGGAGCTTGAACAGAGTTAGAATGTTGAGGAGCTGATAATTGCTTGTTGTTGCTCGGTGGTTCTCTCCGAGTACTCCAGCTTCCTCCACCTGTAAAACTGTCGCGGTCACGATTAGCCATTATGCATAAGTATCTGACCTTAAACACCAATAAATAAATTTACCTAATGCACATGATAGCAAGTTTGTTATTTTAATAATTTTTTTTTTTTCAAATATTTTAGAAAAAACATATCATATGACACCTCATGGGAGTCACATGATATAGTCTTGTTGAAATTTTGTAGGCAGATGCTGGTGATTCGTTAGGTAAAGCATTAAGGGCACTGGACAGTTTTCCAAAATTTCCACTACTTCATAGCCTATCAGCCTATTGGCAAGGTAATGATTTCTAAACTGGTCTTGGTTACGTGTATAGGCAGATAAGGCTTGACTAGAAGCTACTATCAGGGCAAGTTAATTCTTGTTTGGAAGATTTTTCTTCTTGGAATACCTGGTATGAGGACACTACATTTGTCAAAGTAAGAGATAGGCCCTGATCCCTTCACCCAACATGAATAGAAGTCACCATTTGCAAACAATTTTTTTTTAATTTTGAGAAATGTTCATTTTTTTGGCTCCAAAACATAACTTAAAACTCCCCCCTCATTCAGGGTTCCCACAGGGTCTTAAAAAGCTTGAAAAGTCTTGCATTTGAAAAAAAAATTGAAACCCTTCAAAAGTCTTGAATTCGAAGTTCCAGTCTTGAAAAGTCTTAAATTGAAATAAGTCAGGAAATACGTCCTAAGTGCTGTATATTGTGAACATTGGCTGTCTGGAATCGGTGTTTTACGGAAGTAATGAAAATTCTAGAAAAGTCTTGAATTCTTTTTTTTTTCTTACCTTTAAAAGTTTTGAATTTACGTTGAGTCTTGAAAGTTCTTGAATTTGCCCCTCCCCAAACTACCGGAACCCTGTCATTGGAATAAGCTTATTCCATTGAGGGGTCATAAGCTATATTTTTTAAACAAAAAGTGAAAAAAATAAAATTTGAGTTGCAATTTTTGTGAATAGCATTAGCTGAACATGAACATTACATTCGGTAAAGGAATGATTGGTAAAACTATTTTAACAAGGCATTAACTGCAGATCTTAATCAAGAATGAGAATTTAGGCATTTTCCTGAAAAAAGTCTTAACCCATAAGGGCCTAATTCTGAGTTTAATAACTTTTTAACTGGTAGAGTGCTAAATTATTTTTGGCCATCAAATCTTGTATATATATCTTTGCTTTGTTACAATCTATGGGAGAGTGCCTATGGGCACTCTCCCATAGATTGTAACAAAGCAAACCCTTGAAGAGTAAATAATATCAGTTCAAAGATAATACAAAGCACATGCACTGAATACAAGCTTTCAAGCTGTGCTATCTGCACTTTATAATAAAGCCCAAATATGGGCTTCCAGCACTCTGCCAGTTAATGCAAAGAAACAGGTGCCCCAACATGCATTGTTTGGGTAAACTCAAAGCTTATTTTCTAAGTACCTTGTCAGTTGTTTCTAGGCAAGTCGTACTGCCTCTGTAGGCAGCCAGACTTGTCCAGAAACAACTGCAAAGGAGGTAGACTTTCAGTATATAGCGAAAATGTTTCAAAATCTCCAGGTCTTTAAGGATTAAATATACAAGAAAATGTTAAAACTGTAAAAATGTAGGCATATGTAGGCACTAAAAAATAGTATTCATAATTCGGCTTTAATTTTTAACAACTGATGTCCACTTTTGGAGCCCATCACCAAAATTGGTTCAATTTTTACCATAATAATGAATTGTACTGGATCAGTTTGTAAGGACAATCGATGTTTCAACCTACAGCTGACAGGATACAGGTTGAAATATTAATTGAACTGACCAACAATTTGAAAAGGACTCTTTCAATTTCCATATTCGATTGACATGGATGATACTATTTTGTAATGCCGTTCTGACCATGAAATAACCCTATAAATGAAAATAAATCCACCTACCAACTTTTCAGAATTCATTTACAGAGTCCCCCTCCTTGTAAATAAGCCCTGTCTCTGACTTTGTATTGACAACTACAGTGACAGTCATGCCGGTACATGTAAATTGTTACAATGAAAAAGAACCACTTACCCAACACACATAATATCAAAATTTATTATTTTAATTATTTTTTTTTCAAATGTTTCATAAACATTTCATCAAAACCATATCATGTGACCCCTCATTGGAATGGGCTTGCTGAGCATGTTCCAGTCAGAGAGGGACCACATGATATGCAGGGTTCCTGCAGGGTATTAAAAAGATTGACTAAAAGATATAGTGACCACTCTCTGTCCCTCATTTGTGAACATGGTTTTGAAATTTCGCGTCTTCTCCAAAACCACAACTCATTTTGGTTAAATGTGATTGATTGTTTGTTCTGACATCATATTTTGTTCACAACTGCTTGCCCCACCCATAGAGAGGGGTGGGGGAAAATTCTCTCAAATTTAAAAAAATCTTCCGATGAACCAATTGGTACAGTGTCTTAATATTGGGTGCTTCCTTTTGAGGTGTAGAATAAAGTTCAAATGAATTTCATAGGTCAATATTTGCCTTTGTTATTGGAGGGTAAGATTTTTGGCCCTTCCCAAATTTCTATATTTTTATACTGTACCAATGACCCAGACTTAGCTGGTGCTAACTCTAACAAAACCAGGGCCAAACACAAATTTTGCCCCCCAATCCCCAAAATTTGCATCCAAAACAAAAAGAAATCATGTCCTAAAGGACCTCCATACTACGCCTCTACTGCGCATGCGCAGTGACGCAGACGTCCCGAAATTGGCGCCAATTATCATTCTCTGTTTGGCCCTTCATCAGTCAACATCTCACTGATCTTTGTGCTTGTAAATCTCAGTTTAAAGGATGCCAGACACGTAATTTTTGGAGAAATGGTGATTCTAAGGAGGATATAGAAGGAGGAGAGGAAAAAGAAGTGACAAAAAATAATCAGGGCTGTACTTAAAATTTTTTGATGAAATTATGTTAAGTTGCCTATTTTCGAGGCATGGGCCTCTTGTTGTCATTCTTGCTAAATGTTGCACTGCTTATTCAGTGTTTCCTCTCCCCTAGCCTTCTAAAGTCCCCCCTTGCAATTCTCCCATGCTTTTGGCATATTTTTGAGAAAGTTCATTTCTAAAATTTCCCTGGGAGAGTTGCTTGGATACAGAATGTTTTCTGTTATTTTCCCCATAGTTACGTTTTCACCCATGGGTGTATAAACATTGTGTTCTGCATCTTCCATCTGATGTTCTGCAGATTCTCCCCTGGGAGTCTCTGTCTTGCATCAGATAGAGTGTAATTTGGATGACTGATTTCGGGCCAGTTTTTTCAGTGCCTGGAGTCATGTTTTCTGGTATTTTACACTGTTTGTTTACATTGGCAACAGCCTTTTTTGAGGGGGGCTGTTTGCCTTTGGTGTAGTTTATCTCACTATTAGATACATTTATATTGTCCGTAAGTGTCTCATTAATTATTTAATATAAATTTAAAATTTTTGACCACACTTTGCCATCGGATCCATTGGGGCTCAATGTTACTTTTCAGCAACTTGGGCTTCGCTGAAAAAATATTTTTTCAAAATTATTTTGATTTGCAATTGTTTTTTCATTTATTAATGGATCATGTTATTATGTATCTTTGTGTCAGGGGTTTCTGCGAGTAACTAGGACTTGTTGTTGTCCTTTCACAATGAAGGGACATTGTTCAAATTGTAATGGGAAGAAATCTTCCTCTGACTTTCATGATCATTGTATTAATTGTAGTCAGTGTTCTCACATTAATCCCTGTCCTATTTGTGAATATTGGGATGAGAAACATTGGAAACGTGTGTCACGATATGTTGTTTCTGGAGAAAGGGCTATGCCGGCTCTTTCTCCGCAAGGTCACTCTACTCTCTCAGTTTCTATTTCAGAGGAACAAGAACAGGGTGATGTTTCCATGTTATCCTCTACAAGTGTGCGTCCGTCGTCACAAATGAATTCAGAGCTAGCGGCAAAAGTGCTCATGGAGATTAGACAAATGTCGTCCGCTAGCTCGCCTGGTGTAGCGTCCATTCACCAAATGGTTCGGCAGCCGGGTTCGTCCGATGCGGTCCAGGAGGAAATTTTGGGTGATGCGAGCACTATAAAAATAATAGATGCACACCCAGTGACGGCGGATAGTAAGCGAGAACGGAGGAAGCCTTTGAGTCCGGTTCCTAGCTCGTCCAGGTCCAGCCGGGCCGCGAGCGAGAGAGGCCCCTCTCTCGTACAACAACATCTGGGACCAGATGTTGTGGTACAAAATGTGTCGCAAGCGGAGCATACGTCCATCGCTCAGGACGCTCCGTTGTATAGGCAGTCCGCGGAGACTGCTAAGGCTTCTTCTTCTCGTCAGCGCACACGACCGCACCTTGGCTGCGTGACCGCCGATATATTACCAGCTTCGCCGATCAAGGATGTTACGGCGACCAGGTCACACCATCCGGCAGCCAGGGATTCGAGACCGATGGACTCCGGACGTTTGCATAGAAAAAGTATGCGGGAGCCATCTGATGCGGAGCTGCCCTCGGCGAAGCAGCGGAAGACTGCGCCTCCGCAGGTCTCGACGCCGGACATTCTTGTGCAGATAGCACAGCTTATCGCAGCATCCCAGCAGCCGACAGAAACGGTGTCGGATCAAGAATTATCCGACGGCGCTGGGTCGGTACGCTCCGCCGAAGCATCGGGGGCGGACGACCGGGAACATCATGAGGTCCGACCGGATGGTGAAAGGGATACGGATGATTTGGAGATATACCTTTCGGAACAACATAAAGCTGCCGTGGACTTCATCCGGCACTTTCTCCCTCAAGTTGTTCCGTCGGGCCAGACTGCTGCGGTTCCGGACAAGAGGATTATAGCGTCATTGGACTCTGAATTTTTTGAGCGGTTCAGGGACATCGCTCCCGAGTTTCCGTCGCAGTCCAATAATGTTGCAAGAACATTTGATTTATTGAACGACGCTATATTTAAACTTGCTTCCAAGACGGGGAAAGCAGGTTTCTTGTCCGCTAATACTCTCAACCTGCCTTTCATTAATGCAAGGAATAAATTCGATATGGCAGGACAGGGTATCCCGAGAGTTCCTCTGCGTATGGACGACGAGGCGGAAGACTTAGAGCTATCATTACCGTCGTCGGCTTCTATTCCAACCGCGGTGTTGGAAACAGCTATTGCGTCTAACAGAGCCAATTTAGATGCCTTATCTTACGCAGATCACCTTACTAAGGCGTTATCACTGCGCCTTCAGGGGAAAGAGTTTCAGGATATACAATCCTCTTTAAGACTTCTTTCAAGGGCAGTAGCTTATTCCACGTGTAACTCTGCCCTTTCAGTGGCAAATCTGGAGTTGGTTAGACGTGACGCAGCCCTAGCTACATCCACACTTGTGGATTCTAAGGTGAAGAACTCTCTTAGAGTCGCTTCGGTCTCCGGGGAACTTCTCTTTGACGGCAAGCTTTCTGCAATTTATGATAAAATTACAAAGAAAGCTTCGGATTCTCTGTTGTTCAAATCTGCCTCTAAGAAGCCGGATACAGCAGACAAGAATAAGACAGGCACTTCTGGGTCTAATGCGCCCAAGAGAGGTTCCTATAGAGGTTCCGGTGGGTCCTCTTGGTCTTATTCGAGAGACCGTCAGGGTAGCGACTCTCGTTCGGGACGTCCTTCGGGCAGGGACAATCGGTCGGACGCCCCGAGGTCGAGGGGCGAGGTGCGGGTCGTGGAGGACGTGGTTTCTCCTACCGCAGGCCTTGCAGGTCCAGGAGGTGATGGCTTAAACCTCTATCGCGTACCGGTTGGCGGAAGGTTGTCGAGCTTTTCACAAGAATGGGCGTCGATTACGGACGACCCTTGGGTGAGAGGAGTGACTTCGGAAGGTCTAAAGATATCCTTCAAACGAAAGCCTCCATTAACTCGCAGTCCAAAGTGGACTCAACTTCCGTCAAATCCACAGAAAAGAGACGCTCTGTTATTAGAGGTGCAGTCTCTTTTAATGAAGAACGCGGTAGAGGTCGTAGAAAACCAGGAAACTCCGGGATTCTACAGCCATCTGTTTCTGGTTCCGAAACCAGACGGCGCGTTCAGTCCAGTCATAGATTTGAGCTGGATAAACAAGCTGATCGTCGCTCCGAAATTTTATATGGAGACGATTCGGTCGGTCAGAGCGAGTATTCGGGTGAACGATTATGCAACAAGCATAGATCTCAAGATGCGTACTTTCACGTCATGGTACATCCGACATTCCGGAAGTATCTACGCTTCGCAGTCCTAGGAGTGGTGTATCAATTCCGGGCGATGTGCTTCGGATTGAATCTAGCACCCTGGGCTTTCACTCAGGTAATGAACTTGGTAATGATCTATTTCCGAGCTCATTCGTCTGTGGTAACGTCGGCCTACCTGGACGACATTCTTCAGAGGTACGGCAACGAGTTAACGCTTCAGAACGATGTTCAGAATCTACTTCTATTGCTCCGACGTCTCGGTTTCATAGTAAACGAGGAGAAGTCTGATCTGGTGCCGTCCAAGTCATTCACTCATCTGGGAATGAGCTTCGAGACGCACAACAATCTCGTTCGTCTGCCGTTAACCAGAGCGAAATTAGTCAGTTGTTACGCTCGCTATTGTCTGCACGCAGACAAAGTCACAGCGAGAGAATTTATGAGACTGATAGGTCTGTGCGGAGCCGCTGCGGATCTCATTCCGATGGGGCGGTTACGCACACGTCCTCTTCAAATTTTCTTCACTCAGAATTGGAGTGTGAAAATTCATTCGCTCGACGTAGACGTTCTCTTGTCAGATCAAGTGAAACAAGAGATTCAGACTTGGGCAAACATTCAGTGGTTAACTCAGGGAGTTCCGCTGCAGTTGCCGGATCCGAGTTTTACCATTATGACGGATGCCAGTCAAACAGGTTGGGGTGCATCATTAATCCCAACGGATTCGAGATGCCAGGGTCTTTGGGATCCGCAATTCCTGTGCAAGCACATAAATATCAAGGAAATGATGTCAATTTGGCTTGCGTTACGTCACTGGATGGACATTATTCACAATGCTCATGTCCAAATCCTATCCGACAATACGACAGTAGTGGCGTATATACGGAATCAGGGAGGCACTCATTCAGTTCCGTTGTTCAATCTAACGGAAAGAATCCTTCAGTTTGCGCTAGAACATCACGTTCTTCTTTCGGTTCGTCACATACCGGGTCGTCTGAATGTGCTAGCAGACTCCCTTTCACGAAAGGGTCGCTTGTTGCCGTCGGAGTGGACTCTCAACAAACAAGTATTCAATCAGATTTGCTACCAATGGGAACGGCCAATGATAGATTTATTTGCGACACATCTCAACAATCAGTTGCAGACGTATGTGTCTCCGTGTCCGGATCCAAGAGCATTTGCAGTAGACGCTCTGTCGATCCCCTGGGACGGAATGATAGGATATGCGTATCCTCCAGCACCGTTAATTCAACAAGTATTGCTAAAGATAAAACAATCTCAATGCAAGATTCTGTTGGTAGCATCTCTGTCGCCACAGAGACCATGGATAAATCTACTCCGGTGTCTGTTGTGGGACCTACTGCGAAAGCTTCCTCCGCGGGAGGATCTTCTTTCGCAGGGGAAATCGCGCCAACTTCATCACAACCCGCAAGGTCTCAACCTTCACGTTTTTCCGTTGTGCGGTCCTTCTTGCATGGCAAGCACTTTACAGGACGAGCAGTGGACGCGATTTCTAACTGTAGGAGGACCTCCTCTTCGCTAAACTATGCGGCTAAGTGGAAGGTTTTTCATTGTTGGTGTAGGGATCATTCTGTAGATGTATTCGATCCCTCTATACCAGACATTGCAAACTTTCTAGTATACTTGTTTGACGAAATCAAACTGCAGCCTGTTACCATTAAGGGTTATAGGTCTATGTTATCTGATACCTATGCACATCATGATAGTTTACAAATTGGATCTAATGTCTCTTTATCTAAGTTAGTTAGAAACTTCTCGATAAATAGACCCAGAACTCTTAGATTAATTCCTAAATGGAATTTAGCTTGGGTTCTTCTTAAATTGAAGGAAAAGCCATTTGAACCTCTTGGGACAGTAGATTTCAAATTCTTATCTTATAAGACAGCTTTTCTCTTAGCTTTCTCTTCTGCTAGAAGAGTCAGTGAGCTTCATGCACTGTCGGTGGATGATTCTCACTATCGTAGTGTCGGGAACACTATCACCTTCACTACTAATGTGGGTTTTTTAGCTAAGAATCAGGCTCCTAATAAATATCTGGAACCTATTGTTATTAAGGCTCTTCCGTCTTCAGACGGGCGTAGACCTTTACTTTGTCCTGTTAGAGCGTTACGTATCTATAAACAGAGATCTCAGTTCATCAGAAAGGGACGAAAACGTTTCTTTCTGTCTTTGATGCCTAATAGAAAGGACATTTCGGTCCATTCTATTGCTAGATGGATTCAATTAACTATCCGTACTGCTTATGAGAGTTTATCTTCTTCTCAGCAGTCTGTGCTTAAGATTTCCACTCATGAAGTAAGAGCTCTTGCTACTTCTTGGGCTTATGCTAATAGTGTTGCTATTACAGATTTAATGAAGGCTGCTTATTGGTCTCAGCCATCCACATTCACGAATTTTTATCTCAGAAATATTGAGTCCATTTCTGGAGACCTGCATTGTTTAGGTCCGTTATCTGTTGCTCAGAATGTCGTCCACTAAACAGTTGCAACTATAGTTATGCAGGCTTTCTGTTCCGGCAGTGACTCCGTCCAGCTGCCCTCTTCGCTCTGGGCTATTTGACCCAGGGCAAGGGGAAGGGGGGGGGGGGGGGGGGGGGGGCGGGTGTTCCCTTAGGTCACCTGCTTTATAGTGAAAAGCAAGGGAATGCCTCCTCCAAGTCAGTATTTCTGAGTCGCTTCCGGGATGGTTTTAAAGTGTAATATTAATATTAAAATTCATTCATGTCTTATTTTTAAAGTGTAGCTTGGTGTGAAGCATTTGTATATGTCAAGTGTCAAACGGGCTTTAATATACAATACTCGGACACTTTTAAATGACTATAAAGAGTCTCAATTCTCTGGACTACTTTATTTATTGGCTTACTTTAAAAATAATTACTATAAGGGATATACTGGATGTTAATAGAGAACATGAATATTATGGTGCTCAATTATTAAGGGTATTGTATCTTTCTAATTTAATATTAAATAAGAAAGATACATGTAAAACCTAATACTCCTTTTCTCCTTGAGGGGTTATCTCTTTATTATATAGTTGAGCTTATTGGATTTTCCTCTATGTCCTAGGCCCTCCAGCCTGTTTACTATTCAGCTAAGTCTGGGTCATTGGTACAGTATAAAAATGTTAAAAAATTTATAGTAATTTATATATTTTTTATACTTACCAATGACCCAGACGGGGATGGCCCTCCCAGGAGTTGGGAACTCTTGCCTCCCCGCTGAGTACATAGCGCTGACCAGGCACTGGCAGTAAGAATGATAATTGGCGCCAATTTCGGGACATCTGCGTCACTGCGCATGCGCAGTAGAGGCGTAGTATGGAGGTCCTTTAGGACATGATTTCTTTTTGTTTTGGATGCAAATTTTGGGGATTGGGGGGCAAAATTTGTGTTTGGCCCTGGTTTTGTTGGAGTTAGCACCAGCTAAGTCTGGGTCATTGGTAAGTATAAAAAATATATAAATTACTATAAATTTTTTAACTTTCTGAAATGAAGACCCGATTTAAACCAAATTTGGTATGTAGTATTATTGAGTCATAAGTACTTGCTCCATGAAAAAATTGTTCCCTCATCCATCATGAGCTAAAAATAGAAGTATTTTCAAATGGCCATATTTCATAAACTGCATGGAACAGAGATCTGTTATTCGGCATGAAGGATCAGTAGAATCAAAAGAAATTGCGCTCAGTTGTCTTCTTCAGAACCACCACTCAGAATCTTTTGATATTTGGTATACAGCATCCATAGGAAGGGCAGATACATGTTTGTGCAAATTAAGTCATAAAAGAGCCCAAATTCCAACTTGGTGGAATATGAGAAAAATTCTTCAAAACAAGCCCATAGATGCTAATTAAATCTTCTTTAAACAACTTTGTCAGGATTGCCTCCGGCCCTCTGGGGCCTCTTGTTTTAAATTTGTGTTTGGCTGAAATTTAGATTTTGACCCATCATTAAAACTGGGTTATTGGCATGTTACAATGGAAGATTATAAGCCAGGTGAAAGGAAGAAAAAATTCAACTGTTTTTTTTATTATTTAGGAAAAAAATATTGCAAGTGTTTTCTCCAAGTTTATCATGTGAGGGGTTAAAATACAGACTTGGTATTAATCTTTTTTGCCCAACAGACATGTCAGTAGGAGAGATTAATTTAGAGTTCCAAGCATGTGCACTGTGCTATGCACTTTTCATGCTGGTAAGCTTTTGATATATCAGTCTCTCCAATGTTGTGCAGTGGAGGACTTGAGAGTTGATATATTCTCCAAGGGAGGACAGCAAATTTGAACAGGAGCAAGTTCAGCTATGGTAGGTATAAAAATGGAAATTTTACTTGAAATATTGTCTATTTCTTGAGTTTTTCAATCTTCAACATTAATTGGTTGAATGTGTTCTCATTATTTGTTTCAGTGCCTTGCATTATTCTTTGCCTACAGTACATGGAGAGTGTATTATCATTAAATGACCCGCAGAGTGTAGATTCCACCTGAGCAATAATTGCAAATTTGTTGCAAAGCATAACCATCACAAGCAAAGTTCCAGCCAATGGACCTCCGGTTTAAACCCGGAGGTCCATTGGCTGAAACTTTGCTTGTGTTTTTTGCCCATATGTACAGAATTTGAAAGTGATACTTTGGGTGATACTCCACTCCGCAGGTGTTTTTTTAGTTAAAATCCACTCTCCACGTACTGTAACTCAAATTTCGCATTTCCCTCTCCAGTTTTGTTAGAAATTAGTCATGTTTTATTCTGCTTAAAATATCTTTACAGCTTTCCCAACCAAAATATTCATCATGCTACACAAATATATAAACTTAAATGTAAATGCTAAAATTGGCTCATGGCTTAAGAAAAGTTATGATATGTTAATCAAGACGGTTTTAAAGAGTGATGTTAATTGGTTTAGTTAGGTAATATTGTGACTTCTACTTAATATTCCTTATTGAATACGGTAAATATTCATCCCTACATAACAGTTATGTCTTTTAAGAAAATAATAACAGTTCTTGGTTAGTAACCAAGAACTGTTCCTTTTTTCTTAAAAGACAAAGCTCCTGCCCCTTTTTCAGAAAGGAAAAAGTCCAAAAGTTGAGCTTGACAATTGTTAGTCATTTTGCTAAGATATAATTTTGGATTGTTTTGAAAAAATAATTGTAAAAGGGCAATTTAAATTAAAAATCTTAAATCTGATTGTCTTGGTAAATCTTCTGAATAATTTACTTTATCTCATAGTGATTTTTATATCGAAGAAATTTAGGCTTGAGTCTAGTATCTTGATAGATGGTCAGAGAGAATCATTCATATTAAACATTGATTCTTTCTTTTAACCCTTTACCCAACGTAATGGCCAAAACCGACCAGTGCTTTTCACAAAATTCTCCATTCAATTTTTATTACCTTTTTATGTTTTGGGCACAAAAAATAAAAAAAATTAGTGCTTCAAGAATTTTATTTCCAAGTGTCTTCTTCTTTTCGTGTTAGGTAAAGGGTTAAACATTATTGATTCTTTATAAATTTTCGCTGGTTTGTGATTTAACTCTGACAATTTATTATCTTATCTAGAAGTACAATAAATAAATGACCAAAGAAATATTCTGATAAAATAAATACAAACTCTGAAAGAAGTAAATTTAGAAATTCTACATCCGTTATAGAGAGCCTATGTTGATTTAAGGAATGAGAATTGATTTAAAAATCAATGTTTCATGTCTTGGTAATCTATTTCAAGTATATTACAAACTTACCAATGAAAGATAATCAAATAAAATTAGTGTTGGTCAGATAAGTAGACAATATGGTTACATTGACACATAAAAGTTTCTGTTGCCAGCAGAGATCTAATGTGCAGAATCTGGATCACTAGGATCTCATCACATATCTCGATGTAACTGGATTGTTGCAAGGCTCATTGGTCAAATATAGAAAAGTGTCTCACCTGTTGTAATAAACAAGTAATGCTCAACAAAAAATAGTTTCTGGAAGGTTTTCAATTTTCCAATGCCTTGCAATTGCCAATCACTTTTTTTTTTAACCCTTTACCTAACATGAAAGGCAGATGACACATGCAAACAAAAATTTGTGAATAACTAATTTTTTTTATTTTTTACTTCAAAACACACAGCTTATGACCCCTCAATGAGCTCGTTGCAATGAGTGTCCAAAAGCTATGTGTTTGAGACAAAATAAAATGAAAAAAATAATGAAAATTGAATGGTGATTTTTTGTAAATAGCACTGACCAGTTTTCGACTTTAAAAATGGTCAAAAGGCTCTTTCTATTAATGAAGGATAAAATCATGTCTGTTGTGGTATTATGGGTAGTATTTCTTGTAAACATTTATGTAATGTAACAGCATATCCATCCAGCATGATTTACATAAATCGCCATACTAAGTTCTTCATTATTTCAGTTTTTGCCTCCAAAACAAAGCATATGACCCCTAATTGAAATGAGCTCATTAAACTTGTTTCATTGAGGAGGTTATAAGCTATGTTTTTGTGTAAAAACAGAAAAATTCAGTTATTGAAGAAAGGTTTTTTGCAAGTGATGTCTTTTAGTCATGTTAGGTAAAGGGTTAACTTCAAACAGCAATATATGCTGTGTAACTGTAAAGATTTTACTCTGTGATGTTGGTAGAGAAATATTTTGTACCTGTAGCATGTAATGAGGATGCAGTGGTTTTTTAATACTAACCTAACAGCTTACCCCATATATCATTGCATTACATGTACAGTTCCTGTAAAACCTATAAGATTGACACACCCCATAAACCACCCTTCATGGAGGGCTTCCCCAAGCTGAGCAGGTGAACTTTTCATGTGGCGTATTCACATTATTTTTCCAATTCATAAAACTGTTAAACTGGATATGTTGCTCAGTTATAGACCATCATTCAGTCTTCAAAAAAACTACTTGTCCCATCATCTATGATCAGTGAAAATCAGATATGCAAAGTGCTTTCACATCAATGGGCCATCAACTGAACAAGTAAATTTATTGACAATGAAATGTTAAAATCTTGTTTTCCTTTGTTCTGTCTATTTTACAAAAGTCTAAATTACAAGAACACATGCAGTCCTGAATGATGAAACCTTTATTCAGCATACTCACAACAATTGATAGTATAACTAACTTTTTGAGAGCACAATGGCTGGTTAGAGCATTGAAAGGCACTTCACCCCGATTGTCCACATGGGGACTCGATGACGCCGTGTACTAAGGCATACTGCACATAGATGGTGCGCATTTCTTCAACCAATCTAACCCTGCCTGTGCTGCAGTGCAGAGTTACGATGTTGGGGAGCTGGCAGCTGCTCATCGTTGGTCGGTGGTTCTCTCTAGATACTCCGGCCTCCTCCACTCGTAAAACTGTCACCGACATGATATGACCCTGGCTGTTAATGTGTCATTAAACTCTAATAAATAAATAAATAGAGCATTGAACTTGAAACCAAAATGTTGATGGTTTGATCATAATCAGGGGTAGCTGCATTGTTTTTTGGGGTAAAACATTTAATCCCGATTGCCCACATGGTGGTCCGATGGCTCTATGTACTAAGGTCTATTGTATATTGACAGTGCACTTGGTGGTCTGATGGCTCTACCATATGTGGAGAGTAGATTGTAACTAAATTACCCATGGAGTGGAGTTATCACCCAAGCTATAACTTTCAAATTTTGTACATATCGACAAAAAACACAAGCAATGTTTCAGCCAATGGACCTCTGGGTTTAACCCGGAGGTCCATTGGCTGAAACTTTGCTTGTGCTGGTTTTGCAACAAATTTGCAATTATTGCTTGGGTGGAATCTCCACTCTGTGGGTGATTTAGTGATAATACACTCTCCACGTACTGTTTGTACTTCAGGTCTATTGTATATTGATGGTGCACTTGGTGGTCTGATGGCTCTATGTACTAACATCTGTTGTATATTAACGGTGCACTTGGTGGTCTGATGGCTCTATGTACTAAGGTCTATTGTATATTGATGGTGCACTTGGTGGTCTGATGGCTGTATGTACTAAGGTCTATTGTATATTGACGGTGCACATGGTGGTCTGTTGACTCTATGTACTAAGGTCTATTGTATATTGATGGTGCACTTGGGGGTCTGATGGCTCTATGTACTAAGGTCTATTGTATATTGACGGTGCACTTGGTGGTCTGATTGCTCTATGTACTAAGGTCTATTGTATATTGACGGTGCACTTGGTGGTCTGATGGCTGTATGTACTAAGGTCTATTGTATATTGACGGTGCACTTGGTGGTCTGATGGCTCTATGTACTAAGGTCTATTGTATATTGACGGTGCACTTGGTGGTCTGATGACTCTATGTACTAAGGTCTATTGTATATTGACGGTGCACTTGGTGGTCTGATGACTCTATGTACTAAGGTCTATTGTATATTGACGGTGCACTTGGTGGTCTGATGACTCTATGTACTAAGGTCGATTGTATATTGACGGTGCACTTGGTGGTCTGATGACTCTATGTACTAAGGTCTATTGTATATTGACGGTGCACTTGGTGGTCTGATGACTCTATGTACTAAGGTCGATTGTATATTGGTGGTGCACTTGGTGGTCTGATGACTCTATGTACTAAGGTCTATTGTATATTGATGGTGCACTTGGTGGTCTAATGACTCTGTACTAAGGTCTATTGTATATTGACGGTGCACTTGGTGGTCTGATGGCTCTATGTACTAAGGTCTATTGTATATTGATGGTGCACTTGGTGGTCTGATGGCTCTATGTACTAAGGTCTATTGTATATTGACGATACACTTGGTGGTCTGATGGCTGTATGTACTAAGGTCTATTGTATTTTGACGATGCACATGGTGGTCTGATGACTCTATGTACTAAGGTCTATTGTATATTGATGGTGCACTTGGTGGTCTGATTGCTCTATGTACTAAGGTCTATTGTATATCGACGATGCACTTGGTGGTCTGATGGCTGTATGTACTAAGGTCTATTGTATATTGACGATGCACTTGCCTTCATCTGTTGATGACTCTGCTTATGCAGGGTTAGTTCATTGACGAGTTGGGCAGTTGCTTGCCACTACTCAGTGGCTCTATCTGGTACTCTGGCTTCCTCCACCTGTAAAACTGTCATTAAACCCAAATAAACAAACAAACATACTAACTTATCAGAATGCCTTTAAGTATTGAGTTAATTCATGCTGATGTTTCATTTGTAGAATGACATCTTTCAAATTACCCAGTGGCATCCTTGTCTGAACCTAGACAGTTAAGGCCTTAAGTCAATTTTTAGTGTTGCCTGATTTTCAAGATTCGCCACACCCAAAATGACATAAGGACCTTACCATCCATGTTTGAAAAAGTGCTCAACTTACTTTCCATTTCATTCTAAGTTCATTTGTGTGAGAGAGGGGGAGAGAGAAATTTGAATCGAAGAGGTTTCCAGGAGAAAAGAGTGATGAGGCAGATTTTCAATGATGAGAGAGGTACTTGAGAAACAAGAAATGTTTTTCTTACGGTGACAATACACTTGGAGAGAGACAAAAATATTAAAAGTATCTTTGAATTTACTTCTAAGATTGTGAAAAAAACGTTGTAGGGCCTAAAAAAGTTTAAAAAATCTGTTTCTCAGGTCCTCCCACATGGTCCTTTTGACTGCTGTATTCTCTTTTTTTAATAACCAATGTGAACTTTAAAAAATAAAAATTGATAAATTTGTCCCTTGAGTGTAACAATTTGTCTATTGAAGACAACAAGGCCTTCTTGCACTCAAAGGACAAAGTACACCACCAACCATGCTATTCTGTAGCTTATGAGGCCTAAAACATAAAACAAACCAAGAATTGAACTTTTAATGGCAAGAAGTAATTACAAAAATAAAAAATAAAATAAAAAACTGCCCAAACCGCCCGCCCGCCCACCCGCCCTCATCCAATTTTACAAAAAAATGACCTGAGAAACAGAAGATCTACTTTGTGGGGCCTAACCCAAGTTTTTCTGGAAGAGTGTTTTTTTCAGTTTGGACAAGTACTTTTTTATTCATGCACGAATCCATTGATTGATGATTTGAAAAGTTTTTCCTCTGTGTCTCCACCACTGATCTCAAAACAACTGGATCACTGGAAAGTTCATTGGTCACATATAGAAAAGTGTCTCAACCCCTGCCATCTTACAGGGTTTGGATGTTGATCAAACCAAACAATGCTGCACAAACAAACAAAATTCTTGAAGGTTTTTATTTTCCTGATGCCTCACAATTGAAGGTTGTTTTTCAAAGAATATACTGTGATGCATATGGAAAAAATGAAAAGGTTGATATGGTCATTTTTTGCAGCAATACGAATTGACTGTTTACATTATTATTGACAGGGGGTGCAATGGTGTCGTGGTAACCGGTTCTCGTCAGATCACCTAAGTTAAGTAACGTCAAGTGCGGTTAGTAGTGGATGGGTGACTATTTCAGCGACTGAATCATGCTCCTGCGTCCTTGGGCAAGGCACTTAACCCCGATTGCCTACATGGGCGCAAGATGATGCTGTGTACTTAGGCGTACTGCACATCGATGGTGCACTTGTCTTCAACCAATCTAACCCTGCCTGTGTTGCGGTGCAGAGTTCAGAGTTACGATGTTGGAGAGCTGACAGCTGCTCGTCTTTGCTCGGTGGTTCTCTCCAGGTACTCCAGCTTCTTCCACCTGTAAAATTGTCACTGCCATGATGTGACCCTGGCTGTTAATGTGTTGTTAAACACTAATAAATAAATAAATAAATAAATAAATAAATAAATAATTATTATTGATAAAAAGGGCCGAGATTGAAAAGTAGATGCTGTGTAAATAGTTTTTGTTCTTGGTAAACACAATGGCATTTAATGAAGTTAAAGCTATTATGCTGTGACTACAATCACAGCATAATAGCTTTCACATCATCAAATGTAATCGATGTGAGTGGCGACGTTTTTGTTGATGTTCCAGCAGTCAAGCTGCATAGATATTAGATCAGTGGGTTTTTCCTGCAGGTGCTGTACATGACATAAATATCTCTTATCATTCATCATAATCAACTCATAATTGTGAATGTCATAGTGAGGAATGTTTTAGATCTAGATCCATGATTCCATTTGTACCTTTTAGTAGATAGGAAAATAATGATACAACACATCCTATCCTAGTTTTCAGCTTGTTCTCACTTTACAACGATGTGTTTTTACAATATCTTTTCAACTCCAGTCATGACAGAACTCCAATCGTAGACACTATTTTACACATGTTTGTCTAAGAATTTAACAAATTGTATTTTGTTTGACAGTGCATTGTGCTCTGGCAAGCAGGCCACTATTAAATTCCCAGTTGCACAATGGGAAAATTTTGCTTCTCAAAAATTTGAAATATTGACATGAGTGTTCAGAGGCAGAGGGTTAATGGGAATGTTCGGATTTTCACAATTAATCTCAACTGATTAAATCAGTTATTCCAATCTTAACTATCTCAGCACAGGAAGCCACCACTATGAGGAGACTGACAAATGCTTTTTGCATGATAAAATATAACTGGGCGTCAATGGCCCAACGGAAGGCTGCTTGAAGTGGACCGCTAATTTATTACATCTGACAACAGCGTGTACCCATCCAGTGGCTTAGTAGTGATTTCTAGTCAAGTCTTGGCTGTCTGTTAAAGCAGCCAAAGCCTGACTAGAAACCACTGCCTATGTAATTTGTCTATTGTCAGCAGAACCTAGTCATGATGGCATTTTAAGGGCACCTGTTCTGAGGTCGTAAAAGTTGGAAATATGCCTTCAACAAGTAGAGTGCTAAATTACTTTTCAATGATCATTTGTAATGCGAGTATTTTTTTTCAAAGATATAACACAACCAGCAAAAGAAGCCTTAGTTTAGCAAGGTACTGCTCATAAATAATTGTTTTGTTGCAATTTATTGGAGAGTGCCAGTTGGCACTCTCCAATAAATTGCAATAAAATAATTTTATATTAATATTTTTCTTCTTTTGCTGGTCCGACAACAGATTAATGCAAACCGAGTGTAAAGCCTCTATAGTGGCTTTCAGCACTATTCAGTAAAGCCCTGACAGTGGCTTCTAGCACTCGACCAGTTATGGTTTAAAAGGTATTTGTATGTTCCAACTTTTGTCCAGTACTTTTTTGATAAAAAAACATGGATTTTAATACCTCCAAGTATCTTTTCAATATATGGAAAAAAAAGATAAACATAAAGTTCCTGTGTATTTACAATATATGCCTGTTAATTAATGCAGGTATCCCTGTTATTGCATGTAATCTTCTCAGGAACAAACCATTCTGAATACAGTCAATTTAATCTGTTCACTACAAACTGATTACAGAAGGACTTGATGTGAATAACTAACATATTAATATTTGGTGAAAACTGAATCTGCATATTTGTTGTCTGTTACCCCTTGAGGAAAGGACAATTGTCATGAATTCACATCCGACTGCAGCCTGTACACATCCAGTGGCCTAGCAGTGATTTCTAGTCAAGTCTTGGCTGCCTGTTAAGGGGGAGTCAGCCAAGACCTGACTAGAAACCACTGCCTCGGTAATTTGTCTATTGTCCTGAGGACCTCCTAATGATGGCATCTGAAGGGCACCTGTTCTGAGGTTGTAAAAGTCAGAAATTGGCCTTATGGGTTAAAGCTTTAGATGCAGAAAATGTCATAAAAATGTAATTGTTCAATTCCTTTACAACCACCTATTTCCTTCTGTATATCTAACATATAATATATCCTATAACTTTTGCAATTCAACATTTTTATTAACTCTTTCAACACGAGAGACCACTTTTCCGGTCCAGCAACATGATACGTCATAATTTAAGTAGGATGGCTTCTGAGTGAACGTGTGTGGTAGAACAAATAATATTTTCATCATGAAGCCTTCAGGCTGCACGATGAAAATATTAATTGTTCTACCCCCAAATAATGAATATGGACTCTTCCAATTTCTACCATTTTACTGGCATGGAAGATACCACCAGTGTTCAAAGGGTTAAACATAGATTATCTGTCTTTTTATGCTAGGCTGTGTTTTCTTAGAAAAAAACTGTTTCAGATTCTCTCTTTTATTGCCCAGAATATTATGTATGACCCCTGTTTGGAACAAGCTCCCCATCTCGCCTAATAAGCCAGGTATTTGAAAAAAAGTAAAAAATGTATTGTTGGGCATTTTAAAATTTGTTTCATTGTGTGTTGCTGAATGGTTAGAACACATTTCATTCTTCTGTGAATAAAAAATATCAGATTTATTCAATATAAATTCCACTGTCTCCATGTGGAAGGCTGCAGAGATGAAACAGTTGTTGGTCGTTGACTTTACATGATTCAAGTACACATTTGTTATGTTACTAGATGTTAACAAATGCATGGCATGAGTTTATATTGAAATAACCCATGTTTCAAATTCTTGATTTTGCAATGTCAAGTACAGGAATGTGTTTACTGATGAAAACCAGTAGTTCAATCATACAGCTCAAACAGAAGATTAGTCTTTTTCTGTGGTGAAAGTCTTTCATCCATATTTTCATGAAAGCAACCTTCAGTCTTCTTAACCCTTTACCCAATGCAGACGATATCAAAATTTATTATTTTAAATATCATTTTTTCAAATTTTTCAAAAAATTTCAACAAAACCATATCATGTGACCTCTTGCGATGAGCTTGTTCCAACGAGGGGTCAAATGATATGATTTTATTGAAATATTTCGAAAAATAATATTTTTTCAACTGCTGAATTTGCATATTACATGGGCAGATGTGGCCGATTCGTTGGGTCAAGGGTTAAAATCAATAAAAATTTTGCTAATGCTGACAACTGGAAATTTAAGTGCATGTATTATAAAACTAATGTGGCAGGAATTGTTAGAATTAAGGTAAATTATCTCCCAATTAGAAATGGTTATGTATTGATTGGTCCAATTTTTTTCTTATCTTCTAATTCAGTATATCAATAATTACTGTTGATTAAAATATTGTAAATTATCTCTTATAGTCTTTGATACAGAGATGGAAGACAGGGACCTTCAAATCTAAAACTTAGGGTTGAATCTAATCCTGAATCAAATCAGACACGGGATTTCGAATTGAACCAAATGCCTCTTCAAATTATAAATATTGCACCTTTCTTATAAACATGAAGACTGCCAGTCTCCACTCAAGTATTGTATTTAACTGGTAGAGTGATAAATTATTTTTGACCATCAAATCTTGTACACATATTTTTGCCTGGGAGAGTGCCTATGGGCACTCTCCCATAAATTGTAACAAGACAAACCCTTACAGATTAAATAATATCACTTCACAGATAATACAAAGCACATGCACTAAATATGAGCCCTCAAGCTGTGGTACCTGTACTTCAGAATAAAGCCCAAATATGGGCTTCCAGCACTCTACCAGTTAAAGGCAATCCATCTGCTTGGGAAAGTCAATCCAAGAAGCACAGTATTCCAGAACCGAATCAAAGTAATTTCAGCAGGGGAAACCTCTTCAGCTCGTTTTCCGTCATCAGGTCTCCTGCACAGGAGACCTGATGATGGAAGAAGAGTTCAAGATGAGACAGTTGGTATGATTTTGAGAACATATCAGTGATTTGACATGATAGAATCAGCATGACTCAAATCAAATCAATCATCGGAAAGATATTGAATTGAATTTTGAAGCTTAACAGGGCTTTCATGGAAGTTTAAGTAAAAAATAACTGAACAACTAGTTGAAAAATGCCTGAATCTTGGTTGGGATAAAAATTAAGTCCATAAAAATTGGCAATTTAGGTGTAAAAAAGTTAAAATATGTTTCCCAGGTCCTTTTGGCTGCTGCAAGCTCTCTTTTTATAACTAATGCAAACTTAAAAAAAAAAAAAAATTAAATGATTTAGGCCACACAAAGTAGATGTTTTTTTCTCAGGCCAAGTTTTATAAAATTGCATGCAGGCGGATGGTTTTTTATTTTATATTTTATTTTTGTAATTATTTCTTTGCCATCAAAAGTTCATATTCTTGGTTTATTTTATGTTTTAGGCCTCATAATTTACAGAATAGCAAGGGTGGTGGTGTATTTCGTCCCTTGGGTGCAACAAGGCTTTGCAATGCTAAAGCATTGCAAAGCCTTGTTGCACTCAAGGGACAAATTTATCAATTTTCTTAACTTGTGTAAAATATCAGACAAAAAACATTTAATTTTTATTTTTTCAAGTTTGCATTGGTCATAAAAAGAGAGCATGCGGCAGCTAAAAGGACCATGCGGGAGGGCCTGAGAAACAGATTTTTAATTTTATTAAGCCTTATGTCTGATATTTTACCCAAGCTAATAAATTGATAAATTTGTCCAGCATTGCAAAGCCTTATTGCACTCAATGGACGAAATACACCACTCATGCTACTCTGTAGATTATGAGGCCTAAAACAAACCAAGAACATGAACTTTTGATGGCAAAGAAATAATTACAAAAATAAAAATAAAATAAAAAAACTACTCGATCACATGCAATTTTACAAAAAAATGGCCTGAGATTCCAAAGATCTACTTTGTGTGGCCTCAGAGAAAATATTTGAATGTGGTGACATTTTTTCTCAGAAAAATAGACATTGAATTAGATTATGATTCAGGTTATGATGGGATAAATTATGACTACCTCGAATTACTTGATAGTGCCTAAATTACACATACTAAAATGTTTTTAGGCCTAAAAAGTTAAAAATCTGTTTATCTGGCCCTCCCAAATGGTCCTTTTGGCTGCCTCATTCTCTTTTTTATAACCAATGCAAACTTAAAAAAAAAAAAAATTAAATGGTTTATGTCTGATATTTTCCCCAAGTTAATAAAAATAATAAATTTGTCTATTGAGGACAACAAGGCTAAAGCATTGCAAAGCCTTATTGCACTCAAAGGACGAAATGCACCTCCATCCATGTTATTCTGTAGATTATGAAGCCTAAAACATAAAACAAACCAAGAACATGAACATTTGATGGCAAAGAAATAATTACAAAAATAAAAAAATAAAATAAAAAAAACAACTGCCCCCACATGCAATTTTTAAAAAAATGGCCTGATAAACAGAAAATCTACTTTGTGGGGCCTTAATATATGGATTATTGTTCAACAGTTATTAATACAATCAGAAGTGAAAGACTAATAAGTACTTTTGATTGTACTTTTATATTATATATTAATCAGTTGTGATATCAAAAATACTACCTTGTTCGTCACAATACAGTAAAACTTGTCTTGAGAGACCACCTGTCTTGAGAGACCACATCTGCCAGGCACCGATTGGTTTTACTCTATAATGGACCTGCTATGGGAGACCACCTGTCTTGAGAGACCACTGTAACCTGGTACCAACTTGTATTTTTATGCCATAATTGACCTGTCTTGAGAGACCGCCCCTTTGAAGACTGAAACCATGACAAAAACTTCTTACCTTTTCTGGAATTGGAAAATCCATGGTGTTATACTAACACAATTTAAAGTATTAAAACCTCTTAATTGGGTTTCAATTGCTAACTCATTAAAGATTGAGATGTTTTTATAAGACCCCTGTGAAAAGATTAGGATTATTGCTGAATAAACAATTTCATACATAAATGTGACAGGAATAAAAATAAATTTGTGTTGAAAATCTTTTTGTAACAAATTGAAATGGACTGTTATAAAAATTATAAAAATAAATTAGTGTTGAAAATCTTCAATGAAGATTTTCAACACTAATTTATTTTTATAATTTTTATAACAGTCCATTTCAATTTGTTACAAAAACTTCATAAAAAAGAACAACTACAAAGTAATTACAAAAATCCATTCTTCTCTACTTCTGAATTTTGTGGTTGGTTATTCACTGACTTGAGAAAACCTGAAACCTGTTATGAGAGACCACCTGTCTTGAGAGACCACTTTTGTGTGGCCCAAAGGGTGGTCTCTCAAGACAGGTTCTACTGTATATTTTACAATGTCTTATGTTTTATAAATCATAGTTTTTAACTTTCTCACTGTGGTATTCATCCTCATACCATCAACATCATTGTCACTTTTATAACATAGATTCTGCGGTATTCATCCTCATACCATCAACATCATTGTCACTTTTATAACATAGATTCTGCTTGAACTATTTTATAATGTCACTGTTGTGTTTGCTGTGGATTAGGCTGATGGAAGATTCAGCAGTTCATTGTGTGGCCTGTGTTAGACGATTCAGTTCCATTTCCTTTATGCTTATCATGCCTTCTGTCCTCTGTGCAAACTATACATAAAATACAGTTACACTATTAATTCTCTGTTGACTCCCCATGGGAACCCTCGCAATCGAAGTAGTGGTAAACAAGCTCTGTTTTACTGGTCAACTAGGACCCAGTCACCAATGCTTGGGTTGGAAGTCCTCTAAAATGGGCAACATGGGTATAAACAATTGACTAAACTTGACTTTATCTACATATTGCGGTCATGATTTGCCATTATGCAGAAATATGTGACCGTTAACACCAATAAATAAATACTTCTCTGTTGACATTTTTTTGCCGCAGAGCATTTTGATCCTTCATTCACTGTCTGTATTTCACAAAATGTAAGCACTTTTTCAAAACATATTTTTAAGAGCTCAGGTTTATAAGCCTAAAAGCTCATTTTCAACTGAAGTTTGAAAAGATTTGTGGGGGGGGGGACAATTCTAATTGTTTTGATTGTAAATTCTTTGGCTACTATGATGATCTGTTGCAGAACCAGGCCAGTTCTGGTACGAGTTAGAAATAAAAGCAACCTCAGAAAAAGGTTAACTTAAGTATTCTCATCACGATTTGGAAAACTAAAGTTGACCAATATTGAGGGTAATATGAGCAAACTTTCACGCTATTTATAAAACATTTAGTAATGAAAGAGAAGGAAAAATCACCACATTTTTAGGCATATTCAGATGACATCTTAACTGGTTGAGTGCTAAATTATTTTTCAAATGTGATATGAAACATGGGTAATTTTTAGTCGAGTTGTGACAAAGTCAAAGTCGACTAAAAGTTTGATGAATGGCGGTTGGACAGACGGGCAGGCGGGCGTAAACAATTGGTTACCGGACGATAACTTGATAATAGTTCGACCCACGTTCTTGAAACTTCATAGGTAGGTTGGCCTCGGTGAAAGGAAGAACCCCATTTATTTTGGACTCACTAGGTCAAAGGTCAAGGTCACAGTGACCTTGAACATACTAAATCATAAATAATTGGTTTCCGGATGATAACTTGACTATCGTTGAACCCACATTCATGAAACTTCGTATGTACGTTGGAATTCATGAGAGGAAGAACTCTATTTATTTTGGATTCACTAGGTCAAAGGTCAAGGCCACTGTGACCCTGAACATACTAAATCAAAACATTTGGTTTCTGGATGATAACTTGATAATAGTTCGCATCACGTTAATGAAACTTCATAGGTAGGTTGGCATCAGAGAGAGGAAGAGCCCTATTTATTTTGGACTTGCTACGTGGAAGGTCAAGGTCACAGTGACCTTCAACATAGTAAATCCGTAAACAATTGGTATTTTTATACTGTAACCAATGACCCAGACTTAGCTGGTGCTAACTCTAAAATATGCAGGGCCAAACACAAGTTTTGCCCCCCAAATCCCCAAAATTCACATCCAGAATAAAAAAAACTGATGTCCTATATGGTCCTCCATACTTTTGCCTACTGCGCATGTGCAGTGTCAAGGAAGTACCGAAATTGGCGCCAAGCCTCATTCTTTGTTTGGCCCTTCTGTCAGTAACATCTCTCTGACTTCTGTGCTTGTAAATCTCAGTTAAAATGATGCCAGACACAAAGTAATGATGGATATGGTGGATCCAAGGTTCCATTAAGAGGATGAGAGGAAGAAACAGTGGTTGGATGTGTTCAGGGCTGTAACTTATAATTTTTGTTATAAATTATTTCATGTTCCCTAATTTCGGGACAGGGGCTGGATGTTTTCATTCTTGCTATGAAAATTCCACTGTTTGTTAAGTGTTTCCTCCCTCTCCTTCCTTGAAACCCCCCTAGTTAAGCTCCCATGCTTTTTGAACCTTTTTTAAAAAATTTTTAAGGAAAATTTCTTGGGAGTTTAACTTGGTAGCAGAATGTTTATTCTGTTTGTCCCCATGGTTGCATCCTCACCCTTGGGGTGTTTAGGCGTATTTGGTCTTGCATCTATAGTTATTTAAGAATCTGTTACTGACTTCGGGCTGTGTTGTATTTGTGCCTGGAGTATTGTTTTGTTTCCGGTTGTTATAGTTTTTTGTTTACATTGACAATGGTTACTTTCTGTCAGTAATTCCTTGTCTTCTGTAATTTTAGGTTTGTAATTAGATACATTATTATACTCTGGAAGTGTAACATTAATTTTCTAGTTTAAAGAAAAATTTAGGCTTTTTTGGGATCCATTTGGGCTCATCGTTCCCTTTGGCTCATGTCAAAATTTTTCGAAATTTTTTTTTTTATGAATTATTTTTGGAAATTTTGTTTAATGGATGGTGTTATTATGTATCTTTGTATTATTATAAGGGTTAGTGCGAGTACTACGGCTTGAATATTTCTGATAAAATGAAAGAATATTGTTCAAATTGTAAATCGAGGAAGTCTTCCTCAGATTCTCATGATCATTGTGTTTGCTGTAGTCATTGTACAATGTACTCGTACTAACTCTTGTTCTGTTTGTGCCAATTGGGATGACAAACTTTGGAGACGTATGTCACGGTACATTGTTAGTGGTGAGAGATCAATGCCTGTTCTCTCACCACGAGGTCACTCTAGTTTTTCAGTTTCTTTTTCAGAGGAACAAGAACATGGTGATGTTTCCATGATATCGTCTGGAAGTGTGCTGCCGTCGTCGCAAATTAACGAAGAGCTAACGGCAAAAGTGGTCAATGAAATCAGACAAGGCCCTAGATCTCAGAATATGGGATTTACGTCCTTGTCGCTAGCTAGCTCAACCGGTCAATCTATCATGCAGAATATGGGTGGTGTGACGCCGGGTATGTCCGTAGCGGTCCAGGAAAGGAAAAAAGGGTGTTGCGAGCACTATAATCTCAGATCACGCACACCCTGCGACGACGGAACAGAGGAAGCCAATCAGTTTGACGGTCGGCTCGTCCAGGTCCTCCCGGCAAGGTCCCTCTCTCTTACAACAACATCTGTGGCCAGAGGTTGTTGTTCATAACGTTCGTCAGTAGGAGCATACATCCACACCTCCTGTCCGGGACGCTCCGTTGTATAGGCTACCGGGGTCGGCTAGTCTATCGGCTTCTTCTTCATCGCATCAGCACACACGACCACACCTTGGCTATGTGACCACAGAGATCCAGCCTGCATCGCCGACGAAGGATTCGATGTCGTCAAGGTCACTCCATCCAATAGCTAGCTAGGGACACAAGGCCTCATCAGTTGGGATGTTCGCATAAAAGGATTATGTCGGACATGCCGTCCCAGGAGCTACCAGCAGCTAAACATCAGAGACCCGCAGCTCCCCAGGCCTCTGTGTCAGACTTGCTGTCTCAAATTGCACAGCTTATCGCAGTATCCCAGCAACCTCAGGAACATCCTACAACAGTTTCTGATCAGGAACTGTTGGATGAAGCTGGGTCGGTTCGTTCCTCTGCACGGTCACACAGGGACGACTGAGATTCTCATCTGATCCAGTCGGATGGTGAAGGGGAAATTACAGAGCTGGATTTTTCAACAACATAAGGTGGCGATAGAGTTTATCCATCAATACCTTCCTAACATTGTTCCGTCGGATCAGATTGCTGCGACCAAAGATTAGAGACTTATAGCATCATTGGATTCTGACTTTTTTGACTGGGTTAAGGAGGATGTTCCTGATTACCCGGTACAGTCCAGCAATGTATCTCGGACGTTTGACTTGCTTAATGACGCTATATTCAATTTAGCCTCGGGTTCGAGGAAATACAGTTTCTTGTCTTCACGTGCTCTGGATCTGCCGTTTATCAATAGTAGAAATAAATTTACAACGGCAGGTCCGGGCATCTCGACAGTTCCTCTGCATTCAGACGGCCATGCTGGGGACTTGGATTTGTCTCTTCCTGCGTCTTTTAATATTCACTCTAGTACTATGGAGACTACAATTTCTTCTAATAGAGCGAACCTAGACGCCTTGTCATATGCAGATCACCTTACTAGAGCGTTAGCAGAAGGTCTCTCTGGGAAAGAATTCGTGGATGTACGTACCTCTTTAAGAGTTCTTTCCAGGGTTATAGCTTATTCCACGTACAACTCTGCCCTATCAGTGGCTAATTTAGAGTTGGTTAGACGTGATGCAGCCCTGGCTTCATCCACTATGGTGGATTCTAAGGTGAAAAACCCTCTTCGAGTCGCTCCAATTTCCGGTGACCTTCTATTTGATGGTAAGCTTTCTTTAATCTATGATCAGATTACTAAGAAAGCTTCGGAAACTTTGCTTTTAAAGTCGGTTTCTAAAAAACCATGACTCAGCAGAAAAGAGTAAGGCACGAGCTTCTACTTCAAGTTCGTCCAAGGGAAGCTCCTCTAAAGGATATAAGAAATCCACAGGCTCTTACTCTAGAGACAGTCAGAGTAGGAACTCAGGTAGGGGACGTGGTTCTGGCCGAGACAACCAGTCAAACGTCCCAAGGTCAGCAGGTCGAGGCGCTGCACATGGATGACATAGTTTCTCTTCTCGTAGGCCTCGCAGGTCCAGGAGGTGATGGTTAGGACCTCTATTGCGGTCCAGTGGGCGGAAGGCTGACAAAATGTTTGACCAATTGGTTGTCAATTACAGATGACCAATGGGTAAGAGGAGTTATCTCGGAAGGCCTAAGGCTATCTTTCCGAGAAAAACCTTCATTAACATGAAGTCTAGGTTGGACTCAGCTTCTGTCAAATCTTCAAAAAAGAGATTCTCTTCTATCAGAGGTGCAATCTCTTTTGGAGAAGAATGCAATAGAGGTCATGAAAAACCAGGAATCCCTAGGTTTTTACAGTCAACTGTTCTTGGTACCGAAGCCAGACGGCTCGTTCCGTCCAGTTATAGACTTGAGCTGGATAAACAAACTGATCGTGGCTCCAAAGTTCTATATGAGAACCATTCGATCAGTAAGGGCGAGCAATCGGGTGGACAGTTATGCATCAAGCATAGACCTAAAGGACGCGTACTTTCATGTCATGGTAAATCCGGCATTCAGAAAGTACCTACGGTTCGCCGTCCTATGGGTCATTTATCAGTTCCGAGCGATGTGCTTCGGACTCAATCAGGCACCCTGGGCATTCACTCGAATAATGAACTCGGTAATGGCATATTTCCCAGCTCATTTGTCTGCGGTAACTTTGGCCTACTTGGATGACATTCTTCAGAGTTACGGCAACAAGACGGTTCTTCAGAACGATGTTTAGAGTCTGCTTCAATTGCTTCGACGTCTAGGTTTCATTGTAAATGAAAAAAAGTCAGATCTAGCTCCGTCCAAGTCATTCATTCACTTGGGAATGAGCTTCGAGACTCACAACAATCTAGTTCATCTTCCGTTACCCAGAGCGAAGTTAGTCAGTTGTTATGCTTGCTTTTGTCTACACTCAGACGTAGTAACAGCGAGAGAGTTCATGCGACTGATGGGGTTGTGCGGAGCGGCAGCGGATCTAATTCGGATGGTGCGCTTGCGTACACGTCCACTCCAGATATTTTTTACTCAAACTTGGGCATTGAGCCCAACAGACTCGAAGTGCCAGGGTCTTTGGGACCCGGAGTTCCTGAACAAGCATATAAACATCAAAGAAATGATGTCAATGTGGCTAGCTATGTCATTGGATGAACATTATTCACAATTCCCATGTTCAGATATTGTCGGACAATTCGACGGTAGTAGCGTACATTCAGAACCAAGAAGGCACTCATTCGATTCCATTATTCGATCTAACGGAACAAATTCTTCTGTATGTTTTAGAACATCACGTTCTTCTTTCTGTCCGGCATATACCAGGTCGTCAGAACGTTCTAGCAAACTCGCTCTCTCGGAAAGGTCGCATGTTGCCATCGGAATGAACTCTCAACAAGCGAGTATTCAATCAGATTTGCTACCAGTGGGATCGACCAATGGTAGACTTGTTCATGACACACCTCAACAATCAGCTGCAGACGTATGTGTCGCCATGCCCAGATCCTCGAGCATTTGCAGTAGATGCTCTCTCAATTTCTTGGGACGGAATGATAGGTTATGCATATCCTCTAACTCCGTTGATTCAACAGATGTTGCTAAAGATCAAACAATCGCACTGCAAGATACTGTTGGTAGCATCTCTGTCGTCCCAGAAACCATGGATAAATCTAGTCTGTTATGGGACGTTCCTCAGAAACTTCCTCCACGGGAGGACCTTCTCTTTCAGGAGAAATCTCGCACACTGCATCGCAACCCACAAGATCGCAACCTTCACATATTTCCGTTGTGCGGTCCTTCTTGCACGGGAAGTGCTTTACAGGACGAGCAGTGGACGCAATTTCTAACTGTAGGAGGACCTCCTCTTCGCTAAACTATGCGGCAAAGTGGAAGGTTTTCTCCCATTGGTGTAAGGATCAGTCGACAGATGTTTATGATCCTTCCATTCCAGACATTGCAAATTTTCTGGTCTACTTGTTTGATGTTGTCAAACTGCGGCCAGTCACTATTAAGGGTTATAGGTCTATGCTATCGGACACTTATGCTCATCATGATAGCTTAGAAATTGGATCGAATATCTCTTTATCTAAGTTAGTGAAAAACTTTTCGATAAATATGCCTAGAACCCTTAGGTTAATTCCTAAATGGAATTTGGCTTGGGTTCTTTTGAAACTTAAGGAAGCTCCATTTGAACCTTTGAACACTGTAGACTTCAAGTTTTTGTCATATAAAACAGCTTTTCTCTTAGCCTTTGCTTCCACAAGAAGAGTCAGTGAGCTTCATGCTTTGTCTATTGATGATTCTCATTATCGTAGTATTGGTAATACTATTATTTTAACTACTAATGTGGGATTTTTGGCCAAGAATCAGGCTCCTAATAAGTATACTAAGCCTATTATCATTAAGGCTCTTCCATCCTGAGATAGTTGTAGACCTTTGCTGTGTCCAGTTAGAGCTATGCGTATTTATAAACGCAGATCGGAGTTTATCAGAAAGGGACGAAAACGCTTCTTTCTGTCTTTAAATTCCCAATAGAAGGGACATTTCGGTTCTTTCTATGGCAGATGGATTCAATTAGCTATTCGTACTGCTTATGAGAGTTTATCTTCCAATCAGCAGTCGGTGCTTAAGATTTCAGCGCATAAAGTTAGAGCGCTGTCTACATCTTGGGCTAATTCTAACTGTATTGCTATTACAGATCTTATGAAGGACACAGCCTTCTACCTTCACTAACTTTTATCTTAGAAATATAGAGTCTATTTCCGGCGACCTTAGATGTTTAGGTCCGTTATCTGTTGCTCAGAATGTCGTCCACTAAACAGTTTTTTTGTTTCAGCTGCTCTCTTCGTTCTGTGGTGATGTGACTCAGAGCAATGGCAGGGGGGAGGGGGGGTTGGTGTTCCCTTATATCACCGGCTTTATAGTGAAAAGCAAGGGAATACCTCCTCCTGAGTCAGTAATTCCGAGTCGGTGCTGGGATGGTTTTAAAGTGTAAAGCTAATGTCTATCTTATTTATGTAATATTTTTAAAGTGTAGCTCGGTGTGAAGTATTTGTATATGTCACGTGTCATACAAGCGTTAATATACAATCCTCGGACACTTTTAAATGAGTATAAAGAGTCTCATTCTCTGGACTATCTTTATTTATTGGCTTTCCTTTAAGGAATTGGTATAATGGGTTATACTGGATATTAATAGAGATCATTGATGTTATTATGCTCAATTATTGATTGGTGTTGTGTCTTTTTTATTTTTAATAAACAAGAAAGACATGTAAATCCTTTCTCTCCTTTTCTCCTTGAGGGGATGTTTCTTTATACATAATTGAGCCTATTGGATTTTCCTTTTTGTCCTAGGCCCTCCAGCCTTTTTTCTATTCAGCTAAGTCTGGGTCATTGGTTACAGTATAAAAATATGAAAAAATTTAAAGTAATTTATATATTTTTTATACTTACCAATGACTCAGACAGGGATTGCCCTCCCATGAGTTGGGAACTCATACCTCCCCGCTGATTATATAACATTTAGCAGGCACTGGTTGTAAGAATGAGGCTTGGCACCAATTTCGGTACTGCCTTGACACTGCGCATGCGCAGTAGGCAAAAGTATGGACGACCATATAGGACATCAGTTTTTTGATTTTGGATGCAAATTTGGGGGATTTGGGGGACAAAATTTGTGTTTGGCCCTGAATACTTTAGAGTTAGCACCAGCTAAGTCTGGGTCATTGGTAAGTATAAAAAATATATAAATTACTTTAATTTTTTTCATCTATGGATGATAACTTAATAGTGGTTTGACCCACATTCATGAAACTTCATAGGTAGGTTGGCCTAGGTGAGTGGAAGACCACTATTTATTTTGGATTCACTAGGTCAAAGGTCAAGGTCGCTTTGACCTTGAACATAATAAATCATAAACAATTGGTCTCCAGATGATAATTTGATAATGGTTCCACCCCAGTTCATGAAACTTCATAGGTAGGTTGACATTGGTGCAAGAAAGAGCCCTATTTATTTTGGAATCACTAGGTCAAAGGTCAAGGTCACAGTGACCCTTCGCACGGTAAATTGTAAACAACTGGTTTCCGGACGATATGTTGAGTTGATAATGATTGAACCCACTTCTGTGCTGTCACAACTCGACATTGAATCGGTGATCCTACCGGCATTTTTTTTTTTTTTAAAGATTCCCTGCTACCAGCATGAAATGTCTTATATTTACCTAGATTTTCTTCATAAATAATTGTTTTGTTACAATTTATTGCAAAGTGCCAACAGGCACTCTCCAATAAATTGCAACCAAACAATTTTATATAAAACATTTTTTGTCTGCTATCAAACCTCAAGCTAATACATACAGAGCAAATCCACTAAAGTGGCTTCCAGCTCTTCAATAAAGCCACGATAGTGGCTTCTAGCACTCAACCAGTTAAACTTGAAAAAAAATTTTTTGAATTACTAAAACGTTTCATTTCATTGCCTCAAAAACATAGTTTGTGATCCATCATTTGAATGAGCTCGTACCGCTGAGTGAAGGTTATGTGTAGAAGTCCAAAATTGGGAAAAAAATATAAAATTTGAAAGACATTTTTTGTTAATTGCACTAGCCAATTGTGTCATTACATTAGATAGTGGGTTAATTTGATAAATATAGAAAATTCTCAAGGTTGACCAATCTTGCTTTGCAGTTCACATCTGTATCTCTTCCCTTGCTACTATGCACATCTTGCCATGGGGTAATTGTTGGATATCTTTTCTATTATCCAGTTTATGTATGTCATTATTCAATTACAATTGTAAATATTTTCATCTCTAACGTTTCATGCTCAGAGAATGCTCAGTTCTGTTTTTCCATATGTAGTGGGCTCGGTTATCATGCTTACCTTCCTGCTTTCTTTGTTTAAAGCATGGTTTTCATATTATTCCTTATTTAAGGTTGAGATTAAACTTTTAATACAATAGAATCCTCTTAATTGAATATCCATTTTGCCAGTGAAAATTATTCATTTAACAGGAGTATACAATTAACAGGGTTTTGGTCAGTTTCCTGTGTTCTGGAGGTAAATTGAGCATTTATTCTATTATATCTTGTTTGACAGAGCTCATAGAACAAGATATAATAGAATAAATACCTGTATTGGATGTAGTGAGGCCAAAAAGGTTGATAAATAAGGGGAATTTGGTGCGTGTCACAGTAACTTTTTTGCCATATTACAAAAATTTATATACAATTAACACGAGTTTACTCTACAACCCATATGCAATTAACAGATCAAATTTGTACTGAAGGTATGGTAAATGGTTTTGTGTTTGAAAATTATATTCAATTAACAGGGATATACAATTAAGAGATATCCAATTAAGTGGGCTCCACTGTATTGATTGTTCTGGTGTCAAGGCCCTAATCAGGCATCAGTCAGAACACCCTAGTGCAGAGTTAACATTTTGATGAGAATCCGAGAATCAATTTGCACAAAGATTCGTGCAACAAAACCACAAGAATCCATGTAGATTCTCACTACCCCTCTGCTAGGATTGATGTGAAAATAATTGACTGAGTTTTTACTCTTTATCTATCACAGCGACAGCTAATTAACCAATACAAGGCTAACATAACCTGAAATATCCCGACTCAATGTCATTAAAATTGTACAAATATGGCTGTCATTGGAACCGGCTGAATGAGCCGGTTCCATTGACATCCATATTCGTAAGGTTATATTGGTAAATATTGTAAATTTTTCAAAACATTATCAAATTCAGTTTATGTTTTTAAAAATTAAAAAGCTGTGTTGGGTCAAGGGTCTACATGTGTTATCAGTATACAGCAGGGGTTCTACAAGGGTGGCCTCATGGGATCCTGGGACACTAATAGCAGGTATGAATACTTGCAACCATTTTCACGAGAATCCAAGTTCCTTTCACCGACCTGATCAATATTTGTTATGTGAAATATGGTTAAAAAGTCTCAAGAACTCTTCTCAGCAGTAATGTGTCACTTAATATTCAGTTTTAGCAGTTTAAGTACCAAAGCCAATTTAATTCACCTAGAAGATCCCAAATAATTCCTGTAGATTTGTTCATTCAAATGATATGTTGTGGGGTATATCAAAAGATACCTAAGGGCCCTTTCCAACAGTAAAATTGCATTGATGTGATATTTTCCCCAGACATTCTGCAAGAGGAGTATAGAAATGAGTTTTGTTCATGTGTCAGTTCATCTGTGCATACACATTTTCAGTACCGTCATGATGTAATCAACTCCAACTACAGTTTTAAATGTAAGGATTTGAAAATTTTGGACATTGTTACTTAAATATTGAAGATGTACATACATGACAGAAAAAAGTTGTTTTTACCAAATTATTGCCCTTAACCAATTTGGAAAATTTTGAATGGATAGGTGTATTAGGTGTCTTCATAATGTAATGTAAATCAATTATAGACTTTTGGTGCCTTCGTGGTGTAAAAGGTTCCTGCTACAGTTTGTAAGATAGATAATTAAAATGTTAGAGAATGGTTACACACACATGAAGACATGTCACATGTATACAGAAGACGAAAGCAATAATTTTTGACTGATTTAATGCACGTTATTGATTTAATACTCCAAATCTGCACCCCTCGTTGGCACATACACTGTATTTGGCCCATAATCTTTTATTTCTATTCTGAAATCACAACCTTTCATTTTTATTCTGAAATACAGTTCAGTAATTGAGAAAAAAGGGAAAGATTTTAGCTCTTGTAGAACTGTTTAAAATGAATAGCCACTTTGCCAAAAACAATTCTCAGTTGAAAGGGTTATTTATTTGACTTTTGTTAATTTTCCTGTCTCTTGTTTTCCAAAGCTCTGTCAAGCAAACTTTAATATATTAAATACTTATAGTGGAGGTACTGAAACCTAATAGAACCAGGGCTCAATTTAATCAGAAAATGTTGAATAGTAATTTTCTATTCTTTTGGGAAACTTGATTAGCTGTTGATGAAAATTAACTTAGGACAGATATTTATTGAATAGCAAAATTTTGGAATTGAATTGCAAAATGTTATGCTAATCCAGTTAAATCGAGCCCTGAAAGAACATGGGGAATTCAGTGATTATCACAGTAATTCTTCGATAGATCATAGGATGTTTTATTCATATAACAGGAGTTTACTCTTAACCTACAGGTATATGCAATTAACAGATCAAATTTGTATTGAGGCTATGGTAAATAGTGGTGTTTGGAAGTTATATGCAATTAACATGTCTATTCAGTTAAGTCATATCTGATTATGTAGGTTCCATTGTTTAACTCATAAAGGTCCATTTCCAATTTTTGCGTCCTCAGAACTGGTACCCATAATATGCAATCTTGAGAACATGTCAGAAAGAGACATATTACCTTGGCAGTGGTTTCTAGTCAAATCTTGGCTTCCAAAATTGGCAGCCAAGACTTGACTGGAAGTCACTATTTAGCTACTGACAATGTACAGGTGGTGTTCTAGTGTTCCTGTTCTGAGGATGTAAAAGTTAGAAATGGGCCTTTAAGGGTTAAGAGTTTTGACTTTTTCAAAATGTTTGCCTTTACAATCTGCTGATGTCAGTGACATCACATGAGCCTTTTTAGAGGCAGACATGATGCAGATTTGGAAAAGTTGAGTCTCTCATGTTCTGGCGAGGCAGAATTGATGATGAGTAAACTTCTGCAGTATTGAGGAACTATTTGTCAGATAATTTGTGGTACTCTTATAATAAAATCATACCTTGCACTGAATTAGTCACATATTGCTACTAAATATATCGTTTGCATGTAAATACATGAACCAAAACATCAGTGTTTTTAATAATGCTCAGCAAGGTGCAGTAATACTTCATAATCAGGATCCATTATTTCAGATGCTTGCATGATACATACTAATAAATAATTAAATGGAAAAATGTGCATGGTACAAAGAGAAATGCTAACCATCCTTTTATTTTGCTGCATGCCTTTAAGATTTAAAAGCATATCAAAATCAACTCATTTAGAAACATCATTATTAAATCACTTGACGAATTATCATTATCCAAAGAGTGCTACAAGTCAGGCTGAATATTCTTCTAATTGTTTTTCTTGCAATTTAACCATAGGCATTCCATCACACAGCTTCTTAAAATATTCATTTTGACTCATTGACATGTTAAAGTGGCTGCAGGTACTGGAATAAACATTTAGTGGTGTATCTCTGAAAAAAAATTCAAATACACATAGGATTTTAATAGATTATTTGAAGAAAAACTTGAGTGTAAATGACTTGTCCTTCCATGCTATAGGCCACTTTGGCTTGTAATATGAAAGTAAAACTGATTTACACAGTATAATTGTACTTTTTACTTGTTCTGCTTATTATATTTTTGGAATATTACAAACATTTCCAGACTGGACATTTCCACTGAGGCTATTACAATGTAATTGGGAAAATTGTCATTTCCCCAACATGGATAATTCCCCACCAGACATTTTCTCACTACAGATAATTCCTCACCCTGACATTTCACCACCTGGCTCTAGTGGACTCTTCCTCACCATGACTGTAATAGTATAGGGAAGGGAAGGTAGTTATTAGAAGATCAATTCACCCCTAGAGTGCAACAAGGCATCATCTGCATTGCTAAAGCATTGCAGATGGAGCCTTGTTGCACTTAATGGATGAATTTATTTTGATAAGAAGGGTAACACACCTCAGTTTGATGCTGCGAAAAAATAGTATTTAAAATGATCAGTAGCCCTGAAGAAAGTGTTAGTAAGATGTCTTCATAACTGGAGTTCAGTGGGTTAATGTTCGCTTGGCATATAAGTCAGGTGGAGAAACATTTTTTTGAGGAAATGTCCACTGGGCAGTTAAGCAAAGTGGGAAAATGTCTGGTCGGGAAATGTCTGGTATGAGGAAATGTCCAATTTGGAGATTGGGAAATGCCCAGTTGGGGAAATGTCTGGATACTGAATTTCTACTAAACCAGGGTGAGGGATTTTTCACCAAACAGTTACATAAGGTGGTAGACAAAAGCATAAGAGGTGTTAACAGTCTTTTATGTTATGGATTCCAAAGTGTGTTAATATAATGCTTGGAAGGTGGATTATAACCAGACATCTGCAGTGTGGAGTTTCCAACTAGATAATAAGATATCTCTTTAAAAATGCTGCGAAACACAAGAAGAAAAGTTTCAGCACATGGACCATGTGAATTTTATGGCAGTTCTGATACATTTTGATGGGAATGAGAGTTAACTGTTTACCCAACACAGACAATATCAAAAATTTTTATTTTAAATATTAGTTTTTTAAAATTATAAAAAAAAATTCAACAAAACCATATCATGTGACCCCTCATTGGAATGAGGTCGTTCCAATGAGGGGTCACATGATATGGTTTTGTTGAAATTTTTATTAAATTTTTTTGTTTCAAGCGCTGAATTTGTATATTATGTGGGCAGATGCAGGCAATTTCATTACGGAAAGGGTTAAAGTCTGGGTGGACACTCCACTCCATGGTGTCTTAGTGGTAATCCTCTCTCCCTGTACACTTAACCCTTTGAACACGAGATGCTGCTCTTCCATCCAGGAACATATGTCATAATTTCATCAAGTGAGATGGATGTTCAGTGCATGTGGGGGCAGACCAATCAATATTTTTGCTGCACGTTAAAAATATTAATTCGTCTACCCCCAAATAATGAAAATGGACTCTTCCAGTTGCTGCCATTGAACTAACATGGAAGATACCACCAAGGTTCAAAGGGCTAATAGTCTCTTCTTTTTTTTTTTGAAAATATAGCACACAAAATGTGAATAGATTGATGATATAGCACTCTGAGGTATAGTGATTTTTAAAACTCTCATATTCCATTGTAGGCCAAATGGGCCTTTGACAGTTATGATTTGATCTCACAATTATCTTCATCTGAGGAGACACTTGAGGATTGGCCAGATCCCCCAACACCCACTGGTCGTCCCAGGGTTTCACATTATAAGAGCTCATCTCTTCATGAACAACTCTGGGAAGGCATTCAGAGGAAGTCACAAGATTTATTGCGTGGAACTGGAACACTGTTGAATCGGAGTAACTCTAAAGATGACTCACTGATACAGGTACATACATTGAACTGCTGTTTACAAATTTGTGTTGCTTGGTAAAACATTCAAGTGCCGTCTTGTTCTCTGTGTTTTAATTTTTATATTTCTTTATGAGCCATGATATATTTTTTGTCAAAGATGCAAGTGGGTGAGTGTTTAATCAAACATATATCCATCATTATCAACACGTATATGATTGATGAAATATTTTATTTTAATAATTATAAAACTATATTTGTCTGTACAAATCTGTTACAGAATTGAAGCTTTTCTTCTAAGATATCACTTGTAACTCCTCAATGAAGTGGTCAAATGGTTAACCCTTTACCCAACGCAGATGATATCAAAATTTATTATTTTAAATATCATTTTTTCAAATTTTTCAAAAAATGTCAACCAAACCATATCATGTGACCCCTCGTTGGAACGAGCTCGACGAGCTCATTCCAACGAGGGGTCACATGATATGGTTTGATTGAAATTTTTTGAAAAATCAATATTTTTTTCAACTGCTGAATTTGCATATTACGCTTGCAGATATGGGCGATTCGTTGGGTAAAGGGTTAAGTCATAAGAAATGTTTTTGTGAAAAAAAATGTGTAAAAGTAGAAGTAGTCTGTGTTAAACACACAGACTATTGTTTTTGTGTGATTTCTTCTTCTTCTTCTTCTTCTTCTGGCGCGGTGGCTCAGTTGGTAGAGGTGCAGGCTGCAAGCCGAGAGGTCCTCGGTTCGAATCCCACCTGCGGCAATCGCGTTGTGTCCTTGGGCAAGACACTTCACCCCCATTGCCTACGTGGGGGCATGGTGACGCTGTGTACTAAGGCGTACTGCACGTCGATGGTGCACCTGTCTTCAACCAATGCTAACCCTGCTTGTGTGGAGTTGGTATGTTGGGGAGCTGGCAGTTGTTCGCCGTTGCTTGGTGGTTCTCTCCGGGTACTCCGGCTTCCTCCACCTGTAAAACTGTCACGGTCATGGTTAGCCATTGTGCAGAAATATGTGACCTTAAACACCAATAAATAAATATCTTCTTCTTCTTCTTCTTCTTCTTCTTCTTCTTCTTCTTCTTCTTCTTCTCTTCAGTTCCTTGTCCACATGATAACATGAATACAAATCTTCCTATCTTGCTGTTTTTTTGGCATACTGACAGCCACTAGTACTCCTGAGGCATTGGAGTGATTTGAAAGTAGGTCATGCTCATATGTCAAGAAAGATAGGATTTATGGACCTAGGACCAACAACAAATGAGCTAAACTCTGGAACTTCAAAATATGGGTCAAGGTCACTGGGGTCACCTGGAGATCTTTGAGTGCAATTTATTTAGAATTGCTGGAAATCACATTTTATGACTCCCTAATGCATTCCTGAAGTTCATACATGTATTTTTGCACTCAAAAAAGTGGGCAGACCAACACAAAATTAATCAAAACTGAACAGTGAGTCAAAGTCACTGAGGTGCCCCACGGAGTCATTGAGTATATTTATTAGAAATGCAGGAAATCATATTTTATAACCTAATGCATTCCCAAAGTAAACACATGGATTTCTACACTTGAAAAAGTGGGTGGAGCCAAACATTTTGAAAAATGGTCATACTCGTATCAAACGCATAGTATTGCCCGTGTACCACATATCAATGCCAAATATGTTGAAACACACTAGAGGTTCAAAATATATGTCAAGGTCACTGATGTCACCCAGAGAATCATTGAGTGCATTTTTATGTGTACCCATACTATGTATGGTACACATAATGCCGGCATCCGGGGTGGCCCTCCATCATTTGTCCATCCTTTGTACGTCTATCTGTCTGTCTATCTGCACTAACAAATGACTACATATGTGGCTACGAGTTAGTAAAACAGGATACTTATGTGGTTAAAGTCTGTTATGTGGCAAGCCACGTAACAGAATCTCTTATTGTGGAGGGGTGGGGGTGGTTGACGGGGTGGGGGTTTGGATAAATGTAGAGTAGGGTTAGGGCATTCCAGGGTGGGGTTTAGGAGTGGGGTGGGACCATCAAACTTAGTGCATTTGTGCATTAACATCTTCATTTGGCATGCCTCAGAAGGCGCATTCGTTATCAGGTTGTTTTGAAACTTCATATGCTTATTCGAGGTGGCAGAGATAGGACTATTGATTTTCTTTTCATTTCTATCAAAAACTATGGCTGTTAGCAACAATCTTTGAATCTATTGCATTTGTGCATTTACATTCTTTTTTGACATGACCTACAGGGCACATTTAACGTAGGATTGTTTTTGGACTTGGCATGCTCATTAGGCGAAACCTCAACGTGTAGATTCATTTCTGTGAAAAAAGTTGCTGTTTACTGTTTTAATGACCTCCGAACTTACTGCATTTGTGTATCAACATTCTTCCTTCAGCCAGCCTTACAGTTTACACATTTGAAATGCATGGATTGCTCTGACATTGGCACACACAGTGCTGTTATGATGAAGTTTGGCCGAATAACATTGGAACCAACGATCTTCAAATTTACCATTTCACGTTTGTCAAGTTGAGCTACAGTGTCATTATGAATAGCGCTGGCCAGTTTTGGCCGTTACGTTAGGTAAAGGGTTAAAAACTTTTTTTCACATCTCCCAGTCTGAATCTTTTGATATTTGGTTTGCAGTATCCTTAGTGGGGTCAGATTCCAATTTGTTCTCACCACACTATGGATGTAGTGTTGTGAGATTCAAGTTTGTTCAGATAAAATCCCTAAACTCAGTGCAGCATGAGGAATATACTTCATAGATCTTCTTCAGATCCATCAGGCAGGATTTTTTTTATATTTGGTAAAAAGCATTACTATGACACCTAGATTAAAGTTTGTTCAAAGTGTTACTCTTGACTGATTTTGCTGGGCACCAGAGGGGATTGAAATTTAACACAGAACCCGATGGAGAATTTACTCTTTGTTTAAATGAACTGTGCGAACGAATAACTGAGCTGGTGAACTTGAGTAAAAATAAATGTGAGTACATAAGATTAATCTTGGTTCGAATGGGGTTCCACGAGCCCACTTGAGGCCCTGAGGGATGGGGAGGAGGGTCCATTGGACAAAATATTTTTGCTAGAGAACAAGATTTGGAGGATTTTGATTGATATTTTGATTGATTTAAAAAAACAAAATACCCTGTGAGGGTGGAGTAATGGTTGTTGGAGGTGGAGTGCATGGGGATTAACTGGGTGATTTTATTCTTTTTGTTAGCTCACCTGACTTTCAGTCAGGAGAGCTGTAGTGATCACTCACTGACCGTCGTCCGTCGTCTGTCGTCCATTAACGTGGTGTTTGCATCTTCTCCTCCCAAACTGCTGAACCAATTTAATTGATATTTGAGATAATAGTTTGTTATGACATCGCAATTTGATTTTGTTCTAATCAAGTTGCCCCGCCCCTTGGTAGGGCCACACCCAAAAATGTGCTGAAATCTTAAAAAATCTTCTTCTCATGAACCAGCAGTAGCAGAGACTTGATATTTGGTGTGCAGCTTCCTTTTGAGGTGTAGACTCAGATTTGTTCAAGAGAATTTGATGGGCTATATTTGGCGTCGTTATGGAAGGGGCAAAATTTTTGGCCCCGCCCAAAATTTCTATTTTCCGAACCGAGAGGCTGATTTGAACCAAATTTTATGTGAGGGCTTATTGGGAACCGCAGGAGCTAAAAATAGAAAAAAATTAAAATGCCCATATCTCCAAAACTGCATGGCACCGAGAATTTTTATTTGGAGTGAAGCTTCCTTAGGACCAACAGAAAGAATTGGTAAAAAAAAATTGCCATTGGTTGTATCATAGGGTACAGTTTCGGGACTTTGAAAAAGTGCTGACACTGTAGGCAATGGGGAAAACATTAAAAAATCTTTCTCCAGATCCAGCAGGCAGAATCTTTTGATATTTGATATGCAACATTGTAGGGTGGATCTGATTCAAGTTTGTTCAAATTGGCCCCCTGGGTTCATATTTGGGCTCAGTATAGAAGCCCGATTTAGAACTTAGTGCATTTCAGGCAAATTTCTTAAAAAATCTTCTTCTCCAGATCCAGCAGGCAGAATCTTTCAAATCGGCCCCCTGGGTTTATATTTGGGCTCAGTATAGGAGCCCAAATTTGAACTTAGTGCATTTTAGGCAAATTTCTTTAAAAACTCTTCTTCTCCAGATCCAGCAGGCAGACTCTTTTGATATTTGGTATGCAATATTGTGGGGTGGTTCTGATTCAAGTTTGTTCAAATCGGCCCTCTTAGGTTTATATTTGGGCTCAGTATAGGAGCCCAAATTTGAACTTAGTGCATTTCAGGCAAATTTCTTAAAAAATCTTCTTCTCCAGACCCAGAGGGCAGAATCTTTTGATATTTGGTATGCAACATTGTGGGGTAGATCTGATTCAAGTTTGTTCAAATCAGCTCTCTAGATTCATATTTGGGCTCAATATAGAAGCTCGAATTCGAACTTAGTGCATTTCAGGCAAATTTCTTCAAAAATCTTCTTCTCCAGATCCAGCAAGTAGAATCTTTTGATATTTGGTATGCAGCATTGTGGGGTGGATCTGATTCATGTTTGTTCAAATCGGCCACCTGGATTCATATTTGGGCTCACTATAGAAGCCTGAATTCGAACTTAGTGCATTTCAGGCAAATTTCTTCAAAAATCTTCTTCTCCAGATCCAGCAGGCAGAATCTTTGTATATTTGGTATGCAACATTGTGGGGTGAATCTGATTCAAATTTGTTCAAATTGGCCCCCTGGGTTTATATTTGGGCTCAGTATAGGAACTTTGTGCATTTCAGGCAAATTTCTTTGAAAATCTTCTTCTCATGATCCAGCAGTCAGAATCTTTTGATATTGGGTATGCACCATGCTTAGGGGGGTGAGATTCAATTTTGTTCAAGCCAAGTCCCTGGGTTCATATTTGGGCTCACTGTGGGAGCCTGAATTATAACTTAGTACAAAATGAGGAATTTCCTTTAAAAATCTTCTTTAGATCCAGCTGTCGGAATGTTTTGATATTTGGTATGCAGCATCCTTAGGGGGGTGAGATTCAAGTTTGTTCAAGCCATGTCCCTAGGTCCATATTTGGGCTCACTGTGGGAGCTTGAATTGTAACTTAGTTCGAAATGAGGAATTTTCTTAAAAAATCTTCTTCTTCAGATCCAGCAGTCGGAATGTTTTGATATGTGGTGTGTAGCATCTTTGGGAGGGGGGGGGGGGGGGGGGATTCAAGTGTGTTAAAGCCAAGTCCATGGGTCCATATTTGGGCTCCCTGTGGGAGCCCAAATTATAACTTAGTCAGTATGAGGAATTTTTCTTTAAAAATCTTCTTCAAATTCAGCAGTTGGAATGTTTTGATATTTGGCATGGAGCAACCTTAGGGGCTGAGATTCAAGTTTGTTCAAGCCAAGTCCCTTGGTTCATATTTGGGCTCACTATGGGAGCCCAAATGACAACTTTGTTCAAAATGAGGAATTTTCTTTAAAAATCTTCTTCAGATCCAGCAGATGAATGCTTTTGATATTTTGTATGCAGCATCCTTAGGGGGGTAAGATTCAAGTTTGTTCAAGCCATGTCCCTAGGTCCATATTTGGGCTGATTGTGGGAGCTCGAATTGTAACTTGGTTCAAAATGAGGAATTTTCTTTAAAAATCTTCTTCTTCAGATCCAGCAGTCAGAATGTTTTGATATTTGGTGTGCAGCATCCTTAGGGGCGTGAGATTCAGGTTTGTTAAAGCCAAGTCCCTGGGTTCATATATGGGCTCCCTGTGGGAGCCCAAATTATAACTTAGTTCAAAATGAGGAATATTCTTTAAAAATCTTTTTTTAGATCCACTGGTCAGAATCTTTGGATATTTGGTATAAGCTTTTCTTAGGAGGAGCTGATGCAACTTGTTGAAATCAATTCTCTGGGTTGATATTTAGGCTACCATGTCAGGTGGGGCCTCTTGTTTCATATTGAGTTTTAAAGGGGTTTGAGGTATGACTACTAAATATTTGAATTAGAGTTACCCACCTTGAAATATTGCACTCGAAAATGATGCAATCTAAAAAGTTAAGCAGCCTTGGGAAAATATATTGTTTCAATAAACTTTTGAATCCTTCTACTGACATCTTGCATTATTGTTGAATATTCCAGATAAATAAAGAGGATGACTTGACGACTTTTGGACCTAACATATACAATTGACTATTGGTTGTTTTTGTTGGGAATTCCCTGAAAAATGTGTGCTCATGACCGGTACTTCCCTTCCTATCAGTTTTTCTCGCTTATTTGTTGCATGACCCTCTGTTTTCGAGACAGAAAAAGTTGTCTGAAGGGTTAAACTTGACAAAGATATTTGAATGCTCAAATTAAAATTTTTTCACCTGAATGTTATATTGGTTGCAGATGAGAAAATGTTTACTACTGTGATACCTTGAGTGATTTTATACAACCCCTCCCCCCCCCCCCCCCCCCCAACCCCAACCATAATAAAAACCCAAACAATTCACTCGAACAGACCCTCATCCTCCCCCTCCCGCTCACCTTGCTCAATTAGATTAACATTGTTAACATGTAGATGCTGAATGTGACCTTAAATATTCTTCTTTAAACAAATTCATCAGGTGAGCAATTAAGGTCCTTTGGGGCTTTTTATTAAAAAAAATATTGACATATAACAAGTGCACAAACCAGCAAATAACATTTTGAGATACCTGACATGGTGACAGCAACCAACAGTTTTGTGCCTGTCATTCCGAACTGGATTACAACCCAGTAGGATTGTACACATTTACTTACAAAAATTATATATGTATATTTGTGAACGTGTTTGAAGCTGGATTACACTTTTGGGCAGTGGACTGTGTATGAGGTGGGCTTAGATTGATTTACACAAGCCTAGAAATGTTTTTAGACATCTACCTATCAACATGAGATGCAAACAGTGCTTTACGTCTGTCAGTCAAATTCAGATTGTCGCTTTTTTCCTGTGACCAACAAGTTTTTAAACTCAATAATTTTTTTAAAATATTTGGTGGAATGACCTCGAATTTGACATTCAAGTGTTTCCAATTAACCCTTTACCCAACACAGACGATATCAAAATTTATTATTTTTAATATCATTTTTTTTTAAATTTTAAAAAAAATTTCTACAAAACCGTATCATGTGACCCCTCATTGGAATGAGCTCAGTGAGCTTGTTCCAAAGAGGGGTCACATGATATGGTTTTATTGAAATTTTTTTAAAAATAGTATTTTTTCAGCTGCTGAATTTGCATATTACGTGGGCGGATGTGGCTGATTCGTTGGGTAAAGCGTTAATGTCTAGTCCCAGGTTCAGTGCATATTCAATACTGTTATTCAGAGTATGTTTGTTCGAATTATTGTCCTCGACGGACTTGGAATTTGTTTCATTTTACTATTTATCGCAGCTAAGATACGAACGCGCAGTTTTTCTTCCTAAATTAATCATATGTACATGCATATACTCCACATGTTAAATGTATGTGTGGAGCTATCATAATCATTTCAACGTGTTGTATTCATGAATGGAATTAATCTACAGAATATTAATTACAATAATATGGCCAAATTTTTTTTTATACTCCCACACTTTCAGAAATTGGGCAGTATACTGGATTAAAGGCATCTGTCCACATCCATTTGTCCATCTGTCTCTCCATCCATCAGTCTGTCCTTTTATCTATCCCGAACCGTATCTCAGCAGTGAGTGTATGGATCTCAATGAAATTCTGTATACGGCAAGGTGGCATGCAACGGTGAGGGTATACTGTGGGCCATGGACCGGCTCTTGTATGTTTAACTGGAGGTTTAGTAATAATTGAACCCAGAAGTCCTGTAAGGCTAAGTTATTACTGATACAGTGGGACATTGTTAATTGAATAGCCACTTTGCCAAAGAAAATTATTCAATTATCAGGAGTATCCAATTAACAGGGATTGTGTCACTTTCCTGTATTCAAGAGATAAACTTAACATTTACTCTATTATATCTTAATTGACAGAGCTTCATGAGCTCTGTCAAACAAGATATAATAGATTAAATGTATGTACTGGATGTACTGAGGCCACATAGGTCTATAAACAAAGGAAAACTGGGGAGTGTCAGGGTAATTTCTTGACAGGTTACAAGACTTTTTATTCAGTTAACAGGAGTTTACTCTATAACCTATATTCAATTAACAGGTCAAATTTGTACTGGAGATATGGTAAATGGTTTTGTGTTGGGAAATTATATTCAGTTAACAGAGTTATTCAGTTAAGAGATATCCAATTAAGTGGGCTCCACTGTACTCCATGTGAATTGCCATTTGTTCTGCTGTCTTTTTGTTGAACAGCAGATTTTCGTTTGCCCAAAGATTTATGCATAGTGGTGTAACAACCTGTTTTCTATTTCAAGCTCGATATGCACATGTTGTAGAGAGGGAAAATATTTTAGTTGGGTGGTGATGTGGGGATGAGGAATATATTGTGAAAAGGGTATCTTCTCCCTGCCACCCCCACCCCAACCTGACACTTCAACAAATTATTTGAAAGAGAATTTCATCCATATTTTCCATTTCTAAGACTAATGTGCCCCAGTTGTAAAAAGATAAAATTTCTCAGGTGTGGTTGGGGGAGGAGACAGACAGTTGATATCATGACCATATCCCCTCCTACACCCTCAACTGACACTTCAATTTTTGTTTGTGCACATGTCATTATTTTATCAATATTTTCCATTTCCGAGAGTGTGATATTTTAATTTCCGAGAGTCAGAAACATATGGCTCAAGTTGATAAAATATTGGGGGATGGGGGGGGGGGGGGGGGGGGGGGGGGGGGGTGTGAAGATAATGTGTGCAGGCTACACCCCACCCCACCCACCCCCCCCCCACCCCCACCCCAACACTTCAATTTTTGTTTGATCAAGGGATTTATTTTGAAGAGAATTTCATCCATATCTTCCATTTTCCACACTCAAATGCACAAGTTGAAAAGAGAGAAAACAATTCAAGTGGGGGGGAGGGGGGGGGGGGGGAGATAAACTAGTTAACTCAGAAACGAACCAAAGTACAAATATTAAACTTTTTACAAATTTTAAGGACAGTCAGAAGGTGTGTCACGTGCATTAGTTTTCGTCGCATCTTCAAGGTGAAGGTCACAATTGACCTTCATATGTTCAGCATCACAAATCGTGTATCAAGCATAACTCCAAAACTATTAGGGCTACAATCATCTTACTTTGCTCAATTATTTCCAAAGTTATGGCCCTTTTCACTCTTTCGACGTGAAACTTTTTGGCAGGTCGGGGCATTGGCACACGCTTTGCGTTGCCCCTCTTGTTATTGTTATAAAATTGAATAGTATTTACCTTCTTCTATTATTTACAATATAATTTCCTTTTAGTTTAGCTATAGTTCTGGATCCCTATAGCTGGTCTCAGTAGGACCACTCACTGCCTTAGGACTAGCTGGGTGTTTAGCCAGGCTGGGCTGGATTTGGTGGGTGATCGTACTGGGGCTGAGGGTGGTGGCCTGTATTGGATATGTACTAACATGTCCTGTAGGGGTTGTACTCTAACTACTATATTTAATTTTAGTTATTTACCGTTGTAAAATATATATACATAGGTGGTCCTGACTGTACTAATGTGGATATCATTGGAACTGACCTAAGGAGCCAATTATGATTGGGTCCATATTTGTGTAATTTATAGAGGTACTTAATATAAATTATTTGGTTAGGATGTTTAAATTATTCTAGAACCAGCCTCCTCCCCCGCCCCCACCCCCTCCTCCCCTCTATAGTATGTGGCACCCTGCCCAAACTTGCGATTGGAGCTAGACCGCTGTGGTTTCCATCCATGAAGTGCCAGGTTCATCCGGTGCTTCATTGATGGTGGTTTCGCTTGGTGTCGTGGCAGTTCGTATTTTGATAATATGCGTGGGTGAGGGGCCTACTGGTGGAATTTGCCCCGTCCACGGTGGTCGTACTGTAATTATTAGATAATATTAGATTCTCTGTTCTGAAGTTCATCATTTGGACCCCTGCCGCTAATCTCAGTGAGGCTACCTACCGCCTTGACCTAGCTGGGTTTTTAGTCCAGTTGAGCCAAGGGTGGTGGGTGACCGTACTGAGGCTCGGGGTAATGGCCTGTATTGGATAATTAGGTAAGTTGTCCTTTAGGGGTTGTACCCACACCCTGGCATGTATTTTTTCCCCCCTTTTCTAACCACCACCCCTCCCGTATGTACCTGTGCCCCTCCCCCCCCCCTTTTTTTTAAAATTCCTGGTTCCCTCTAATGGGTTTAATAGGATGTTTCATTTAGTTTTCCTTCTGGCAGTGCTACGCAAAGGGTTGATTGCTAAGATTCTGAAGCAAGGACATTGCAGTTTTATTATAATCCCGCTATGACGTAGATATATTGCTAATCTAGCATTTATGTTCAAAGCCCGTCATGTATTGAACGTTCTAACGAAACTGTGATGATAGTTTTCTTTTCAATATTGATTGTTGTTTAGTATAGTGCAGAGATGTAGTTTGAAAATTTATCAACGGTCCTTGAAGAAGGCCCAGAGGCCGAATGAGCAATATAGATGAGATGTTAAACTTTTTAGTTCACAATTTGAGGCCAATGAAATCCCTAATTTGATCTCATTTCTCCAGACCACATATTTTGTTGGTATTATTTTATAAGGAGTGTCAGTGGACAGAAAATTATCTTCGTTTAATTTCATGTATACTCCCAGCTCCTAATTTTAGTCTTTTATTATAAATATTCACTTATATCTACATTTTTTTTCTGTTTTATTCATTTCAATTTAGCTGTGCGGTCAATTTGCGAGAACGGTAGCAAAAATGGGTGACTACAGCCAGTCACCTCTTAGCATTCACCTTCACTAATGATTCCTGATTTATAAAATGTACGCAAAAGAATTAAACAATATATATTTATTTATTCAGTTCAAATATCCACTCATTTTTAGCTTAACTTGACATAGTCAAGATAAGCTGTTGTCATCACGCGTGCGGAAGTCTGTTAGTCTGTGACGTCTGTTCACATTTCCTTTAGTACGGGCTACACCCCGCAGTTCTTGTCTGATCATCACGAAATTTCATATGCAGGTTTGGGGTCATGTCTAGATGAGAACGTCCCCTTTTGGTCGCGATCGGGCAACCGGTATGGCTGCCCGAGCCCAAAACCCGAAAACCATTAGCACAGTCTACCGGTCGTATTTATGAAGGGATTTCATTGTAACTTGGTAGGATGCCTCTGTATAGTGCCTAGACGAGAACGTCCCCTTTTGGGCATGATCTATCAACCGTGATGGCTGCCCAAGCCCGAAACCCAAAAACTTTTAGCACAGTCTGCAGGTCATGTTTAATGTGGAGAGATTTCATTGTAACTTGGTAGGATGACTCCTTATGATGTCTAGATGCGAATTTCCCCATTTGGGCATGATCTGCCAACCGTGACGACTGCCCGAGCCCAAAACCCGAAAACCTTTAGCACAGTCTACAGGTCATATTCATTGAGGAATTTCATTGTAACTTGGTGGGTTGACTTCATACAATGTCTAGATGAGAAAGTCCCCCTTTGGACGTGATTGGGCAACTGTGACGGCTACAGGAGCCCGAAGCCCGAAAACCTTTAGCACAGTCTAGAGGTCATATTTATGAAATGATTTCATTGTAACTTGGCAGGATGACTCCAAATAATGTCTAGATGAGAACGTCCCATTTTGATCGTGATAATGCAGCCTTGATGGGTGCCCGAACCCAAAAACCTTTAGCATAGGCAAAAGGTCATATTTATGGAAGGATTTCATTGTAACCTGTTAGGTTGACTCCATATAATGCCTAGATGATGACATCCCCTTTCGGTCGTGATTGGTCAGTTGTGATGGCTACAAGTGCCCAAAGCCCAAAAACCTTGAGCACAGTCTACAGGTCATATTTATGAAGGGATTTCATTGTAACTTCTTAGGATCACTCCAGATGATGCTCAGATGAGATTGTCCCCTATGGTTGCGATCATTCACCCATGATGGCTGCCCAAGCCCGAAGCCCGAAAACCTTTAGCACAGTCTACAGGTCATATTTATGAAGGGATTTCATTGTAACTTGGTAGGTTAACTTCATATAATGTCTAGATGAGAACGGGCGATCATTCACCCGTGATGACTGCCCGAGCCCAAAGCCCGAAAACCTTTAGCACAGTCTACAGGTCATATTTATGAAGGGATTTCATTGTAACTTGGTAGGTTAACTTCATATAATGTCTAGATGAGAACGTCCCCTTTTGGACATGATTGGGCAACTGTGATGGCTAAAGGTGCCCGAAGCCCGAAAACCTTTAGCACAGTCTACAGGTCATATTTATGAGGGGATTTCATTGTAACTTGGTAGGATGACTCCAAATAATGTCTAGATGAGAACGTCCCCTTTTGATCGCGATCATTCAGCCTTGATGGGTGCCCGAGCCCAAAAATCTTTAGCATAGGTAAAAGGTCATATTTATGGAAGGATTTCATTGTAACCTATTAGGTTGACTCCATATAATGCCTAGATGATGACATCCCCGTTTGGTCGTAATTGGTCAGCTGTGTTGGCTACAAGTGCCTGAAGCCCAAAAACCTTGAGCACAGTCTACGGGCCATATTTATGAAGGGATTTTATTGTAACTTCATAGGATCATTCCAGATGATGCCCAGATGAGATTGTCCCCTTTGGTTGCGATTATTCAACCATGATGGCTGCCCGAACCCGAAGCCCGAAAACCTTAAGCACAGCCTACAAGTCATATTTGTGAAGGGATTTCATTGTAACTTGGTAGGTTGACTTCATATAATGCCTAGATGAGAACGTCCCCTTTTGGACATGTTTGGGCACCTTTGACGGCTAAAGGTGCCCGAAGCCCAAAAACCTTTAGCACTGTCTACAGGTCATATTTATGAAGGGATTTCATTGTAACTTGGTAGGTTGACTCCAAATAAGGTCAAGATGAGAACGTCCCATTTTGGCCATGATCATTCAGGGCAACTGTGACAGCTAAAGGGGCCCGAAGCCCGAAAACCTTTAGCACAGTCTACAGGTCATATTTATGAGGGGATTTCTTTGTAACTTGGTAGGATGACTCCAAATAATTTCTAGATGAGAACGTCCCCTTTTGATCGCGATCATTCAGCCTTGATGGGTGCCCGAGCCCAAAAACCTTTAGCATAGGTAAAAGGTCATATTTATGGAAGGATTTCATTGTAACCTATTAGGTTGACTCCATATAATGCCTAGATGATGACATCCCCTTTTGGTCGTAATTGGTCAGCTGTGTTGGCTACAAGTGCCCGAAGCCCAAAAACCTTGAGCACAGTCTACAGGCCATATTTATGAAGGGATTTCATTGTAACTTCATAGGATCATTCCAGATGATGCCCAGATGAGATTGTCCCCTTTGGTTGCGATTATTCAACCATGATGGCTGCCCGAACTCGAAGCCCGAAAACCTTAAGCACAGTCTACAAGTCATATTTGTGAAGGGATTTCATTGTAACTTGGTAGGTTGACTTCATATAATGCCTAGATGAGAACGTCCCCTTTTGGACATGTTTGGGTAACTTTGACGGCTAAAGGTGCCCGAAGCCCAAAAACCTTTATCACTGTCTACAGGTCATATTTATGAAGGGATTTCATTGTAACTTGGTAGGTTGACTTCATATAATGTCTAGATGAGAACGTCCCCTTTTGGACACGAGTGGGCAACTGTGACGGCTTCAGGGGCGAAAACCTTTAGAACAGTCTACAGGTCATAATTATGAAGGGATTTTATTGTAGCTTCGTAGGATGACTCCAAATAGTGTCCAGATGAGAACGTCCCCTTTTGGTCATGATCATTCAGCCTTGATGGCTGCCCGAGCCCAAAAACCTTTAGCATGTCTGTAGGTCGTATTTATGGAAGGATTTCATTGTAACTTGTTAGGTTGACTCCATATAATGCCTAGATGATGACATCCCCTTTTGGTCGTGGTTGGTCAACTGTGATGTCTACAGGTGCCTGAAGCCCAAAAACCTTTAGCACAGTCTACAGGTCGTATTTATGGAGGGATTTCATTGTAACTTGGTAGGTTGACTTCATATAATGTCTAGATGAGAACGCCCCCTTTGGACGCAATTGGGAAACTGACGGCTACAGGGGCCCGAAGCCCGAAAACCTTTAGCACAGTCTACAGGCCATATTTATGAAGGGATTTTAATGTAACTTGATAGGATGACTCATTTTGGAATAATTTCATTGTAATTTTGTTGATATATGTTAACTGTGAGGGCCACATATATTAACTGTGAGGTCATATTAACCCACCCCTCAGATCTTTAGTACAGTGTACACCTCATATTATTTTTATCATAAACATAGCATACAGGGAACAGAAATGAACATATTCCCAATTATCACAATTCTTGTCTTATTTCATAATCCTTTCATAAACATTGAACATTATCCTTTTCATCAAACACAACACACAAGTTAAGCTACAGTGTCATTGACACTTTCATTTATTATTCAATCAGCCACTCAGTCTGATATCCACTATAGCAAAAGCAGTAGAATACAGTTCAGAATAATCACATTGCTTCCATCATATGCGGAAAAAGTATGGCTGAAAATCGATACACAACAGACATATTTTTCCATAGTCAACAACACTGATTTTTGTTCTGTTGTACAAGTCGTAGTTGAGGTGTTTATTCGAACAGTATTTGCACAAGTATTATTAACAAAATTACTGTACATATGATTTATGGTAGCAAAAGAAGGCCAATGTTGAAAACATTGACAGTGGCATTTGTGGCACTGTCGTCAAGTGATATAAGAACAACGTATTCTGCATTTTCCTGATGTGAATTCTCCTTTTGTCTATCAGCAAATGTCAGTCAAGCCAGATACCGAATACCAAACCGATACCGTGGTATACCCCCATAAAAATACTGAAACCGATATCGAACTCTAAATTCCAATACCGCCCATTCTCTGAGAAGGAGATATCACAATGAAACATGCACAACCTATGGACCACCACTAGGCATAACAGGCCTGAAAATAAGCAGTCTGACATTTGCAGAATGAGGTCCCCAGAGGGTGAATTTGATGATGCTATCCCATACCGTGGACCAATTTACCTTCTGGGTACCTCTTTCTGTTCACGTTTGAGATCCTGATTCAGATTGAGGTTCACAGAGGGTAAATTTAGTTATGCTACACTGCTATGCAGGGTAGCATCACAAAATTCACCCTCTGGGGACCTCATTTTGCAGATTACAGTCTGCTTATTTTCTGGCTTGTGGCACTATATCATGTACAGAATTTACAAACCGGCCTACCAAGGTCTTGGTTACAGATAGAGTTCAATCAACACATGGAATTAGCATGCACATCAACCTTTTTATGTCCAAGCCATAAGTTTTTAGTGGAAGGAGATATCACAATGAAACTTACACAACACAACTAGAAGGTGTGCTACATACAAACTTAATGACCCACCCAGGTCAAGGTCACAAATAGAGGTCAACACATGGAATCGGCATGTAATTAACTCCTTTGTCCAGACCATAACATTTTAGTGGAAAGAAATCTCCCAATGAAACTTACGCAATTTCTGGACCACCACTAGATGGCATGTCACATACAAAATTCTAAGCTGACCTTCCAAGGTGGAAATCAACCAATGGAATCAGCATATACATCAACTTTTTCATGTCTGCCCCCTTACTTTTGGGTGTATGATGTCCCACTCTTAACCATTAACAGTCAACAGTAGGCATTTACTACTTCTGTTGTTTGAAATACGATGATGAAAGACAACTGTCTTGTATTTGTCTATTCTAGAATTTTACCAACAGGTAGAAATATAGCTATAGTAAGTCAAAATAGGATGTGGGATAAGTGTAAAATACGTTTCTATTTCGTCTTATTTTTTCGCTTTGTATTGTGACTCAACCATCTATAGTCCTACTTCAACATCCTTTGGTTTGATGATAGACCAACATAGTGAGAAGTAGTGATTAACTGATAAGGATTTGCAACTGTCATCTCCTTTCCGATTAGTTGAGCACACAATCTGCCAGTTGTGAGTGCCGATATCAGATAGTAACAACCGAAAGAAGTAGTATGTTTAAGAATGCATAGAACAGGGTTAATTTTACAGTACAGTCAGATCGATTGGTTTGTTGACCTCAAGAGTATGTCAGTGTGTGTATTAAAATAAAAATACGACATCAGAGGAAACAAGTTAACAGCGCAGCGTCTTTGGTCACAGATCAAAGACGCTGCGCTGTTAACTTGTTTTTGCTGTTGTCGCATTTCATTGAGTCATCACTAACACGTGGGATGTGTGTTATGAGCAGCAATCAAGGGGAAGATCAGACCAATCAATGAGATTAGGCCAATCTTGAATCATACCAATCTTTGTGGCAACTTATTAAGTTTGTTACTGCTTGTATGAGATTGTTAATCAAACAAATACAAACAATTTTGATTCAGTGGTATTCCATGTAACCAGTGACATGGACCGATGTTCAAACACCTTTACCGATCGGCAACCGATGGCTTAAAATCGGCCGATATCAGATGCTACTGCCAAACATTGGTTAATCATTAGTGAGAAGGCTTTCAACATAATGTAGGTCCAATACACTAATTTTCACAAGAGTTATAATCCATGTTGATCTTTGAGCTTTAATATGCTGATAGACCATCATGGGTGAAAGGCTATCAGCACAGGTGAGTGTCAGTGGCTAATTTTACCAGTTATTCCCCTTGTTGGATTTTGAAGGTGGATTGGACTGCACAACCTCATGGTTTCCAGAAGTGATGACAATAAAACATATTCATTGTTTGTTACCGGCCTTGGAAATACATGAGAAAATATCACCCTGTTATAATGCATGATGTGAAACTACAGGGATGTTGGGAAGGGAAAGATATAGATATGCCTATGTTAAGATACCATACATATCCAAATATACTGCGTATCCAGGAGCATCATAACACATTGAGATTAAAAATGTTATTTTTGTGTCAGACTGTGATCTATATTCCCATCATTATCTAGTTACGGTGGTGAATAATACACCCCAAGTACTATATGCTTCTTATTCAGATGAGATGATAGTTATGCTGATCACAAACATGTCTGTTAGTAATTGACCAATTGAGTCCTGGAAGGTGGTTGATGAAACCTTGTTGTGAACCTTTAATGTTAAATACAACATTGCTGAAGAGCCCAGATTGAAAGGAAATGACTGAGATCCATTGTGAAATGTTCCATATGACAACCATATGAGGAAGTAAACAGATCCTGCTGACCTAAAAAACACTGTCGAAAACTAAAAGAAACTTTCTTGAGGGAAACCTTATTATAGTGGAATCCTGTTTATTGAATAGCTACTTTGCCAGTGAAAATTATTCAATTAACAGGAGTATTCAGTTAACAGGGATTTGTTACTTTCCTGTATTCTAGAGATAAACTGTGTGTTTATTTTTTTATATCTTATTTGACAGATCTCATGGAGCTTTGTCAAACAACAGATAATAGATTAAATACCTGTACTGAATGAACCGAGGCCAAATTGGTCTATAAACAAAGATAATTTGGTGACTGGTTAATTTATCATCCTATTTTTAGTCGAGTTGTGACGAAGTCAAACTCGACTTATAGTTTGGTGAATGGCGGGCGGGCGGGCGGGCGGGCGGGCGGTCGTAAACAATTGGTTTCCGGATGATAACTTGATAGTGGTTCAACTCACATTCATTAAACTTCATACATAGGTTGGTCTTGGTGGGAGGAAGAACCCTATTGATTTTGGACATGCTACGTCGAAGGTCAAGGTCACAGTGACCTTGAACGTAGTAAATCTTAAATAATTGGTTTCCGGATGATAACTTGATAATGGTTCAACTCACATTCATGAAACTTCATAGGTAGATTGGCCTTGGTGAGGGGAAGAACCCTATTGATTTTGGACTCGCTACGTCAAAGGTCAAGGGCAACGTGACCTTGAACATAGTAAATCGCAACAATTCCTTTCCGGATGATAACTTGATAGTAGTTCAACCTACATTCATGAAACTTCATAGGTGGGTTGGCCTTGGTGCGAGGAAGAACTCTATTGATCTTGGACTCACCAGATCAAAGGTCAAGGTCACAGTGACCTTTAACATAGTATATCGCAACAATTGGTTTCCGGATGATAACTTGATAGTGGTTCAACCTAGAGTCATGAAACTTCATAGGTGTGTTGGCCTTTGTGCGAGGAAGAACCCTATTGATCTTGGAAACACCAGGTCAAAGGTCAAGGTCACAGTGACCTTGAATATAGTATATCGCAACAATTGGTTTCCGGATGATAACTTGATAGTGGTTCAACCTAGAGTCATGAAACTTTACAGGCGTGTTGGCCTTGGTGCGAGGAAGAACCCTATTGATGTTGGACTCACCAGGTCAAAGGTCAAGGTCACAGTGACCTTGAACATAGTATATCGCAACAATTGGTTTCCGGATGAGAACTTGATAGTGGTTCAACCTAGAGTCATGAAACTTCATAGGTGTGTTGGCCTTGGTGCGAGGAACTGTTGTCACGACTCGACATTGGATCGGTGATCCTGAGCGGCATTTTTTTAAGATTGTTTTGTTCAATTAACAGGAGTTGTCTCTATAACCTATATTCAATACATGGTAAATTTGCACTGAAGGTATGGTAAATGCAGGGACTGATCAGGACTATTTAAAATACGCTTTAGCCTCGGAGCCTATTTTTTCAATTCATGCGCCAGATTTCAATTTACGGAGTCACACTGCTGTTTGTAACACACACTGCAAGTATGTAATAGCTCTCATCATTTTCATTTAGTACACTATAGCAAGCATTAATCTTCACTGTGGTTTCTGATCAAGTCTTGGCTGCCTATTTAGGCAGCCAAGACTTGATCAGAAACCACAGTGAAGATTAATGCTTGGTAATTAAGACTTGAAGTATTAACTTAAGCACTCTACAACAATGATAAATGATAATCATATATATAATACATGTAAGAGTGTCTCTCTCGATTATCCATCGAAAGAATATCAAAATATGATCTGAGAAGTTACGCGCCAACTGAGAAGCCTATTTCTGAGATTTAAGAGCCAGGTCCTGATGTTTCAGAACCAAATACACACTGCCGCATGCCCAGGTCCGTCCCTGTAAATGGTTTGGTCTTTGGAAATTATATTCAATTAACAGGGTTATTCAGTTAAGAGATATACAGTTTAAGTGGGATGCACTGAAAATATAACAGCAATGGCTTGTTTCCGTCATATGATATTATGGTTAAAACAGCTGAGAGCACCTTGCAATGTGTGCGAAACCACCTGGTAACAAAATTAAAACTGGCAGAAATGTACTTCTAATTTGAATTAATTAACATAATTTATGATACCAATAGTAAAAACCTGGCACTGCTCAATTTGCCATGTCAGATTTTGATAGTAAGGCATTTGTGACATCATCATATGTACATCAATTTTTAAATGTATCGAATTTCATTATTCATTTATTGGTGTTTAAGGTCACATACTTATGCATAATGGCTAATCGTGACCGTGACAGTTTTACTAGTGGAGGAAGCTGGAGTACCCAGAGAGAACCACTAAGCATCAACGAGCAACTGTCAGCTCCACAACATTCTAACTGTTCAAGCTCCACTCAAGCAGGGTTACAGCGGTTGAAGACATGTGCACCAGCAACGTGCAGTACGCCTTAGGACACGGCATCATCGTACCCCCATGTAGGCAACCGGGATAAAGTGCCTTGCCCAAGGACACAACACGGGTCGTTATCGAATTTCATGTAAAGAACTTTGTGTACTTGTGTCATTTTTATCCCCCCCCACCCCCCAAATAATTTTGGAGGCATATAGCCATGGTGCTGTCCGTCCACCTCTCTGTCTGTAGATGGAGTTGGTTCCTGCTCTTTAACTGGTAGAGCGCTGGAAGCCCATATTTGGGCTTTACTCTGATGTACAGGGACTGTAAAATAAGTGGTTCATACTCCGCGGATATGCTTCATATTATCTTCGAAGTGAAATTATTTAGTCTGTGTAGATTTACCTTGTTACAATTTATGGGGGAGTGCCTACAGGCACTCTCCCATAAATTGTAACAAGGCAAAGACATGTGAACAAATTTTGATGGTCTAAAATAATTTAGCACTCTACCAGTTAACTAAAATTTCACTTGGCCAACTGAAACTAAACTTGGGCTATGATGAGAAGAAGAACCCTATTTATTTTGAGGTTATTGTGCACAAGGACAAGGTCACAGTGACCTTGAACTTAAACATTTACCAGAGTTGACTTCTCTAATTGAAATTTTGCTTGTCCAATCAAATCTAAACGTGGCTTATGGCTTGAGCATGATGAAAGGAAGAACCCTTTTTAGCTCACCTGACTGCAAGTCATTGGGAGCTATTGCCATCACTTGGCATCTGTCGTCCATTAACTTTCGAAACTTGTCTTCTTCTTCAAAACTACTTGGCCAAATTCAAACATATATTGCACAGACCATCTTTGAAGAATACCCTTTCTACTTTGTTCAGATGAAGCAGCTGCCATCTTCAGGCTGTGGTAAATGTCCCAAAAGGCTAAAATTCTTTAAAAATCTTCTTCTCATAAACCACCAGAGAGAATGCCTTAATATTTGGTATGGAACATTCTTTGGTGTTTAAGTTTGTTCAAGAGAAGTTTGTAGGTCAATATTTGGGCTCTGTGGGAGCATACCCATTTTGGGCACCACCCAAAATTGTATTTCAAGAACCGATGGGCTGATTTGAACCAAATTTGGCATGTAGTATAATAGGGTCATAAGTACTTGATTGATGCCCCCCAAAAATGTTCACAGCCCTGTGGGAACCCGAGGAGCAAAAAATAGAAAAAAATTCAAACGCCCACATTTCCCAAACCACAGAGAACTGTTATTTGGTATGAAGCATCCTTAGGACCAGTAGAATGGATTGGTAGAAAAAAAATTGCCATCGATTGTGTCAGGGTGTTCTGTAGAGGGCATCAAATAAATGCTGAGTCAGCATATTTGCAAAAATTAAAAAAAAAATTTTCTCCAGAACAACTGATCAGAATCTTGGTATACAGCATCCATAGGGGGGTCAGATACAAGTGTGTTCTAATTATGCCCGCCCTCCCCTCCCCCAGTTCATATTTGAGCTAAATACAGGAGCCTGAATCTTAACTCCGTGCAGTATGGGGAATAATCTTTAATAATAATCTTCTTCAGATCCACCAGTAAGATTTTTGATATTTGGTATGCAACATCTCTAGAGGGAGGGTGAGGGGGTGGGGGGGGGGGGGGGGCAGATTCAAGTTTGTTCAAATCGAGTTCCTGAGTTATTATTTGGGCTCCCTATGGGAGCCCGAATTTCAGCTTAGTGCAAGATGAGGAAATTTCTTTAAAAATTGTTTTCTTCAGATCCACCAGTCAGAATCCTTTCATATTATTTTTATTTTTCATTTTTAGCTCATCTTTGACGTTGTCGGGTTTGAGGTTATGCCGTGGCCTGTCGTCCATCTGTCCGTCAACAATTCAATTCGGCTCAGGGTAGAGTCTATATTAATGAACCAATCTTTATGAAACTTCTTGGTTACCTCTGTTATCACCGTGGGATGAGAACGAGTGTTTTGGGGTGCAGCCCGAAATTCAAGATGGCCACTAGCAGCCATTTTGTACTGAAATTAATGCAATCAGTTTTTTGTGCAGAACTTCTGTATGAAAGTCCTGATTTCAATAAATTTATGTACGAATGTTTAGTAACATGGAATACATCACATATAATACTGTTTTTTTTCTCCTGCAGAAATTATGCAATTTAGATGAACTTTGATTTATTCAGTGCTACTTATACACAGTAAGTGCACATGTCAATACGGCTTGGGCTAGGGGCTGTATTTATGAACCGATCTTCACAAAACTTGTTGGGTACCTTTGTTATTACCTTGGGACAAGAACAAGTGTTTTGGGTGTGGTCCGAAAATCAAAATTAGGTGTAATCAGTTTTTTGTACAGAACTTCTAGGACTACTTTTATTATCATCATGGGATGGTAACGAGTGCCTTTGGGCTTGGCCAAAAATTCAAAATACCTGTCAGCAGTCATATTTACGGGAATTGTGTGTACCGGTATTACATTTTTTGTACAGAACCTGTAAAGAAGATTTTTTATGTCAGTAATGTTTGCTATAAATTCATTGGGTGCCTTTATTATCACTGTGGTATGAGAACAAATATTTTTGGGTTCAGTCAGACCCACTCTGGGACTCAAAAAGGGAGATTATAAAAAATCTTTTCCCAAAACACCAGACAAATAATGTTTCTTGAATTCAACATCCCTAGGATGTGTATATTCAAATGTGTTGAAGCCAAGTTCCTGTGTTAATATTTGGTGTTGTTTGGTGAGGGTAAACATTATTAGCACAACCCAATTTTCTATTTCCAATGAGAAAAATAAAACCTCCTCACCCATGGGAACCCTATGAGCTAAAGATAAAAAATTCAAATACCTATATTTTAAGAAGGACTGGACAAATATTTATTAATTTGTATGAATCAACCTTAGAAGGGTTTGAATCAAACAGGCCAAAACAGTTGCTAACATTTGGCTTATGGTGCACCTTCAAGGATCCCCATTGTAACATTAACCCCATGGAGATTTCTTTTCTAGTTTAGCATCTAACTGTCACCCACCTTTACAATACTTTACCTGTACATTTGTTACAGGCTGTGGTCAGTATTTATGTACAGACGTTTACAATACTTTACATGTACCTTTATTATCAGGTCATTACCTAGATGTGTGTCATTGCTATGTCACATACTATACATGTACATATCTTAAACAAGTTGAGCTACAGTGTCATTGAAACTTTCATTTTTTTTTTTTTTTTTTGGGGGGGGGGGGGGGGGGTGGTGGTGGTGGGGGGATGTGGGATAGAGAGAACCACAGGAGTTAAAAACAAACAAAAATTTTGTTTGGACACTTTTTTCACAGATCAGAGCTTTGTTTTTACCTAGGAAGCTTTCCTAGGACCAGCACATATAAATGGCCCAAACAAATTCCCTTTGGTTGTGTCTAGGCAAATCAAAAAATTGCTCTTGCTGCCCATCACTTACTGACACACTCATCTCTTTTGACAACTTGAGCCAGGTGGGCGTTTTAGGCTCACTTAAGCCTCTGGTTATTTGGGGTTATTGTGTCAAAGGTAAAGGTCACAGTGACCTTTACCTTTGACACTGCTCTCTAATTAAAATGTTGTTTGCCTGATCGCAAACCAAACTTGGCATGTGGATCGGGCATAATGAGAGGAAGAACTCTATGTATTTTTTTATATCATTGTGCCAAAGGTCAAGGTCACAGTGACTTGAAATTAAAATTTTATCAGTCGTAGCTTGTTTCAGCTCTCTTAATTATTAAAATTATGCATTCCCAATCGAAACCTTAACTTGGTATGTGGGTTGAGCGTGATGAGAGGAAGAACCCTACATACTCTTTGGTCATTGTGCCAAAGGCTAAAGGTCAAGGTCACAGTGATCTTGAACTTATTCTACCAACAGTGGCTGTGTTAATTTAATGTAATATATTACCAAGGTTATTGTATCAGGGTGATATTTTGGGGGGATTGGCCACCCCTGGTGGCTACCTCTAGTTTATTTTGTTTAGAATACCTATATGCTTTCACAGAATCACTTATGCGTGATTTGATTGCTAGTGCGGGTATGTTTTTTGTCTGCTTTATTTTTTTGCAGTATTAAAGCAATATCTTTACCTGATAAACAAATTTGATCTGTCTCACAGCATTTGTTCATCACACACATCATGCTTCTCAACATATGTATTCTTAATTACTCAGCACTTGTTATCCAACTACTCATACAAGCTATGTTTTCATGAATTTTGTTTAATATCCCCTCTATATAAATGTCTTGACAGGCAAAAACTGTTGTAAATTTCAAGTGTTCTATCCATACCTCTGTATTATATGATGATCTTGCAGAACTGGTCTGTCCATATCACTACAAATATTAGAGATGGGCAGTATTGGAATTGATTTGCATATCGGTTTGAGTATTTGGGAGGGGTGGAGGGGGGGGGGGGGGTATACCTGGGTATTGGTTTGGTATTCGGTATCTGACTTGACTGAGATTTGCTAATAGTACCGAAGAGGAATTCACATAAGGAAAAACAGAATAAGTTGTAGTATCATTCTACCACAACGCTATAAATAACACTACTACTGAGCTCAACGGTTGCATTCTTTTATCTTTATCTACAGTAATTTTGTGACTTGTTTTAAATGCACCTTAATGTTTAAAGACCTATTTTAGGCTTTTGTGATCTCGGAGCATTTGCCCTGACCATGCCATCTTTAAGGGGTCCTGTTGACAATAGACAGAACACCTGGGAAGTGATTTCTAGTCAGGTCTTGACTGCCTGTTAAGGCAGCCAAGACTTGACTAGAAATCACCGCTAAGAAGTTGGACATGTACAGGTTGTAGTCTAGTGGGAATTCCGGACAGTTGTCCAGTCCACTGGGGGTTAACAAAACTGAAAAGAAAATCAGTCACTTCTTTCATGAAACTGAACCTTTCAGCTGTTATGAAGCCTCAACAGGGACTACTTATAAATAGTGAATGTAGAAAAATTTGAAAATTCAGATGGTTTTTGTATTCAGAGATTGGTTTGGTTTGGTTTTTCGTTATCCCTGTGATATCGGTATCGGCATGTTTTTTTTCGGTATATTGCCCATCTCTAACAGATATCGGGAGTGTGGTGGCTCAGTGTACTGGACTTCAAACCAAAAGGTCTAGGTTTGATCTTGACCAGCATTTCCTTGGGGCAAGACATTTAATCCCAGTCGCCTCTGTGGGGACACAGTGATACTGTATACTTGGCAGAATGCACATTGATGCAGGCCTGTCATTTTTGGGCGAGCGACTTTTTCACTCACCTAAAAAAAAATATAAGGAGGGAGAAAAATTGCTCTCCTGCTCTTGCAAATATTGTGCCTACTATTGTGGTATATTTTTAAAAACCTGCATTGTTACGTTAAAAAGTACAGTATCATCTCTATAAAATGGCTATATATTGCCTCTCCCCACCTCCAGTGTGAGCCTCTGAGTTGGAGAGTATTGAGCTTGTTCCAGTGAAGAGTCATATTTTGTACCTTCTATATAGCCATCTTACAGAGACTGCTCTCTTCATTGAGACTGTCCAGCAATATACATTGACTGGGATTCAGTATTGCTGAATCTACCTGTAAGTCATTCTGTTTACACATTCTTGTAAACTGTTAGCTTGAAAGCTTTTGGCTTTCCTAGTCCATGTTATGAGAGCGATTTTTTGTCCTGCCTTTTTCAGAATGCTAGGCCTGTCGATGGTGCTCTTGCCTTCACCCACTTCTAACTCTACTTATACAGTGTTAGTAGTAAGTTGGAGAGTCTGACAGTTGCTCAGTGTTTCTCTCCGGGTACTCCAGCTTCCTCTGCCCATAAAACTGTCTGATGCAACCAAGCAGCATGTCTGAAAACTATAACAGATCTGAGAACATTTTGTAATTATTTGTTTTGGTGTAATAAATAAAGAGTTTATTACTTGGTTACTTCCATATCGATCGAGATATTAGCTCTTGGTAATACCTCAAGCTGATATCTAAGTTGATATGAAACTTATCAAGTAATAACCTCTAAATACTTCTCATGTAACAAATCATTATACAGTGGAGCCCAATTAATTGGATATACCTTAACTGAATAGCCCTGTTAATTGAATTTAATTTCCTAACACAAAACCATTTACCATACCTCCAGTACAATTTGATCTGTTAATTGAATACAGGTTATAGAGTTAACTCCAATTAATTGAATAAAAAATCTTGTAACCTGTCGAGAAATTACTGACTCTCCCCAGTTTTCCTTTGTTTATAGATCAATTTGGCACCAGTACATTCAATACAGGTATTTAATCTGTTATATCTTTTTTGACAGAGCTCATGGATCTCTGTCAATCAAGATATAATAGAGTAAATGCTAAGTTTATCTCTGGAATACAAGAAAGTGACACAGTCTCTGTTAATTGAATGCTCCTGTTAATTGAATAATTTTCATTGTCAAAAGTAGCTATTCAATTAACAGGCTTCAACTGTAATGCACAATCTGCAATGTTGCATAAAACCACTCATTGAAATGAAATTATTGAGCTTGTTCCAGTGGAGAGTCATATTTTGTACCTTCTATATAAAACCGCACTATTACCAAAAACCACTCTTAAAATCGGACTTGTTCCAATGAGGACCTTTAGTTATATTTTGGAGGCATAAAATGAAATATTTTATTTATTCAAGAAAATATATTTTCAGGTATCGTCTGTTTGTTAGTCATGTTTGGTACTGAGTTAAAAGGCAAGAATTTTAAATTATTTCTTGGAGTTTTTTTAAGATAAAATATTGTGCCTGTCATCCACTTGTTGTTGCAGAGGTATGATGTGTAACTCAAAAAATAAGTATGCTTAAACTTTTAATAGGGGAAAAAGCTGATGTCACAGTATTCTCAGCAAACACTGAAGAAGAGTGTGGATATGAAATCAAAACTTGAAGAAGCCATCCTTGGAACAGGCAGTGCTCGGAGTGACATGATGATGAGAAGAAGACAAACATCATATTTAGCAGGTTGGCTTCTTTATTAAGAATTTTGTTATTGAAATTTTTTATGTTTTCAACTTATGGCTGCTTTTTAGGAACACAAAGGTTCCCACTTAACTTACATATTGTTGAGTTTGATGACCTTGTTTTCAAGTTCTTAGATCAATTTCCATTCATAACTACCATATTTTCATAACAGTGTCTTTACATCATTATTGGCTGCCTATGCAGTCAAGCAACAATTATAAAAAAAAAAAAATTCATCCTCGTTCTCAAGGAAGAGTGCACTTGGCACAACTTTTAAGAGGCATAAAAAGGGGCAGGTTGTGGCTGCATGAGGACCTAAGTGTTTAGACAAGCTATTAACTGAAAATAGAATATGTTCTCATTTTTAGCTCAACTTTGGCGGAGCCAAATTTGAGCTTATGCCATGGCCAGTTGTCCGTCGTCCGTCTGTCCATCTGGCCGTCTGTCCGTCAACAATTCAATACGGCTCAGGCTAGGGGCTGTATTTATGAACCGATCTTTACGAAACTTCTTGGGTACCTTTGTTATGACTGAGGGACGAGAACTAGTGTTTTGGGGTCCGATCCGAAATTCAAGTTGGCCGCCAGCCGCCATTTTGTACCGACGATGCAGAAATCTGTTTTTTGTACAGAACTTCCATATGAAAGCGCTGATTTGAATAATTTTTTGTACGAATGTTTAGTACCATTTGATACATCACATATAATACAGGTTTTTTTCTCGTACGTAAATTATGCAAATTAGACTAACTTTGATGTATTTAGTGTTACTTTCAGCACTGTAAGTGCAAATGCCAATACGGCTCGGGCTGCAGGTCGTATTTATAAACCGATCTTTACGAAACTTCTTGGGTACCTTTGGTATCACCGTGGGATGAGAACGAGTGTTTTTGGGTGCGGTCCAAAATTCAAGATGGCCCATGGCAGCCATTTTGTACAAAATTAAGTGCAATCAGATTTTTGCACAGAACTTCCATATGAAAGTGCTGACTTGAATAATTTTTTGTGTGAATGTTTAGTACCATGGGATACATCACATATAATACAGGGTTTTTTCTCGTGCAGAAATTATGCAAATTAGATGAACTTTTTTCAGTGCTACTTACACACAGTAAGTGCACATGTCAATACGGCTCGGGCTAGAGGCTGTATTTATCAACTGATCTTCACGAAACTTCTTGGGTACCTCTGTTATCACCTTGGGATGAGAACGAGTGTTTCTGAGTGCGGTCCAAAATTCAAGATGGCTGCCAGTGGCCATTTCGTACCGAAATTAAGTCTAATCAGTTTTTTGTACGCAACTTCTATACGGCTCAGGCCCAGAGGCTGTATTTATGAACCAAACTTTACGAAACGTCTTGGGTACCTTTGTTATCACCGTGGGATGAGAACAAGTGTTTTTGGGTGTGGTCCAAAATTCAAGATGGCCACCAGCAACCATTGTGTACCAAAATTAGTGCAATCAGTCTTTTGTACAGAACTTCTGTATGAAAGTTCTGTTTTGAATAAATTTTTGTATGAATGTTTAGTAAAATGGAATACATCACATATAGTACAGGTTTTTTTCTCGTGCAGAAATTATGCAAATTAGATGAATTTTGTTTTATTTAGTGCTACTTATACACTGTAAGTGTACATGTCAATACGGCTCGGGCTAGAGGCTGTATTTATCAACCGATCTTCACAAAACTTCTTGGGTACCTTTGTTATCACCTTGGGACGAGAACGAATGTTTCTGAGTGCGGTCCAAAGATCAAGATGGCTGCCAGTGGCCATTTTGTACCGAAACTAGGTCCAATCAGTTTTTTGTCACAACTTCTATATAGCTCGTATTTATGAACTGATCTTCACGAAACTTCTTGGGTACCTTTGTTTTCACCTTGGGACAGGAATGAGTGTGTTTTGGGGTGCCTTTGTTATCACTGTGCTATGAGAACAAATATTTTGGAGTTCAGTCAGACCCACTCTGGGACTCAAAGATTTCTTTTCTATTTAGCATCTGACTGTCACCCACCTTTACAATACTTTACCTGTACATTTGTTACAGGCTACGGCCAGTATTTATGTACAGACCGTTACAATACTTTATATGTACATTTGTTATCAGGTCATTACCTAGATGTTTGTCATTGCTGTGTCACATACTATACATGTACATGTCTTGACAAGTTGAGCTACAGTGTCATTGACACTTTCATTTTTTAATTCGCTTAAAAAAAATCTCCACAATCCAGTATAAGTATTTTCATTAGTTCCTTGAATCCTGCACTCTATGTAACATGTAACCAACTAGCTCTGTGCATTTTCACAGCTTTAGTCAGTGTATATTTTGATGCAGTGTGTGATATGGCAGTTACCAATTTTTTTATAACCAGAAAGAGTAACTGACTAAAATTTTCTTTTTTCTTTACTGAGTAACTAACCCTGTTCACTGTACAGCCTTTGTGTAAATCTTATCTAGTTCATTTCTTTACCCAATGGAATGGCCAAAACCAGCCAGTACTATTCTCAAAAAGCATTCAAACTCAGCTTATGACCCCTCTTTGAATGGGCTGTGGAAAGGGTTTTTTTTAGTGAATTCAGGTGAATTCCAAAAATGAAAACATATTCTATTTTCAATTAATAGCTTGTTTCAAGGCATTTAATTGTCAAACACCAAACTGTTTATTGTGCCTTCTGTAAAAATTTAGCAGGTTAGTTTTTTTTAGTTTTTTATTGGGGTTTGACAACACTTTCGACAGCCCAGGGTCACCTCATGTTGAACAGTTTTACAGTTGGAGGAAGCTTATAGAGAGCCACCGAGCAGTGGTAGACAACTATCAGACTCCACAACGTACCAACTCCGCACAAGCATGGTTAGCATTGGTTGAAGACAAGTTCACTTTTGCCGTGCAGTATGCCTTAGTACACATTGCCACCATCCTCCTACGTGGGCAGTTGGGATTAAGCCCCTTGCCCAAGGAGACAACGCATTTGTTCCTTGTGGGGATCGAACTGTGCTCCGACATATTAGTTGCAAATGAATTGTAGAGTAAATCCCTGTTGAGAGGATGCTTAACCCTTAAAGGCCTATTTCTGACTTTTACGACCTCAGAACAGGCACCCTTAACATATTATCATGAAGAGGTCCTGCTGACAAAAGACAAATTATCAAGGCAGTGGTTTCTAGTCAAGTTCTTGCTGCCTTAACAGGTAGCCAGGACTTGACTACAAATCACTGCTAAGCCACTGGTTGTTCAGAGGCAGTGGTATGGTGGGATTTCAGGAAACTTGTCCAGGCCCTTAAAGATTAAGTGACAAAAATTGGCTCAAAATATGATTTGTGTTTGGTGGTGTAAGGACACTTGTTAAGAAACTAAATTCATTTACTTTCATGTAATGAATCATGTGACGTCTGTATTAATGAAAGAATGCTGTTGTCGGTAGTGTAAGAGATAATGGAAAATTACAAACTTAAAGTCCCCAAAATTTGGATTTGGATTTTTTTGTCTGACGAAGCATTCTATTTTAACAGCTTACTGGTTATAACATATCAATAGTAGTATCACCCACAGTCAATTTGGATTCACGTTATGTTTCTACATATTGAAAAACATTGCTACTTTGTAAATACAATAAATTCTGGTGGTTTATGTCCCTGTTAACCCTCTTTCCAGCACACTCATGGTATAAACACTAGTACTCAAATGATTAGTCGACTAGTCGATGTCGACTCTGGGCAATTGTACAGTCGACTAGTCGTCGGAGTTCAAGCTTTTAGGTAAATGGTATCCCTTCTGTGCCACTGTCAGGCAGTTTGCACAGCAATATTGGGCAATCAATGTATACATCTATTGCCATCTAATAGTAGTGACAGTAGTTTGTTTTAACTGGTACTAGTAGAGTGCTGAATTATTTTGGGCTATCAGGATATGTTATTAATTTGCCTTGTTGCAATTTATGGGAGAGTGCCTATAGGCACTCTTCCATAAATCGCAACAAGGCAAATTAAATAAGACTATATAATTTCACTCTTAGTATAATTAGAAGCACATTAACAGAATAATGTTCCAGTAAGTTGCTGTATATGAATGCCCAAGTGAAGCCAAATTTGGACCTTCAGCACTCTACCGGAACACCAACACTGTTATAAGGAGATAAGTTATCACCAATGACTAGTCGAAGTCGACTTGACTTTTGGGTATTGACTAATCGACTTTGGAATTCACTAGTCGTTTGAGCACTAATAAACACCTGTTTCCACTTGTTCATGTTTGCTAGCTGCAGTACTGTGAGTTTAACACTTTAGAGAGTCTGACACTAACTTGCTGCTGTGTGGTGTTTTTTTTTGAGTACTCCACATTTCTCCGCCTGAAAGCAGTATGACCCTGGTTGTTGAAAGTATCATGAAAACTGAACAAACAAAAAGAAACAGTTCTGTGAGTTCAGTGTGGACAGAGAATTTCGACCAGGCCAGTTGTGATCCCGTCAAAATCCTTGATCTGCCTCCCTCCACACAAAATTGTAAAATCTCACCCATTGTAAAAAATGCAAGAATATTGAATATTAGGCTGCAATAAAAAACTTCCTAGATTTTCATCCAACTTTTTTTTCAAACTGGTGTGCGTGGGTGAGTTTTATTTTTATTTCACCCAGAGACTGGATAACCTAGACCAGCCTTACAATCTGGAGGGTTTGGGGCATTGGGTGGGAGATATGGGTCTAAAACCTATAACAAGATTACTCAACTAAATGGGAATAAAATTTGAGTAATAAGACTTCATGAATGGTTACTAAAGGCTACTTGGGTCATATATACAGTACCAGCAGAAATAAGTTGTAGGATTTGATCACATTTCACTAAGTTGATAATTCCAACACTTGACATCATTTTTCGAGAAGCTCTCCCCGAGAGCTTCTCAAGAAATGATGTCAAGAATTGGAATTATCAACAAAGGGAAAATTGTTACATAATTTTCTAGTGGTTATACTAAAAGGAGACGATATGACAAAATTTGGGACGGGTTGAAAAAATAGAGATGGCCAGGAATGAAAATCTAGGAATTTTTTTATTGCGGCCTTAGATGCTATTTTTGTTTTGTTTTTCTTCCTTCCATCTTGAATTCTCTATAATGTGATGGACACATACACTGTAAAACCTAATTTGGGGATGTTAGCTGAATGGTCCAATTGAATTTCTTGACCATTTAATAAAATCATATTACAGCAAATAAAAAAATACTCAACTAATACTTCCATCCCCACTTTGCAGATTTAGGGGCATGGAATTTTGTTTGCTTACTTTAGTCCTACAGTAAAACCTGTCTTGAGGGACCACTGTCTTGAGAGACCACCTGTCTTGAGAGACCACATCTGCCAGGCACCGATTGGTTTTACTCTATAATGGTCCTGCTATGGGAGACCACCTGTCTTGAGAGACCACTGTGACCTAGATGGAATGATTTTTGCATGCCTTCGGCGTGCAGGGACGCTATGGGCAAGCCCCTTTCGACCCTCAGTGACTCTTTGTGATCTGGTGGTTTCATGTCAAGGCGTGTTGAAGGAAGCGAAGGTTCAGGTACTCGGCAGGTGTCCCTGGCTAAGGTGTTGCGGGTGTAGGGTTGACTTCATTGACTGATCTTGATCGAACCCTCGGGTGAGGACCAGTGTGGGAGGTTGGGTCCTCTCACAAAGGTACTACCTCTCCCCGAGGGTGCTGTGGTGTTATATTTTCAGGCAAGTATAGTCTGCCACTTCGGAAATGGTTTCGATGGCTGGCCATCATTGGCAAGTATAGTCTGCCTCAGGCGGTCTTAATCATTTTTTAGTTTCGTGGTAGCACGTCTTTGGAAAGAAAACAACAACGACCCCTTTCAGGGACCACCAGTAAGAAGACCCAAACTTCCCTGGTTTGGGGGCAGGCCTGCATTATGATCCTATTTGGCTGGGTCAAAAAATGCTCACTATAGACGCTTACAAAAAGGGGCAGAGGCAGGACACAGGACCAACGCTCACCTCCCTTGAGGTGGTTGACCACTTCTAGGGATGGAGTGGAGGATGTTCAGGAGCCATGGAGGTTACAGTTTCCATAACGGTTATAGTTTACATAGCGGTTATTGGGGTGCTGGTCATAAAAAGAAATCATCTCTGTGTACCTGCTAAAAGAAGATGGCAGAATTAGTGTGACATATAAAAATTAGGAAAAAGTTAGATAATTACCATTTTTCTCTTACCAGTTTTGATTTATTTTCGCGGTCATTTATTAGAGGTTTGAGTTGGGCAGGTGAAGACAACCCTTCCTGGTAGAAGGTCACAGCTTTTACCATTGTCACTGCCTGTTGGCTCACCTTCCCTTTACCACTTTTGTCGTTTCACGGGTTTTATAATCTGCATATTTTAGATATTTCGAGGTAGCGAAGAACAGGCTTACACACAGAGCCACACCCGGGGGTGTTACTTTCCTGTCTTGTTAAAAAGTCCTAGTTTGGGTGGTTTTGTTAGAAGAAAGCAGAGAACAGGTTTGCCCACAATACCACACCCAAGGGTGTTGCTTTCCTGTTTGCCTCTGCTTTGTGATCGGTTTATTTTTAGATTATTTATTTATTGGTGTTTAAGGTCACATATTTCTGCACAATGGCTAACCATGACCGTGACCGTTTTACAGGTGAATGAAGCCGGAGTATCCAGAGAGAACCACCGAGCAACAGCAAGCAACTGTCAGCACCCCAACATACCAACTCCACACAAGCAGGGTTTTAGCATTAGTTGAAGACAGGTGCACCATCGACGTGCAATACTCCTTAGTACACAACATCACCGTGCCCCCCACGTGGGCAATGTGGGTGAAGTGTCTTGCCCAAGGACACAACGCGGTTATCGCAGGTGGGATTCGAACCGAGGACCTCTCGGCTTGCAGCCTGCACCTCTACCAACTGAGCCACCGCGCCCCTTATTTTTAGATATTTTGAGGGAGTGAAGAACAGGCTTACACACAGAGCCACACCCTGAGGTTTTACTTTCCTGTTTTGCCCTCAGTTATGATTCTTTTTAGATGGGTAGGTGAAGACAGCCCTTGCTGGTAGAAGGTCACTGCTTTTGTCGTTTTCACTGCCTGTCAGTTCACCTTCCCTTTACCAATTTAGTTGTTTCACTGGTTTTATTATCAGCCTATTTTAGGTAAATTGAGGTATTGAAGAACAGGCTTACACACAGAGCCACACCCAGAGGTGTTACTTTCCTGTCTTGCCCTCAGTTTTAAGTCCTTGTTAGTATATCCCTTAAGTTATTGCATTTTCGGTTTTTTGTCTGCTTTCGCAAATTACCTGTAGTTCAGATATTAGTTTGCTATCGGCTAACCAGTCATGGTTCTTCGCGGCAAGAGAGGCAAGGCGGTCTTTTATGGTGGGGATATCGGCTCTGTCGTGGAGTGTTTTGATAGGTGTATCCCATGGGTCACGGAGGACGACCCTAAGCATGTGATTTTGAACCTGCTGAAGTTTCCCAATATTTGTTTGATTGAGCTCAGTTAGGATGATTGCCCCATATTCAAGTACTGGGCGAACAAAGGCTTTGTATAGTTTAAGTAGGGTAGACTGATTGGCTCCCCAGGAAGTTCCCTTTAACATTTTCAATAAGGTAATGCATTTGATTACTTTATCATTGGTGTGTTTATTAAAGGATAGGTTTTGATCAATGGTGATGCCAAGGAATTTCGCCTCTTTGCATTCTGGGAGGACTTTATCCAATAGTTTCAGGTCAAAGTCACATTTGCTTGTCTTGCGAGTGAAGATGATTCATTGGGTTTTATTGGCGTTCAGCTTTATCCTCCATTTGGCACACCAGTTTTCTAGGTCTTTGAGAGCACGTTGCAAAGGTTTTTGGAGTAGATTTGCCGTATTATTAGAGTCCCAGATGCCCTTATCATCTGCAAATTGGGAGACTTGAATGCGATCCTCGGAGAATTTGAGATCGTTTCCATAGATGATGTACAGGAGGGGGCTGAGGACGGACCCTTGGGTGGTGCCTGCTTCTAGGGGGACACTGTAGAACATTTCATTGTTTACTCTGACTTTAATTTCGCGTTCATTTAGAAAGGAGGAGAGTTGTTTAAGCAATTTCATGGAGAGTTTTATTTTAGATAATTTGAGGCGCATTCCATTGTGCCATACAGAGTCGAATGCTTTTTCAATGTCTAACAGGACTGCTGCGCCTGTTTGCTGATTGTCAATCACAGTTTTCATTTGAGTGACTGGGCGGTAGACATGCTCGATGCCTTCTTTACAGTTTCTATAGGCTCTTTGACACTTATTAAAAAACTCGTTATCTACAAGGTGCCCCCTGAGTAGATTGGTAAGGATTCATTCAAATACCTTACCAATGCAGCTGAGGAGGCTGATTGGGCAGTAGCTGGCCGGATTGGAGGGGTCTTTGTCAGGTTTTGTTATCATGACACCAGTGGCTGTTTTCCAACATTTAGGAAAGTAGCCATGGGTGAGGCATGCATTGAAAAGTTTGTTATACCCCCGCAAACAAAGTTTGGGGGGGGGGGGGGGGGTATATAGGAATCACCCTGTCCATCTGTCTGTCTGTCCGTCTGTCCATCCTTATAAGCGCAACTCCTCCTAAACCATTTGAAGAATTTTCATGAAACTTTACACAATGCAAGAAGATGTGCATGATGCAATATAATTCCGTTCTGACATTTTCAAGGGGAGATAATCTAACTTATACATTTCAATTGCTACATCATCTTAATACAAATTAATGTACCAAAAAGGCTACAACTGAGGTGAGGGGGGGGGGGGGTATCACTTTGTGAGCTTGCTCACAGTACCTCTAGTTGCGTTTGTCGATTGAGGAGTTTGGGCTTTGTTTTAGAATTTTGTAACTCACTTCATCCTCACCGGCAAAGGTGTGAGCCTTGTCTTTGTCGGTGTGCATGAAAGAGTCATCTTCCCTTTTAAGGGGTTTGGCTGCAGCTTTACGGCTTTTGTTTTTTTGCCCAGTAAGGGTTTTGAAAGAGTCCCAGAATTTTTTAGCATCCGAGACCCTGTTTAGGTTGGCTGTTGCCTTTTCCCAGTTGGCTTGTTTTTTGGCTTGGAGGGCTTTCTTAACCTCGCCGTGAAGGTGGTTGTATGTTTTTTGGAGGTCAGCTTTCTTAATGGAGTCAGTTTCGGTTTTAAAGAGCGTGAAGAGCTTTCCATTTGGTTTTGATTAGAGTGTGTCGCCCGAGATAGGGTTTCTCCAGGTGTGCACTTCTTTTTTGGGGCATATTTCGCTTAGGGTTGAGTTGATGATTTGTTCTATACCCTCGCATTGGGTTTCGAGTTCAGTTGCATTTGATGGGGAGGTGTTTGTGAGTTTGACCTCAATGATGTTATGGTAGAGATTCCAATTGATTTTTCTAAAATTCCTGGGGGGGGGGGGGGGGGGGGGTACCTGAGTGGGCCATTGCCTAGTTGGATTGAGGCATGGATCGGGAGGTGGTCGGTGCCTAAGTCATCATCGCCGACCCAGTGGTCGTTGATGTGGTTTATCAGGGAGTCGCTGGTGATAATTAGATCGAGTATTTTGGATGGGAATAGTGGGTTGCTACTGATGCAAGTTACTGAGTTGTCGTTCACCACATGTAGGTTAAGTTTTTTTTGTGATTTCGAGGAGGGCTTCACTGTTTGGGCTGGTTTTGTTGCAGCCAAAGTACAGGTGTTTGGCATTGAAGTCACTGAGGGAGATGCAGTGTTTGTATTTCCTCATAAAAAATTCAAAGACGGTGTCAGAAACAGTTTTGCTTGAGACATTATAATAACATTATAATAACAAACAATCGCGATGTTTTTATTATCGAGTGTGATTTCAGTCGCAGTCACCTCAGCATCGAGCTGATCAGTTTTTTTATGGTTTTAGTTTTGATGTTCTGCTTTATTAGAAAAGCAATGCCGCCTTCTTTTAAGATTTGTCGGTCTCTTCTAATAACGTTGAAGCCACTGAGTGAGAAATTTTTGTCGGGGTGTAACCAACTTTCACAGATACAGATTATGTCTATTTTCGAAATATATCGTCTCATTTGAGGTTTTTTATTATTAACGTTTCTAGCGTTCCACATGGCTATTTGTAGTTTATTCATGATAGGGGTTGCTGTTTAGTCATGGTGTTTGTTTAGAGGTAATTGGAGGCTTCAGTGAATATTGATTGTGGCTTTAATTAGGGATTCAAGATTTGGGTTTTGAATAGCTAGGACGCTGACCGGCTAACATCTTGACAAATGTCAGACAGATTAGTGCTGACATGTTTGTTTAGTACTGAGAACAGTGCTCCTGCAACTAAGGAGCAAATTGTGTGAGGAGAAGAGGCATTATCAGGATTTTTAAGATTCAGGTTTTTTTAGTTCTATGTTCGTTTTGACCTTTTTGAAGTCGGGACACCTGCGGTAATTGCTAGTATGATCCCCTTTGCAGTTTGGGCATGAGGGAGAGTCCGACCTACATGCTTTGGTGAGGTGATTACCTACCGTGACAATGAAGGGTAGTGTCCTTTTCTCTGGGGGGGGGGGGGGGGGGGGGGGGGGAGTCACTTTCCCATGTTTTGGGGGTTTTGTCAAGGTTATACCAGCTGTCCGTTTGACAGCCGTGGAGAAGTCCAGACTCATTAATGGAGCCGGTGTCAGTGTAGGATTTGACTGGCTTGGTGCCCTATCCATTGTGCTAGGATTGTTAATGACACTGTTCCTTTTTAAGGCAGTATTGTTAACTGTTGGGCCTGATGATGGAGCAGAGCCAGAAGAGCACGGACAAGGTATGAAGCTCCTACACCTCTTGACCTTTCGTTTTGTCATAGTGGCGAAGCCCTCCTCATTTGTGGTCTCCTGCAGCTCTGTATCTAAGTCTGAGTCATCTCCTTTCTGTTTTCTTTTTTAGGGGAGTTTTACCATTAGTGCATTTTTTAGTGCATTTATTGGGGGGGAGATTTCCCATCTGGCAGACTGTTGTGATTTTCCTCAGTGTTGCCAGAGCTAAAGAGCTGTGACAGTGGCTTATCTGGAATGAAACTTTTGGTGTTGAGGGGGTCCTTCGGATCATAAGGAGAGGGTGTTTTGTTTATAGTGGTCTTCCCAGCAGCCCGAGCGACCTCTGCATAGGATCTTGGACTTCTGCCCTCCTCAGATGCTGAGGTCACTGGGGTTGCTAAGCTACCAGACTCTTTAGCTATGCTACTATGATCTATAATGCCCTGGTCATTTGTGCCTATAACATGTTCACACTGCACTTCCATAATCTCCTGGGCTCCTCCATGGGAAGTGGATGAGGTGAGCGGAGTTAGAGTTTGAGTTTGGCAGCCTACTACATAACTTACTCTGACAGGGACTGGGTGGATATCCGCCACCACCTGCATCTTCTTGGGAGGGGAGCCAGGGGTAGGTGGACTGGCTTCTGAGGCATGCTAGGCAGGCTAGGCAAGCTAGGATTGGCTGGTGTAGCTGCAGCAAGAGAAAGCTTGGCAGTATGCTCATCCTTTGCTTTAATGCTTGCCATGGCGAACTCGTCCAGGCATTCTGTATAGGTCCCTATGGTCATATCTTCCGTCTTTACAGTTTCATACTCCGAGTCCAAGGTCGAACTGGGTTTGTGGTCCGATGTGTTGGGGCTGATAGGAGATCCAGGTGCGGTTTGAACGACTTCCATCTTCTCAAGCTCTTTGGTGTAGAGGTATGGTTTGGAGTTGGAGGTGCTGGTTTTGGAGGTGAGTTGATAGTTGTCACCCTCTCCGCCTTCTGATTCCTGGTATCAGCCCTTTTCCTGTCGATCCACGCCTCCAGTCGCCTGGCGTCCCAGCGTTTGGTGGATGGTGACTTCTTTTGTTTCTGCTTGTCTTCCACTGGTTTCATGGTGGCAGTTTTCTTTCCCTTCCCCTGGGGTGGACCAGTGTGTGTGGGCCCGCAAAAGGTGCTACCACTCCCAGAGGTGGGCTTTGTTATATATTTAATGGTAAGCTGGACGCAGCTACTCTCAACCTGGACATTCCAGTTGAGAAGTGAGTTAGTGTCCAGCACCAGCAAAGTATCTTGGATTTTCTTGGGCAGGTAGTCCATGTCTAATTGGTTGTTCCAATCATCAATGATGTGAGTGCCATCAATGATGTGAGTGCATTGTGACCTGGTACCACTTTGTGTTTTTATGCCATAATGGACCTGTCTTGAGAGACCGCCCCTTTGAAGACTGAAACCATGACAAAAACTTTTTACCTGTTCTGGAATTGAAAAATCCATTATGGTTATACTAACATAATTAAAACATTACGTGTACATTACATACAAAACCGCACTTGTTAATACCCCGTTGTTTGTGTAGAAACGACCGGGTATGAAAAGCTGTTTTAGTGCGGTCACGTGAGAAGGATTACATAACTAATTAATGTTTCGCGAGAAAAATCTTTCAGAGACTGTCCCTGATTAACAATTATATTGTTCAGTCAGAAAATTTCTAAAACCTACATTAAATAAAATATTCAGATACAAATGCCATATCTTTCATTTCCAGAACTCTGTACTGCGGTTTAATATAGGAATTGAAAAAATCTGTTTGTTAATTTGTGAGATTTTCGATTTGTTTTCATATTAAAATAAAATTTTCACTGATACATGATTTGGATCCCCCCCCCCCTTCCCCCGTACAATTGAAGCTTGGATTGTCTCCGTTGAAATGATCTTGTCCTCATTCATTCTCATAACGGTTCATCTGTATTTTTAGCTCAACTTTGGCAAAGCCAAATTTGAGCTTTTGTCATGGCCTGTCGTCCGTCTGGCCCGTCGTCTGTCATGGCCTGTCGTCCGTCTGGCCATCTGTCCGTACGTCAACAGTTGGATACGGCTCGGGCTAGAGGCCGTATTTATGAACCGATTTTTACGAAACTTCTTGGGTACCTTTGTTATGACCGTGGGACGAGAACGAGTGTTTTTGGGGCCGGTCCGAAAATTCAAGATGGCTGCCAGCCGCCATTTTGTACCGACGATGCAGAAATCTGTTTTTTGCACAGAACTTCCATATGAAAGCGCTGATTTGAATAATTTTTTGTATGAATGTTTAGTACCATGGGATACATCACATATAATACAGGTTTTTTTCTCGTACATAAATTATGCAAATTAGACTAACTTTGATGTATTTAGTGTTACTTTCAGCACTGTCAGTGCAAATGCCAATACGGCTCGGGTTAGAGGCCGATTTATGAACCGATCTTTACGAAACTTCTTGGGTACCTTTGGTATCACCGTGGGACGAGAACGAGTGTTTTTGGGTGCGGTCCGAAATTCAAGATGGCCGTTGGCAGCCATTTTGTTCAAAATTAGGGGCACTCAGATTTTTGCACAGAACTTCCACACGAAAGCTCTGATTTGAATAATTTTTTGTGTGAATGTTTAGTACCATGGGATACATCACATATAATACGGGTTTTTTTCTCGTGCAGAAATTATGCAAATTAGATGAACTTTGATTTTTTCAGTGCAACTTACACATAGTAAGTACACATGTCAATACGGCTCGGGCTAGAGGCTGTATTTATCAACTGATCTTCATGAAACTTCTTGGGTGCCTCTGCTATCACCTTGGGGCGAGAACGAGTGTTTCTGAGTGCGGTCCAAAATTCAAGATGGCTGCCAGTGGCCATTTTGTACCGAAATTAGATCTAATCAGTTTTTTGTACACAACTTCTATACGGCTCAGGCTAGAGGCCGTATTTATGAACCGATCTTTACGAAACTTCTTGGGTACCTTTGTTATCACCGTGGGATGAGAACGGGTGTTTTGGGGTGTGGTCCGAAATTCAAGATGGCCACCAGCAGCCATTTTGTACCAAAATTAGTGCAATCAGTCTTTTGTACAGAACTTCTGTATGAAAGTTCTGATTTGAATAAATTTTTGTATGAATGTTTAGTAAAATGGAATACATCACATACAGTACGGCTTTTTTTCTCGTGCACAAATTATGCAAATTAGATGAATTTTGTTTTATTTAGTGCTACTTACACACTGTAAGTGCACATGTCAATACGGCTCGGGCTAGAGGCTGTATTTATCAACCGATCTTCACGAAACCTCTTGGGTACCTTTGTTATCACCTTGGGATGAGAAAGAGTGTTTCTGAGTGCGGTCCAAAATTCAAGATGGCTGCCAGTGGCCATTTTGTACCAAAATTAGGTCCAATCAGTTTTTTGTCACAACTTCTATACAGCTCGTATTTATGAACTGATCTTCACGAAACTTCTTGGGTACCTTTGTTTTCACCTTGGGACAGTAATGACTGTGTTTTGGTGTACCTTTGTTATCACTGTTCTATGAGAACAAATATTTTGGGGTTTAGTCAGACCCACTCTGGGACTCAAAGATTTCTTTTCTAGTTCAGCATCTGACTGTCACCCACCTTTACAATACTTTACCTATACATTTGTTACAGGCTATGGTCAGTATTTATGTACAGGCTGTTACAATATTTTATATGTACCTTTGTTATCAGGTCGTTACCTAGATGTTTGTCATTGCTGTGTCACATACTATACATGTACATGTCTTGATAAGTTGAGCTACAGTGTCATTGACACTTTCATTTATGGAATAGAATGAGTATTTCAGTGAAGAAAATGTTCTTCTGGGTGTACAGTGTTTTTGAAACAACAATGTGACAGTCTTGGCGATACAACCTGGCATTACGCTGCGGCAATAGATTTTCCGACACAGGATTATGGATTCTATACTGTGCCGAGTGCCCGAACATTTCAAGGTTAAAACCCAGTGATTTAATTTTGATTGTAGCATGAGCTTTTTACCAAAATAGTTTAGATGAACTAAAATGAGAATGTATTATTCATTAAAAAAATTAATCGTCCAGTATGCGGGAAAAAGCATGAAAACCGATGCCAGATATGTCACAAAAATCATGTTATAATTTGACATTTGGGTGGATTATGATGTTATTCCCCTAACAAAAGCAGGTAAATTCCCTTGGTGTTCAAAAATAAAAATGTATAAGCAATCTATAACTTTCCGTGTCTGTTGAAAAACAGACTGAATACTGAGTTTGTTCGTTGGCCGGGGGGGTGTCCAATGACATCAGAATATTTCATGCAATGTAGATCCAATTGACGGAAGAGCCAAACTGTTGCATGTAATCGGCAAAATTCTCATTTTTGGGGTCCAATTTATCACACAAAATAACGGGATTTACCGAACAGATTTTCACCTTTAAAGATTTTATTTGATATACAAAATTCCCAAACAAAATTATCAGGTACAAAAAAAAATGTATGGAGTGTACATGTAATGGTATTTAGTGGACAGAAATTAATATGTTAATTGGTGAATCTTTTCCCAATACAGTCCAATCAGCACTGATTAGTGAGTGGATGCCTGACCTTATGTAATTACACATAACACACTCAGTCGATTTTTGGATAATTTTTTTGTATGGAGTGTACATGTAATGGTATTGAAAGCTCTTAATTGGGTTTCAATTGCTATTCAGTTACATAACTCATTAAAGATTGAGATGTTTTTATAAGACCCTGTGAAAAGATTAGGATTATTGCTGAATAAACAATTTCACACATACCTGAAATGTGACGGATAGGATTATAAAAATAAATTTGTGTTGAAAATCTTCAATAATTTTTATAACAGTCCATTTCAATTTGTTACAAAAACTTCATAAAAAAGAACAACTACAAAGTAATTACAAAAATCCATTCTTCTCCATTTCTGAATTTTGTGGTTGGTTATTCACTGACTTGAGAAAACCTGAAACCTGTTATGAGAGACCGCCTGTTTTGAGAGACCACTTTTGTGTGGCCCAAAGGGCGGTCTCTCAAGATAGGTTCTACTGTATTGAAGTTAAATTCCTATTTTGCACATCTATTTTCCAAGTTATTTCTTTGTGGTTTTTAATCAATGTGCAATAAAACTTCAAACAATGAATGACTGTTTTAGGTCCTGACTATTTTGCCAGTTAATTTAGTCCTCCAATCATAGTTTTTTTGGTTAAATTCCAATTTTCTTGTCTTAGCAAATTCTTCAGTGTTTAGATTTTTGAGTTTCAACTCATGGGGGGTTCTCGGAATGCGGGCACCTATTGTTTTCTAACCTGGAGTCAGTGGTGCATGATGTTGAGTGCTAAAACAACACTTTCTGGGCGTTAGGAAAGTATAGTTTGTTTCTGATAAATGGGAGAAATGAGAGATAAAGGCTTAATTCAAAAGATACATTTATTCAGTCGGTTCTCGCAAAAATAAGAAGTTTTTCACACACTAATTAATAATTAAATATATTACCATGAGAATACACATACAAAAATACATAAAACCAGGCATTTAAACATACAAAAAATGTATTTTTTTACATGAATTTCATACAAAAAATGTATTTTTATCCGAATTTTACAAACTAAATAAGCAAATTAAACATTTATAACCAATATGAACAAGCAAACTAAACATTTATAACCCAACAAGATGTGATATAGAGTCAGCATATTCAAGAACAGTCTTGGCACCACTCAACAATTTTTGTTTCTCATTTTCCAGACCCTGGTCTAATTGTCGGTATTTCCTCTTTCGAGGTCGCATTTTCCCTCCGGATTCTAATTGCATGATAACAGTCTCTGTTTGATCTTGTTCTTTTTTTATAAGATCTATGAATCTGAATAAATTTGGGTGTGCTGCACTCAACTTGGAAATTTTTGAATGCCAGCCTTCCACGTGATTAGTGGTCCGTGGACCTACAGTTTCAAAATGGTTCTTCATGTCCCTGCCTGGCATTTCAACCCACTGTTCTGTCACATAATCGGCAACCTTTAGAACATTCTAAATCAACATTTTCCAACACATTCAACCATACATCATCGATGTCACATTGCCTTATAAGAGGAAGTGCAGATGCACGACAGACAAACTGATTTATGCTGTCATCAGATGAAAAGGCACTTTGAAGGCCACAACGCTGCACATTTCTTTGGATACACTGGCGTAACTTGTTGCATATCTAACATTGATTGTGTACTCAGTCATTTAAAAACACAATTGATAATTTTCTAACATTATGTTCACTTGAAATGCAGTCTTAAAACTGTTCACTAATATAGAATAAACTATAATGCAATCTCACTCTGTTGTGTGGACAAAATTAATTAATATGCCAGCATTCCGAGAAGTGTTTATTCAGAGTGAGCCGGCATTCCGAGAACCAACCCAACTCATTCACATGCTGGTCTGTAAGCACTTTACTTTACCGAGAAAAAAAATAAATAAAATTTTAAAGTTATTCAAGAACAAGACTGTTCTCATTTCTAAGAAATTGTGTCAATTAACTGGTAGAATGCTAGGTCTGCTTTTTTACTTCATTTGGGTTTTATTTTCTTAGTTTATTTGGGAGGGCCTTTTGTTGCTCTCCAATAAATCTTGACAAGAGGAAACTATATGAACCAAAATAGTAAAAAGTGTATGCATTTTTGAGAATATGGTGCATGTTGACAAAATATGAAGCCAATGACATAGCAGTGTTGAGGACTCTTCAACCCCAACCCCTCCCCCCACCAACACCAACACACAAACACTCACAACACACTTTTTTCTGAAGAATGTAAACCTGGCATACATTCATGCCAGAAATACCTAAAACTGGTTCATGTACACTTGCCCTGATATTTCTTTAGTTATTTTTCTACAGTTATTCCTTCACTTTATGAGTGCTTACCCCTAATGGGCCTGGACAAGTGTCCTGAATTCCCACCAGCCCACAGCTTCTATATGTCCAGTGGCTATATAGTAATTTCTAGTAGAGTCTTGGCTGCCACTGCCTATCTAATTTGTCTGTTGTCGACAGGACCTGAACATGATGACGTGTTAAGGGCACCTGTTCTGAGGTCGGAATAGTCGGAAACAGGCCTTTAAGGGTTAAGTTTTCAGGGATTACCCAGGGTGCACCATTTGGTTTGAAAAGTTAGCTTGTTTCCCCAGGGCCTTCTATGCAGGATATATACTTTTAACCCAGGGGTTGAGGTTGGGGTTGGGGGAAGGATATTTTTTGGGTACCACTGGCAACAGACTATTTTGCCCCACACTTCATTTACCCTGGGTATGCTCCTGTATGAAGCCTTTTATTTGCAGTACAAGCACTTTTCATTGGAGCCCGAATAAGGCTTTTAGTACTCAACCATAACCATTTCAGATGTTATAATTTAACTGACCAGGTACAAACATTTTATTTTATTAGATGAGAAAACCACATTAGCTGGATTTATGGATGGCAACAGATTGAGATGGCGTAAAGATCAGCTTCAGTATAAACCAACAGTGGAGCAGTATGAAAGGTAATTAATAATACAATATGAACACTATTGTAGTTCAAAATCATATACACTCATGGAAACAAAGATGTGATTGAAATGGTGCGCGGACATTTCCCCATCAGACATTTCCCCATCCAGACATTTCACCATCGGACAATTCCCCATCCAGACATTTCCCCATCGAGGACGGACATTTCCCCGTCAGAGGTGGACATCTCCCCATCGGAAGTGGACATTTCCCCATTGAATATTAACACCTTTCCCCATCGAGGGCAGACATTTCCCCATTAGACTTAACCCATCAGAGGTGGACATTTGCCCATTGAACATTACCCAATGTCCAATATAGCTGACAGCTTCCACATGTGAATGAGTGACAAGAAACTCTTAAAAAGTTTTCATTTTTCATTCTTTTATAACTCGAAAAAACAACATCTCGGCATATGGTATAGGCATTAGCACATTTTAGCTCAATGTGAATTTCACAACAATAAAAACACAACATCAATAATAAAAATCAAGAATTTTTGTCTGGTTACAAGTGTATGTATATATGTATATAAATATGTTTGCTTATAAATCTCTTACACAATCTTCAATGAAGACACGACTGTTTATCAATCAACTTAACAATATTTTTTAACAAAAGTAGCTTGACTGAAAGAACAAATATTTTTTTTTAAACAATATTTTATTTCATTAAATTGAAATGGGGTTTGGCGAACAGGCTTGGCCTATCTTAACGCCGTACCCTTACATAAAGAAATTACATTATATAGTGCTTGTGCAATTGTGTAAAAGTGACCTGATGTTAGTATAAGGATACCACTACATTAAGAGAAACATTTGTTTCGTCCACAGTAAATTCCAAAGCAATTCTGAAACACACCCATAGTCATGACGTGTACATTGCCCATATCATGAAAATTGCACTCAGTCCATTGTACCCAATCATATATATGCCCTCATAGCATGCTTGCCTCAAAAATGATACAGATGGGAGATTACTGTAGACGCTACTCTGTTAGGCAGCACACCATTGAGAAAGGCCGAAGGCCCCTCTCAATTGTGTGCCACACAACAGAAGAGCGTTGAAAACACAAGTCGTTTAAGCAATGCAACAGTGTTCATTGATCACGTCGCTGCATATATAACTTGGGCACAACCAGATGATAAGGTATAAGAAGTGTACCCGTTATTATGGCGAAAACTCGGTTATCGTCTCACTTCAGTTTCCATATTATCATTAATTTTCAAACCTCTTTGTATTGATAATATACTCTTGTACAGTATTGAATACGAAAGTATTGTGAGAATCTGATTTATACGGATTACCTTGGAGTAGAACTTCGATATTCTTGTCATTATTTTCCAGTTTCTCGAGCATCGTTTGGCGTTCACGTACATAGAGAGGACATGAGAGGAGGTAATGACTTGAGTCTTCATAGCGATAGCCACATCGACATCCAGGGTTATCCTTGATAAATCTGTCAAACATATGGCCATTCAGTTCGCTACAATTAAGGCGCAGTTGACAATGTATTATCTGTGCTTTTCTTCCCCCTACGTAGTAGAATTTAGGGACAGTGGGGTCATCAATTGACAGAGCTTTTTTAAGGACATTTACTGTTTCACAGTTTCTGATATTCTCACCAAGACTGTTCCAGAGTCTCACCGATGATGGGAAAAATGAGTTTGAAAACCGAAGTGTGTTGCATTTAAATTCGCGTAACAAATTGGATGTTCTAAGTGGATAATGGGTTATTTCTGACACTGGGCGTGGTATTAACAAACGTATATAATTAGGTACTTCCGTGTTAATAATTTTAAAGACAGTTATAACTTTGTGTCGTTTTCTACGTTCCTTTAATGATATAAATCCCGATTCTTTATAAATAAGATTATGACTTGTGCCCCTTGATACACCAATAATTGTGCGTAATGCATCTAAATGTAAATTTTCGAGAAGTATATTTTTCGTATCACTACAGTTATCCCAAATTACATCCGCATAATCAAAGATTGGAAGAATGTAATACCTATAAAGTGTTTCTAGAGCGGCTCTGGACAGTCTATACTTTAAACTTCTGAGGCAGTTTATCATTGGACTCACCTTTTTGAAAATATTATCAATATGGGCATCCCAGGAACCGTTTTTAGAGAACGTCACCCCCAAATGTTTATGTTCACCCTTTTCTTCAATGTATTGTCCCTGTAAGTAGAGAGTTGGACAATCAATGGGACTTGTTTTACGGGTTATATTTAGGGTTTCTGTTTTTTTAGGATTGAACAAGACCTGCCATGTATTTGACCATGCAGCAATTTTTTCCAGGTCATCATTCAGAATTTTTGCTGAGAGCTTAGCATCTTCCACTGCTAAATACAAAGTTGTGTCATCGGCATACAGCCTTATATTTGAAATAATATCATTTACAATATCATTGATATATATATTAAATAGAATGGGACCTAATACTGAGCCTTGTGGGACACCTGCCGGTACTAATTTGCTCTCGGACTGTTCTCCATTAACGACAACACGCTGATAGCGATGTGTTAGGTAGCTTTCAAACCATGATAAAAGATCACCCCTTATCCCTGTTGAATTAAGTTTATGTAGAAGACCTTTATGCCAGACTCTATCGAAAGCCTTACTGATATCACAAAATACGACTCTTGTATCTGTATTTGTGTCCAAGCTTGAAGAGATATCATGGTCAATGTCAAGTAATTGATAGATCGTACTATACCCGGGAATGAAGCCAGATTGTAATGGGGTTAAGAGATTGTTTTCAGTTAGAAACGAGTACAAGTGTTTAAATATAATTTTCTCCAATATTTTACTTACACTACTGGTTAGAGATACGGGACGGTAATTTATTTTATTATGTATTGATTCTTTCTTATGTATGGGTACGACTCTAGCCATCTTCCACAGATTTGGAAAAGTTTTACTCGTTAGGGAAAGATTGAATAACCTGGTCAATGGGATAGCAAGTTCGTATGCGCATAATTTTAAGATTTTGTTGTTAATTGCATCAGGACCACTGGCCTTTTTAGGATCTAGTTTAAGAAGAGTAGAGGTTACTTCTTGTTCAGTGATACTTATTTCCTTCAGATCAAAGTTACTTAAACTTAGGGGAGGTAAATCTTTGTCACTGACTGAACTCGATTGTTCTATAAAAAAGTCGTTTAACAGATCAGCTACAGCTTTTGCTTCACCAACTACTTCACCATTTTCTTCTAATGATGGAAAACTTTCATTAATGTCTTGTTCTTTAGAAAAAGATTTTAAAGTGGACCACCAATGTTTTTTACCATAACTGCAGGTAGAAATGTAATTTTCAAGTTTAATGTCGTACTCAGCTTTGGATTTTCTTATTAATGTGATAGTTTCATTTCTAATTTGTCGAAAAAGTGCCCAATCTTGCGTCCTATTATGCTGTTTTGCTTTATGATGAGCTCTATCACGTGATTTCATCATTTTCCGTATGCGAGAATTCATCCAGGGCTTATCCATGGGCCGAATAAGAACCGTTTTCTGGGGAATATATTGGTTGGCCGTATCTATGATATACTTGGTCAGGCTTTCGGTAGAGTCATTTACGTCATTATTAAAAAGGTCATCCCAAGTTGTTTGTGAGAAGTGGTTCCGCAACCCATTGATATCCATTTCATTATAATTGCAGACAGTCCTTCGGAAAGGTTTATTACGAGACTTTTGTGATTTTAAAACTACACCAATTGCGTGGTGGTCACTACAGAAAGGTGGGATTATTAGGCATTTATCTACTTGATTTTTGCAGGACACTAAAGCCAGATCGATTAGGCTACATGAATTTTCGGTGATACGTGTAGGGGTTTCTATCACTTGTGTCAAATTAAAATAATTTTCCAGATATGTAATCTTAGGATGAGTTGTCACGTGACAATTGGCATTGAAATCACCTATTAAAATGCATTTTAATGACATATCAGTTCTTGCCGCTTGAACTGAATCTTCAATTAAGTTCCAGTACATGTTGGTACAAGCAGGTGGTCTGTATATAACACCTAGGATATATTTTTGATTTTGAAGCCGTACCTCCGTCCAAATTAATTCTAAACCTGGCCGTTCCAAATCTAGTCGTCGTTTAAAAACAATACCCGTCTTTATGTACACAGCCACCCCTCCTCCAAGTCCATGATCCCGGTCTCTACGCAACGGGGTATGATAACCTGGGATATTGATAACCTTGCTGTCCACATCCGCAGTTAATAAAGTCTCAGTTACACCGATAATATCACAATACCCTAACTCTGCGTGGAGTAAATCTTTTTTATTACGAAGTCCCCTTATGTTAATGTGTATTATGTTAATAGGCCCAGGGTTGAGTTTAACGTCTCCACTTAAAATTAACTGAATGAAAAGCATTATAGTAAGACCTTGAAGACTACCAGTAATTAGTAGATTGACTAAACGTACTGTCATAAAGCTGAGTGAGGAGCGCGAGTCTCCGCCATGGAAGAGCCCTATCCGTGATCGGTATGTGCTCATGTCATCACCCATTAGGATAGGTTATATTAGAACCGCAGCTACGTATATTGCATGTGGATAGGTCTTTTCCAGTATGGGTGTCAGAATGCTTGGTGAGGAAATACTGTGGTAAGCTAACTGGGTCACTTTTTGTGCTAAGAGAAAATGAAACATGAAAACAAAAGTAAATACAAAAAATAAGAATAAATACAAAGGTACTTTGTTTCATCTGAAACGGTTAATGGTTGGTATGGATGGTACACATTACTCTTGATGTTCGTCCAACAGAAAATATTTTGCTGAAGGTTAGCAATGCTGTAAAATTGTGAAAACCAACTTTCAGAACAAGGCAGAAAATGTCTCCCATCTAAGAACAAATATTAAAGTTGCAATGAAAACATCCATATTGTTCTCTCCACTTGTGTGATAGAAAGTGATGTATTCACTGAATTTCACCTCGGTGAAGACATGACCGTTTATCAATCATCTCAACAAAAAGTTAACTGTAAATTGTTATGAAAACAGAACACAAATGTCTTATAAACACTTGTTATAGAGTTGTTTGATAAACACTGATGCATTCATTGACTTTTACTTTAATCGGAAGACACCACTGTTTATCAATCAACTCGATTGAATAACGGACCCACAAAAAATTAAGAAATGGATGGTGAAAAGTCTGCATGGGGAATTGTCCGTTTTTCTATTAAGCAGAATGGGGTAATGTCCGATGGGGAAATGTCCGGCCTAAATGGGATGGGGTAATGTCCGGATGTGGAAATGTCTTATGGGGAAATGCCCGGCAACCGATTGAAGTAATGAGATAATAAAATATAATGGAAAGGGTTTCTAATTAATGACCGACTGAATTACTAAATGAATTACTAACTGAAGTTACAATGAAATCACGATAACTCAAGGTCTGAGCGACCAGAGAAATTACTTTGAGTTACTGGATGTTCAAGTTTTTCGAATGTTTCTAAAGTAGGTGACTTGTTGATTTGGAGTCGTAACATTCCGATGAGAAAAAATTGTGTATTAAAGTGTGTGTTATACATGTAAAACACCAAATTATGTAACACCTGTAATAGTTCTGTATCTACTGGTAAAATAATAATATATTGAACAACTGATCACATCTTAATTTTTATTTATACCCAAACTCCCTATTGGAACCCCAGGAAGTGAAGCTGTACTTGTTTACTGTGGAAAACATGGGTATTTTTTTTTCAAAGATACCCTGCTATCAGCACAAGTGGACTTAGTTTAGCAGATTTTGTTCATAAATGTTTTGTTACAATTTATTGGTGAGTGCTAATAGTCAATCTCCAATAAATTGCAACCAAACACTTTTTATATAAAACAATTTTCTGTGACTGTGGCGAGGTAACATTTGTCAGGAACTATTATTTTAAGCAAAAACTGCTGTTCAGTTAACCCTTTACCCAACGTAACTGCCAAAACCGGCCAGCGCTATTCACAAAAATCACCATCCAATTTTCATTATTTTTTTACTTTTTGTCTCAAAAACATAGCTTATGACCACTCATTGGAACGAGCTCAACGAGCTCGTTCCAATGAGGATTCATAAGCTATGTTTTTGACGCAAAAAATGAAAAAAATTAGTTATTCAAGTATTTTATTTCCAAGTGTCGTCTGCCTTTTGTGTTAGGTAAAGGGTTAAGTGAATTCCAAGTAAATAAATGTATTTAAGCTCAAATATTACCATTAGCTGTTTTAACTGGTTGAGTACTAGAAACCCCTATCAAGGCTTTAAAAAAATTGAGGGTTCCAGAGCAAAAGCCAACGTTTTCCTTGCTTATGTTTCATATTCAGTCGGATGCAGATAATATTCTGTTCTTATAAATTTGTATTATCAAAAATTATTGAAGGGTGCCTGTGGGCACTCTTAAAAAAATTGTGAAATAAGTGTTTTGTTACAGTTTATTGGAGCATGCTAATTGGCAGTCTCCAATATATTGCAACCAGATACTTTTATATAAAACAGTTTTTTGTGACTGTGATGAGGTAGCATTTGTCACAGGACCTATTATTTTAACCCTTTACCCAACGTAATGGCCAAAATCGGCCAGCGTTATTCTAAAAAATCGCCATTCAATTTTCATTATTAGCTCACCTGAGCGAAGCTCAAGGGGAGCTTTACTAATCATTTTCTGTCCGTCATCCGTCGTCCGGCGTCCGTCGTCCGTCGTCGTCCGTCCGGCATTAACTTTACATTATCGACTTCTCCTCCTAAACCACTAGCCCAATTTTATTCAAATGTTGGCTAAATGTTTATTACCTAATGCCAATTCAGATTTGTTCAAATGAAGTTGCCCCTCCTCCTGGGTGGTGCCACGCCCCCAAGGGGCACCAAAATCTTTGTAAATCTTCTTCTCATGAACCAGCAGTAGCAGAGACTTGATATTTGGTGTGCAGCTTCCTTTTGAGGTGTAGAATCAGATTTGTTCAAGAGAAGTTTGTGGGGCTATACTTGGCGTTGTTATGAGAGGGGGAAAATTTTTTGCCCCGCCCAAAATTTCTATTTTCCAAACCGAGAGGCTGATTTGAACCAAATTTTATGTGAGGGCTTATTGGGTCATGAGTACTTGATTTATGCAAAAAAAAATTTTCCCGCAGCCCCGTGGGAACCGCAGGAGCTAAAAATAGAAAAAATTTAAAACGCCCATATCTCCAAAACTGCACGGCACTGAGAATTTTTATTTGGTGTGCAGCTTCCTTAGGACCAACAGAAAGGATTGGTAAAAAAAAATTGCCATCGGTTTTATCATAGGGTGCAGTTTCGGGACTTTGAAAAAGTGCTGAGTCAGCACTTTTTAACACTGTAGGCAATGGGAAAAACATTAAAAAATCTTCTTCTCCAGATCCAGCAGGCAGAATCTTTTGATATTTGGTATGCAACATTGTAGGGTGGATCTGATTCAAGTTTGTTCAAATCGGCCCCCTGGGTTCATATTTGGGCTCAGTATAGGAGCCCGATTTCGAACTTAGTGCATTTCAGGCAAATTTCTTAAAAAATCTTCTTCTCCAGATCCAGCAGGCAGAATCTTTTGATATTTGGTATGCAACATTGTGGGGTGGATCTGATTCAAGTTTGTTCAAATCGGCCCCCTGGGTTTATATTTGGGCTCAGTATGGGAGCCCAAATTTGAACTTACTGCATTTCAGGCAAATTTCTTTGAAAATCTTCTTCTCCAGATCCAGCAGGCAGAATCTTTTGATATTTGATATGCAACATTGTAGGGTGGATCTGATTCAAGTTTGTTCAAATCGGCTCCCTAGATTCATATTTGGGCTCACTATAGGAGCTCGAATTCGAATTTGTGCATTTCAGGCAAATTTCTTCAAAAATCTTCTTCTCCAGATCCAGCAGGCAGAATCTTTTGATATTTGGTATGCAATGTTGCGGGGTAGATCTGATTCAAGTTTGTTCAAATCGGCCCCCTGGATACATATTTGGGCTTACTATAGAAGCCCGAATTCGAACTTAGTGCATTTCAGGCAAATTTCTTAAAAAATCTTCTTCTCCAGATCCAGCAGGCAGAATGTTTTCATATTTGGTAAGCAACATTGTGGGGTGGATCTGATTCAAGATTGTTCAAATCGGCCCCCTGGGTTAATATTTGGGCTCAGTATAGGAGCCCGATTTCGAACTTAGTGCATTTCAGGCAAATTTCTTAAAAAATCTTCTTCTCCAGATCCAGCAGGCAGAATCTTTTGATATTTGGTATGCAACATTGTAGGGTGGATCTGATTCAAGTTTGTTCAAATCGGCCCCCTGGGTTCATATTTGGGCTCAGTATAGGAGCCCGATTTCGAACTTAGTGCATTTAGGCAAATTTCTTGAAAAATCTTCTTCTCCAGATCCAGCAGGCAGAATCTTTTGATATTTGGTATGCAACATTGTGGGGTGGATCTGATTCAAGTTTGTTCAAATCGGCTTCCTAGATTCATATTTGGGCTCACTATAGAAGCTCGAATTTGAACTTAGTGCATTTCATGCAAATTTCTTAAAAAATCTTCTTCTCCAGATCCAGCAGGCAGAATCTTTTCATATTTGGTAAGCAACATTGCGGGGTGGATCTGATTCAAGTTTGTTCAAATCGGCCCCCTGGGTTTATATTTGGGCTCAGTATAGGAGCCCAAATTTGAACTTAGTGCATTTCAAGCAAATTTATTAAAAAATCTTCTTCTCCAGATCCAGCAGGCAGAATCTTTTGATATTTGGTATGCAACATTGTGGGGTGGATCTGATTCAAGTTTGTTCAAATCGGCTTCCTAGATTCATATTTGGGCTCACTATAGAAGCTCGAATTCGAACTTAGTGCATTTCAGGCAAATTTCTTAAAAAAATTTCTTCTCCAGATCCAGCAGGCAGAATCTTTTGATATTTGGTATGCAACATTGTGGGATGGATCTGATGCAAATTTGTTTAAATCGGCTCCCTAGATTCATATTTGAGCTTACTATAGAAGCTCGAATTCGAACTTAGTGCATTTCAGGCAAATTTCTTAAAAAATCATCTTCTCCAGATCCAGCAGGCAGAATCTTTTGATATTTGGTATGCAACATTGCGGGGTGTATCTGATTCAAGTTTGTTCAAATCGGCCCCCTGGATTCATATTTGGGCTTAATATAGAAGCGCGAATTCGGACTTAGTGCATTTCGGGCAAATTTATTAAAAAATCTTCTTCTCCAGATCCAGCAGGCAGAATCTTTTGATATTTGGTATGCAACATTGTGGGGTGGATCTGATTCAAGTTTGTTCAAATCGGCTTCCTAGATTCATATTTGGGCTCACTATAGAAGCTCGAATTCGAACTTAGTGCATTTCAGGCAAATTTCTTAAAAAATCATCTTCTCCAGATCCAGCAGGCAGAATCTTTTGATATTTGGTATGCAATATTGCGGGGTGGATCTGATTCAAGTTTGTTCAAATCGGCCCCCTGGATTCATATTTGGGCTCACTATAGAAGCTCGAATTCAAACTTAGTGCATTTCGGGCAAATTTCTTCAAAAATCTTCTTCTCCAGATCCAGCAGGCAGAATCTTTTGATATTTGGTATGCAACATTGCGGGGTGGATCTGATTCAAGTTTGTTCAAATCGGCCCCCTGGATTCATATTTGGGCTTAATATAGAAGCGCGAATTCGGACTTAGTGCATTTCGGGCAAATTTATTAAAAAATCTTCTTCTCCAGATCCAGCAGGCAGAATCTTTTGATATTTGGTATGCAACATTGTGGGGTGGATCTGATTCAAGTTTGTTCAAATCGGCTTCCTAGTTTCATATTTGGGCTCACTATAGAAGCTCGAATTCGAACTTAGTGCATTTCAGGCAAATTTCCTAAAAAATCTTCTTCTCCAGATCCAGCTTCAGAATCTTTTCATATTTGGTAAGCAACATTGTGGGGTGGATCTGATTCAAGTTTGTTCAAATCGGCCCCCTGGGTTTATATTTGAGCTCCGTATAGGAGCCCAAATTTTAACTTAGTGCATTTCAGGCATATTTCTTAAAAAATCTTCTTCTCCAGATCCAGCAGGCAGAATCTTTTGATATTTGGTATGCAACATTGTGGGGTGGATCTGATTGTGATTCATGAACGTATTTATTTGTAAAGTTGATAGAATCTTAGACAAAATTTGCAGAAAAGATCTACTATAGAAGGGGTGGTATCCAGGGTGAACCGTTTACCCAAATCTAGCAGTACTAATGCATTATTCACACAAATCTCCGTTCAAATTTTATGACCCCTCATTGGAACACACGCATTCAGCTCATTCCAACAAAGGTCATATGCCATGTTTTCGAGACAAAGGAATAAAAATTTTAGTTATTCATGAAATTTTTAGGCAACTGTTGTCTGTTATTCACATTGCTTCATGAAATTTCAGTACTTTTAGAAGTTACCTCAGTAATCAAGGGTTAATTCCCCTTAATTAAATGTCGCCTCTAAAAAACAACCACTTTGCATATCTTACCTTTTTACCAGCATAACTGCCAAAACTTGTCAGCATTCTTCGCAAAAATCGCTATTCAAATTTTAATTTTTGTCTCTTAAACATACATGTACTTATCGCTTGTAAATACCCCATTGGAATGATCTTTTTGAGCTCATTCCAATGAGAGGTCGCACACCATGCTTTTTGAGTCCAAAAAGCAATTTTTTTAGTTATTCCAGAATTTCGTACGTAAAACACAGCTTTATGACTTCACATTAAAATGAGCTCTCTAAGCTTGTTCCAATCAACATTCACGCACTATGTCTTTCACACAAAAAATAAAATTTTCCATTTATTCAGGAATTTTGTTTGCAAGAACACTCTTACCCCCCCCCCCCCCCCCCACACACACACACAAACACACACACACACACACAAACACAGACACACACATCTAAAAGTTTGTCAGCAAAAAAACAGTTACTTCAATTTTTAAATGCATTATAGGAACAACTTGCCTAATCAAATTTAAATACTTTTGCATCATTCTGTCTCTAGAACAAACCATTTACCATATCTTTACGCAAAATTCTCCAGCATCATTCACAAAAAAACACCATTATTTATATATTCACATTTCTGTCTCAAAAATATACCTGATCTTCCCATACCCCTATTGGAATAAGCTGTTTGAGCTTGTTCCAATGATGATAAAAAAAACTAATATTTTGGAAAATTTGTGAAAATTTTTGTTTTCTTGCATGCAAATATATACATGTAGCACATGGAAGATATCCACAGTTGGGGAGAGATGTCCAAGGCTATCTCTTCACATTCCTTGTTTGTGCTTCATGCTAAACCAGTTTGTCTGCAGAGATAAATTTGCTTTATTAAAAATCATTGGAGATTGGCCACACACCAACGATTTTAAATAAAACTAATTTTAGGTAACAAATGTTGAACTTCAAACAAAATCTATCACTCAACCAGTTAATGTTGATGAGGCATGACATGGTGAAGGTGACCTAAAATACTTCTTAGAGTCACTTTGTCAGGTGAGCGATTAAGGCCATGTGGGGCCTCTTGTTTGTCTCAAAAACATAGGTTATGACCCCTCGTTGGAATGAGCTCGTCGAGCACGTTCCAATGAGGGGTCATAACCTATGTTTTTGAGACAAAAAATGAAAAAAAATTAGTTATTCAAGAATTTTTTTTGCAAGTGTCGTCTGCTTTTCATGTTAGGTAAAGGGTTAAGCAAAAACTGATGTTCAATTAAGTGAATTCTAAGTAAATAAATGTATTTTAGCTCAAATATTACCCATCTGCTGGTGCCTTCTGTCTAGGCTTCTAGCACTGAACAAATTGAAGGTATAATGTATGCATAATACTGGCTCTACTCACACATTTATTGTGGACTGAGCAACAGATACTTGAAATATGTAAGTAAATTCAGATCTAATTAATTTTGTATTGTTTTATATTGTAGCATAAAGCCTCGCGATATTGAAGCTGATGCACATGTTGAGGGTAGTTTGGCAGCTGAAGTGAGCATGATAGCTTTAGATTGTTTGGAACTCATCATTCAGGTGAATACTTATGGTTTTTTCGTAATGTTTTCTTCACTTTTTCCGCATTAGTCTGAGGTACATCCCTTGAAAACAATTGTACATGCACCACAATATTTTTATACTGTACCAATGACCCAGACTTAGCTGGTGCTAACTCCAACAAAACCAGGGCCAAACACAAATTTTGCCCCCCAATCCCCAAAATTTGCATCCAAAACAAAAAGAAATCATGTCCTAAAGGACCTCCATACTACGCCTCTACTGCGCATGCGCAGTGACGCAGTCGTCCCGAAATTGGCGCCAATTATCATTCTCTGTTTGGCCCTTCATCAGTCAACATCTCACTGATCTTTGTGCTTGTAAATCTCAGTTTAAAGGATGCCAGACACGTAATTTTTGGAGAAAATGTGATTCTAAGGAGGATAGAAGGAGGAGAGGATAAAGAAGTGGCAAAAAATAATCAGGGCTGTACTTAAAATTTTTTGATGAAATTATGTTAAGTTGCCTATTTTCGAGGCATGGGCCTCTTGTTGTCATTCTTGCTAATTGTTGCACTGCTTATTCAGTGTTTCCTCTCCCCTAGCCTTCTAAAGTCCCCCCTGGCAATTCTCCCATGCTTTTGGCATATTTTTGAGAAATTTCATTTCTAAAATTTCCTGGGAGAGTTGCTTGGTTACAGAATGTTTTCTGTTATTTTCCCCATAGTTGCGTTTTCACCCATGGGTGTATAACGTTTGTGTTCTGCATCTTCCATCTGATGTTCTACAGATTCTCCCCTGGGAGTCTCTGTTTTGCATCAGATAGAGTGTAATTGATGACTGATTCCGGGCCAGTTTTTTCAGTGCCTGGAGTCATGTTTTCTAGTGTGTTTGCACTATTTGTTTTCATTGGCAACAGCCTTTTTTGAGGGGGGCTGTTTGCCTTTGTGGTAGTTTATCTCATTATAAGATACATTTATATTATCCGAAAGTGTCTCATTAATTATTTTATATAAATTTAAAATTTTTGACCACACTTTGCCATCGGATCCATCGGGGCTCAACGTTACTTTTCAGCAACTTGGGCTTCTCTGAAAAAATATTTTTTCAAAATTATTTTGTTTTGCAATTGTTTTTTCATTTATTAATGGATCATGTTATTATGTATCTTTGTGTCAGGGGTTTTTGCGAGTAACTAGGACTTATTGTTGTTCTTTCACAATGAAGGGACATTGTTCAAATTGTAATAGGAAGAAATCTTCCTCTGACTTTCAAGATCATTGTATTAATTGTAGTCAGTGTTCTCGCATTAATCCCTGTCCTATATGTGAACATTGGGATGAGAAACATTGGAAACGTGTGTCACGATATGTTGTTTCTGGAGAAAGAGCGATGCCGGCTCTTTCTCCACAAGGTCACTCTACTCTCTCAGTTTCTATTTCAGAGGAACCAGAACAGGGTGATGTTTCCATGTTATCTTCTTCAAGTGTGCGTCCGTCGTCACAAATGAATTCAGAGCTAGCGGCAAAAGTGCTCATGGAGATTAGACAAATGTCGTCCGCTAGCTCGCCCGGTGTAGCGTCCATTCACCGAATGGTTCGGCAGCCGGGTTCGTCCGATGCGGTCCAAGAGGAAATTTTGGGTGATGCGAGCACTATAAACATAATAGATGCACACCCAGTGACGGCGGATAGTAAGCGAGAACGGAGGAAGCCTTTTAGTCCGGTTCCTAGCTCGTCCAGGTCCAGCCGGGCCGCGAGCGAGAGAGGTCCCTCTCTCGTACAACAACATCTGGGACCAGATGTTGTGGTACAAAATGTGTCTTTAGCGGAGCATACGTCCGTCGCTCGGGACGCTCCGTTGTATAAGCAGTCCGCAGAGACTGTTAAGGCTTCCTCTTCTCGTCAGCGCACACGACCGCACCTTGGCTGCGTGACCGCCGATATTTTACCAGCTTCGCCTATGAAGGATTCTTCGGCGACCAGGTCACACCATCCGGCAGCCAGGGATTCGAGACCGATGGACTCCGGACGTTCGCATAGGAAAAGTATGCGGGAGCCATCTGATGCGGAGCTGCCCTCGGCGAAGCAGCGAAAGACTGCGCCTCCGCAGGTCTCGACGTTGGACATTCTTGTGCAGATAGCACAGCTTATCGCAGCATCCCAGCAGCCGACAGAAACGGTGTCGGATCGAGAATTATCCGACGGCGCTGGGTCGGTACGCTCCGCCGAAGCATCGGGGGCGGACGACCGGGAACATCAGGAGGTCCGACCGGATGGTGAAAGGGATACGGATGACTTGGAGCTATCCCTTTCGGAACAACATAAAGCTGCCGTGGACTTCATCCGGCACTTTCTCCCTCAAGTTGTTCCGTCGGGCCAGACTGCTGCGCTTCCGGACAAGAGAATTATAGCGTCATTGGACTCTGAATTTTTTGAGCGGTTCAGGGACATCGCTCCCGAGTTTCCGTCGCAGTCCAATAATGTTGCAAGAACATTTGAATTATTGAACGACGCTATATTTAAACTTGCTTCCAGGACGGGGAAAGCAGGTTTCTTGTCCGCTAATACTCTTAACCTGCCTTTCATTAATGCAAGGAATAAATTCGATACGGCAGGACAGGGTATACCAAGAGTTCCTCTGCGTATGGACGACGAGGCGGAAGACTTAGAGCTATCATTACCGTCGTCAGCTTCTATTCCAACCGCGGTGTTGGAAACAGCTATTGCGTCTAACAGAGCCAATTTAGATGCCTTATCTTACGCAGATCACCTTACTAAGGCGTTATCACTGCGCCTTCAAGGGGAAGAGTTTCAGGATATACAATCCTCTTTAAGACTTCTTTCAAGGGCAGTAGCTTATTCCACGTGTAACTCCGCCCTTTCAGTGGCAAATCTGGAGTTGGTTAGACGTGACGCAGCCCTAGCTACATCCACACTAGTGGATTCTAAGGTGAAGAACTCTCTTAGAGTCGCTTCGGTCTCAGGAGAACTTGTCTTTGACGGCAAGCTTTCCGCTATTTATGATAAAATTAAAAAGAAAGCTAATGATTCTCTGTTGTTCAGATCGGCTCCTAAAAAGTCGGATACAGCAGACACGAATAAGACAGGCACTTCTGGGTCTAATGCGCCCAAGAGAGGTTCCTATAGAGGTTCCGGTGCGTCCTCTTGGTCTTATTCGAGAGACCGTCAGGATAGCGACTCTCGTTCGGGACGTCCTTCAGGCCGGGACAATCGGTCGGACGCCCCGAGGTCGACGAGGCGAGGTGCGGGTCGTGGAAGACGTGGTTTCTCCTACCGCAGGCCTCGCAGGTCCAGGAGGTGATGGCTTAAACCTCTATCGCGTTCCGGTTGGCGGAAGGTTGTCGAGTTTTTCACAAGAGTGGGTGTCGATTACGGACGACCCTTGGGTGAGAGGAGTGACTTCGGAAGGTCTAAAGATATCCTTCAAACGAAAGCCTCCATTAACTCGAAGTCCAAAGTGGACTCATCTTCCGTCAAATCCACAGAAAAGAGACGCTCTGTTATCAGAGGTGCAGTCTCTTTTAATGAAGAACGCGGTAGAGGTCGTAGAAAACCAGGAATCTCTGGGATTCTACAGCCATCTGTTTCTGGTTCCGAAACCAGACGGCTCGTTCCGTCCAGTCATAGATTTGAGCTGGATAAACAAGTTGATCGTCGCTCCGAAGTTTTATATGGAGACGATTCGATCGGTCAGAGCGAGTATTCGGGTGAACGATTATGCAACGAGCATAGATCTCAAAGATGCGTACTTTCACGTCATGGTACATCCGACATTCCAAAAGTATCTACGCTTCGCAGTCCTAGGAGTGGTGTATCAATTCCGGGCGATGTGCTTCGGATTGAATCTAGCACCCTGGGCTTTCACTCGGGTAATGAACTCGGTAATGATCTACTTCCGAGCTCTTTCGTCTGCGGTAACGTCGGCCTACCTGGACGACATTCTTCAGAGGTACTGCAACGAGTTAACGCTTCAGAACGATGTTCAGAATCTTCTTCTATTGCTCCGACGTCTCGGTTTTATAGTAAACGAATAGAAGTCGGATCTGGTGCCGTCCAAGTCATTCACTCATCTGGGAATGAGCTTCGAGACACACAACAATCTCGTTCGTCTGCCGTTAACCAGAGCGAAATTAGTCAGTTGTTACGCTCGCTATTGTCTGCACGCAGACAAAGTCACGGCGAGAGAATTTATGAGACTGATAGGTCTGTGCGGAGCCGCCGCGGATCTCATTCCGATGGGGCGGCTACGCACACGTCCTCTTCAAATTTTCCTGACTCAGAATTGGAGTGTGAAAATTCATTCGCTCGATGTAGATGTTCTCTTGTCAGATCAAGTGAAACAAGAGATTCAGACTTGGGCAAACATTCAGTGGTTAACTCAAGGAGTTCCGCTGCAGTTACCGGATCCGAGTTTTACCGTTATGACGGATGCCAGTCAAACAGGTTGGGGTGCATCATTAATCCCAACGGATTCGAGATGCCAGGGTCTTTGGGATCCGCAATTCCTGTGCAAGCACATAAACATCAAGGAAATGATGTCAATTTGGCTTGCGTTACATCACTGGATGGACATTATTCACGATGCTCATGTCCAAATCCTATCTGACAATACGACAGTAGTGGCGTATATACGGAATCAGGGAGGCACTCATTCAGTTCCCTTGTTCAATCTAACGGAAAGAATCCTTCTGTTTGCGTTAGAACATCACGTTCTTCTTCCGGTCCGTCACATACCGGGTCGTCTGAATGTGCTAGCAGACTCCCTTTCATGAAAGGGTCGCTTGTTGCCGTCGGAGTGGACTCTCAACAAACAAGTATTCAATCAGATTTGCTACCAATGGGAACGGCCAATGATAGACTTATTTGCGACACATCTCAACAATCAGTTGCAGACGTATGTGTCTCCGTGTCCGGATCCAAGAGCATTTGCAGTAGACGCTCTGTCGATCCCTTGGGACGGAATGATAGGATATGCGTATCCTCCAGCGCCGTTAATTCAACAAGTATTGCTAAAGATAAAACAATCTCAATGCAAGATTCTGTTGTTAGCATCTCTGTCGCCACAGAGACCGTGGATAAATCTACTCAGGTGTCTGTTGTGGGACCTACCGCGGAAGCTTCCTCCACGAGAGGATCTTCTTTCGCAGGGGAAATCGCGCCAACTCCATCACAACCCGCAAGGTCTCAACCTTCACGTTTTTCCGTTGTGCGGTCCTTCTTGCATGGCAAGCACTTTACAGGATGAGCAGTGGACGCGATTTCTAACTGTAGGAGGACCTCCTCTTCGCTAAACTATGCGGCTAAGTGGAAGGTTTTTCGTCGTTGGTGTAGGGATCATTCTGTAGATATATTTGATCCCTCTATACCAGACATTGCAAACTTTCTAGTATACTTGTTTGACGAAATCAAACTGCAGCCTGTTACTATAAAGGGTTATAGATCTATGTTATCTGATACCTATGCACATCATGATAGTTTACAAATTGGATCTAATGTCTCTTTATCGAAGTTGGTTAGAAACTTTTCGATAAATAGACCCAGAACTCTTAGATTAATTCCTAAGTGGAATTTAGCTTGGGTTCTCCTTAAATTGAAGGAAAAGCCATTTGAACCTCTTGGGACAGTAGATTTCAAATTCTTATCTTATAAGACAGCTTTTCTCTTAGCTTTCTCTTCTGCCAGAAGAGTCAGTGAGCTTCATGCACTATCGGTGGATGATTCTCATTATCGTAGTGTTGGGAACACTATCACCTTCACTACTAATGTGGGTTTTTTAGCTAAGAATCAGGCTCCTAATAAATATCCGGAACCTATTGTTATTAAGGCTCTTCCGTCTTCAGACGGGCATAGGCCTTTACTCTGTCCTGTTAGAGCACTACGTATCTATAAACAGAGATCTCAGTTTATCAGAAAGGGACGGAAACGTTTCTTTCTGTCTTTGATGCCTAATAGAAAGGACATTTCAGTCCATTCTATTGCTAGATGGATTCAGTTAACTATCTGTACTGCTTATGAAGATTTATCTTCTTCTCAGCAGTCTGTGCTTAAGATTTCTGCTCATGAAGTAAGAGCTCTTTCTACTTCCTGGGCTTATGCTAATAGTGTTGCTATTACAGATTTAATGAAGGCTGCTTATTGGTCTCAGCCATCCACATTTACAAATTTTTATCTCAGAAATATTGAGTCCATTTCTGGAGACCTGCATTGTTTAGGTCCGTTATCTGTTGCTCAGAATGTCGTCCACTAAACAGTTGCAACTATAGTTATGCAGGCTTTCTGTTCCGGCAGTGACTCCGTCCGGCTGCCCTCTTCGCTCTGGGCTATTTGACCCAGGGCAAGGGGAAGGGGGGGGGGGGGGGGGTGCGGGTGTTCCCTTAGGTCACCTGCTTTATAGTGAAAAGCAAGGGAATGCCTCCTCCAAGTCAGTATTTCTGAGTCGCTTCCGGGATGGTTTTAAAGTGTAATATTAATGTTTAAATTCATTCATGTCTTATTTTTAAAGTGTAGCTCGGTGTGAAGCATTTGTACATGTCAAGTGTCAAACGGGCCTTAATATACAATACTCGGACACTTTTAAATGATTATAAAGAGTCTCAATTCTCTGGACTACTTTATTTATTGGCTTGCTTTAAAAATAATTAGTATAAGGGTTATACTGGATGTTAATAGAGAACATGAATGTTATTGTGCTCAATTATTAAGAGTAGTGTATCTTTCTAATTTAATATTAAATAAGAAAGATACATGTAAAGCCTAATACTCCTTTTCTCCTTAAGGGGTTACCTCTTTACTATATAGTTGAGCTTATTGGATTTTCCTCTATGTCCTAGGCCCTCCAGCCTGTTTACTATTCAGCTAAGTCTGGGTCATTGGTACAGTATAAAAATGTTAAAAAATTTATAGTAATTTATATATTTTTTATACTTACCAATGACCCAGACGGGGATGGCCCTCCCTGGAGTTGGGAACTCTTGCCTCCCCGCTGAGTACATAGCGCTGACCAGGCACTGCCAGTAAGAATGATAATTGGCGCCAATTTCGGGACGACTGCGTCACTGCGCATGCGCAGTAGAGGCGTAGTATGGAGGTCCTTTAGGACATGATTTCTTTTTGTTTTGGATGCAAATTTTGGGGATTGGGGGGCAAAATTTGTGTTTGGCCCTGGTTTTATTGGAGTTAGCACCAGCTAAGTCTGGGTCATTGGTAAGTATAAAAAATATATAAATTACTATAAATTTTTTAACATTTACCTTATTTTTTATTGATATTTGACATACTTATTGCACTTCAGTCAATTAACCCTTTACCTAAAGAATTGGCTGCATCCGGCTGTGCATTCTACAAATTGAGTAGATGAAACGTAAAGTAATTTTCAAACAATTTCCACCAAACAATATCATGTGACCCATCATTGGAATGAGCTTGTCAAGCTCATTTCAATGAGGGGGTCACATGATATGGATAGTTGTTGAAAAAAAAGAAAAAAAAATATTTACTAATTTGTAACATTGTTTGCATGGAGTAAAGGAGTAAAGGGTTAACCCATAAGGGCCTATTTCCGACTTTGATAGCTTTTTTAATGCAAAGGAACAGGTGCTCCAATGTGCATTGTTTGGGTAAACTCAAAACTTGTTTTCTAAGTACCTTGTCAGTTGTTTCTAGGCAAGTCTTGGCTGCCTCTGTAGGCAGCCAAGGCTTGACTAGAAACAACTCCAAAGCCACTGGGAGTACTCTTTCAAAGCATTGAGAAAATATATAAAAATCTTCAGACTCCTAAGGGTTAAGTAAGCCTTATGAATTGAATTTGAATACATCCAGAGGCATTTCCAAGCTAAATGAAGTTGGGGAGACAATATATATTTTGCTGTCCGTGAGGCAGAAAAAAGTTTTCCCGCCTCTTAATTTTACCTCCTGCTGGAGGGTTTATCATACATAGTTGAAGGTCAAGGGTCTGCCCTGGAAAAATATACTTTTCATCATATTATTTGGATCACTTGGGAGTACTTTTCTAAGGCTAAAGTACCCAGAAAGTTAAGTAATAACTATAATAAAATGAAAGAAATATCAGGGCAAGTGTATGTGAACCAGTGTCAGGGATTTAGATCATGAATGGTATAAAAGGCTGACAATTTTTCATGAAAGACTCTGCACAAAAGTTTGTGTTGTGCACCAAAACTTTGTCACTGTGACATTTTCCTCATGTTTGATTGTGAATAACCCCAAAATTCCCTTCCGGGCTATACTGTAGTTACTGTTTCTCCTTGGACAATGAAACTTAATGGGTGTATGCACCATCAACCAATGCTGTATTGCAAACAAAATCTGCATTTCAGTGATTTCAGTTTCACACTTCATTGCACTCGGTTTGAAATTCTTCATTAAGCCATATTTAAGATATATTTTGACCTCAGTCTATAAAATTTGCTAGGTGTATATCTCGTTGCTCAAAGGTTTGTAAACCAAAACTGAGTCACTGCAATATATTTTAATATTACAGGGTAGATGGCATTTAGGATGAATTTCCCTTCAGGGTACTTGTTTGGGTACTGCATAACCTGGAGTATTGAGTCATGATGGGTGTTAGGGCTTTCACGATTTTTTAATTTAGGAATCGATTAATCATCACAAATAATCGATAATAATCATTTAATCGTAGTTAGATGACCCTCCTTGTCTCCCTCTCTTTGAAGTCATTAAAAATGAAGTTCAATTTAGCTGACCAAACTCAAGTAAACAACGAAGTCGATCCTATTTTAGGTACATTCAAAGCTTTGATGTTCTGAACTTTTGAACTGTCAGTGTAATAATCAAGACCGGTCGTCCGTTGCGAACTTCGCCATTTCTCAACTGCCGACCGGTCTTGATTATTACACTGACCGTTCAAAAATTCAGAACCTCAAAGCTTTGATGTACCTGAAAGACAAATGCTTTCAATGGCTTCTTGAGGTTTAACGTCGAAGTTCTTGACCTTTTGCCTTTAGCAACAATAGTTTTTCATCCAATTTTTAGTCGAGTTGTGACGAAGTCAAACTCGACTTATAGTTTGGTGAATGGCGGGCGGGCGGGCGGGTGGGTGGGCGGGCGGGCGGGTGGGCGGGCAGGCGGGCGGGTGGGCGGGCGGGCGGGCGGGCGGGCGGGCGGGCGGGCGGGCGGGCGGGCGTAAACAATTGGTTTCCGGATGATAACTTGATAGTGGTTCAACTCACATTCATTAAACTTCATACGTAGGTTGGTCTTGGTGGGAGGAAGAACCCTATTGATTTTGGACATGCAGTGACCTTGAACATAGTAAATCTTAAACAATTGGTTTCCGGATGATAACTTGATAATGGTTCAACTCACATTCATGAAACTTCATAGGTAGATTGGCCTTGGTGAGGGGAAGAACCCTATTGATTTTGGACTCGCTACCTCAAAGGTCAAGGTCACAGTGACCTTTAACATAGTATATCGCAACAATTGGTTTCCGGATGATAACTTGATAGTGGTTCAACCTAGAGTCATGAAACTTCATAGGTGTGTTGGCCTTGGTGCGAGGAAGAACCCTATTGATCTTGGACTCACCAGGTCAAAGGTCAAGGTCACAGTGACCTTGAACATAGTATATCGCAACAATTGGTTTCCGGATGATAACTTGATAGTGGTTCAACCTAGAGTCATGAAACTTCATAGGTGTGTTGGCCTTGGTGCGAGGAAGAACCCTATTGATCTTGGACTCACCAGGTCAAAGGTCAAGGTCACAGTGACCTTGAACATAGTATATCGCAACAATTGGTTTCCGGATGAGAACTTGATAGTGGTTCAACCTAGAGTCATGAAACTTCATAGGTGTGTTGGCCTTGGTGCGAGGAAGAACCCTATTGACCTTGGACTCGCCAGGTCAAAGGTCAAGGTCACAACTCGACATTGGATCTGTGATCCTGAGCGGGATTTTTTTTTATTTATTAAGCATATAAAACGGGGTAAAATTTAGTGATTCGTCAACAACGAAAAATACTAATCGATTTCGGCGTGACCAATCGACAATCGATTAATCGAGACAGCCCTAATGGGTGTACAGAATATAGCCAAAGATGTACATTAGTTACCCCCATTCTTATAGTTTGATTCTAATTGTACTTTGGTTTTTTATGCCCCCCCCCGACTTGAGTTGGGTGGCATATAGTGATTGAAGTGTCCGTGTGTCTGTCCATGTGTGTGTCCGAGCCAATAACTCGAAAACTGTTAGGGCCACAGTCATCAAACTTCACACAATTATAAAGGACCATGGGAGGATGTGTCACACACCATAGCTGGGTTCGCACCTTCAAGGTCAAGGTCACATTTCAAGGTCACACTAAAAATCGGTCAATGTTCGTGTCTCAGCCATAACTTCGAAACGAATCATAGTACAATTGTTAAACTTTCTACAAATGTTAAGGACAGTCAGAAGTTGTGTCGCATATAATAGTTTCCACCGCATCTGCAAGGTGAAGGTCATAAGGGGAGGTCACAAGGGGGGGGGGGGGCATGTGTTACCTTTGTAACATTCTTGTTTTTGCATAAATTTAATTAACCTTTGTAACATTCTTCTTGTTTTTGCATAAATTTAATTAACTGGTTGAGTGCTGGAAGCCCATATTTGGGCTCCATTCTGCAGAGCAAATACCACAATTTAAAGACTTCATATCCTGTAGACATACTTCATTTCATCTTAGCATGAAATTGTTTTGTCAACATGGATTTACCTTGCTACAATTTATGAGGATTCCCTTCGATTTAGCACTCTCCTAGTTAAACCTTTTAAGTGGATATGCATAAATGTTTGCATTAAACATTTGGTAGTTGATAAGCAGATGATACGTAGGTACTGGGGCCGGTAATCACATTTAAACCACAAGTAGGCTAAAGGTTGTAACCACTCGGCTTTATTATAAATATTTAACTGTTGGTATTTTAAACTTAATAAGTCATTGCACATAGTAGATAGTACTGCAAAACGTTGTATGTTTGAATGAAACATCGCGAAGTGTGAATGTATCGAAGTTGGCAAATTGTGTCATGCCAAAGGTCAAGTTGGTTGAACTTCCAACTGTAGATGTAAAATATTTTAACCGCAGTAGAAGATTTACACCAGTAGTGGGATTAAAAGCTAAAATTTAACATTCAGGCTTTTCACAGGTAGTAACAAAGGCGAGCATGGTATAAATAAATCAATGAGAAGAATCAGCAATAATTAAATCTTGTAGCCCAAAAGGTTAGAGAATTAATTTATTACTAAACCACCTTCCAAATGCAAAATGTTGACTGTATTGTACATGGCAATACCATAATGAAAACTGTTTTAAATGGGTTAACCCTTGAGGGCCTAATTTTGACTGATCACTTTTTGCTTCAACAAGTTCTCCAACATTCAGTGTAGGGGCAAACTTGCAAGAAAATATTCTAAGTACCTTGGTGGTTGTTACTAGGCAAGTCTTGGCTGCCTATACAGGCAGCCAAGACTTTCCTGGAACAACTGCAAAGCCACAGGATGTAGACTGCCAAAGTGTATCAGAAATGCAAAAGAAATCTCCGGGTCTTCAAGGGTTAACAAAATTCTGGATAATTGACCAGCCTTGTGAGTATTTTAAGTTGACAAAATTCTGTTTTTTTTCCACGAACAGTACCATCCCTTAACTTTGATGAAATTGCGCAAAATGTAAGATAAACAAGTAAAGTAGTTTAAAAGAAAATAAATATGGAAAAACTATTTATATTTATAAAATAATAGCATTTACATTATGTTGACATTAGTTTTCATATGTTTAAGAGTCTTGTCTGACCTCTTACCACATTTTATCCTGCACCTTACCCATCTTGATATGAATTAGTGAAAAGATTATTACAACTAACAATTTTACATTTATTTTCCTCCAGATTGTACAGAATTCAGACTTGATGCAGCCATTGCTGAGTACTGCTTTGAGAGTGCTATTGCACAGTTTATCATTAAACCAAAGCACCTTGGTGCTACAGCATTCCTTTGCTACCCAGAGATCTCTTGTTTCAAAGGTAGGTATAATTCTTGGTTTCACTATAACTCTTATGAGCCTGGAAAATATGAGTTAACTTGTTGATCATCAGCATACACAGACCAGTGACACGACATTTGTTTCAAGTCAGGTGAAGTCTTCCTATGTTTAATGGAGACAAATGAGATAAAGAATGAATTATTCTTTTCATAAATTTTTAAGCGTGCCTTTAGGTTAACTGGTAGAGTTCTGAAAGCACATATTTGGGCTTTATTCTGAAGTGCAGGTACCCTAAATTGAAGGCTCCATATTCTGTGCATGAGCTTCAAATTATTTTGGAAATAAAATTATTTAGTCTGTTGGAATCTGCCATGTTAAAAATTATGGGAGAGTGCCTCTGGGCACTCTCCCATAAATTGTAACTAGACAAAGACATGTGATCAAATTTTGATGACCAAAACTAATAGCCCTCTACTAGTTAAACGGTGTAGACATTTTTATTAGATTAGAACAAATAATGTTTCACAACTGTTCCTTTGTTTTGTTGATTCTTCCAGCTCTGAATGCTTTTCTGGTAACATGTGATACAAATATGCTTCAAAATAATGGACAAATGAAGTGCATAATATAGTGTTCTAGTTGTAGTTATTCCCCCCCCCCCCCCCTTTTGAAAAAAATGGGGTATACTGGATTACATGCGTCTGTCCATCTGTGCGTTCGTGCATCCATGCGTCCATGTGTGAGTCTGTCCAAGCATATTCGTAACTTTCATAACTTAAGTAAATTATTATTTTCTATAATATTTGTTGGTCATAGGTATGCCCACACTAGTTATTTTATTTTTTTTATTACTTGATTTTATTACTTGTTCCCTTAGAAATTGTGTCCGTCCGAGCCAATTTTTGTCTGTTCAGCCTGTATCTCGGGTATGGAATGTTCTATTGCAATGAAATTTGCTGTGAACACTGCTTATGGTATAGGCTTATAGGCTTTAAAAAAAAGGATTCAACGATATTTCTCACATTCTCCTTTTTAGACTTATCCCTCTTTTTTGACTTAGAAATTGTAGGAAATAGACATTATTTGTCTGTTCAGCCTGTATCTCAGGTATGGGTTATCAGATTTTAGTTAAATGTGGCATGCAGTCTGTCTATGACAAAGGCTTCTACCTCATTGCATAAAACTCCCAAACACCAAACAATTTACTATACCTTTTGACTTAGAAATTGTTGAAAACTTTTGAAGAAAATGGGGGGGGGGGGAGTATACTGGATTACATGCATCCATCTGTGCGTCCGTACGTCCATCCGTGTGTGAGTCCGAGAATATTCATAACTTTCCTAAGTTTCTATAATATTTGTTGGTCATAGGTATGCCCACACTAGGCGGTACACCACGTGGGGGTATACACCGGACGACAGTCCAGCTCTTGTTTCATCTGTCTGGCAATTCAGAAGCAAAGAGTTACTGAATCTATTCTCAATTTGTATTGTTTGGGGTAAGCATTTGAGTGCTTTCCACTTTTTTGCTGTACTTTTGGGGTTAACATAAAATAGAATTCTTAAATTTGCCGAATAACAAAATTGGAAAACTTTCTAAACAAATACTTGAGTGTGTAATCACTATTCAACAGATTGTTATATTATATATTACTTTGGCTGTGGTTGCTTGTCAAGTTATGACAGTCTAGACTTGACCAGAAGTCACTTCACAGATACTAGACTTATAAGTTGTGATGTGTATTTCTTGAGAAAAAAAAAATGAAGTCCCCATATAAGTTAGGCCTAAAAAAGTTAAAAATATGTTTCCTAGGCCCTCCAGCATGATCCTTTTGGCTGTCACATGCTCTCTTTTTATTACAAATGCAAACTTAAAAAAATGAAAATTAAATGGTTTATGTCTGATATTTTATCAAAGCTGATGAAATTGATAAATTTGTCTCTTTAAGTGCATCAAGGCTTTGCAATGCTTCAACATTGCAAAGCCTTCTTGCTTTCAAGGGACGAAATACACCGCTATCTATGCTATTCTGTAGGTTATGAGGCCTAAAACATAAAATAAACCAAGAACATAAACTGTTGATGGCAAATAAATAATTACAAAAATAAAAAATAAAATAAAAAACTGCCCAACCAGTTTTACAAAAAATGACCTGAGAAACAGAAAACCTACTTTGTGGGGCCTTAGGGATGCATCTTCTTGAAATGCTCTTATCAGTATATTTAATTTATTTATAGTTTTTCTTGTGATCCTTTGTTGTAATGGGCCGGATTTGAAACTTTCTTGAGAAACTTGTTGCTATTTTTAGGAATTTGTTTTCATGCTTGATTAATTTTAAAAAAATTGTTTTCAGTTTTTAGATTTATTGTTTGAAGAGGAGACAGAACAGTGTGCAGATCTGTGTTTGAGACTGTTGAGACATTGCAGCTCATGCATTGGTAGTACTCGATCCCATGCAAGTGCTTCATTATACCTTCTTATGCGGCAAAATTTTGAAATAGAAAATGTAAGTTTTTAGTTCATATTTAATTTGATACTCATGTTTGGAAGGGAAGTAAAACAGACTTGAACATAACGCAAGCCATATCTGGTAATGAATTTTGACAAATTAACTTTTTTTTAATTTGTGCCTCGAAACATAGCTTATGATCCCTGATAAGAACGAGCTCATCAAGCTTGTTCCAGTGAAGGGTCATAAGGTATGTTTTAAGCTAAATTAAAAAAAAAATTTAGTTAAGGCTTAAAAAAGTTGGTTGCTTATCATGCCATGACAGTCTAGACTTGGCCAGAAGTCACTTCACAGATACAAGTCATAAGTTGTGATGTGTATTTCTTGAAAAAAAATAGTAAAATCCCATATAGGTTGAGCCTAAAAAAGTTAATCTGTTTCTCAGGCCCTCCTGCATGGTCCTTTTGGCTGCCGCATGCTCTCATTTTATAACCAATGCAAACTTAACAAAAAATAAAAATTAAATGATTTATGCTTGATATTTTACCCAAGTTAATAAAATTGATAAATTTGTCCCTTGAGTGCAACAAGATTTTGCAATGCTTTAGCATTGCAAAGCCTTCTTGCACTCAAGGGACGAAATACACCACCACCCATGCTATTCTGTAGATTATGAGCCCTAAAACATAAAACAAACCAAGAACATTAACTTTTGAGGGCAAAGAAATAATTACAAAAATAAAATAAAAAACTGCCCATCCACATGCAATTTGAGCCCAAGAAACAGAATATCTACTTTGTGTGGCCTAATAAAGAATTTTTGTTTTTGAAACTGTCATCTTTTACTTGTGTTCGGTAAAGTGTTAGATGACACAGCCACACATAAAATTATATACATTTAGAATATGAAGCATATTTCCTAAATTTACATATGAGTGTAAATCATAATCCATAATTCAGAATGACTTGGCCCATTTCCAGTAAAAGGTATACCACTTTTGTCCACTGAAAGACATGGTCATGTTCATAGTTGAATACACAGAAACTATAATGTGCAAGCACAACAGACAAGTATTATTAAGTAAGCTGACACTTCTGTTGTTTTTCTTTTAATTCATAATAAATACAAACTGGAAATATTCCAAGTTGCTCAGGAATTCGATTCTGCAGTTGTTTGCACAAAATGATCTTTTTTCACCAAAATTAGCAGTGCATTCTTCTCCCTTCTATCTGATGTAATCATTACAAAATACCTGGACTAGTTTTTGTCACTGTTAATTTATGTTTGTTTGTTTTTTTTTTGATAAACTCTTTGCCGTCAATCATTCATGCAAAACAGGCTATTATTGTTTATAGTGTTTCCTTGAATTTTCATGAAATGCATAATCAGACTATCAACATTTTGAATTGAATGATAAGTTTTATGAGCTTTAGTCATTTTTATCTACATCAAGAGCTCTATATGCGGCAATGTCATTGCTTGGTTGGTCGGTCGGTTGGTTTTTGTCTAGCTTGTTTTAGGCTGGTCTTATTCAGAGTATTTTGGTCAGAGTTATCACCCTTTATGGACTTTGAATTTGTTTCATTTTAACCATCTGTTGCAGCTTAGGAGCAAATTTGCAATATTTTTATACTGTACCAATGACCCAGACTTAGCTGGTGCTAACTCTTAAAAATATAGGGCCAAACACAAATTTTTCCCTCCAATCCCCCAAATTTGCATCTAAAACCAAAGAAAACATGTCCTGAATGGCCCTCCTCACTTCACCTCTACTGCGCATGCGCAGTGTCAAGGACGTCCCGAAATTGGCGCCATTAATCATTTCTTTGTTTGGCCCTTCATCAGTTAACATCTGACTGATCTTTGTGCTTGTAAATCTCAGTTTAAATGATGCCAGACACATAAATATTAGAGAAATGGTGATTCTAAGGAGGATATAGAAGGAGGAGAGGAAAAATGAGTGACAGAAAATTATCAGGGCTGTAACTTAAAATTTTTTAATGAAATTATGTTAAGTTACCTATTTTCGAGGCAGCAGCCATTTTGTTGTCATTCTTGTTATTTAGTTACACTGATTTTTCAGTGTTTTCCTCTCTCCCCTTCCTTTAAAGTCCCCTCTTGCTCTTCTCCCATGCTTTTGGCATATTTTCTGTAATTTTATTACTAAAATTTCTTGGGAGTTTTAGCTGGATAACAGAATGAATTCTGTTCTTTTCCCCATGTTTACGTCTTCACCTATGGGTGGTTAGGCATAGTGTTCTGCATCTACCATCTGATGTTCTGCAGTTTCTTCCCTGGAAGTCTCTGTTTTGCATCATATAGTGTATTATTGGTAACTGATTTCGGGCCAGGGTGCCTGGAGTCTTGTTCTAGTGTTTTTACACTTATTGTTTACATTTACAACAGCCCTCTGTGTGAGGGGGAATTTCTTGAATATAATATCTGGATGTTAATTTAATCATAACTAGATACATTATTATTGTTCGTAAGTGTTGCATAAATTGTTTAAAATATTTTTAGAATTTTTGTCCACACTTCGGCTTGGGATCCATTGGGGCTCAACGTTACTTTTCAGAAACTTGGGCTGTTCTGAAAAAATATTTTTTCAAAATTTTTTGATTGCAATTATTTTTTCTATATTAATGGATCATATTATTATGTATTTTGATTGTCAGGGGTTGGTGCAAGTACTAGGACTTTGTTTTCTTTTCACAATGAAAGGATATTGTTCAATTGTAATAAGAGGAAATCTTCCTCTGACTTTCATAATCATTGTATATGTAGTCAGTGTACTCGCACTAACTCCTGTTCTGTATGTGTTAATTTCGATGACAACATGGGAAGCGCATGTCACGTTATGTTAGTGGGGAATTGGCCATTCCGGTCCTTTCCCTGCAGGGTCACTCTACTTTATCAATCTCTATTTCAGACGATCAAGAATAGGGTGATGTATCCGTGATGTCTTCCAAAAAAGTGTGCCTCCGTCGTCACAATTAATGAAGAGCTAGCGGAAAAGTGCTCATGTAAATACGTCAATTGCCTAAGAGGACCCTAGTAGGTTCAACGGCCGTTGACGTCCGCTAGCTCACCCGGTGTAGCATCCATTCATCGAATGTTTCGGCAGCCGGGTTCGTCCGTTGCGGTCTACAAGGAGTTTTGGGGTGATGCGAGCACTATAAATCAACCAAATGCACACCCAGTGACGGCGGATTAGAGGGAGAACAGAGGAAGCCTTTTAGTCCAGTTCCTAGCTCGTCCAGGTCCATCCGGACTGCGAGCGAGAGAGGCCCCTCTCTCGTACAGCAACATCTGGCCCCAGATGTTGTGGTACAAATGTTTCGCATTCGGAGCATACGTCCACTGCTCGGGACGCTCCGATATATAGTCAGTCCGAAGAGACTGTCAATAAGGCTTCCTCATTCTCATGGTAGCGCACACGACCGCTCTTGGCTACGTGACCTCGGATATCCAGTCAGCTTCGCCAATCAGAGAATCATCGGCGACCAGGTCGCATCATCCGGTAGCCAGGGACACAAGGCCTGCAGACTCCGGACGTTCGCATAAGAAAGTGTTTGGGAGTCAACGTACACGGAGCTTCCGGTGGCAATGCAACGTAAGACCGCTATTGCACAGGCCTCGGTGACGGGCGTGCTATCCCAAATAGTACAGCTTATCGCAGCATCCCTGCAACGACAGAATCTGTCGCATCATGTATTATCCGACGACGCTGGGTCGGGACGCTCCGCGGAAGCAGGTACGGACGTCCGAAAATTTCATCCGGTCCGACGGGATGCCGAAAGGGATTCGGAGGATTTTGAGCTTTCCCTTTCGGAACAACATAAGCTGTTGTTTATGTCATCTGACTTTATCTTCTAGAGGTTCTTTCGTCGGACCAGAATGCTGCGATGCCGGATAAGAAACTGATAGCGTCGGTGGACACAGAAATTTTTTGGTTCGGTTCAGGGACATCGTCCCTCAGTTCCGACATAGTCCAATAATGTCACACAACTTTCGAATTATTGAACGGCGCTATATATATTATTATTTGCTTGCTATTAACAAGCATGTCTGGTTTCTTGTTCGCAAAGTTACGGAGATGTCTTTCAAAAGTGTGCCTCTGTCGTCATAGTTAATGAAGAGCTAGCGGCAATAAGTGCTCATGGAATATGTCAATTGCCTAAGAGGCCCCTAGTGGGATCGACGGAGTTGACATTCGCTAGCTCACCCGGTGTAGCGTACATTCATCGAATGGTTCGGCAGCCGGGTTCGTCCGTTGCGGTCTAGGAAGGAGATTTGGGTGATGCTAGCACTATAATAAACTTTAGTACACACCCAGTGACGACGGATTAGAGGACAGATCGGAGGAAGCCTGTTAGTCCGGTTCCTAGCTCGTCCAGGTCCGTCCGGGCTGCGAGCGAGAGAGGTCCCTCTCTCGTACAACTACATATGGGACCGGATGTTGTGGTACAGATATTTCGCATTCGGAGCATATGTCCACCACTTGGGACGCTCCGTTATATTGACAGTCCGAGAGACTGTCGATAATGCTTCCTCATCCTCACAGCAGTGCACACGACCGCACATTGGCTACGTGACCTCGAGTATCCGGCCAGCTTCGTCATTCAGTGATTCCACGGCGAACAGGTCACGCCATCCGGTAGCCAAGGGACACGAGGCCTATAGACTCCATTAGTTCGCATAATAGAAGTATGCACGGGGTAACGAACACGGAGCTTCCAGCGGCAATGAATCGTAAGACCGCTTCTCCACAGGCCTCAGTGACGGACGTGCTATCCAAGTTAGCACAGTTTATCGCAGCATCCCAGCAATCGACAGATTCTCGGTCGGATCAGGAATTATCCGACGGCGCTGGGTCAGTGCGCTCCGCTGTTGCATCAGGTTCGGACGACCGAACACTTTATACGGTCCGACAGGATGGCGAAAGGGATTTGGACGATTTTGAGCTTTCCCTTTCGGAACAACGGAAGCTGCCATACATTTTTTCTGGCATTATCTTCCACAGGTTGTTCCGTCGGACTACATTGCTGCGATGCTGGATAAGAGACTAATAGCGTCATTGGACACGGGAGTTTTGGATCGGTTCAGGGACATTGTCCCTGACTTACCGACACAGTCCAATAATGTCATTACAACATTCGAATTATTTAACGATGCTATATATAAGCTTGCTACCAAGCATGATAGTCTAGTTTCTTGTCCACAATGCTCTTCTGCCTTTTATCAATTCTAGGAAATAATTTATTTTGGCAGAACAGGGCATACCGAGAGTTCATATGCGTCTAGACGGCGGGGTTGAAGACTGGGAATTATCTTTTTCGCCGTCTATGTCAATTCCAACCACGATGTTGGAAATGACAATGATGTCTAATAGACTTAACTTAGACGCTTTATCATACGTAGACTACCTTACTGAGGCATTATCATTACGTCTTCAAGAGAAAGAATTCCAGGATATGATCCTCAATGTGATTTCTTTCAAGGGCAGTAGTTTTTCCACGTATAACTCCGCCCTTCAGTGGCAACCTGGAGTTGGTTAGACGTGACACAGCCCTAGCTACATCCACGCGCGTGGATAGTAAGGTGAAGAACTCTCTCAGAGTCGCTTCGGTCTCGGAGAAGCTTCTCTTCGACGGCAACTCTTCAGCAATCTATGAATTGCTCGATATACACGTTCTCTTGTCTATCAAGTGTAGCAAGAGATTCAGACTGGGGCTACATTCGGTGGTTGACTCAGAGAGTGCCACTGCAGTTGCCGGATCCGAGTTTTATGATTATGACGGATGCCAGTCAAACAGGTTGGGGTACAATATTGATCCCAACGGATTCGAAGTGCCAGGGTCTTTGGGTTCTGCAGTTTCTAGGCAAGCACTTATCTTCCAGGGAATAATGTTCTTTAGGCTTGCACTATGTCATTGGATGAACATTATTCAGAAACGCATGTCCAAATCCTGTCCGATATTACGACAGTAGTTGCGTATCTCCGAAACCAGGGAGGCACTCATTCGATTCCGTTATTCAATTTAACGGAAAGAATCCTTCTGTTTGTTATAGTACACCAAGTTCTGCTTCGGTCCGTCATATTCCGGGTCGTCTGATTGTATTAGCAGACTCCCTTTCACATAAGGGTCGCTTGTTGCCGTCAGAATGGACTCTCAACAAACAAGTATTCAATCAGATTTACTATCAATGGGAACGCCCAATGATAATTTATTTGCGACACAACTCACTATTCATTTGCAGACGTATGTGTTTGCATGTCCGGATCCCTGAGCTTATGTTGTTAACGCTCTATTGATCTAATAGGACGGAATGATAGGATATGCGAATCCTCCAGTGCTGTTGATTCAGCAAGTATTGCTAAGATAAACATCCATAATACAATTCTGTTGATAGCATCTCTGTCTTCACAGAGACCGTGGGTAAATTTACTCAAGTGTCTACTGTGGGACTTACCGCGAAAACTTCCTCCATCAGAGGATCTTCTTTCGCTGGGGAAATCGTGTCAACTTCATCACAACCCGCAAGGTCTCAACCTTCACGTATTCCATTGTGTGGTCCTTCTTGCATGGCAAGCATTGTACAGGACGAGCTTTGGATGCGATTTCTTACTGTAGGAGAACCTCTTCTTCGCTATACTATGCGGCTAAAGAAAGTGGAGGCTCTTCCGTCGTTGGTGTAGGGATCATTATGTTGATATTTTTGATCCCTTCATACTAGACATTACAACTTTTTAGTATACTTGTTTGACAAGATCTACTGCAGCCTGTTACTATTAAGGTTATAGGTCTATGTTATCTCATACCTATGCACTCTATGATAGTTTACAATTGAGTCTTATGTCTCTTTATCTAAGTCAGTTAGAAACTTTTCGATAAATAGACCTAGAATCATTAGATTAAATTCCTATACGGAATTTAGCTTCGGTTCTTATTTAGCTAATTAATCATTTGAGCCTCTGGAAACTGTAGTTTTCAAATTCTGACCTTTTAAGACAGTAATTCTGTTAGTCTTCTCTTTTCTGAGGAGTCAGTGAGCTTCATGCACTATCGGTGGACGATTCTCACTTTTGTAGTGACGGAAACACAACTTCCTTTACAACTTAGGTTGGATTTTTGGTTAAGAGTCAGGCTCCTAATTATGTCCGGAACCTATTGTTATTTAGGTCCTTCCGTCTTCGTACGGGCATAGGCCTTTACTCTGTCCGGTTAGAGTTTACGTATTTATAAACAGATATCAGTTTATTAGTACGGACGTAAGCTTCTTCTGTCTTTGATGCCTAAAAGAAGGACATTACGTTCCATTCTATTGCTAATGGATTCAATTAACTATCGGTACTGCTTATGGTATATCATTGACTCAGCAGTTTGTGCTTGAGATTTCGGCTCATGAAGTAAGAGCTCTTTCTACATCTTGGGCTTACACTAATAGTGTCGCTATTATAGATTTTTGAAGGCTGCTCATTGCGCTCAGCCATCCACATTCATGAATTTTTATCTCAGAATATTGAGTCCATTTTTGGAGGCCTCCATTGTTAGGTCTATTATCGACTGCTCAGAATATCATTCACTTAACAGTTGCTACTATAGCTAGGTAGGCTTTCTGTTCCGGCAGTGACTCCGTCCTGCTGCCCTCTTCGCTCTGGGCTATTTGACCCAGGGCAAGAAAAAGGGGGGGGGGGGGGAGGGTGTTCCCTTGGGTCACCTGTTTTATTATGAAAACAAGGGGATACCTCCTCCGGAGTTAGTAATTCTGAGCTGTTACTGGGATGGCTTTTAAGTGAGAAGTTTTTGTTTTAAAAATTCATTCAGGTCATAGTTTTTAAAGTATAGCTTTTGAATATATCACGTGTCAAACGGGTGTTATTATACAATCCTCAGACACTTTTAAGGAGTATAAAGAGTCTCTATTCTCTAGACTTTATTTATCGGCTTACTTTAAAAATTATTAGTATAAGGATTATACTGGATATTAATAGAGTACATGGATGTTATGATGCTCAATTTTGGAAGGTGTTGTGTCTTTCTAATTTATCATAAATAAGAAAGATACATGTAAGGCCTAATACTCCTTTTCCCCTAGAGGGGATGACTCTATTTTATATAATTGAGCGTATTTCAACTTGCTCTATGTCCTAGGCCCTCCAGCCTTTTTACTATTCAGCTAAGTCTGGGTCATTGGTACAGTATAAAAATGTTAAAAAATTTATAGTAATTTATATATTTTTTATACTTACCAATGACCCAGATGGGGATGGCCCTCCCAGGAGTTGGGAACTCATACCTCCCCGCTGAGTACATAGCGCTTACCAGGCACTGGTTACAAGAATGATTAATGGCGCCAATTTCGGGACGTCCTTGACACTGCGCATGCGCAGTAGAGGTGAAGTGTGGAGGGCCATTCAGGACATGTTTTCTTTGGTTTTAGATGCAAATTTTGGGGATTGGGCGGCAAAATTTGTGTTTGGCCCTATATTTTTAAGAGTTAGCACCAGCTAAGTCTGGGTCATTGGTAAGTATAAAAAATATATAAATTACTATAAATTTTTTAACTTTTTTGCCAAAAGTAGTCTTTCACTTTTTTCTTGGTATACCGCATCAATTAACCCTTTACTCAACGTAACGGCCAAAACCGGCCAGTGCTATTCACAAAATTCACCATCCAATTTTTATTACTTTTTCATTTTTCGTCACAAAAACATAGCATATGACCCCTCATTGGAACGAGCTCAATGAGCTCATTCCAATGAGGTGTCATAAGCTTTGTTTTTGACACAAAAAATCAAAATATTAGTGCTTCAGAAATTTTATTTGCAAGTGTCGTCTGCTTTTTGTGTTAGGTGAAGGGTTAAATTTTTATACTGTACCAATGACCCAGACATAGCTGGTGCTAACTCTTAAAATATAGGGCCAAACACAAATTTTGCCCCCCAATCCCCAAAATTTGCATCTAAAACTAAAGAAAACATGTCCTGAAAGGCCCTCCACACTTCGCCCCTACTGCGCATGCGCAGTGTCAAGGACGTTCCGAAATTGGCGCCATTTATCATTCTAAGTTTGGCCCTTCATCAGTTAACATCTGACTGATCTTTGTGCTTTTAAGTCTCAGTTTAAATGATGCCAGACACATAAATATTAGTGAAATGGTGATTCTAAGGAGGATACAAAAGGAGGAGAGGAAAAGAATGTGTGACAGAATATTATCAGGGCTGTAACTTAAAATTTTTTAATGAAATTATGTTAAGTTACCTATTTTCAAGGCAGCAGCCATTTTGTTGTCATTCTGATTATTTAGTTACACTGTTTTTTCAAGTGTTTTTCCTCTCTCCCTGTCCTTTAAGTTCCCCCTTGCTATTCTCCCATGCTTTTGGCATAGTTTATGTAATTATTATTACTAAAATTTCTTGGGAGTTTTAGCTGAATAACAGAATGAATTCTGTTCTTTCCCCATGTTTACGTCTTCACCTACGGGTGGTTAGGCGTTGTGTTCTGCATCTACCATCTGATGTTCTGCAGTTTCTTCCCTGGAAGTCTCTGTTTTGCATCAGATGGTGTATTTTTGGTAACTGATTTCGGGCCTGGGTGCCTGGAGTCTTATTTTAGTGTTTTTACACTCATTGTTTACATTTACAACAGCCCTCTGTGTGAGGGGGGGATTTCTAAATAATAATATCTTTATGTTATTTTAATCATAACTAGATACATTATTATTGTTCGTAAGTGTTGAATAAATTGTTTAAAATATTTTTAAAATTTTTTTCCACACTTAGGCTTGGGATCCATTGGGGCTCAACGTTACTTTTCAGAAACTTGGGCTGTTCTGAAAAAATATTTTTTCAAAATATTTTGATTTCAATTATTTTTTCTATATTAATGGATCATATTATTATTATGTATTTTGCCAGGGGTTAGTGCGAGTACCAGGACTTGTTTTCTTTTCACATTGAAAGGATATTGATCAATTGTTTTAAGAGGAAGTCTTCCTCTGACCTTATTATCATTCTATATGTGGTCAGTGTACTCGCATTAACTCCTGTTCTGTATCGTATGATTTCGATGACAATATGGGAAGCGTATGTCACGGTAGGTTGTTGGGGATTTGGACACTCCGGTCCTTTCCCCGCAGGGTCACTCTACTTTATCAATTTCTATTTCAGACGATCAAGATTAGGGTGATGTATCTGTGATGTCTTCCAACAGTGTGCCTCCGTCGTCACAATTAATGAAGGGCTAGCGGAAAAGTGCTCATGTAATACGCCAATTGCCTAAGAGGACCCTAGTAGGTTCGACGGCCTTTGACGTCCGCTAGCTCGCCCGGTGTAGCGTCCATTCACCGAATGGTTCGGCAGCCGGGTTCGTCCGTTGCGGTCTAGAAGGAATTTTGGGGTGATGCGAGCACTATAAAATTAACTTAATGCACACCCAGTGACGGCGGATCGGAGGGAGAACGGAGGAAGCCTTTTAGTCCGGTTCATAGCTCGTCCCGGTCCATCCGGACGGCAAGCGAGAGAGGCCCCTCTCTCGTTCAACAACATCTGGCCCCAGATGTTGTGGTACAAATGTGTCGCTAGCGGAGCATACGTCCGTCGCTCGGGACGCTCCGTTGTATAGGCAGTCCGCTGAGACTGCTAAGGCTTCCTCTTTTCGTCAGCGCACACGACCGCACCTTGGCTGCGTGACCGCCGATATATTACCAGCTTCGCCGATCAAGGATTCTTCGGCGACCAGGTCACACCATCCGGCAGCCAGGGATTCGAGACCGATGGACTCCGGACGTTCGCATAGGAAGTATGCGGGAGCCATCTGATGCGGAGCTGCCCTCGGCGAAGCAGCGATAGACTGCGCCTCCGCAGGTCTCGACGCCGGACATTCTTGTGCACATAGCACAGCTTATCGCAGCATCCCAGCAGCCGACAGAAACGGTGTCGGATCGAGAATTATCCGACAGTGCTGGGTCGGTAGCCGGGGACTCGAGGCCTGCAGACTCCGGACGTTCGCATAGGAAGTGTGCGGGAGTCAACGTACACGGAGCTTCCAGCGGCAATGCATCGTAAGTCCGCTACTGCACAGGCCTCGGGAACGGACGTGCTTTCCTTAATAGCACAGTTTATCGCAGCATCCCAGCATCAACTGAATCTGTCGCATATATTTTATCCGACGATGCTGGGTCGGGACGCTCCGCGGAAGCGGGTACGGACGTCCGAAAGTTTCATCCGGTCCGACGGGATACCGAAAGGGATTCGGAGGATTTCAAGCTTTCCCTTTCGGAACAAAATATGCTGCGATGCCGGATAAGAAACCGATAGCGTCGGTGGACTTAGAAATTTTTGGTTCGGTTCAGGGACATCGTCCCTCAGTTCCGACATAGTCCAATAATGTCACACAAACTTTCGAATTATTGAACGACGCTATATATATTATTATTTTATGCTTGCTATCCAAGCATTTCTGGTTTCTTGTTCGAAGAATTATGGAGATGTCTTTCAAAGTGTGCCTCTGTCGTCATAGTTAATGAAGAGTTAGCGGCAATAAGTGCTCATGGAATATGTCTATCGCTTACGGAGTGACATTCGCTAGCTCACCCGGTGTAGCGTACATTCATCGAATGGTTCGGCTGCCGGGTTCGTCCGTTGCGGTCTAGGAAGGAGATTTGGGTGATGCGAGCACTTTAATTACTTTAGTACTCACCCAGTGACGGCAGATTGAGGACAGATCGGAGGAAGCCAACAACATAGGGGACCGCATGTTGTGGTTCAGATATTTTACATTCGGAGCATATGTCCGTTGCTCGGGACGCTCCGTTATATTGACAGTCCGAGAGACTGTCTTTAATGCTTCCTCATCCTCACAGCTGGGCACACGACTGCACATTGGCTACGTGACCTCGAGTATCCGATCAGTTTCGGCATTCAGTGATTCCACAGCGAATAGGTCGCGCCATCCGGTAGCCAAGGGACACGAGGCCTATACACTCCGTTCGCTCGCATATTGGAAGTATGCACGGGGTAACGATCTCGGAGCTTCCTGCGGCAATGCATCGTAAGACCGCTGCTCCTCAGGCCTCAGTGACGGACGTGCTATCCGAGTTAGCACAGTTGTTTCGCAGCATCCCAGCAATTGACAGTTTCTCGGTCGAATCAGGAATTATCCGACGGCGCTGCGGTCCGCGGTTGCATCAAGCTACGGACGACCGAACGCTTTATAGGGTCCGACAGGATGGCGAAAGGGATTCGAAAGATTTCGAGTTTTCCCTTTAGTAGTATCGGAAGATGCCTTTCATATCTTCTGGCATTTCTTCCAGTGATTATTTTTCGGACTTCATTGCTGCGATCTTGGATAAGAGACTTATAGCGTCATTGGACTCGGATTTTTCGATCGGTACAGGGACTTTGTCCCTGACTTACCGACGCAGTCCAATATTGTCATTACAACATGTGTTTTATTTTTCGACGCTATATATTTATATATATATACAAGCCTGCTACTAAGCATGATAGTTTAGTTTCTTGTCCGCGTGGCTCATTTCTGCCATTTTATCTTTTTTACATATAGTTAATTTTGGCAGAGCAGGGCATACCGAGAGTTCATACGCGTCTAGACGGTGTGATTAAAGACTGCATATATATTCTTTTTCGCCGTTTATGTCTTTTCCAATTTCAATGTTGGGAACGACATTATGTATAGTAGACTTAACTTAGACGCTTTATTATACGTAATCCGCCTTACTGAGGCGTTATCATTACGTCTTCAAGAAAAGATTTACGGGATATTATTCTCAATGTAATTTCTTTTGAGGGCAGTAGTTTGTTCACGTATAACTCCGCCCTTCAGTGGCTGATTGGAGTTGGTTAGACGTGATGCAGCCCTAGCTACATCCACGCGTGGATAGTAGGTTAAGAACTCTCTCAGAGTCGCTTCGTTCTCGGAGGAGCTTCTCTTCGACGGCAACTTTCCGGCAATCCATGAATTGCTTGATTTATACATTCTCTTGTCTATCTAGTGTTACAAGAGATTCAGACTGGGGCAAACATTCGGTGGTTGACTCAGAGAGTGCCGCCGCAGTTGCCGGACCCGAGTGTGGCTGTTATGACGGTTGCCAGTCAAACAGATTGGGATATATACTGATCCCTACGGATTCGAAGTGCCAGGGTCTTTGGGTTCCGCAGTCTTTTAGCTATCAGTTTAACTTCCGCGGAATAATGTTTTTTAGGCTTGCTTTATGTCATTGCATGAACATTATTCAGAAACGCATGCCCAAATTCCTGTCCTTTAATTCGACAGTAGTGGCGTATCTCCGGAACCAGGGAGGCACTCTTTCGTTTCCGTTATTCAATTTAATGGAAAGAATCCATCTGTTGGTTATAGTACACCAAGTTCAGTTTTGGTCCGTCATATTCTGGGTCGTCTGATTGTTTTATCGCACTCCCGTTCTCTTACGGGTCGCTTGTTGCTGTCAGAATGGACTCTCAACAAACAAGTATTCATTCAGATTTGCTATCTATGGGAGCGCCCAATGATGTTTTATTTATGACACAGCTTGCTAATAAATTGCAGACGTATGTGTTGGCTTGTCCAGATCTCTGAGCTAATACTGTTAACGCTCTATTGATCTATAGGACGGAATGATAGGATACGCGTATCCTCCGGCGCTGTTGTTTTAGCAGATATTGCTAAGATAAACAACCACAATACATTTCTGTTGATAGCATCTCTATCTTCACAGAGATCATGAGTAATTTACTCTCTTGTCTACTGTGGATCTTAACGTGAAATCTTCCTCTATGTGAGGATCTTTTTTCACTGGGTAAATCGTGTCATCTTTATCACAACCAGCAAGGTCGCAACCTTCATGTTTTCCGTTGTGTGGTCCGTATTGCATTGTAAGCACTGTACTGGACGAGCTTTGGACGCGATTTCTTACTATAGGAGATCCTCTTCTTCGCTATTCTATGCGACTAAAGTGGAGGCTCTTCCGTCGTGGTGTAGGGATCATTATGTTCATATGGTTGATCCCTCCATACTACTCATTGCTATTTTTTAGTATACTTGTTTCACAAGATCTACTGCAGCCTGTTGTTATTTAGGTTATAGGTTTATGTTACCTCATACCTATGCGCTCTACGATAGTTTACAATTGAGTCTTTTGTCTCTTTATCTAAGTCAGTTAGTAACTTTTTGATAAATAGACTTAGAATCTTTAGATTAAATTCCTATACGGATTTTAACTTCGGTTCTTATTTAGCTAAGTAATCATTTGAGCCTCTGGAAACAGTAGTTTTCAAATTCTGACCTTTTAGACAGTAATTCTGTTGGTTTCTCTTTTACTGTAGAGTCAGTGAGTTTCATGCACTATCGATGGATGATTTTCACTTTCATAGTTTCGGAATCAATACTTCCGTTACTATTTAGGTTGGATTTTTGCATAAGAGTTAGGCTCCTATTATCTGGAACCTATTATTTTAAGGTCCTTCCGTCTTCGTATGGGCATAGGCCTTTACTCTTTCCGGGTACAGTTTATGTATTTATAAACAGATATCTGTTTATTACAAGGGCGTAAGCTTCTTCTGTCTTTGATGTCTAGTAGAAGGACGTTACGCTCCATTTTATTGTTAATGGATTCTATTAACTAGCGTACTGCTTATGGTATATCATTGGCTTAGCAGTTGTGCTTAAGATTTCGGCTCATGAAGTAAGAGTTCTTCTACTTCTTGGGCTTACATTAATAGTGTTGCTATTATAGATTTTTGAAGGCTGCTCATTGCGCTCAGCCATCCATTCATGAATTTTATCTCAGAAATATCGAGTCCATTTCTGGAGGCCTCTATTGTTAGGTCTATTATCTACTGCTCAGAATGTCATTCACTTAACAGTTGCTACTATAGCTAGGTAGGCTGTCTGTTTCGGCAGTGTCTCCGTTCGGCTGCCCTCTTCGCTCTGGGCTATTTGACCCAGGGCAAGAAAAAGGGGGGGGGGGGGGAGGGTATTCCCTTGGGTCACCTGTTTTTACTATGAAAACAAGGGGATACCTCCTCCGGAGTTAGTAATTCTGAGCTGTTATTGGGATGGTTGTTAGTGAGAAGTTTAAGTTTATAAAATTCATTCAAGTCTTAGTTTTTAAAGTATAGCTTTTGAATATTGCATATGTCAACGGACATGATTATGCAATTCTCACACACTTTTAGGAGTATAAGAGTCTCTATTCTCTAGACTTACTTTATTATTGGCTTACTTTAAAAATTATTAGTATAAGGATTATTGGATATTAATAGAGTACATGGATGTATGAAGCTCAATTTTTGGAAGGTGTTGTATCTTTCTAATTTATCATAAATAAGAAAGATACATATAAGGCCTATTACTTCTTTTCCCTACAGGGGATGACTCTATTTTATTTTATTGAGCGTATTCCATTTTGCTCTATGTCCTTGGCCCTCCAGCCTTTTTACTATTCAGCTATGTCTGGGTCATTGGTACAGTATAAAAATGTTAAAAAATTTATAGTAATTTATATATTTTTTATACTTACCAATGACCCAGACGGGGATGGCCCTCCCAGGAGTTGGGAACTCTTGCCTCCCCGCTGAGTACATAGCGCTTACCAGGCACTGGTTATTAGAATGATAAATGGCGCCAATTTCGGAACGTCCTTGACACTGCGCATGCGCAGTAGGGCCGAAGTGTGGAGGGCCTTTCAGGACATGTTTTCTTTAGTTTTAGATGCAAATTTTGGGGATTGGGGGGCAAAATTTGTGTTTGGCCCTATATTTTAAGAGTTAGCACCAGCTATGTCTGGGTCATAAGTAAGTATAAAAAATATATAAATTACTATAAATTTTTTAACATTTCTTTGCAACACTAAGATATTGGTGTCTGTATCATTTTTTACCTAATACAAATAGTAGACAACACTTGCAAGAAATTTCTTCAATAAATAAATATGTTTATTCTTTGCCTCAAAAAACATCTTACAAGACTGTTCCAGTGTGGGGTCACAAGCTGTGTCTTTTGAGGAAAAACTTGAAAAAAATAAAATGTGAATTACAAATTTTATAAAAAGTGCTGTTGATTTTAGCTGTTACGTTAAGGTAAAGATTAAAGTACATTGTTTTCTGTGTGACAGCAGTAGCTTCATCACAGCAGTAAAGAGTGGCTGCAGCACAATTATCTATTATATGAAATGGCGAGTGTTTCATTCCTTCTATTTCCATGTCCACATCCATGTCCATGTACAAATTCAATCTTGATATGCAATGCAATGCAACTAGAAATTTTCTGTCGCATGGGTGGTCCAACCCATCCTGGGACCTTTTGGCCCGCTTGTTTAAATATATTACCATTCTTTTATCAGATTTACTTGCTACTTCAATTTTCAGATTTCACTCAGCATGACATTTTTCAGAATAAAATCCACTTCATCAGCACTAACTTGTAATCCTATAATGGAGAAAGGGTAGGGTAGGACAGTTTTTAAAAAATGGCAATTGACAAAGAATGCCCTTTCTGAATGAATGCCCTTGCTGAACATGTTTCTCTGTACTTGTTATAACTTGGCTGCATAAGCAAGCCTTTGGGGAGGAGCATTGTTTCTGCAATCATCATAAGGTCTGAAGGTTTCATTTCTTAAAAAAGTGTATTTTTATTCTTTGTTTCGTATGTTGCAATAAAATTACACATCATCAAAAGCATTGACTCTCACAAAAAATGCTATCGTAACCAGTAACCATGTCACTGCTAGAGCTACCATCAGTCCTCCACTGACAAGTGTTTATACCCCAATTCTTTGCAGGTGCCTCACAATCAGCTAGAGACAAATTTTAGTCTATTCATTTTAGCTCATCTGACTAAAAGTCAGGTTTAGCTATATTGAGCACTCTTCGTCCGTCGTCTGGCATCTGTCATCCATTGTAAAAGTGGTATTTGAGTCTTCTCCCAAACTGCTGGACTTATTCAAATTTAAAATCTTCTCATGACCTGATAGATGAAATAATTTGATAATAGTAATAAACATTTTGTTATATAACTGTGCATTCTTGTTTTACAGAATTTTGCCAGAGTGAAAATGCAGGTTACTATGTCTTTGAGTTCATTGGTTGGACAGAACCATAATTTCAATGAGGAGTATCTTCGTAAATCTCTGAAGACAATTTTGACATACACTGAAGCTGATGTTGAACTTCAAGATACACCTTTCCCCGAGCAGGTATATTTAAATTTACTCTCTGATCTTTTTCCATCATCATGTTGCATATTAGCATACCACTAGCCACCAGTCTCTCTCTTATAAAAAAATACCAGTTCTTAACAGCAAAATGTCCTCACAATTAAATGCCATTGGAAATTTAACTCTTAGGGACCTAGATTTTTACATATTTTTGCTACACTTTGATAGTCAACATCCTGTGACTTTGCTGTGGTTTTTTGGCAAGTCTTGGCTACCTATAGAGGCATTCAAGACTTGCCTAAAAACAACTATCAAGGTGCTTAGAATGTAACTTGTGAGTTGACCCAAAGACTATACAGGGGCACCTCTTCTGTTGCAAAAAATGTGATTAAAGTCGGAATTAGGCCATTATGGGTTAAACCTTAAAAGACCTAATTCCGACTTTGGAAATTTTTTCTGCTATAGAACGGGTGATCCAACAACCAACAGTCTGCACAGTTTCAAGACAAAGCTTATGGCAAAAATGTGGAAAATTGAGAAGACCTTTAACCCCTAAATGCCTATTTCTGACTTTTACGACCTCAGAACAAGGATGCTATCAAGAGCAGGTCCTGCCGACAATAAACAAATTACATAGGTAGTGGTTTCTAGTCAAGTCTTGGCTGCCTGTTAAGGCAGCCAAAACTTGACTAGAAATCACTGTTAAGCCACTGGATGTGTACAGGCTGTGGTCATGTGTGAATTCAGGACAATTGTCCATCCCCTAAACGGTTAAGGATTCACCAATTGTATCTTTGTTTGGCTAAATCATAAGGCTCTGTCAAACGAGACATAATTGGCTAAATTCTTATTTCTTATTGATAAACGTAGTTTTATAGGAGAGAATTCTATTATGATACTAGAGTGTTTGGAATTGACAGTTTTAGTCCTGGAACCCACCACCAGGGCTGTATTAAGTCTGAAGAGACTGGAGAATTTTTATCAGATTAAACTAAAACATTACCACCTATTGGTTTAGAGCTTTGGAATAAAATCTTGGCTGTTTTATGCATTTGAATCTGTCCAAGAAAAACAGAAGTGTGTTAAAAATGAAACATTGACCAGACATCTTTCCTCACTGCTACTGTTCTGCTGTAAATATGATAATCCAGGTTTCCGCTTCCTATTTGATGATTATTCAGGTACAGTGGGTGCTCTCTTAATTGAATAGCCACTTAGCTGTTTGTACGCCAGTGTGAAAAATATTCAGTTAACTCTTAAGGGTCCGGAAATTTTATACATTTTTGCTATACTTTGAAAGTCTACCTCCCATGGCTTTGCAGCTGTTTCTAGTCAAGTCTTGGCTGCCTACAGAGGCAGCCAAGACTTGCCTAGAAACAACTGACAAGGTACTTAGAAAACAAGTTTTGAGTTTACCCAAACAGTGCATGTTGGGGATTCTGTTCCTTTCCATTAAAAGGTTATCGAAGTCGGAATTAGTCCCTTAAGGGTTAACAGGGGTGTCTACTTAACAGGAATGTCGTCATTTGGCTGTCAAACAATATATAATATATTAAATGATTATATCGGATGTACTAAAGCCAAATAGGTCCATAAATGTAGGGAATTCACTGGTTGTCATAGTCATTCTTCCAAGATTTTTTATTCAATTAACAGGAGTTTACTCTATAACCTATATGCAAATAACAGGTCCAATTCGTACTGATAGTATGATCAATTCTTTGGTGTTTGGCACTCATATGCCATTAACAGGGTTATTCAATTAAGAGGTCTCCATGTAAGAGGGGCCCACCGTATCTTGTTCTTGCTATTTTTAGTTTTAACTTTTGTGCATCACTAACATTTGATGTTTTGCAGGTTAGAGATTTGGTGTTCAACTTACATATGATTTTGTCAGACACTGTGAAGATGAAGGAATTCCAAGAAGATCCAGAAATGCTGTTAGATCTGATGTATAGAATAGCCAAAGGTTATCAAACATCACCAGACTTAAGACTGACATGGCTTCAAAATATGGCTGGCAAACATGGAGAGGTAACTACTTTCAGTACTGGCTCAGTACTAGAATAAAGGCTAGCTGTACCTTGCTGGAATGATGCAATCCTGTTACATGATGTACTGTTATAAAGTACTCTTAAGAGATTTTCTAACAGTGTATCACAAGGGCTTTACCACAGTGTGCCATAGGAGAGCAGACCCAGGAATTCTGCCCTCTTTGGGAAAGGGTCTGGGGCCCATGCAATTGGGAAAATGTGCGCCATTGGAGTTCCAATTGGGAAATTGTTTTGGAGGGGAAAAAACATACAAAGGCTTAGAAATTTTGTGTTCAAAATGAGCAGAGAACACTAAGACTGGTATCTAAGCAACTGCATGCATACTACAAGTAAGTTTTATATCAAACAGTCACATGGAATTATGTTCATGCAGTGTCTGTAGTCTCTTTCAAACTGTTCTTATACTATTAAAGAAGAATTTGCCTTTGAATAAAGAGATTTTGTTAGGAAGCAATTCAAATGTAATGTACATTCGGTGTCGTGAACTGGGTGGTCATAAAACCCCAGAAAACCATTGGTTTTCTGGGGCTTAATGGCTACCCAGTTCAGGGCACCAGTTTTGCATTAATTTTTTGTTTGTGTGGGAACTGAGATTGGGAAGCTGAGGTTAAGAATTGGGAAAGATGATGCCCAAATGTCATTGGGAAAAGGTCCCATAAACCTCCCCTGTAGATGCCCAAAAGAATCCCTGAAATCATTTGTTTAAAAGAAGACTCTCTAACTATGAAATATAGTATAGTGGAACCCTGTTTATTGAATAGCCACTTTGCCAATGAAAATTATTGTATTAATAGGAGTACACAATTAACAGGGATTTTGTAACTTTCCTATATTCTAGAGATAAACTGAGAGATATTCTAGAGATAAACTGAGCATTTACCCTATTATATCTTGTTTGATAGTGCTCACAGACCTCTGTCAAATGAGATATAATAAATTAAATGCCTGCATTGGATGTACTGATGTCAAATATGTCTATAAACAAGGGAAATTTGTTAATTATCTGTAATTTCATGTCATTAACAAAAGAAAATTTTTTATTCAATTAACAGGAGTTTGCTCTCTAACCATTATTAAAGTAACAGGTCAAATTTGTCTTGAAGGTATGGTAAATGGTTTTGTGTTTGGAAGTTATATTCAATTAACAAGATTATTCTATTAAGAGATATCCAAATAACTGTTTTCCACTATATTTTATTTTATTGGTAGAGTGCTGGAAGCCCATATTTGAGCTTTATTTTGAAGCACAGGTGCTGTAACTTAAAGGGTTCATATTCAATGGATGTGCCGCATATTATCTTTAAAGTGAAATTATTTAGTCTCGGAGAGTTTGCCTTGTTACATTTTTTGTGAGAGTGCCTGCAGGCACTCTCCCATAAAATGTAACAAGGCAATGACATGTGAAGAAATTCTGTCGACTAAATAGAGAGTAATCGCTTGATTGGACGGGTTACATGAAATAATTCATGAGAGGTGAGGGACGTTGTACAAACATGAGGGCGCGAATGTGCACATGTGTTTTACAATATAGTCCCTTGTCTCTAATGAATTATTTCAGGTAACCAGTCCAGTCAAGCGATTATTCTGTTTATCACTTTTCATTATTAATGATAATTATATTATTTTAAAAAAAACAAAAAGCGTCTTCATTTGTGCGCACAGATACATGACCCAATTGTTGATTGCATAATTCACTTGTTAAGTTATTGTTTATAATCAAACCCAAAAATCCCAGTAAATCACACTTTGGAAAGTAATAAAAATAATTTAGGAGCCTACCAGTTAAAAAATTATAGATGAATTGCAGAGCAATATAAAAATGAAACAATATTATTTACAGCAACTGGGCAAATTCATTTTGTTTTCACAAAGAGGGTTAGTAATGATTGAATTCTACAGCAGTCTTTCTAATTTTCCATAACTATTTGTTGTTTTTTAGGGCCCCGCCGTGAGACAGACGCCCTATAGTGACCGCTTTGTCCGTGCGTCCGTCTGTCCGTCCATCCGGGCTGTAATCTTTCTCTCTTAATAGATAAGGTGTTGATATTTGACATGTGGGTACATTATCTCAAGACGATGTGTCGCGTACCAAGGTCGCCATGCTTTGACCTTGAACTTTGACCTCAAGGTCAAATTATTCCGTTTTCGGGGTTCTTTTCTGACAAGTTCGTGTCCGGGCTGTAACTTTTTTCCCTTAATAGATAGGGTTTTGATATTTGGTATGTGGGTAGATTATCTCAAGACGATGTGTTGCGTACCACGGTTTCCATGCTTTGACCTTGAACTTTGACCTCAAGGTCAAATTATTCCAAATTCGGGGTTCTTTTCTGACAAGTTCGTGTCCAGGCTGTAACTTTTTTCCCTTAATAGATAGGGTTTTGATATTTGGTATGTGGATAGATTATTTCAAGACGACGTGTCGCGTACCAAGGTTGTCATGCTTTGACCTTGAAGTTTGACCTCAAGGTCAAATTATTCAGATTTTTGTTTTTTTTTCTGACAAGTTCGTGTCCGGGCTGTAACTTTTTTCCCTTAATAGAGAGGGTTTTGATATTTGGTATGTGGGTAGATTATCTCAAGGTGATGTGTCGCGTACCAAGGTTGCCATGCTTTGACCTTGAACTTTGACCTCAAGGTCAAATTATTACGAATTCAGGGTTCTTTTCTGACAAGTTCAAGTCTGGGCTGTAACTTTTTTCCCTTAATAGATAGGGTTTTGATATTTTGTATGTGAATAAATTATCACAAGACGACGTGTCGCGTACCAAGGTTGCCATGCTTTGACCTTGAAGTTTGAACTCAAGGTCAAATTATTCAGATTTTGTTGTTTTTTTCTGACAAGTTCGTGTCCGGGCTGTAACTTTTTTCCCTTAATAGATAGGGTTTTGATATTTGGTATGTGGGTAGATTATCTCAAGACGACGTGTCACGTACCAAGGTTGCCATGCTTTGACCTTGAAGTTTGACCTCAACGTCAGATTATTCAGAATTTGGGTTTTTTCTCTGACAAGTTCGTGTCCGGGAAGGGATTTTAATCAGATTTTACCTATTGCTTGAAATATTTTAGTATCACGGTTCACATCAGTTTATACCTTACATCAGTTAGTTGCTGTGTGGCCCGCAGAGATGGATTCCATCTCCGTGATATCTAGTTATTTTCATTGTCAGATGATCACCAAATCTTCTTGTTCTAAAAGTTTTTTGCATAACAACCCAGATAATTTTTTTGTTGGGGTTTATTGACACTTTCAACAGCCAAGGTCACCTCATGTCAGACAGTTTTATGATTGAGGAAGCTGGAGTACTTAGAGAGAACCGCCGAGCAGTGCGAGCAACTGTCAGACTCTTCATCGCATGAACTTCACACAAACAGGGTTAACATAAGTTGGAAGACAAGTGCACCATCGACAAAAAGCACGCCTTTGTACACCACGCCACTGTGCCCAGATGTGGGCAATCAGGATTAAGCTCCTTGGCCAAGGTCACAATGTAGTTACCCACTGAGCTACCACTCCCCCACCCTGATCAATTGACTCATGTAATAATCTAAATAGATGTATTGTTTGACAGAGTTCTGTGGCTCTGTCAAACATAATATAATAGAATAAATGCCCAATTTATCACTAGAACATAAACTACCATATTGGTACCATGAAGGTCCACCTTTCACTTGTTGTCTTCATTCTCTGCTCATCACCTTGACAACATAGATTTGGGCTTCCTGTTAACTTACCACCCTTCAACCCCTTATTATACCTTCTGGAAAATAAAATTAAGAAGATTACCCATTGCCTAACAAAACATATAGTCAAGGCCAAACCATTGGTACCACCATATGCACCTAAACGGTATTACCAAAATGCTAAAAATGGTATGGAAACACAGTAAATATGGTGACACCAAACAGAACCCAGACACAATAAAAATGATACTGCCACACCAAAAAGGCAGAGAAAAATGGTACCTCCAGACAAACGGTACCGATACACTTATATAACGGTTTCTACACAGCGAGATGGTACCGCCACACCAAAGGGTGTATATAGGAGCTGAGGTGGTGAAATATATCACCTCTGATGAGTTCAAATTCAAATGAAACGGATTAGGCACCTAACACAAAAAAATTCCACCTTACGGGTATAGTAACTGAGCTAGACTCTCCTGCTCAATTTTAAGAATTTATACAATTTATATAAATATATATTGTTCGACAGAGTTCTGTGGCTCTGTCAAACATGATATAATAGAATAAATGCCCAATTTATCACTAGAACATTAACTACCACATTCTGATTACCTGGATATTCTTTTTAACTGAATATTTTCCACAGGTAAAGGGGCTGTTCAGTTGACACAGTTTTATTATACCGGGGCAAAATCATCACTTAAATAGTTAGTGTACACAAAATTCTGAATTAACTCAGGTTAGACAAAGTGTGACCATTAGAAATGATTATAGCAGCTTAACACATGGCTTATTTTTCTTGATGGATGACTGGGGATATATCTTGTTATTTCATTTTCGTGATTAATTCTGTTTTTTAGAAAGGAAACCATGCTGAAGCAGCCCATTGCTTGATACATGCAGCTGGACTTGTGGCCGAGTATTTAAATATGTTGGAGGATAAAACATATCTACCAGTAGGATGTGTGGATTTTCAGGTATTATTACTTACTTGAACAGAGAATATTTGAGGAAGTCTACTGAATATATAATAACATTTATAAGGCCTAAAAAAGTTGAAAATATGTTTCTCAGGCCTTCCACATGGTCCTTTTGGCTATTTTTATAACCAATGCAAACTTAAAAAAATAAAAATATTTTACCCAAGTTAATAAAATTTATAATTTTGTCCATTGAGTGCAAAAAGGCTTTACAATGCTCCAGAGCTGTGTTGGGTCGTTGCTGTAAATATTTAAAGTAAACATTCTGATTTGGTTGATAGATTGTTTTTGTGATAAGATTTGTAAACACAAGGAAAGTTTTATTTATGTAAACTATCACAAAGCCGAAGAAATTGATATCTGCCCTAGTTTCTATATTTCCCATATTTTTCTTCTATATACAGTTAAAACTAGAAGTCGTGCCATGAACTGTGCACTTATCTAGGCTTAATTGTGCTTGGGAATTGCACGCAGTTGCCATATCAAATGGCATCCAAAGCACGGCAGGTTCTCCTGGTTACTCATAGCAAACACAGGCAATGTTTCTGCCAATGGACCTTCGGGTTACTTCTAGTTTTAACTGTATGCACCCTCATCACATAAAGAGCACTATTTTTAGGAAAAGGTCCACTTGAAGACCTGGGTATCTGCCAGTTAGCAGTAGTTCTAGTTATAAAGTAAAAAATCAAGTCAAAAATTGTTTTGTTCCAGTGAATTGGAGCGTGGCATGCTCCAATAATTTGTAACAGCAAAAATTAATTTGAAAATCATGTTCCTACTCTGTTAATATTGGGTACATGATTGGAATACAAGGTCATTATAGTGGCTTGCACCACTTTTCATTGGAACTCAGATAATGGCTGTAGCACAGAAACAGTTGAAAGACTCACTCCCTTAACATAGCCAATGCACCATCTGATTTTTTTTTTCTTCAGAAAATAGCATCAAATGTGCTGGAGGAGAGTGCTGTTTCAGATGATGTTGTATCCCCAGACGAGGAAGGAATTTGTACAGGAAAGTACTTCACTGAAAGTGGGCTTGTTGGACTGCTGGAGCAGGCAGCCGGTTCATTTACCATGGTAAGTTGTGTACCCTAAATTTTGATGATGTTTCTCCATCTGTGCTTAAAAGTTGTAGCTCTAAAATAAAAACTGCAGTCTAGTCATCCTATGCAATATAATTGCTATTATAATTATTATTAGAGCTGTTCTACATATCTTGATCTTTAAACTATTGTGTAAAATATTGTGATGATTCTTCTCTTCAAAATACACAAAATTACAGAATTTGGGCATAATAACAAATTTTATTATTGCTATATTATTGCAAGTGTGGCAGCTTTACTCAGGGCTTATATTTCGATGAGAATCTGAGAATTGATTTGCACAGAGATTCGCGCAATAAAACCGGCGAGAATCCATGTAGATTCTCGCTGCACCTCTGCTAGGATTCGCGTGAAAAAAAATTGAGTCAATTTAACCCTTTAACTAAAACAGAGGCAACAAATTAACCATTCGAAGACTAACATGACATGAAATATCCAGACACTGTGTCAATAAAACCTTACAAATATGGCTGTCATTACAACTGGCTCAATGAGCCGGTTCCAACGACAGCCATATTTGTAAGATTTTATTGGTAAATACTGTTCATTTAATTATTTTATCATTTATGTATTATTTATTGTTTAAAAATTATCAAACTTAGTTTTAATAATTAAAAAGTGTGTTGGGTAAAAGGTTAACATGTGTTATCAGTATACAAAAGTGGTTCAACCTTGGTGGCGTCATGGAATCCTGGGACACTCTTAGTAGGTATGGATTCTCGCAACCATTTTCACGAGAATCCAAATGGATTCTCACAAATTTAGACGAAATATAAGCCCTGTTGACTTTACCTTTGTGTTACAGTTGTGATATAGCTGTAGATCCTGAAAGTGGACTTAAGCCTTAAGGGCTTAATTCTGACTTTGATCACATTTTTTTTGCAACAGAACAGGTGCCCCTCATGCAGCCTTTGGGCTAACTCACAACTTGGAAGCATGGTGGATCAGCAGGTAGAGATGCAGGCTGCAAGCCGAGAGGTCCTTGATTCAAATCCCACCTGCATTGCCATTGCTTGGTGGTTCTCTCAAGGTACTACAGCTTCCTCCACCCATAAAACTGTTCACACACAATGTGACCCTCACTGTCAAAAGTGTCGTTAAAACACCAATAAATAAATCTAATATATAAATGCGAATGTCTGTATCTGTATATCTCTCTATCTATCTTTGTTCCGGGTGAACTCCTCAGTTTCTGGACCGATCGATCTCAAATTTTGTACACGGGGGTAATTCGTCCCTGTGATTAACATGGGATGTGTGCCCTGCCCATGCAGGGTGACCTTGACCTTGAAATTGATGACCTTGACCTTTTATTTCGAAAACGGCTGGGCTGATCGGGCTAAAATTTCATATGTGCGGGTATATTGACCCATCGATCATTTTGCCTTTATCGGGGTGCCCATGCGGGCTGACCTTGCCCTTGAAATTGGTTACCTTTACCTTTTATTTCGAAAATCGCTGGGCCGATCGAGCTAAAATTTCATATGTGCGGGTATATTGACCCATCGATCATTATGACTTTATCGGGGTGCACGTGTGGGGTGACCTTGACCTTCAAGTTGGTGACCTTGACCTTCTATTTCGAAAATGGCTGAGCCGAACATATCTGAGGGTATATTGATATAACCATCTTGTCCTGTAGCTAGTACTTAAATAAATAAATAACTCACAAGTTACATTCTAAGCATCTTGGTAGTTGTTTTTTAGGCAAATCCTGGCTGCCTATATTTGCGACCAAGACTTGCCAAGAAAACAGCAGCAAAGTCACAGGATGTAGACTGTCAAAGTGTAGCAAAAATTTGTAAAAATCTCTAGACCCTTAAGGGCTAAACACTACTAGATTACACTAACTAAAAACTTGTGATCTCTCTATGGAATGAACTTGAAAAGCTCTTTCTCAGAGTGTTAAAAGGTTTGTTTTGAAAGAAAACAAAGCTTTTAACAGTCTGAGAAGAAAAAAAGTATATTTGATAAGTGATGAAAAATAGTATATTTGATAAGGCCTAAAAAAAATAAAAATCTATTTCTCAGGCCCTCCCGCCTTTTGGCTGCCGCATTCTCTCTTTTTATAACCAATTTAAAGTTAAAAAAAATAAAAATTAAATGGTTTTTGTCTGATATTTTACCAAAGTTAAAAAAATTGATGAATTTGTCCCTTGAGTGCAAGAACGCTTTGCAATGCTAAAGCATTGCAAAGCCTTCTTGCACTCAAGGGATGAAACACACCACCATCCATGCTATTCTGTAGATTATGAGGCCTAAAACTTGAACCAAGAACATGAACGTTTGATGGCAAGAAAGTAATTACTAAAATAAAAAATAAAATAAAAAAACGCTCTCACGCATGCAATTTCACAAATAATGGCCTGAGAAACAGAAGATCTACTTTGTGTGGCCTAAGTTAATGGATGTTTGTGAGTTGACAATGAATGTTTATACTATTCAATGGAAATAGTGTTGGAAAAATTATTATATTGTTAATATCTGAAAATAGATGACAGTAAACTATAAAATGGTTTACTTTTTCTTGTATTGTATTGATGTGTTTGATTTCAGGCAGGTATGTTTGAGGCTGTGAACCTTGTTTATAAAATACTCATTCCTATCCATGAGGCAAATAGAGACTTCAAGAAGCTAGCTCACATACACGGAAAACTTCAGGAATCATTCAATAATGTGGTTAGACAGGTAAGTTATATACAACAATCACAATCTTTCACTTACAGATGGAATGCTTTAACCCTTAAAGGCTAATTTTTTACTTTTACAACCTCAGAACAGGTGCCCTTAACCCTTTACCCAATGAATCGCCCACATCCGCCTGCGTAATATGCAAATTGAGCAGCTGGAAAAATATTATATTTTTATACTGTACCAATGACCCAGACATAGCTGGTGCTAACTCTTAAAATATAGGGCCAAACACAAATTTTGCCCCCCAATCCCCAAAATTTGCATCTAAAACTAAAGAAAACATGTCCTGAAAGGCCCTCCACACTTCGCCCCTACTGCGCATGCGCAGTGTCAAGGACGTTCCGAAATTGGCGCCATTAATCATTCTAAGTTTGGCCCTTCATCAGTTAACATCTGACTGATCTTTGTGCTTATAAATCTCAGTTTAAATGATGCCAGACACATAAATATTAATGAAATGGTGATTCTAAGGAGGATAGAGAAGGAGGAGAGGAAAAGAATGTGTGACAGAATATTATCAGGGCTGTAACTTAAAATTTTTTAATGAAATTATGTTAAGTTACCTATTTTCAAGGCAGCAGCCATTTTGTTGTCATTCTGATTATTTAGTTACACTGTTTTTTAAGTGTTTTCCTCTCTCCCTGTCCTTTAAGTTCCCCCTTGCTATTCTCCCATGCTTTTGGCATAGTTTTTGTAATTATTATTACTAAATTTTCTTGGGAGTTTTAGCTGAATAACAGAATGAATTCTGTTCTTTCCCCATGTTTACGTCTTCACCTACGGGTGGTTAGGCGTTGTGTTCTGCATCTACCATCTGATGTTCTGCAGTTTCTTCCCTGGAAGTCTCTGTTTTGCATCAGATAGTGTATTTTTGGTAACTGATTTCGGGCCTGGGTGCCTGGAGTCTTATTTTAGTGTTTTTACACTCATTGTTTACATTTACAACAGCCCTCTGTGTGAGGGGGGGATTTCTAAAAAATAATATCTTGATGTTATTTTAATCATAACTAGATACATTATTATTGTTCGTAAGTGTTGAATAAATTGTTTAAAATATTTTTAAAATTTTTGTCCACACTTAGGCTTGGGATCCATTGGGGCTCAACGTTACTTTTCAGAAACTTGGGCTGTTCTGAAAAAATATTTTTTCAAAATATTTTGATTTCAATTATTTTTTCTATATTAATGGATCATATTATTATTATGTATTTTGATTGCCAGGGGTTAGTGCGAGTACCAGGACTTGTTTTCTTTTCACATTGAAAGGATATTGATCAATTATTTTAAGAGGAAGTCTTCCTCTGACTTTATTATCATTCTATATGTGGTCAGTGTACTCGCATTAACTCCTGTTCTGTATCGTATGATTTCGATGACAATATGGGAAGCGTATGTCACGGTATGTTGTTGGGGATTTGGACACTCCGGTCCTTTCCCCGCAGGGTCACTCTACTTTATCAATTTCTATTTCAGACGATCAAGATTAGGGTGATGTATCTGTGATGTCTTCCAACAGTGTGCCTCCGTCGTCACAATTATGAAGGGCTAGCGGAAAAGTGCTCATGTAAATACGTCAATTGCCTAAGAGGACCCTAGTAGGTTCGACGGCCTTTGACGTCCGCTAGCTCGCCCGGTGTAGCGTCCATTCACCGAATGGTTCGGCAGCCGGGTTCGTCCGTTGCGGTCTAGAAGGAATTTTGGGGTGATGCGAGCACTATAAATTAACCTAATGCACACCCAGTGATGGCGGATCGGAGGGAGAACGCAGGAAGCCTTTTAGTCCGGTTCATAGCTCGTTCCGGTCCATCCGGACGGCAAGCGAGAGAGGCCCCTCTCTCGTTCAACAACATCTGGCCCCAGATGTTGTGGTACAAAATGTGTCGCAAGCGGAGCATACGTCCGTCGCTCGGGACGCTCCGTTGTATAGGCAGTCCGCTGAGACTGCTAAGGCTTCCTCTTCTCGTCAGCGCACACGACCGCACCTTGGCTGCGTGACCGCCGATATATTACCAGCTTCGCCGATCAAGGATTCTTCGGCGACCAGGTCACACCATCCAGTAGCCAGGGACACGAGGCCTGCAGGCTCCGGACGTTCGCATAGGAAGTGTGCGGGAGTCAATGTACACGGAGCTTCCGGTGGCAATGCATCGTAAGACCGCTACTGCACAGGCCTCGGGAACGGACGTGCTTTCCTTAATAGCACAGTTTATTGCAGCTTCCCAGCATCAACTGAATCTGTCGCATATATTTTATCCGACGATGCTGGGTCGGGACGCTCCGCGGAAGCGGGTACGGACGTCCGAAAGTTTCATCCGGTCCGACGGGATGCCGAAAGGGATTCGGAGGATTTCGAGCTTTCCCTTTCGGAACAACATATGCTGTTGTGTATGTCATCTGACTTGGTCTTCTACAGCTTCTTTCGTCGGACCAGAATGCTGCGATGCCGGATAAGAAACTGATAGCGTCGGTGGACTTAGAAATTTTTGGTTCGGTTCAGGGACATCGTCCCTCAGTTCCGACATAGTCCAATAATGTCACACAAACTTTCGAATTATTGAACGACGCTATATATATTTTATGCTTGCTATCCAAGCATTTCTGGTTTCTTGTTCGAAGAGTTATGGAGATGTCTTTCAAAAGTGTGCCTCTGTCGTCATAGTTAATGAAGAGTTAGCGGCAATAAGTGCTCATGGAATATGTCTATCGCCTACGGAGTGACATTCGCTAGCTCACCCGGTGTAGCGTACATTCATCGAATGGTTCGGCTGCCGGGTTCGTCCGTTGCGGTCTAGGAAGGAGATTTGGGTGATGCGAGCACTTTAATTACTTAGTACTCACCCAGTGACGGCAGATTGAGGACAGATCGGAGGAAGCCTGTTAGTCCGGTTCCTGGCTTGTGCAGGTCCGTCCGGGCTGTGAGCGAGAGAGGTCCCTCTCTCGCCCAACAACATAGGGGACCGCATGTTGTGGTTCAGATATTTTACATTCGGAGCATATGTCCGTTGGTCGGGATGCTCCGTTATATTGACAGTCCGAGAGACTGTCTTTAATGCTTCCTCATCCTCACAGCAGGGCACACGACCGCACATTGGCTACGTGACTTCGAGTATCTGATCAGTTTCGGCATTCAGTGATTCCACGGCGAATAGGTCGCGCCATCCGGTAGCCAAGGGACACGAGGCCTATACACTCCGTTCGCTCGCATATTGGTAGTATGCACGGGGTAACGATCACGGAGCTTCCAGCGGCAATGCATCGTAAGACCGCTTCTCCTCAGGCCTCAGTGACAGACGTGCTATCCGAGTTAGCACAGTTGTTTCGCAGCATCCCAGCAATTGACAGTTTCTCGGTCGAATCAGGAATTATCCGACGGCGCTGGGTCGGTATGGTCCGCGGTTGCATCAGTTACGGACGACCGAACGCTTTATAGGGTCCGACAGGATGGCGAAAGGGATTCGAAAGATTTCGAGTTTTCCCTTTAGTAGTATCGGAAGATGCCTTTCATATCTTCTGGCATTATCTTCCAGTGATTATTATTTCGGACTTCATTGCTGCGATCTTGGATAAGAGACTTATAGCGTCATTGGACTCGGATTTTTCGATCGGTTCAGGGACATTGTCCCTGACTTACCGACGCAGTCCAATATTGTCATTACAACATGTGTTTTATTTTTCGACGCTATATATATATACAAGCCTGCTACTAAGCATGATAGTTTAGTTTCTTGTCCGCGTTGCTCATTTCTGCCATTTTATCATTTATACAAATAGTTTATTTTGGCAGAGCAGGGCATACCGAGAGTTCATATGCGTCTAGACGGTGTGATTAAAGACTGCATATATTCTTTTTCGCCGTTTATGTCTTTTCCAATTTCAATGTTGGGAACGACATTATGTATAGTAGACTTAACTTAGATGCTTTATTATACGTAATCCGCCTTACTGAGGCGTTATCATTACGTCTTCAAGAAAAGATTTACGGGATATTATTCTCAATGTAATTTCTTTTGAGGGCAGTAGTTTGTTCACGTATAACTCCGCCCTTCAGTGGCTGATTGGAGTTAGTTAGACGTGACGCAGCCCTAGCTACATCCACATGCGTGGATAGTAAGGTTAAGAACTCTCTCAGAGTCGCTTCGTTCTCGGAGGAGCTTCTCTTCGACGGCAACTTTTCGGCAATCCATGAATTGCTCGATTTATACGTTCTCTTGTCTATCTAGTGTTACAAGAGATTCAGACTGGGGCAAACATTCGGTGGTTGACTCAGAGAGTGCCGCCGCAGTTGCCGGACCCGAGTGTGGCTGTTATGACGGTTGCCAGTCAAACAGATTGGGATATAATACTGATCCCTACGGATTCGAAGTGCCAGGGTCTTTGGGTTCCGCAGTCTTTTTAGCAATCAGTTTAACTTCCGCGGAATAATGTTTTTTAGGCTTGCTTTATGTCATTGCATGAACATTATTCAGCAACGCATGCCCAAATTCCTGTCCTTTAATTCGACAGTAGTGGCGTATCTCCGGAACCAGGGAGGCACTCTTTCGTTTCCGTTATTCAATTTAATGGAAAGAATCCGTCTGTTGGTTATAGTACACCAAGTTCAGTTTTGGTCCGTCATATTCCGGGTCGTCTGATTGTTTTATCGGACTCCCGTTCTCTTACGGGTCGCTTGTTGCTGTCAGAATGGACTCTCAACAAACAAGTATTCAATCAGATTTGCTATCTATGGGAGCGCCCAATGATGATTTATTTATGACACAGCTTGCTAATCAATTGCAGACGTATGTGTTGGCTTGTCCAGATCTCTGAGCTAATATTGTTAACGCTCTATTGATCTATAGGACGGAATGATAGGATACGCGTATCCTCCGGCGCTGTTGTTTTAGCAGGTATTGCTAAGATAAACAACCACAATACATTTCTGTTGATAGCATCTCTATCTTCACAGAGATCATGAGTAATTTACTCTCTTGTCTACTGTGGGTCTTAACGTGAAATCTTCCTCTATGTGAGGATCTTTTTTCACTGGGTAAATCGTGTCATCTTTATCACAACCAGCAAGGTCGCAACCTTCATGTATTCTGTTGTGTGGTCCGTATTGCATTGTAAGCACTGTACTGGACGAGCTTTGGACGCGATTTCTTACTATAGGAGATACTCTTCTTCGCTATTCTATGCGGCTAAAGTGGAGGCTCTTCCGTCGTGGTGTAGGGATCATTATGTTCATATTGTTGATCCCTCCATACTACTCATGGCTATTTTTTAGTATACTTGTTTCACAAGATCTACTGCAGCCTGTTATTATTTAGGTTATAAGTTTATGTTACCTCATACCTATGCACTCTACGATAGTTTACAATTGAGTCTTTTGTCTCTTTATCTAAGTCAGTTAGTAACTTTTTGATAAATAGACTTAGAATCTTTAGATTAAATTCCTATACGGATTTTAACTTCGGTTCTTATTTAGCTAAGTAATCATTTGAGCCTCTGGAAACAGTAGTTTTCAAATTCTGACCTTTTAGACAGTAATTCTGTTGGTTTCTCTTTTACTGTAGAGTCAGTGAGTTTCATGCACTATCGATGGATGATTTTCACTTTCATAGTTTCGGAATCAATACTTCCGTTACTATTTAGGTTGGATTGTTGCATAAGAGTTAGGCTCCTATTATCCGGAACCTATTATTTTAAGGTCCTTCCGTCTTCGTATGGGCATAGGTTTTTACTCTTTCCGGGTACAGTTTATGTATTTATAAACAGATATCTGTTTATTACAAAGGGCGTAAGCTTCTTCTGTCTTTGATGTCTAGTAGAAGAACGTTACGCTCCATTTTATTGTTAATGGATTCTATTAACTATCGGTACTGCTTATGGTATATCATTGACTTAGCAGTTGTGCTTAAGATTTCGGCTCATGAAGTAAGAGTTCTTCTACTTCTTGGGCTTACATTAATAGTGTCGCTATTATAGATTTTTGAAGGCCGCTCATTGCGCTCAGCCATCCACATTCATGAATTTTTTCTTAGAAATATCGAGTCAATTTCTGGAGGCCTCTATTGTTAGGTCTATTATCTACTGCTCAGAATGTCATTCACTTAACAGTTGCTACTATAGCTAGGTAGGCTGTCTGTTTCGGCAGTGTCTCCATTCGGCTGCCCTCTTCGCTCTGGGCTATTTGACCCAGGGCAAGAAAAAGGGGGGGGGGGGGGAGGGTGTTCCCTTGGGTCACCTGTTTTACTATGAAAACAAGGGGATACCTCCTCCGGAGTTAGTAATTCTGAGCTGTTATTGGGATGGTTGTTTAGTGAGAAGTTTAGGTTTTTAAAATTCATTCAAGTCTTAGTTTTTAAAGTATAGCTTTTGAATATTGCATATGTCAACGGACATGATTATGCAATTCTCAGACACTTTTAGGAGTATAAGAGTCTCTATTCTCTAGACTTACTTTATTATTGGCTTACTTTAAAAATTATTAGTATAAGGATTATATTGGATATTAATAGAGTACATGGATGTATGAAGCTCAATTTTGGAAGGTGTTGTATCTTTCTAATTTATCATAAATAAGAAAGATACATGTAAGGCCTATTACTTCTTTTCCCTACAGGGGATGACTCTATTTTATTTTATTGAGCGTATTCCATTTTGCTCTATGTCCTTGGCCCTCCAGCCTTTTTACTATTCAGCTATGTCTGGGTCATTGGTACAGTATAAAAATGTTAAAAAATTTATAGTAATTTATATATTTTTTATACTTACCAATGACCCAGACGGGGATGGCCCTCCCAGGAGTTGGGAACTCTTGCCTCCCCGCTGAGTACATAGCGCTTACCAGGCACTGGTTATTAGAATGATTAATGGCGCCAATTTCGGAACGTCCTTGACACTGCGCATGCGCAGTAGGGGCGAAGTGTGGAGGGCCTTTCAGGACATGTTTTCTTTAGTTTTAGATGCAAATTTTGGGGATTGGGGGGCAAAATTTGTGTTTGGCCCTATATTTTAAGAGTTAGCACCAGCTATGTCTGGGTCATTGGTAAGTATAAAAAATATATAAATTACTATAAATTTTTTAACTTTTCAAACAATTTCACCAAAACCATATCATGTGACCCCTCTTTGGAACGAGCTCGATGAGCTCGTTCCATTGAAGGGTCACATGATATGGTTTTGGTGCAATTTTTTGAAAAATTAAAAAAAATGATATTTAAAATAATAAATTTTGATATCGTCTGCATTGGGTAAAGGGTTAATAAGTCATCATGAGTAGGTCCTGCTGACAATAAAAAAATTACATAGGCGGTTGTTTCTAGTCATGTCTTGGCTGCTTAGTAAGGCAGCCAAGACTTGACCAGAAATCACTGTTAAGCATCTGGATGTGTACAAGCTGTGGTCAGGTGTGAATTCAGGATAATTGTCCAGGTCCTTAAGGATTAACATTACACGCTGTGTAAATGACTTCCAGACCTCTCCCACTGTGTTTCACACAAAGTCATATAATGAGCTTAGCAAGAAAACAGTCAAGGAGTTTTCTTAGATATTCTGGGTTGATCAAATTATTCTTGACACTAAACTCTTTACATTATGAAATGGCCATATCTGGCCTACTCTTTTAAAAAAAATTGCCATTCAAATTTTACAATTTTTCAATTATTTTTTTCTCCAAAGCATAGCTTTCACAGGATTCGCACGTGGGTCCTGAAACCTTGAAAGTCCTGGAATTTGGCCGTTTTAAATTCTAGGCCTGGAAAGTCATGGAAAACAAACGTTTTATTAGGCTGGTCCTTGAAAGTCCTGGAAAACCCGGTCAAAATTTTAGGAGCACCGTCGAACATGCTCCAATTCACCGCTTGCTTTTTTTGTTTCTGGTCGCGTGTTGTATATTTCTATGCATTTTGGAAAACAATTATGAACCCTGCTTTCAACTCATTGGAATGAATTCATTTTGGACAAAAAAAAAAGAAGAAAATAGTTATTCAAGAAAGGTAACGGTTTGTCATGTAGGTAAAGGGTTAAAGTTGAACCTTGAAATATGTATATAGATTATAATGACAGTAAAACGAGATGGTTTGTCATATTCCATTAAGTTAACAGGGTCAGATCATGGGATCAAATGAGCTGCCAAATACTTCAGTCCTTTCTCTTCAAGATGGAAAGCTAAAAACCAGATCACTTTAATGTTCGAATCATTTCATTCCCTCATGGGAACTCTAATAAGTAGAGCAGTGCTTGTTTATTGTTGGTGAACAAGTTCTGCTTCACTTACCATTAAAATAGGACCTGGTAACCATTGGTTTAAATGATTGGCTAGACTTTGACTTTATATTTATTGTATGGTCATGGTGTAGCCATACATACTAAAAGTGACCTTAAACATTAATAAATAAATGATTCCTTTATTATATTGCCCATGGGAAATTCACCTTTCACACAGGAATTCACCTCAGGGATATATAGAATAAATGTATAGTGCTTTCCAATAAAAAATTTATTCTACGAGTAGGATTAAGAATGAAACCGATGAGCATTCTTAATCTTACGAGTAGAATAAATATTTTATTTGAAAACACTATACATTTATTTTGTTTATCCCATAAATCTTTTACAGGGCAGTCGCTGAGAAATCATGCTGTATTCGCTACAAAACACAACGAGAAGTGAGGAGCACATAGGTCCAATTCGGTGACAAGCACAATTGCCAAAAATAAAAAAGGTGCAGTGATACATTTTCTAAAAACAATTCCCCTACAAACTTGAGCTAAACTTGCAAAAATACTTTATTCAGTGAACAATGTGTAGTGTTTTCTACTGGCATTCTGTAATACTTTCAAAAAGGTTTAAAGAAAACAATTGAACTGTTAATTATGCTACATGAATGCGGTAGAGGTAAGAGGCCAACATGTCCGTCTCTACTATAGAAATAAATTCTTTCAGTGTTAAACCTATGGGGAAAATTTATCACCTTACTAGGTGAATAAAGCAAAAATTTATCCAAAGCTTTTATTGTTCGAATAAATGGCCTTTTGTGGGATAAATATAAATAATGGACTGTTGAGACTGGAACTCTATTTTCAATGAACATTTTGTTCTGTATCATTTAACATTCACAGAAAATGCAGTATATTCTGATGTCAAAATCATGCATTGAAACAGTGATGATTCAAAAAAATAAATAGATTTGGGTAGCAACAATATTTGAAAGATAAGTAGTTAGAAATTATTTATTTACAAAAATGAAGCATTCCTAAACAGTTAATACAGATATGGCAAGTCTGTTTAAAAAATTCTTGTTTTTCGGGCACCTCCCTCATCATAGAAAATCTCCCTCATCACCTCTTTTTTCACCTAGAAATCTTTTCTGTGATGCTATTTTGCACTTGTAGGACAAATATTTAACCAACTATACCTTGTTTGACAGAGCTCACAGAGCTCTATCAAACAAGATATGGTTGGTTAAATTTTCCACTACATTATGGGAACATTGGTTTGCCATATAAGAGTGTAAGTAGTTAAATTTCTGATTCCAACTATTTTCAGAACTGTTTTGTGAATAATTTAATCATTTGCCCCGCCTCTGCATTTGATTGGTTGAAAGCATACAGCGTAAAAGTCGTCAAAATCATATAAACCAAATCACGTCATGATTTGGAATGTCGCTACATGTTCGCACATCCGATCCAACTTTGAAGACTCTGGAAGCCCCGCCCATTCAATCCAATTGTCACTGTGAGGGCGTGACGGCAGACTGATAGATGGATAACAAGCTTGTAAACAAAGATCAATGATCGATTTTTCATCGCCTCCAGTCAGCGAGAATATAATGATAATTTTTCGGGAACAATTGAATTTAATAAAATATACCGAAGTGGGAGACGAATAAAAGATCATACACCCCTACATGATTTTGGGGAACTTAAAAAAAAATGTTTTTAATGATATTGTTGCGTGACTTGCTAAGTATCTGTCGTCTGCGATCGAAAATCAAAACAACAAACAATTTGACAATGATAGACTTGACCTGTTTGTGGCACACTTTCTTGAGTTTGACTGTTGTCTTTTGCGGAAATTATTTAAGTTTTTCGTTCATGTACACATAGTTTTTATATTTTAATATTGCAGCCGGATTAAATTATAAGAAATAACTGTTGTTTTCCTTCGGTTTATTCGATATAAACCGAAAATGTTCAGCACAAGCTTAATCATAACTCGCTATGCGAGTTATGAAGCTTGCGCTGAAAATTTTCGATTTATATCGCATAAACAGAAGGAAAACAAAAGAAGCCTCCCTCCCTCATCATAAAAGGAAAAATTGCCTGAAAAACAACAAACAATTTTTATTGGCCTAACTGTGCAGGGCTTCAATTCTACCATGCCAGTCTTGCTATGAGACCATCCATCCTAAAACAACCGAGTTTGATCTATTCATAATAAAAACAGTTCTTTGTGTTATTGGATTCTCTACAGGACTGTTGCAAATAAATCCATACAGCAGCTCTTTTAGTGTGTTATGGTTTTATAGTTTAACCCTTTACCCAATGCAGGTGATTTCAAAATTTATTATTTTAAATATCATTTTTTAAATTTAAAAAAAAAATTCAACAAAACCATATCATCTGACCCCTCTTTGGAACGAGCTCAACAAGCGCGTTCCAAAGAGGGGTCACATGATATGGTTTTGTTGAAATTTTTCAAAAAATAATATTTTTTCAGCTGCTGAATTTGCATATTACACGGGCGGATGTGGGCAATTCATTGGGTAAAGGGTTAACTGAATTTGGAATGCTTTTCTATTTTAGGAAGGAAAAAGAATATTTGGAACATATTTCCGTGTTGGGTTTTATGGAAAGAAATTTGGAGATTTAGATGGAGAAGAATTTGTTTATAAGGAACAATCACTGACAAAACTACCAGAAATATCGTCCAGACTAGAGGTTAGTTTCTTTTTTAGAATATACATAAATGCTTTGCTTATTAACTCTTATAGGCCTGGACAATATCTTCCAGTTTATACCACACCACAGTGTGTGCTTTCAAGGTTACAGCAACTTCAAGTCAAATCCTGGCTGCCTACAAAGTCAGCCAAGACTTTGTAGAAACTGCAGTCAGGGTAATTTGATTCTAGTCTGGAATACATCCTCGTGCAGGGGTACCTGTTTTGAGAACACAAGATTTTTTGAAGTCAGACGTAGGCCCATACGGATTAACTCAATTCTTACTACCAAGGCACATTTAAAACTGCTTAAACCTCTTCATACTGATATCAACATACCAAAATTGCAAACAGCAGATTTTTCCCACAATGCAACTATGAATTTAACCAATTCTGTTTTATTTGATAGCTCTGTCAGACAAGATTGAAATGGTTACATTCCTATGAGCAGAGCTTGAACAGAGTTAGAATGTTGAGGAGCTGACAGTTGCTCATCGTTGCTTGGTGGTTCTCTCCGGGTAATCCGGCTTCCTCCACCCGTAAAACGGTCATGGTCACGATTAGCCATTGTGCATAAGTATGTGACCTTAAACCCCAATAAATAAATATTTCCATACCAGTTCAGTTTGGAAGTCAATAGATTAATTTGCGCAAGTCCAAAATATTAATTTATCGAGTAAATTTGGTACTGATAAGATAAATTCACAAACACAGTTATACGTGGCTCAGTGACTTCAAACCATGAGGTGCATGGTTCGATCCCTGCCAGGGGTAACAGCATTGTGTCCTTGAGCAAGACACTTAATCCTGATTGCCCACATGGGGGCACAATGGCACTGTGTACTAAGGCGTACTGCATGCCAATGGTGCACAGCCAATGCTAACCCTGCTCGTGTGGAGTTTGTATGTTGGGGAGTATGACAGTTGCCTGCCATTGCCCAGTGGTTCTCTCCAGGTACTACGGTTTCCATCACCCATAAAACTGCCCAAGGGCAGTTGATAATAGCTACAGATGTTAAAAGTAACATTAAACCCCAATGAATATGAAAAATTTGTTTTAGACATGATATTTGACGGACATTTTAGCATAACAAAAAAAAATGTAATTTTTGCCTCATAAAAAAGTTATAAAGGGCAGTTGATAATAGCTACAGATGTTAAAAGTAACATTAAAACCCAACGAATATGAGAAATTTGTTTTAGACATGATATTTATTTTAGCATAACAAAAAAAAAAATGTAATTTTTTGCCTCATAAAAAACTTATGATCCACCCCCACCCCCTCATTATAATGAAGTCAGTTAGCTTGTTCCAATGAGGGGTTATAAGCTATGTTTTTTATTTTGACTCACAATTGAAAATGATAAAATTTGAATCTCAATTTTCAGGATTAACACTGGCAAGGTATGGCCATTGGGTTATGTTGAGGGTTTTGCCAATTACATACAACCAAATTTGGTATTTGTCAACTGTTTCTATTGATTTCTATAAAAAATATATTTTACAGAGTTTCTATGGAGAAAGGTTTGGCCATGAATTTGTTGAGATTATCAAAGATTCGAATGCAGTTGAAAAAGATAAGCTAAATCCAGATAAGGTATGACATATAACAGACATGTTAACCCTTCCGGAATGCCCGAGAAAATCCCATAAATTTAGTGTAGTTGCCGTCCTCTCGGAAGGGAATCGTTTTTGGACAAAAATCCCGGAAAATTGTACATTCGAAATTTTTCAATTTCCAGACGTTCCGTGTCATATAATTGGCCTTCAACGCTCTGATTGTAACGAACAAAACAAAAAAAATATGTATACAAGTGAATTAATAATTTAATGCCCTTTGTTATAAATATTTCACTTATATCCACGTTTTTTCTGTTTTATTCATTTCAATTTTGCGGTGTGGTCAATTTACGAGTGCTGAAGCTAAAATAGGTGACTTAAGTACATCACCTATTGACATCCACCTTCACCTAATTAATTATTCCTGGTGAATAAAATGTTCGCAAAAGAATTAAAGAATATGTATTTCTTTATTTTATTTAAACATTCATTCATTTTTAATTCGTTTTTAATTCAGTTATCCACTCGATTTGTGATCCACTTCAGCAAAGTTGAAGAATACAGTATAAAATGGGTCAATTTGCTGGGAAAAATTCACCTTCCTTCTGTGATATGCCGAATAATTACGGCTTAAAATTAAATGCCAGTAACTTCGACCCACTGTAATTTTGACCCAAAGTAACTTCGACCCAAATCGGTAATTTCTACCCCAAAAAGTAATTTCGACCCAAAGTAATTTGTACCCAATTTTGGTATCTGTTTTACCCACTATTTTCCCCAACTCAAGAGCCCTCCCTGTAACCGCCTTACCCATCGGTAATTTCGACCCACTTCTGAATTATAATTTTTATTTGTGTCAATAGACAAAAAATTTGAACAGAATATAAAAGCTATAACATGCAAGATGAACTTAGCTAAGCCTACATCTAAGTATTCTTTTCTATTTAGTTGAAATCAACAACTTACTATTACAAGACAGGACTGCTCTTAAAAATAATCGTGATTATTTTAAGGGTCGGACATATCTTGCATTCCAAATTTCTGATTCCAATTAAACAAAAAATAATACTTACAAACATGGAGATCTCATTAGGATATATTTAATGGTATATATAGTGGTATTTGGTACTTAATAGTACGCATGCAATCCAACAGTAAACAAATAAACTTTACCCAGCTGGTCCATTCAACTAAGCACATTCGCGTAACAACTGTTTGGTGTTCAACTCACCAGCAATTTAATCATCCCAGGAATCAAATAATCTCCTTTGTAATTGTTTGTATTGCTTTTTTAGCTCAACTTTGGCAAAGCCAAATTTGAGCTTATGCCATGGCCATTCATCCGTCTGTCCGTCAACAATTCAATACGGCTCAGGCTACAGGCCGTATTTATGAACCGATCTTTACGAAACTGCTTGGGTACCTTTGTTATGACTGTGGGACGAGAACGAGTGTTTTGGGGTCCGATCCGAAATTCAGGTTGGCCGCTGGCGGCCATTTTATACAGACTTAGGTGAAATCAGATTTTTGCACAGAACTTCCATATGAAAGCGCTGATTTGAATAATTTTTTGTATGAATGTTTAGTACCATGGGATACATCACATATAATACAGGTTTTTTTCTCGTACGTAAATTATGCAAATTAGAGTAACTTTGATGTATTTAGTGTTACTTTCAGCACTGTAAGTGCAAATGCCAATAAGGCTCGGGCTAGAGGCCGTATTTATAAACCGATCTTTACGAAACTTCTTGGGTACCTTTGGTATCACCATGGGATGAGAACGAGTGTTTTGGGGTGCAGTCCGAAATTCAAGATGGCCAATGGCAGCCATTTTGTACAAAATTAGGTGCAATCAGATTTTTGCACAGAACTTCCATATGAAAGCGCTGATTTGAAAATTTTTTTGTGTGAATGTTTAGTACCATGGGATACATCACATATAATACGGGTTTTTTTCTCGTGCAGAAATTATGCAAATTAGGTGAACTTTGATTTTTTCACTGCTACTTACACACAGTAAGTACACATGTCAATACGGCTCGGGCTAGAGGCTGTATTTATCAACCGATCTTCACGAAACTTCTTGGGTACCTCTGTTATCACCTTGGGACGAGAACAAGTGTTTCTGAGTGCGGTCGAAAATTCAAGATGGCTGCCAGTGGCCATTTTGTACCGAAATTAGGTCTAATCAGTTTTTTGTACACAACTTCTATACGGCTCAGGCTAGAGGACTTATTTATGAACCGATCTTTACGAAACTTCTTGGGTACCTTTGTTATCACCGTGGGATGAGATCGGGTGTTTTGGGGTGTGGTCCAAAATTCAAGATGGCCACCAGCAGCCATTTTGTACCAAAATTAGTGCAATCGGTCTTTTGTACAGAACTTCTGTATGAAAGTTCTGATTTGAATAAATTTTTGTATGAATGTTTAGTAAAATGGAATACATCACATACAGTACGGGTTTTTTTTCTCGTGCAGAAATTATGCAAATTAGATGAATTTTGATTTTTTTAGTGCTACTTATACACTGTAAGTGCACATGTCAATACAGCTCGGGCTAGAGGCTGTATTTATCAACCAGTCTTCACGAAACTTCTTGGGTACCTTTGTTATCACCTTGGGACGAGAACGAGTGCTTCTGAGTGCGGTCCAAAATTCAAGATAGCTGCCAGTTGCCATTTTGTACCGAAATTAGGTCCAATCAGTTTTTGGTCACAACTTCTATACAGCTCGTATTTATGAACTGATCTTCACGAAACTTCTTGGGTACCTTTGTTTTCACCTTGGGACAGGAACGAGTGTGTTTTGGGGTGCCTTTGTTATCACTGTGCTATGAGAACAAATATTTTGGGGTTCAGTCAGACCCACTCTGGGACTCAAAGATTTCTTTTCTAGTTTAGCATCTGACTGTCACCCACCTTTACAATATTTTTTACCTATACATTTGTTACAGGCTACGGTCAGTATTTATGTACAGACCATTAGAATACTTTATATATACCTTTGTTACCAGGTCATTACCTAGATGTTTGTCATTGCTGTGTCACATACTATACATGTACATGTCTTGACAAGTTGACCTACAGTGTCATTGACACTTTCATTGTCTCTTTTTAACTGGTAGAGTTCTGAATTATGTTTGGCCATCAGATCTTGTACACATGTCTTTGCCTTGTTATAGTTTATGGGAGTGTGCCTATGGGCACTCTCCCATAAATTGTAACAAAGCAAACCCTTACAGACTAAATAATATCACTTCAAAGATAATATGAAGCACATCCACTGAATATGAGCCTTCAAGCTGTGGTACCTGCACTTCAGAATAAAGCCCAAATATGGGCTTCCAGCACTCTACCAGTTAAGCTTTCTCTCAAATATTAGTTTTACATTTAATGTCACAAGCTCACAAGTAATACATTCACTAATGTGTAGAAGTGGGAATTGGCATGGGTTTTCAAGTTCAATCTGCTGTGCCAGATTGTTTCATTATTGGACAAACAGTTCATTGAATTCAGGCAGCTAACAATTTTTACACTCACACCAAGAAAAAATGACTGTGGATACATAAGTCACTTGTCAGTATGTCTACTGAGTTTGCACAGATGACTATTAATAACAGTAGTTTATTCAGTAATTAAAAGCAGTGGCAATAAACCTTTAATGAGACAATCGCCTCAATGGGATTAGCTTCCAGGAACGAACAAACAGTTACCAAAAAGGAGCATGCGATAAAATATCAGTGACTTGATATTTTTATACTGTACCAATGACCCAGACTTAGCTTAGCTGGTGCTAACTCTAACAAAACCAGGGCCAAACACAAATTTTGCCCCCCAATCCCCAAAATTTGCATCCAAAACAAAAAGAAATCATGTCCTAAAGGACCTCCATACTACGCCTCTACTGCGCATGCGCAGTGACGCAGACGTCCCAAAATTGGCGCCAATTATCATTCTCTGTTTGGCCCTTCATCAGTCAACATCTCACTGATCTTTGTGCTTGTAAATCTCAGTTTAAAGGATGCCAGACACGTAATTTTTGGAGAAAATGTGATTCTAAGGAGGATAGAAGGAGGAGAGGAAAAAGAAGTGACAAAAAATAATCAGGGCTGTACTTAAAATATTTTGATGAAATTATGTTAAGTTGCCTATTTTCGAGGCATGGGCCTCTTGTTGTCATTCTTGATAATTGTTGCTCTGCTTATTCAGTGTTTCCTCTCCCCTAGCCTTCTAAAGTCCCCCCTTGCAATTCTCCCATGCTTTTGGCATATTTTTGAGAAATTTCATTTCTAAAATTTCCTGGGAGAGTTGCTTGGTTACAGAATGTTTTCTGTTATTTTCCCCATAGTTACGTTTTCACCCAGGGGTGTATAACGTTTGTGTTCTGCATCTTCCATCTGATGTTCTGCAGATTCTCCCCTGGGAGTCTCTGTTTTGCATCAGATAGAGTGTAATTGATGACTGATTCCGGGCCAGTTTTTTCAGTGCCTGGAGTCATGTTTTCTGGTGTTTTTACACTGTTTGTTTTCATTGGCAACAGCCTTTTTTGAGGGGGGCTGTTTGCCTTTGCTGTAGTTTATCTCACTATAAGATACATTTATATTATCCGTAAGTGTCTCGTTAATTATTTTATATAAATTTAAAATTTTTGACCACACTTTGCAATCGGATCCATCGGGGCTCAACATTACTTTTCAGCAACTTGGGCTTCGCTGAAAAAATATTTTTTCAAAATTATTTTGTTTTGCAATTGTTTTTTCATTTATTCGCTCCGAAGTTTTATATGGAGACGATTCGATCGGTCAGAGCGAGTATTCGGGTGAACGATTATGCAACGAGCATATATCTCAAAGATGCGTACTTTCACGTCATGGTACATCCGACATTCCGAAAGTATCTACGCTTCGCAGTCCTAGGAGTGGTGTATCAATTCCGGGCGATGTGCTTCGGATTGAATCTAGCACCCTGGGCTTTCACTCGAGTAATGAACTCGGTAATGATCTACTTCCGAGCTCATTCGTCTGCGGTAACGTCGGCCTACCTGGACGACATTCTTCAGAGGTACGGCAACGAGTTAACGCTTCAGAACGATGTTCAGAATCTTCTTCTATTGCTCCGACGTCTCGGTTTTATAGTAAACGAGGAGAAGTCGGATCTGGTGCCGTCCAAGTCATTCACTCATCTGGGAATGAGCTTCGAGACGCACAACAATCTCGTTCGTCTGCCGTTAACCAGAGCGAAATTAGTCATTTGTTACGCTCGCTATTGTCTGCACGCAGACAAAGTCACGGCGAGAGAATTTATGAGACTGATAGGTCTGTGCGGAGCCGCCGCGGATCTTATTCCGATGAGGCGGTTACGCACACGTCCTCTTCAAATTTTCCTGACTCAGAATTGGAGTGTGAAAATTCATTCGCTTGATGTAGACGTTCTCTTGTCAGATCAAGTGAAACAAGAGATTCAGACTTGGGCAAACATTCAGTGGTTAACTCAAGGAGTTCCGCTGCAGTTGCCGGATCCGAGTTTTACCGTTATGACGGATGCCAGTCAAACAGGTTGGGGTGCATCATTAATCCCAACGGATTCGAGATGCCAGGGTCTTTGGGATCTGCAATTCCTGTGCAAGCACATAAACATCAAGGAAATGATGTCAATTTGGCTTGCGTTACGTCACTGGATGGACATTATTCACGATGCTCATGTCCAAATCCTATCCGACAATACGACAGTAGTGGCGTATATACGGAATCAGGGAGGCACTCATTCAGTTCCGTTGTTCAATCTAACAGAAAGAATCCTTCTGTTTGCGCTAGAACATCACGTTCTTCTTTCGGTCCGTCACATACCGGGTCGTCTGAATGTGCTAGCAGACTCCCTTTCACGAAAGGGTCGCTTGTTGCCGTCGAAGTGGACTCTCAACAAACAAGTATTCAATCAGATTTGCTACCAATGGGAACGGCCAATGATAGACTTATTTGCAACACATCTCAACAATCAGTTGCAGACGTATGTGTCTCCGTGTCCAGATCCAAGAGCATTTGCAGTAGACGCTCTGTCGATCCCTTGGGACGGAATGATAGGATATGCGTATCCTCCAGCGCCGTTAATTCAACAAGTATTGCTAAAGATAAAACAATCTCAATGCAAGATTCTGTTGGTAGCATCTCTGTCGCCACAGAGACCGTGGATAAATCTACTCAGGTGTCTGTTGTGGGACCTACCGCGGAAGCTTCCTCCACGGGAGGATCTTCTTTCGCAGGGGAAATCGCGCCAACTCCATCACAACCCGCAAGGTCTCAACCTTCACGTTTTTCCGTTGTGCGGTCCTTCTTGCATGGCAAGCACTTTACAGGACGACCAGTGGATGCGATTTCTAACTGTAGGAGGACCTCCTCTTCGCTAAACTATGCGGCTAAGTGGAAGGTTTTTCGTCGTTGGTGTAGGGATCATTCTGTAGATATATTCGATCCCTCTATACCAGACATTGCAAACTTTCTAGTATACTTGTTTGACGAAATCAAACTGCAGCCTGTTACTATAAAGGGTTATAGATCTATGTTATCTGATACCTATGCACTAAGTGGAAGGTTTTTCGTCGTTGGTGTAGGGATCATTCTGTAGATATATTCGATCCCTCTATACCAGACATTGCAAACTTTCTAGTATACTTGTTTGACGAAATCAAACTGCAGCCTGTTACTATAAAGGGTTATAGATCTATGTTATCTGATACCTATGCACATCATGATAGTTTACAAATTGGATCTAATGTCACTTTATCGAAGTTGGTTAGAAACTTTTCGATAAATAGACCCAGAACTCTTAGATTAATTCCTAAGTGGAATTTAGCTTGGGTTCTTCTTAAATTGAAGGAAAAGCCATTTGAACCTCTTGGGACAGTAGATTTCAAATTTTTATCTTATAAGACAGCTTTTCTCTTAGCTTTCTCTTCTGCTAGAAGAGTCAGTGAGCTTCATGCACTATCGGTGGATGATTCTCATTATCGTAGTGTTGGGAACACTATCACCTTCACTACTAATGTGGGTTTTTTAGCTAAGAATCAGGCTCCTAATAAATATCCGGAACCTATTGTTATTAAGGCTCTTCCGTCTTCAGACGGGCGTAGGCCTTTACTCTGTCCTGTTAGAGCATTACGTATCTATAAACAGAGATCTCAGTTTATCAGAAAGGGACGGAAACATTTCTTTCTGTCTTTGATGCCTAATAGAAAGGACATTTCAGTCCATTCTATTGCTAGATGGATTCAGTTAACTATCCGTACTGCTTATGAAGATTTATCTTCTTCTCAGCAGTCTGTGCTTAAGATTTCTGCTCATGAAGTAAGAGCTCTTTCTACTTCCTGGGCTTATGCTAATAGTGTTGCTATTACAGATTTAATGAAGGCTGCTTATTGGTCTCAGCCATCCACATTTACAAATTTTTATCTCAGAAATATTGAGTCCATTTCTGGAGACCTGCATTGTTTAGGTCCGTTATCTGTTGCTCAGAATGTCGTCCACTAAACAGTTGCAACTATAGTTATGCAGGCTTTCTGTTCCGGCAGTGACTCCGTCCGGCTGCCCTCTTTGCTCTGGGCTATTTGACCCAGGGCAAGGGGAAGGGGGGGGGGGGCAGGTGTTCCCTTAGATCACCTGCTTTATAGTGAAAAGCAAGGGAATGCCTCCTCCAAGTCAGTATTTCTGAGTCGCTTCCGGGATGGTTTTAAAGTGTAATATTAATGTTAAATTTCATTCGTGTCTTATTTTTAAAGTGTAGCTCGGTGTGAAGCATTTGTATATGTCAAGTGTCAAACAGGCTTTAATATACAATACTCGGACACTTTTAAATGACTATAAAGAGTCTCAATTCTCTGGACTACTTTATTTATTGGCTTGCTTTAAAAATAATTAGTATAAGGGTTATACTGGATGTTAATAGAGAACATGAATGTTATTGTGCTCAATTATTAAGGGTAGTGTATCTTTCTAATTTAATATTAAATAAGAAAGATACATGTAAAGCCTAATACTCCTTTTCTCCTTAAGGGGTTACCTCTTTACTATATAGTTGAGCTTATTGGATTTTCCTCTATGTCCTAGGCCCTCCAGCCTGTTTACTATTCAGCTAAGTCTGGGTCATTGGTACAGTATAAAAATGTTAAAAAATTTATAGTAATTTATATATTTTTTATACTTACCAATGACCCAGTCGGGGATGGCCCTCCCTGGAGTTGGGAACTCTTGCCTCCCCGCTGAGTACATAGCGCTGACCAGGCACTGCCAGTGAGAATGATAATTGGCGCCAATTTCGGGACGTCTGCGTCACTGCGCATGCGCAGTAGAGGCGTAGTATGGAGGTCCTTTAGGACATGATTTCTTTTTGTTTTGGATGCAAATTTTGGGGATTGGGGGGCAAAATTTGTGTTTGGCCCTGGTTTTGTTAGAGTTAGCACCAGCTAAGCTGAGTCTGGGTCATTGGTAAGTATAAAAAATATATAAATTACTATAAATTTTTGTAACTTTTGTGGTACTCGAAATTGAATCTTTTTTAATTTATTTTATTTTTATTTATTTATTTATTTAATCTTATTTGTTTTACAAGGATTGGTGAACAAGTTCTGCAACTTATATTAACGCCTCTCCTTGGCCCAATGGCGTAGGTGTGTGGGATGACCTTCACAGTGGCAACATTGTGGCTTAGCTCTTCTTGAATACTACGAAGGGATCTTTAGTCTGCATGGAGTGTGTCTCTCACTCTGCACAGAGGACAGCCATTTTACATCCCCACCCGATAGGACAGTACGCTGTGACGGCATCAACCCCTCAATTGATACTGACAGAGAGTGTTCGGACTCCTCGAGAACTTTCCCCGACCAGGGATCGATCATGGGACCTCTGGCATGAGAGACCAATTTTTTAATTAAATTCAGGCTGATCTGGATGGGTACATTTTTGATAGATCGGTGGTCCAAGTGGATCGATCCACTCAGCAGTACCTCCGCTACGTCAAAACATAGCTTGACAAAAAAAATTTCCAATTCATGATCCCGGGCTGCTTCAGCAACCGACAGCGCCGGCACTACAACAACAGAGATCAGAAGTTCCAACAATACATGCTCTCCTGCTAACTCCTCACACACGTTTTCTCCTTTAACACTCCCAGACATGAAAGAAAACTTTTAATACTACTGTCAGAGAGGGTCGAAAGGGGATTGACCCAAACCGTCCATGCGCACCTTCGGTGCGTAGAAACCATGTGATCAAAAGGCAACACTGGCTTCATGATCATAAAACAACTGATCATTACATGAATAAAGCTTTATATTTATCGGAATAGATGTAGAAAATAGTGGGTTGAATTTACCAAAGTGGGTCGAAATTACTTTGGGTCGTAATTACCGATTGGCAAGGTGGTCATCAGGAAAATAGTGGGTGGAAGTTACCAAAATTGGGTTGAAATTACTTAAGGTTTTGTTTGGGTCGAAATTACCGATTTGGGTCAAAGTTACTTTGGGTCGAAATTTCTGTAGGTTGAAGTTACTGGATACCTTAAAATGGATACACAACGGACGTATTTTGTAATGATCAATAACACTGATCATTATTCTGCTTCGTGAGTCACAGTTGAGGCGTCTATTCCCAGAAAGCTCTGAATGTTATTTGCACAGTTCAAAACAGAATTATGAATTACTGATGAGGAGAAAAAATCTTGATTCCCAAAGGCCGAAACGTCCCATCACAGAAATTGGTGCATATAAAGAAACACCATAGACAACTCTAAATAAGGTGGAAGTTGGATTAAATTGTGTGAGTTAAGAAAAATGGAATTACATTTTATTGCCCATTCCAGAAGGGTATTATCTGACTCTGCACTTTGGTCAAATTATAACCACAGGTTGTGGTGGTGGTGGTGTGTGTGTGCAGGAGGGGGTGGGGTGGGGAGGGGGGGGGGGGCGTTGATGAAGTATTGGAACCAATGATTTTTATGTGTACCCATACTATGTATGGTACGCATAATGCTGGCATCCGGGGTGACCATCCATCGTTTGTCTGTCCATCCGTCTGTCCATCCGTCCGTCCGTACGTCCATCTGTCCGTCCGGCATCCGTATCCATTTCTTTGACATTCGATAACTTGAAAAATATTGCTTGGATTGTCAAGTTACTTTATATTTGTGTTCAGGTTACTGATGTGCCAAGCTGTATAGTTTTTGGTGTAAATCTGATAATTTTGATCCTGAGATATTAACCCTTTATCCTTCAAATTGAAAATTTCTCCAATGCCTTGGGCATTCGATAGCTTGAAAAATATTGCTTGGATTGTCAAGTTACTTTATATTTGTGTTCAGGTTACTGATGTGCCGAGCTTTATAGTTTTTGGTGTAAATCTGATAATTTAATCCTGAGATATTAACCCTTTATCCTTCAAATTGAAAATTCCTCCAATCCCTTTGGCATTCGATAACTTGAAAAATATTGCTTGGATTGTCAAGTTACTTTATATTTGTGTTCAGGTTACTGATGTGCCGAGCTGTATAGTTTTTGGTGTAAATCTGATGATTTGGTCCCGAGATATTAACCCTTTATTCTTCAAATTGAAAATTCCTCCAATCCCTTTGGCATTCGATAACTTGAAAAATATTACTTGGATTGTCAAGTTACTTTATATTTGTGTTCAGATTACTGATGTGCCCAGCTGTATAGTTTTTGGTGTAAATATGTTATTTTGAGCCTGAGATATTAACCCTTTATCCTTCAAATTGAAAATTCCTCCAATCCCTTTGGCATTCGATAACTTGAAAAATATTGCTTGGATTGTCAAGTTACTTTATATTTGTGTTCAGGTTACTGATGTGCCGAGCTGTATAGTTTTTGGTGTAAATCTGATAATTTAATCCTGAGATATTAACCCTTTATCCTTCAAATTGAAAATTCCTCCAATCCCTTTGGCATTCGATAACTTGAAAAATATTGCTTGGATTGTCAAGTTCCTTTATATTTGTGTTCAGGTTACTGATGTACCGAGCTATATAGTTTTTGGTGTAAATATGTTATTTTAATCCTGAGATATTAACCCTTGATCCTTCAAATTGAAAATTCCTCTAATCCCTTTGGCATTTGATAACTTGAAAAATATTGCTTGGATTGTCAAGTTACTTTATAAGTGTGTTCAGGTTACTGATGTGCTGAGCTATATAGTTTTTGGTGTTAATCTGATAATTTGATCCGGAGGTATTAACCCTTTATCCTTCAAATTGAAAATTCCTCCAATTCCTTTGGCATGAGATAACTCAAAAAATATCAATCCGATTGTCATGTTACTTTATATATTTATTCAGGTTACTGATGTGCTGTGCTGTATAGTTTTTTATGTAAATCTGATAATTTGATCCGGAGATATCAACCCTTTATCCATCAAATTAGACACTCCTCCAATCCATTTCTATATGTACCCATATCTTGTATGGTGTACATAATGTCGGCATCCGTGGTGGCCCTCCGTCATACAGCTTTCTACTAGTTGCGCGTATGGGTACGCATCTGACGATTTCATCGGCCTATTTTTTAACATGGCATTAAGGGCTTCAGCAAATGTTTAGCCTATGAACTACTGGGTGGAATCGGGTGCCAGTGGTGATCCAGGAGCTGAAATCTTTTAGTTCTTGTGTATATTGTTCGTGCATTTACGTTTCCCTGATCTTCATCCAATTTCCCTGAAAATCACCCTCAAGTTCCCTGAAAAAAATTTTCGGGGTTAACACATCTGTAAATAATTACCAAATAGTCTCAGATCCCTTCTTTTCAAGTTGTAAAAGTTTGAAAGAAAAATGGAGTCTTGTATGTGTGCCTGTAAGTAAAAATATCTTAACCACATCTTGTTTAGATTTGAGATAAGAGGCATGTAACAATAAAATAATTTTAAACAGTTCTGTGATGAAGCTTGACTTTTCTTGTGTTTCAGATACTTCAGAAAACATGAGAAATCTTAATGTTTGCCACTATTATATATTTTTCAGAACTGACTAGAAATTATTTTAAAGTCATTTCATGACTTGTAGTGTGTTGAACTGTTGTTAAAAGTTCAGGCCTTATGACTGATATAAATTTAATGAAATGGTAAAAATCTCTCATTTCTCATTTCCTCTTCCATCAGCATTTTATACTGTCAGTTTACCCCAAGGAGAATAAAGCACAAATTCTATTCTTTTTCCAGAACAAAATGAGTGTTTAATAGTGGCTTTGCTTGGTTATTTTTTCAGTCAAATTTTAACGGATTAGTCTGGTAATATAAGAACATGTGTAATTTTATTTCAACTTATTTTTTGTAGGCTTACATTCAGATTACTTATGTGGAGCCATTTTTTGATTCCTATGAATTCAGAGAAAGGGTGACATACTTCGAAAGGAACTACAACATCAGTAAGTTGTTCATTATCTCTCAGGAAGAAATAGGACAAAATCTCTCAAATACCTCATATATAGAATTGAAGAGTTCTGTAGAGTGCAAACTAAAAGCTAGGAAAAAAATGCTAAAAGCTAAGTAATGCAATTACATGATGAATACATGTAAAAGCTTGAAAGTTTCTTAGCCTAACCATTGAATTTTGGCATTTTGAGAATCCTGACTGAAGTAAAGCTGTTGATATGCATTGAAAGTGAATATTGAACTGGAAACATTAACAGACTATGCAGACCTGGGTGGACAAACCGACAAGCTGCAGTGTGCAATCAGATGCTTGCATTTGCCAGTTTAATAATAATAATAATGATAATAATAATAATATACCCATTTATATAGCACCAGAATTATAATTCAATGGATAAAGAACCATATTCTAAGGCCCTTTACATTTATTTGTTTATTAGCTCATCTTGACAAAGTCAAGCTGAGCTAATCTCATCGCTCTCCGTCCGTCGTCCGTCAACACCATGTTTTGGTCTTCTCCTCCAAAGCCACTAGGCCAATTCAAGTGAAAGTTTGTGTGAGTGATGGTCCCAAAGGGGCATTTCATTTTTGTTCAACTCAGCATGCCCAGCCTCATAGGGAGGGAGTGGGGGAAAATGCTCCAAAATATTTTAAAAATCTTCTTCTCAAGAACCAGTGTGTACAATGACTTGATATTTGCTATGGAGCTTCCATATGAGGTGTAGAATCAAGTTTGTTCAAACAAAGTTCGTGAAGTAATATTTGGCTTTGTAATAGGAGGGGTAAGATTTTTGGCCCCGCCCAAAATTTATATATTTTTATACTGTACCAATGACCCAGACATAGCTGGTGCTAACTCTTAAAATATAGGGCCAAACACAAATTTTGCCCCCCAATCCCCAAAATTTGCATCTAAAACTAAAGAAAACATGTCCTGAAAGGCCCTCCACACCTCGCCCCCACTGCGCATGCGCAGTGTCCAGGACGTTCCGAAATTGGCGCCATTTATCATTCTAAGTTTGGCCCTTCATCAGTTAACATCTGACTGATCTTTGTGCTTTTAAATCTCAGTTTAAATGATGCCAGACACATAAATATTAGTGAAATGGTGATTCTAAGGAGGATAGAAAAGGAGGAGAGGAAAAGAATGTGTGACAGAATATTATCAGGGCTGTAACTTAAAATTTTTTAATGAAATTATGTTAAGTTACCTATTTTCAAGGCAGCAGCCATTTTGTTGTCATTCTGATTATTTAGTTACACTGTTTTTTCAAGTGTTTTTCCTCTCTCCCTGTCCTTTAAGTTCCCCCTTGCTATTCTCCCATGCTTTTGGCATAGTTTCTGTAATTATTATTACTAAAATTTCTTGGGAGTTTTAGCTTAATAACAGAATGAATTCTGTTCTTTCCCCATGTTTACGTCTTCACCTACGGGTGGTTAGGCGTTGTGTTCTGCATCTACCATCTGATGTTCTGCAGTTTCTTCCCTGGAAGTCTCTGTTTTGCATCAGATGGTGTATTTTTGGTAACTGATTTCGGGCCTGGGTGCCTGGAGTCTTATTTTAGTGTTTTTACACTCATTGTTTACATTTACAACAGCCCTCTGTGTGAGGGGGGGATTTCTAAATAATAATATCTTTATGTTATTTTAATCATAACTAGATACATTATTATTGTTCGTAAGTGTTGAATAAATTGTTTAAAATATTTTTAAAATTTTTGTCCACACTTAGGCTTGGGATCCATTGGGGCTCAACGTTACTTTTCAGAAACTTGGGCTGTTCTGAAAAAATATTTTTTCAAAATATTTTGATTTCAATTATTTTTTCTATATTAATGGATCATATTATTATTATGTATTTGATTGCCAGGGGTTAGTGCGAGTACCAGGACTTGTTTTCTTTTCTCATTGAAAGGATATTGATCAATTGTTTTAGGAGGAAGTCTTCCTCTGACCTTATTATCATTCTATATGTGGTCAGTGTACTCGCATTAACTCCTGTTCTGTATCGTATGATTTCGATGACAATATGGGAAGCGTATGTCACGGTATGTTGTTGGGGATTTGGACACTCCGGTCCTTTCCCCGCAGGGTCACTCTACTTTATCAATTTCTATTTCAGACGATCAAGATTAGGGTGATGTATCTGTGATGTCTTCCAACAGTGTGCCTCCGTCGTCACAATTAATGAAGGGCTAGCGGAAAAGTGCTCATGTAATACGCCAATTGCCTAAGAGGACCCTAGTAGGTTCGACGGCCTTTGACGTCCGCTAGCTCGCCCGGTGTAGCGTCCATTCACCGAATGGTTCGGCAGCCGGGTTCGTCCGTTGCGGTCTAGAAGGAATTTTGGGGTGATGCGAGCACTATAAAATTAACTTAATGCACACCCAGTGACGGCGGATCGGAGGGAGAACGGAGGAAGCCTTTTAGTCCGGTTCATAGCTCGTTCCGGTCCATCCGGACGGCAAGCGAGAGAGGCCCCTCTCTCGTTCAACAACATCTGGCCCCAGATGTTGTGGTACAAATGTGTTGTTAGCGGAGCATACGTCCGTCGCTCGGGACGCTCCGTTGTATAGGCAGTCCGCTGAGACTGCTAAGGCTTCCTCTTCTCATCAGCGCACACGACCGCACCTTGGCTGCGTGACCGCCGATATATTACCAGCTTCGCCGATCAAGGATTCTTCGGCGACCAGGTCACACCATCCGGCAGCCAGGGATTCGAGACCGATGGACTCCGGACGTTCGCATAGGAAGTATGCGGGAGCCATCTGATGCGGAGCTGCCCTCGGCGAAGCACCGATAGACTGCGCCTCCGCAGGTCTCGACGCCGGACATTCTTGTGCACATAGCACAGCTTATCGCAGCATCCCAGCAGCCGACAGAAACGGTGTCGGATCGAGAATTATCCGACAGCGCTGGGTCGGTAGCCGGGGACTCGAGGCCTGCAGACTCCGGACGTTCGCATAGGAAGTGTGCGGGAGTCAACGTACACGGAGCTTCCAGCGGCAATGCATCGTAAGTCCGCTACGGCACAGGCCTCGGGAACGGACGTGCTTTCCTTAATAGCACAGTTTATCGCAGCATCCCAGCATCAACTGAATCTGTCGCATATATTTTATCCGACGATGCTGGGTCGGGACGCTCCGCGGAAGCGGGTACGGACGTCCGAAAGTTTCATCCGGTCCGACGGGATACCGAAAGGGATTCGGTGGATTTCAAGCTTTCCCTTTCGGAACAACATATGCTGCGATGCCGGATAAGAAACTGATAGCGTCGGTGGACTTAGAAATTTTTGGTTCGGTTCAGGGACATCGTCCCTCAGTTCCGACATAATCCAATAATGTCACACAAACTTTCGAATTATTGAACGACGCTATATATATTATTATTTTATGCTTGCTATCCAAGCATTTCTGGTTTCTTGTTCGAAGAGTTATGGAGATGTCTTTCAAAAGTGTGCCTCTGTCGTCATAGTTAATGAAGAGTTAGCGGCAATAAGTGCTCATGGAATATGTCTATCGCTTACAGAATGACATTCGCTAGCTCACCCGGTGTAGCATACATTCATCGAATGGTTCGGCTGCCGGGTTCGTCCGTTGCGGTCTAGGAAGGAGATTTGGGTGATGCGAGCACTTTAATTACTTTAGTACTCACCCAGTGACGGCAGATTGAGGACAGATCGGAGGAAGCCAACAACATAGGGGACCGCATGTTGTGGTTCAGATATTTTACATTCGGAGCATATGTCCGTTGCTCGGGACGCTCCGTTATATTGACAGTCCGAGAGACTGTCTTTAATGCTTCCTCATCCTCACAGCAGGGCACACGACCGCACATTGGCTACGTGACCTCGAGTATCCGATCAGTTTCGGCATTCAGTGATTCCACAGCGAATAGGTCGCGCCATCCGGTAGCCAAGGGACACGAGGCCTATACACTCCGTTCGCTCGCATATTGGAAGTATGCACGGGGTAACGATCTCGGAGCTTCCTGCGGCAATGCATCGTAAGACCGCTGCTCCTCAGGCCTCGCTGACGGACGTGCTATCCGAGTTAGCACAGTTGTTTCGCAGCATCCCAGCAATTGACGGTTTCTCGGTCGAATCAGGAATTATCCGATGGCGCTGGGTCGGTGCGGTCCGCGGTTGCATCAAGCTACGGACGACCGAACGCTTTATAGGGTCCGACAGGATGGCGAAAGGGATTCGAAAGATTTCGAGTTTTCCCTTTAGTAGTATCGGAAGATGCCTTTCATATCTTCTGGCATTTCTTCCAGTGATTATTTTTCGGACTTCATTGCTGCGATCTTGGATAAGAGACTTATAGCGTCATTGGACTCGGATTTTTCGATCGGTACAGGGACTTTGTCCCTGACTTACCGACGCAGTCCAATATTGTCATTACAACATGTGTTTTATTTTTCGACGCTATATATTATATATATATATACAAGCCTGCTACTAAGCATGATAGTTTAGTTTCTTGTCCGCGTGGCTCATTTCTGCCATTTTATCTTTTTTACATATAGTTTATTTTGGCAGAGCAGGGCAAACCGAGAGTTCATATGCGTCTAGACGGTGTGATTAAAGACTGCATATATTCTTTTTCGCCGTTTATGTCTTTTCCAATTTCAATATTGGGAACGACATTATGTATAGTAGACTTAACTTAGACGCTTTATTATACGTAATCCGCCTTACTGAGGCGTTATCATTACGTCTTCAAGAAAAGATTTACGGGATATTATTCTCAATGTAATTTCTTTTGAGGGCAGTATTTTGTTCACGTATAACTCCGCCCTTCAGTGGCTGATTGGAGTGTTTAGACGTGATGCAGCCCTAGCTACATCCACGCGTGGATAGTAGGTTAAGAACTCTCTCAGAGTCGCTTCGTTCTCGGAGGAGCTTCTCTTCGACGGCAACTTTCCGGCAATCCATGAATTGCTTGGTTTATACATTCTCTTGTCTATCTACTGTTACAAGAGATTCAGACTGGGGCAAACATTCGGTGGTTGACTCAGAGAGTGCCGCCGCAGTTGCCGGACCCTAGTGTGGCTGTTATGACGGTTGCCAGTCAAACAGATTGGGATATATACTGATCCCTACGGATTCGAAGTGCCAGGGTCTTTGGGTTCCGCAGTCTTTTAGCTATCAGTTTAACTTCCGCGGAATAATGTTTTTTAGGCTTGCTTTATGTCATTGCATGAACATTATTCAGAAATGCATGCCCAAATTCCTGTCCTTTAATTCGACAGTAGTGGCGTATCTCCGGAACCAGGGAGGCACTCTTTCGTTTCCGTTATTCAATTTAATGGAATGAATCCGTCTGTTGGTTATAGTACACCAAGTTCAGTTTTGGTCCGTCATATTCGGGGTCGTCTGATTGTTTTATCGCACTCCCGTTCTCTTACGGGTCGCTTGTTGCTGTCAGAATGGACTCTCAACAAACAAGTATTTAATCAGATTTGCTATCTATGGGAGCGCCCAATGATGTTTTATTATGACACAGCTTGCTAATCAATTGCAGACGTATGTGTTGGCTTGTCCAGATCTCTGAGCTAATACTGTTAACGCTCTATTGATCTATAGGACGCAATGATAGGATACGCGTATCCTCCGGCGCTGTTGTTTTAGCAGGTATTGCTAAGATAAACAACCACAATACATTTCTGTTGATAGCATCTCTATCTTCACAGAGATCATGAGTAATTTACTCTCTTGTCTACTGTGGATCTTAACGTGAAATCTTCCTCTATGTGAGGATCTTTTTTCACTGGGTAAATCGTGTCATCTTTATCACAACCAGCAAGGTCGCAACCTTCATGTATTCCGTTGTGTGGTCCGTATTGCATTGTAAGCACTGTACTGGACGAGCTTTGGACGCGATTTCTTACTATAGGAGATCCTCTTCTTCGCTATTCTATGCGACTAAAGTGGAGGCTCTTCCGTCGTGGTGTAGGGATCATTATGTTCATATGGTTGATCCCTCCATACTACGCATTGCTAGTTTTTAGTATACTTGTTTCACAAGATCTACTGCAGCCTGTTGTTATTTAGGTTATAGGTTTATGTTACCTCATACCTATGCACTCTACGATAGTTTACAATTGAGTCTTTTGTCTCTTTATCTAAGTCAGTTAGTAACTTTTTGATAAATAGACTTAGAATCTTTAGATTAAATTCCTATACGGATTTTAACTTCGGTTCTTATTTAGCTAAGTAATCATTTGAGCCTCTGGAAACAGTAGTTTTCAAATTCTGACCTTTTAGACAGTAATTCTGTTGGTTTCTCTTTTACTGTAGAGTCAGTGAGTTTCATGCACTATCGATGGATGATTTTCACTTTCATAGTTTCGGAATCAATACTTCCGTTACTATTTAGGTTGGATTGTTGCATAAGAGTTAGGCTCCTATTATCCGGAACCTATTATTTTAAGGTCCTTCCGTCTTCGTATGGGCATAGGCCTTTACTCTTTCCGGGTACAGTTTATGTATTTATAAACAGATATCTGTTTATTACAATGGCGTAAGCTTCTTCTGTCTTTGATGTCTAGTAGAAGGACGTTACGCTCCATTTTATTGTTAATCGATTCTATTAACTAGCGTACTGCTTATGGTATATCATTGGCTTAGCAGTTGTGCTTAAGATTTCGGCTCTTGAAGTAAGAGTTCTTCTACTTCTTGGGCTTACATTAATAGTGTTGCTATTATAGATTTTTGAAGGCTGCTCATTGCGCTCAGCCATCCATTCATGAATTTTATCTCAGAAATATCGAGTCCATTTCTGGAGGCCTCTATTGTTAGGTCTATTATCTACTGCTCAGAATGTCATTCACTTAACAGTTGCTACTATAGCTAGGTAGGCTGTCTGTTTCGGCAGTGTCTCCGTTCGGCTGCCCTCTTCGCTCTGGGCTATTTGACCCAGGGCAAGAAAAAGGGGGGGGGAGGGTGTTCCCTTGGGTCACCTGTTTTTACTATGAAAACAAGGGGATACCTCCTCCGGAGTTAGTAATTCTGAGCTGTTATTGGGATGGTTGTTTAGTGAGAAGTTTAAGTTTATAAAATTCATTCAAGTCTTAGTTTTTAAAGTATAGCTTTTGAATATTGCATATGTCAACGGACATGATTATGCAATTCTCACACACTTTTAGGAGTATAAGAGTCTCTATTCTCTAGACTTACTTTATTATTGGCTTACTTTAAAAATTATTAGTATAAGGATTATTGGATATTAATAGAGTACATGGATGTATGAAGCTCAATATTTTTATACTGTACCAATGACCCAGACATAGCTGGTGCTAACTCTTAAAATATAGGGCCAAACACAAATTTTGCCCCCCAATCCCCAAAATTTGCATCTAAAACTAAAGAAAAACATGTCCTGAGAGGCCCTCCACACTTCGCCCCTACTGCGCATGCGCAGTGTCAAGGACGTTCCGAAATTGGCGCCATTTATCATTCTAAGTTTGGCCCTTCATCAGTTAACATCTGACTGATCTTTGTGCTTTTAAATCTCAGTTTAAATGATGCCAGACACATAAATATTAGTGAAATGGTGATTCTAAGGAGGATAGAAAAGGAGGAGAGGAAAAGAATGTGTGACAGAATATTATCAGGGCTGTAACTTAAAATTTTTTAATGAAATTATGTTAAGTTACCTATTTTCAAGGCAGCAGCCATTTTGTTGTCATTCTGATTATTTAGTTACACTGTTTTTTCAAGTGTTTTTCCTCTCTCCCTGTCCTTTAAGTCCCCCTTGCTATTCTCCCATGCTTTTGGCATAATTTCTGTAATTATTATTACTAAAATTTTCTTGGGAGTTTAGCTGAATAACAGAATGAATTCTGTTCTTTCCCCATGTTTACGTCTTCACCTACGGGTGGTTAGGCGTTGTGTTCTGCATCTACCATCTGATGTTCTGCAGTTTCTTCCCTGGAAGTCTCTGTTTTGCATCAGATGGTGTATTTTTGGTAACTGATTTCGGGCCTGGGTGCCTGGAGTCTTATTTTAGTGTTTTTACACTCATTGTTTACATTTACAACAGCCCTCTGTGTGAGGGGGGGATTTCTAAATAATAATATCTTTATGTTATTTCAATCATAACTAGATACATTATTATTGTTCGTAAGTGTTGAATAAATTGTTTAAAATATTTTTAAAATTTTTGTCCACACTTAGGCTTGGGATCCATTGGGGCTCAACGTTACTTTTCAGAAACTTGGGCTGTTCTGAAAAAATATTTTTTCAAAATATTTTGATTTCAATTATTTTTTCTATATTAATGGATCATATTATTATTATGTATTTTGATTGCCAGGGATTAGTGCGAGTACCAGGACTTGTTTTCTTTTCACATTGAAAGGATATTTATCAATTGTTTTAAGAGGAAGTCTTCCTCTGACCTTATTATCATTCTATATGTGGTCAGTGTACTCGCATTAACTCCGGTTCTGTATCGTATGATTTCGATGACAATATGGGAAGCGTATGTCACGGTATGTTGTTGGGGATTTGGACACTCCGGTCCTTTCCCCGCAGGGTCACTCTACTTTATCAATTTCTATTTCAGACGATCAAGATTAGGGTGATGTATCTGTGATGTCTTCCACCAGTGTGCCTCCGTCGTCACAATTAATGAAGGGCTAGCGGAAAAGTGCTCATGTAAATACGCCAATTGCCTAAGAGGACCCTAGTAGGTTCGACGGCCTTTGACGTCCGCTAGCTCGCCCGGTGTAGCGTCCATTCACCGAATGGTTCGGCAGCCGGGTTCGTCCGTTGCGGTCTAGAAGGAATTTTGGGGTGATGCGAGCACTATAAATTAACTTAATGCACACCCAGTGACGGCGGATCGGAGGGAGAACGGAGGAAGCCTTTTAGTCCGGTTCATAGCTCGTTCCGGTCCATCCGGACGGCAAGCGAGAGAGGCCCCTCTCTCGTTCAACAACATCTGGCCCCAGATGTTGTGGTACAAATGTGTCGTTAGCGGAGCATACGTCCGTCGCTCGGGACGCTCCGTTGTATAGGCAGTCCGCTGAGACTGCTAAGGCTTCCTCTTCTCGTCAGCGCACACGACCGCACCTTGGCTGCGTGACCGCCGATATATTACCAGCTTCGCCGATCAAGGATTCTTCGGCGACCAGGTCACACCATCCGGCAGCCAGGGATTCGAGACCGATGGACTCCGGACGTTCGCATAGGAAAAGTATGCGGGAGCCATCTGATGCGGAGCTGCCCTCGGCGAAGCAGCGATAGACTGCGCCTCCGCAGGTCTCGACGCCGGACATTCTTGTGCACATAGCACAGCTTATCGCAGCATCCCAGCAGCCGACAGAAACGGTGTCGGATCGAGAATTATCCGACAGCGCTGGGTCGGTAGCCGGGGACCCGAGGCCTGCAGACTCCGGACGTTCGCATAGGAAGTATGCGGGAGTCAACGTACACGGAGCTTCCAGCGGCAATGCATCGTAAGTCCGCTACTGCACAGGCCTCGGGAACGGACGTGCTTTCCTTAATAGCACAGTTTATCGCAGCATCCCAGCATCAACTGAATCTGTCGCATATATTTTATCCGACGATGCTGGGTCGGGACGCTCCGCGGAAGCGGGTACGGACGTCCGAAAGTTTCATCCAGTCCGACGGGATACCGAAAGGGATTCGGTGGATTTCAAGCTTTCCCTTTCGGAACAACATATGCTGCGATGCCGGATAAGAAACTGATAGCGTCGGTGGACTTAGAAATTTTTGGTTCGGTTCAGGGACATCGTCCCTCAGTTCCGACATAGTCCAATAATGTCACACAAACTTTCGAATTATTGAACGACGCTATATATATTATTATTTTATGCTTGCTATCCAAGCATTTCTAGTTTCTTGTTCGAAGAATTATGGTGATGTCTTTCAAAAGTGTGCCTCTGTCGTCATAGTTAATGAAGAGTTAGCGGCAATAAGTGCTCATGGAATATGTCTATCGCTTACGGAGTGACATTCGCTAGCTCACCCGGTGTAGCGTACATTCATCGAATGGTTCGGCTGCCGGGTTCGTCCGTTGCGGTCTAGGAAGGAGATTTGGGTGATGCGAGCACTTTATTTACTTTAGTACTCACCCAGTGACGGCAGATTGAGGACAGATCGGAGGAAGCCAACAACATAGGGGACCGCATGTTGTGGTTCAGATATTTTACATTCGGAGCATATGTCCGTTGCTCGGGACGCTCCGTTATATTGACAGTCCGAGAGACTGTCTTTAATGCTTCCTCATCCTCACAGCAGGGCACACGACCGCACATTGGCTACGTGACCTCGAGTATCCGATCAGTTTCGGCATTCAGTGATTCCACAGCGAATAGGTCGCGCCATCCGGTAGCCAAGGGACACGAGGCCTATACACTCCGTTCGCTCGCATATTGGAAGTATGCACGCGGTAACGATCTCGGAGCTTCCTGCGGCAATGCATCGTAAGACCGCTGCTCCTCAGGCCTCAGTGACGGACGTGCTATCCGAGTTAGCACAGTTGTTTCGCAGCATCCCAGCAATTGACGGTTTCTCGGTCGAATCAGGAATTATCCGACGGCGCTGGGTCGGTGCGGTCCGCGGTTGCATCAAGCTACGGACGACCGAACGCTTTATAGGGTCCGACAGGATGGCGAAAGGGATTCGAAAGATTTCGAGTTTTCCCTTTAGTAGTATCGGAAGATGCCTTTCATATCTTCTGGCATTTCTTCCAGTGATTGTTTTTCGGACTTCATTGCTGCGATCTTGGATAAGAGACTTATAGCGTCATTGGACTCGGATTTTTCGATCAGTACAGGGACTTTGTCCCTGACTTACCGACGCAGTCCAATATTGTAATTACAACATGTGTTTTATTTTTCGACGCTATATATTTATATATATATACAAGCCTGCTACTAAGCATGATAGTTTAGTTTCTTGTCCGCGTGGCTCATTTCTGCCATTTTATCTTTTTTACATATAGTTTATTTTGGCAGAGCAGGGCATACCGAGAGTTCATATGCGTCTAGACGGTGTGATTAAAGACTGCATATATTCTTTTTCACTGTTTATGTCTTTTCCAATTTCAATGTTGGGAACGACATTATGTATAGTAGACTTAACTTAGACGCTTTATTATACGTAATCCGCCTTACTGAGGCGTTATCATTACGTCTTCAAGAAAAGATTTACGGGATATTATTCTCAATGTAATTTCTTTTGAGGGCAGTAGTTTGTTCACGTATAACTCCGCCCTTCAGTGGCTGATTGGAGTTGGTTAGACGTGAGGCAGCCCTAGCTACATCCACGCGTGGATAGTAGGTTAAGAACTCTCTCAGAGTCGCTTCGTTCTCGGAGGAGCTTCTCTTCGACGGCAACTTCCGGCAATCCATGAATTGCTTGATTTATACATTCTCTTGTCTATCTAGTGTTACAAGAGATTCAGACTGGGGCAAACATTCGGTGGTTGACTCAGAGAGTGCCGCCGCAGTTGCCGGACCCGAGTGTGGCTGTTATGACGGTTGCCAGTCAAACAGATTGGGATATATTCTGATCCCTACGGATTCGAAGTGCCGGGGTCTTTGGGTTCCGCAGTCTTTTAGCTATCAGTTAACTTCCGCGGAATAATGTTTTTTAGGCTTGCTTTATGTCATTGCATGAACATTATTCAGAAACGCATGCCCAAATTCCTGTCCTTTAATTCGACAGTAGTGGCGTATCTCCGGAACCAGGGAGGCACTCTTTCGTTTCCGTTATTCAATTTAATGGAAAGAATCCGTCTGTTGGTTATAGTACACCAAGTTCAGTTTTGGTCCGTCATATTCCGGGTCGTCTGATTGTTTTATCGGACTCCCGTTCTCTTACGGGTCGCTTGTTGCTGTCAGAATGGACTCTCAACAAACAAGTATTTAATCAGATTTGCTATCTTTGGGAGCGCCCAATGATGTTTTATTTATGACACAGCTGGCTAATCAATTGCAGACGTATGTGTTGGCTTGTCCAGATCTCTGAGCTAATACTGTTAACGCTCTATTGATCTATAGGACGGAATGATAGGATACGCGTATCCTCCGGCGCTGTTGTTTTTAGCAGGTATTGCTAAGATAAACAACCACATTACATTTCTGTTGATAGCATCTCTATCTTCACAGAGATCATGAGTAATTTACTCTCTTGTCTACTGTGGATCTTAACGTGAAATCTTCCTCTATGTGAGGATCTTTTTTCACTGGGTAAATCGTGTCATCTTTATCACAACCAGCAAGGTCGCAACCTTCATGTATTCCGTTGTGTGGTCCGTATTGCATTGTAAGCACTGTACTGGACGAGCTTTGGACGCGATTTCTTACTATAGGAGATCCTCTTCTTCGCTATTCTATGCGACTAGAGTGGAGGCTCTTCCGTCGTGGTGTAGGGATCATTATGTTCATATGGTTGATCCCTCCATACTACTCATTGCTATTTTTTAGTATACTTGTTTCACAAGATCTACTGCAGCCTGTTGTTATTTAGGTTATAGGTTTATGTTACCTCATACCTATGCACTCTACGATAGTTTACAATTGAGTCTTTTGTCTCTTTATCTAAGTCAATTAGTAACTTTTTGATAAATAGACTTAGAATCTTTAGATTAAATTCCTATATGGATTTTAACTTCAGGTTCTTATTTAGCTAAGTAATCATTTGAGCCTCTGGAAACAGTAGTTTTCAAATTCTGACCTTTTAGACAGTAATTCTGTTGGTTTCTCTTTTACTCTAGAGTCAGTGAGTTTCATGCACTATCGATGGATGATTTTCACTTTCATAGTTTCGGAATCAATACTTCCGTTACTATTTAGGTTGGATTGTTGCATAAGAGTTAGGCTCCTATTATCCGGAACCTATTATTTTAAGGTCCTTCCGTCTTCGTATGGGCATAGGCCTTTACTCTTTCCGGGTACAGTTTATGTATTTGTAAACAGATATCTGTTTATTACAAGGGCGTAAGCTTCTTCTGTCTTTGATGTCTAGTAGAAGGACGTTACGCTCCATTTTATTGTTAATGGATTCTATTAACTAGCGTACTGCTTATGGTATATCATTGGCTTAGCAGTTGTGCTTAAGATTTCGGCTCATGAAGTAAGAGTTCTTCTACTTCTTGGGCTTACTTTAATAGTGTTGCTATTATAGATTTTTGAAGGCTGCTCATTGCGCTCAGCCATCCATTCATGAATTTTATCTCAGAAATATCGAGTCCATTTCTGGAGGCCTCTATTGTTAGGTCTATTATCTACTGCTCAGAATGTCATTCACTTAACAGTTGCTACTATAGCTAGGTAGGCTGTCTGTTTCGGCAGTGTCTCCGTTCGGCTGCCCTCTTCGCTCTGGGCTATTTGACCCAGGGCAAGAAAAAGGGGGGGGGAGGGTGTTCCCTTGGGTCACCTGTTTTTACTATGAAAACAAGGGGATACCTCCTCCGGAGTTAGTAATTCTGAGCTGTTATTGGGATGGTTGTTTAGTGAGAAGTTTAAGTTTATAAAATTCATTCAAGTCTTAGTTTTTAAAGTATAGCCTTTGAATATTGCATATGTCAACGGACATGATTATGCAATTCTCACACACTTTTAGGAGTATAAGAGTCTCTATTCTCTAGACTTACTTTATTATTGGCTTACTTTAAAAATTATTAGTATAAGGATTATTGGATATTAATAGAGTACATGGATGTATGAAGCTCAATTTTTGGAAGGTGTTGTATCTTTCTAATTTATCATAAATAAGAAAGATACATGTAAGGCCTATTACTTCTTTTCCCTACAGGGGATGACTCTATTTTATTTTATTGAGCGTATTCCATTTTGCTCTATGTCCTTGGCCCTCCAGCCTTTTTACTATTCAGCTATGTCTGGGTCATTGGTACAGTATAAAAATGTTAAAAAATTTATAGTAATTTATATATTTTTTATACTTACCAATGACCCAGACGGGGATGGCCCTCCCAGGAGTTGGGAACTCTTGCCTCCCCACTGAGTACATAGCGCTTACCAGGCACTGGTTATTAGAATGATAAATGGCGCCAATTTCGGAACGTCCTTGACACTGCGCATGCGCAGTAGGGGCGAAGTGTGGAGGGCCTCTCAGGACATGTTTTTCTTTAGTTTTAGATGCAAATTTTGGGGATTGGGGGGCAAAATTTGTGTTTGGCCCTATATTTTAAGAGTTAGCACCAGCTATGTCTGGGTCATTGGTAAGTATAAAAAATATATAAATTACTATAAATTTTTTAACTTTTGGAAGGTGTTGTATCTTTCTAATTTATCATAAATAAGAAAGATACATGTAAGGCCTATTACTTCTTTTCCCTACAGGGGATGACTCTATTTTATTTTATTGAGCGTATTCCATTTTGCTCTATGTCCTTGGCCCTCCAGCCTTTTTACTATTCAGCTATGTCTGGGTCATTGGTACAGTATAAAAATGTTAAAAAATTTATAGTAATTTATATATTTTTTATACTTACCAATGACCCAGACGGGGATGGCCCTCCCAGGAGTTGGGAACTCTTGCCTCCCCGCTGAGTACATAGCGCTTACCAGGCACTGGTTATTAGAATGATAAATGGCGCCAATTTCGGAACGTCCTGGACACTGCGCATGCGCAGTGGGGGCGAGGTGTGGAGGGCCTTTCAGGACATGTTTTCTTTAGTTTTAGATGCAAATTTTGGGGATTGGGGGGCAAAATTTGTGTTTGGCCCTATATTTTAAGAGTTAGCACCAGCTATGTCTGGGTCATTGGTAAGTATAAAAAATATATAAATTACTATAAATTTTTTAACTTTCTGAACCGATGGTCTGGTATGAACCAAATTTGGTTTGTGGTAGTATTGGGTCATAAGTACTTGACCCATGCAAAAAAAAAAAAATTCCCGCATCCCCATGGGAACCCTGGGAGCTAAAAATAAAAATATTTTTAAACGCCCATATTTCTCAAACCCCACGGAACAGAGAGCTTTTATTTGGTATGAAGTATCTTTATGACCAGTAGAATTGAATGGTAAAAAAATTGCCATCGGTTATGTCAGGGTGTTCTGTAATGGGCATCGAAAAAATGCTGAGTCAGCATATTTGCAAAAATTTAAAAAAATCTTTTCTCCAGAACCAATCATCAGAATCTTTTGATATTTGGTATACAGCATTCATAGGGGGGTCAGATAAAAGTTTGTTGAAATAAAGCTCATTGGTTCATATTTGGGCTCTCTGCAGGAGCCCGAAGTTTTAACATAGGGTAATATGGGGAATATTCTTTAAAAATCTTCTTCTTCAGAACCACCGGTCAGAATCTTTTAATATTTGGTATACATCATTGTTATGAGGGTCAGATTCTAGATTGTTCAAAGCAAGTCCCTAGGTTGGCCAAATTTGATCTTTGTTCAATATGGAGGGTAATTTAAAAAAGTCTTCTTCTTCTTCAGATCCATCAGTCAGAATGCTTTGATATTTGGTATGCAACATCTCTATGGGGGTCAGATTCAAGTTTGTTCAAATTAGACCCCTAGGTATATATTTGGGCTCACTATGGTAGCCCAAATTTTTACTTAGTGCAATATGAGGAAATTTCTTTAAAAACCTTCTTCTTCAGATCCACTAGTCGGAATGCTTTTATATTTGGTATACAACATCTCTAGGGGGGTCAGATTCCAGGTTGTTCAATTCGAGTGCCTAGGTTAATATTTGGTCTCCATATGGGAACATGAAATTTAACTTAGTGCAATATGAGGGAATTTCTTCAAAAATCTTCTTCTTCAGATTCACTTGTCAGAATGCTTTCACATTTGGTATACAACATCTCTAGGGGGGTCAGATTCAAGTTTGTTCAAATCGGATCCATAGGTTAATATTTGGGCTCGCTATGGTAGCCCAATTTTGAACTTAGTGCAATTCGTGCAATTCGAAGAAATTTCTTTACAATTTCTCTTCTTCAGATCCAACAGTCAGAATGCTTTCATATTCGGTACACAACATCTCTAGGGAAGTCAGATTTATCTGTGTTCAAATCAAGAGCCTGGGTTAATATTTGGGCTCTCTATGGGAGCCGGAATTGGCCATTTTGCTGAAGAATTAAAAATTTTGTATCCAGTACCCTCTAGAGGTACTAAGATTAATCCACATGGGTTGTATCAAGGGGCTTCATAGGGGAGCTCTACATTTTACTTATGATCAACTGAAGAAAAGGCATGATGCCTAGATTATTTTTGTCATTCCTGAGGGACTCAAGGATTGATAGTGTAGCCTATGGAGATGGCTTGCTTAATGTAGACTCATTCTTGGACTCTGTTTAAATTGTGTTCTGTACAAGATGAGCACTTCAGGCCCTGTGGGGCCTCTTGTTTATTATTAGGGTTTAATAACACTTTAACAGCCAGGGTCATATCATGTCGGTGACAGTTTTACGGGAGGAGGAAGACGGAGTACCCAGAGAGAACTACCGAGCAACGACGAGCAGCTGCCAGCTCCCCAACATTGTAACTTTGCACTGCAGCACAGGCAGGGTTAGATTGGTTGAAGATATGCGCATCATCGACATACAGTATGCCTTAGTACACGGCATTATCGTGCCCCCATGTGGACAATCGGGGATAAGTGCCTTGTCCAAGGACACAATGCGAGAGTCCGAATCGATCACTCAGACGGTCACCCATCCAAGGATTAACCAGGCTTGATGTTGCTTAACTTCAGTGATCTGGTGAGAACAGATTTACCGCAATGTCGCCGCACCCCCTAGGTGTTGTACATGTTACTGAGCTTGTGCAAATATACAAACAGAATATATACAGTATTTTACAGTACAGAACATGACTTGTAGGCTTTTTGAAATAGATGTTTTGAGGTCTTTCTAGAAAATGTTGTCATTTGACAGTCTTTTTAGATGATATGGTAAATTATTCTGCAAGTAAGGACCAGCAAATGAGATTGACCTATCTCCAAATGTCTTACATCTATTTTATGGAACATGTAGTAGCATTTTACCACGAAACATTCCTTTGAACACCCAGAAATATAAGTTTAGCAGAGTCTGAAAAGCAAATTATGCTTTCTTTTTATTTCATGATAGTGGTTTGATTTTGACTCTTCTTTACACCTCCCCCAATGCATTGCGAGCTGCTCCTGCAGTACAAAAGAGGCATGAAGTGTTATTCATGTATATTCATCTGCACATCTGAAGGTATGACCTTCTGTATATCTGTCCATAGAGGCATTCAAATTTGACATGCATGACAGTGCTTGCACATCACCACATTCTAAAGGGTTAGTTATGAACCCTGTGCCTCAGAAAATCTCTTTTTGTAGAGCTCTATAACACATGCTTTCTTGAGCAATAGGCCTGGTCACATGACGGGCCTGGCAATCCAGAAAATCAAGGAGTGTAAAACGGTTGCCCTCCTCATATTGCTTGGGAGTGTAATTACACCTGAAATTTTCAATGCAAAAACTAGAATGCTGTTTTAGTTATATTCATTTCAAGGTATTAATATTGTGACTGAAAAATTGTACTACATTCAGCTATATAGTGGAAAAATTAGCACACACATCTTCTCATTATTCCAAATGTTGCATTCAATTCTTATGTGACTGTCTTCTACAATCAAAATGTATCGAAATGCGACACAGAATGGGTATGAATTATTGCGAATCAATGCAATATTGACAAATTGTCCCCTGAGTGCCAATGTGTTCTATGTGTCAGTTGGCACATAGAACACATTGGAACTCAGGGAACGAAATGTTAATAGATTTTAAAGGCAGTCCCAAACATGTCTGGCATTCCAGAAAATCAAGGGGTGCAAAAAATTGCCCTCCTCAATTTTTTCTAGGCATGCAGTTGGCATGCAGCACTCCTGCACTCCTAAAGAATGCCAGGCCTGACATAACATATTACAAGACAAAGCAAATAGATGAAACTCCATTGAGGGTATTTTCATTAAAGTAATGTCTTTATATGTCTTTGCCAATACAGTAGAACCCTATTAATCGGATAGACATTTTCCAGTGATAATTATTCAATTAAGAGGAGTATTCAGTCAATGCAGGAAGATATTGAAATGGATATTGAAATGCCCATCCATCCATCAGTCTGTCGATCCATCACAAAACTTTGTCCGTTTAACTTCTTCATTTTTCATGGGATTTTTTTAAAACTTGGTTTGAAGTATCAGTATGAAGCACAGATGTGCATATGGGCAGGAATTTTTGATGCAACATATTTTGTGCAGTTATGGCCCTTGGTAATAGATAAATTTCCAACAAAATTGCTTATCCACTTAACCCTTTACCCAACGCAGACGATATCAAAATTTATTATTTTAAATACCATTTTTTTCAATTTTTCAAAAAATTTCACAAAATCATATCAGGTGACCCCTCGTTGGAACGAGCTCGTTGAGCTCGTTCCAACGAGTGGTCACATGATATGGTTTTGTTGAATTTTTTTAAAAAATAATATTTTTTCAGCTTCTGAATTTGCATAGTTCGTGGGCAGATGCGGCTGATTAGTGGGGTAAAGGGTTAACTCCTACATTTTTATAGGATTTTTTCTAGAATTTTAGCAGAAATTCTTTATTTGGCAATTTTTGTGCAGTAACAGCGCACGTTAATATATGCAACAATGTATTCACCTCCTAAGTGTTTATCACTCCACATGCTCATCTTTCTCGATTTCCTCATACGCTTACTCTTATCATAACTCATTAAGTCAAGAGAAATGGAGGTCATTAGACTGCCTTGTTAAGCTTCTTTTCTAGTTCAACTGAAATGAATAATATTTAGAAAATAGAGCCTCAGCAATAATCACGCATGCAAATATACTCCTAGAGGAATAGTGTACTGAAAACCTTCATTTTATCCAGTTCATATGTATATCCATATAGTTTCTGCATAACCTTAGTTTTCTTTTACATTTTGTTTTGAAACTTTGAGGTTTCACTTAAGATAATGAACTGAAGGCCAAGATTTATGTAGTAATTTAATGCAGGTAATTTTATATATATAATGTCGATTGATTGTTGAAATATTTTGTAAATTTCTCTTCTTTTTCTCTTAACTTTGCATCTTCCATATGCATTACTAAAACATTTCAAAATTTTGCATTGTTATTCATAATGATAAAATATAGACCAAATTTGATTTTGTTGCCCTCAATTTGTATTCTCCGAGAGTTATGAACTTTGATTTCACAAACAACTCTTCTGTTCACTATTGACTAAATTTGATTTTGTTGCCTTTCATTTGTATTCTCCCCCCAAAAATGAATGAGATGTTGGGAGCAGAATATTCTGAAATAAAATGAATTTTTTATTATTGGTGTATTAAAAGTGACATTTTTTTTTTTCATGTAGAGAGGTTTATGTATGCAACACCTTTCACCCTTGATGGAAGAGCACATGGAGAACTACATGAACAGTACAAGAGAAAAACCATTCTCACCACTAGTCATGCTTTCCCATATATTAAAACCAGAGTATCTGTAGTTAATAGAGAACAGGTGAGTAGATTTGTACTTAGTGCACACAAAATCAAAGTCTATCTTTTTTTAGTATGTTCTTCCTGTTGCTGTAAACATCAGGAGCCAATTTGCCAGTGGAAATTTTCCATTTAAAAGAAAAGTATTTACAGTACAGCCACCATGGACTGGTCACTTTCCACGTGTGAGCAATATTTCCACAGACACAATAATATTAGATTCCAAACACTAATTTTAGGAATAATTATCAAAAATTTAATAAATGAAGCACCGGGTACAACCTGGTGCTTCATTAATTAAATTTTTGCAGATATTGAGTTTTATTACCTGGCAAATACATGCATGGACATCACTGCCAATGCATGGAATATGACCAGTCCACGGCGACTGTACTGTAATTAACAGAACTTTGGTCATTCTCTTGTATTCTAACAATAAACTTAGTATTGATTCTATTTTATTTGTTTGATAGTGCACATGGAGCTCTGTCAAACGAGATAAAATAGAATAATTAGAGGTTATTACTTGGCTCAAGTCATAACAGCCTAGATTTAAGCCCTTCATATCAGCCTGATTATTAAACCCAATACATTTTTTCTCACATCTGTTAGTTTTGTTACAGTGTTATTGTTTCTCATTCTTTTCACAAAGTCTGTAGTTTCCTCGTCTCCTAGTTCAGCTATACAAATGTCCCGGTTTCCCCACTGGGGAAGCCACAATGTTTGTATAGCTGAACTGTCTCTTTTTCTACATTGATGAATATACAATTCTGAATCTTAGTTTGTATTGAATTTTCTGTAGAGCTCTCGTCTTTTTTCTCTTCATCAACATAATCTACTTATTGCTATCTTTAATTCCTCACAATAGAAAAACTTCAAGTCACTCCATTGTGCCTGGTCACACTAATTTTCCTGATTCCAATTGGTGAAAACATTGAAAGCTTTCAATGTGAACAAACTGGTTGTGTCTAGTAAAACATCAAGGTGGACAACTCTAGCTTGGTTCATAACAACCGAGACTGGCATCATATCAGCCAAGTTTGAAGTCCTATGTGCCGAGTTTGATAATGGACAATTCTGGCAAAGAATAAATAAACGCTTATATTGGATATTCTGAGAAATATGGTTTATAATTATGGAAAATTCAGTCGTTGTCAGAGTTATTTGGCAATCAATCATAAGGTTTTTTAATTCAGGCCTTAAAATTTGAGAGGAACGAATTTATCGTTCCTCTGGTGGTTATCTAAATGAAAAACAGATAACCAAAAAGTTGTTCGTCTGAAACTACAAACAGTTCGTCAAAAAGTTGTCTTTTCACCTTATTTGATAGCACTGTTTTAAAATGTTCCTGTGGAATGACCCCTCTCTTCAATGCTCAAACTCCCTAAGACAACTGATGCCCCCTGTGCTTGCCCCAGATGCTTTCGAAATCTGTCATATAATAGGGCCATTGTGGATGGGTCAGAATCCACGGGGTGTCATTTTTTCCACACATATAATTCTGAGATGACCCACTATGACACATTGCAAACTTTCCACCAATGAAGAACCATGATGGCTGTACTGTAATCGGTCATATTTATTATAACCAGATGTACCGTAAATAGACTATCTCAAAATTCGAGATTTTATTCTCTGTAATTAATAGGAGTTTACTCTATAACCTACATGCAATTAATAATTGTATTCCTATTCTGTCTTTTCAACCAAATCACCTCCGTGAAACGTTAAAAATCATATTAAAATACACCATATTAATTGACTACAATACATGGAAAGTACATACAACAGATTTTTACAATCCAGACATTTAGGGTTACACCTTTGTACAGAACGGACCACTTGTCCACCTATTGTTTATATGACGTCACAATAGACATATTTCATCTTTACTATTAATACACCACACAGGACAACTTGTCCTCCTTTCGGTAACTTGTCTGCTGGACAAATTATCCATCGATGGTGGAAACTTGTCCACATCAGAATGAAAAAAGCAAGTTATTCAACAGTTACCACAAAAAAACTACTGAGGTCCCAACGATCAAACCGGTCTGGTAATAATAGAATTCCATATTTCTCCCACTACTTCAAAAGTTGTAGCAGTATGTTAACAGATACGCTGCCATTAAACACATCTGAATCCGAAACCATGGTGATTTAAATTAAACCAAGCAAAAATGTTAGGACACAGGAAAGAAGGGATGTTTTTAAATATAGTTCATCACCTTGTAAAAATCTATGTGATGAGATACTTGGTTATACTAGTTTTACATTTTTAGTGAAATTGGGTGTGATAGTCAAAATAAAATAATTTTATGAAAACAAAATATACAACTTCAATAATCTGTTGTCTATATCTACAAATTTCCAAATCTTATGAAAAAAACTGAAGCAATGCCTCTGGCACTTCTGGCACTTTTAAAAATGACTTCTTCAGTGTACATTTTTCACCTTTTGACAGTACCGGGGACATTTAATCATACAAACTTTGGTGGATACAGTGTACATCATTTAATTTCATCAATGCTTTTGAAAAATATTGTGTCAATGCTAAGATTAACTAAAAGTTAGCCCAAATGAAGTCTGTGTGATGAGTATTTTGTATCAGATACTAAAAGGTCTATAATTGTAATTCATCAGTTAAATTTGACTTCATTTTTTCTGAACCGGTAATTTAATTGGCTGAGAGCCAGTTGGCTCCGTGCTCTAATCTCGGGTAAATTCACTCTTACCAGCTCTAATTGCTGGAAGCGGGTCAATTAGAACATGTCTGTATCCAAGCTACATGCAATCTTCCTTCTCCTTATGCACTCTTATGTCACCCGAGTCACGAATCGAACACATTCTGTAAATTCAATCATAGCAAGTAGACCGAGATCTCAAATAACATTTTTTTTATTGTTTTTCTTCAAATAAAATGGGCTTGGAGAATTTTTTCCCTTCTAACGATGACAGGAATTACAATGGAGATAAACGTCGATTGTTTCGTTAGATATTCTGGAATTTGACTATGGAAAACAATTTGTTAACTCTCCCCTTTGGGGCTCATTAACAAATGGTGTTCCATAGTCAAATTCTGGAATGTCAAAACCAACAAGAGACGTTTATCTCTTAAATATACTGAGCACACATACTTAGTGTCTCATTGTAATAATAACTTTGATGTAAATGTGTGTTAAGAACTTGTGTTAATACATGGTTTACAGATCGATAGGTACGGGACGTACATGCATCAGAATTTAAAGTTATCTCCTAAATGACCGGCAATAAAATAATTCACTGTTGAAATTACCTATTTAACCCTTTACTCATGTAATGGCCAAAAAATGAAAAAAGTAGTTATTCAAGAATTCTGTTTTCAAGTATTGTCTGCCTTTTGCCAAAGATGAAGGATTAATCCTCAAGTCCCCATACAGGCCCAAACTGCCACCTTTGCATTGCTTTGAAAAAGCATCCCTCAGTGTATTTCGCCCCGAGAACTCAGCTGGAAGATTGCATTTATCTTGGCAGTGTTTTTACATCGTTGTTGGCTGCCTATGCAGGCAGCCAACAATGATGTAGAAACATTGTTAAGTCAACTGCACAGATTTTGTGTGCCATACTGGAAGGGAGTGAGGTGGCTCAGTGGTAGACTGTTGGACTTCTATGCTAGAGGTCCCGAGTTCGATCCTGTCCGGGATGACCCACATTGTGTCCATGGGCAAGGCACTTTATCCCGGTTGCCTACATGGGGTACGATGACACCGTGTACTAAGGCGTACTGCACGTCGATGGTGGTAACCCTGCTTGTTGAGGAGCTGACAGCTGCTCGTCAATGCTTGGTGGTTCTCTCCGGGTACTCCAGCTTCCTCCACCTGTAAAACTGTCACGATTAGCCACTGTGCATAAGTATGTGATCTTAAACACCAATAAATAAATAAATAAATGCCATACTGGAAAACTGGAAAATACTGGAAAAATGGTTTTGCATTTTCCAGTCCTGGAAAATACTGGAGAAACGATCTCAAGTTGGCAAATTCTGGAATTTTACTTAATTTGTAATTTTTGCTACCCCTTCACTAATTTTCTACCCCAAACTCATGCCAATATGATAAATTGAAGTTGTTTGGCATAGATAATGCTTGGTACTGGCCATTGTTCAAGTGGCTTCAATTTCTCAGCAAATTTTAAATACCTGTCATTACTTCTGCATCTTCTGAAATATGGTTTTTGCCTTTGTTATCAAAAGTTTAAGTAGTTGTATAGTCAAGAACTTTGAATATAGTACTGGAAAATTCTCAACAGAAACTGGAAATATACCAGAAAAGTACTGGAATTTCAACTAAGTTGAGTGTACGAACCCTGTCAGCACATGTGTACACGTATATACAGTAGTTTTTATTATCATAAAATTAATTTGAGGTTTTTAGGGTTAATAAACTAATAAGTCCAAAAATAGTTACAATCTGTTTCGCAGACCCTCCTGCATGGTCCTTTTAACCAGTGCAAACTTAAAAAAAAAATTAAATGGTTTATTTCTGATATTTTACCCAAGTTAATAAAACTGATAAATTTGTCCCTTGAGTACAACAAGGCTTTGCAATGCCTTAGTATTGCAAAGCCTTCTTGCACTCAAGGGACGAAATATACCACCTATGCCATTCTGTAGATTATGATGCTAAAAACATGAAACAAACCAAGGACATAAACTTTTGATGGCAAAGAAATAATTACAAAAATAAAAAATAAAATAAAAAAATGCCTGCCCACGTGCAATTTTACAAAAAATGGCCTGAGAATCAGAAGATCTATTTTGTGGTACAACATGCATGTGTAAAGGATCATAATTTGATCTGTAAAAGAATTTTATTTTTTTAGGTAATATTTTCTCCAATTGAAGTAGCAATAGAAGATCTTCAAAAGAAAACTAAAGAATTAACGTTGGCATTAGCTCAGGAACCCCCAGATCTGAAAATACTACAGATGGTTCTTCAGGGATGTATTGGAACTACTGTTAATCAGGTTTGATGTTTTTAACTTCTTAAATGCTGCTGGTAGAATTTTGTTCCCAATGGAGTACTTTTTACGCCCTCGCGACAAATAGTTGGGAGACATATTGTTTTCCCCCTGTCAGTCCGTCTGCCCGTCCATCCCCCATCCATCTGCATCTTGGGTACATTGTTTGTCCCACTAACTCCTCCCACAGCTTTTAAGCTATCACCTTTTTATTTCACGGGATGTTTGTACATAAACCAGAGCAGAGGTGTGCATATTGTCAGGATTTTTATGTTTATCAGTATTTCACAAAATTACAGGTTGTTGAACTTCGTCAATTTTTTGTAGAATTTCACCTGAATGGTACATGGTTTGTCTGGCTAACTTCTCTCACAAAATCAAGCTAGGACCTTTTTTATTTCACAGGATGTTTTTACATATACCAGAGGTGTGCATATTTTCAGGATTTTGATTTGCATCAATATTTCACAAAATTACAGGTTGAACTTCGTCAATTTTTTGTAGAATTTCACCTGTGTGGTACGTGGTTTGTCTGGCTAACTCCTCTCGTAGTTTTCATGCTAGGACCTTTTTGTTTCACAGGATGTTTGTACATATACCAGAGGTGTGCATATTGTCAGGATTTTGAAGGATTTCACCTGTATATTACATGGTTTGTGTGTGGTAGACTTTGCGGGTGCATCATATGTGTCTTACAGACACAGCTCATGTACGAGTAACAAATCACAATTTTCTCTTCAACCTCCTGTGTCCATGTGCTTAAGCATTGCAAAGCTTTGTTGAACTCAAGGGATGAACTACTCCACCACCCATGTTATATCTGTAGATTATGAGCTTAAAACATTAAACAACATGGACTTTTGATGGCAAAGAAATAATTACAAAAATTTAAAAAAAAAAAAAAACCCAGTTAAATGGACTCCACTGCACACCATTGCATCCAAGAGAAATATAATTCTTTAACCTGCCCGAATTTCTTCTTGGTGGTATTTACCAGCTGATTTCATTTTTCTTTTTAAATTTAGATCACCTGACTCAAAGTCTGGGAGAGCTATCGTCATCGCATTTTCATCCCGAGTTGTTCATCCTTTGGTCAGTCTATTATAAGGGGCAAATATATTCATAAATTTAAAGTCCTTTCATGAACCCGTGGATGCAAAGATTTCATATTCACTATTCAGCTTTCTTTTGAAGTGCAGATTAAAGATTATTCAAAGGAAGTATGAGGGCCAACATTTGAAATTGTTTGGGATGGACAAGTTGTTTGGTCCTTCTTAGATTTTCAGTTTTCAGAACACCTGTGTCCACTTGACTGAAGTTTGGAACCCAATAGAAGTTGGTGACTTGTACTTGATTTCTGATAAAAATCCTGGAGTGGGTGGTGGTCCATAAGATCTCAAAATAGAACAAACCTCTTTTTTTTCAAAACTACACACCACAAGTAATTGATATTTTTGGTATGGAGCATCTTAAGGTTTTGAGAGTAGTGTAAATGAAGTGGAGAGGGGGAGGGGGAGCTTATTTATTTTTTGAGGTAATTGCAAAACACAGTTAACCCTTCAGGGACTAATTCTGACTGATAACTTTTTTTATGCAAAGAAACAAGTGCCCCGACATGCATTTTTGGGGTAAACTCAAACTTGTTTTGTAACCTTGTCAGTTGTTTCTAGGCAAGTCTTGGCTGCCTACAGAGGCAAGACTTGACTCGAAACAACTACAAATCCACAGGAGGTAGACTTTCAAAGTATAGGGAAAATGTATAAAAATCTAAAGGCTATTAAGGGTTAAACATTTTCTCCTAAACCACTTCTCCAATTGCTTTAATGTTTGTTGTCCCTATATTCCGATGAATTCGGTCTTTTGATTGGTGAGAATGCCTTGGACAAATAGCCATGGCAAAGGATGCACCCAACATCCAAGGTATATGAGAGCGCGCAACATCCAAGGTATAAGCGCACACGAAACATTGTGGGTATATGGTTTAAATGAAAGCTTTCCGCTTTTGCTCGCCTCGAAATAAAAATCGAACCAAAAACCCCGAAAATAGTCACAAACATCATCTGATTTCTGACCATTCAATCATAAAAATAAAATGAGAGCAAATAATTAGTCCCTTGAGCCAGTTGGCACATAGAACACATTGGGACGATATGTCAACAAAATACTGTTTACTCGTTTTCTTAATGACCCAAGGGATGTAACTCTGTCTGCTGTCTTCTGTGATTATAAAAACAAAATAATTATCACGAATTTGGTCCAAGTGATTCTGGAGCTGAGAAATGTGTCTGCAAATTCATTTCCACTATGTTTTTGTAATTATGTTTCAAACGGGACAAAAACGTTATCTCCGCCAACATGTATGGTATATGGAGATTTAATACCTGGATGTCTCATTTAAACACCTCGTCGGCTGCTCGGTGTTTAAAAACTGACATCCAGGTATTAAATATCCATATACCATACGTGTTGGTGTAGATAACTTATAGTGTATAATATCTTTGTAAGGATGATCTACAAGTTTATTCAAATCAAGCCCCAGACGACAAATATAGGAGTGTCACTTTTAAATCGTCTAAACCTTTGTTCCAAATGTTTCCATGTTTGATATATAATATCTTTGAAAGAATGAGAACACACATGTTCAGATAAACCCCTGTGGTCTTCCTTAGGGCTGTCGCAATTATTTGTTTAGTCGACAAACCGTCAACTGTTGAGGAAGTTTACCATTTTTATTTTTGGTCAATAGTTGTTCATTTTTAAAGTGGTGCAAGTCAGGTTTAAATTGTACTGCAGTGTGCAACATTTCACAAATGACTCTAACCAGCTGACTGTTCACGTGGTTTTGGCATGGCTAACCAAACGTTCCACTGCGTAAAAATTCTTCGAGAAACTGCTTCTTTATCATTAACAAGTATTCATATATTGTGTGGAATTGAAATATATATATAGCCTCTCAAGGCAAAAATCTATCAGACACAAGAAAGGCTGATTAAGTTACTTAGACCTTAACATTTAAGGTGTAATATTTGGCTAACCAGTCATCCGTTTGCATAGATTTAATAGAGAGGTGAGGGATGTTGTACAAACATGAGTGTGCGAATATGAACATGTGTTTTACAATATAGTCCCTCGCCTCGAATGAATTATTTCATGTAACCAGTCCAGTCAAGTGATTACTCTGTTTATTACTTTTCATTATTAATGATAATTATATTATTTAACCCTTTACCTAACGAAACAGCAAAAACTGGCCAGCGTTATTTTAAAAAATTGCCAATTAATTTTCATTATTTTTTCATTTCTTGTCTCTAAAACATAGGTTATGACATCTCATTGGAACGAGCTCGTTGAGCTCATTCCATTGAGGGGTCATAACCTATGTTTTTGAGACAAAAAATGAAAATAATAGTTATTCAAGAATTTTTTAAGTGTCGTCTGATTTTCATGTTGACACATTACACCCACGGCAAAGTGTCTTCATTTGCGCACACAGATACATGACACAATTGTTGATTGCATAATTCACTTGTGAAGTTATCATTTATAATCAAACCCGGAAATCCCAGTAAATCACACTTTGGAAAGTAATAAAATTTGTGTAACCTCCATGTGAACAGAATGAGCTTTCTCTTCAAATTTTGCATACTGCACTGTTTATTGAGGTGAATGAACAGTTTGATTGTTAACTTTTGAAATGTATAACTAAAGTTACTTGTAATATCCGATACACTGAGCCTTTGATCAATCTCTGTTCTCTGTAATATTAACTGGCTCTGTGTTAATCAGTACTAAAGACTATCATTCACACTGTGTACTTTTGAATAATTTGCTGTTTGGGAAGTCATTGCAGACATGCAGAGTAAACAGAAATCTTCGGTCTTGTACATTCAAATGACCCCATTAGAACAGTCTGAACCGCAGAAGTGGGAAAATTGTCACCAGACTCACAGCAGTCAGTTCACTTGTAGTACTAAGTTGTAACTTGTGTAGGAATGGAGGGAGTTGTTTCATGTTCAAAATTTCTGGAAATTAGTTATAGAAATGAAACATTTGCACAAATGTTCTTCTGTTTAAATTCTTCAGATCAATCAGAGATATTTTGGCATTTCTATTTTATCTCATTCTCAACACAGTTTTAAATTTGTTTTTTTAGTATATTAGAGATTGTTGAATTTGCGAGAAATGATTATTAACTAACCATTGATTAATTAATGCAGTGAGCTTTTCCCAGTGAAGTGATAATAACCTATGTTTTTGAGATAAAAATTGAAACAATGCAATTTGAATGGAAATTTCTTTTAATTGTGCTTAGTTGTTGGTTGTTGGTTCGGTAAATGGATAAGGCCCATTCCAGTGTGGGATCCAAGGGTAAGGTAATTGGAATTAAATAACAAGCAATTATTTTTAATGCAGCTAAATGTATTTTTTTTTAAATTCAGGGACCTCTGGAAATGGCTGTTGTCTTTCTAACAGATGTTGTACAAGGAAAACAACTGGCAACCAAACACCATAATAAACTTCGTCTTTGTTTTAAAGATTTCATGAAAAAGTAAGTGAATTGCATCACAAACAATTCTTTTAGTCTTTCTATATTTCATATGATGTATTCATAATGAATTTTTTTTTATGAAAATGCATTTGTGTGAATTTAATGCTGTTCTGTAATATACAGCTGCAGATTCTGCAGACAGCTCTTTCATTTATTAAAAGTAAGAAAAGGAAAGCTTAGCTTTTTATGGCAAGATAATAGGAAGCAACCAGGCCTGAAAATAAGCAGTCTGACATTTTCAGAATAAGGTCCCCAGAGGGTGAATTTGATGATGCTACCCCATACAGTGGTCCAATTTATCTTCTGGGTACCTCTTTCTGTTCAGTTTTGAGACCCTGATTCATATTGAGGTTCACAGAGGGTAAATTTAGTGATGCTACCCTGCTATGCAGGGTAGCATCACTAAATTCACCCTCTTGGGACCTCCTTTTGCAGATGACAGTCTGCTTATTTTCTGGCTTGGAAGCAAAAAGTTTATAGATAATTCGTAATTAACCCTTTACCTAATGAATTGGCCGCATCGGCCTGCGTAATATGCAAATTCAACAGTTGAAAAAATATTATATTTTTATACTGTACCAATGACCCAGACTTAGCTGGTGCTAACTCTAAAAAATCCAGGGCCAAACACAAATTTTGCCCCCCAATCCCCAAAATTTGCATCTAAAACCAAAAGAAATCCTGTCCTAAAGGACCTCCATACTTTGCCCTTACTGCGCATGCGCAGTGTCAAGGACGTTCCGAAATTGGCGCCAATTATCATTCTCTGTTTGGCCCTTCATCAGTCAACATCTCACTGATCTTTGTGCTTGTAAATCTCAGTTTAAAGGATGCCAGACACGTAATTATTGGAGAAATGGTGATTCTAAGAAGGATATAGAAGGAGGAGAGGAAAAAGGAGTGACAAAAAATAATCAGGGCTGTACTTTTTTTTATGAAATTATGTTAAGTTGCCTATTTTCGAGGCATGGGCCTCTTGTTGTCATTCTTGCTATAAAGTTGCACTGCTTATGCAGTGTTTCCTCTCTCCTGGTCTTCTAAGTCCCCCCTTGCTATTCTCCCATGCTTTTGGCATATTTTTGAGAAAGATCATTTCTAAATTCTCTTGGGAGAGTTAGCTTGGTTACAGAATGTATTCTGTTATTTTCCCCATAGTTACGTTTTCACCCATGGGTGTATAAACGTTGTGTTCTGCATCTACCATCTGATGTTCTGCAGATTCTCCCCTGGGAGTCTCTATCTTGCATCAGATAGAGTGTAATTTTGATGACTGATTTCGGGCCAGTTTTGTCAGTGCCTGGAGTCATGTTTTCTGGTGTTTTTACACTGTTTGTTTACATTGGCAACAGTCTCTTTTGAGGGGGGCTGTTTGCCTTTGGAGTAGTTTATCTCACTATAAGATACATTATTATTATCCGTAAGTGTTGCATTAATTATTTAATATAATTTTAAAATTTTTGACCACACTTAGCCTTGGGATCCATTGGGGCTCAACGTTACTTTTCAGAAACTTGGGCTTCGCTGAAAAAATATTTTTCAAAAATTATTTTGATTCTCAATTATTTTTTCATTATTAATGGATCATGTTATTATGTATCTTTGTGTTTAGGGGTTTGTGCGAGTACTAGGACTTGTTGTTGACTTTTCACAATGAAAGGATATTGTTCAAATTGTAATAGGAAGAAGTCTTCCTCTGACTTTCATGATCATTGTATTAATTGTAGTCAGTGTACTCGCACTAATCCCTGTTCTATATGTCAATATTGGGATGACAAACATTGGAAACGTGTGTCACGATATGTTGTTAGTGGAGAAAGGGCTATGCCGGCTCTTTCTCCGCAGGGTCACTCTACTCTATCAGTTTCTATTTCAGAGGAACAAGAACAGGGTGATGTTTCCATGTTATCTTCCGCAAGTGCGCTTCCGTCGTCACAAATGAATACAGAGCTAGCGGCAAAAGTGCTCATGGAGATAAGACAAATATCGTCCGCTAGCTCGCCCGGTGTAGCGTCCATTCACCGATTGGTTCGGCAGCCGGGTTCGTCCGATGCGGTCCAGGAGGAAATGTTGGGTGATGCAAGCACTATAAACATTCAACGTGCACACCCAGTGACGGCGGATAGTAGGAGAGATCGGAGGAAGCCTTCGAGTCCGGTTTCTAGCTCGTCCAGGTCCAGCCGGGCCGTGAGCGAGAGAGGCCCCTCTCTCGTACAACAACATCTGGGACCAGATGTTGTGGTACATAATGTGTCACAAGCAGAGCACATGTCCGTCGCTCGGGACGCTCCGTTGTATAGGCAGTCCGCGGAGACTGCTCAGGCTTCTTCCTCTCACCAGCGCACACGACCGCACATTGGCTACGTGACCGCCGATATTTTACCAGCTTCGCCGATCAGGGATTCTTCGGCGACCAGGTCACGCCATCCGGTAGCCAGGGACACGAGGCCGGTGGACTCCGGAGTTCGCATAGAAAGAGTATGCGGGAGTCACCAGATGCGGAGCTGCCCTCGGCGAAGCAGCGAAAGACTGCGTCTCCGCAGGCCTCGATGTCGGACATGCTTGTTCAAATAGCACAACTTATCGCAGCATCCCAGCAACCGACAGAAACGGTGTCGGATCGGGAATTATCCGACGGCGCTGGGTCGGTACGCTCCGTCGAAGCATCGGGTGCGGATGACCGGGAGCATCATGAGGTCCGACCGGATGGTGAAAGGGATACGGATGACTTGGAGCTATCCCTTTCAGAACAACATAAAGCTGCCGTGGACTTCATCCGGCACTTTCTTCCTCAAGTTGTTCCGTCGGGCCAGACTGCTGCGGTTCCGGACAAGAGAATTATAGCGTCATTGGACTCTGATTTCTTTGAGCGGTTCAGGGACATCGCTCCTGAGTTTCCGTCTCAGTCCAATAATGTTGCAAGAACATTTGAATTATTGAACGACGCTATATTCAAACTTGCTTCCAGAACAGGAAAAGCGGGTTTCTTGTCCGCCAATACTCTCAACCTGCCTTTCATTAATGCAAGGAATCTATTCGATACGGCAGGACAGGGTATCCCGAGAGTTCCTCTGCGTATGGACGACGAGGCGGAAGACTTAGAATTATCATTACCGTCGTCTGCGTCTATTCCAACCGCGGTGTTGGAGACGACTATTTTGTCTAACAGAGCCAGTTTAGATGCTTTATCTTACGCAGACCACCTTACTAAGGCGTTATCACTGCGTCTTCAAGGGAAAGAATTCCAGGATATACAATCCTCTTTAAGACTTCTTTCAAGGGCAGTAGCTTATTCCACGTGTAACTCCGCCCTTTCAGTGGCAAACCTGGAGTTGGTTAGACGTGACGCAGCCCTAGATACATCCACACTCGTGGATAGTAAGGTGAAGAACTCTCTCAGAGTCGCTTCGGTCTCCGGAGAACTTCTCTTCGACGGCAAGCTTTCTGCAATTTATGATAAAATTACTAAGAAAGCTTCGGATTCTCTGCTGTTCAAATCTGCTTCTAAGAAGTCGGACATGGCAGATAAGAGTAAGACAGGCACTTCTGGGTCTAATGCGCCCAAGAGAGGTTCCTATAGAGGTTCCGGGGCGTCCTCTTGGTCTTATTCAAGAGACCGTCAAGGCAGCGACTCGCGTGCGGGACGTCCTTTGGGCCGGGACAACCGGTCGGACGTCCCGAGGTCGACGGGACGAGGTGCAGGTCGTGGAGGACGTGGTTTCTCCTACCGCAGGCCTCGCAGGTCCAGGAGGTGATGGCTTCAACCTCTATCGCGTGCCGGTTGGCGGAAGGTTGTCGAGTTTTTCACAAGAGTGGGCATCGATTACGGACGACCCTTGGGTGAGAGGGGTGATTTCGGAAGGTCTAAAGATATCCTTCAAACGAAAGCCTCCATTAACTCGAAGTCCAAAATGGACTCAACTTCCGTAAAATCCGCAGAAAAGAGACGCTCTGTTATCAGAGGTGCAGTCTCTTTTAATGAAGAACGCGGTAGAGGTCGTAGAAAACCAGGAGACACCGGGATTCTACAGCCATCTGTTTCTGGTTCCGAAACCAGACGGCTCGTTCCGTCCAGTCATAGATTTGAGCTGGATAAACAAGCTGATCGTCGCTCCGAAGTTTTATATGGAGACGATTCGATCGGTCAGAGCGAGTATTCGGGTGAACGATTATGCAACAAGCATAGATCTCAAAGATGCGTACTTTCACGTCATGGTACATCCGACATTCAGAAAGTATCTACACTAGGGGTGGTGTATGAATTCCGGGCGATGTGCTTCGGATTGAATCTAGCACCCTGGGCTTTCTCTTGGGTAATGAACTCGGTAATGATGTATTTCCGAGCTCATTCGTCTGCGGTAACGTCGGCCTACCTGGACGACATTCTTCAGAGGTACGGCAACGAGTTAACGCTTCAGAACGATGTGCAGAATCTGCTTCTATTGCTCCGACGTCTCGGTTTTATAATAAACGAGGAGAAGTCGGATCTGGTGCCGTCCAAGTTATTCACACATCTGGGAATGAGCTTCGAGACGCACAACAATCTCGTTCGTCTGCCATTAACCAGAGCGAAATTAGTCAGTTGTTACGCTCGCTATTGTCTGCACGCAGACGAAGTCACAGCGAGGGAGTTCATGAGACTGATAGGTCTGTGCGGAGCGGCTGCGGATCTCATTCCGATGGGGCGGTTACGCATGCGTCCTCTCCAAATTTTCTTGACTCAGAATTGGAATGTGAAAATTCATTCGCTCGACATAGACGTTCTCTTGTCAGATCAAGTGAAACGAGAGATTCAGACTTGGGCAAACATTCAGTGGTTAACTCAGGGAGTTCCGCTGCAGTTGCCGGATCCGAGTTTTACCATTATGACGGATGCCAGTCAAACATCATTGATCCCAACAGATTCGAGATGCCAGGGTCTTTGGGATCCGCAATTCCTGGGCAAGCACATAAACATCAAGGAAATGATGTCAATTTGGCTTGCGTTACGTCATTGGATGGACATTATTCACAATGCTCCTGTCCAAATCCTATCCGACAATTCGACAGTAGTGGCGTATATACGGAATCAGGGAGGCACTCATTCAAATCCTTCTGTTTGCCCTAGAACATCAAGTTCTTCTTTCGGTCCGTCATATACCTTTCACGAAAGGGTCGCTTGTTGCCGTCGGAGTGGACTCTCAACAAACAAGTATTCAATCAGATTTGCTACCAGTGGGAACGGCCAATGATAGACTTATTTGCGACACATCTCAACAATCAGTTGCAGATGTATGTGTCTCCGTGTCCGGATCCAAGAGCATTTGCAGTAGACGCTCTGTCGATCCCTTGGGACGGAATGATAGGATATGCGTATCCTCCAGCGCCGTTAATTCAGCAAGTATTGCTAAAGATAAAACAATCTCAATGCAAGATTCTGTTGGTAGCATCTCTGTCTCCACAGAGACCGTGGATAAATCTACTCAGGTGTCTGTTGTGGGACCTACCGCGAAAGCTTCCTCCACGGGAGGATCTTCTTTCGCAGGGGAGATCGCGTCAACTCCATCACAACCCGCAAGGTCTCAACCTTCACGTTTTTCCGTTGTGCGGTCCTTCTTGCATGGCAAGCACTTTACAGGACGAGCAGTGTCGGGAACACTATCACCTTCACTACTAATGTGGGATTTTTAGCTAAGAATCAGGTTCCTAATAAATATCCGGAACCTATTGTTATTAAGGCTCTTCCGTCTTCAGACGGGCGTAGGCCTTTACTCTGTCCTGTTAGAGCGTTACGTATCTATAAACAGAGATCTCAGTTTATCAGAAAGGGATGGAAACGTTTCTTTCTGTCTCTGATGCCTAATAGAAAGGACATTTCGGTCCATTCTATTGCTAGATGGATTCAATTAACTATCCGTACTGCTTATGAAAATTTATCTTCTTCTCAGCAGTCGGTGCTTAAGATTTCGGCTCATGAAGTAAGAGCTCTTTCTACTTCTTGGGCTTACGCTAATAGTATTGCTATTACAGATTTAATGAAGGCTGCTTATTGGTCTCAGCCATCCACATTTACGAATTTTTATCTCAGAAATATTGAGTCCATTTCTGGAGACCTGCATTGTTTAGGTCCGTTATCTGTTGCTCAGAATGTTGTCCACTAAACAGTTGCAACTATAGTTATGCAGGCTTTCTGTTCCGGCAGTGACTCCGTCCGGCTGCCCTCTTCGCTCTGGGCTATTTGACCCAGGGCAAGGGGAAGGGGGGAGGGTGTTCCCTTAGGTCACCTGCTTTATAGTGAAAAGCAAGGGAATGCCTCCTCCGAAGTCAGTATTTCTGAGTCGTTTCCGGGATGGTTTTAAAGTGTAATATTAATGTTAAAAATTCATTCATGTCATATTTTTAAAGTGTAGCTCGGTGTGAAGCATTTGTATATGTCAAGTGTCAAACGGGCGTTAATATACAATCCTCGGACACTTTTAAAGAATATAAAGAGTCTCAATTCTCTGGACTAACTTTATTTATTGGCTTACTTTAAAAATAATTAGTATAAAGGGTTATACTGGATGTTAATAGAGAACATGAATGTTATTGTGCTCAATTATGAAGGGTATTGTATCTTTCTAATTTAACATAAAATAAGAAAGATACATGTAAAGCCTAATACTCCTTTTCTCCTTGAGGGGTTGCCTCTATATTATATAGTTGAGCTTATTGGATTTTCCTCTATGTCCTAGGCCCTCCAGCCTTTTTACTATTCAGCTAAGTCTGGGTCATTGGTACAGTATAAAAATGTTAAAAAATTTATAGTAATTTATATATTTTTTATACTTACCAATGACCAAGACGGGGATGGCCCTCCCAGGAGTTGGGAACTCTTACCTCCCCGCTGAGTACATAGCGCTGACCAGGCACTGCCAGTAAGAATGATAATTGGCGCCAATTTCGGAACATCCTTGACACTGCGCATGCGCAGTAAGGGCAAAGTATGGAGGTCCTTTAGGACATGATTTCTTTTGGTTTTAGATGCAAATTTTGGGGATTGGGGGGCAAAATTTGTGTTTGGCCCTGGATATTTTTATACTGTACCAATGACCCAGACTTAGCTGGTGCTAACTCTAACAAAACCAGGGCCAAACACAAATTTTGCCCCCCAATCCCCAAAATTTGCATCCAAAACAAAAAGAAATCATGTCCTAAAGGACCTCCATACTACGCCTCTACTGCGCATGCGCAGTGACGCAGACGTCCCGAAATTGGCGCCAATTATCATTCTCTGTTTGGCCCTTCATCAGTCAACATCTCACTGATCTTTGTGCTTGTAAATCTCAGTTTAAAGGATGCCAGACACGTAATTTTTGGAGAAAATGTGATTCTAAGGAGGATAGAAGGAGGAGAAGAAAAAGAAGTGACAAAAAATAATCAGGGCAGTATTTAAAATTTTTTGATGAAATTATGTTAAGTTGCCTATTTTCGAGGCATGGGCCTCTTGTTGTCATTCTTGCTAATTGTTGCTCTGCTTATTCAGTGTTTCCTCTCCCCTAGCCTTCTAAAGTCCCCCCTTGCAATTCTCCCATGCTTTTGGCATATTTTTGAGAAATTTCATTTCTAAAATTTCCTGGGAGAGTTGCTTGGTTACAGAATGTTTTCTGTTATTTTCCCCATAGTTACGTTTTCACCCATGGGTGTATAACGTTTGTGTTCTGCATCTTCCATCTGATGTTCTACAGATTCTCCCCTGGGAGTCTCTGTTTTGCATCAGATAGAGTGTAATTGATGACTGATTCCGGGCCAGTTTTTTCAGTGCCTGGAGTCATGTTTTCTGGTGTTTTTACACTGTTTGTTTTCATTGGCAACAGCCTTTTTTGAGGGGGGCTGTTTGCCTTTGCTGTAGTTTATCTCACTATAAGATACATTTATATTATCCGAAAGTGTCTCATTAATTATTTAATATAAATTTAAAATTTTTGACCACACTTTGCCATCGGATCCATCGGGGCTCAACGTTACTTTTCAGCAACTTGGGCTTCGCTGAAAAAATATTTTTTCAAAATTATTTTGTTTTGCAATTGTTTTTTCATTTATTAATGGATCATGTTATTATGTATCTTTGTGTCAGGGGTTTTTGCGAGTAACTAGGACTTATTGTTGTTCTTTCACAATGAAGGGACGTTGTTCAAATTGTAATAGGAAGAAATCTTCCTCTGACTTTCATGATCATTGTATTAATTGTAGTCAGTGTTCTCGCATTAATCCCTGTGCTATATGTGAACATTGGGATGAGAAACATTGGAAACGTGTGTCACGATATATTGTTTCTGGAGAAAGAGCGATTCCAGCTCTTTCTCCGCAAGGTCACTCTACTCTCTCAGTTTCTATTTCAGAGGAACCAGAACAGGGTGATGTTTCCATGTTATCTTCTTCAAGTGTGCGTCCGTCGTCACAAATGAATTCAGAGCTAGCGGCAAAAGTGCTCATGGAGATTAGACAAATGTTGTCCGCTAGCTCGCCCGGTGTAGCGTCCATTCACCGAATGGTTCGGCAGCCGGGTTCGTCCGATGCGGTCCAAGAGGAAATTTTGGGTGATGCGAGCACTATAAACATATTAGATGCACACCCAGTGACGGCGGATAGTAAGCGAGAACGGAGGAAGCCTTTGAGTCCGGTTCCTAGCTCGTCCAGGTCCAGCCGGGCCGCGAGCGAGAGAGGCCCCTCTCTCGTACAACAACATCTGGGACCAGATGTTGTGGTACAAAATGTGTCTTTAGCGGAGCATACGTCCGTCGCTCGGGACGCTCCGTTGTATAAGCAGTCCGCAGAGACTGTTAAGGCTTCCTATTCTCGTCAGCGCACACGACCGCACCTTGGCTGCATGACCGCCGATATATTACCAGCTTCGTCGATGAAGGATTCTTCGGCGACCAGGTCACACCATCCGGCAGCCAGGGATTCGAGACCGATGGACTCTGGACGTTCGCATAGGAAAAGTATGCGGGAGCCATCTGATGCGGAGCTGCCCTCGGCGAAGCAGCGAAAGACTGCGCCTCCGCAGGTCTCGACGCCGGACATTCTTGTGCAGATAGCACAGCTTATCGCAGCATCCCAGCAGCCGACAGAAACGGTGTCGGATCGAGAATTATCCGATGGCGCTGGGTCGGTACGCTCCGCCGAAGCATCGGGGGCGGACGACCGGGAACATCATGAGGTCCGACCGGATGGTGAAAGGGATACGGATGACTTGGAGCTATCCCTTTCGGAACAACATAAAGCTGCCGTGGACTTCATCCGGCACTTTCTCCCTCAAGTTGTTCCGTCGGGCCAGACTGCTGCTCTTCCGGACAAGAGATTTATAGCGTCATTGGACTCTGAATTTTTTGAGCGGTTCAGGGACATCGCTCCCGAGTTTCCGTCGCAGTCCAATAATGTTGCAAGAACATTTGAATTATTGAACGACGCTATATTTAAACTTGCTTCCAGGACGGGGAAAGCAGGTTTCTTGTCCGCTAATACTCTCAACCTGCCTTTCATTAATGCAAGGAATAAATTCGATACGGCAGGACAGGGTATACCGAGAGTTCCTCTGTGTATGGACGACGAGGCGGAAGACTTAGAGCTATCATTACCGTCGTCAGCTTCTATTCCAACCGCGGTGTTGGAAACAGCTATTGCGTCTAACAGAGCCAATTTAGATGCCTTATCTTATGCAGATCACCTTACTAAGGCGTTATCACTGCGCCTTCAGGGGAAAGAGTTTCAGGATATACAATCCTCTTTAAGACTTCTTTCAAGGGCAGTAGCTTATTCCACGTGTAACTCTGCCCTTTCAGTGGCAAATCTGGAGTTGGTTAGATGTGACGCAGCCCTAGGTACATCCACACTAGTGGATTCTAAGGTGAAGAACTCTCTTAGAGTCGCTTCGGTCTCAGGAGAACTTCTCTTTGACGGCAAGCTTTCCGCTATTTATGATAAAATTAAAAAGAAAGCTAATGATTCTCTGTTGTTCAGATCTGCTCCTAAGAAGTCGGATACAGCAGACACGAATAAGACAGGCACTTCTGGGTCTAATGCGCCCAAGAGAGGTTCCTATAGAGGTTCCGGTGCGTCCTCTTGGTCTTATTCGAGAGACCGTCAGGATAGCGACTCTCGTTCGGGACGTCCTTCAGGCCGGGACAATCGGTCGGACGCCCCGAGGTCGACGAGACGAGGTGCGGGTCGTGGAAGACGTGGTTTCTCCTACCGCAGGCCTTGCAGGTCCAGGAGGTGATGGCTTAAACCTCTATCGCGTTCCGGTTGGCGGAAGGTTGTCGAGCTTTTCACAAGAGTGGGCGTCGATTACGGACGACCCTTGGGTGAGAGGAGTGACTTCGGAAGGTCTAAAGATATCCTTCAAACGAAAGCCTCCATTAACTCGAAGTCCAAAGTGGACTCATCTTCCGTCAAATCCACAGAAACGAGACGCTCTGTTATCAGAGGTGCAGTCTCTTTTAATGAAGAACGCGGTAGAGGTCGTAGAAAACCAGGAATCTCCGGGATTCTACAGCCATCTGTTTCTGGTTCCGAAACCAGACGGCTCGTTCCGTCCAGTCATAGATTTGAGCTGGATAAACAAGCTGATCGTCGCTCTGAAGTTTTATATGGAGACGATTCGATCGGTCAGAGCGAGTATTCGGGTGAACGATTATGCAACGAGCATAGATCTCAAAGATGCGTACTTTCACGTCATGGTACATCCGACATTCCGAAAGTATCTACGCTTCGCAGTCCTAGGAGTGGTGTATCAATTCCGGGCGATGTGCTTCGGATTGAATCTAGCACCCTGGGCTTTCACTCGGGTAATGAACTCGGTAATGATCTACTTCCGAGCTCATTCGTCTGCGGTAACGTCGGCCTACCTGGACGACATTCTTCAGAGGTACGGCAACGAGTTAACGCTTCAGAACGATGTTCAGAATCTTCTTCTATTGCTCCGACGTCTCGGTTTTATAGTAAACGAGGAGAAGTCGGATCTGGTGCCGTCCAAGTCATTCACTCATCTGGGAATGAGCTTCGAGACGCACAACAATCTCGTTCGTCTGCCGTTAACCAGAGCGAAATTAGTCAGTTGTTACGCTCACTATTGTCTGCACGCAGACAAAGTCACGGCGAGAGAATTTATGAGACTGATAGGTCTGTGCGGAGCCGCCGCAGATCTCATTCCGATGGGGCGGTTACGCACACGTCCTCTTCAAATTTTCCTGACTCAGAATTGGAGTGTGAAAATTCATTCGCTCGATGTAGACGTTCTCTTGTCAGATCAAGTGAAACAAGAGATTCAGACTTGGGCAAACATTCAGTGGTTAACTCAAGGAGTTCCGCTGCAGTTGCCGGATCCGAGTTTTACCGTTATGACGGATGCCAGTCAAACAGGTTGGGGTGCATCATTAATCCCAACGGATTCGAGATGCCAGGGTCTTTGGGATCCGCAATTCCTGTGCAAGCACATAAACATCAAGGAAATGATGTCAATTTGGCTTGCGTTACGTCACTGGATGGACATTATTCACGATGCTCATGTCCAAATCCTATCCGACAATACGACAGTAGTGGCGTATATACGGAATCAGGGAGGCACTCATTCAGTTCCGTTGTTCAATCTAACGGAAAGAATCCTTCTGTTTGCGTTAGAACATCACGTTCTTCTTTCGGTCCGTCACATACCGGGTCGTCTGAATGTGCTAGCAGACTCCCTTTCACGAAAGGGTCGCTTGTTGCCGTCGGAGTGGACTCTCAACAAACAAGTATTCAATCAGATTTGCTACCAATGGGAACGGCCAATGATAGACTTATTTGCGACACATCTCAACAATCAGTTGCAGACGTGTGTGTCTCCGTGTCCGGATCCAAGAGCATTTGCAGTAGACGCTCTGTTGATCCCTTGGGACGGAATGATAGGATATGCGTATCCTCCTGCGCCGTTAATTCAACAAGTATTGCTAAAGATAAAACAATCTCAATGCAAGATTCTGTTGGTAGCATCTCTGTCGCCACAGAGACCGTGGATAAATCTACTCAGGTGTCTGTTGTGGGACCTACCGTGGAAGCTTCCTCCACGGGAGGATCTTCTTTCGCAGGGGAAATCACGCCAACTCCATCACAACCCGCAAGGTCTCAACCTTCACGTTTTTCCATTGTGCGGTCCTTCTTGCATGGCAAGCACTTTACAGGACGAGCAGTGGACGCGATTTCTAACTGTAGGAGGACCTCCTCTTCGCTAAATTATGCGGCTAAGTGGAAGGTTTTTCGTCGTTGGTGTAGGGATCATTCTGTAGATATATTCGATCCCTCTACACCAGACATTGCTAACTTTCTAGTATACTTGTTTGACGAAATCAAACTGCAGCCTGTTACTATAAAGGGTTATAGATCTATGTTATCTGATACCTATGCACATCATGATAGTTTACAAATTGGATCTAATGTCTCTTTTTCGAAGTTGGTTAGAAACTTTTCGATAAATAGACCCAGAACTCTTAGATTAATTCCTAAGTGGAATTTAGCTTGGGTTCTCCTTAAATTGAAGGAAAAGCCATTTGAACCTCTTGGGACAGTAGATTTCAAATTCTTATCTTATAAGACAGCTTTTCTCTTAGCTTTCTCTTCTGCTAGAAGAGTCAGTGAGCTTCATGCACTATCGGTGGATTATTCTCATTATCGTAGTGTTGGGAACACTATCACCTTCACTACTAATGTGGGTTTTTTAGCTAAGAATCAGGCTCCTAATAAATATCCGGAACCTATTGTTATTAAGGCTCTTCCGTCTTCAGATGGGCATAGGCCTTTACTCTGTCCTGTTAGAGCACTACGTATCTATAAACAGAGATCTCAGTTTATCAGAAAGGGACGGAAACGTTTCTTTCCGTCTTTGATGCCTAATAGAAAGGACATTTCAGTCCATTCTATTGCTAGATGGATTCAGTTAACTATCCGTACTGCTTATGAAGATTTATCTTCTTCTCAGCAGTCTGTGCTTAAGATTTCTGCTCATGAAGTAAGAGCTCTTTCTACTTCCTGGGCTTATGCTAATAGTGTTGCTATTACAGATTTAATGAAGGCTGCTTATTGGTCTCAGCCATCCACATTTACGAATTTTTATCTCAGAAATATTGAGTCCATTTCTGGAGACCTGCATTGTTTAGGTCCGTTATCTGTTGCTCAGAATGTCGTCCACTAAACAGTTGCAACTATAGTTATGCAGGCTTTCTGTTCCGGCAGTGACTCCGTCCGGCTGCCCTCTTCGCTCTGGGCTATTTGACCCAGGGCAAGGGGAAGGGGGGGGGGGGGCGGGTGTTCCCTTAGGTCACCTGCTTTATAGTGAAAAGCAAGGGAATGCCTCCTCCAAGTCAGTATTTCTGAGTCGCTTCCGGGATGGTTTTAAAGTGTAATATTAATGTTTAAATTCATTCATGTCTTATTTTTAAAGTGTAGCTCGGTGTGAAGCATTTGTATATGTCAAGTGTCAAACGGGCTTTAATATACAATACTCGGACACTTTTAAATGACTATAAAGAGTCTCAATTCTCTGGACTACTTTATTTATTGGCTTGCTTTAAAAATAATTAGTATAAGGGTTATACTGAATGTTAATAGAGAACATGAATGTTATTGTGCTCAATTATTAAGGGTAGTGTATCTTTCTAATTTAATATTAAATAAGAAAGATACATGTAAAGCCTAATACTCCTTTTCTCCTTAAGGGGTTACCTCTTTACTATATAGTTGAGCTTATTGGATTTTCCTCTATGTCCTAGGCCCTCCGGCCTATTTACTATTCAGCTAAGTCTGGGTCATTGGTACAGTATAAAAATGTTAAAAAATTTATAGTAATTTATATATTTTTTATACTTACCAATGACCCAGACGGGGATGGCCCTCCCTGGAGTTGGGAACTCTTGCCTCCCCGCTGAGTACATAGCGCTGACCAGGCACTGCCAGTAAGAATGATAATTGGCGCCAATTTCGGGACGTCTGCGTCACTGCGCATGCGCAGTAGAGGCGTAGTATGGAGGTCCTTTAGGACATGATTTCTTTTTGTTTTGGATGCAAATTTTGGGGATTGGGGGGCAAAATTTGTGTTTGGCCCTGGTTTTGTTAGAGTTAGCACCAGCTAAGTCTGGGTCATTGGTAAGTATAAAAAATATATAAATTACTATAAATTTTTTAACTTTTTAGAGTTAGCACCAGCTAAGTCTGGGTCATTGGTAAGTATAAAAAATATATAAATTACTATAAATTTTTTAACTTTTCAGAAAATTACAATAAAACTATATCATGTGACCCCTCATTGGAACGAGCTTGACATTTTAACCCTTTACTTAACGAATCAATCGCATCCGTCTGAGTAACATGCAAATTTAGCAGTTGAAAAAATATTGTTTTTCAGAAAATTACAACAAAACTAAATCATGTGACCCTCATTGGAATGAGCTCATTCCAATGAGGGGTCACATGATATGGTTTTGTTGAACTATTTTGAAAAATTTGAAAAAAAATAGATTTAAAATAATAAATTTTGATATCTTCTACATTGGGTAAAGGGTTAAGCTCTGCTAAAACTGATAGGATAATGTGGTACTTTTTTGGAACTTTTTTTTGAGAAATACAGAATTCTACAAAACTTGTTGCTCATATAGACATAGGATTTCGCCAGCCCTTCCACGCCTGAAATTTTTACAGTCCTGATTTGTGACGAACCATTTTCAACAAATCACTGTAGCTCTCAATCAGTTCTGGAGGACACCCCCTCCCTTTCAACAGCAAGATCTTATTCACCCGCTTCAAAGTTAAAACTCCTCTTCATTTTCAGAATTACTAGTATCTCTGTTCACTATCTCTTCCAACATCAGTACTCTCTTCACTGGCGTCACCAGTCTCCTCTTCTTAAGACTGGTGACAGCAGTGAAGAGGGTGTTGATGTTGGGGAAGGTAGTAGTAGTAATGCAAGTTATTCTGAAAAAAAAGACGAGATTTAAGCGGGTTTGGCTTTTCATACTTATCTTAGGAAAAGAACTTTTCCATTTGGAGATGGGAGATTGCCAATGAAATATGCTCATTTTCATTAAAATAAATGTGTCATGTTATCCTTGTAAATTTGCTTGATACTACCCGGGAAATTTCCCTGTTCTGAGCATAATTTCATTCTCGTTCCTGGTTCCTAGAAAACTAGGGAATATATTAAACCCTAGTGAACACTGGTAAAGGGTTAAATTCTGCCAATACTGGTAGAATAGTGTTGTACTTTTTTTTTAGAATCTGGTTGGATGAGAAACAAAGAGCTCTACAAAACTTGTTGCTCATACAGACATATGAGTCTTGATTAGAAACCAAACTTAAAAGTTTGACTATTTATAATAAACTCTGGAATTCTGTTAATTTTATACCAGTGTTGTAACTGAGAAATATGCGGTTATGAGAAATACAGTGGAACCCTGTTAATTGAATAGCCACATTCCCAATGAAAATTATTCAATTAACAGGGGTATTCAATTAACAGGGATTGTATCACTTTCCTGTATTCTAGAGATAAATTTAGCATTTATTTTATTATATCTTGTTTGACATAGCTCCATGAGCTCTGTCAAACAAGATATAATAGATTAAATGCCTATACTGGCTTATTGAGGCCAAATAGGTCTATAAACAAAGGAAAACTGGGGAGAGTCGGGGTAATTTCTCGATAGGTTACATGATTTTTTTATTCAATTAACAGGAGATTACTCTATAACTTATATTCAATTAACAGGTCCAATTTGTACTGGAGGTATGGTAAATGGTTTTATGTTGGGAAATTATATTCAATTAACAGGGATATACAATTAAGAGATATCCAATTAAGTGGGCTCCGCTGTATTCATGTAAGCAGAATTGTTAGGAAAACTTAATTTATCAAAAATTAGTTAATTCAGTATACTTTGGTAAAATAAAATGGAGTGTTCAACTCATTACGTCTTTGTTTCACAGAGCACTATGATTGAATTCGTAGTACTGGGGCCTGTAAAGCAAAATTATTTTGTGATTATCTCATATATTTTGAATGCATCGAAACATTTAACCCTTTACCTAACGTGAAAAGCAAACGACGCTTGTAAAAAAAATTCTTGAATACCTAATTTTAAAAAATTTTTGTCTTGAAAACATAGGTTACAACCACTCATTGGAACGAGCTCAACGAGCTTGTTCCAATGAGGTGTCATAACCTATGTTTGAGACATAAAATGAAAAAATAATGAAAATTAATTGGCGATTTGTTTCATTTTTTTGTCTCAAAAACATAGGTTACGACCCTTCATTGGAACAAGCTCGTTCCAATGAGGTGTCATAAGCTATGTTTTTGTGACATAAAATGAAAAAATAATGAAAATTAAATGGCAATTTATGAGAATAGTGCTGACCGGTTTGGGCCGTTATGTTGGGTAAAGGGTTAAAGGAAAAAAAAAGATTTTAATATATAATTTGTTTGCAATTTGTAGGTCAAATTTGTTCTCAAGGTGTGTTGAGTCAGACTCACTGTTTTAAAATAGCTCCGTCCCTTTTTATACCCTCACTTTAAAAAAAAAAAATTGTGGGGTATACTGGATTGCATCTGTCCGTCCGTGTGTTTGTGCATATGTTGATCCATCCTATGTCTGTTTAGGTCATAACTTGAAGATTAGTGCTTGGATGTTGATGACATTTTATACAGGAATTCAGTGTCATGAGTTCTTTCAGAACATAAGCCTTTTTGCTGTCTACATATTTTTTATTTCGTGAGTTATGGTCCTGAGAGTGTATGAAATAGCCATAGTCTGTTTGCCTTGTATCTCCAGTTTGAGTTGTCAGATCTCAAGGACATTTGACATTGAAGATTGAAGTCTCTAATGATGTTTCTTACATTTCACTTTTTACAATTCTCCCCTTTTTCGATTTTTGAATTTGCCCATCAGATGTCTGTTCAGGTCAAAACTTGAACGTTAGTGCTTGGATATAGATGAAATTTCATACAGGTGTTCAATATAATGAGCTCTTTCAGAAACTTTTGCCGTTTTTGTTGCCCATATATTTTCTTTCATGAGTTACCAATATTTTTATACTGTACCAATGACCCAGACTTAGCTGGTGCTAACTCTAACAAAACCAGGGCCAAACACAAATTTTGCCCCCCAATCCCCAAAATTTGCATCCAAAACAAAAAGAAATCATGTCCTAAAGGACCTCCATATTACGCCTCTACTGCACATGCGCAGTGACGCAGACGTCCCGAAATTGGCGCCAATTCTCTGTTCGGCCCTTCATCAGTCAACATCTCACTGATCTTTGTGCTTGTAAATCTCAGTTTAAAGGATGCCAGACACGTAATTTTTGGAAAAAATGTGATTCTAAGGAGGATAGAAGGAGGAGAGGAAAAAGAAGTGACAAAAAATAATCAGGGCTGTACTTAAAATTTTTTGATGAAATTATGTTAAGTTGCCTATATTTTTATACTGTACCAATGACCCAGACATAGCTGGTGCTAACTCTTAAAATATAGGGCCAAACACAAATTTTGCCCCCCAATCCCCAAAATTTGCATCTAAAACTAAAGAAAACATGTCCTGAAAGGCCCTCCACACTTCGCCCCTACTGCGCATGCGCAGTGTCAAGGACGTTCCGAAATTGGCGCCATTAATCATTCTAAGTTTGGCCCTTCATCAGTTAACATCTGACTGATCTTTGTGCTTATAAATCTCAGTTTAAATGATGCCAGACACATAAATATTAGTGAAATGGTGATTCTAAGGAGGATAGAGAAGGAGGAGAGGGAAAAAGTGTGTGACAGAATATTATCAGGGCTGTAACTTAAAATTTTTTAATGAAATTATGTTAAGTTACCTATTTTCGAGGCAGCAGCCATTTTGTTGTCATTCTGATTATTTAGTTACACTGTTTTTGAAGTGTTTTCCTCTCTCCCTGTCCTTTAAGTCCCCCCTTGCTATTCTCCCATGCTTTTGGCATAGTTTTTGTAATTATTATTACTAAATTTTCTTGGGAGTTTTAGCTGAATAACAGAATGAATTCTGTTCTTTTCCCCATGTTTACGTCTTCACCTACGGGTGGTTAGGCGTTGTGTTCTGCATCTACCATCTGATGTTCTGCAGTTTCTTCCCTGGAAGTCTCTGTTTTGCATCAGATAGTGTATTTTTGGTAACTGATTTCGGGCCTGGGTGCCTGGAGTCTTATTTTAGTGTTTTTACACTCATTGTTTACATTTACAACAGCCCTCTGTGTGAGGGGGGGGATTTCTGGAAAATAATATCTTGATGTTATTTTAATCATAACTAGATACATTATTATTGTTCGTAAGTGTTGAATAAATTGTTTAAAATATTTTTAAAATTTTTGTCCACACTTAGGCTTGGGAACCATTGGGGCTCAACGTTACTTTTCAGAAACTTGGGCTGTTCTGAAAAAATATTTTTTCAAAATATTTTGATTTCAATTATTTTTTCTATATTAATGGATCATATTATTATTATGTATTTTGATTGCCAGGGGTTAGTGCGAGTACCAGGACTTGTTTTCTTTTCACATTGAAAGGATATTGATCAATTGTATTAAGAGGAAGTCTTCCTCTGACTTTATAATCATTCTATATGTGGTCAGTGTACTCGCATTAACTCCTGTTCTGTATCGTATGATTTCGATGATAATATGGGAAGCGTATGTCACGGTATGTTATTGGGGATTTGGACACTCCGGTCCTTTCCCCGCAGGGTCACTCTACTTTATCAATTTCTATTTCAGACGATCAAGATTAGGGTGATGTATCTGTGATGTCTTCCAACAGTGTGCCTCCGTCGTCACAATTAATGAAGGGCTAGCGGAAAAGTGCTCATGTAAATACGCCAATTGCCTAAGAGGACCCTAGTAGCTTCGACGGCCTTTGACGTCCGCTAGCTCGCCCGGTGTAGCGTCCATTCACCGAATGGTTCGGCAGCCGGGTTCGTCCGTTGCGGTCTAGAAGGAATTTTGGGGTGATGCGAGCACTATAAATTAACCTAATGCACACCCAGTGACGGCGGATCGGAGGGAGAACGGAGGAAGCCTTTTAGTCCGGTTCATAGCTCATTCCGGTCCATCCGGACGACAAGTGAGAGAGGCCCCTCTCTCGTTCAACAACATCTGGCCCCAGATGTTGTGGTACAAAATGTGTCGCAAGCGGAGCATACGTCCGTCGCTCGGGACGCTCCGTTGTATAGGCAGTCCGCGGAGACTGCTAAGGCTTCCTCTTCTCGTCAGCGCACACGACCACACCTTGGCTGCGTGACCGCCGATATATTACCAGCTTCGCCGATCAAGGATTCTTCGGCGACCAGGTCACACCATCCGGTAGCCAGGGACACGAGGCCTGCTGACTCCAGACGTTCGCATAGGAAGTGTGCGGGAGTCAACGTACACGGAGCTTCCGGCGGCAATGCATCGTAAGACCGCTACTGCACAGGCCTCGGGAACGGACGTGCTTTCCTTAATAGCACAGTTTATCGCAGCATCCCAGCATCAACTGAATCTGTCGCATATATTTTATCCGACGATGCTGGGTCGGGACGCTCCGCGGAAGCGGGTACGGACGTCCGAAAGTTTCATCCGGTCTGACGGGATACCGAAAGGGATTTGGAGGATTTCGAGCTTTCCCTTTCGGAACAACATATGCTGTTGTGTATGTCATCTGACTTGGTCTTCTACAGCTTCTTTCGTCGGACCAGAATGCTTCGATGCCGGATAAGAAACTGATAGCGTCGTTGGACTTAGAAATTTTTGGTTCGGTTCAGGGACATCGTCCCTCAGTTCCGACATAGTCCAATAATGTCACACAAACTTTCGAATTATTGAATGACGCTATATATATTATTATTTTATGCTTGCTATAACCAAGCATTTCTGGTTTCTTGTTCGCAGAGTTATGGAGATGTCTTTCAAAAGTGTGCCTCTGTCGTCATAGTTAATGAAGAGCTAGCGGCAATAAGTGCTCATGGAATATGTCTATCGCCTACGGAGTGACATTCGCTAGCTCACCCGGTGTAGCGTACATTCATCGAATGGTTCGGCTGCCGGGTTCGTCCGTTGCGGTCTAGGAAGGAGATTGGGGTGATGCTAGCACTTTAATTACTTTAGTACTCACCCAGTGACGGCAGATTGAGGACAGATCGGAGGAAGCCTGTTAGTCCGGTTCCTGGCTTGTCCAGGTCCGTCCGGGCTGTGAGCGAGAGAGGTCCCTCTCTCATCCAACAACATAGGGGACCGCATGTTGTGGTTCAGATATTTTACATTCGGAGCATATGTCCGTCGGTCGGGACGCTCCGTTATATTGACAGTCCGAGAGACTGTACTTAATGCTTCCTCATCCTCACAGCACGGCACACGACCGCACATTGGCTACGTGACCTCGAGTATCCGATCAGTTTCGTCATTCAGTGATTCCACGGCGAATAGGTCGCGCCATCCGGTAGCCAAGGGACACGAGGCCTATACACTCCGTTCGCTCGCATATTGGTAGTATGCACGGGGTAACGATCACGGAGCTTCCAGCGGCAATGCATCGTAAGACCGCTTCTCCTCAGGCCTCAGTGACGGACGTGCTATCCAAGTTAGCACAGTTGTTTCGCAGCATCCCAGCAATTGACAGTTTCTCGGTCGAATCAGGAATTATCCGACGGCGCTGGGTCGGTGCGGTCCGCGGTTGCATCAGGTACGGACGACCGAACGCTTTATAGGGTCCGACAGGATGGCGAAAGGGATTCGAAAGATTTCGAGTTTTCCCTTTAGTAGTATCAGAAGATGCCTTTCATATCTTCTGGCATTATCTTCCAGTGATTGTTATTTCGGACTTCATTGCTCCGATCTTGGATAAGAGACTTATAGCGTCATTGGACTCGGATTTTTCGATCGGTTCAGGGACATTGTCCCTGACTTACCGACGCAGTCCAATATTGTCATTACAACATGTGTTTTATTTTTCGACGCTATATATATATATATATATACAAGCCTGCTACCAAGCATGATAGTTTAGTTTCTTGTCCGCGTTGCTCATTTCTGCCATTTTATCATTTATACGAATAGTTTATTTTGGCAGAGCAGGGCATACCGAGAGTTCATATGCGTCTAGACGGTGTGATTAAAGACTGCATATATTCTTTTTCGCCGTTTATGTCTTTTCCAATTTCAATGATTGGGAACGACATGATGTATAGTAGACTTAACTTAGACGCTTTATCATACGTAATCCGCCTTACTGAGGCGTTATCATTATGTCTTCAAGAAAAGATTTACGGGATATTATTCTCAATGTAATTTCTTTTGAGGGCAGTAGTTTGTTCACGTATAACTCCGCCCTTCAGTGGCTGATTGGAGTTGGTTAGACGTGACGCAGCCCTAGCTACATCCACACGCGTGGATAGTAAGGTTAAGAACTCTCTCAGAGTCGCTTCGTTCTCGGAGGAGCTTCTCTTCGACGGCAACTTTTCGGCAATCCATGAATTGCTCGATTTACACGTTCTCTTGTCTATCTAGTGTTACAAGAGATTCAGACTGGGGCAAACATTCGGTGGTTGACTCAGAGAGTGCCACCGCAGTTGCCGGACCCGAGTGTGGCTGTTATGACGGTTGCCAGTCAAACAGATTGGGATATAATACTGATCCCTACAGATTCGAAGTGCCAGGGTCTTTGGGTTCCGCAGTCTCTTAGCAATCAGTTTTCTTCCGCGGAATAATGTTTTTTAGGCTTGCTTTATGTCATTGCATGAACATTATTCAGAAACGCATGCCCAGATTCCTGTCCTTTAATTCGACAGTAGTGGCGTATCTCCGGAACCAGGGAGGCACTCTTTCGTTTCCGTTATTCAATTTAACGGAAAGAATCCGTCTGTTGGTTATAGTACACCAAGTTCAGTTTTGGTCCGTCATATTCCGGGTCGTCTGATTGTTTTATCGGACTCCCGTTCTCTTACGGGTCGCTTGTTGCTGTCAGAATGGACTCTCAACAAACAAGTATTCAATCAGATTTGCTATCTATGGGAGCGCCCAATGATGATTTATTTATGACACAGCTTGCTAATCAATTGCAGACGCATGTGTTGGCTTGTCCAGATCTCTGAGCTAATGTTGTTAACGCTCTATTTATCTATAGGACGGAATGATAGGATACGCGTATCCTCCGGCGCTGTTGTTTCAGCAGGTATTGCTAAGATAAACAACCACAATACATTTCTGTTGATAGCATCTCTATCTTCACAGAGATCATGGGTAATTTACTCTCTTGTCTACTGTGGGTCTTAACGTGAAATCTTCCTCTATGTGAGGATCTTTTTTCACTGGGTAAATCGTGTCATCTTTATCACAACCCGCAAGGTCGCAACCTTCATGTATTCCGTTGTGTGGTCCGTATTGCATTGTAAGCACTGTACTGGACGAGCTTTGGACGCGATTTCTTACTATAGGAGATCCTCTTCTTCGCTATTCTATGCGGCTAAAGTGGAGGCTCTTCCGTCGTGGTGTAGGGATCATTATATTCATATTGTTGATCCCTCCATACTACTCATTGCTATTTTTTAGTATACTTGTTTCACAAGATCTACTGCAGCCTGTTATTATTTAGGTTATAGGTTTATGTTACCTCATACCTATGCACTCTACGATAGTTTACAATTGAGTCTTTTGTCTCTTTATCTAAGTCAGTTAGTAACTTTTTGATAAATAGACTTAGAATCTTTAGATTAAATTCCTATATGGATTTTAACTTCAGTTCTTATTTAGCTAAGTAATCATTTGAGCCTCTGGAAACAGTAGTTTTCAAATTCTGACCTTTTAGACAGTAATTCTGTTGGTTTCTCTTTTACTGTAGAGTCAGTGAGTTTCATGCACTATCGATGGATGATTTTCACTTTCGTAGTTTCGGAATCACTACTTCCGTTACTATTTAGGTTGGATTGTTGCATAAGAGTTAGGCTCCTATTATCCGGAACCTATTTTTTTAAGGTCCTTCCGTCTTCGTATGGGCATAGGCCTTTACTCTTTCCGGGTACAGTTTATGTATTTATAAACAGATATCTGTTTATTACTATGGGCGTAAGCTTCTTCTGTCTTTGATGTCTAGTAGAAGGACGTTACGCTCCATTTTATTGTTAATGGATTCTATTAACTATCGGTACTGCTTATGGTATATCATTGACTTAGCAGTTGTGCTTAAGATTTCGGCTCATGAAGTAAGAGTTCTTCTACTTCTTGGGCTTACATTAATAGTGTCGCTATTATAGATTTTTGAAGGCCGCTCATTGCGCTCAGCCATCCACATTCATGAATTTTATCTCAGAAATATCGAGTCCATTTCTGGAGGCCTCTATTGTTAGGTCTATTATCTACTGCTCAGAATGTCATTCACTTAACAGTTGCTACTATAGCCAGGTAGGCTGTCTGTTTCGGCAGTGTCTCCGTTCGGCTGCCCTCTTCGCTCTGGGCTATTTGACCCAGGGCAAGAAAAAGGGGGGGGGGGGAGGGTGTTCCCTTGGGTCACCTGTTTTACTATGAAAACAAGGGGATACCTCCTCCGGAGTTAGTAATTCTGAGCTGTTATTGGGATGGTTGTTTAGTGAGAAGTTTAGGTTTTTAAAATTCATTCAAGTCTTAGTTTTTAAAGTATAGCTTTTGAATATTGCATATGTCAACGGACATGATTATGCAATCCTCAGATACTTTTAGGAGTATAAGAGTCTCTATTCTCTAGACTTACTTTATTTATTGGCTTACTTTAAAAATTATTACTATAAGGATTATATTTGATATTAATAGAGTACATGGATGTATGAAGCTCAATTTTGGAAGGTGTTGTATCTTTCTAATTTATCATAAATAAGAAAGATACATGTAAGGCCTATTACTTCTTTTTCCCTACAGGGGATGACTCTATTTTATTTTATTGAGCGTATTCCATTTTGCTCTATGTCCTTGGCCCTCCAGCCTTTTTACTATTCAGCTATGTCTGGGTCATTGGTACAGTATAAAAATGTTAAAAAATTTATAGTAATTTATATATTTTTTATACTTACCAATGACCCAGACGGGGATGGCCCTCCCTGGAGTTGGGAACTCTTGCCTCCCCGCTGAGTACATAGCGCTTACCAGGCACTGGTTATTAGAATGATTAATGGCGCCAATTTCGGAACGTCCTTGACACTGCGCATGCGCAGTAGGGGCGAAGTGTGGAGGGCCTTTCAGGACATGTTTTCTTTAGTTTTAGATGCAAATTTTGGGGATTGGGGGGCAAAATTTGTGTTTGGCCCTATATTTTAAGAGTTAGCACCAGCTATGTCTGGGTCATTGGTAAGTATAAAAAATATATAAATTACTATAAATTTTTTAACTTTCGAGGCATGGGCCTCTTGTTGTCATTCTTGCTAAATGTTGCACTGCTTATTCAGTGTTTCCTCTCCCCTAGCCTTCTAAAGTCCCCCCTTGCAATTCTCCCATGCTTTTGGCATATTTTTGAGAAATTTCATTTCTAAAATTTCCTGGGAGAGTTGCTTGGTTACAGAATGTTTTCTGTTATTTTCCCCATAGTTACGTTTTCACCCATGGGTGTATAACGTTTGTGTTCTGCATCTTCCATCTGATGTTCTGCAGATTCTCCCCTGGGAGTCTCTGTTTTGCATCAGATAGAGTGTAATTTGTGGACTGATTCCGGGCCAGTTTTTTCAGTGCCTGGAGTCATGTTTTCTGGTGTTTTTACACTGTTTGTTTTCATTGGCAACAGCCTTTTTTGAGGGGGGCTGTTTGCCTTTGCTGTAGTTTATCTCACTATAAGATACATTTATATTATCCGTAAGTGTCTCATTAATTATTTAATATAAATTTAAAATTTTTGACCACACTTTGCCATCGGGGCTCAACGTTACTTTTCAGCAACTTGGGCTTCGCTGAAAAAATATTTTTTCAAAATTATTTTGATTTGCAATTGTTTTTTCATTTATTAATGGATCATGTTATTATGTATCTTTGTGTCAGGGGTTTTTGCGAGTAACTAGGACTTATTGTTGTTCTTTCACAATGAAGGGACGTTGTTCAAATTGTAATAGGAAGAAATCTTCCTCTGACTTTCATGATCATTGTAATAATTGTAGTCAGTGTTCTCGCATTAATCCCTGTGCTATATGTGAATATTGGGATGAGAAACATTGGAAACGTGTGTCACGATATGTTGTTTCTGGAGAAAGGGCGATGCCGGCTCTTTCTCCGCAAGGTCACTCTACTCTCTCAGTTTCTATTTCAGAGGAACCGGAACAGGGTGATGTTTCCATGTTATCTTCTACAAGTGTGCGTCCGTCGTCACAAATGAATTCAGAGCTAGTGGCAAAAGTGCTCATGGAGATTAGACAAATGTCGTCCGCTAGCTCGCCCGGTGTAGCGTCCATTCACCGAATGGTTCGGCAGCCGGGTTCGTCCGATGCGGTCCAAGAGGAAGTTTTGGGTGATGCGAGCACTATAAACATAATAGATGCACACCCAGTGACGGCGGATAGTAAGCGAGAACGGAGGAAGCCTTTGAGTCCGGTTCCTAGCTCGTCCAGGTCCAGCCGGGCCGCGAGCGAGAGAGGCCCCTCTCTTGTACAACAACATCTGGGACCAGATGTTGTGGTACAAAATGTGTCTTTAGCGGAGCATACGTCCGTCGCTCGGGACGCTCCGTTGTATAAGCAGTCCGCAGAGACTGTTAAGGCTTCCTCTTCTCGTCAGCGCACACGACCGCACCTTGGCTGCGTTACCGCCGATATATTACCAGCTTCGCCGATCAAGGATTCTTCGGCGACCAGGTCACACCATCCGGCAGCCAGGGATTCGAGACAGATGGACTCCGGACGTTCGCATAGGAAAAGTATGCGGGAGCCATCTGATGCGGAGCTGCCCTCGGCGAAGCAGCGAAAGACTGCGCCTCTGCAGGTCTCAACGCCGGACATTCTTGTGCAGATAGCACAGCTTATCGCAGCATCCCAGCAGCCGACAGAAACAGTGTCGGATCGAGAATTATCCGACGGCGCTGGGTCGGTACGCTCCGCCGAAGCATCGGGGGCGGACGACCGGGAACATCATGAGGTCCGACCGGATGGTGAAAGGGATACGGATGACTTGGAGCTATCCCTTTCGGAACAACATAAAGCTGCCGTGGACTTCATTCGGCACTTTCTCCCTCAAGTTGTTCCGTCGGGCCAGACTGCTGCTCTTCCGGACAAGAGAATTATAGCGTCATTGGACTCTGAATTTTTTGAGCGGTTCAGGGACATCGCTCCCGAGTTTCCGTCGCAGTCCAATAATGTTGCAAGAACATTTGAACTATTGAACGACGCTATATTTAAACTTGCTTCCAGGACGGGGAAAGCAGGTTTCTTGTCCGCTAATACTCTCAACCTGCCTTTCTTTAATGCAAGGAATAAATTCGATACGGCAGGACAGGGTATACCGAGAGTTCCTCTGCGTATGGACGACGAGGCGGAAGACTTAGAGCTATCATTACCGTTGTCAGCTTCTATTCCAACCGCGGTGTTGGAAACAGCTATTGCGTCTAACAGAGCCAATTTAGATGCCTTATCTTACGCAGATCACCTTACTAAGGCGTTATCACTGCGCCTTCAGGGGAAAGAGTTTCAGGATATACAATCCTCTTTAAGACTTCTTTCAAGGGCAGTAGCTTATTCCACGTGTAACTCCGCCCTTTCAGTGGCAAATCTGGAGTTGGTTAGACGTGACGCAGCCCTAGCTACATCCACACTAGTGGATTCTAAGGTGAAGAACTCTCTTAGAGTCGCTTCGGTCTCAGGAGAACTTCTCTTTGACGGCAAGCTTTCCGCTATTTATGATAAAATTACAAAGAAAGCTAAGGATTCTCTGTTGTTCAAATCTGCTCCAAAGAAGTTGGATACAGCAGACACGAATAAGACAGGCACTTCTGGGTCTAATGCGCCCAAGAGAGGTTCCTATAGAGGTTCCGGTGCGTCCTCTTGGTCTTATTCGAGAGACCGTCAGGATAGCGACTCTCGTTCGGGACGTCCTTCAGGCCGGGACAATCGGTCGGACGCCCCAAGGTCGACGGGGCGAGGTGCGGGCCGTGGAAGACGTGGTTTCTCCTACCGCAGGCCTCGCAGGTCCAGGAGGTGATGGCTTAAACCTCTATCGCGTTCCGGTTGGCGGAAGGTTGTCGAGCTTTTCACAAGAATGGGCATCGATTACGGACGACCCTTGGGTGAGAGGAGTGACTTCGGAAGGTCTAAAGATATCCTTCAAACGAAAGCCTCCATTAACTCGAAGTCCAAAGTGGACTCATCTTCCGTCAAATCCGCAGAAAAGAGACGCTCTGTTATCAGAGGTGAAGTCTCTTTTAATGAAGAACGCGGTAGAGGTCGTAGAAAACCAGGAATCTCCGGGATTCTACAGCCATCTGTTTCTGGTTCCGAAACCAGACGGCTCGTTCCGTCCAGTCATAGATTTGAGCTGGATAAACAAGCTGATCGTCGCTCCGAAGTTTTATATGGAGACGATTCGATCGGTCAGAGCGAGTATTCGGGTGAACGATTATGCAACGAGCATAGATCTCAAAGATGCGTACTTTCACGTCATGGTACATCCGACATTCCGAAAGTATCTACGCTTCGCAGTCCTAGGAGTGGTGTATCAATTCCGGGCGATGTGCTTCGGATTGAATCTAGCACCCTGGGCTTTCACTCGGGTAATGATCTACTTCCGAGCTCATTCGTCTGCGGTAACGTCGGCCTACCTGGACGACATTCTTCAGAGGTACGGCAACGAGTTAACGCTTCAGAACGATGTTCAGAATCTTCTTCTATTGCTCCGACGTCTCGGTTTTATAGTAAACGAAGAGAAGTCGGATCTGGTGCCGTCCAAGTCATTCACTCATCTGGGAATGAGCTTCGAGACGCACAACAATCTCGTTCGTCTGCCGTTAACCAGAGCGAAATTAGTCAGTTGTTACGCTCGCTATTGTCTGCACGCAGACAAAGTCACGGCGAGAGAATTTATGAGACTGATAGGTCTGTGCGGAGCCACCGCGGATCTCATTCCGATGGGGCGGTTACGCACACGTCCTCTTCAAATTTTCTTGACTCAGAATTGGAGTGTGAAAATTCATTCGCTCGATGTAGACGTTCTCTTGTCAGATCAAGTGAAACAAGAGATTCAGACTTGGGGAAACATTCAGTGGTGAACTCAGGGAGTTCCGCTGCAGTTGCCGGATCCGAGTTTTACCGTTATGACGGATGCCAGTCAAACAGGTTGGGGTGCATCGTTAATCCCAACGGATTCGAGATGCCAGGGTCTTTGGGATCCGCAATTCCTGTGCAAGCACATAAACATCAAGGAAATGATGTCAATTTGGCTTGCGTTACGTCACTGGATGGACATTATTCACGATGCTCATGTCCAAATCCTATCCGACAATACGACAGTAGTGGCGTATATACGGAATCAGGGAGGCACTCATTCAGTTCCGTTGTTCAATCTAACGGAAAGAATCCTTCTGTTTGCGCTAGAACATCACGTTCTTCTTTCGGTCCATCACATACCGGGTCGTCTGAATGTGCTAGCAGACTCCCTTTCACGAAAGGGTCGCTTGTTGCCGTCGGAGTGGACTCTCAACAAACAAGTATTCAATCAGATTTGCTACCAATGGGAACGGCCAATGATAGACTTATTTGCGACACATCTCAACAATCAGTTGCAGACGTATGTGTCTCCGTGTCCGGATCCAAGAGCATTTGCAGTAGACGCTCTGTCGATCCCTTGGGATGGAATGATAGGATATGCGTATCCTCCAGCGCCGTTAATTCAACAAGTATTGCTAAAGATAAAACAATCTCAGTGCAAGATTCTGTTGGTAGCATCTCTGTCGCCACAGAGACCGTGGATAAATCTACTCAGGTGTCTGTTGTGGGACCTACCGCGGAAGCTTCCTCCACGGGAGGATCTTCTTTCGCAGGGGAAATCACGCCAACTCCATCACAACCCGCAAGGTCTCAACCTTCATGTTTTTCCGTTGTGCGGTCCTTCTTGCATGGCAAGCACTTTACAGGATGAGCAGTGGACGCGATTTCTAACTGTAGGAGGACCTCCTCTTCGCTAAACTATGCGGCTAAGTGGAAGGTTTTTCGTCGTTGGTGTAGGGATCATTCTGTAGATATATTCGATCCCTCTATACCAGACATTGCAAACTTTCTAGTATACTTGTTTGACGAAATCAAACTGCAGCCTGTTACTATAAAGGGTTATAGATCTATGTTATCTGATACCTATGCACATCATGATAGTTTACAAATTGGATCTAATGTCTCTTTATCTAAGTTGGTTAGAAACTTTTCGATAAATAGACCCAGAACTCTTAGATTAATTCCTAAGTGGAATTTAGCTTGGGTTCTTCTTAAATTGAAGGAAAAGCCATTTGAACCTCTTGGGACAGTAGATTTCAAATTCTTATCTTATAAGACAGCTTTTCTCTTAGCTTTCTCTTCTGCTAGAAGAGTCAGTGAGCTTCATGCACTATCGGTGGATGATTCTCACTATCGTAGTGTCGGGAACACTATCACCTTCACTACTAATGTGGGTTTTTTAGCTAAGAATCAGGCTCCTAATAAATATCCGGAACCTATTGTTATTAAGGCTCTTCCGTCTTCAGACGGGCGTAGGCCTTTACTCTGTCCTGTTAGAGCATTACGTATCTATAAACAGAGATCTCAGTTTATCAGAAAGGGACGGAAACGTTTCTTTCTGTCTTTGATGCCTAATAGAAAGGACATTTCAGTCCATTCTATTGCTAGATGGATTCAATTAACTATCCGTACTGCTTATGAAGATTTATCTTCTTCTCAGCAGTCTGTGCTTAAGATTTCTGCTCATGAAGTAAGAGCTCTTTCTACTTCCTGGGCTTATGCTAATAGTGTTGCTATTACAGATTTAATGAAGGCTGCTTATTGGTCTCAGCCATCCACATTTACGAATTTTTATCTCAGAAATATTGAGTCCATTTCTGGAGACCTGCATTGTTTAGGTTCGTTATCTGTTGCTCAGAATGTCGTCCACTAAACAGTTGCAACTATAGTTATGCAGGCTTTCTGTTCCGGCAGTGACTCCGTCCGGCTGCCCTCTTCGCTCTGGGCTATTTGACCCAGGGCAACGGGAAGGGGGGTGGGGGGGGGGGGGCGGGTGTTCCCTCAGGTCACCTGCTTTATAGTGAAAAGCAAGGGAATGCCTCCTCCAGGTCAGTATTTCTGAGTCGCTTCCGGGATGGTTTTAAAGTGTAATATTAATGTTAAAATTCATTCATGTCTTATTTTTAAAGTGTAGCTCGGTGTGAAGCATTTGTATATGTCAAGTGTCAAACGGGCTTTAATATACAATACTCGGACACTTTTAATGACTATAAAGAGTCTCAATTCTCTGGACTACTTTATTTATTGGCTTGCTTTAAAAATAATTAGTATAAGGGTTATACTGGATGTTAATAGAGAACATGAATGTTATTGTGCTCAATTATTAAGGGTAGTGTATCTTTTTAATTTAATATTAAATAAGAAAGATACATGTAAAGCCTAATACTCCTTTTCTCCTTAAGGGGTTACCTCTTTACTATATAGTTGAGCTTATTGGATTTTCCTCTATGTCCTAGGCCCTCCAGCCTGTTTACTATTCAGCTAAGTCTGGGTCATTGGTACAGTATAAAAATGTTAAAAAATTTATAGTAATTTATATATTTTTTATACTTACCAATGACCCAGACGGGGATGGCCCTCCCTGGAGTTGGGAACTCTTGCCTCCCCGCTGAGTACATAGCGCTGACCAGGCACTGCTAGTAAGAATGATAATTGGTGCCAATTTCGGGACGTCTGCGTCACTGCGCATGCGCAGTAGAGGCGTAGTATGGAGGTCCTTTAGGACATGATTTCTTTTTGTTTTGGATGCATATTTTGGGGATTGGGGGGCAAAATTTGTGTTTGGCCCTGGTTTTGTTAGAGTTAGCACCAGCTAAGTCTGGGTCATTGGTAAGTATAAAAAATATATAAATTACTATAAATTTTTTAACTTTTTCGGTTTAGTTAATTTGTGCAGAGATTTGGATATACTTGTTAAACCTAATCAGATTTTAAGTGGAAAATATTATTTAAAATTAAACTAGTTGCTTAGGAAAGTGTGTTGTTGTTCGTTTCCAGGTCCAGTGATTCCATACATAGAAATAAATCATTAATATCACCAGAACAAAAAGAATATCAGAGAGAATTGGAAAGAAATTATCACCATATCCGAGAAAGACTCCAGCCATTGATATCGCCAAACTCTGTTACTACATTAAAGAAAACCAAACATCATAAAAGGTGAGATCATTTATTATACCACTGAGTATTTACATCGGTCTGTATGACCGTGCAGTATGGATTCCCTTATATCACAATGTACACTTGGCAATTCAGTAGCAATGATTGATTCATTTTGGCAGCCAGAATGTGTTTATCATTGTTTTGTTTCTAGTATTTATTAGATATGATTTCCTTTCCTACCTTGCTCGGTTGATACAATTTCGAACTATGCTGATGACACCAATCTCGGCTGATGTGAACCAAGTAAGAGTTGACCCCCTTAATGAATTACTAGGCACAACCAATTTGTTTACAGCAAAATCGTTTAACGCTATTCGTCGGATGCAATCAGCAAAATTTACATTACCAGGCAAAAGGGAGTACTTTTTGTATGGTGATAAATTAATGAAGGCACTGAGTAAGAATTAACTCTTTACCCAACGAATCGCCCACATCCGCTCACGTAATATGCAAATTCGGCAGCTGAAAAAATATTATTTTTTGAAAAATTTCAACAAAACCATATCACGTGACCCCTCTTTGGAACGAGCCCATTCCAAAGAGGGGTCACATGATATGGTTTTGTTGAAATTTTTAAAAAAAAATATAAAAAATGGTATTTAAAATAATAAATTTTGAAATCATCTGCATTGGGTAAAGAAAAGAGTTGCACACAAAATTCAACACAAATTAAGATTCCTAGTCGTAAGCAAAGACTTGTCAAAGTAAGAGAAGAGACAGGACGGCTATTCGAAAATCATGACTTCCCCAATGAGACATTCGGATAGCTGAACTAGAAGAAGAGGAAACTTTTCTTATAAAAAGATTGAAAAACAATAACACTGTCAGAAAACTGTACCAGATCTGAGAACATTTTGTAATTATTTGTTTTAGTATAATAAATAAAGAGGTTATTAATTGGTTAGTTTCATATCGACCAAGATATCAGCCCTCAGTAATTTAACATCAGCCTGTGACCTTTGGTCATAAGCTGACCCAAGCCTGAATATAAGCAACCTGTCATTTGCAAAATGAGGTTCCCAGAGGGTGAATTTGCTGATGCTATCTCCTACAGTGGGCCAATTTATCCTCTAGGTACATCTTTCTGTTTTAGCTTGAGACCTTGATTCAGACAGGTTGACACAGGTTAAATGTTGTTATGCTACCCTGCTGTGTTATAAAAAGAGAGCATGCGGCAGCTAAAAGAACCATGCAGAAGGGCCTGAGAAACAGATTTTTAACTTTTTCAGGCCCTAAATATTTATTCTATCTTGTTTGATAGAGTATGTGGAGCTCTGTCAAATAATATATTACCTGGTATTCATTACACAGTTTGTTAGTGACTTAATATAGTATACAAGTTGTCCATTAAATCCATCTTGGGTGAGAAGCTACTTTTTCTATACGCTACACTAACAGCTGTAATCAATCAATAATAAATGAGAGAATTTTTAATTGTTTAACTTGAAGCTGTAATTGTCTGCTGACATTTTGAAGGATCAATGAACAAATGGAGATCATTCTTGACTGTCAGCCATATACAGATTTTGACTATATGTGGTGTGCATGTGACTTTTGAAAACAAATGAAATTTTCAGTTACATGTAGCAGTAAGATATGACAGAATATATGCTTACTCTTGATGTATTGAGACCAAATAGATCAATAGAAGTTAGGAATTTAGTGGTTGTCAAGGTAATTCTACAAATTATTAAATTTTTTCAATTAACAGGACTTTACTCTACAATGTATGTGCATTTATCAGGTCATATTTGTACTTAACCGTCTACCTAACATGAAAAGCAGACGACACTTGCAAACAGAATTCTTGAATAAGTGGATATTTTCATTTTTGCATCAAAAACATAGCTTATGACCCCTCATTGAAACAAGCTCAACAAGCTTGTTCCGATGAAGTGTCATAAGCTATGTTATCAAAACCATGGCTTATGACCCCTCATTGAGGTGGGTGGCTCAGTTGGTAGAGGTGCAGGCTGCAAGTCGAGAGGTCCTCGGTTCGAATTCCACCTGAGGCAACTGCGTTGTGTCCTTTGGCAAGACACTTCACCCCATTGCCCACGTGGGAGCACAGTGTTGTTGTGTTCTTAGGCATACTGCATGGCGATGATGCACCTGTCTTCTTCAACCAGTGCCAATCATGCTTTGTGGAGTTGGTATGTTGGGGAGCTGACAGTTACTTGCCATTGCTTAGTGGTTCTCTCCAGGTACACTAGCTTCCTCCACCTGTGAAACTGTCATAATCATGATTAGCCATTGTGCAGAAATATGTGACCTTAAACACCAATAAATAAATAAATAAATAAATAAATAAATAAATAAATAAATATGACCCCTCATTGAAATGGGCTCAACAAGCTCGTTCCAATGAGGTGTCATAAGCTATGTTTTTGAGACAAAAAATGAAGAAAAAAATAATGAAAATTGAATGACAGTTTTTGTGAATAGTGCTGGTCGGTTTTTGCCGTTATGTTACGTAAAGGGTTAAGGTATGGCCAATGGCTTGGTTATTTGGAAACTGCATTCAGTTAACCCTTAAGCCCCCATATAGCCCCAAACCGCCACTTTTATATTGCATTGAAGCAGGTGCTCCCTTGTGTAATCTTTTTTATTACCCTTGTGTGTAGACGGAATTTTCCCTGGCAGTGGTTCTACATCACTGCTGGCTGCCTGTATAGGCAGCCAGCAGTGATGTAGAACCACTGCCAAGTCATCAATAACTATGTAAGCAGAAAAAGGCCATAAATACTTTAAAATTAATCTGAGGACTTAAGGGTTAACAGGGTTATTCATTTAAGAGATATCAGATTAACTGGACTCTATACTGTAATATATTTCCTATATCTTCCAAATTTATTGTCTCCTCTAAAAGCAAAAGAAATCATGTATGTTTGGATCACATCTTCACCAAATTTTGACAGCACTTTTGTATTGCCTTTTATATATTTTGTTATTTTTCTGGAATTTCTTTTATAATTTAGTTCTTTTTTCAGTAAAGAAAGTAAAGAATCGAGAAATAAGCAACAGTCAGCTAGCTCTACAATAGTATGAAAACTGGACATGCAGAATGATTCAGAAGATTGTTAAAAGTATATTGAAAAAGCCTACTGTAAAAATGTACCAGAGTTTGACAGATTAGACATTTGAAGAACAGAGCATGAATGAGATGACAATAGTTCATGCTCAATGACAAGATATTCCTCAGGCAGTAACATTTAAAGGGGACCTTCAGATTTGTATAGACCAATTTATATCTGATCAAGTATGACCAACAAACACATTCAAGACTGCTTAGTAGTTTGAAAGAACTCATAAATAGAATGATGGTTTCTGAAAATAGTTTCAATCCAAATATTATTTTAATGAAAAATGGCAGATGTGTGTGTTTCACTTATTCATATTTATCTGAAAAGTTAACCCTTTGAACCCTAGTGGTATCTTCCATTTCGGTTCAATGGCAGAAATGGGAAGAGTCCATATTCTTTATTTGGGGGTAGACCAATTAATATTTTCAACGTGCAGCCTTGGGGCTGCACGTTGAAAATATTGATTGGTCTGCACCACACCTTCACTCAAAAGTCAACCTACTTAATGAAATGATGAAGTATCATGTTACGGCAAAAAAAAGCGGCATATGGGGTTCAAAGGGTTAAGAATTTCAATGAGAGAGTGTGTGTGTATAGCTTAGGAATGAACTGTCTCACAATGAGTGAATGAAGAAATAGTTGTATGAAAAAAAAAAATTTTCAGCAGAGAGCTGGCTGACTGCTTGTCATTTTAGGACTTTGCAACTCATTTTGTATTGGAGACACATGGAACATTATTGCTTGTCTCATAATGTAATTTTTCTTGCAAACAAGAAAAGCAATTCTCAATGGGGAGGGTTTGACGAGAAGACCTCCCCCACACCCACCATTAAAATAAAATACTTCACTTAATTCAATAGATGGAAATAACTTGATATTTGGTATTTAGCTTCCTTACGAGGTGTACAGTAAAGTTTGTTCAAGAGAAGTTTGAGGGATAGTATTTTCAGTTATTCTAGGAAGGGCAAGAACTTTGACCCTGTTGGAATTCTCAATTTTCTCAAACCCCTGAGCCTATTTGGATGAAATTTTGAACCCATCATAGGTGGATATATACTTAATTCATGCTGAAAAAAATACCCAGGTTCTCCTTGGGAACCTTTGCAGGCTAAGAATAGAACAAAATTTTAAACAGCCTTTTTTTTTTAATCCTTAAAGGCCTATATCTGAGTTTTACGTCCTCAGAACAGGTGCCCTTAACATGCCATCATGAGGAGATCATGCTAACAATAGACAAATTACCTAGGCAGTGATTTCTAGTCAAGTCTTAGCTGCCTTAGCAGGCAGCCAAGACTTGACTAGAAATCACTGCTGAGCCACTTGATGTGTACAGGCTGTGGTCAGGTGTGAATTCAAGACAATTTTCTCCAGGCCCTTAAGGGTTAAAGGTACACAACACAGGTTTTTTTTCTATGAAAAATCCTTAGGAGGAGCATAATCAGAATGATAACAAAACTGATAAATTTTATTAGGGGACCCTAATGACATATATATGTACTTTAGCGGTTGTTTCTGGGCGAGCTTTGGGTTGTAGACTGTCAAAGTGTTGCAGAATTGTTTAAAAATCTCTAGGCCTTAAAATCCCCAAAATGCTTCCATTATTTCCAATAACTTAATTGACTCAGCATTGTTTTCTAAATAGGTATATAAAAAAGAGATGATTTGGAAAGTCCTGCAAAATTTTCTGTGATTAATTTGAAAGCAGGATATCATATGTTAGTAGCTCATTGCTTTGCCTAACCTGATAGAAACTAAATTTACAATCAGTTTGCCATCACTTGAAGTGAAGGACTAAAATCTTTGCACCTGCTGGTAACAAGATGATTGAAAATACAATATCCACAAGTACCCAAAACACATGCTACTTATTGGTATGCGTTTATCATATCGAGAATCAGCTGAGTGTTTACTTATTTATGAAAATGAAAGTGTGATTTTTATATGTGATGTTAATGTATATATAAAAAAATAATGAAAATATGTGAATCTTCAAAAATTTGATTAGTATGATTCAGATGTTTTGCAGAGTTCCATGAATTTAGTATGTGGCAAAACATTTGAATAATTTATGTTAAACAGGTGCTGTGAATGTCTTTTCTTTATCACAAAAGAAGTATTCATGTGAAAACAAGTGTGAAAATTATTATGAAAGTAGATTTAGAGTGTGAAAGTTTCAAAGTAGATTTTAGCTTAAAATCATGACTGTGCAATATTTTGTTTTGTATTATATTGTATAGTAATTTTTCACAATTCAGTTTTTTCTATTAGTATTTAAATATTGTTGGAAACTTTAATAATTGTACAGTTTGAAATCTTATTGTTTGTCAGTTTTCACTTTTCAATTTTAAATCTCAAATCTCTTCTAATACTGGAGATATAGACAATAAGTGACACTCCTTTCAGCGGATAGTAACATCCTTAATTCACAGGGGTCTGGAAACGTTATTTTAGTGATTTAGGGTATATATGTTTAAAAAAGGAGAAAGGGTAACAACAGGCGAAATTGGGAAACTTCAACCAAGTGTCGACAAGTTTAAAAAATTATTAGATCTCGATGTACTTGGTTCGATTGGTTACAAGTGAACTGAGATCAGTGACCTCAATCTACATTCGATTTCTCAGTTCACTTGTAACCAATCGCGGTAAGGCTTTCAAGTTTGCTTCTATTCTGAGCGGAGTTGTTAAAATATGGCGATGATGACGAGGAAGAAGGCTGAAAAACCTGCAAATGTTGAAAAAATATCTCCCCAGAGTATAGATAGGCGACTGGTGTTGGGCAGTCATTGAAAGTGTTCAAAAAGGTACACAAAGAGCCACAGTGAAGCGTAGGTCAATGTCTCTATGTGCATTTATTTCACTGATTTGTGTTGAAAAATTCGGGTTTCGTTTGGACAACCTTATTTACAAATCAGAAAATAGCATTCTTTTTGCTAACATTTTATTGAATATCTCTAGTAATACTGAAGATATTTCGACAAAATTTGTTTTAAGTAATAGGGAAATGTATATAGAATACAACTGGTATGTGCCAGGAACCAAGTACATCGAGATCTAATAATTTTTTAAACTTGTCGACACTTGGTTGAAGTTTCCCAATTTCGCCTGTTGTTACCCTTTCTCCTTTTTTAAACATATATACCCTAAATCACTAAAATAACGTTTCCAGACCCCTGTGCCTTAATTTTACTGTTCTGTGAAAAGAATACTAAAACATGGTTAGACGTTGCAGAAATGATGACAGATGAGCTTGAACTATAACATTAACCCATAAACCGTTGACACCACAGAATGGTATTTTCCATTTCATCGATATATATTTTAAAGTTCCATATTTATTTTGAGGAGTAAATAACTTACTGTTATTATCCCTCATCTACAAATGTTATGCTAATCTGCCGTGTAATCCCATTAATCCTTTACCTAACGAATCGGCCATATTCGCCCGCATGATATGCAAATTCAGCAGCAGAAAAAATACTATTTTTCCAAAAATTTCAATAAAACCATATCATGTGACCCCTCTTTGGAACGAGCTCGTTCCAATGAGGGTTCACATGATATGGTTTTGTTGAAATTTTTTTAAAAATTTAAAAAAATGATATTTAAAATAATAAATTTTGATATCGCCTGCATTGGGTAAAGGGTTAAACATTTCACAATGTTCCACCTGCAGTGAATAATGCCTGTCAATAAATTTTCATTATTACCTGCTTCAGCCGAAGATTCCCACCAATGTAAGCAGAGACGCCCAAGTATTGTTGAACACGTGCATGATGACATAGTTTCTTAACCAAATGACTCCCGCATTTTGCAATAATGTAAACACACAAAATGTCTACTGAAAGATTTGCCAATATTCGTCAGTCTGAAATAGAGAAACCGCTCGTAAATAAGGACAGTAAAAGAACTAAGCAATTCAAAATGATTTGCTGGGACCATTCGATTGAAAAGCTAATTTACTGTGTTTGTTTTGGAGAATAAAAAAAGAGTGTTTTGACATTCATGTCTTGCCGCATTAAAAGTTAGGAACTTTGGTTCCTCTTCCATATTTGACTGAGACAATAATCCATAAATAATTATATGAAGATGGAATCTTCATTCAGTATAATAAAAAAAATCATGACTGAGCTTGAGGGTAACAATGTGGCTTGTCTCCCTTCAGGACCATTATCCTCCGAGGTATTTTGTCTCCTCTTGGGACCATTATCTTCTCTGGGAGACAATCCACATTGTTACCCTCAAGCTCAGCCATTATTTTTATATTATTTCATGCCTATTACTTTTCCTTCAGTTCCATATTTGCAAATCTATACAGATGTCCTGTGAAAACTATTTTTCCTCATGACAACATGGATCCATCAAAAGAATAAACTCTGCCCATTTTTGTAATTGGCCGATCGAAATGTTGCATTCTTGCCAAGATCAATTTGGAAGCTGCAGTGACAGCCGATAAATCAAATTTCATTGGAAAATGTATTGATTCAAAGCCTCCAAAAGTATCGAAGTTAAACTTATTCTATAAACGGAGAGTGATTTTATAACACTCAAATTTTGACTATGAAACAAATATTTTTCAGTTAACGGTAGCTATATCTTAAAAATACAAACAACTTATTTGGACCTGATTTCCATTTGTTTTCTTCTGTTTATGTATCGATCTGTTGCACATTTTTGCCAATCACACCTGAGTTTTGTTTTTATTTTTATTTTAAACAGACATCAGAACAGTGTGCTTTTGAAATTTTTAAATTAATGGATTCTATGTTATAGAGGCATGTAATAAACACTAAATACCACAGCATGTGAATGGGTTAATTGATATGGCATGAGAGCCAGCGCAGAAGGATAGAATGAGAGGCCTCAAGTTTTATCCTTCTGCAATGGCACAAGTGGCATATCGATTAACACATTCACACGCATGTGTCATTCTGTGTTTATTACATGCCTTCACATCTATAAAAACAATTTTTACATGGACACTCAGCAATTCATTTGACAACTATCAAAAGGAACACATTTTATCACCAACCAAATCTGTGAGGGGAATCAGTGTCACTTTTTCGTTCCCTGAGTTCCAATATGTTCTATATGCCTACTGGCACATAGAATGCATTGGAATTGTAATTGCGATTCGAATTGTAATTGTGTGGCACAATTTGTAGAAAATTCCAGTGAAATTTGGCTTTTATTTAAAAATAGTCCATCAATGAATTCCGTTCCGCACATATGTGCAGAACAGATTTTTATTTTCCACATGGTTTAGTATTGCTGTAGATGGGGATTACATAGAACAGGCATGTAATAAACACTGAACACCACAGCGTGTGAATACCTTCGTCTACACATTTCTCATGTTATCATAGAAGGATAAAACATGAGGCTGCACCTCTCGTTCTATCTATCCTTCCACACTAGCACTTGTACCATATTGATCAAATGCATTCACACATCGTGATGCTGTGTATTTCTCAGCCTTCAGCCTTATAGCAGCAGATTGCAAATATCAATTAAAAGGTAAAATTTAAAGATTTTTGTATTGCTAAAATCTGAGCTCACCTATCCATATTAAGTTCAAACTCATCTGTTCTTCAGCTGTACATTAAGTCAACAGGTCACTGCTGCTTGGTCTCTTTCTGTCTAATTTGACCTGCTCACCAGTGTTATGGTTGATGTCAAAAGATTGAATTATCCACCTCAAATGGCCAATCAGGATACCTTCCATGGTAGGCTTGCTGAACTTTTGACCTTTCTCTTTAGAGGTCAACTTATGTGGATCCCGATCATGACAGGCTGCACATGAGGTGGCTGGTTTGGCCAGGGTTCCTGATCAAGTAGACCAGATGTTTCCAAATCATCTCCCTTGGTATTGTTGAGAAGAGGTCTCAGGAGTGAGCATTGGTGTGGAAAGAGTTAATCCAATACCATCATGTATTCCTGAAATAATTTGAATTTTCTTTGTTTTTCTACATAGCTTGTGACCCTTTGGATGAACTTCTTCCATTGAGCTTCCATAGAAGCTATATTTTATAGGCAGTAAAAAGTTTGATTAAAAGAAGAATGTCCAGTGAAGTTATACCCTTGGTATTGTCCCAATATACCCTTGTTCTGGGACAATACAAAGATGTATGATTATACTTTTTTAAAGGGGTATTCTATGCTGAGAAAATTTGACTCTTTTCTTTATGGAAGCACTGGCAGAGTAAATCAGGAAATTATTATCAGTGGCTCGAAAGGGGTGTTCTATGCTGAGAAAATTTGACTCTTTTCTTTGTGGAATCACTGGCAGAGTAAATCAGGAAATTATTATCAGTGGCTCGAATTTGCTCACCATTAACTGGTTTAAGTGCTGGAAACCCATATTTGAGCTATTCTAAAGTGCAGATACCACCACTTGAAGGCTTCATATTCCATGGATGTGCTTCATATGTTAAAGTGAAAGTTATTAACCTGTATGGATTTGCTGTGTTACAATTTATGGGAGAGTGCCTGTAGGCACTCTCCCATAAATTGTAATAAAGCAAAGATATGTTAGCAATCTTGAACACTCAAAAGTAATTTAGTACTTGCCCAGTTAACAACCAAACACACCATATTTGGAGAGTGGATTGGAACCCAGACTTCCCATGGAGTTGTGCTGCATTCTGGATAACAACTTGAAATTGCAAGAATGCATAACAATTGCAAGTAAAATTTAGTTCATTGTCACTAATTGTCCAGATCCTCTTGGGGGTTGAATCCAGAGGGCACTGCCTAAAATTTTGCTGGCTCTTGTGCTTTTCAATGGAAGTGATGAGTTTTTGATTGAGTGGAATTTACTGTGTATTAGACATAATTTTAGTGAAAAAATTTCTTATGATTCATATGTCAACTACATTAGGACATGATGAAATGCAGTTTATGCTGCATTAAGTACATCTGCCTACTGGCTTTGTTCTTTGGCAAGATACTTATACCTGATAGCCCATGCGGGGGTATGGTGGTGTTGGTTGTGTTCTAAGGCATACTGCATGTCAATGGTGCACTTGCCTTCAACCGTTGCAAACAACTCTGTGTATGCCTGTTTTTCAAGTTTGGAGAGTCTGACAGTTGCTTGATGCTGCTTGGTGGTTCTTTTTATGCCCCCCGACTTAGGTCGGGTGGCATATAGTGATTGAAGTGTGCATGCATCTGTCCGTCTGTGTGTGTGTGTATGTGTCCGAGCCAGTAACTCAAAAACGGTTAGGGCCACAGTCATCAAACTTCACACAATTATAAATGACCATGGGAGGATGTGTCACACACTATAGCCGGGTTCGTACCTTCAAGGTCAAGGTCACATTTCAAGGTCACACTAAAAATTGGTCAATATTCGTGTCTCAGCCATAACTCAGAAATGAATCATAGTACAATTGTTAAACTTTTTACAAATGTTAAGGACAGTCAGAAGGTGTGTCTCATATAATAGTTTCTGCCGCATCTGCAAGGTGAAGGTCACAAGGGGGGGTGGGGGGGGCATGTGTTACCTTAGTAACATTTTTCTTGTTTGATACTCAGGCTTCCTCCACCCCTAAAACTGTTCAATGTAATGTGATCCGGGTAGTTGAAAGTGTTATTAAGCTTGAATAAACAAACAATCTGTCTACTATACACCATTTGTTAATTGGTAGAGTGTTGGAAGCCCAAATTTGTCATCCATTCTGACAAATAATTAAAAGGCCTCATTTTTGTGGATGGGCTAATTGTTTTTTATCACACACGTTTTAATGTAAAACAAGGGATTTCCATTGTTCTGCTTGTACGAAAAAAATACAGTTGCATTGCGTATGTTGTGATACAAAACACATTCGATTTAGTTTCCAATGTAAACAGAGAGGGAACCTGTCTAAATATATCCCGTCAATCATTGGTTGATTGCCCCCAGAGTCCAGATCACTTTGAAATTCCATGTTCCTCATTTAGATTTGTTTACCTGGGATATTTAAACAATCAGATTCAAATAAAAAATTTACAAAATAAAAATAACATTCTGACTGCTTTGTTCCTTGAGAAATACTTTCCACAACTGGTCATATAGTTATGGAGTGTGCTAAACTTATTAGCTGTTTTAAAAACTTTTTGTGTTCTTCCCCTCAGTTTAGTCAATATTTAAAGTTTGATCATCGTGACCATGACACTGATCTGTGTCATTTGGTTTCAACCAATTGAATGCTGTAAAATTAAAAAACAAATTAGGGTTTGTACCCCACCACCTAACAGTGATGTATTGTTGACAACGAAGGATACGTGGAAATTATCCAGTTGAAAAGTGTTTTTAGTTCATGTTGTTACATGGGAGGTGTGTGATAAATACACATACCTTCGGCTCTTGTAATATCCTGGGCCAAAGCAATTCATGCGATAATTCTTAACCCATTCAAACATATGTGCGGTTCTGTATGTTTACACAATATTATTTCATCTGTACAGGTTTGGATTTGCCTTGTTAGCTCATCTTGACAAAGTCAAGCTGAGCTAATCTCATCGCTTGCCGTCCGTCGTCTGGCGTCCGGCGTCCGTCAACACCATGTTTTGGTCTTCTCCTCCAAAGCCACTGGGCCAATTCAAGTGAAAGTTTGTGTGAGTGATGGTCCCAAAGGGGCATTTCATTTTTGTTCAACTCAGCATGCCCAACCCCATAGGGAGGGAGTGGGGGAAAATGCTCCAAAATATTTTTAAAATCTTATTTTCAAGAACCAGTGTGTACAATGACTTGATATTTGCTATGGAGCTTCCATATGAGGTGTAGAATCAAGTTTGTTCAAACGAAGTTCGTGAAGTAATATTTGGCTTTGTAATAGGAGGGGTAAGATTTTTGGCCCCGCCCAAAATTTCTATTTTCTGAACCGATGATCCGGTATGAACCAAATTTGGTTTGTGGTAGTATTGGGTCATAAGTACTTGACCCATGCAAAAAAAAAAATTCCCACATCCCCATGGGAACCCTGGGAGCTAAAAATAGAAATATTTTCAAACGCCCATATTTCCCCAACCCCACGGAACAGAGAGCTTTTATTTGATTTGAAGTATCCTTATGACCAGTAGAATTGAATGGTAAAAAAAAATTGCCATCGGTTATGTTAGGGTGTTCTGTAATGGGCATCGAAAAAATGCTGAGTCAGCATATTTGCAAAAATTTTAAAAAATCTTTTCTCCAGAACCAATCATCAGAATCTTTTGATATTTGATATACAGCATTCATAGGGGGGTCAGATAAAAGTTTGTTGAAATAAAGCTCATTGGTTCATATTTGGGCTCTCTACAGGAGCCCGACGTTTTAACATAGGGTAATATGGGGAATATTCTTTAAAAATCTTCTTCTTCAGAACCACCAGTCAGAATCTTTTAATATTTGGTATACATCATTGTTATGAGGGTCAGATTCTAGATTGTTCAAACCAAGTCCCTAGGTTAATATTTGGGCTTCCTATGGAAGCCCAAATTTTATCTTTGTTCAATATGGAGGGTAATTTAAAAAAATCTTCTTCTTCAGATCCAACAGTCAGAATGCTTTGATATTTGGTATGCAACATCTCTATGGGGGTCAGATTCAAGTTTGTTCAAATCAGATCCCTAGGTATATATTTGGGATCACTATGGTAGCCCAAATTTTTACTTAGTGCAATATGAGAAAATTTCTTTAAAAATCTTCTTCTTCAGATCCACCAGTCGGAATGCTTTTATATTTGGTATACAACATCTCTAGGGGGGTCAGATTCCAGGTTGTTCAATTCGAGTGCCTAGGTTAATATTTGGGCTCCATACAGGAACATGAAATTTAACTTAGTACAATATGAGGGAATTTCTTCAAAAATCTTCTTCTTCAGATTCACTTGTCAGAATGCTTTCACATTTGGTATACAACATCTCTAGGGGGGTCAGATTCAAGTTTGTTCAAATCGGATCCATAGGTCAATATTTGGGCTCGCTATGGTAGCCCAAATTTGAACTTAGTGCAATTCGAAGAAATTTCTTTACAATTTCTCTTCTTCAGATCCAACGGTCAGAATGCTTTCATATTCGGTACACAACATCTCTAGGGAAGTCAGATTTAACTGTGTTCAAATCAAGAGCCTGGGTTAATATTTGGGCTCTCTATGGGGGCCGGAATTGGCCATTTTGCTGAAGAATTAAAAATTTTGTATTCAGTACCCTCTAGAGGTACTAAGATTAATCCACATAAGTTGTATCTAGGGGCTTCATAGGGGAGCTCTACATTTTACTTATGATCAACTGAAGAAAAGGCATGATGCCTAGATTATTTTTGTCACTCCTGAACGAGATGGCTTGCTTAATGTAGACTCATTCTTAGACTCTGTTTAAATTGTGTTCTGTACAAGATGAGCGCTTCAGGCCCCGTGGGGCCTCTTGTTGCAATTTATGAGAGAGTGCCTGGGAAATCCATCAAGTGCAAAGATAATATGAAGTACAGTGGAGCCCACTTAATTGAATATCTCTTAATTGTATATCCCTTTTAATTGAATATAATCTCCCAACACAAAACTATTTGCCATACCTTCAGTACAAATTTGACCTGTTAATTGAATATAGGTTATAGAGTAATCTCCTGTTAATTGAATAAAAAATCTTATAACCTGCCAAGAAATTACCCTGACTCTTCCCAGTTTTTCTTTGTTTATAGACCTATTTGGCCTCAGTACATCCAATACAGGCATTTAATCTATTATATCTTGTTTGACAGAGCTCATAGAGCTCTGTCGAACAAAGTATAATAGAATAAATGCTAAGTTTATCTCTAAAATACAGGAAAGTGACACCTTCCCTGTTAATTGAATACTCCTGTTAATTGAATAATTTTCATTGGAAAAGTGGTTATTAACAGGGTTCCACTGTACATCCACAGAAAAGGAAGCCTTTAAGTTGTGGTATCTGTACTTCAGAATTGAACTCAAATATAGGTCTCCAGCATTCAATTATATAAACACAAACTGTAAACACATTGCACTCTTAACTTTGCCATGAATTTATGTCCAAAGTCAGTGAAATTATGACCAAACAAACATAATGAACAATTCTGGTCACTAAGTTTAGATCAATGTCAGGGTCTTATTTCATAGAGTGATTTTTAAAAAAATATTTCAGACTTAAAATAAAGGAAATGTTTCAATATTCATCCCTTGGAAAACGGTATTTTAGTTTTCAAAAAGATGCAGAATCTGATGCAAAAAGTCTTTCGTGTACAAAATGGAGGAATGATCTTTTGGTTTTCATATCAGTTACCTCAATAAAAGTAGGGCAATTTTTTTTCATTTTCTTTCTTACTCATTCATTTTCATATTACTAAATCTTATATAAAGAGCAGGTTGTTTGTAGCAATTTAACTGCTTTCGTTATTCATTCCTTCCCTTTCCAAGAACCATAATCTGATTTATGTTACTTAAATACTTGGCAATCCAGACTTTGGCAGTGAAATGCTGTGATTAAAACGCCATTGGAAAAGGCTCTCTGAGTATCTCTAAATATTTTGTCCAGAACTTTTTTATCATCTGCTTAACACTTTATCTAACATGAGTAGAGGATGACATCAGCCCAAAAATTTTTTGAAGCCTTTTATGCCTCAAAAATATAGCCATATTTTGGATGCACAAATTGAAAAATATAGTAAAATTTTAATGGCGATTTTTGTGAATAGTGCTGACCAGATTTTACGGCTCTCTGAAGCGTTGAGATTCGATTGGATTCAAATCTTAAGTTGCTGTTCAGTTGATTCGAAATCGGTTGCCCGATTTGTTTCTGTTTGAATATTTTTACAGGAATAGATCTGGGTATCGGTCATCTATGTCGTCTCACAAAACGTTTGTCTCAGATAGAAATTGTACATAAATGATGCTGAAAATAAAAGACTGAGAGTAATTCCCGCTATATTAAAATAAATAGCATTTGCACCCCTGCCACCGCCCATGCTAATTCCTGTCTTGCTAGTCACTACCACCATTGAGAGCAATTCCCAAACAATGTTAATGATGGCATGCCTTGATAATGTAGCTGAAATATTTTATTATTTGGGACTCGTGCCATCAGTCAGAATAAATCAGGTGTGCAGACCCATCTCCCCCTCCCCCAAATTGGTCATTTTAAAGATGCCCCTGAATCGACTTTAGGTTCAATTCAAGAGATTTGATTCAAATCGAAAATGTGTGATTCGCACGTCTCTAGGATAAGGCCATTAGGCTTGGTAAAAGGCTAAAAGTTAAGGCTTAATGAAAGTGTGTCGAGCGAATAAGCTTCAGTATTTTAGGTACATGTATCTCATCCCAGCCGTTGCACCAACACAGTGTCTCTTAAGTGGGTGAGTGCTAGAAGCCACCGTCATGACTCCATTGAAAAGTGCTGTGAATAGTGCTGACCAGATATGGCTGTTATGCTTGGTAAAAGGTTAAAAGTTAAGGCTTCATGAAAGTGTGTCAAGAAATACGCTGCAGTCTTTTAGGTGCATGTATCTCATCCCAACCATTGCACCAACACAGCGTCTCTTTTTTCAGCATTACAGATTGTACCGTGATGCACTCCAAGGATACTGTACGACCATTGTGGACTGGTCACTTTCCACTTTTTAGTGGGCAATATTTCCACTGATGCAATAATATTAGAAACCAAACACTAATTATAGGAATAATCATCAAAAATTTTAATTAACTGGTTTCCCCACGGGAACCCCGGGAAGTGAAGCAGTGCCTATTTACTGTGGTAAACAGGCTCTGTTTTACTGGTAAAATAGGACCCAGTCACCAATGCTTGGGAGGTGCAAATCCTCTCTAAAATGGGCAGCATGGCTTATTAATGCTCACCCCTGGTCTTGAGTTGATATTTCATGTTGTGGTCATGATTAGCCATTGTGCAAAAATATGTGACCTTAAACACCAATAAATAAATAACTGGTTGAATGCTAGAAGCCACTATCAGGGCTTTAAAAAAATAAGGGGACCAGAGCAAAAGTCAACATTTTCAGTGCTCATGTTTCATATTCAGTCAAATGCAAATAATATGTTTATAATGATTTATTTTATCACATATTATTGAAGAGTGCCTGTGGGCACTCTTCAATAATTCGTAAATAAAATAAATTTTGATGAACAAATTCAGACCACCAAAAATAATGTAGCCCTCAACCAGTTAATGAAGCACCGGGTACAGTCTTGTGCTATGTAATTACAATTTTGCAGAAGGTGATATTTAGTAAATGATAAACACATGCGTGGACATCACTGCCCAAGCATGGATTATGACAAGTCCACGTTGACTGGACTGTAACATGTGAATATAACAGTGCTACTTAGCTTTTCTCTTACCTTTAATTTCTGATCTCTGTAGGTCTGGAACTGGTTCGTAAAGACTGAAGAATGGAAATAGTTTTTGTGTACAAGTGCTTAAATCAATGTTTGATTTACCCCTTCATGATCAAATTCCTGATCATGTCGTCTGTATTACATAATTCACCGCAAATGGTTAATGTACTTTGTTGCAGAGAGTTTCAGTTATAATTTAATCTTACAGCCCAATTGGGCTGTTGAAATAAATTATTGCTCATCATTTTTTACCGTTTTTTGCTTTTTGTATTGTCTAATCATCCAATGTCAAATTTTCTCTTGCTGAAAAATGTAGATGCATCAGTTAGAAAGGTTTAAATCAACAATGAATTCACAAGAGAATGACTAGTTTTGCATAACTCTTTACCCAACATGAACAGCAGACAACTCTTATAAACAATTTTCTCGAATAACTAATTTTGAGGGGTATTTTTTTGCCTCCAAAACATAGCTTTGGAACAAGCTGAACCTGCTTATTCCTAGAGGGGTCATATGCTATGTTTTAGTGACAAAAAAAGTGGAAAAAGTAGTACATTAGTAACTGCGATTTTGTGTATAGTGCTAGCTGTTATCGGGTAATGGCTTGAGATATTGTTGTAAATCATATATATAAAACCTAAAAAAGTTAAAAATCTGTTTCTCAGGTCCTCCTACATGATCCTTTTGGCTGGTTCTTTTTGTAACCAATGCAAACTTTAAAAAATAAAAATTAAATGGTTTATGCTGGTTTATGTCTAATATTTTACCCAAATTAATAAAATTGATAAATTATCCACTCAGTGCAACAAGGCTTTGCAATGCATTAGCATTGCAAAGCCTTCTTGCTCTTAAGGGATGAAATACACTACCACCCATGCTATTCTGTATATTATAGGGCCCAAAACATAAAACAAACCAAAAACATGAACTTTTGATGGCAAAGAAATAATTACAAAAATAAAAAATAAAATAAAAAACCCACCTGCCCACATGCGATTTCACAAAAAATGCCCTGGGAAACAGAAGATCTACTTTGTGGGGCCTAAAACCAGAAATATAATTTTCAAAGTGTCTCAGCTAACTACTTCCTGAATGGCCTTTGTTGGTGTAATGATTCTGTACTTGTCTGCAAACTCATTATGCACAGTCCCTGTGATGGCTAGAAGATTGATACCCCCACATACTGTACGGTCATGTGGCTTGTGTGTTCAATGCCAAACCATGTGACTTTGTTATTTAAAAGATTGCTGGAAGCCCAGAACTTAAGGAGTTCATATTCTGTTGATTTGCTTCATATTATCTTTGAAGTGAACCTGCTTCATTTATAGGGATTTGCCTTGTTACAGTTTATGGGTGAGTGCTTGTAGGCACTCTTCCATAAATTGTAACAGGTAAAGACATGGGAACAAATTTTGACAATCAAAAATAATTTAGCATTCTACCAGTTAACTTATTCACATGTTTTTCAGTTTACATGATTATTATCAATTCATTGTGTGCTACCTTCATGTTAACACTAATTTACACAGCCCGTAAGGGAGCATAATAAACTTGAAACAAAGATTGTAAATCGTAGCCGGTCATTAACGGCTATTTTTAGTCATTTGTGCTCACAGACTGGCTAGCACATGCTGACGTTCTGCTCATGATATCATTTCGTCTTCCTGGAAATCTGTTTACATTTCATTGGTGTTGATTGAGATAAATATAAAGTAGTCTGCCTGAAATTGCTTAATGAATGGTGTTTCACATTGATTCTTTTCACAAAATAATATAAATCTCAAAAGGGTCGAAAATCATTCTTATAATTTCTAAGTATTAATAATAATAACATGATTTTCTCAGGTGTCATTTGGCTCCATTACTGGACCTACATCTGTGATTAGTAGCCCTACATCCATTAACGGCCCGAGGCAATAGCATCAGATGCTAATGACCTCTGGGCTGCTAATCAAAGATGGCAGCCCAAAAGTGGAGCGCAACACCCTCGAAAATCCTGTTATTGTATAATTACTATGGTTTTAAGTGTTATATTTTAAGATGCTTTACATGTAATTTTTTGTTTGTTACATGCTCATTTTCCTCTTCAGTTGTAAAATATTTTCTGTATCTCATTGTTTTACTCTTGTTACCCACGAGTGCCATTTGTTAACTTATTTTGTAGTCTGTTTAACAGGCATACATTAAATAAACTCAAGATGATCAAGTCAGTTTGCACTTGTTCCTTTTTTTAACCACCATTGGTATCCCCTGCACCTTAATAATAATAATAATATGTGTGTTAATGTATGTGCTGATTTAGAAATGTGTGCCATCCATCCGTTATTCCAACTGTTCTTTCATCCAGCAATCCATCTGTCCTTCCCAATTGCTTGTCATAACATTTTAAAGAAAACTGTTAATAGTTTCCCCAATTTGAGCTTTTTGGTGATAAAATCATAAAAAGGGGATTGCGAACCAGCTCTATCAAAGTATTTCTTCAAGAGTTATTACCCTTGGTATCTCACCTGCCTGAAAGTCAGGGTGAACTATAGCGATCACTCTTCAACCATCGTCCATAAAGGTGATGCTTGAGCCTTTTCCTCCCAAAGTGCAGGACTGATTCCAATACAATTTCATGTAAATAGTGTCTTGGGAAGGGATAATTCAGTTTTGTTAAAATTGACCTGCTGCTAAAAGAAATCTTCTCATGATCTGAGGGGAGTGTGGTGGTTTAGTGGTTACAACACACAACTTCAAACTGAGAGGTCCTGCATTTGATTCTCTCCAGGGGTAACTATTGTGTCTTTGAGCGAGGCACTTAATCCTGATTGCCCATTTGGGGGCATGCTGGCACTGTGTACTAAGGCATACAACAATGGTGCACTTGTCTTCAACCAATGCTAACCCAGCTTGTGTGGAGTTAGTACGTTAGGGAGTCCAACAGTTGCTTGCTGTTGGTTGGTGGTTCTCTCCGCGTACTCTGGCTTCCTCCACCTGTGAAACTTTCCGACATGAGATGACCCTGGCTGTCAAAAGTGTTGTTAAACTCCAATATATAAATAAATAAATCTCATGATCCAATGGAGGGAATCACATGATAATGGCATTCAGCTTCCTTTTGAGTTGTACACTAATGTTTGTACAGAGGAGGTTTGAGAGGTGATATTTTCAGTTGTTTTGGGAGGGGCAAGATTTTTGGGCATGCCCAAAATTTCTATTTTCGGAACCGATGTGCTTATTGAAACCAAATTATGTATGTGGCATTATTGGGCCATAAGCACTTGATTCATGCAAAAAAATTCCTGTGTCTTCATGGGAACACCAGGGGCTAACAGTAGAATATTTTTCAAATTTCCAAAACTGCACTGTACAAAGAACTTTTTAGCTCAACTTGACAAAGTCAACCTGAGCTATTGCCATCACTTCTCATCCGTCAGCACACGTATGTCCACAATTTCCTTTGGCACACTTCACAGGTCGCATTTATGATCAGATCGCTTTGAAAATTGGTATGCTTGTTTGGGGTGACCTCTAGGTGGGAGCTATCGATTTTCTTCAATTTCCATCAAAAAATGTTGCCGCGGCCAATGTTCTTAGAACTTAGTTTAGTCAGACCTCAATATTTCCCTTTGGCACACCCTACAGGGCACATTTATGATTGGATTGCTTTAGAACCTGGCATGTTTGTTTAGGGTGACCTCTAGATGTGAGCTATCGATTTTCTTAAATTTCCATCAAAAAATGTTGCCGCGGCCAATGTTCTTAGAACTTAGTTTAGTCAGACCACAATATTTCCCTTTGGCACACCCTACAGAGTACATTTATGATTGGATTGCTTTGAAACCAGGTATGCTTGTTTGGGGTGACATCTAGATGGGAGCTATCGATTTTTATGTGTACCCATACTATGTATGGTACACATAATGCCGGCATCCGGGGTGGCTATCCGTCATTCGTCCAATCTTTGTCCGTCCGTCCAGTGTCCGTATCCATTTCTTTGGCATTCGATAACTTGAAAACTATTGCTTGGATTGTCAAGTTACTTTATATTTGTGTTCAGGTTACTGATGTGCCGAGCTGTATAGTTTTTGGTGTAAATCTGATAATTTTATCCTGAGATATTAACCCTTTATCCTTCAAATTGAAAATACCTCAAATCCCTTTGGCATTCGATAACTTGAAAAATATTGCTTGGATTGTCAAGTTACTTTATATTTGTGTTCAGGTTACTGATGTGCCGAGTTGTATAGTTTTTGGTGTAAATCTGTTATTTTGATCCTGAGATATTAACCCTTTATCCTTCAAATTGAAAATTCCTCCAATCCCTTTGGCATTCGATAACTTGAAAAATATTGCTTGGATTGTCAAGTTACTTTATATTTGTGTTCAGGTTACTGATGTTCCGAGCTGTATAGTTTTTGGTGTAAATCTGATAATTTAATCGTGAGATATTAACCCTTTATCCATCAAATTGAAAATTCCTCCAATCCCTTTGGCATTCGATAGCTTGAAAAATATTGCTTGGATTTTCAAGTTACTTTATATTTGTGTTCAGGTTACTGATTTACAGAGCTGTATAGTTTTTGGTGTAAATCTGTTATTTTGATCCTGAGATATTAACCCTTTATCCTTCAAATTGAAAATTCCTCCAGTCCCTTTGGCATTCCATAACATGAAAAATATTGCTTGGATTGTCAAGTTACTTTATATTTGTGTTCAGGTTACTGATGTGCCGAGCTGTATAGTTTTTGGTGTAAATCTGATCATTTGATCGTGAGATATTAACCCTTTATCCATCAAATTGAAAATTCCTCCAATCCCTTTGGCATTCGATAACATGAAAAATATTGCTTGGATTGTCAAGTTACTTTATATTTGTGTTCAGGTTACTAACGTACCGAGCAGTATAGTTTTTGGTGTAAATCTGTTATTTTGATCCTGAGATATTAACCCTTTATCCTTCAAATTGAAAATTCTTCCAATCCCTTTGGCATGAGATAACTCAAAAAATTTCAGTCCGATTGTCATGTTACTTTATATATTTATTCAGGTTACTGATGTGCTGTGCTGTATAGTTTTTTATGTAAATCTGGGGGCGCGGTGACTCAGTGGGTAGAGGTGCAGGCTGAAAGCCGAGAGGTCCTCGGTTCGAATCCCACCTGCGGCAACCGCGTTGTGTCCCTGGGCAAGGCACTTCACCCCCAATGCCCACGTGGGGGCATGGTGACGCTGTGTACTAAGGCGTACTGCACATCGATGGTGCATCTGTCTTCAACCAATGCTAACCCTGCTTGTGTGGAGCTAGTATGTTGGGGAGCTAACAGTTGCTCGCCGTTGCTCGGTGGTTCTCTCCGGATACTCCGGCTTCCTCCACCCGTAAAACTGTCGTGGTCATGATTAGCCATTGTGCAGAAATATGTGACCTTAAACATCAATAAATAAATAAATTATGTAAATCTGATAATTTGATCTGGAATGTTAACCCTTTATCCATCAAATTAGACACTCCTCCAATCCATTTCTATATGTACCCATACCATGTATGGTGTACATAATGTTGGCATCCGTGGTGGCCCTCCGTCATACAGCTTTCCACTAGTTGCGCGTATGGGTACACATCTGATGATTTCATCGGCCTATTTTTTTTCCATTTCTGTCAAAAAATGTTGCCGTGGCCAATGTTCTTAGAACTTGGTTTAGTCAGAAGACCTCAAGATTTCCCTTTGGCACACCCTACAGCACACATTTATGATCGGATTGCTTTGAAACCTGGCATGCTTGTTTAGGGTGACCTCTAGATGGGAGCTATCCATTTTCTTCAATTTCTGTCAAAAATGTTGCCGTGGCCAACGTTCTTAGAACTTAGTTTGATCAGACCACAGTATTTCGCTTTGGCACAGCTTACAGGGCACATTTATGATTGGTTTGCTTTGATACCTGGTATGCTTGTTTGGGATGACCTCTAGATGGGAGCTATCGACTTTTTTCCATTTCCGTCAAAAAATGTTGCCGCGGCCAATGTTCTTAGAACTTAGTTTAGTCAGACCTCAATATTTCCCTTTGGCACACCCTACAGGGCACATTTATGATCAGATTGCTTTGAAACCTGGTATGCTTGTTTGGGGAGACCTCTAGATGGGAGCTGTCGATTTTTTTCCATTTCCATCGAAATATGTTGCCACCGCCAACATTCTTAGAACTTAGTTTAGTCAGACCTCAATACTTCCCTTTGGCACACCCTACAGGGCACATTTATGTTCGGATTGCTTTGAAACCTGGTATGCTTGTTTGGGGTGACCTCTAGATTGGAGCTATTGATTTTCGTCCAATTTTGTCCGTCAAAAAATGTTGCCACTGGCAACGATCTTTGAACTAAGTTTAGTCTGGCATCAATATATTCCTTTGGCATGCCCTACAGGGCACATTTATGATCAGATCAGTTTGAAACTTTGTGTGCTTGTTTGGGTTACCTCTAGATGGGAGCTATTGATTTTCTTCGATTTCCATCAAAAAATGTTGCCACTGGCAATAACCTTCGATGAACTTAGTAAAAACTTAGTGCAGTTAAGCATCAATATTTCCATTTGACACACCCTGCAGGGCACATTTATGATTGGATCGCTTGCAAACTTGGTGTGCTTGTGTGGGGTGACATCAATATGGGAGCTGTCGTTTTTCTTCCATTTCTGTCAAAAAATGTTGCCGCTGACCTTTGAACTTAGTTTAGTCAGACTTCAATATTTCCCTTTAACACACCCTTCAGGGCACATTTATGATCGGATCACTTTGAAACTTGGTATGTGTATTTGGGGTGACCTAGATGTGAGCTAACTAAAAAGTTATTGTTGTTATCACCAGCCTTTGAACTTACTGCATTTGTGCATCAACTTATCCCTTTTGCACTCTCTGTAGGGTATATTTATGAATTTCCATACCCCCCCCCCCCCCCCACCCCCGCCAAAAAAACAAAAACAAAACAAAAACATTGCCACAAAGCAATGACCTTCTACTTAGTGCATTTATGCACTAACATCTTCCTTTGGCATGCCTCAGAGGGCACATTCATTATCAGGTTGTTTTGAAACTTTGTATGCTTGTGCAGGGTGACAAAGATCGGAGCTATTGATTTTCTTTTCATTTCCATCAAAAACTGTTGCTGTTAGCAACAATCTTTGAATTTATTGCATTTGTGCATCAGCATTCTTTGGCATGGCCTACAGTCCACATTTATCATAGGATTGTTTTTGAACTTGGTGTGCTCATTAGTCAAGAACTCTAGATAAGAGCTGTTGATTAGCACTCATTTCTGTGAAAAAAGTTGCCATTTACAATAACCTCTGAACATACTGCATTTGTGTATCAACATTCTTCCTTCAGCCAGTCTTACAGTTTACATTTAAAAATGCATGGATTGCTCTGATGTTGTGCACATACAATGCTGTTATGTTGAAATTTCATCAAATAACATTTGTACCAATGATCTTCAATTTCATTTTTAACTTACCAAATTCAAGTTTGTCAAGTTGAGCTACAGTGTCATTGACACTTTCATATTTATTATGAAGCATCCTTGGGATCAGTAGAATCAAATGGGCAAAAAGAAAATTGCAATTGGTTGTGTTACAGGATTCTCTATGGGGAATAAAACAAGAGGCCTCTCAACCTAGACAGCTTTGCCTGGGTGTCACTGATTTTAGGGGACGCTACATATAAGGCAAGGTTCCAAGTGTTACTGCTTGTGACCGTAACCTTCATGATATGACAATGGGTCATGGTCATGCCACAACATTAGGTTATTTGTGAGACGTATGAACAAGATCTACAACATGGATTCAATAATATGGACCACACAAGGGATGTATAACAGTATCAAAGTTTTGCTTTCTGTGAACTTGACATTGATGATATGACCTTGGAACAAAGTTGTGATACACAGTTGAGTCACAAGCAATAATTTTACCAACTGTGAATAAGATCTGCCAATCATACCAAGCTCTATGGACCAGACAAGGGCTGTAGAACAATATCAAAGTTTTGCTGTCTGTGACCTTGACCTTGATATGACCTTGGATTAAAGTTGCGACTCACGGTTGAGTCATGAGCAATAATTGTACCAACTATGAACAAGAGCAATGCTAACGCGTGTGCCGATGCCCCCGAAGGTAGCAAAGTCGGACTTGCATGTAACTAAATAACTTCTGAATGTTTGAAGAGAATTGGTTCATCCAAACATTCGTTCCCATCACCATACCAAAGAACATTAAAATCCGACAAGTGATGCTCAAGTTATAATACAAAATGTTTGTACGGATGGATGGATGGATGGATGGATGGACAGATGGACATACAGACGGAGACCTTGACTATATACCCCCTCAAAAATTTTTCGCGGGCATAATAATTTCTGTCAATCATACCAAGTTATGTGGACTAACAAGTGCTGTTTAACAATATCCAAGTTTTGCTGCCTGTGACCTTGACCTTGATGATATGACCTTGGATCAAAGTCCTGACACACCTTTGAGTCATGAACCATAATTGTACCAAGTATAAGTAAGATCTGTCAATCATACCAAGTTATATGGACCGGATAAGGGCTGTATACCAATATCCAAGTTTTGCTGTAAGTGACTTTGACAATATGACCATGGATCAAAGTCATGACACACCTTTGAGTCATGTGCAATAATTGTACCAAGTATGAGTAGGAATAAGATCTGTCAATCATACCAAGTTATATGGACCGGATAAGGGTTGTATAACAATAACAAACTTTGCTGCCTGTGACCTTGATGATATGACGTTGGATCAAAGTCACCGTTGAGCCATGTGCTATAATTGTACCAAGTATGAGTATGAATAAGATCTGTCAATCATACAAAGTTATATGGACCGGGCAAGGGCCGTATAACAAAATGAAAGTTTTGTTGTCTGTGACTTCGATGATATGACCTTAAATCCAAGTCACAACACATGAGAATTGTACCAACTATGAATAAGATCTGTCAATCATACCAAGTTAAATGGACTGGACATGGGTTGTATAGAAATAGAAAACTTTTCTACCTGTGACCTTGACCATGGTGATATGACCTTGAATAAAAGTCATGACACACCTTTGAGTCATGAGCAATAATTATACCAAGTATAAATAAGATCTGTCAATCATACCAAGTTACATGGACCGTACAAGGGCTGTATAACAATATCAAGGTTTTCCTGTCTGACCTTGACCTTGATGAAATTACCTTAAATCAAAGTCATGACACACCTTTGAGTCATGAGCAATAATTGTGCCAAGTATGAATAAGATCTATCAATCATACCAAGTTATATAGATGGACAAGTGCTGTATAACAATATCCAAGTTTTGCTTCCTGTGACCTTGCCTTTGATGATATGACCTTGGATCAAAGTCATGCCACACATTGGAGTCGTGAAAAATAATTGCACCAAATATGAATAAGATCTGTCAATCATGCCAAGTTATATGGCATGGACAAGAGCTGTATAACAATATCTAGGTTTTGCTATCTGTGATCTTAATGATATGACCTTGGATCAAAGTCACGACACATCTTTGAGTCATGAACAATAATTATACCAAGTATAAAAAAGATCTATCAATTATACCAAGTTATATGGACCGGACAAGGGCTGTATAACAATATCTAAGTTTTGCTGTCTGTGACATTGACCTTGATAAGATCTTGGATTAAAGTCTTGACACACCTTTAAGTCAAGGGCAATAATTGTATCCAGTATAAATAAGATCTGTCAATCATACCAAGTTACCTGGACCAAATAAAAGTGACAGTGAAATGTAAAGGTTTTCTGTTACCTTAACAAAGGGCCTGTGACTTTGACCTTCAGGGGCACATTACACTGGATGACGGACGACTTCGCATTAGACATTTTGTCAGACAGAGCTAAAAATGCTGTGTTGGCATATTTTCAAAAGTTAAAAAAAATCTTCCCCAGATACACCAGTCAGAATCTTTTGATATTTGATACACAACATAGTTTGGATCAGATTCAAGTTTATTCAAATCAAGTCCCTATTTATTTATTTATTTATTGGTGTTTTAAGGTCACATACTTATGCACAATGGCTTATCGTGACCGTGACCGTTTTATGGGTGGAGGAAGCCAGAGTACCCGGAGAGAACCACCAAGCATTGATGAGCAACTGTCAGCTCCTCAACATTCTCTGTTCAAGCTCCACTCAAGCAGGGTTACAGCGGTTGAAGACATGCACCACTGACGTACAGTATGCCTTAGTTAGTACATGGCGTCATCGTGCCCCCATGTCGGCAACCGGAAAAAAGTGTCTTGCCCAAGGACACAAGCGGGTCGTCCCGAATGGAGATCGAATGCGGGATCTCTAGCATAGAAGTCCAACAATTTACCACTGAGCCTCTGCACTCCCCAATCAAGTCCCTGGGAACATGTTTGAGCTCCCTGTGGGAGCCAAAATTTTAACTTGGTGCAGTATGAGAAATAATCTTTGAAAAACTTTCTGTTCCACCAGTGAGAATTTTTGTGATATTTGGTATACAGCATCTTTATGAGGGTCAGATTCAAGTTTGTTCCTCTTGAGTCTGTGAATCTGAGCTTCTTATTAGAGCCCAAATTTTAACTTAGCATAATGAGGAAAAATTCAAGTAATTCGGCAATTCCACTAGACCATTTCTGATATTACACTGGAAAATTGTCAAGTCATGGTTATCCGAGAAGCGATTTTCTGCTGCTGATGTTGCTTGATTATATTCACTCGACTTTTTCTATTCTCCTATTACTTAGTTACTTAGCATTTAACTCCCTGAATTATTATTTGTGCAAGTGCAATTCCATAGCATGGCAAGGCAAATCTTCCACCATCTAAGTTCAACAAGGGAAATAACTCTCAATAAAATATTTGGATATAAGTGGTTCGCAATCCCTTTCATGATATTACACAAAAGCTATATATTAAATTTTGAAAAAAAATCTTGAATGGTTCACTTTGAATTGTGATGACAAGAAACATTAAATGTTAACCTGTTGAGTATTTTCAAGAAATTTTTCATCAGATCTAGTCATGGCTGCTGGAAAGCAGCCACGACTAGATTTGATGAAAAAATCATCTAAATTTAACCTGAGAAATAAATCATTGGTGCAGAAGTCCATTCAATTTTCTGGAAGAAATTTTGATTAAATGTGCCCAAATTATCCTTATTTCAGTGGCAAGAGGAATTTTGTCTTGGGCAGGAATATCCACCAGCAGCATGCAGAGTTAATGTGATGCCATGAGATTCCAGGTCCAACAAGAACAATAACTCTCCAAAAAATACTTGAACACTGCTGGTTCATAATCCCATTCATGATATTATCACCAAAAAGCTATACATGAAAAAATAAATCTCCCATCGGTTTTCTTTGAAATGTGATAACAAGAAATGGTCAAGTCCAATGAGGGAAATAACTCCTTAAAGAAATAATTGGGCTCAGCTGGTTCCCAATGCCCTTCCTGACAAAATCAATGAAAAGGTATATAATAAATTTAGAAGAAAAAAAATCGAGCATTTTCCATGAAACATGTTTTTCTGCACTGCCCGTTTGAACATTATCCTTTTCATCAAACACAACGCACAGACAAGTTAAGCTGCAGTGTCATTGACACTTTCATTATTTTTTCAAGTTTGCATTGGTTATAAAAACAGAGCATGCAACAGTCAAAAGGACTATGTGGGGAGGGCCTGAGAAACAGATTTTTCATGCATGTGTACCCATTATACTGCTAATGTATACAAAGCTTAGTAAAAATCCACAAAGAATTGTGGGAGATGCGATGACGAGGCTTGAGACAATATGTCAAGGCCCATAACTGACAGTGCTCTGGTAATTTCATGCACCTCTACCCATAATATTGTTTATGTATAATATATTTGGTTTGTTTGTTTATAGGTGTCAAAGGTCACTTTCAGCATATATTGCTATATCATGATCACAAAAAAGTGTAAAATCAAGTTGAACCAATCATTTAACTGGTAGAGTGCTGGACTCTATTCTAAAGTGGAGGTACTGCAAATTAAAGGCTTCAAATTCAGTGTCTACGCTTCATATTATCTTATTTAGTCTCTAAGGATTTGCCTTGCTACAATTTATGGGAGAGTGCCCATAAGCAATTGAACAAATTTTGATGGTCAAATATAACTTAGCACTCTGCCAGGTAACCATGCTACCAAGGTTTTGATTACAGGGTCCTATTATGGCATCAAGTTACATCTAGTTTACCACACGGTCATGATTAGCCATTGTGCATAAATATGTGACCTTAAACATCAATAAATAAATAAATAAATAATCTTGTTTACCACAGTAATTCAAGCTCTACTCCACTTCCCAGGGTGTCCGTACAGAACTAAGTTGGTAGATGAGAAGATGCAAGGACAAGATTTTGGACAGCCAAGGAACTTAAACTTACTTGAATGGTAGGGAGCACAGTGGCTCAGTGGTTACAGCATTGAACTTCAAACCGTAAGGTCCATGGTTCGATCCCTGCCGGTGGTAACTGCATTGTCACATAATCCCGATTGCTCATGTGAAGGCAAGGTGGCACTGTGTACTACAGTGTACTGCACGTCGATGGACAACCAACGCTAACCCTGCTCGTGTGGAGTTAGTATGCTGGGGAGTCAGACTGTTGCACACCATTGCCCAGAGGTTCTCTCCGGGTAGTCTGGCTTCCTCTACAAGTAAACCTGTCCGACATGAGGTGACCCTGGCTGTCAAAAGTGTCATTAAACTCCAATAAATAAACAAGAAGCCTCAGCTAAACAAGAAGCCTCAGGGCCTTAAGTGCTCACCTTGAACAGAACCAGATATAAACAAGAGTTCAAGAATGAATCTACATTAAGCAGTCAATCTCCATAGGATACACTGTCTATCCTTGAGCCCCTCAAAAGTGACTAAAATCGTCCAAGCATCATGCCATTTCTTCAGTTGATCATAATGTACGTATGTAAAAAGTGGAGCTCCACTATGGAGCCCCTTGATACAACGCAACCTATGTGGACAAATCTTAGTTATAGGGTACTTAATAAAAGTTTCTAATTCTTCAGCTTCCAGGTCAAATAGGGAGCCCAAATATTAACCCAGGCACCCGATTTGAACAAACTTGAATCTTACCCCCCAGAGATGTTGTTCACCAAATATGAAAGCATTCTGACTGGTGGATCTGAAGAAGATTTTTAGTCGAGTTGTGACGAAGTCAAACTCGACTTATAGTTTGGTGAATGGCGGGCGGGCGGGCGGGTGGGCGGGCGGGCGTAAACAATTGGTTTCCGGATGATAACTTGACAGTGGTTCAACTCACATTCATTAAACTTCATACGTAGGTTGGTCTTGGTGGGAGGAAGAACCCTATTGATTTTGGACATGCTACGTCGAAGGTCAAGGTCACAGTGACCTTGAACGTAGTAAATCTTAAACAATTGGTTTCCGGATGATAACTTGATAATGGTTCAACTCACATTCATGAAACTCCATAGGTAGATTGGCCTTGGTGAGGGGAAGAACCCTATTGATTTTGGACTCGCTACGTCAAAGGTCAAGGTCAACGTGACCTTGAACATAGTAAATCGCAACAATTCCTTTCCGGATGATAACTTGATAGTAGTTCAACCTACATTCATGAAACTTCATAGGTGGGTTGGCCTTGGTGCGAGGAAGAACTCTATTGATCTTGTTTTGGACTCGCTAGGTGAAAGGTCAAGGTTACAGTGACCTTCAACATAGTAAATCGTAAACAATTGGTTTCCGGATGATAACTTGATAATGTTTTGACCCACGTTTATGAAACTTCATAGGTAGGTTGGCATCAGTGAGAGGAAGAAACGTATTTATTTTGGACTTGCTAGGTGAAAGGTCAAGGTCACAGTGACCTTCAACATACTAAGTCGTAACCAATTGGTTTCCGGATGATAACTTGATAATGGTTTGACCCATTCATGAAACTTCATAGGTAGGTTGGCATAGGTGAGTGGAAGACCCCTATTTATTTTAGACTCACTAGGCCAAAGGCCAAGGTCACAGTGACCTTGAACATAATATATCGTAAACAATTGGTTTCCAAATGATAATTTGCCAATGGTTCCACCTACATTCATGAAACTTCATAGGTAGGTTGGCATTGGTGCAAGAAAGAGTTCTATTTATTTTGGAATCACTGGGTCAAAGGTCAAGGTCATAGTGACCCTTCACATAGTAAATTGTAAACAATTGGTTTCGGGACGATAAGTTGATAATGATTAAACCTACTTTTGTGCTGTCACAACTCGACATTGGATCGGTGATCCTATCAGCATTTTTAAAGAAATTTCCTCGTATTGCACTATGTTAAAATTCAGACTACCATAGGGAGCCCAGATATTAACCCCGGCCCAGTTTTGAGCAAACTTGAATCTGACTTCCCTAGAGATGTTGTAAACCAAATACGAAAAGATTTTGACTAGGGAAGCTGAAGAAGATTATTTTTGCAGAAATTCTCTCATATTGCACTAAGTTAAAATTCGGATTCCCATAGGGAGCCCATATATTAACCCAGGTGCTCGATTTGAACAAACTTGAATCTACGCCCCTAGAGATGTTGTATACCAAATATGAAAGCATTCCGACTGGTGGATCTGAAGATTTTTAAAGAAATTTCCTCATATTGCACTAAGTTAAAATTAGGGCTACCATTAGAGAGTCCAAATTTTAACAGAGGGACCCAATTTGAACAAACATGAATCTGACCCCCTAGAGATGTTATATAGCAAATAAGAAAGCATTTGGACTGGAAGATCTGAAGATTTTTAAAAATTATCCCCCATATTGCACTAAGTTAAAATTTGGGCTTCTTGAATCTGACCCTCATAACAATGATGTATCCCAAACATTTAAAGATTCTGACTGGTGGTTCTGAAGAACATTTTTAAAGATTATTCCCCACATTGCCCTAAGTTAAAAATTCGGGCTCCGGTACTGAGCACAAATACGAACCAAGGGGCTTCATTTTAACAAACTTGTATCTGAACCCCCTATGGATGCTGTATACTAAATATCAAAAGATTCTGACCATTGATTCTGGGAAAAATTAAAAAAAAATTTTTTGCAAACATGCTGATTCGGCATTTTTAGACACTTCTTCTAAACTAACAATGAAGAGTTGTCACTTTGTCGCAGGTACACCGATATGCTAATAAAAATTAGCATCGTGGCAAGATTTGCCTTACACATTTCATAATTTGAGCAATTTTTCATATTTTAGGCATTATATTTATCTGCATCTTATGGAATGAATGAATAAACAAACAAAGCTGGCCTAGTTGCCAACCTCTGTGACACACATTCGATACCGGCCCCTAATTGAAAATAAGCCTACCAATCAACTTTTCAGATTTCAGAGTCCCCCTCCTTGTAAATAAGCCTAGTGCCAGACTTTGGAATGACAACATCGACAACAGCCATGATGGCAAGTTTTTAGAACAAACAAGTAAAAAGTTGGCACCGCCAACAGATGCACTCCGAAATGCAAATTGATGGAAACATACCGATTTAAAAAAAATTAAAATACAAAATCATGTGGAAGGACAATGGTAACAGTACACAATAAACATGTGTTAAATGCTTCTAAGGAAGGAAATTAAACTGGCCTTTGAAGACAGGTCACTGCCTAATTAGGGTGAATGCATAAGCAATTTTGATTATACATGCCCTAGGCATTTAATAAGATACCATAAGAAATGTTTTATCACTTTACTATTTTGCCACAATTCAAGGGGCATAACTCTGGAATGGTAAATGCCATAAAGGTGAAAACTGAACTTAACCTACATTTCATGGTAGATAGTAACGTGCAAAATTAAAAGGTTGTACATCAAAGTGAACTGGAGTTATCATCCAGAAACCAGTGATTCTACCATTTTGTGACTTTTCAAGGGGCATAACTCTGGAACTGTGCCTTTATAATAACAATCAAACTTGACCTGCATTTCATGGTATATAGTAATAATGCAAATGTATAAGGTCGTACATCAAAGTGAACTAGAGTTTTCAACCAGAAACCATTGATTTTACCATTTTGCCACTTTTCATGAGGCATAACTCTGCAACGGTATATGTCATAATGGTGAAAATTGAACTTGACCTGCATTTCATGAGAGGTAATAACGTTGCAAAATTATAAAGTCGTACTTCAAAGCGATCTAGAATTATCATTCGGAAACCAATGATTATACCATTTTATATGACTTTTCAAGGGGCATAACTCTAGAACGGTAAATGCCATAATGGTAAAAATATAACTTCAGCTGCATCTTATAGTAGGTAAATTATAAAGTCATACATCAAAGCAAACTTGAGTTATCATCTGGATACCATTTGTTTCTGAAACATATTTGACCACAACTTGTTCTCGTGAAATATTATTTTATTATCAGTTCTGGTATGAATATGGTAGCAGACTTTCAGGCAAGCCAAAAAATAAGCAGACTGTCATTTGCAAAATCAGGTCCCCATAGGGTGAATTTAGTGATTCTACCCTGCACAGCAGGGTAGCATCACTAAATTTACCCTCTGTGAACCTCAACCTGAATCAGGGTCTCAAAACTAAACAGAAAGAGGTACCCAGAGGATAAATTGGCCCACTGTATGGGATAGCATCATCAAATTCACCCTCTGGAGACCTCATTCTGCAAATGTCAGACTGCTTATTTTCAGGCCTGCTTTCAGGAAACATTGATGGCTGCTATCAACTATGCGAGTTAACACATATATTTTTAATTTTCAACACACCACAACCTTCATTTGATGAATAATTTGTGTATATTTTCCCGATATTGGAAATTTATCATATGACTCATCCGTTTTGTTCACTTTAAAACATTTGATATTTTGTTTTCATAATAATCAGTGATAAATAAAGCCTTCCGTCAATTTCATTGGTCAATTTCAAAACTAGACAATTTGATTGGCTGAACAAAATACAACTGGGCCACATTTTCATAATTTGCATAATAAGAGTTGGGAGCTTTCATTGGTCAATTTCAAAACTGGACAATTTGATTGGCTAAACAAAATACAACTGGGTCACATTTGCATAATTTCAGTAAGGAGAATTTATGTTATCTGTCCTATTTAGAGTGGGTTATATTGTATTAATCTTTTACCTAAAAGAAAAACGCCATTAATTTTTTTTAATATTTTCACTTTTTGCTTTCAAAACATAGGTTATGACCCCTCATTGGAACTAGCGTGTTGCGCTCGTTCCAATGAGGGGTCATAACCTATGTTTTGGAAGCAAAAAAATGAAACTTTTTAGTTATACGAGGATGTTTTTTCCAAGTGCCATCTGCAACTCAAGTTAGGTGATGGGCTAAAAAGTCATACTAAGTGGCTAATTTGTGCGTGTGTGTGTCATATGATAAATAGAATATGAAATGAGTGTTTTTCTCATATAATATTTATGAAACTCGTCCGAATTTTCCATTTGGGCTCGCCAGCGGCTCACCCAAATAGAAAATTCTTAAGACTCCTTTCATAAATATTATAATGGAAAAACACTCATTCCATATCCTCTATTTATGGAATTTCAGAATTGTGATTTTTGAAGTAAATATGTTTTCCTTATTTTCCTTATTTTTTTAGCACCCTGACAACATTCACACAGAGTAGTGAGAACTTTCAATCTCCCCACAAACAAAAACACAGCAAATCAGTTATAATATGACTAGAGATGAAATTTATTCTCATAAAAAAATGGTGATAACATGAAGAAAGCTTGCAAACAATAAAAGAGCTCTCCTTTTTACAAAAATATTTTTCTGAATTCAAATCAAATATATCATGGAAGACATCAATATCATTTATTCTTGCAATAGACACATACAATCTTCAAAAGCCCATTTTAACATCAATGTCAGTATTTGTATTGTCAATGGCAGCTTTTAACCCCATCACACTTTACTCCTTAACCTGTAAATAGTTCTTGAATTTCTCGAAATAAACGCATAGCTACAAATAGCCCTTTACCCAATGCAGACGATATCAAAATTTATTATTTTAAATATCTTTTTTTTTAAATTTTTAAAAAAATTTCAACAAAACCATACCATGTGACCCCTTGTTGGAACGAGCTCATTCCAACGAGGGGTCAGATGATATGGTCTTATTGAAATTGTTTGAAAAATAATATTTTTTCAACTGCTGAATTTGCATATTACGCAGGCGGATGCTGGCGATTCGATGGGTAAAGGGTTAAGCAGCAATGTCTTGATTTCATGAAAAATAAATCAATAATTCTGATGAAGAAATAGAGATTACCTTGTGTTTTTGCATGAAATGGATGTGACGATTATCTCAAAATTGGGCATGACAAACGTGTATTTTTCTGAGCTGCCTTGCAGCAAGTGTAAATTCATAATTTATCATGCCCACGAATGAGGTACAGTCGAGCGCACTTAACTCTTAACCCGATGAGTATTTTTAAGATATTTTTCATCAAATGTAGTCATGGCTGCTATGAAGCAGCCATGACTAGATCTGATGAAAAATTCATCTAAATTTAACTCAAGAAATCATTGGTAAAAAAATCCATTCAATTTACATTGAAATTGGATTAAATATGCCTAAATTCTACATATTTCAGTGGCAAGAGAGATCCTTTCTGGGCAGGAATATCCGCCAGCTACATGCAGTGTGTTAATAGTACGTCTCTTAATTGAGAAACCCTGTAAATTAAATACAATTTCCAATCACAAAACCATTTATTACACCTCCAGTACAAGTTTGACCTGTTAATTGTATCGAGGTTATAGAGAACACCCCTCTTAATTAAAAAAAAAAAATATGTGAAGAAATTACCCTGATAAGTAATTAATTCCCCTTGTTTGGCCTCAGCATATCCAACACTGGCATTTAATGTATTATATCTTATTTGACAGAGCTCAGCGCCCTATCAAACAGGATATAATAGAATAAATACTCATTTTATCTCCAGACAACAAGGAAATAGCCAGATCTTTAATTGAATACTCCTGTTAAATAAATTTTTCACTGACAAATTGTCTATTCAGTTAACAAGCTTTCACTGTATTTGTCCGTATTCATGCAAAAACACAAGATTCACTCTTTATTATGCAGGTTTTGGAAAGGATTCAAATACTTTCAGTATTATTTATTTATTGGTGTTTAAGGTCACATACTTATGCACAATGGCTAATCGTGACCGTGACAGTTTTACCAGTGGAGGAAGCCGGAGTACCCAGAGAGAACCACCGAGAATCGACGAGCAACTGACAGCTCTTCACCATTCTAACTCTGTTCAAGCTCTGCTCAAGCAGGGTTACAGCGGTTGAAGACATGTGCACCATCGACATGAAGTACACCTTAGTACACACCATCATCGTGCCCCCATGTAGGCAACCCAAGGACACAACACAGGTCGTCCTGGACTGGGATCAAACTCGGGACCTCTAGCATAGAAGTCCAACAGTCTACCACTGAGCTACTGCGATCCCAAATGCTTTCAATAGAGACACCAGTAAATCATTCATAATGCAAAGCAGCCAATCATTGTATAACCATTCCCCTGTGGCATTCATTAAACTGATGCAGTAAAATACAATCATATGGTATACTGTTTTGCACAGAGGCACAAAGTCCACAATGATTATATCATAACCATCACACAAGTATAAAGTTACGTTCAGATCTCTAATGATTCGCTACTTCATATGAAATTTCTGCCACCAAATTCACTAAAATCTATCTGAATCGAGGTTTACCGATGCTCAGATCGATTTTAGTGAACGCGGTTTAGAAGTTTCACTTGAAATTGTGAGGAATTTGAGAATCTTCTTAGCATATAATGTGTAATTTAACCTATTGACCAAGCCATGGGGTCCCCAGAGGGTGAATTTGCTGATGCTACCCCATACAGTGGGCGAATTTATCCTCTAGGTACATCTTTCTGGTTTGGCTTGAGACCATGATTCACAATGAGGTTCACAGAGGGTAAATTTTGTGATGCTACCCTGCTGTGCAGGGTAGCATCACCAAATTCACCCTCTGGGGACCTCATTTTGCAGATGACAGTCTGCTTATTTTCAGGCTTGCTAATGATTGAAACTGGCCAGTGCTGTTCACAAAAATCACCAGCCCAATTTATATTATGTTCTTTTTGAATTTTTGCTTCAAAAACATAGCTTATGACCTCTCACTGGAATGAGCTTGTCAAGCTCATTCCAATGAGGGGTAATAAGCTATGTTTATGAAAATATTCAGTTATGCCTGGTTATTCAGGAAATGTTTCCTATAAATATCTACTATTTGCATTAGGTAAACAGTTCATGAAATATAAGAGAAGATTAATTCAATTCTACTTCTGAAAACAATTCAATCACGTTACGACATCGACGTCTGAAGTCATAGAGATTATTACCATTATGTGGATGTACAAAATATGTATCCGAGTCGAGCTCCGGGTTCTAAGGGCAGATCATGAGTCGAAGACGAGTCGTGATCTACCCTTAGAACCCGGAGGGAGACTCGGATACATATTTTGTATATTCACATAATGGTAATAATCATTTCATCTTACAATATATTGGGGATAAGTCAAGAATGTAGACGAATATATAACGAACTATTTATTCGTACGGATGAACAAAAAGAAAAAACATGGAACTCACGCGAAAGGAACGTGCTTGTATCCGACCCCCTGATACAAACATCTGTATCAGGGGGTCGTATACACCACAGATGTGGCTTAATACAGACAAAATACATGTTGATTGTAAGATAAATTCCCATAATAGACGTGTTGTGAATTATATTTTCCATAATGAGCTAACTGATTAGGATTGTGTGATAAAATTGTTTATATTTATGCTGCAAACTTTTGAGGACTTTCGACTTCAATCCAGGTGTGGTCAGTGGGTCCTATTTAAAACTTACCACTGAAACAGAACTTGTTTACCACAGTAAACAAACACTGTGCCATGGAGAAGTAAACTAGTTACATATTGTTATTATTAATATTTATTGTTTTTTTATGGCCGCTTCCAGCACCAGTGGCTATATCATGACCGCAAAACATTTCCCCACTATAATGAAATAAAATCCCATGGTATTTTTTGCACAATGGTGCAATGTCAGCAACTGATTAATTCATGAACACCATACAAATATGAAGTCAAATTTATCTCTTTGAATCCAAAAAAACGCTTTTCTGGTCCAGGAACATGATATGTCATAATTTCATTAATTAGGATGGCTGCTAAGTGAATGTGTGGAATCAGTATTTTTTTATTCATCGTTTGGGCTGCACGTTGAAAATTTTAATTAGTCTACCCCACAAACAATGAATATAGACTCTTCCAACTGCTGCCATTGAACTGACATGGAAAATACCACTGGGGTTCAAAGGGTTATTATTTATTTATTTATTGGTGTTTAACCCTTTACCCAATGAATCGCCCGCATCCGCCCGCGTAATATGTAAATTCAGCATTTGAAAAAATATTATTTTTCCAAAAATTTCAACAAAACCATATCATGTGACCCCTCGTTGGAACGAGCTCATCGAGCTCGTTCCAACGAGGGGTCACATGATATGGTTTTGTTGAAATTTTTTGAAAAATTTGAAAAAATGATATTTAAAATAATAAATTTTGATATCGTCTGCATTGGGTAAAGGGTTAAGGTCACATATTTTTGCACAATGGCTAATCATGACCACAACATGAGTATCAACTCAAGACCAGGGGTGAGCTTTATTAAGCCATGTTGCCCATTTTAGGGAGGGTTTGCACCTCCCAAGAATTGGTTACTGGGTCCTATTTTACCAGTAAAACAGAGCCTGTTTACCACAGTGGACAGACACTGCTTCACTTTCCGGGGTTCCTGTGGGAAGTTGAAAAGATTAACCAATCTTTTCACCCAATGTTAACCAGGTTACGAACAAAACCGACGTTTTCACCATGCACCGTTCTACTTCCCGAATTTCCACAGGAAAAATATTGTGTTACCTGGAGGTTTTCATAGATGATTAAAAGCTGCTCTGACACCAGAGATCACTCTATTTAGTTACAAAGATCATAGCTATAATTAATTAATAAATTAACCAGTTATTACAATTTTCAATTTATGCAACAAATCTATAAATAACAATGAGACATGTTTTGTCCTCCATTGCCAGATAAAGATGGAAAATAAATATCATGAACTGATTCATTTGAGCTGTAAATAATTCAGCATTTTCAACTGTAGTTTCACTTGATGTTATTCAGGTTATTAGATAAACATGCATCACACATTCGAGTCAGGATCAAGTGAACATATAATGCAAAAATGTAATTTAACCCTTTACCCTCTCGAAAAAAAAACAAACCCAACCAGTACTATTCACAAAAATCACCATTCAATTTTCATTATTTTTTTCCTTTTTTGTCTCCAAAACGTAGCTCATGACCACTTATTGGAACAAGCTCATTAAGCTTGTTCCAATTAGGGGTCATAAGCCATGTTTTTGGCACAGATGCATCTACTGTAAAGCCAATAAAGTGACTTTTTGTACTTTTCAATAGGGCCTTGGTAGTGGCTTCCAGCATTCACCCAGTTAAATTAACTTATTGTAATATTAACTGGTTGAGAATTAGATTATTTTTGGTGGCCTAAATTTGTTATACAAAATTTGTTTTATTACAAATTTTTGGAGAGTGCCCACAGGCACTCTCCAATAATTTGTATTAGAACAATTGCATATAAAAAATGTTATTTGCATTTGACTGAGTAGGCAACATGAGCAAGGAAAATGTTCGGTTTTGCTTTGGTATTCTCAATTTTTGGCAAGCCCTGGTAGTGGCTTCCAGCACTCAACCTGTTAAGCAGTTAGGCACTGGATGAAAACCTGAATGAAAGATACAGAAGTAGCAAAATAAGGGATAGTGTGGGCATAATACAAAAGATGATAAGACAATTGGGAGGGGTTTCATTCTGTTACAAGGTGTTAAAACAAGTACTATTTATTTCTTATTGGTGTTTAAGGTTACTTTCATTATCTACGGCTATATGAAGACCACAACACAGGTATGAAATCAAGTTTAGTAAATTGTTTATACCCATGCGACCCACTATAGAGGGCATCCACATCATATCCTACCAGTGAAGCAAAACTTGTTTACAAAAGTAAACAAGTACTGCTCCACTTCTAGCAGTTCCCATAGGGTGAGAGAGTACTGCTACTTCATAAAATGCTATGTATCTGAAAACTTTTGATACTGTTAAGTGTAGAATCATTAAGAAAATTTATCCTAAAAAAACACAATATTTATTAACAGGGACTGGAGATTTTTATACGTTATTGCTATACTTTGAAAGTCTACCTCTATTGCCTTTGCAGTTGTTTCTAGTCAAGTCTTGGCTGCCAACAGTGGTCAAGCTTGAAAATAAGGAGACTGTCATCTTCAGAATGAGGACCTTAGAGGGTGAATTTGGTGATGCTAGCATCACTAAATTTACCCTCTGTGAACCTCAGTCAGAATCAAGGTCTCAAGCCTAAACAGGAAGAGGTACCCAGAGGATAAATTGGCTCACTGTATGGGACAACATCAGCAAATTCACCCTCTGGGGACCTCATTCTGCAAATGACAGATTTCTTATTTTCAGGCTTGGCAGAGGCAGGGAAGATTTGTCCAGAAACATCTGACAAGGTACTTAGAAATTTAATTTATTTATTGGTGTTTGAGGTCACATACTTCTGCACAATGGCTAATCATGACCACAACATGGAGATCAAGTCAAGGTCAGTCAATCATTTATGCCTATTTTAGAGGACTTGCACCTCAAGCATTAGTGACTGGGTCCTATTTGTCCCCCGAAAAAATTTTCGGGGGACTATAGCAATCATGGGTGACCGTCCGTCTGGGCCAACATTGGGGGTTTAGGGAATATTATTGTCCATCTGTCTGTCTGTGTGTACATCCCACTTGGTGTCCCCATGATAACTCCAGTTTGGATCATTTGATTGGAACCAATTTTGGTATGTGACCTTCTTAGCCCAAACCACAGGTCAAGTTCGAATATGGATTCGGCCAGATTATTTTTATTAGACTTAGAATTTTCAAGATTTGCAGTGTCCAGATGATAACTCCAGTTAGGATTATTTTATCGGAAAAAATTTTGGTATGTGACTTTCTGGGGTAATAATATAGGTCAAGTTCGAATATGGGTTCGGACCAATCAATTTTACTAGAGTTATGCCCCTTCTTCGACTTGTTTTTTAGGGGGACATGTGGCCAAGCGACCTTTTATTTACCAGTAAAACTGTGCTTGTTTACCACAGTAAACAAACATTGCCTAACTTCCCGGGGTTCCTGTGGAGGAGGTACTTAGAAATCAAGTTTTGAGTTTACCCAAACAATGTATGTTGGGGCACCTGTTTTCCTTTGCATTAAAGTCATCAAAGTCAGAATTAGGCCCTTAAGTGTTAAAGGACAAAATTTGTGCAGGCAGAGCAGCATAAACCACATTAATTCTGTGCTTTAAATTAGCACACAAACAATACTCACAGATTGTCAGAAATTTAAGTTATATTCATATTTTTTCATATTTATTCATATTTTTATGGCAAGTGATGTAAAATATATCATTTAGCTGCTGTTCATTGCATATATTCAAGCTCCACATCAAGACTTAAGAATTGACCCTTCACCCCATTGCAATTTGTTAAAACATTAATATTTATTATTCATATACTTAAAAATATTTTCTATTCTACCAACAATGTAACTTATGGCAAAAAAAGGAAACTTGTTAACCCATTATTTAACTGGTAGAGTGCTGAAAGCCCATATTTTGGGTTATATTCTGAAGCACAGGTACCTCAACTTAAAGGCTCCATATTGATGCAAAAATAATAAATTTCAACTACCACCAATATATGGGTCCTTATGTATGCTTACACACACAGCATGAGAACATGATTTCACTGCACGTATTAAAAAAAAAACACCCAACAGATTTATTGTGAATGTAGGAGACATAAACAAAGCTTTGGAGGCAAACATTTATTTATTTATTTATTGGTGCTTACGGTCACATACTTCTCTGCACAATGGCTAATCGTGACCGTAACATGGAGATAAAGTAAAGTCCAGCCAATCGTTTATATGCGGGTTACCCATTATAGAGGACTTCCACCCAAGCACTGGTGACTGGGTCCTATTTCACCAGTAAAACAGAGCTTCTTTACTACAGTAAACAAGCACTGCTTCCCGGGGTCTCACGGGAAAGGCAGGGTTTCACTGTACTACAATCCTGATAACCACAAGAGCACATATTTTGAAATTATCATATTGAGATAACACAAAAGTTTGGTATCTACTCAAAAATAGTAGGCATCCTTTTTTTATTACATCCAGTGTGGTATTTGCAATGTTTGCTGCTGAAGGACACTCTCCTGGCAAGGGTTCGAACCCCTACTAGGCCATTTGTAAACATTTTCATTTTCTGCCTCAAAAGCATCATTTATGATGCACACTGGAATGAGCTCACTCCAATGAGGCGATCATAAGCTATGCCTTGGTGGCAAAAATTAAAAAGAATAACACTATAAAAACAGTGATTTTTGTGAATAGCATTACATGATATGGCGATTTTTGCAGCCAAAGGGTTAACAATTTTATCTTTTCAATAGCATCACACCTTGTGTGTAATAGCCTTTAGGCTTCAGTGCCACATTTATTATTTATTATTGTAGTGTAATTATCTTATCAAGTTTACTCAGCTGTTTATATTTATATTTTTAAGTTATCAAGTTCACTGAAGTTAAGCAACGTCGAGCGCGGTTAGTAGTCGGATGGGTGACCATTTCAGCGACTGATTCGTGCTCCCGCGATGTGTCCTTGGGCAAGGCACTTAACCCCGTTGCCTATATGGGGGCACAATGACGCAGAGTTTGGTTACGATGTTGGAGAGCTGACAGCTGCTTGTCGTTGCTCGGTGGTTCTCTCCGGGTACTCCGGCTTCCTCCACCCGTAAAACTGTCATCGACATGATATGACCCTCCTCGCTGTTAATGTGTTATTAAACCCTAATGAAAAAAAAAGAAAAAAAAAAGTTCCTCTGCACTCTGATGTTGAAAAAAAGCATTCCCATAATGCAACTAGGAAGTTAACAAATGCATTCTTGTTTGACAGAGCTCATTAAGCTCTGTCAAACAAGACTGAATTGGTTAACTTCTAAGTTGCATTATAGTAAAAAACTGCCACTTAAAAGTCTGATATTTTGACCTTAGTGTGCTAATGAGTTAATATACCACTTAATCTCCAGCACATTGATGTCAAAACACCAAAAGTTCAAGAAGGAAAATTTTCCCAGAATGCAACTATTTATTTATTTATTGGTGTTTAAGGTCACATATTTCTGCACAATGGCTAATCATGACCACAATATGGATATAAAGTCAAGTACAGCCAATTGTTTATACCCACATTGCCCATTTTAGAGGACATCCACACAAGGCAGTGGTTACCAGGTCCTGTTTTGTTAGTAAAACAGAGCTTGTTTACCACAGTAAACAAGCACTGCTTCACTTCCCCAGGTTCTCACAGGGACAGAATGCAACTAGGAATTTAACCAATTCAATCTCGCTTGACAGAGATCAATGATCTTTGTCAAGCAAGATTGAATTGGTTAACCCTTTACCTAACATGAAAAACACATGACACTTGCAAACAAAATTCTTCAATAACTCATTTTTTGTCTCAAAAATAAAGGTTATGACCCCCTCATTGGAATGAGCTCGACGAGCTCATTCCAAAGAGGGGTCATAACCTATGTTTTTGAGACAAAAAATAAAAATATAATGAAAATTAGCGATTTTTCAGAATACTGCTGGCCTGTTTTGGCCGTTATGTTAGGTAAAGGGTTAAATTTAACATTGCATTTTAGAAAACATTTGCTACTTCAAAGTTTGTAATTTAACCTCAGTATACAGGAGATTTATCAGAACTAGCATACCATATTTGACAAGCACTGATCAACTTTCCTCTGTTCTCTAAGAAATCACACTCCCAAGTCTTGCCAAGAAAAAAAAAATCAATATTCAAATAAAATACAGTGAATAATACTTGAGAGGAAATCTCTTAAATTGCTGACTAGTTTGTTTTTGTTTTTTTTAACATGTATTCAAATCACGCAACAAAGAGTGAACAAATTGATTAAATGCACTTTTGGAAATGTCATACATATAATATCTGCATATTTACATAATCAGTTAACACTATCCAGAAAAAGACATTTTTATATAATTTGTATGAGCTCAACCCAACAAAGCATTTCAGATTCCATTAACTGGTAGTGTGCTGAAAGCCCATATTTGGGCTTTAATCCAAACCACGCGGACCCCAAATAAAAGACTTTATATTCAATGGCTGTGCTTCATATTATCTTTGAAGTGGAATTATTCAGTCTGCAAGGATTTGCCTTGTTACAAGTTATGAGAGAGTGCCCCCAGGCACTCTCTCATAACTTGTAACAAGATAAAGAATGGTAAACAAATTCTGATGCCCAAAAATAATTTAACACTCTAACAGTTAAATCGTTCACCAAACAAAATAACAAGCAAACCAAGTATGTATGAATGGTTCTTGAGCTATTATCCACTGTTCATTTTTATCTTTGAAAAAAAAAATTTTTTCATTGTATATAGAGTGATTTGGTCAATGATCGATTCACAGGTGGACCGTCAAAATTAATCAATATGTCCGTGACAAGAGAAAGCAAGAAGGGTACAGGCCTGAAAATAAGCAGTCTGACATTTGCAGAATGAGGTCCCCAGAGGGTGAATTAGATGATGCTATCCCATACAGTTGGCCAATTTATCCTCTGGGTACCTCTTTCTGTTTAGTTTTGAGACCCTGATTCAGGTTTAGGTCCACAGAGGGTACATTTAGTGATGGTACCCTGCTGTAGGACCTCATTTTGCAGATGACAGTCTGCTTATTTTCTGGCTTGGAAGGGTATCAGCAGTACATCAAGTAGACAGTTGTCTATCATGTAGACTATAACCTCACAGGCAAAATCTGCAGTATCCCTCTTGCTCACTTCTACTTATGGCATATATGACCTGTTGTTTGACTGTTAAGTCAGTAATTTTCTGATGGACAAGCAAATAAGAATTTGGGTTGTTATCTTTGCATCAGGTGGCTGTGTTTCACACAACCATTAATCCTCTTAGTCCTTCAATGGAATGAGAGTGTAAGGCTTGTACCAGAAATATATCATAAACTGTAATGTGAAAAAAAAGTAAACTTTATTATACCTAAAAATTTGGACATTGTGTTGGGAAAGCATCAAAATTCTCTCTGGAAAATCAACCGAAGGAATTTAGCATTTGTTGTAAAAGTCCAGCAAGAGAATGAATATTACACACAAAAAAACAATACACCACAGTAATAAATGAAGAAAACTCGAACTGAGTACTGATACTTCCCAATGCAGTGTCCAAAAAACGTGCAGTTTTTCATGAAAACTCAGAAAACAAAAACAGAAAATTTTATAAGAGTCAAATGATGTTACGACGAATATTAACCTTCTGGACACTAATGCCAAAATATCAACGTTTCAAGCTGCAAATTTTTCCCATAATTCAACTAGGAATTTAACCAATGTATGAGAACTCTTTGAAGCCCATGGGGCTTGGTCAAATGAGAAAAACTCCTTATGTGCTGCTGGTGGGTATTTATGTCAATGACAAAGAATCTCTTGCCTCTGAAATAAGTATAATTTGGAATCATTTCTTTCCTGTAAATTGAACTGACTTTTTGGCTAATGATGTCTTTAGTTAAATTTGAATGAATTTTTCATCAAATCTAGTCATGGCTGCTTCATAGCAGCCAAGACTAGATTTAATGAAAAATATTTTGACCGGACCTGTTTGTAAGCACAGCTAATGAAATGACCCCACAATGTGCAGGCCAACCCCAAAATAAAGATTGCTATCAAGTCGATTTTTAAAAATATGTTAGCACATTGTATAGGTGCTTCATTTTGATACTCAAAAAGGGAAAGGAAAATAAAGTTTCACCACATGGTGACACAAAAAGATACCTCTGCTTATTTAACAAGAGCAACGCTAACGCGTGTGCTAATGCCCCCGAAGGTAGCCAAGTCGTACTCACATGTGGATAATCAGACAACAGCTTCACTGCTGCTACATTGCAGAACAACACTACATTACAGAACAACAGTAAGGAATGGCAAAGTGCCAATAAAATTATTATTACTTATATTTTTTTAATATGTTTTGTAACAACAGACAAAAGCTTCACTGCTGCTACATTGCAGAACAGCACTAAGGAGTCAGTAATAAAAGTTATAAAAATAATTGCAGATGACTTGAATGGTGCCATATTGAATAATAACTGAAAGAGGCAAAAATAGGAATAGTACATACCTTTGTTAAAAATTCTCAAACCAGTGAAAAAGTAGAACTGGTCTTGCATCTTTTCCAAGTGAAAAAGGGGGCATAACTGCATCAAAAATTGCCGAGTCAAACCTCAAATTGAAACCGATTTGTACTTTGACTTGAGTAATTAGCATACAAAATTTGAAACTCCTCGCCTCACACAAAAAATTTTAATTGGTAGGAAAGCAAAAAATCATAAATTTTCAAAGTAAATAAGGGACATAACTCCTGTAAGATTTGTCGGACGAAACCCTAGGTACAAGGGCATCTGTTCCCCCAAGCTGCCCTATCACCATACCAAAGAACATTAAAATCCGACAACTGATGTTCAAGTTATAATACAAAATGTTCGTATGGACGAACAGAAAAAGTAAATAAGGGACATAACTCCTGTAAGATTTGTCGGACGAAACCCTAGGTAAAAGGGCATCCGTTCCCCCAAGCTGCCCTATCACCATACCAAAGAACATTAAAATCCGACAACTGATGTTCGAGGTATAATACAAAATGTTTGTACAGACGGACGGACGGACGGACGGACGGACGGACGGACGGGCAGACGGACGGACGGACGGACGGACGGACGGACGGAGACCCCCACTATATAACCCTCATAACGATGCAAGCCTGATTATAGGTGATAAAGTTTTTGGGTATATACAAACACTAAGTCCATAAAGGGCAATGACTCTGGTAATAAAATCTCGAACGACACCTGCATTTCACTATGGGTATACAGCAATAGAATACACTTGCATACCAAATATGCAGTCACTCAACCAAGTACTTTACAAGTTAATCATGACTGAATTTGGGATGGATGGACAGAGAGATGGACTGACAGATGGATGAATGGACAAGGCAATTCCTATATACCCCCACTGGGGGTATAAAAATACTTAGCAGATCAAGAGTTTACTGGATAAATTCCTAGTTGCATTTTGTGGAAAATTTTCAACTTGAAATTTTTACGTTAGATTTTATAGAGTTAATATTTTTACATGTATACACCAATGACCATTTCAAAATTATTGTTTTCAAAATAGACCTTTATGATTCTATATTCTGCATTAACCTTTCAGATTTCAGGGTTTCCATTCATTAGACAGTGGCATGAAAATGAGATTCAATATTTTGATATGCAAACTATCTGATATTTCAATAATAATCAATGAGTACTATGCAAACTTGGTCAGCAAAAACAATGGCTATGAAAATGAAAATTGTTGCATGATGTTTTTGAATAAATAATGATAGCAAATTCTTATTCTTTCTCTATTTGAAGAAATCTTGCTAAAATGTGATGTTACAAGATCAATGAAGGTTGAAAAGAAACTCCTAAGAAAATTCTCACAGGGATTTTATACTGAAAATAATTTACAGTGTTATTTTTCATTTTTGTTGATGAGAATGCTTTTATTGGCTGGAAAAGACTTTGAAATACAATCCGTTATATTGTTTTAACCCTTTACCTAACATGAAAAGCAGACGCTTGTCAAAAAAATTCTTGAATAATTAATTTTTTTATTTTTTCTCAAAAACATAGGTTATGATCCCTCATTGGAACGAGCTCAATGAGCTCGTTCCAATGAGGGGTCATAACCTATGTTTTTGAGACAAAAAATGAAAAAATAATGAAAATTAATTAGTGATTTTTGAGATTAGCACTGGCCATCTTTTGCCGTTACATTGGGTAAAGGTTTATAAGAGCTCACAGGGATGTGTTAAACAAGATATAAAGAAACACATTCATCATGACCCTCTCACTGGAATGAGTTCAACAGACTTCTTCCAATGTGTATTCACACACTATGTTTTAACTGGTCAAGTGCTTGAAGCACAAAATTATTTTATATGTTTATTGGTGTTTAAGATTACATATTTCTGCACAATGACTAATCACAACCACAAAATGGATATAAAGTCAAGTCCAGTCAATCGTTTACACCCATGTTGCCAATTTTAGAGGACTTCCACCCAAGGCATTGGTTACTGGGTCCTATTTTACAAGTAAAACAGAGCTTGTTTACCACAGTAAACAAACACTGCTTCACTTCCTGGGGTTCCCACAAGGATTGAAGCACAAATCTGTACTTCATTTAAAATTGCAGGAGCAACGATAAAAATCTTGTATTCTTAGTGAAGGCACCGTATTCAGTTGTTAGCACAAAACTTGTTGGTAAGAATCATTGATAAATGAATTTTCACTTACAGAAATAACTAGAGGTACTGTGACAAGTGCAAGCTCACAAAGTGATCCCCCCCCCCCCCCCCCCCCCCCCCGAGCCTCAGTTGTTGCGCTTACGAGGATACAACCATATGATGTAGCAATTGAAATGTATAAGTTAGATTATCTCCCCTTGGAAATGTCAGAACGGAATTATATTGCTTCATGCACATCTTCATATGGAGTTCTTCCATTGTGTAAAGTTTCATGAAAATTCTTCAAACGGTTTAGGAGGAGTTGCACTTATAAGGATGGATGGACGGACAGATGGACGGACGGACGGATGGACAGGGTGATTCCTATATACCCCCAAACTTTGTTTGTGGGAGAGGAGGGGGGGGGGGGGGGCATAATAATCTAGCACTCTACCAATTGATTGTTAAAGCTTGTTCATTTTACAAGAATTGGCAAGCAAGTTCTAGAATTTAAATTGCTGCCTCTCACAAAAGAAGGAAATCGGAAGCAGGCAATCCTCTTGCGTGCCTACCACTTGTGCAATTTTAATCCCTTGTGTGTGGGGCACGGTGGCTCAGTAGGAAGAGGTGCAGGCTGCAAGCCAAGAGGTCCTCGGTTTGAATCCCACCTGCGGCAACTGCATTGTGTCCTTGGGCAAGACACTTCACCCTCATTGCCCACGTGGGGGCACGGTGCCATTGTGTACTAAGGCTTAGTGCATGTCGATGATGCACTGTCTTCAACCAATGCTAACCCTGTTTGTGTGGAGTTAGTATGTTGGGGAGATGACAGTTGCTTGCCATTGTTGGTGGTTCTCTCCGGGTACTCCAGCTTCCTCCACCCGTGAAACTGTCGAGGTCATGATTAGCCATTGTGCAGAAATATTTGACATTAAACACCAATAAATAAATAAATAAATCCCTTGTGTTTTTTTGTGTACCTGGTTTCAGTCATTTTTGATATCATCAGAATCTCAAATACCTCGACAGCTTCCTTTGCGAAGGGTAAAACTCGAAGTAGCATTAAGCATGCCTTTGATCATGAACTTTCAAAAAAGTAAATTTACAAGTCAGGCTGTTAATCATTCCTATGGGTCTATCAGTAAACCACAATGCCCTCTAAAATCATGTTATTGTTAAATTATCTATAATAATATTATTTCTGTTTTGCATACAGCAGTATTTGAAATCCAGGCAGAACTTCTTGCTCAATCGACTCATACTTTGGTAGAGAGGTTTGTAAAAAATCAATGCAGGTTCAGCAAAAGTTTATAAGCATTGACTGGCTTGAATGCATTTCATGGATCACACACACCATTTAGTAGGCATTTAGAGAATGTTTGTAAAGCAAAAACTGAAAAATAGTTCAGGGATGCAATTTGCTCGCCCAAGTTCTTCACAGGAGAGGGCTTTTTCGTCCCCTGGATTTAAAAAAAAAATCAAGCCTGTCTCATTGGCTTAGTGGCATGAATTTGTGGGATGAGCTCCACAGTGGCAACTTCGCGGTCTCACTCTTCTTGAATAATACAACGGGATCTTTAGCTTGCACACAGGGTGTCTTTATCCTCACAGGGATGGCCATTTTATGTCCTCACCTGGTAGCATGAAACTCTCTGACTGCATCAACCCCACATTTGATGCTACCAGAGTGTAATAACTGGCTGAGTGCTGGAAGCCAAAATTTGAGCTTTGTTCGGAAGTGCAGGTACAATAAATTGAGAACTTCCCATTCTGTGGATGTACTTCTTAAGAGCTTTGAAGTTTAATTAGTCTCCATGGAGAGTGCCTATGGTAACAAAGCAAAGGCATGTGAACACATTTTGTTGACCAAAATTATTTTAACACTCTACCAGTTAACAGTGTTTAAATGTATTTGTGTTTGGCAACTGGAGATTTGGCTAATACAGTGGAGCCCACTTAAGTGGATATTTCTTAACTGAATAACCCTGTTAATTGAATATAATTCCCAACACAAAACCATTTATCATACCTCCAGTACAAATTTGACCTGTTAACTGAATATAGGTCAAAGAGTAAACTCCTGTTAATTAAATAAAAAAATCTTGTAACCTGCCGAGAAATCACCCTGATGCTCCCCAGGTTTTCTTTGTTTATAGCCCTATTTGGCCTCAGTACATCCAATGCAGCATTTAATCTATTATATCTTGTTTGACAGAGCTCATGGAGCTCTGTCAAACAAGATATAATCGAATAAATGTTAAGTTTATCTCTAGAAAACAGGAGAGTCACACAATCCCTGTTAATTAAATACTCCAGTTAATTGAATAATTTTCATTGGCAAAGTGGCTATTCAATTAACAGGGTTCCACTGTATTAGTTAACTGGTTGAGTGCTAACTTATTTTTTTAAAGGTGATTTGAAACATGGATTTCTTTTCAGATACCATGCTACCAGCAAGAGCTTTAGTTTAGCAAGATTTTGATCAGAAAAAATTGTTTGGTTACAATTTATTGGAGAATGCCAATAACACTCTCCAATAAATTGCAACCAAACAATTTTATGTAATCAAGGTAATGCATAGTGTAAAGCCACTAAAGAGGCTTCCAGCACTTTTCAATACAGCCATGATAGTAGCTTCTAGCACTCAACCAGTTAAGATCTCCCACTGCCTTAGATAATGTACAATTATGTCTTTCCAGTAAAATAAAGCTTCTGTAAGCTGGAATGAGATCAAAAATCAGTTGCTACGCTACATAAATATATACATGTCTTTTTCAGTTTTCTGAAAGCATTTTTTAATAAAATAACAAACAAAAAGGCACATATCAGGTATTCATACAAATAATATAATCAACTTCCCCTCACCACTTCATCACAAAACAATCTATTACGGCGAAATGAAAAAACAACATGAAACATGACAGGATTTATTATCATCCTGTTTGAAAAAATTATCAGGTTTTGGATCATTTGAGAAATTGTATGGACTGACTTCAATCTGAAGTCAATGTTAGAAGCATTCACAGCCACAGTGAAATTCCGAAGCAGTAAATCTTCCTCAGTGATACAGTTATTACATTTGGTTGATGAATGAACAGAATGATGTTGATGAAATAATGATAATTTATCATTAAAATTTTAGGAATTAGGAATCATACTTTTTCAAACAAATAATAAACAGTTCCTGACCCCACACTGACATAAAAAAGAAAATAAGGCCTAAAAAAAGTTAAAAATCTGTTTCTCAGGCCCCCTTGTTGCATGGTCCTTTTGGTTGCAGTATGCACTCTTTTTATAACCAATGCAAACTTGAAAAAATAAAAATTAAATGATCAATGTCTGATATTTTACCCAAGTTAATAAAACTGATAAATTTGTCCCTTGAGTGCAACAAGGCTTTGCAATGCCTCAGCATTGCAAACCTTCTTGCACTCAAGGAACGAAGTACATCACCACCCATGCTATTCTGTAGACCTAAAACATAAAACAAACCAAGAACAATAACTTTTGATGACAAACAAATAATTACAAACACAAAATAAAAAACTGCCTGCCCACAGGCAATTTTACAAAAAATGGCCGGAGAAACAGAAGATGTACTTTGTGGGGCCTAAATATAAAAATAAAAACCAATTTAAACCATCATGGTTATATCTTGACAAAATTAAAAGTACAAGTAATGAATTTGGAAGAATGTTGGAAAGTCAAATTCCAAAGAAAACCATATTCCTTTTTTGAAGAAAGAGGGCAGTACATTGTACAAATGTTTGTGGGGAGGCAGAGTGCCATATTCTGAGGAAGTGTTATGCATAAAACCTGATTTACAGTCACCAGACTTTTTGTACTAAAACAAATATTTCAACATACAGTTCAAATATTTATTTATTTATTTATTGATGTTTAAGGTCACATATTTATGCACAATGGCTAATCATGACCGTGACAGTTTTACGGGTGGAGGAAGCTGGAGTACCCAGAGAGAACCACCGAGCAACGACGAGCAGCTGCCAGCTCCCCAACATCGTAACTCCGCACTGCAGCACAGGCAGGATTAGATTGGTTGAAGACATGCGTACCATCAATGTGCAGTACGCCTTAGTACATGGCGGCATCGTGCCCCCAAGCGGGCAATGGGGATGAAGTGTCTTTCCCAAGGACACAACGCGGTTGCCGCAGGTGGGATTTGAACCAAGGACCTCTCGGCTTGCAGCCTGCACCTCTACCTACTGAGCCACCGCACTCCCGCATACAGTTCAAAGGAAAGCTTCTTTTGAACAAATGCCTGTTACCAGTTAGCTTGTATCTAATGTAACAGCCAGTGGTGGCTCAGTGGTTATGGCACTGAACTTCAAACCGAGAGGTCCAAAGTTCAATCCCCACCAGAGGTAACTGCATTGAGTCCTTGGGAAAGGCACTTAATCCTTTACCCAACACAGACGATATCAAAATTTATATTTTTAAATATCATTTTTTCAAATTTTTCAAAAAATTTCAAGAAAACCATATCATGTGACCCCTCGTTGGAACGAGCTCGACGAGCTCATTCCAACGAGGGGTTACATGATATGGTTTTGTTGAATTTTTTTGAAAAATAGTATTTTTTCAACTACTGAATTTGCATATTATGCTGGCAAATGCGGCCGATTTGTTGGGTAAAGGGTTAATCCTAATTGCCCATGATGTTCCATCAATCCACTTGTACAATGATCAGTGGCATACAGTCAGAAATGAATCAAGAGGCCCTTTCTAATGAGTCACATAATATGTAGGCATCCATTGGTAAATTGAAAGATACCAGAACACCAATCTCCCATCGCCACTGAAGAAGAAATGATGACATGGGAATTAACCAGATTCAACTCAGTGAAGTAATACCTTTCAATCCTTAAAGATCTGGAGGCTTTTTCTATATTTTGCTACACAGTGACACTGTAGACTCTGTGGCTTTGCTGTTGTTTCTAGGCATGTCTTATATGTATGCCTATATCGTCAGACAGGACTTGCCTTAACCCTTAAGGGACTGGAGATTTTTATACATTTTTGCTATACTTTGAAAGTCTACCTCCAGTGGCTTTGCAGATTTTTTTAGTCAAGTCTTGGCTGCCTACAGAGGCAGCCAAAACTTGCTGAGAAACAACTGACAAGGTACTTTGAAAAGAAGTTTTGAGTTTTCCTCAACAATGCATGTTGGGGCACCTGTACCTTTGCATTAAAAAGTTAACAAAGTCAAAATTAGGCCCTTAAGCGTTAAAACAACAGCCAAGGCACTTTGAATGTAACTTCCAAGTTTAACCAGCGACTACATGTTAAGTGTTAAAGGCCTGGACAATTTTAAAGAATTTCCACTACACCATGACCTGTAAGTTTAAGTCATATAGAAGTGATTTGTATAGGCAGCCAAAACTGGAGTAAAAGCAACTGTCAGTGTATTAGGGCTGAAACGATTGGCTCATTTTCACAAGTGACTAACCGAGAACTATAACTGGATAATATCCGGTTAATAACCGTAGCCATTATTTCACCGAATCTGGAATCAAAACTATAGGAATTGGAAAGCAGTATTCTCAGAAACTATTCTGTAGTTTGTATACAAACGAACATTGTCGAGTACTCGACAACGTTCGTTTGTATACATACTAGACAATAGTTTCTGTAGTTACTCAGTACTCACAGAAATTGTCTATCATTAACGAAGCCTTGAACGACAAAGTCGATTATTTCTCAATATATACAGAGCTGCTTCGAGATGTAATCTATCCCAAAGGAGAAGCGGCAGATTTACTATGTTTTAACCATGGAATGACGATCACTATCGATATTTCGGATAACCGGTTGACATTTTATTCCCCACGCAACGAAGTTGCTGGGGTATAATGTTTTTGACTGGTCCGTCCGTCAGTCCTACTTGTTTTCCAGACTTTTTTTCTACATGCTTCCAGATATTGAGCTGATTTTTGGTATGTGAGTCTAACATGGTGGCCTACAGATCAAGTTTGCATTTTTTTCCGCTCCACTGATTTTTATCGAAATTACGGCCCTTGGACTCTGAAAAATTCATCAATGTTACAGTTTTCCGGACTTTTTTTCTACACGCTTCCAGATATTGAGCTGAATTTTGGTATGTGAGTTTAACATGGTGGCCTACAGATCAAGTTTGCATTTTTTTCCGCTCCACTGATTTTTACCGAAATTACGGTCCTTGGACTCTGAAAAATTCATCAAAATTACAGTTTTCCGGACTTTTTTTCTACACGCTTCCAGATATTGAGCTGTTTTTGGGTATGTTAGTCTAACATGGTGGCCTACAGATCAAGTTTGCATTTTGTTCCACTCCACTGATTTTTACCAAAATTACGGCCCTTGAACTTTGAAAAATTCATCAAAATTACAGTTTTCCGGACTTTTTTCCTACACGCTTCTAGATATTCAGCTGATTTTTGATATGTTAGTCTAACATGGTGGCCTACAGAACAAAGTTTGGGTTTTGTTCCGCTCCACTGATTTTTAACAAAATTACGGCCCCATAGACTTTGAAAAGTTCATCAAAATTACAGTTTTCCGGGCTTTTTCTCTGCTTGAATTCTTTCAATACCATTGAAACTACAGTACACTGTTTTCTGCAGTATTCCTAGAATCTATGTTTATTTTTAAAAAATGATTAGAGCTTGAAATATCGGGGTGCGTGGGGTATGTGAGCGTGCTCACTAAGGTTCTATATTTTCTTAATTGGTTAGGTTAACCATTTTAGTACTACAGTGTATGTCCATTCTAATTCAGAAGACTTTCTCATAACTGCATGTTGGGATAACAATTCCAAGAACAAAATTTGTCAAATTAAGAAAAGACCCAAGTGGGTTTAAAAGGGAGACATTACACCACACCTATTCTGTACATACTCATATTTGGCAAGAAATATCTGGCATATTTCAATGAAGAAGAAACTCCAAAGAGGTAATGGACAGCTTACAGACATCAGATTTTGGTGCTGAGTCTTTATTGCAATATAAACTGTATAAATTGCCACTTTCTGGCCTGAGCAAGTTCAGTCAAATACATTTTTTTAATTGCAAAGAAAAAACTTCAGGTAGAGTAAATAATCTGCCTTCAGTATAAATGGCCAGTCAGAATGCAATAAAAAAATAAATCTTAATTGTTTTCACATCAAACTAGATTATTGCTATGAATTGTCAATCACAATATGATGTCAAAATCATCAACATAATACATATAAAAATGTAAAATTTTCTCTTTTGCAACCTGGCTATTTGGATGAAATTCTCAGGTGTCACATATAACATGACAAGAAACTTTTGACAATGGTACTGTAATCAATCAGACAGATCTCCAGATAACATTCTAATATAAAAGTTATATTACCACTCAACTTTTTTATTGCCTTGCAGACTCTTATTTTTTAACCCTTTACCTGACGAATCAGCTGCATCTGCCCACATAATTTAGAAATGGAGCAGTTAAACAAATTTTTTTTTTTAAATTTCAACAAAACCATATTATACAGCCCCTTAATGGAATGAGATCAATGATATGGTTTAGTTTAAATTTTGTGAAAAACAAATTTTAATATCGTGTGTTGAGAAAAATGTTAACCCTTTACGAAACTTGACCAGTAGATGGCAATTGCAATAATATTTCTTGAATAATTGGAAGTTGTCATTTTCTGTCTCAAAAACTTTGCTTATAACCCCTCATTTCATTGAGGGGGCCTTAAGCTATTTTTTGAAGACAAAAAAATGAAAAAACAAAACAAAACCTGAAATTTCAACGGTGATTTTTGTGACTATGACCGGCCTGATTTGCGGCTATGTTAGGTAAAGGATTAAAGCTTTAGAAGATAAATTTATCTGTGCAATGCACTGGCATGATGTCTGATCAAGTGTTTTCAGTACAAGTTCATGATACACGTTCAAAAGTGAAAAAATGACATTCAATAACATTTGTTGATCACTTTTGTGCTGAATCAATCAAAACATTATCACCAAATTACCATTTTTTAACATAATGTCTTGTGCAGTGCACCTGTGATTATAGATACGGGTGCATGTTTTGTGTTTAAACAAGCCATTTTATGCAAGTGACAGATTATCAATACTGTTCACACAATTTAAAACATATTTCTATGCTCCAAAAAGCATTTCCAAAGAATTTTTGCAAAAAAAAAACCCAATCTGTTTTTATCCTTGAATATGTCCTACCATGAGCTGTGATCGTTGCTTTAAAAAGGCTTTCATGACTTACCAATGAAAAGATGTACAAAAAGTGTACACAATTTCCAACCTTTACTCTGGTCTGAGTAATGGCACCCAAACACAGTTCATCATTTCATAATTACAGATAGATGCTTGACATATGAAACTGTTTTTAAGGGTTTAATGCCAACACATGAAATAGAAAAAAAGGTGAAAATTACCACAAAAGTAAGTTGAACAAGAATCCCCCCTCCCCCCCCCAACCACCCCCCCCCCCCCCCCAAAAAAAAAGGAAAAACAAACCAAAAATATGTTTTGCGTCAGTACAAAGCATTCTATATATGAACCAGAGAAAGCACTTATATTATTTATGTGTTTGCATCAGAAGGCATAAAATTAAAAGAAGCAAACTGGAATGTCCTGAATTGGGAGTAAACCTTCATTAACAGGCACAATGGAAGATTTATTTAATCATTGAATGGAAAAAAAGATTTAGATCAATTAAGAAAGAAAGGTTGCCCGACTCGAAAACAGTCCGCATAATGTCTTAACTTCACCAGTTGTCTTCCTCAGTTCAAGGTATATGGCTCTTCCAGAGATTGTATCAGAACGATATAAGGCTGATCATGCATAGTGGAAAGGTCTGTGCAAAAAATACATCTAAAAACCTCAGACCAAACATTGCTAATAACCTTGTCATGAAATTATCTTGTCAAGCATTATTTTGCCAGTGAGAAGACATGAACTACAGTCTATAAAGGAAAATCAAATTTAAAAATTATTTGAGGCGTGTGTGGAGTTAATTACTTCTAAAATACAACATGATAGATTTTCAGTCATGAACTATTAGTTATTTCCTAAAAAAAAGCACAAGACAGTAGTGGAATCTATTGACTCATGAGCTACTGGTTCATGGGGTGAATAGTAATATATGTACTTATTGGTCTTTTTATCACAAATTATAAATAGCCATCATGTGAAAAAGCCTGTGACAGTATTCGTGTAGTAACCCACACTCCTCATCCAGTAGCAATAAATAGTAAAATTGTTTTGGGAAAATTACATTAGCCAGAGAGAGCAGATGTAGAATCATGTGTCCCATTTTCCCATCTCAACAGCAAGAGACTGTCAAGTCAACTAATGAAAGTATAAAGGGGCAAATGGCAGCGCTGAAGAATTGCATTTACCACCTTCATGCTTTCTAGGAACAAAATGCAAGTTGAAATTCCTGTTCTCCGTAATTTATTTATTTACTGGTGTTTAAGGTCACATATTTCTGCACAACAGCTAAGTGTGACCGCAACATGGGGATAAAGTCAAGTTCAGCCAATCATTTACACCCATGTTGCCCATTTTAGAGGACTTCCACCCCAAGATTTGGTGACTGGGTCCTATTTTACCAGTAAAACAGAGCTAGTTTACCACAGTGAACAAGCACTGCTTCACTACCCGGACTGTTCTCCGTAAAAAAAGGAAATTTCACTCCCCTCTTCTGTACACTCACATTATGCGATTTCACTCACAACTTCCCCAGTCAAAAGAGAACTTGTTATGCAGTGTTAACCCTTTACCTAACAAATGGGCCACATCTGGGCAATGTACAAACAAAGCAGTTGAAAAAAATATATTTAACCTTATCATGAGACCTCTCATTGGAACGAGCCCAACGAGCTCGTTCCAATAAGGGGGTCACATGATATGGTTTTGTTGAAATTTTCTGAAAAATATTGAAAAACAATAACTGAAATAATTAATTTTGAAATCCTGTTTGTTGGGTTAAGGGTTAACCCTTAATGGACAGGACAAGTGTCCTGAATTCCCACAACCTTTATATATCTGGTGGCTCAGCAGTGATTTCTAGACAAGTCTTGGCTACCTTAACAGACAGCCAAGACTTGACTAGCCACCACTGCCTACCTAATTGTTGTCAACAAGACTTTCTCAGATGCATGTTAAGGACACCGGTTCTGAGGTCGTAAATGTCAGAAATAGGCCTTGTAGGCTTAACAGAGGAATTAAAAGTGTTCAGATTCCTATTCAAGTAAGAATGTCTTCACTTTAGTCTTTTAGAAAAAAAGACCAGACTACACGTGTGTTTTAAAAATGATCAACAAAAAAGAGCCATTTATTATATCAAAATGGCCAGTTAATGCAAGTTTCACCCAAGACATGAAGTTTCAATGCTATATGAATACAAAGCAATTGTACAAGACTTTTAACTGCAGAAGAGACGTTGATATCAATAACCTCAAGTATGATTTTCACCATTAACCACTTCTCCATTCAATCTATTGGAATCTAATGAATAATACTCCCCCAATAATTTAGCACCATTGATTCCTCGGCAAGAGACTTTACTTGGACGCACAAGGAGTCCATGATCAGGCTTGCATGTAAAATATCTTTTTCCCTGAACAGAGCCATCATTCTTTCCTTTGGGTGTTCGCAGTTCTACACCAAGCCATATTCCATCAGCAAATTCAGTTGGTCCTATGTACTGTAAAACTCCTGTGGATAAAAGACGGACAAAGTTAACAAATCTGAGGTTACCAATGAAAATACTGCTTTAACCTAAATATTTGTAGAGTATGCAATCCACTGAAAGCTGAAAGATGCCAACTGCAATGCTAAAGCATTGCAGTTACCATCTTTCTACTTTCATAAGAAGATAATTATATTGCACTCGATCTGATACTGGTTTGAAGACTAAAGGTGTGACTTCCCAGATGGGCTTGTCCATACCCAACGTGCCATGATTATTCTCTGAGAAAATCTCCGGACAAGATTCAGGCCTATGCAGCTTCTATTTCAAGTCAAAAAGGGGCATAATTCTGGTCAAAATAATCTGACTAGAACTGAAAATGCAGGTACACAGGTTCCCATGGTGTTTAACACCATACCAAGTTTCAAGTAGATTGGTCCATAAACAGCTGAGAAAATCTACAGACAAAATTATGTCTACGGACAGACGGACATGATGATTCCAGTATACCTCCCCCCTCCCACCACAACTTATTGCGGGGGGTATAAAAATGGGTACATTTCAATGGACTATTCTGGTTTATTTGATTTATAGTGGGCATGCCCAGACATATCGGAATACTAACTAGGTTGTTTTATTCAACAGTTTACAATCTGGAATCTTATTCTGATTTAAACCATCTGAACCTCCTCAAGATGAGGGTTCTCTATTTACATTTTATTCTTAACAAGTGCAGTGCAGTGTACATGAAATATCTTGACCTTCCACAACATTCTTGTTTATCAATTAATCCAATCAGCAAATTCCAAACTACTGTCAAATCATAGTTTTCACAGAGAATAGTATTCTCATCCAACATGATATTCCATTGCAACTATCAAAACACAGTTTAGGTTTAAATGGAATAGTATTCCGAGTAAACTGGAATAATCCACTGAAACAAAACCATTATCTCTATTTTCCACCAATACTTTTGCAAGAGAAAGCGGTTCATGACAATATTACTATCACCAAAGCAGATCAAAATTAACCCTCCGTTTTTCTTCTACACCCCTGTTGAATCTCACTCTCCTGAAAAGAAATGTGAGACCATTAACCCTTTACCCAACACAGATGATATGAAAATTTATTATTTTAAATATCATTTTTAAAATTTTTAAAAACAATGTCAACAAAAGCCTGTTATGTGACCCCTCGTTGGAACGAGCTCGACGAGCCGTTCCAACGAGGAGGGGTCACATGATATGGTTTTGTTGAAATTTTTTGAAAAATAATATTTTTTCAACTGCTGAATTTGCATATTACGCAGGCGGATGCGGACGATTCATTGGGTAAAGGGTTAAACTAGGATGCTTTTTAATTTGGTTTTTGTGTATGTCTTGATTTCGCAATATCTTATTTGACCAACTTCAATTTGTAACAGTGTACACACAAATATTGGCTGCAACAGTTACTTTCAATAATTATTCTGCAATATTTTTGTCTTTGGTCAAAACTTTCTTCATTGGATTACAGTGATTATTTCATAATCTGTCACTAGTAGCTATGTAAGGTCATGGGCTCGGCAGTATGAAACAATAAGAGAGCCGAAATGAAATCAGATTTAACATTCCAACTGCTACAATTGTCACGCTGTATCACAGAAAAAATTCATCAATTATTTGATGAACAATAATACCTGTGACACCTGTAAAATCACTTAACTCAAAGAAGCTAAAAAATTCCAAATCACCTTTTGAACATAAAAAATTATTAAGATTTGCGATCTTGTATTGTTTCTAGTCATGTGTTGTCTGCCTGAACTTGACTAGAAAATGATGCTCGGACCAACATCTTTTTTCTTCATAAGAAACCAAGCCACGGTAATCATAGCAACAATGGTGGCAAATGTACTCAACTTTAGGCCTGAAGGTGTTTAGATGCTAGCTATTGATTTCATGTTGATTCACATCATAAAATTATTTAAAATATTTATTAAATCAGAAATGTCATTTAGAGGTTCCACAACAGCTATGAAGTCACCATGATCCCACATAAGCAGTCAGGATAAATGTCTTGTTCAAGGACACAACTCTTTATTTAACCCTTAAAGGCCTGAACAACAGTCCTGAATTCCCACCAGCCCACAGCCTCTATACATCCTGTGGCTTGGCAGTGGTTTCTAGTCATGTCTGGCCTGCTTTAATAGGCGACCAAGACTTGACTAGAAAACCACTGCCTACGTAATTTACCTGTTGTCAACCGAACCTTCTCATGATGGAATGTTTAGGGCACCTGTTCTGAGGTCATAAAAGTCAGAAATAGGCCTTTAAGGGTTAATGGTAACAGCCATAATTGGTCAGTGTTATTTCCAAATATCATCATTCAGATTTTATTATTTTTTTCAATTTTGTTCTCTTCCAAAATATAGCTTATGACCACTCGACAAGCACATTTCAAAAAAGGGATCAAGCCATTAACAGAATCAACTCTGTTCTCAATCCCTCACAATGAATAAAACACTCGCTTGGTTTCATTTTGCAGGAAACAAACCTACAAAATCCATTTCCAGGTTTGAAAAATACGAGTTTTCATTATTACAGATAACAAGCAAGGCTGTCATCACTGTTGCCATTCCAAAGTCAGAAACTGGTTTTTTGTACTTACAAGGAGGGGACTCTGAAACTGAAATCTGAAGAGCATAAGTAAAGGTGCAAAACAGTTTTATTTTTTAAGTGAAAGGAGGTTATTTGTATAATTAAGCACTGTCTATATTTTCTGTGTGTAAAAAGACAGTGGAAAGGCCCTCAATCCATGCTCATTATATTCAAGACAAGCAATGTTACCAGAGTAACACATACCTCCCCTCCCCTCTCCCTCCCCCCCCCTCCCCATAGAGCCATAAGTGGAACTGACCTCAATGATGGGACATATGAAATGTGATCCTGAAATATGACCTTGACCTTGGGGTTGTGGATCCAGCTGTGTAGTATGTGACACATCCTTCCACTGGCCATTATAACTCTGTCAAGTTTAATGATTACAGCCCCAATAGTTTCGGAGTTATGCCTGAGACACAATTTGGGTCCTCCTTGAACATCAAAGAAGTCCAAAGTGACCTTGACATTGAAAATATGCAAGGAACTATTAAACATGACATACCTTCGGACTGTCCTTAACATTTGTAGGAAGGTTGATAACTGTAGTTTCATTCATTTCGGAGTTATGTCCAAGACACAAGAATGACTGATTTTAAGAGACCTTGAAGTGTGACCATGACAGCCATCGCCTGTGACACATCCTCCAATTTTCTTTTAAAATTGTGCGAAGTTTAATATTTGCAGCCAAAATAGTTTCGGAACTATGCCTGAGACACGATTTGTAACCTCAAACATTTGAAGGTCAAACATGACCTTGATCTTGAAGATACAGGAGCAACTATTATAAGTGAGACACCTTCTGGCGGTCCTTAACATTTGTAAGAAGTTTGATCATTATAGTTTGATTTGTTTCTGAGACATGAAAGGAAAGTGAACCAAGTTAATAAGAGAACTTCAATCTAAAATGATAGATTCCAGCCATCGGTTTTGATGGTGTTCAAAGGTCTAGTGGTAAGGTGTTGGACTCCTGATTGTCAGGCAGGAAATGCTGTGAGTTGGATTCCTGGCAGGGCTTCAGAAACCAACTTTCTAAATTCCTCCAAAACTTGATTGTGTTCTTCAAAATAGACACACAGGCCTGTGCCAATCGTCGTCTTGAGGCCAACTAGAGCACTTTTGTTGTACTATAGCTAGTGTGTTTCACATTTTCTTGCAGCCGCCAAAAGGAAAGCGAACCAAATATTCATGAGAACTTCATCTAAAAAGGTAGATTCCAGCCATTGTTTTTGATGGTGTGCAATGGTCTAGTTGGGAATGCGGTGAGTTCGATTCCCAGTGAGGGATCAAAGGTCTAGTAGTTAGGAGTTGGACTCCTGATTGTCAGGCAGGAAATGCTATGAGTTGGATTCCTGGCAGGGCTTCAGAAACCAACTTTCTAAATTCCTCCAAAACATGATTGTGTCCAATACACACACACAGGCCTGTGACAGTATTCATCTGAGCCCAACCAGAGCTCTTTTGTTGTACTACAACCAGCGTGATTCACACTTTCATGCAGCTGTCGAAAGGAAAGTGAACCAGGTAATCATGAGAACTTCATCTAAAAAGCTACATTCCAGCCATCGTTTTTGAGTGTATAATGGTCTCGTGATTTAGGTGTTGGATTTCTGATTGCCAGGTTGGATTGCCATGAGTTCGATTCCCGGAAAGGGATCAGAATCAACTTTCTAAATTCCTCCAAAACATGATCGTGTCCTTTTGTTGTACTATAGCCAGTGCAATTCATACTTTCATGCAGCTGCCGAAAGGAAAGTGAACCAAGCAGGCCTGGCATTTTCAGGAGAGCGATTTATTCACTAGCCTACTGGTTGCCTTAAAAAAATTGAGGAGAGCGAAAAATAGCTCTCCTAGCCGTAGAAAATAATGATCACCACAACAGCCTATTTCTAAACCCACAGGTTTTCAGATCTCTGCTATGTTAGTGGTCTCTGTGAGATGGCTACATTGCCCATCCCACACCTCAGGGTCTCACAGAGATCACCTTGTTAGCAGCACCAAATAAAATGTACAAAGCCCAATATGCAGAATTCATTAATAGTACAATTCCATTTTGCCACTTTTAGCTTTTGTAGGCTTGAGGAGAGTTATAATTGCTCCCCTAGGCCATATGAGGAGTAGCCCTCCTGCATTTTTAAGAATGCCAGGCCTGACCAAGTAATCATGAAAACTTCATTTAAAAAGCTACATTCCAGCCATCATGTTTGACAGTGTTGTAGTGGTTTAGGTGTTGGATTCCTGATTGCCAGGTGGGATTGTTGTGAATTAGATTGGCGGTGAGGGTTCAAAACCAACTTTCTAAATTCCTCCAAAACATGATTGCCTGAGAATCAATTTATTTTTTGCAAGTCAACAATTCATTTTGGGTAAAGAGTTAACACATATATACGCATCTTATCTTGAACTGTGCAAATAACTACAATCTAAAAATACTAAACAAAAGTGATGAAAGATCTATAATTTCAAAACAAGCAAGCTGTCAAAACATTCTCATGATTAGGCCTAAGAAAGTTAAGAATCTGTTTCTCAGCCCCCCCCCCCCCCTCCGCCCCCCCACCCCCCACATGGTCATTTTGGTTGCCGCATTCTCTCTTTTTATAACCAATGCAAACTTAAAAAAGTTAAAAAATTTATAGTAATTTATATATTTTTTATACTTACCAATGACCCAGACATAGCTGGTGCTAACTCTTAAAATATAGGGCCAAACACAAATTTTGCCCCCCAATCCCCAAAATTTGCATCTAAAACTAAAGAAAACATGTCCTGAAAGGCCCTCCACACCTCGCCCCCACTGCGCATGCGCAGTGTCCAGGACGTTCCGAAATTGGCGCCATTTATCATTCTAATAACCAGTGCCTGGTAAGCGCTATGTACTCAGCGGGGAGGCAAGAGTTCCCAACTCCTGGGAGGGCCATCCCCGTCTGGGTCATTGGTAAGTATAAAAAATATATAAATTACTATAAATTTTTTAACATTTTTATACTGTACCAATGACCCAGACATAGCTGAATAGTAAAAAGGCTGGAGGGCCAAGGACATAGAGCAAAATGGAATACGCTCAATAAAATAAAATAGAGTCATCCCCTGTAGGGAAAAGAAGTAATAGGCCTTACATGTATCTTTCTTATTTATGATAAATTAGAAAGATACAACACCTTCCAAAAATTGAGCTTCATACATCCATGTACTCTATTAATATCCAATAATCCTTATACTAATAATTTTTAAAGTAAGCCAATAATAAAGTAAGTCTAGAGAATAGAGACTCTTATACTCCTAAAAGTGTGTGAGAATTGCATAATCATGTCCGTTGACATATGCAATATTCAAAAGCTATACTTTAAAAACTAAGACTTGAATGAATTTTATAAACTTAAACTTCTCACTAAACAACCATCCCAATAACAGCTCAGAATTACTAACTCCGGAGGAGGTATCCCCTTGTTTTCATAGTAAAAACAGGTGACCCAAGGGAACACCCTCCCCCCCCCCCCTTTTTCTTGCCCTGGGTCAAATAGCCCAGAGCGAAGAGGGCAGCCGAACGGAGACACTGCCGAAACAGACAGCCTACCTAGCTATAGTAGCAACTGTTAAGTGAATGACATTCTGAGCAGTAGATAATAGACCTAACAATAGAGGCCTCCAGAAATGGACTCGATATTTCTGAGATAAAATTCATGAATGGATGGCTGAGCGCAATGAGCAGCCTTCAAAAATCTATAATAGCAACACTATTAATGTAAGCCCAAGAAGTAGAAGAACTCTTACTTCAAGAGCCGAAATCTTAAGCACAACTGCTAAGCCAATGATATACCATAAGCAGTACGCTAGTTAATAGAATCGATTAACAATAAAATGGAGCGTAACGTCCTTCTACTAGACATCAAAGACAGAAGAAGCTTACGCCCTTGTAATAAACAGATATCTGTTTATAAATACATAAACTGTACCCGGAAAGAGTAAAGGCCTATGCCCATACGAAGACGGAAGGACCTTAAAATAATAGGTTCCGGATAATAGGAGCCTAACTCTTATGCAACAATCCAACCTAAATAGTAACGGAAGTATTGATTCCGAAACTATGAAAGTGAAAATCATCCATCGATAGTGCATGAAACTCACTGACTCTACAGTAAAAGAGAAACCAACAGAATTACTGTCTAAAAGGTCAGAATTTGAAAACTACTGTTTCCAGAGGCTCAAATGATTACTTAGCTAAATAAGAACCGAAGTTAAAATCCGTATAGGAATTTAATCTAAAGATTCTAAGTCTATTTATCAAAAAGTTACTAACTGACTTAGATAAAGAGACAAAAGACTCAATTGTAAACTATCGTAGAGTGCATAGGTATGAGGTAACATAAACCTATAACCTAAATAACAACAGGCTGCAGTAGATCTTGTGAAACAAGTATACTAAAAACTAGCAATGCGTAGTATGGAGGGATCAACCATATGAACATAATGATCCCTACACCACGACGGAAGAGCCTCCACTTTAGTCGCATAGAATAGCGAAGAAGAGGATCTCCTATAGTAAGAAATCGCGTCCAAAGCTCGTCCAGTACAGTGCTTACAATGCAATACGGACCACACAACGGAATACATGAAGGTTGCGACCTTGCTGGTTGTGATAAAGATGACACGATTTACCCAGTGAAAAAAAGATCCTCACATAGAGGAAGATTTCACGTTAAGATCCACAGTAGACAAGAGAGTAAATTACTCATGATCTCTGTGAAGATAGAGATGCTATCAACAGAAATGTATTGTGGTTGTTTATCTTAGCAATACCTGCTAAAACAACAGCGCCGGAGGATACGCGTATCCTATCATTGCGTCCTATAGATCAATAGAGCGTTAACAGTATTAGCTCAGAGATCTGGACAAGCCAACACATACGTCTGCAATTGATTAGCAAGCTGTGTCATAATAAAACATCATTGGGCGCTCCCATAGATAGCAAATCTGATTAAATACTTGTTTGTTGAGAGTCCATTCTGACAGCAACAAGCGACCCGTAAGAGAACGGGAGTGCGATAAAACAATCAGACGACCCCGAATATGACGGACGAAAACTGAACTTGGTGTACTATAACCAACAGACGGATTCATTCCATTAAATTGAATAACGGAAACGAAAGAGTGCCTCCCTGGTTCCGGAGATACGCCACTACTGTCGAATTAAAGGACAGGAATTTGGGCATGCATTTCTGAATAATGTTCATGCAATGACATAAAGCAAGCCTAAAAAACATTATTCCGCGGAAGTTAAACTGATAGCTAAAAGACTGCGGAACCCAAAGACCCTGGCACTTCGAATCCGTAGGGATCAGTATATATCCCAATCTGTTTGACTGGCAACCGTCATAACAGCCACACTAGGGTCCGGCAACTGCGGCGGCACTCTCTGAGTCAACCACCGAATGTTTGCCCCAGTCTGAATCTCTTGTAACAGTAGATAGACAAGAGAATGTATAAACCAAGCAATTCATGGATTGCCGGAAAGTTGCCGTCGAAGAGAAGCTCCTCCGAGAACGAAGCGACTCTGAGAGAGTTCTTAACCTACTATCCACGCGTGGATGTAGCTAGGGCTGCATCACGTCTAAACACTCCAATCAGCCACTGAAGGGCGGAGTTATACGTGAACAAAATACTGCCCTCAAAAGAAATTACATTGAGAATAATATCCCGTAAATCTTTTCTTGAAGACGTAATGATAACGCCTCAGTAAGGCGGATTACGTATAATAAAGCGTCTAAGTTAAGTCTACTATACATAATGTCGTTCCCAATATTGAAATTGGAAAAGACATAAACGGCGAAAAAGAATATATGCAGTCTTTAATCACACCGTCTAGACGCATATGAACTCTCGGTTTGCCCTGCTCTGCCAAAATAAACTATATGTAAAAAAGATAAAATGGCAGAAATGAGCCACGCGGACAAGAAACTAAACTATCATGCTTAGTAGCAGGCTTGTATATATATATATAATATATAGCGTCGAAAAATAAAACACATGTTGTAATGACAATATTGGACTGCGTCGGTAAGTCAGGGACAAAGTCCCTGTACCGATCGAAAAATCCGAGTCCAATGACGCTATAAGTCTCTTATCCAAGATCGCAGCAATGAAGTCCGAAAAATAATCACTGGAAGAAATGCCAGAAGATATGAAAGGCATCTTCCGATACTACTAAAGGGAAAACTCGAAATCTTTCGAATCCCTTTCGCCATCCTGTCGGACCCTATAAAGCGTTCGGTCGTCCGTAGCTTGATGCAACCGCGGACCGCACCGACCCAGCGCCATCGGATAATTCCTGATTCGACCGAGAAACCGTCAATTGCTGGGATGCTGCGAAACAACTGTGCTAACTCGGATAGCACGTCCGTCAGCGAGGCCTGAGGAGCAGCGGTCTTACGATGCATTGCCGCAGGAAGCTCCGAGATCGTTACCCCGTGCATACTTCCAATATGCGAGCGAACGGAGTGTATAGGCCTCGTGTCCCTTGGCTACCGGATGGCGCGACCTATTCGCTGTGGAATCACTGAATGCCGAAACTGATCGGATACTCGAGGTCACGTAGCCAATGTGCGGTCGTGTGCCCTGCTGTGAGGATGAGGAAGCATTAAAGACAGTCTCTCGGACTGTCAATATAACGGAGCGTCCCGAGCAACGGACATATGCTCCGAATGTAAAATATCTGAACCACAACATGCGGTCCCCTATGTTGTTGGCTTCCTCCGATCTGTCCTCAATCTGCCGTCACTGGGTGAGTACTAAAGTAATTAAAGTGCTCGCATCACCCAAATCTCCTTCCTAGACCGCAACGGACGAACCCGGCAGCCGAACCATTCGATGAATGTATGCTACACCGGGTGAGCTAGCGAATGTCATTCCGTAAGCGATAGACATATTCCATGAGCACTTATTGCCGCTAACTCTTCATTAACTATGACGACAGAGGCACACTTTTGAAAGACATCTCCATAACTCTTCGAACAAGAAACCAGAAATGCTTGGATAGCAAGCATAAAATAATAATATATATAGCGTCGTTCAATAATTCGAAAGTTTGTGTGACATTATTGGATTATGTCGGAACTGAGGGACGATGTCCCTGAACCGAACCAAAAATTTCTAAGTCCACCGACGCTATCAGTTTCTTATCCGGCATCGCAGCATATGTTGTTCCGAAAGGGAAAGCTTGAAATCCACCGAATCCCTTTCGGTATCCCGTCGGACCGGATGAAACTTTCGGACGTCCGTACCCGCTTCCGCGGAGCGTCCCGACCCAGCATCGTCGGATAAAATATATGCGACAGATTCAGTTGATGCTGGGATGCTGCGATAAACTGTGCTATTAAGGAAAGCACGTCCGTTCCCGAGGCCTGTGCCGTAGCGGACTTACGATGCATTGCCGCTGGAAGCTCCGTGTACGTTGACTCCCGCACACTTCCTATGCGAACGTCCGGAGTCTGCAGGCCTCGAGTCCCCGGCTACCGACCCAGCGCTGTCGGATAATTCTCGATCCGACACCGTTTCTGTCGGCTGCTGGGATGCTGCGATAAGCTGTGCTATGTGCACAAGAATGTCCGGCGTCGAGACCTGCGGAGGCGCAGTCTATCGGTGCTTCGCCGAGGGCAGCTCCGCATCAGATGGCTCCCGCATACTTCCTATGCGAACGTCCGGAGTCCATCGGTCTCGAATCCCTGGCTGCCGGATGGTGTGACCTGGTCGCCGAAGAATCCTTGATCGGCGAAGCTGGTAATATATCGGCGGTCACGCAGCCAAGGTGCGGTCGTGTGCGCTGATGAGAAGAGGAAGCCTTAGCAGTCTCAGCGGACTGCCTATACAACGGAGCGTCCCGAGCGACGGACGTATGCTCCGCTAACAACACATTTGTACCACAACAACTGGGGCCAGATGTTGTTGAACGAGAGAGGGGCCTCTCTCGCTTGCCGTCCGGATGGACCGGAACGAGCTATGAACCGGACTAAAAGGCTTCCTCCGTTCTCCCTCCGATCCGCCGTCACTGGGTGTGCATTAAGTTAATTTTATAGTGCTCGCATCACCCCAAAATTCCTTCTAGACCGCAACGGACGAACCCGGCTGCCGAACCATTCGGTGAATGGACGCTACACCGGGCGAGCTAGCGGACGTCAAAGGCCGTCGAACCTACTAGGGTCCTCTTAGGCAATTGGCGTATTACATGAGCACTTTTCCGCTAGCCCTTCATTAATTGTGACGACGGAGGCACACTGTTGGAAGACATCACAGATACATCACCCTAATCTTGATCGTCTGAAATAGAAATTGATAAAGTAGAGTGACCCTGCGGGGAAAGGACCGGAGTGTCCAAATCCCCAACAACATACCGTGACATACGCTTCCCATATTGTCATCGAAATCATACGATACAGAACAGGAGTTAATGCGAGTACACTGACCACATATAGAATGATAATAAGGTCAGAGGAAGACTTCCTCCTAAAACAATTGATCAATATCCTTTCAATGAGAAAAGAAAACAAGTCCTGGTACTCGCGCTAACCCCTGGCAATCAAATACATAATAATAATATGATCCATTAATATAGAAAAAATAATTGAAATCAAAATATTTTGAAAAAATATTTTTTCAGAACAGCCCAAGTTTCTGAAAAGTAACGTTGAGCCCCAATGGATCCCAAGCCTAAGTGTGGACAAAAATTTTAAAAATATTTTAAACAATTTATTCAACACTTACGAACAATAATAATGTATCTAGTTATGATTAAAATAACATAAAGATATTATTATTTAGAAATCCCCCCCTCACACAGAGGGCTGTTGTAAATGTAAACAATGAGTGTAAAAACACTAAAATAAGACTCCAGGCACCCAGGCCCGAAATCAGTTACCAAAAATACACCATCTGATGCAAAACAGAGACTTCCAGGGAAGAAACTGCAGAACATCAGATGGTAGATGCAGAACACAACGCCTAACCACCCGTAGGTGAAGACGTAAACATGGGGAAAGAACAGAATTCATTCTGTTATTAAGCTAAAACTCCCAAGAAATTTTAGTAATAATAATTACAGAAACTATGCCAAAAGCATGGGAGAATAGCAAGGGGGAACTTAAAGGACAGGGAGAGAGGAAAAACACTTGAAAAAACAGTGTAACTAAATAATCAGAATGACAACAAAATGGCTGCTGCCTTGAAAATAGGTAACTTAACATAATTTCATTAAAAAATTTTAAGTTACAGCCCTGATAATATTCTGTCACACATTCTTTTCCTCTCCTCCTTTTCTATCCTCCTTAGAATCACCATTTCACTAATATTTATGTGTCTGGCATCATTTAAACTGAGATTTAAAAGCACAAAGATCAGTCAGATGTTAACTGATGAAGGGCCAAACTTAGAATGATAAATGGCGCCAATTTCGGAACGTCCTGGACACTGCGCATGCGCAGTGGGGGCGAGGTGTGGAGGGCCTTTCAGGACATGTTTTCTTTAGTTTTAGATGCAAATTTTGGGGACTGGGGGGCAAAATTTGTGTTTGGCCCTATATTTTAAGAGTTAGCACCAGCTATGTCTGGGTCATTGGTACAGTATAAAAATATAAAAATTAATTGATTTATGTCTGATATTTTACCTATACTACCAGCAAATCTCAGTCAAGTCAGATACCGAATACCAAACCAATACCGAGATATACACCCCAAAAAATACCGAAACTAATTAAGAAACTCAAAATTCCAATACCACCCATCTCTATTTGCCACAGTACCACAGCTCTAATCACAAAATTCACCATTCAAATTTTCATGTCTTTTTTCAATATTTGCCTCCAAAAACAGCTCATAAACCTTTTTAGGAATGTGCTCAAGAGTTTATTCCTATGATGAGTCGTAAGCTATATTTTCATGGAAATTTTTTTTTGCAAATGTCATCTACAGTACGTGGAGAGTGTATTATCACTAAATCCCCCGCAGAGTGGAGATTCCACCCAAGCAATAACTGCAAATTTGTTGTAAAGCATAACAAGCACAAGCAAAGTTTCAGCCAATGGACCTCCGGGTTAAACCCGGAGGTTCATTGGCTGAAACATTGCTTGTGTTTTTTAGTCGATATATACAAAATTTTAAAGTTATAGTTTGGGTGATAACTCCACTCCGTGGGTGATTTAGATGCAATCCACTCTCCACATACTGTATCAGGAAGAGGATTAAAAACATCTGAAACACCTTGAAAAAAACATCATGCTTAGATGAGGATTAGTAAAAACAAATGAAACTTACCAAGCTCATTATTGCACAAAACACTTATTCCTATATCTAATTTAAGATTGTTACTGGATCCAGGTGTTCTGTTAATACCAGGAGATGATGGGGGTCTATGACTACAAAGTAACATCAACAAAACATTACATGTGATCGCTATATTGTGTGAAGTATGAATAAAATGTTGTATGAAATATTTGTAAATGCATATATCAGTGTCATGGCTAGGTTCACCATGATTATCACAATTAAACTTTCTTTATCACTTTCCAAAGTGTGATTTACTGGGATTTCCGGGTTTGATTATAAACGATAACTTCACAAGTGAATTATGCAATCAACAATTGTGTCATGTATCCCTGCACACAAATGAAGATGCTTTGTCATGGGTGTAATGGGGACTTCATTGTTTTTTTTTTTTTTTAACCCTTTACCTAACATGAAAAGCAAACGACACTTGCCAAAAAAATTCTTGAATAACTAATTTTTTCATTTTTTTTCTCAAAAACAAAGGTTGTGACCCCCCAATGGAATGAGCTCATTCCAATGAGGGGTCACAACCTATGTTTTGCACCCAACCAGTTAAGAGAACAAGCAATGTTCCGCAGTTCCAGCCAATGGACCTCCAAGTTTAACCCAAGGTACATTTACTGAAACATTGCTTAAAACATTGCAAGTACTTATACTTTTTCAGAGAACAACTATATTGCTTTGGTGAAAAAAACCCTACTCTTTCTGACTCTTTGGGTGTTTTAATGTTAATCCACTCACAACATACCGATTATGTTTGAACCATTCATAGAAATTGAGTTATTATCCAGACAGAAACTCCTCTCCATATGTGCTTTCAGTAATCATACTCCTTACACGGGACACTGTCAGAGTTTTCAATATTTCAGAAAGGAGTTTTAACAGTCACTAAGCCTTATGGACTGGAGATTTTTGTAATCTTTGCTGCACTTTATCAGTCTACATCCTGTGGCTTTACCTAGAAACAACTCTTATGGTTATTGGAATATATCTTTTGAGTACACCAGAGACTGCATGTTGGGGCACCTGTTCTGTTACAATGAAGGTGATCAAAGTTGGAATGAGGCCTTTAAGGGCTAAAACCACTAGCTATGACACTGAAAAGGTTAGTACATGAAAAATACGAACAAATGTGTGATGAAATACAAATGAGGTTTGACATTTTCAAAATTTACTTTAACCCTTTACCCAGTGCAGACGATTTCAAAATTTATTATTTTAAATATCATTTTTTAAATTTTTTCAAAACTTTCAACAAAACCATATCATGTGACTCCTCTTTGGAACGAGCTCGATGAGCTCATTCCAAAGAGGGGTCACATATGGTTTTGTTGAAATTTTTCGAAAACTAATATTTTTTCAGCTGCTGAATTTGCATATTACGCGGGCGGATGCGGGCAATTCGTTGGGTAAAGGGTTAAACAAAAGGCAAAGCACTCACCCTGAACAGAACCTGATATAAACTGAGGCCACGAATGAATCTACATTAAGCAATCAAACTCCATAGGTTCCTTTGTCAATCCTTGCACCCCTCAGTAGTGACTAAAATAGTCCAAGCATCATGCCTTTTCTTCCGTTAATCATAACGTAAAAAGTGGAGCTCCCCTATCAAGCCCCTTGATATACAACCTATATGGATTAATCTTTGTTACACACCTCTGGAGGGTATTTAATAAAAAGTTTATAATTTTTCAGCTACATGGCACCTTATAAAATTAACTTGGAATTATGTTTATATTTTTAGCACACAAGAGTCCCACAATAGCTAGGGATAATTTTTTTTATATTTATTTATTTAAATCAAATATCTGTTCCCCACTTATGCTGCATATCAAATTTTGTTAAAATCAGACTAAGAGTTCTGAGTAATGAACTAGAGATGTATGCCAAATTTGAAACCATTCGGCGTGGTGGATCTGAAGAAGATTTTTAAAGAAATTTCCCTCATATTGCACCAAGTTAAAATTTGGGATATAATAGGGAGCCCAAATATTAACCCTGGCTTTCAAATCGAACAAACTTGAATCTGATCCCCCTAGGATAACACAGAGAGCCCAAATATGAGCCCGGGGCCCAATTTGAACAGATTTGAATTTGATCTCTCAACCCCCCCCCTCGCCCCTGAGAGATGTATACCAAATAAGGATTCTGACTAGTGAATCTGAAGAAGAAGATTTTTAAAGAAATTTCCTCATATTGCCCTAAGTTAAAATTCGGGCTACGACAGGGAGTCCAAAATATATACCCAGGAGCCTGATTTGAACAAACTTGAATTTGACATTCCCCCTAGAGATGTTGTATACCAAATATGAAAGGATTCAGACTGGTAGATCTGAAGAACAAGATTTTTAAAGAAATTTCCTCCTATTGCAGTAAGTTAAAATTCGTGCTCCCATAGGGAGCCCAAATATCAATCCAGGGACCCGATTTGAACAAACTTAAATCTAACCTCCCTAGAGATGTTGTATACCAAATATGAAAGGATTCTGACTGGTGGATCTGAAGAAGAAGAATTTCATCAAATTGCACTAAGTTGAAATTTTGGGCTACAATAGAGAACCCAAATAGTAACCTAGAGACCCGATTTGAACAAACTTGAATTCGACCCCCCCTATAGATGTCATATACCAAATATGAAAGCATCCTGACTGGTGGGTCTGAAGAAGAAGATTTTTTAAGATTATTCCCCTATTGCCCTAAGTTAAAAGTTCGGGCTACTGTATTGAGCCCAAATATGAACCAAGGGGCTTAAATTTAATAAGCTTATATCTGACTAGCCTTGTGGATGTTGTATACCAAATATCAAAAGATTCTGTTCATTGGTTCTGGAGAAATTTTTGACCCTGACACAACCGATGGCAATTTTTTTTTTTACCATTCAGTTCTATGGGTCCTAAGGGTGCTTCATATCAAATAACAGTTCTCTGTTCCGTGGGGTGTGGGAAATATTGCAGTTTGAAAAGATTTCTATTTTTAGCTCCTGGAGTTCCCAACGGGACTCAGGAAATTTCTTTTTTGCATGAATCAAGTACTTAGGACCCAATAATATCACAAACAAAATTTGGTTCAACTCAGACCATCAGTTCAGAAAATAGAAATTTTGGGCGAGGCTAAAAATCTTACCCCTCCCATTACAAAGGCAAATATTGCCCCTCCCCCCCCCCCCCCCCCCCCCCCCCCCCCACTGAGAGATGATGTATACCAAATATGAAAGGATTCTGACTAGTTAATCTGGAGAAGAAGATTTTTAAAGAAATTTCCTCATATTGCCCTAAGTTAAAATTCAGGCTACAACAGGGAGTCCAAAATATATACCCAGGAGCCTGATTTGAACAAACTTGAATTTGACATCCCCCCCTACAGATGTTGTATACCAAATATGAAAGGATTCAGACTGGTAGATCTGAAGAACAAGATTTTTAAAGAAATTTCCTCCTATTGCAGTAAGTTAAAATTCGTGCTCCCATAGGGAGCCCAAATATCAATCCAGGGACCCGATTTGAACAAACTTAAATCTAACCTCCCTGGAGATGTTGTATACCAAATATGAAAGGATTCTGACTGGTGGATCTGAAGAAGAAGAATTTTTAAAGAAATTTCATCAAATTGCACTAAGTTGAAATTTTGGGCTACAATAGAGAGCCCAAATATTAACCCAGAGACCCGATTTGAACAAACTTGAATTCGACCCCCCTATAGATGTTATATACCAAATATGAAAGCATCCTGACTGGTGGGTCTGAAGAAAAAGATTTTTTAAGATTATTCCCCCTATTGCCCTAAGTTAAAAGTTTGGGCTACTGTATTGAGCCTAAATATGAACCAAGGGGCTTCAATTTAATAAGCTTATATCTGACTACCCCTATGGATATTGTATACCAAATATCAAAAGATTCTGCTCATTGGTTCTGGAGAAATTTTTGACCCTGACACAACCGATGGCAATTTTTTTTTTTTACCATTCAGTTCTATGGGTCCTAAGGATGCTTCCTATCAAATAACAGTTCTCTGTTCCGTGGGGTTTGGGAAATATTGCAGTTTGAAAAGATTTCTATTTTTAGCTCCTGGAGTTCCCACCAGGACTCAGGAAATTTCTTTTTTGCATGAATCAAGTACTTAGGACCCAATAATATCACAAACAAAATTTGGTTCAACTCAGACCATCAGTTCAGAAAGTTAAAAAATTTATAGTAATTTATATATTTTTTATACTTACCAATGACCCAGACATAGCTGGTGCTAACTCTTAAAATATAGGGCCAAACACAAATTTTGCCCCCCAATCCCCAAAATTTGCATCTAAAACTAAAGAAAACATGTCCTGAAAGGCCCTCCACACTTCGCCCCTACTGCGCATGCGCAGTGTCAAGGACGTTCCGAAATTGGCGCCATTTATCATTCTAATAACCAGTGCCTGGTAAGCGCTATGTACTCAGCGGGGAGGCAAGAGTTCCCAACTCCTGGGAGGGCCATCCCCGTCTGGGTCATTGGTAAGTATAAAAAATATATAAATTACTATAAATTTTTTAACATTTTTATACTGTACCAATGACCCAGACATAGCTGAATAGTAAAAAGGCTGGAGGGCCAAGGACATAGAGCAAAATGGAATACGCTCAATAAAATAAAATAGAGTCATCCCCTGTAGGGAAAAGAAGTAATAGGCCTTACATGTATCTTTCTTATTTATGATAAATTAGAAAGATACAACACCTTCCAAAATTGAGCTTCATATATCCATGTACTCTATTAATATCCAATATAATCCTTATACTAATAATTTTTAAAGTAAGCCAATAATAAAGTAAGTCTAGAGAATAGAGACTCTTATACTCCTAAAAGAGTGTGAGAATTGCATAATCATGTCCGTTGACATATGCAATATTCAAAAGATATACTTTAAAAACTAAGACTTGAATGAATTTTAAAAACTTAAACTTCTCACTAAACAACCATCCCAATAACAGCTCAGAATTACTAACTCCGGAGGAGGTATCCCCTTGTTTTCATAGTAAAACAGGTGACCCAAGGGAACACCCTCCCCCCCCCCCCCCTTTTTCTTGCCCTGGGTCAAATAGCCCAGAGCGAAGAGGGCAGCCGAACGGAGACACTGCCGAAACAGACAGCCTACCTAGCTATAGTAGCAACTGTTAAGTGAATGACATTCTGAGCAGTAGATAATAGACCTAACAAAAGAGGCCTCAAGAAATTGACTCGATATTTCTAAGATAAAATTCATGAATGTGGATGGCTGAGCGCAATGAGCGGCCTTCAAAAATCTATAATAGCGACACTATTAATGTAAGCCCAAGAAGTAGAAGAACTCTTACTTCATGAGCCGAAATCTTAAGCACAACTGCTAAGTCAATGATATACCATAAGCAGTACCGATAGTTAATAGAATCCATTAACAATAAAATGGAGCGTAACGACCTTCTACTAGACATCAAAGACAGAAGAAGCTTACGCCCTTGTAATAAACAGATATCTGTTTATAAATACATAAACTGTACCCGGAAAGAGTAAAGGCCTATGCCCATACGAAGACGGAAGGACCTTAAAATAATAGGTTCCGGATAATAGGAGCCTAACTCTTATGCAACAATCCAACTTAAATAGTAACGGAAGTATTGATTCCGAAACTATGAAAGTGAAAATCATCCATCGATAGTGCATGAAACTCACTGACTCTACAGTAAGAGAAACCAACAGAATTACTGTCTAAAAGGTCAGAATTTGAAAACTACTGTTTCCAGAGGCTCAAATGATTACTTAGCTAAATAAGAACCGAAGTTAAAATCCGTATAGGAATTTAATCTAAAGATTCTAAGTCTATTTATCAAAAAGTTACTAACTGACTTAGATAAAGAGACAAAAGACTCAATTGTAAACTATCGTAGAGTGCATAGGTATGAGGTAACATAAACCTATAACCTAAATAATAACAGGCTGCAGTAGATCTTGTGAAACAAGTATACTAAAAAATAGCAATGAGTAGTATGGAGGGATCAACAATATGAACATAATGATCCCTACACCACGACGGAAGAGCCTCCACTTTAGTCGCATAGAATAGCGAAGAAGAGGATCTCCTATAGTAAGAAATCGCGTCCAAAGCTCGTCCAGTACAGTGCTTACAATGCAATACGGACCACACAACGGAATACATGAAGGTTGCGACCTTGCTGGTTGTGATAAAGATGACACGATTTACCCAGTGAAAAAAGATCCTCACATAGAGGAAGATTTCACGTTAAGACCCACAGTAGACAAGAGAGTAAATTACTCATGATCTCTGTGAAGATAGAGATGCTATCAACAGAAATGTATTGTGGTTGTTTATCTTAGCAATACCTGCTAAAACAACAGCGCCGGAGGATACGCGTATCCTATCATTCCGTCCTATAGATCAATAGAGCGTTAACACTATTAGCTCAGAGATCTGGACAAGCCAACACATACGTCTGCAATTGATTAGCAAGCTGTGTCATAAATAAATCATCATTGGGCGCTCCCATAGATAGCAAATCTGATTGAATACTTGTTTGTTGAGAGTCCATTCTGACAGCAACAAGCGACCCGTAAGAGAACGGGAGTCCGATAAAACAATCAGACGACCCGGAATATGACGGACCAAAACTGAACTTGGTGTACTATAACCAACAGACGGATTCTTTCCATTAAATTGAATAACGGAAACGAAAGAGTGCCTCCCTGGTTCCGGAGATACGCCACTACTGTCGAATTAAAGGACAGGAATTTGGGCATGCGTTTCTGAATAATGTTCATGCAATGTCATAAAGCAAGCCTAAAAAACATTATTCCGCGGAAGTTAAACTGATAGCTAAAAGACTGCGGAACCCAAAGACCCTGGCACTTCGAATCCGTAGGGATCAGTATATATCCCAATCTGTTTGACTGGCAACCGTCATAACAGCCACACTCGGGTCCGGCAACTGCGGCGGCACTCTCTGAGTCAACCACCGAATGTTTGCCCCAGTCTGAATCTCTTGTAACACTAGATAGACAAGAGAACGTATAAATCGAGCAATTCCTGGATTGCCGGAAAGTTGCCGTCGAAGAGAAGCTCCTCCGAGAACGAAGCGACTCTGAGAGAGTTCTTAACCTTACTATCCACGCGTGTGGATGTAGCTAGGGCTGCGTCACGTCTAACCAACTCCAACAGCCACTGAAGGGCGGAGTTATACGTGAACAAACTACTGCCCTCAAAAGAAATTACATAGAGAATAATATCCCGTAAATCTTTTCTTGAAGACGTAATGATAATGCTTCAGTAAGGCGGATTACGTATAATAAAGCGTCTAAGTTAAGTCTACTATACATAATGTCGTTCCCAACATTGCAACTGGAAAAGACATAAACGGCGAAAAAGAATATATGCAGTCTTTAATCACACCGTCTAGACGCATATGAACTCTCGGTATGCCCTGCTCTGCCAAAATAAACTATTTGTAAAAATGATAAAATGGCAGAAATGAGCAACGCAGACAAGAAACTAAACTATCATGCTTAGTAGCAGGCTTGTATATATATATATATATAGCGTCGAAAAATAAAACACATGTTGTAATGACAATATTGGACTGCGTCGGTAAGTCAGGGACAATGTCCCTGTACCGATCGAAAAATCCGAGTCCAATGACGCTATAAGTCTCTTATCCAAGATCGCAGCAATGAAGTCCGAAATAATAATCACTGGAAGAAATGCCAGAAGATATGAAAGGCATCTTCCGATACTACTAAAGGGAAAACTCGAAATCTTTCGAATCCCTTTCGCCATCCTGTCGGACCCTATAAAGCGTTCGGTCGTCCGTAGCTGATGCAACCGCGGACCGCACCGACCCAGCGCCGTCGGATAATTCCTGATTCGACCGAGAAACTGTCAATTGCTGGGATGCTGCGAAACAACTGTGCTAACTCGGATAGCACGTCCGTCACTGAGGCCTGAGGAGAAGCGGTCTAACGATGCATTGCCGCTGGAAGCTCCGTGATCGTTACCCCGTGCATACTTCCAATATGCGAGCGAACGGAGTGTATAGGCCTCGTGTCCCTTGGCTACCGGATGGCGCGACCTATTCGCCGTGGAATCACTGAATGCCGAAACTGATCGGATACTCGAGGTCACGTAGCCAATGTGCGGTCGTGTGCCCTGCTGTGAGGATGAGGAAGCATTAAAGACAGTCTCTCGGACTGTCAATATAACGGAGCGTCCCGAGCAACGGACATATGCTCCGAATGTAAAATATCTGAACCACAACATGCGGTCCCCTATGTTGTTGGGCGAGAGAGGAACCTCTCTCGCTCACAGCCCGGACGGACCTGGACAAGCCAGGAACCGGACTAACAGGCTTCCTCCAATCTGTCCTCAATCTGCCGTCACTGGGTGAGTACTAAAGTAATTAAAGTGCTCGCATCACCCAAATCTCCTTCCTAGACCGCAACGGACGAACCCGGCAGCCGAACCATTCGATGAATGTACGCTACACCGGGTGAGCTAGCGAATGTCACTCCGTAAGCGATAGACATATTCCATGAGCACTTATTGCCGCTAACTCTTCATTAACTATGACGACAGAGGCACACTTTTGAAAGACATCTCCATAACTCTTCGAACAAGAAACCAGAAATGCTTGGATAGCAAGCATAAAATAATAATATATATAGCGTCGTTCAATAATTCGAAAGTTTGTGTGACATTATTGGACTATGTCGGAACTGAGGGACGATGTCCCTGAACCGAACCAAAAATTTCTAAGTCCACCGACGCTATCAGTTTCTTATCCGGCATCGCAGCATATGTTGTTCCGAAAGGGAAAGCTTGAAATCCTCCGAATCCCTTTCGGTATCCCGTCGGACTGGATGAAACTTTCGGACGTCCGTACCCGCTTCCGCGGAGCGTCCCGACCCAGCATCGTCGGATAAAATATATGCGACAGATTCAGTTGATGCTGGGATGCTGCGATAAACTGTGCTATTAAGGAAAGCACGTCCGTTCCCGAGGCCTGTGCAGTAGCGGACTTACGATGCATTGCCGCCGAAAGCTCCGTGTACGTTGACTCCCGCACACTTCCTATGCGAACGTCCGGAGTCTGCAGGCCTCGTGTCCCCGGCTACCGACCCAGCGCCGTCTGATAATTCTCGATCCGACACCGTTTCTGTCGGCTGCTGGGATGCTGCGATAAGCTGTGCTATGTGCACAAGAATGTCCGGCGTCGAGACCTGCGGAGGCGCAGTCTATCGCTGCTTCGCCGAGGGCAGCTCCGCATCAGATGGCTCCCGCATACTTTTCCTATGCGAACGTCCGGAGTCCATCGGTCTCGAATCCCTGGCTGCCGGATGGTGTGACCTGGTCGCCGAAGAATCCTTGATCGGCGAAGCTGGTAATATATCGGCGGTCACGCAGCCAAGGTGCGGTCGTGTGCGCTGACGAGAAGAGGAAGCCTTAGCAGTCTCAGCGGACTGCCTATACAATGGAGCGTCCCGAGCGACGGACGTATGCTCCGCTAGCGACACATTTTGTACCACAACATCTGGGGCCAGATGTTGTTGAACGAGAGAGGGGCCTCTCTCGCTTGCCGTCCGGATGGACCGGAACGAGCTATGAACCGGACTAAAAGGCTTCCTCCGTTCTCCCTCCGATCCGTCGTCACTGGGTGTGCATTAAGTTAATTTTATAGTGCTCGCATCACCCCAAAATTCCTTCTAGACCGCAACGGACGAACCCGGCTGCCGAACCATTCGGTGAATGGATGCTACACCGGGCGAGCTAGCGGACGTCAAAGGCCGTCGAACCTACTAGGGTCCTCTTAGGCAATTGGCGTATTACATGAGCACTTTTCCGCTAGCCCTTCATTAATTGTGACGATGGAGGCACACTGTTGGAAGACATCACAGATACATCACCCTAATCTTGATCGTCTGAAATAGAAATTGATAAAGTAGAGTGACCCTGCGGGGAAAGGACCGGAGTGTCCAAATCCCCAACAACATACCGTGACATACGCTTCCCATATTGTCATCATAATCATACGATACAGAACAGGAGTTAATGCGAGTACACTGACCACATATAGAATGATAATAAAGTCAGAGGAAGACTTCCTCTTAAAACAATTGATCAATATCCTTTCAAAGTGAAAAGAAAACAAGTCCTGGTACTCGCACTAACCCCTGGCAATCAAAATACATAATAATAATATGATCCATTAATATAGAAAAAATAATTGAAATCAAAATATTTTGAAAAAATATTTTTTCAGAACAGCCCAAGTTTCTGAAAAGTAACGTTGAGCCCCAATGGATCCCAAGCCTAAGTGTGGACAAAAATTTTAAAAATATTTTAAACAATTTATTCAACACTTACGAACAATAATAATGTATCTAGTTATGATTAAAATAACATAAAGATATTATTATTTAGAAATCCCCCCCTCACACAGAGGGCTGTTGTAAATGTAAACAATGAGTGTAAAAACACTAAAATAAGACTCCAGGCACCCAGGCCCGAAATCAGTTACCAAAAATACACTATCTGATGCAAAACAGAGACTTCCAGGGAAGAAACTGCAGAACATCAGATGGTAGATGCAGAACACAACGCCTAACCACCCGTAGGTGAAGACGTAAACATGGGGAAGAACAGAATTCATTCTGTTATTCAGCTAAAACTCCCAAGAAATTTTAGTAATAATAATTACAGAAACTATGCCAAAAGCATGGGAGAATAGCAAGGGGGAACTTAAAGGACAGGGAGAGAGGAAAACACTTGAAAAAACAGTGTAACTAAATAATCAGAATGACAACAAAATGGCTGCTGCCTTGAAAATAGGTAACTTAACATAATTTCATTAAAAAATTTTAAGTTACAGCCCTGATAATATTCTGTCACACATTCTTTCCTCTCCTCCTTCTCTATCCTCCATAGAATCACCATTTCACTAATATTTATGTGTCTGGCATCATTTAAACTGAGATTTAAAAGCACAAAGATCAGTCAGATGTTAACTGATGAAGGGCCAAACTTAGAATGATAAATGGCGCCAATTTCGGAACGTCCTTGACACTGCGCATGCGCAGTAGGGGCGAAGTGTGGAGGGCCTTTCAGGACATGTTTTCTTTAGTTTTAGATGCAAATTTTGGGGATTGGGGGGCAAAATTTGTGTTTGGCCCTATATTTTAAGAGTTAGCACCAGCTATGTCTGGGTCATTGGTACAGTATAAAAATATAGAAATTTTGGGCGAGGCTAAAAATCTTGCCCCTCCCATTACAAAGGCGAATATTGCTTCACGAACTTTGTTTCAACAGTACTGAATCTACATCTCAAAGGAAGCTCCATACCAAATATCAAGTCATTGTACCCACTGGTTCATGAGAAGATTTTAAAAAAAATTTGGAGCATTTTCCCCCACCCCCTCCCTATGGGGATTGGTATGTTGAGTTGAACAAAAACACAATGCCCCCTCCCCTCAACAACATCACTCACACAAACTTTCATTTGAATTGGCCCAGTGGTTTTGGAGGAGAAGCCCAAAACATGGTGCTGACGGACGACGAACAGAGAGTGTTTAGATCAGCTCAGCTTGACTTTGTCAAGGTGAACTAAAAAAATTCAACAAGTTTATTTTAGGTCAGAATGTTTTTAAGAGCTGCACCAAACTGTTGATACACTACATAGGGGAAAGGCATGGAAGTGTATCTGGAAAGTTTGAGGCGAGGAGAGGGAATTGCAGGAGAATAGGTTCATAAGTGGTAACAACTTATTTAGGGAAGGCTGCAGTGAAACATCAGATGGGCAAATTAATTATATTACTAAAAAAAACCCACAATTACATCTAAAGTGGTTTCCAGCCAACTGAATGCACGGCTTGTTTTCATGGTGCAATTTTTTCTCTAACCAGTAAGCAAATCAGGTCATGGATTATTTGTCTATTTATTTATTTATTTATTTATTTATTGGTGCTTACGGTCAGTTTTTGCATCTGTGGTTATATCATGACTGCAAAATAGGTATGAAGTCAAGTTTAGGCTTAAAAAAAATAAAAATCTGTTTCTCAGGCCCTCCCACATGGTCCTTTTGGCTGCTGCGTGATCTCTTTTTATAACCAATGTAAACTTTAAATGAAAGTATCAATGACACTGTAGCTCAACTTGTTAAGACATGTACATGTATAGTATGTGACACAGCAATGACAAACATCTAGGTAATGACCTGATAACAAAGGTACATATAAAGTATTGTAACGGTCTGTACATAAATACTGACCGTAGCCTGTAACAAATGTATAGGTAAAGTACTGTAAAGGTGGGTGACAGTCAGATGCTAAACTAGAAAAGAAATCTTTGAGTCCCAGAGAAGGTCTGATTGAACCCCAAAATATTTGTTCTCATAGCACAGTGATAACAAAGGCACCCCAAAACACACTCGTTCCTGTCCTGAGGTGAAAACAAAGGTACCCGAGAAGTTTCGTCAAGATCAGTTCATAAATACGAGCTGTATAGAAGTTGTGACAAAAAACTGATTGGACCTAATTTTGGTACAAAATGGCCACTGGCAGCCATCTTGAATTTTGGACCGCACCCAGAAACACTTGTTCTCATCCCAAGGTGATAACAAAGGTACCCAAGAAGTTTTGTGAAGATAAGTTGTTAAATACAGCCTCTAGCCCGAGCCGTATTGAAATGTGCACTTACAGTGTATAAGTAGCACTGAATAAATCAAAGTTCATCTAATTTGCATAATTTGTGCACGAGAAAAAAACCTGTATTATACGTTATGTATCCCATGGTACTAAACATTCACACAAAAAATTATTCAAATCAGCGCTTTCAAATGGAAGTTCTGTGCAAAAATCTGATTGCACCTAATTTTGTACAAAATGGCAGCCATCGGCCATCTTGAATTTCGGACTGGACCCTAAAACACTCGTTCTCGTCCCACGGTGATACCAAAGGTACCCATGAAGTTTCGTAAAGATCGGTTCACAAATACGGCCTCTAGCCCGAGCCATATTGGCATTTGCACTCACAGTTCTGAAAGTAACACTAAATACATCAAAGTTAGTCAAATTTGCATAATTTACGCACGAGAAAAAAACCCGTATTATATGTGATGTATCCCATGGTACTAAACATTCATACAAAAAATTATTCAAATCAGTGCTTTCATATGGAAGTTCTGCGCAAAAATTTGATTGCACCTAATTTTGTACAAAATGGCTGCCAGCAGCCAACTTGAATTTCGGATCGGACCCCAAAACACTCGTTCTCGTCCCACGGTCAAAACAAAGGTACCCAAGAAGTTTCGTAAAGATCAGTACATAAATATGGCCTCTAGCCCGAGCCGTATTGAATTGTTGATGGACAGACGGCCAGACGGATGACGAACGACTGGCCATGGCATAAGCTCAAATTTGGCTTAGCCAAAGTTGAGCTAAAAAAGAAAAATTAAATGGTTTATGTTTGATATTTTACCCCCCAAGTTAAAAAAATTGATAAATTTGTCCCTTGAGTGCTAAAGCATTGCAAAGCCTTCTTGCTCTCAAGGGACGAAATACTCCATCACCTTTGCTATTCCCTAGATTATGAGGCCTAAAACAATGAAAGTGTCAATGACACTGTAGCTCAACTTGTCAAGACATGTACATGTATAGTATGTGACACAGCAATGACAAACATCTAGGTAATGACCTGATAACAAAGGTACATATAAAGTATTGTAATGGTCTGTACATAAATACTGACCGTAGCCTGTAACAAATGTGTAGGTAAAGTATTGTAAAGGTGGGTGACAGTCAGATGCTAAACTAGAAAAGAAATCTTTGAGTCCCAGAGTGGGTCTGACTGAACCCCAAAATATTTGTTCTCATTGCACAGTGATAACAAAGGCACCCCAAAACACACTCATTCCTGTCCCAAGGTGAAAACAAAGGTACCCAAGAAGTTTCGTGAAGATCAGTTCATAAATACGAGCTGTATAGAAGTTGTGACAAAAAACTGATTGGACTCAATTTCGTTACAAAATGGCCACTAGCAGCCATCTTGAATTTTGGACCGCACTCAGAAACACTCGTTCTCATCCCAAGGTGATAACAAAGGTACCCAAGAAGTTTCGTTAAGATCTGTTCATAAATACACCCTCTAGCCCGAGCCGTATTGACATGTGCACTTACAGTGTATAAGTAGCACTAAATAAATCAAAATTCATCTAATTTGCATAATTTCTGCAGGAGAAAAAAACCCATACTGTATGTGATGTATTCCATTTTGCTAAACATTTATAGAAAAATTTATTCAAATCAGAACTTTCATACAGAAGTTTTGTACAAAAGACTGATTGCACTAATTTTGGTACAAAATGGCTGCTGGTGGCCATCTTGAATTTCGGACCACACCCAAAAACACTCGTTCTCATCCCACGGTGATAACAAAGGTACCCAAGAAGTTTTGTAAAGATCGGTTCATAAATATGGCCTCTAGCCTGAGCTGTATAGAAGTTGTGTACAAAAAACTGATTAGATCTAATTTTGGTACAAAAAGGCCACTGGCAGCCATCTTGAATTTTGGACCGCACTCAGAAACACTCATTCTCATCCCACGGTGATAACAGAGGTACCCAAGAAGTTTCGTGAAGATCGGTTGATAAATACAGCCTCTAGCCCGAGCTGTATTGACATGTGTACTTACTGTGTGTAAGTAGCACTGAAAAAGCAAAGTTCATCTAATTTGCATAATTTCTGCACGAGAAAAAAACCCATATTATATGTGATGTATCCCATAGTACTAAACATTCACACACAAAAATTTTCAAATCAGCGCTTTCATATGGAAGTTATGTGCAAAAATCTGATTGCACCTAATTTTGTACAAAATGGCTGCCATCGGCCATCTTGAATTTCGGACCGCACCCAAAAACACTCGTTCTCGTCCCACGGTGATACCAAAGGTACCCAAGAAGTTTCGTAAAGATCGGTTTATAAATACGGCCTCTAGCCCGAGCCATATTGGCATTTGCACTTACAGTGCTGAAAGTAACACTAAATACATCAAAGTTAGTTTAATTAGCATAATTTACATACGAGAAAAAAACCTGTATTATATGTGATGTGTCCCATGGTACTAAACATTCATACAAAAAATTATTCAAATCAGTGCTTTCATATGGAAGTTCTGTGCAAAAATCTGATTTCACCTAAGTCTGTACAAAATGGCCGCCAGTGGCCAATTTGAATTTCGGATCGGACCCCAAAACACTTGTTCTCGTCCCACAATCATAACAAAGGTACCCCAGAAATTTCATAAAGATCGGTTCATAAGTACAGCCTCTAGCCCGAGCCGTATTGAATTGTTGACGGACAGACGGACGACTGGCCATGGCATAAGCTCAAATTTGGCTTCGCCAAAGTTGAGCTAAAAACCAAGAACATGAACTTTTGATGGCAAAGAAATAATTAGAGAAAAAAAAATAAAATGAAAATCCACTCGCCCGCATGCATTTTTAAAAATAATGGCCCGAGAAACAGAAGATCTACTTTGTGTGGCCTTAACCAATCATTTATACCTATGCTGCTCTCTTTAGAGGACATCCACTCCAGGCACCCTATGTTACCAATAAAACAGAACTTATTCACCAAAGTAAACAAGCACTGCCCCACTTCCCAGGGGAAGACATGGATGCTTACTATCAATTAACAGGGTTACACTGTACCATGGAAATTTCATCACTGTCTGAATGACTTTCTCACAATTGCATTTGGGGAGGGGAAGGGGGTGCAATCTGCTGAGGCCACAAAGTATGTAAAAGACAGAAATAGTCTTTTGAAGGGTTGAGGAAATCTTGACAGTAACATGTATTGAAACTAAGGTGTTTTTGTATGACTTCCTCTCGAACACTAATTTTACAAAACTCTACCACTATGCTCAAAGCCCAAAATTAGAAAAGTCAATTTTTATTGGTCAAAATAAATGAATAGATTCGACTTGCTGTCTCCTGGTTTGCAGTCTGAAAATATTAATTACTTAACACAACAAATGCATCGGGCTAACAGTTTGCATTAGAAATTTGGTATCTGGCCTGTTAAAGTGGACTTTAGTTTTGAGAAATTAAAAATGTAATGAAAATGATGTAAAAGGTTATTTCTAGAAAAAGCAATGTAGTGATAACGTAATTTCTACTATTTTGTGTTGTATGATAATCTACTATAGGTTAATATGAAAATAAATTAGCATGCTAAAACCCATTTAAACTTCAACCCAACAAAACAGTCAAATTCACCTTATAATATATGTAAAATAGCTCGTAATTTCCATTTTTACACCGATATATATGCTAAAACAATCAGTGCCAGATTCAAATTCCTATGGACTCTTCAGCAGCAACAGTATGTGCAAAATGTACAATATTATGTTCAAAATGTCACAATGATTAGTTCAATACGAGGGTAATCACAGTAATTTTTTTTTTTTTTTACTTTAACCCTTTTCCCAACGTAACAGCCAAAAACAGGCTGGTGCTATTCACAAAAAATAGGCCGATGAAATCGTCAGATGTGTACCCATATGCACAACTAGTAGAAAGCTGTATGACGGAGGGCCACCACGGATGCTGACATTATGTACACAATACAAGGTATGGGTACATATAGAAATGGATTGGAGGAGTGTCTAATTTGATGGATAAAGGGTTAATATCTCCGGATCAAATTATCAGATTTACATAAAAAACTATACAGCACAGCACATCAGTAACCGGAATAAATATATAAAAAAACATGACAATCAGATCGATCTTTTTTGAGTTATCTCATGCCAAAGGGATTGGAGGAATTTTCAATTTGAAGGATAAAGGGTTAATATCTCCAGATCAAATTATCAGGTTAACACCAAAAACTATACAGCTTGGCACATCAGTAACCTGAACACAAATATAAAGTAACTTGACAATCCAAGCAATACTTTTCAAGTTATCGAATGCCAAAGGGATTGGAGGAATTTTCAATTTGAAGGATAAAGGGTTAACATCTCAGGATCAAAATAACAGATTTACACCAAAAACTATACAGCTCGCCACATCAGTAACCTGACCACACAAATATAAAGTAACTTGACAATCCAAGTAATATTTTTCAAGTTATCGAATGCCAAAGGGATTGGAGGAATTTTCAATTTGAAGGATAAAGGGTTAATATCTCGAGATCAAATCATCAGATTTACACCAAAAACTATACAGCTTGGCACATCAGTAACCTGAACACAAATATAAAGTAACTAAACAATCCAAGCAATATTTTTCAAGTTATCGAATGCCAAAGGGATTGGAGGAATTTTCAATTTGAAGGATAAAGGGTTAATATCTCTGGATTAAATTATCCGATTTACACCAAAAACTATACAGCTCGGCACATCGGTAACCTGAACACAAATATAAAGTAACTTGACAATCCAAGCAATATTTTTCAAGTTATCGAATGCCAAAGGGATTGGAGGAATTTTCAATTTGAAGGATAAAGGGTTAATATCTCAGGATTAAATTATCAGATTTACACCAAAAACTATACAGCTCGGCACATCAGTAACCTGAACACAAATATGAAGTAACTTGACAATCCAAGCAATATTTTTCAAGTTATCGAATGCCAAAGGGATTGGAGAAATTTTCAATTTGAAGGATAAAGGGTTAATATCTCAGGATCAAAATAACAGATTTACACCAAAAACTATACAGCTCAGTACATCAGTAACTTTAACACAAATATAAAGTAACTTGACAATCCAAGCAATATTTTTCAAGTTATTGAATGCCAAAGGGATTGGAGGAATTTTCAATTTGAAGGATAAAGGGTTAATATCTCGGGATCAAATCATCAGATTTACACCAAAAACTATACAGCTCGGTAAATCAGTAACCTGAACACAAATATAAAGTAACTAGACAATCCAAGCAATATTTTTCAAGTTATCGAATGCCAAAGGGATTGGAGGAATTTTCAATTTGAAGGATAAAGGGTTAATATCTCAGGATCAAATTATCCGATTTACACTAAAAACTATACAGCTCGGCACATCAGTAACCTGAACACAAATATAAAGTAACTTGACAATCCAAGCAATATTTTTCATGTTATCAAATGCCAAAGAAATGGATACGGACGCCGGACGGACAGATGGACGGACAGACAGACAGACGGACGGACGGACGGACGGACGGACAGACGGACGGACAAAGGATGGACGAATGACGGATGGTCACCCCAGATGCCAGCATTATGTGTACCATACATAGTATGGGTACACATAAAAATTGCCATTCAATTTTCATTATTTTCAAAAACATAGCTTATGACTAATTTTTTTCATTTATTGCGTGAGAAACATATCTTAAGACCCATCATTGGAATGAGCTCAATGAGCTTATTCCAATGAGGGGTCATAAGATATGTTTTTCATGCAATAAATGAAAAAAATTAGTTATTCAATAATTTTGTTTGCAAGTGTCGTCTGCTTTTCGTGTTCGGTAAAGGGTTAAATCCACATGCCTTCAATTCTGAACTGAATATTTCCACTAACACAACTGCTAAAAAAGGTTAGTCTTGCAAATGGCTGTACAGTGGAGCCCATTTAATTGGATATCTCTTTACTGAATAACTCTGTTAATTAAATATAATTTCCCAACACAAAACCAGTTACCATACCTCCAGTACAAATTTGACCTGTTAATTGAATATAGGTTATAGAGTCAACTCGTGTGAATTGAATAAAAAATCTTGTAAAATGTCGAGAAATTACTCTGATTCTCCCCAGTTTCCTTTGACTATAGACCTGTTTGGCCTCAGTACATCCAATACAGGCATTTAATCTATTATATCTTGTTTGACAGAGCTCATGGAGCTCTGTCAAACAAGATGCAATAGAATAAATGCTAATTTTATCTCTTGAATACAGGAAAGTGACACAATCTCTATTAACTGAATACTCCTGCTAATGGAATAATTTATTTCATTGGCAAAATGGCTATTCAATTAACAGGGTTCCACTGTATTGGTACGATTAGTTTGTTACAATGAGGGGGGGGGGGGGGGGGGGCGTAACCTATTACTTTTAGACAAAACATGAAAGTTAAAAAATTTATAGTAATTTATATATTTTTTATACTTACCAATGACCCAGACATAGCTGGTGCTAACTCTTAAAATATAGGGCCAAACACAAATTTTGCCCCCCAATCCCCAAAATTTGCATCTAAAACTAAAGAAAACATGTCCTGAAGGGCCCTCCACACTTCGCCCCTACTGCGCATGCGCAGTGTCAAGGACGTTCCGAAATTGGCGCCATTTATCATTCTAATAACCAGTGCCTGGTAAGCGCTATGTACTCAGCGGGGAGGCAAGAGTTCCCAACTCCTGGGAGGGCCATCCCCGTCTGGGTCATTGGTAAGTATAAAAAATATATAAATTACTATAAATTTTTTAACATTTTTATACTGTACCAATGACCCAGACATAGCTGAATAGTAAAAAGGCTGGAGGGCCAAGGACATAGAGCAAAATGGAATACGCTCAATAAAATAAAATAGAGTCATCCCCTGTAGGGAAAAGAAGTAATAGGCCTTACATGTATCTTTCTTATTTATGATAAATTAGAAAGATACAACACCTTCCAAAATTGAGCTTCATACATCCATGTACTCTATTAATATCCAATATAATCCTTATACTAATAATTTTTAAAGTAAGCCAATAATAAAGTAAGTCTAGAGAATAGAGACTCTTATACTCCTAAAAGTGTCTGAGAATTGCATAATCATGTCCGTTGACATATGCAATATTCAAAAGCTATACTTTAAAAACTAAGACTTGAATGAATTTTATAAACTTAAACTTCTCACTAAACAACCATCCCAATAACAGCTCAGAATTACTAACTCCGGAGGAGGTATCCCCTTGTTTTCATAGTAAAACAGGTGACCCAAGGGAACACCCTCCCCCCCCCCCCCTTTTTCTTGCCCTGGGTCAAATAGCCCAGAGCGAAGAGGGCAGCCGAACGGAGACACTGCCGAAACAGACAGCCTACCTAGCTATAGTAGCAACTGTTAAGAGAATGACATTCTGAGCAGTAGATAATAGACCTAACAAAAGAGGCCTCAAGAAATTGACTCGATATTTCTAAGATAAAATTCATGAATGTGGATGGCTGAGCGCAATGAGCGGCCTTCAAAAATCTATAATAGCGACACTATTAAAGTAAGCCCAAGAAGTAGAAGAACTCTTACTTCATGAGCCGAAATCTTAAGCACAACTGCTAAGTCAATGATATACCATAAGCAGTACCGATAGTTAATAGAATCCATTAACAATAAAATGGAGCGTAACGTCCTTCTACTAGACATCAAAGACAGAAGAAGCTTACGCCCTTGTAATAAACAGATATCTGTTTATAAATACATAAACTGTACCCAGAAAGAGTAAAGGCCTATGCCCATACGAAGACGGAAGGACCTTAAAATAATAGGTTCCGGATAATAGGAGCCTAATTCTTATGCAACAATCCAACCTAAATAGTAACGGAAGTATTGATTCCTAAACTATGAAAGTGAAAATCATCCATCGATAGTGCATGAAACTCACTGACTCTACAGTAAAAGAGAAACCAACAGAATTACTGTCTAAAAGGTCAGAATTTGAAAACTACTGTTTCCAGAGGCTCAAATGATTACTTACCTAAATAAGAACCGAAGTTAAAATCCGTATAGGAATTTAATCTAAAGATTCTAAGTCTATTTATCAAAAAGTTACTAACTGACTTAGATAAAGAGACAAAAGACTCAATTGTAAACTATCGTAGAGTGCATAGGTATGAGGTAACATAAACCTATAACCTAAATAATAACAGGCTGCAGTAGATCTTGTGAAACAAGTATACTAAAAAATAGCAATAAGTAGTATGGAGGGATCAACAATATGAACATAATGATCCCTACACCACGACGGAAGAGCCTCCACTTTAGTCGCATAGAATAGCGAAGAAGAGGATCTCCTATAGTAAGAAATCGCGTCCAAAGCTCGTCCAGTACAGTGCTTACAATGCAATACGGACCACACAACGGAATACATGAAGGTTGCGACCTTGCTGGTTGTGATAAAGATGACACGATTTACCCAGTGAAAAAAGATCCTCACATAGAGGAAGATTTCACGTTAAGACCCACAGTAGACAAGAGAGTAAATTACTCATGATCTCTGTGAAGATAGAGATGCTATCAACAGAAATGTATTGTGGTTGTTTATCTTAGCAATACCTGCTAAAACAACAGCGCCGGAGGATACGCGTATCCTATCATTCCGTCCTATAGATCAATAGAGCGTTAACACTATTAGCTCAGAGATCTGGACAAGCCAACACATACGTCTGCAATTGATTAGCAAGCTGTGTCATAAATAAATCATCATTGGGCGCTCCCATAGATAGCAAATCTGATTGAATACTTGTTTGTTGAGAGTCCATTCTGACAGCAACAAGCGACCCGTAAGAGAACGGGAGTCCGATAAAACAATCAGACGACCCGGAATATGACGGACCAAAACTGAACTTGGTGTACTATAACCAACAGACGGATACTTTCCATTAGATTGAATAACGGAAACGAAAGAGTGCCTCCCTGGTTCCGGAGATACGCCACTACTGTCGAATTAAAGGACAGGAATTTTGGCATGCGTTTCTGAATAATGTTCATGCAATGACATAAAGCAAGCCTAAAAAACATTATTCCGCGGAAGTTAAACTGATAGCTAAAAGACTGCGGAACCCAAAGACCCTGGCACTTCGAATCCGTAGGGATCAGTAAATATCCCAATCTGTTTGACTGGCAACCGTCATAACAGCCACACTCGGGTCCGGCAACTGCGGCGGCACTCTCTGAGTCAACCACCGAATGTTTGCCCCAGTCTGAATCTCTTGTAACACTAGATAGACAAGAGAATGTATAAATCGAGCAATTCATGGATTGCCGGAAAGTTGCCGTCGAAGAGAAGCTCCTCCGAGAACGAAGCGACTCTGAGAGAGTTCTTAACCTTACTATCCACGCGTGTGGATGTAGCTAGGGCTGCGTCACGTCTAACCAACTCCAATCAGCCACTGAAGGGCGGAGTTATACGTGAACAAACTACTGCCCTCAAAAGAAATTACATTGAGAATAATATCCCGTAAATCTTTTCTTGAAGACGTAATGATAACGCCTCAGTAAGGCGGATTACGTATAATAAAGCGTCTAAGTTAAGTCTACTATACATAATGTCGTTCCCAACATTGAAATTGGAAAAGACATAAATGGCGAAAAAGAATATATGCAGTCTTTAATCACACCGTCTAGACGCATATGAACTCTCGGTATGCCCTGCTCTGCCAAAATAAACTATTTGTAAAAATGATAAAATGGCAGAAATGAGCAACGCGGACAAGAAACTAAACTATCATGCTTAGTAGCAGGCTTGTATATATATATAAATATATAGCATCGAAAAATAAAACACATGTTGTAATGACAATATTGGACTGCGTCGGTAAGTCAGGGACAATGTCCCTGTACCGATCGAAAAATCCGAGTCCAATGACGCTATAAGTCTCTTATCCAAGATCGCAGCAATGAAGTCCGAAAAATAATCACTGGAAGAAATGCCAGAAGATATGAAAGGCATCTTCCGATACTACTAAAGGGAAAACTCGAAATCTTTCGAATCCCTTTCGCCATCCTGTCGGACCCTATAAAGCGTTCGGTCGTCCGTAGCTGATGCAACCGCGGACCGCACCGACCCAGCGCCGTCGGATAATTCCTGATTCGACCGAGAAACTGTCAATTGCTGGGATGCTGCGAAACAACTGTGCTAACTCGGATAGCACGTCCGTCACTGAGGCCAGAGGAGAAGCGGTCTTACGATGCATTGCCGCTGGAAGCTCCGTGATCGTTACCCCGTGCATACTTCCAATATGCGAGCGACCGGAGTGTATAGGCCTCGTGTCCCTTGGCTACCGGATGGCGCGACCTATTCGCCGTGGAATCACTGAATGCCGAAACTGATCGGATACTCGAAGTCACGTAGCCAATGTGCGGTCATGTGCCCTGCTGTGAGGATGAGGAAGCATTAAAGACAGTCTCTCGGACTGTCAATATAACGGAGCGTCCCGAGCAACGGACATATGCTCCGAATGTAAAATATCTGAACCACAACATGCGGTCCCCTATGTTGTTGGCTTCCTCCAATCTGTCCTCAATCTGCCGTCACTGGGTGAGTACTAAAGTAATTAAAGTGCTCGCATCACCCAAATCTCCTTCCTAGACCGCAACGGACGAACCCGGCAGCCGAACCATTCGATGAATGTACGCTACACCGGGTGAGCTAGCGAATGTCACTCCGTAAGCGATAGACATATTCCATGAGCACTTATTGCCGCTAACTCTTCATTAACTATGACGACAGAGGCACACTTTTGAAAGACATCTCCATAACTCTTCGAACAAGAAACCAGAAATGCTTGGATAGCAAGCATAAAATAATAATATATATAGCGTCGTTCAATAATTCGAAAGTTTGTGTGACATTATTGGACTATGTCGGAACTGAGGGACGATGTCCCTGAACCGAACCAAAAATTTCTAAGTCCACCGACGCTATCAGTTTCTTATCCGGCATCGCAGCATATGTTGTTCCGAAAGGGAAAGCTTGAAATCCTCCGAATCCCTTTCGGTATCCCGTCGGACCGGATGAAACTTTCGGACGTCCGTACCCGCTTCCGCGGAGCGTCCCGACCCAGCATCGTCGGATAAAATATATGCGACAGATTCAGTTGATGCTGGGATGCTGCGATAAACTGTGCTATTAAGGAAAGCACGTCCGTTCCCGAGGCCTGTGCAGTAGCGGACTTACGATGCATTGCCGCCGGAAGCTCCGTGTACTTTGACTCCCGCACACTTCCTATGCGAACGTCTGGAGTCTGCAGGCCTCGAGTCCCCGGCTACCGACCCAGCGCTGTCGGATAATTCTCGATCCGACACCGTTTCTGTCGGCTGCTGGGATGCTGCGATAAGCTGTGCTATGTGCACAAGAATGTCCGGCGTCGAGACCTGCGAAGGCGCAGTCTATCGCTGCTTCGCCGAGGGCAGCTCCGCATCAGATGGCTCCCGCATACTTTTCCTATGCGAACGTCCGGAGTCCATCGGTCTCGAATCCCTGGCTGCCGGATGGTGTGACCTGGTCGCCGAAGAATCCTTGATCGGCGAAGCTGGTAATATATCGGCGGTCACGCAGCCAAGGTGCGGTCGTGTGCGCTGACGAGAAGAGGAAGCCTTAGCAGTCTCAGCGGACTGCCTATACAACGGAGCGTCCCGAGCGACGGACGTATGCTCCGCTAGCGACACATTTGTACCACAACATCTGGGGCCAGATGTTGTTGAACGAGAGAGGGGCCTCTCTCGCTTGCCGTCCGGATGGACCGGAACGAGCTATGAACCGGACTAAAAGGCTTCCTCCGTTCTCCCTCCGATCCGCCGTCACTGGGTGTGCATTAAGTTAATTTTATAGTGCTCGCATCACCCCAAAATTCCTTCTAGACCGCAACGGACGAACCCGGCTGCCGAACCATTCGGTGAATGGACGCTACACCGGGCGAGCTAGCGGACGTCAAAGGCCGTCGAACCTACTAGGGTCCTCTTAGGCAATTGGCGTATTACATGAGCACTTTTCCGCTAGCCCTTCATTAATTGTGACGACGGAGGCACACTGTTGGAAGACATCACAGATACATCACCCTAATCTTGATCGTCTGAAATAGAAATTGATAAAGTAGAGTGACCCTGCGGGGAAAGGACCGGAGTGTCCAAATCCCCAACAACATACCGTGACATACGCTTCCCATATTGTCATCGAAATCATACGATACAGAACAGGAGTTAATGCGAGTACACTGACCACATATAGAATGATAATAAAGTCAGAGGAAGACTTCCTCTTAAAACAATAGATCAATATCCTTTCAATGTGAAAAGAAAACAAGTCCTGGTACTCGCACTAACCCCTGACAATCAAAATACATAATAATAATATGATCCATTAATATATAAAAAATAATTGAAATCAAAATATTTTGAAAAAATATTTTTTCAGAACAGCCCAAGTTTCTGAAAAGTAACGTTGAGCCCCAATGGATCCCAAGCCTAAGTGTGGACAAAAATTTTAAAAATATTTTAAACAATTTATTCAACACTTACGAACAATAATAATGTATCTAGTTATGATTAAAAGAACATAAAGATATTATTTTTTAGAAATCCCCCCCTCACACAGAGGGCTGTTGTAAATGTAAACAATGAGTGTAAAAACACTAAAATAAGACTCCAGGCACCCAGGCCCGAAATCAGTTACCAAAAATACACTATCTGATGCAAAACAGAGACTTCCAGGGAAGAAACTGCAGAACATCAGATGGTAGATGCAGAACACAACGCCTAACCACCCGTAGGTGAAGACGTAAACATGGGGAAAGAACAGAAATCATTCTGTTATTCAGCTAAAACTCCCAAGAAATTTTAGTAATAATAATTACAGAAACTATGCCAAAAGCATGGGAGAATAGCAAGGGGGAACTTAAAGGACAGGGAGAGAGGAAAACACTTGTAAAAACAGTGTAACTAAATAATCAGAATGACAACAAAATGGCTGCTGCCTTGAAAATAGGTAACTTAACATAATTTCATTAAAAAATTTTAAGTTACAGCCCTGATAATATTCTGTCACACATTCTTTTCCTCTCCTCCTTCTCTATCCTCCTTAGAATCACCATTTCACTAATATTTATGTGTCTGGCATCATTTAAACTGAGATTTAAAAGCACAAAGATCAGTCAGATGTTAACTGATGAAGGGCCAAACTTAGAATGATAAATGGCGCCAATTTCGGAACGTCCTTGACACTGCGCATGCGCAGTAGGGGCGAAGTGTGGAGGGCCCTTCAGGACATGTTTTCTTTAGTTTTAGATGCAAATTTTGGGGATTGGGGGGCAAAATTTGTGTTTGGCCCTATATTTTAAGAGTTAGCACCAGCTATGTCTGGGTCATTGGTACAGTATAAAAATATATTTAGATGTTCAAGAAAATGATTGCTCAAGTGTGATCCTCGGGTCTTCTTTGGTTGACTTAAGGTTGTTTCTAATCATATGTTGTATACCGGCATCTGACTATAAACAGTTACCTAGGTATATCACTTTTACTCCTAAAAATAGACTGAACGATCATGGCCAGAGCACCTGCAATACAACATTAGATGTGAGGGGACTTGACTTGCTGCTTCTGAGCATTAAAAAATGTTCCTCCTTTGAATGCATGGTAAAATAAAAATGCACAATTCCCTGAAAAATGTCAATGAAATCCTCCCATGCAATCATTATAACAAGATGCATTTTCTGCTTCTGATATAATAACTACAATTTGAAATTAAATTCTCTGATGCAAAAACAAATAATAACAAATGAGCACTCATAAAAATGTCTGCATGATGACTTACCTTTTTGGAGTTGTTGGTGTTCTGGATCTTGCAGCTGGAGCTGTGTTTGATCCTAAAAATAGAGATACCATTAATTTTCTATGCTGCTTTAACTGGTAGAGTGCTGGAAGCCCATATTTGGGCTTTGTTTGGAAGTGCAGGTACCAAGACTTAAAGGCTTCATATTCTGTAGATATGCATCACATTATCTTTTAAGAGAAATTATTTAACCCTTTACCCAACGTAACGGCCAAAACCGGTCAGTGCTATTCTCAAAAATCGACAATTAATTTTCATTATTTTTTCATTTTTTGTCTCAGAAACATAGGTTATGGCAAGCTCGTTCCAACGAGGGGTCATAACCTATGTTTTCGATACAAAAAATTAGTTATTCAAGAATTATTTTTGCAAGTGTCGTCTGCTTTTCATGTTAGGTAAAGGGTTAATGTGTAAGGCTTTCCCTTGTTATAATTTTGGGGAGAGTGCCTATAGGCACTCCCACCTAAATTATAACAAGGCAATGACATGTGAACAAAGTTTGATGACCAAAAATAATTTAGCACTCTACCAGTTAATAACATTTACCAGTAATATCATATTCCTTCTACATTACATTAATAATGTTTAAATATTTTATTTTCATTCTTCTTTCTTTCCCCAAAACAAATTATATTCCCACTCAAAACCCACAGAAAATGTATTCCACTCACAACATCGTATTCCATTCTCAGCAATGACAGACTTCTTTTTTTTGTGGACATGTTTTGAAAGTAACCAAGGATTCAATTAGAAATGGTTGTTTTGGGAAAACAAACAAGAAGAAAATAAAATAAATACAAAAGTTCACTGAATTTGTCCTCTTGTGAGCTGTGCAGATTATTTCACATTGCCAATGCCTTATGAAATAATCCTCCACGTGCCCACTTGAGGATAAAAATCGTTCTCAAATCTGAGCAGTGAACTATTGTCCATATATTCAACAACTGTGACCGTAACATAAGTATAATGAAATAAGTAAACAGTTATTAGCTAATAAAGTGGCAAAAGTGATAAATTATTTTTCAAAGGTGTTATGTGACAGGAGTATTATTTTCCTCCAAAGATGCTTCTAGAAAAAGATGGAGGTGCCTTAATTTAAAAAAAATTGTTCATATATAAATAGTTTCAATTCAATTTATTGGAGACTGGCAATAGGCACTCTTCAATAAATTGTAACAAAAACAATTATATATGAACATATTTGTTCTACTGCCAAGCAAATAACAAGCTAATGCAAAACGTGTAAACGTAAAGCCACTGAAGTGACTTTCAGCACTTTTCAATGGAACCATAGCAGGGACTTCTCATGCTTAACCAGTTACAAATATAACCAAATGTAACATTTCACCCAGTTCCATTGAAGGAGAATGTTCATTAATATGGAAATAAAATGGCATCTGGCCCTTCTGCATGGTCCTTTTCGCATTGCAAAGCCTTCTTGCACTTAAGGGATGAAATACACCACCACCCTTGCTATTCTGTGGATTATGAGGCCTAAACCATAAAACAAACCAAGAACATGAACTTTTGCTGCCAAAGAAATAATTACAAAAATAAAAAAAATTTAAAAAAATGCTCGCGCACATGCTATTTTCCTAAATGTGGCCTGAGAAACAGATCTACTCTGTGGGGCCTTATCTCTTAGATCCCAAATTGGCCAAATCTACTTTCAGTACACATACAATTTTTGTGTGCCAGAGGGCATTCTGTGGTCAGTTACCAAGCAACATAATGGACAACTAATACTTAACCACTAGAGACCTAATTATGCATTGAATCACATTTTACTGTAACAGAACAAGTGCCCCAATGTGCAGTTTTGGGTGGGACCAAAAATCATGCCCATAGAATTCTAGAACTGAAAGTTAAAAAATTTATAGTAATTTATATATTTTTTATACTTACCAATGACCCAGACATAGCTGGTGCTAACTCTTAAAATATAGGGCCAAACACAAATTTTGCCCCCCAATCCCCAAAATTTGCATCTAAAACTAAAGAAAACATGTCCTGAAAGGCCCTCCACACTTCGCCCCTACTGCGCATGCGCAGTGTCAAGGACGTTCCGAAATTGGCGCCATTAATCATTCTAATAACCAGTGCCTGGTAAGCACTATGTACTCAGCGGGGAGGCAAGAGTTCCCAACTCCTGGGAGGGCCATCCCCGTCTGGGTCATTGGTAAGTATAAAAAATATATAAATTACTATAAATTTTTTAACATTTTTATACTGTACCAATGACCCAGACATAGCTGAATAGTAAAAAGGCTGGAGGGCCAAGGACATAGAGCAAAATAGAATACGCTCAATAAAATAAAATAGAGCCATCCCCTGTAGGGAAAAGAAGTAATAGGCCTTACATGTATCTTTCTTATGATAAATTAGAAAGATACAACACCTTCCAAAATTGAGCTTCATACATCCATGTACTCTATTAATATCCAATATAATCCTTATACTAATAATTTTTAAAGTAAGCCAATAATAAAGTAAGTCTAGAGAATAGAGACTCTTATACTCCTAAAAGTGTCTGAGAATTGCATAATCATGTCCGTTGACATATGCAATATTCAAAAGCTATACTTTAAAAACTAAGACTTGAATGAATTTTAAAAACCTAAACTTCTCACTAAACAACCATCCCAATAACAGCTCAGAATTACTAACTCCGGAGGAGGTATCCCCTTGTTTTCATAGTAAAACAGGTGACCCAAGGGAACACCCTCCCCCCCCCCCCCCCCTTTTTCTTGCCCTGGGTCAAATAGCCCAGAGCGAAGAGGGCAGCCGAACGGAGACACTGCCGAAACAGACAGCCTACCTAGCTATAGTAGCAACTGTTAAGTGAATGACATTCTGAGCAGTAGATAATAGACCTAACAATAGAGGCCTCCAGAAATTGACTTGATATTTCTAAGATAAAATTCATGAATGTGGATGGCTGAGCGCAAAGAGCGGCCTTCAAAAATCTATAATAGCGACACTATTAATGTAAGCCCAAGAAGTAGAAGAACTCTTACTTCATGAGCCGAAATCTTAAGCACAACTGCTAAGTCAATGATATACCATAAGCAGTACCGATAGTTAATAGAATCCATTAACAATAAAATGGAGCGTAACGTCCTTCTACTAGACATCAAAGACAGAAGAAGCTTACGCCCTTTGTAATAAACAGATATCTGTTTATAAATACATAAACTGTACCCGGAAAGAGTAAAGGCCTATGCCCATACGAAGACGGAAGGACCTTAAAATAATAGGTTCCGGATAATAGGAGCCTAACTCTTATGCAACAATCCAACCTAAATAGTAACGAAGTATTGATTCCGAAACTATGAAAGTGAAAATCATCCATCGATAGTGCATGAAACTCACTGACTCTACAGTAAAAGAGAAACCAACAGAATTACTGTCTAAAAGGTCAGAATTTGAAAACTACTGTTTCCAGAGGCTCAAATGATTACTTAGCTAAATAAGAACCGAAGTTAAAATCCGTATAGGAATTTAATCTAAAGATTCTAAGTCTATTTATCAAAAAGTTACTAACTGACTTAGATAAAGAGACAAAAGACTCAATTGTAAACTATCGTAGAGTGCATAGGTATGAGGTAACATAAACCTATAACCTAAATAATAACAGGCTGCAGTAGATCTTGTGAAACAAGTATACTAAAAAATAGCCATGAGTAGTATGGAGGGATCAACAATATGAACATAATGATCCCTACACCACGACGGAAGAGCCTCCACTTTAGCCGCATAGAATAGCGAAGAAGAGGATCTCCTATAGTAAGAAATCGCGTCCAAAGCTCGTCCAGTACAGTGCTTACAATGCAATACGGACCACACAACGGAATACATGAAGGTTGCGACCTTGCTGGTTGTGATAAAGATGACACGATTTACCCAGTGAAAAAGATCCTCACATAGAGGAAGATTTCACGTTAAGACCCACAGTAGACAAGAGAGTAAATTACTCATGATCTCTGTGAAGATAGAGATGCTATCAACAGAAATGTATTGTGGTTGTTTATCTTAGCAATACCTGCGCCGGAGGATACGCGTATCCCATCATTCCGTCCTATAGATCAATAGAGCGTTAACAATATTAGCTCAGAGATCTGGACAAGCCAACACATACGTCTGCAATTGATTAGCAAGCTGTGTCATAAATAAATCATCATTGGGCACTCCCATAGATAGCAAATCTGATTGAATACTTGTTTGTTGAGAGTCCATTCTGACAGCAACAAGCGACCCGTAAGAGAACGGGAGTCCGATAAAACAATCAGACGACCCGGAATATGACGGACCAAAACTGAACTTGGTGTACTATAACCAACAATCGGATTCTTTCCATTAAATTGAATAACGGAAACGAAAGAGTGCCTCCCTGGTTCCGGAGATACGCCACTACTGTCGAATTAAAGGACAGGAATTTGGGCATGCGTTTCTGAATAATGTTCATGCAATGACATAAAGCAAGCCTAAAAAACATTATTCCGCGGAAGTTAAACTGATTGCTAAAAGACTGCGGAAGCCAAAGACCCTGGCACTTCGAATCCGTAGGGATCAGTATTATATCCCAATCTGTTTGACTGGCAACCGTCATAACAGCCACACTCGGGTCCGGCAACTGCGGCGGCACTCTCTGAGTCAACCACCGAATGTTTGCCCCAGTCTGAATCTCTTGTAACACTAGATAGACAAGAGAACGTATAAATCGAGCAATTCATGGATTGCCGAAAAGTTGCCGTAGAAGAGAAGCTCCTCCGAGAACGAAGCGACTCTGAGAGAGTTCTTAACCTTACTATCCACGCGTGTGGATGTAGCTAGGGCTGCGTCACGTCTAACTAACTCCAATCAGCCACTGAAGGGCGGAGTTATACGTGAACAAACTACTGCCCTCAAAAGAAATTACATTGAGAATAATATCCCGTAAATCTTTTCTTGAAGACGTAATGATAACGCCTCAGTAAGGCGGATTACGTATAATAAAGCGTCTAAGTTAAGTCTACTATACATAATGTCGTTCCCAACATTGAAATTGGAAAAGACATAAACGGCGAAAAAGAATATATGCAGTCTTTAATCACACCGTCTAGACGCATATGAACTCTCGGTATGCCCTGCTCTGCCAAAATAAACTATTTGTATAAATGATAAAATGGCAGAAATGAGCAACGCGGACAAGAAACTAAACTATCATGCTTAGTAGCAGGCTTGTATATATATATATATATAGCGTCGAAAAATAAAACACATGTTGTAATGACAATATTGGACTGCGTCGGTAAGTCAGGGACAATGTCCCTGAACCGATCGAAAAATCCGAGTCCAATGACGCTATAAGTCTCTTATCCAAGATCGCAGCAATGAAGTCCGAAATAATAATCACTGGAAGATAATGCCAGAAGATATGAAAGGCATCTTCCGATACTACTAAAGGGAAAACTCGAAATCTTTCGAATCCCTTTCGCCATCCTGTCGGGCCCTATAAAGCGTTCGGTCGTCCGTAGCTGATGCAACCGCGGACCGTACCGACCCAGCGCCGTCGGATAATTCCTGATTCGACCGAGAAACTGTCAATTGCTGGGATGCTGCGAAACAACTGTGCTAACTCGGATAGCACGTCCGTCACTGAGGCCTGAGGAGAAGCGGTCTTACGATGCATTGCCGCTGGAAGCTCCGTGATCGTTACCCCGTGCATACTACCAATATGCGAGCGAACGGAGTGTATAGGCCTCGTGTCCCTTGGCTACCGGATGGCGCGACCTATTCGCCGTGGAATCACTGAATGCCGAAACTGATCGGATACTCGAGGTCACGTAGCCAATGTGCGGTCGTGTGCCCTGCTGTGAGGATGAGGAAGCATTAAAGACAGTCTCTCGGACTGTCAATATAACGGAGCGTCCCGACCAACGGACATATGCTCCGAATGTAAAATATCTGAACCACAACATGCGGTCCCCTATGTTGTTGGGCGAGAGAGGGACCTCTCTCGCTCACAGCCCGGACGGACCTGGACAAGCCAGGAACCGGACTAACAGGCTTCCTCCGATCTGTCCTCAATCTGCCGTCACTGGGTGAGTACTAAGTAATTAAAGTGCTCGCATCACCCAAATCTCCTTCCTAGACCGCAACGGACGAACCCGGCAGCCGAACCATTCGATGAATGTACGCTACACCGGGTGAGCTAGCGAATGTCACTCCGTAGGCAATAGACATATTCCATGAGCACTTATTGCCGCTAACTCTTCATTAACTATGACGACAGAGGCACACTTTTGAAAGACATCTCCATAACTCTTCGAACAAGAAACCAGAAATGCTTGGATAGCAAGCATAAAATAATAATATATATAGCGTCGTTCAATAATTCGAAAGTTTGTGTGACATTATTGGACTATGTCGGAACTGAGGGACGATGTCCCTGAACTGAACCAAAAATTTCTAAGTCCACCGACGCTATCAGTTTCTTATCCGGCATCGCAGCATTCTGGTCCGACGAAAGAAGCTGTAGAAGACTAAGTCAGATGACATACACAACAGCATATGTTGTTCCGAAAGGGAAAGCTCGAAATCCTCCGAATCCCTTTCGGTATCCCGTCGGACCGGATGAAACTTTCGGACGTCCGTACCCGCTTCCGCGGAGCGTCCCGACCCAGCATCGTCGGATAAAATATATGCGACAGATTCAGTTGATGCTGGGAAGCTGCGATAAACTGTGCTATTAAGGAAAGCACATCCGTTCCCGAGGCCTGTGCAGTAGCGGTCTTACGATGCATTGCCGCCGGAAGCTCCGTGTACATTGACTCCCGCACACTTCCTATGCGAACGTCCGGAGTCTGCAGGCCTCGTGTCCCTGGCTACCGGATGGTGTGACCTGGTCGCCGAAGAATCCTTGATCGGCGAAGCTGGTAATATATCGGCGGTCACGCAGCCAAGGTGCGGTCGTGTGCGCTGACGAGAAGAGGAAGTCTTAGCAGTCTCAGCGGACTGCCTATACAACGGAGCGTCCCGAGCGACGGACGTATGCTCCGCTTGCGACACATTTTGTACCACAACATCTGGGACCAGATGTTGTTGACCGAGAGAGGGGCCTCTCTCGCTTGCCGTCCGGATGGACCGGAAGGAGCTATGAACCGGACTAAAAGGCTTCCTGCGTTCTCCCTCCGATCCGCCGTCACTGGGTGTGCATTAGGTTAATTTATAGTGCTCGCATCACCCCAAAATTCCTTCTAGACCGCAACGGACGAACCCGGCTGCCGAACCATTCGGTGAATGGACGCTACACCGGGCGAGCTAGCGGACGTCAAAGGCCGTCGAACCTACTAGGGTCCTCTTAGGCAATTGGCGTATTACATGAGCACTTTTCCGCTAGCCCTTCATAATTGTGACGACGGAGGCACACTGTTGGAAGACATCACAGATACATCACCCTAATCTTGATCGTCTGAAATAGAAATTGATAAAGTAGAGTGACCCTGCGTGGAAAGGACCGGAGTGTCCAAATCCCCAACAACATACCGTGACATACGCTTCCCATATTGTCATCGAAATCATACGATACAGAACAGGAGTTAATGCGAGTACACTGACCACATATAGAATGATAATAAAGTCAGAGGAAGACTTCCTCTTAAAACAATTGATCAATATCCTTTCAATGTGAAAAGAAAACAAGTCCTGGTACTCGCACTAACCCCTGGCAATCAAAATACATAATAATAATATGATCCATTAATATAGAAAAAATAATTGAAATCAAAATATTTTGAAAAAATATTTTTTCAGAACAGCCCAAGTTTTTGAAAAGTAACGTTGAGCCCCAATGGATCCCAAGCCTAAGTGTGGACAAAAATTTTAAAAATATTTTAAACAATTTATTCAACACTTACGAACAATAATAATGTATCTAGTTATGATTAAAATAACATCAAGATATTATTTTTTAGAAATCCCCCCTCACACAGAGGGCTGTTGTAAATGTAAACAATGAGTGTAAAAACACTAAAATAAGACTCCAGGCACCCAGGCCCGAAATCAGTTACCAAAAATACACTATCTGATGCAAAACAGAGACTTCCAGGGAAGAAACTGCAGAACATCAGATGGTAGATGCAGAACACAACGCCTAACCACCCGTAGGTGAAGACGTAAACATGGGGAAAGAACAGAATTCATTCTGTTATTCAGCTAAAACTCCCAAGAAAATTTAGTAATAATAATTACAAAAACTATGCCAAAAGCATGGGAGAATAGCAAGGGGGAACTTAAAGGACAGGGAGAGAGGAAAACACTTAAAAAACAGTGTAACTAAATAATCAGAATGACAACAAAATGGCTGCTGCCTTGAAAATAGGTAACTTAACATAATTTCATTAAAAAATTTTAAGTTACAGCCCTGATAATATTCTGTCACACATTCTTTTCCTCTCCTCCTTCTCTATCCTCCTTAGAATCACCATTTCACTAATATTTATGTGTCTGGCATCATTTAAACTGAGATTTATAAGCACAAAGATCAGTCAGATGTTAACTGATGAAGGGCCAAACTTAGAAAGATTAATGGCGCCAATTTCGGAACGTCCTTGACACTGCGCATGCGCAGTAGGGGCGAAGTGTGGAGGGCCTTTCAGGACATGTTTTCTTTAGTTTTAGATGCAAATTTTGGGGATTGGGGGGCAAAATTTGTGTTTGGCCCTATATTTTAAGAGTTAGCACCAGCTATGTCTGGGTCATTGGTACAGTATAAAAATATAGTGTCCCCCCAATCTTTGAACAAACTTTAGTGTACACCTCAAACTAAATACCAATTATCAACCATCAAATGGATCATGAGAGGAAGATTTTTTTTTACATGAGGTAGGGAAATTCTCCTGCATCCCTCCCTAGAGGAAGCAGTGGCTTAATTTGAACAAAATCAAATGTCATGTCATAACAAAAAATTCCTTCAAATTTCACTGAAAACAGTTCAGAGGCTTTAGAGAAGTTGTGAAAACCATGGTCATGGACAACGGGCAATGGTGCAATGGTTGGACGACAGACAAAAAGTGATCACCTGACCTCACCTGGACTTTCAGTCAAGTGAGAAAACAAAACAAAAGGGCAAGAAGCACAAGAAAACATCACAATGGCCTCCAGGTTCAACCCAGAGGGCCATCAGATGAAACTTCTTTTGCACTATTTTTACTTTTATCTCTTTTCAATTTGTCATCTTTGACTAAAACTCCATACTCTAGGTCTTTTAGTATGTATTCCACCCATTTTGCAGGAAGAAAAGCAAAATGCTATAAATATTTGAGGTGCACATGGCTCCTCTGACAGCCGACGTAACAATTTGAGCACTTTTTTGACATGCTTTTTGTTAGAGAGAAATGAAGCACTGCTTATTTTACAGAGCTCTGTCACACAAGACACATAGAGATTATTACCATTATGTGGATGTACAAAATATGTATCCGAGTCGAGCTCCGGGTTCTAAGGGCAGATCACAATGAGTCGAAGTACCCTTAGAACCCTTAGCGAGACTCGGATACATATTTTGTGCATCCACATAATGGTAATAATCATTTTATCTTACAATATATTGGGGATAAGTCAAGAATGTAGACAAATATATACAAAAAGAAAAAAATGGAACTCATGTGAATGTGCTTGTATCCGACCCCCTGGCACAAATATCTGTATCAGGGGGTCGGATACACGACAGCTGCGGAGTTAATACTGGAAACTGAAAAAATTTATAGTAATTTATATATTTTTTATACTTACCAATGACCCAGACATAGCTGGTGCTAACTCTTAAAAATATAGGGCCAAACACAAATTTTGCCCCCCAATCCCCAAAATTTGCATCTAAAACCAAAGAAAACATGTCCTGAATGGCCCTCCATACTTCACCTCTACTGCGCATGCGCAGTGTCAAGGACGTCCCGAAATTGACGCCATTAATCATTCTTACCATCAGTGCCTGGTAAGCGTCCTCAGCGGGGAGGTATGAGTTCCCAACTCCTGGGAGGGCCATCCCCGTCTGGGTCATTGGTAAATATAAAAAATATATAAATTACTATAAATTTTTTCAGATTTTTATACTGTACCGATGACCCAGACATAGCTGAATAGTAAAAAGGCTGGAGGGCCCAGGACATAGAGGAAAATCCGATAAGCTCAACTATATAAAATAGAGTCATCTCCTGTAGGAGAAAAGGAGAAATAGGCTTCACGTGTATCTTTCTTATTTATGAGAAATTAGAAAGACACAATACCTTCTACAATTGAGCATCATAACATCCATGTTCTCTATTAATATCCAGTATAATTCGTATACTAATTATATTTAAAGTAAGCCAATAAATAAAGTTAGTCCAAAGAATTGAGACTCTTTATACTCTTTTAAAAGTGTCCGAGGATAGTATAATAACATCCGTTGACACATGACATATTCAAATGCTATACTTTAAAACTATGACATGAATGAATTAAAAACATAACTTTCACTTAAGAAACCATCCCAGTAACAGCTCAGAATTCCTAACTCCGGAGGAGGTATCCCCTTGTTTTCATAATAAAAACAGGTGACCCAAGGGAACACCCTCCCCCCCCCCCCCCCCCCCCCTTTTTCTTGCCCTGGGTCAAATAGCCCAGAGCGAAGAGGGCAGCAGGACGGAGTCACTGCCGGAACATAAAGCCTACATAGCTATAGTTGCAATTGTTAAGTGATCGACTTTCTGAGCAGCTGATAATGGACCTAAACAATGCAGGTCTCCAGAAATGGATACAATATTTCTGAGATAAAAATTCATGAATGTGGATGGTTGAGACCAATATGCAGCCTACTTAATCTAATAGCAAAACTATATGTCAGTCCAAGATGTAGAAGAGCTCTTACTTCATGAGCCGAATTCTTAAGCACAGACTGCTGAGTTAAGGATAGATTATCCTAAGCAGTACCGATAATTAACTGAATGCATTAAGTAATAGAATGGACCGTAATGACCTTTCTATTAGTCATCAGAGCCAGAAGAAGCTTTCTGTCCTACTGATAAACTGAGATCTGTTAATAAATACATAAAGGTCTATCCGGACAGAGTAAAGGCCTATGCCCGCTTGAAGACGGAAGGACCTTAAAAACAATAGGTTCCGGATATCATTAGGAGCCTGATTCTTAACGAAAAATACAACATTAGTAGTAACGGTAATAGAGTTCCCGATACTACGAAAGTGAGAATCGTCCACCGATAGTGCATGAAGCTCAATGACTCTTCAGCAGAAGAGAAGGCTAAGAGAATCGCTGCCTTAAAAGACCAGAATTTGAAACTGCTGTCCCAAGGATTCAAATGATTGCTTTAGTTAATAAGAACCCAAGCTAAATTCCGAATAGGAATTAATCTAACGATTCTAGATCTCTTATCGAAAAGTTTCAAACTAACTTAGATAAAGAGACATTAGGCTCCATTGTAAACTGTCATGGTGTGCATAGGTATCAGATAACATAGACCTATAACCTATAAAAGTAACTGGCTGCAGATGATTTTGTTAAACAAGTATACTAGAAAGTTTGCAATGTCTGGTATGGAGGAATCAAAAATATCAACATAAAGATCCCTACACCAACGACGGAAGACCCGCCACTTTAGCCGCATAGTATAGCGAAGAGGAGGTCCTTCTACAGTTAGGAATTGCGTCCACTGCTGGTCCTATACAGTGCTTACTATGCGAGAAGGACTGCACAACGGAATACGTGAAGGTTGAGACCTTGCGGGTTGTGATAGAGTTGACACGATTTCCCCAGCGAAAAAAGATCCTCTCGTGGAGGAAGTTTCCGCGGTAAGTCCCACAGTAGACATCTAAGTAAATTTATACACCGTCTCTGTGGGACAGAGATGCTACCAACAGAATTGTATTGTGAATGAATAATCCTAACAATACTTGCTGAATCAACAGCGCTGGAGGATACGTATATCCTATCATCGCGTCCTACTAGATCGATAGAGCGTTAACTACATATGCTCAGGGATCCGGACACGGTGACACATACGTCTACAACTGATTGGAGAGTTGTGTCGCAAATAAATTTATCACTGGGTGCTCCCATTGATAGCAAATCTGATTAAACACTTGTTAGTTGATAGTCCATTCCGACGGCAACAAACAACCCTTACGTGAAAGGGAGTCTGCTAATACGATCCGACGACCGAGATGATGACGAACCGAAACAGAACTTGGTGTTCTATAACAAACAGAAGGATTCTTTCCGTTAAAATCAATAACGGAACCGAATGAGTGCCTCCCTGGTTCCGGATATACGCAACTACTGTCGTATTATCGGACAGGATTGAACATGCGTTTCTGAATAAAATTCATCCAATGACGTAGTGCAAGCCAACATAATATTCTTCCTTGGAAGTAAAGAGCTTGCCTAAAAACTACGGAACCCAAAGACCCCGGCACTTCGAATCGGTTGGGATCAAAATGTCTCCCAACCTGTTTGACTGGCATCCGTCATAATCGAAAAACTAGGATCCGGTAACTACAGTGGAACTCTCTGAGTCAACCACCGAATGTTTGCCCACGTCTAAATCTCTCGTTACACTTGATAGACAAGAGAACGTGTATATCAAGCAATTCAAGATTGCTGAAAGGTTACCGTCGAAGAGAAGCTTCTCGGGGACCGAAGCGACTCTGAGAGAGTTCTTCACCTTACTATCCACGCGCGTGGATGTAGCTAGGGCTGCGTCACATCTAACCAACTCCAGGTTGCCACTGAAGGGCGGAGTTATACGTGGAAAACTACTGCCCCTGAAAGAAATCCCATTGAGGATCATATCCTGGAATTCTTTCTCTTGAAGACGTAATGATAACGTCTCAGTAAGGCGGTGTACGTATGATAAAGCGTCTAAGTTAAGTCTATTATACATCATTGTCGTTTCCAACATCGTGGTTGGAATTGACATAGACGGTGAAAAAGACAATTGCAGTCTTGAGTCTCGCCGTCTTAGACGCAAAGGAACTCTCGGTAAGCCCAGTTCTGCCAATAAACAATTATTTCCTAGAATTTCCGAAAGGCAGAATAGAGCATTGCGGACAAGAAACTATACTAGCATGTTGATAGCAAGCTTATATATATATAGCGTCGTTCAATAATTCGATTGTTCTAAAGACATTATTGGACTGCGTCGGCAACTCAGGGACAATGTCCCTGAACCAATCCAAAACTCTGTGTCCAATGACGCTATTAGTCTCTTATCCAGCATCGCAGCAATGTAGTCCGACGGAACAACCTCTGGAAGATAATGCCGGAAGAAATGTATGGCAGCTTCTGTTGTTCCGAAAGGGAAAGCTCGAAATCATCCGAATCCCTTTCGCCATCCTGTCGGACCCTATGAAATATTCGGTCGTCCGTACCTGATGCAACAGCGGAGCGTACCGACCCAGCACTGTCGGATTATTCCTGATCCGACCGAGAATCTGTTGTTTGCTGGGATGCTACGATAAGCTGTGCTATTTTGGATAGCACGTCCGGCACTGAGGCCTGTGGAGAAGCGGTCTTACGATGCATTGCCGCTGGAAGCTCCGTGTTCGTTACCCCGTGCATACTTCTATTATGCAAGCGACCGGAGTGTGCAGGCCTCGTGTCCCTTGGCTACCGGATGGCGTGACCTGTTCGCCATGGAATCACCGAATGCCGAAGCTGGCCGGATATTCAAAGTCACGTAGCCAATGTGCGGTCGTGTGCGCTGCTGTGAGGATGAGGAAGCATTATCAACAGTCACTCGGACTGTCTATATAACGGAGTGTCCGGAGTGGCGGACATACGCTCCGAAGGTGAAATGTCTGTACCACAACATCCGGTCCCATATGTTGTTGCACGAGAGAGGGACCTCTCTTGCTCGCCGCCCGGACGGACCGAACGAACAAGCTAGGAACCGGACTAACAGGCTTCCTCCGATCTCTCCTCTAATCCGACGTCACTGGGTGTGTACTAAAGTCTATTATAGTGCTCGCATCACTCAAATCTCCATCCTAGACTGCAACGGACGAACCCGACTGCCGAACCATTCGATGAATGGACGCTACACCGGGTGAGCTAGCGAATGTCAACTCCGTCGATCCTACTAGGGACCTCTTAGGAGATTGACGTAAACCATGAGCACTAATTGCCGCTAGCTCTTCATTAACTATGACGACAGAGGCACACTTTTGAAAGATATCTCAGTAATTTTGCGAACAAGAAACCAGATATGCTTGTACATAGCAAGCATATAAAAAATATATATAGCATCGTTCAATAAATCGAACGTATCTGAGACATTATTGGACTGTGTCGGAACTGAGGGACGATGTCCCTGAACCGAACCAAAAATTTCTAAGTCCACCGACGCTATCAGTTTCTTATCCGGTATCGCAGCATTCTGGTCCGACGAAGAACCTCTAGAAGATGAAGTCGGATGACCTATACAGCAGCTTATGTTGTTCCGAAAGGGAAAGCTCGAAAACCTCCGAATCCCTTTCGGCATCCCGTCGGACCGTATGAAATTTTCGGACGTCCGCACCTGATGCTTCCGCGGAGCGTCCCGACCCAGCGTCGTCGGATATTATATTATGCGACAGAGATTCTGTCGTTGCTGGGATGCTGCGATAAGTTGTGCTATTTGGGATAGCACGTCCATCACCGAGGCCTGTGCAGAAGCGGTCTTACGATGCTTTGCCGCTGGAAGCTCCGTGTACGTTGACTCTCGCATACTTTCTTATGCGAACGTCCGGACTCTGCAGGCCTCGTGTCCCTGGCTATCGGATGGCGTGACCTGGTAGCCGAGGATTCTCTGATTGGCGAAGTTGACTGGATATCGGAGGTCAAGTAGCCAAGGTGCGGTCGTGTGCGCTGCCATGAGAATGAGGAAGCCTTATTGACAGTCTCTCCGGACTGTCTATATAACGGAGCGTCCCGAGCGGCGGACGTATGCTCTGAATGCGAAACATTTTGTACCACAACATCTGGGGCCAGATGTTGATGTACGAGAGAGGGGCCTCTCTCGCTCGCAGCCCGGATGGGCCTGGACGAGCTATGAACCAGACTAAAAGGCTTCCTCCGTTCTCCCCTCTAATCCGCCGTCACTGGGTGTGCACATGGATGTTTATAGTGCTCGCATCACCCAAAACTCCTTTCTAGACCGCAACGGACGAACCCGGCTGCCAAACCATTCGATGAATGGACGCTACACCGGGTGGGCTAGCGGACGTCAAAGGCCGTCGAACCTACTAGGGTCCTCTTAGGCAATTGACATATTACCTGAGCACTTTTCCGCTAGCTCTACATTAATTGTGACGACGGAGGCACACTTTTTGGAAGACATCACGGATACATCACCCTGATCATGATCGTCTGAAATAGAGATTGATAAAGTAGAGTGACCCTGCGGGGAAAGGACCGGAATGGCCAATTCCCCACTAACATACCGTGACACACGCTTCCCATGTTGTCATCGTAATCAACACATACAGAACAGGAGTTAGTGCGAGTACACTGACTACATTATACAATGATTATGAAAGTCAGAGGAAGATTTCCTCTTATTACAATTGAACAATATCCTTTCAATGTGAAAAGAAAACAAAGTCCTAGTACTCGCACCAACCCCTGACAATCAAAATACATAATAACACGATCCATTAACATAGAAAAAATAAGTGAATCAAAAACTTTTGAAAAAATATTTTTTCAGAACAGCCCAAGTTTCTGAAAAGTAATGTTGAGCCCCAATGGATCCCAAGTCTAAGTGTGGACAAAAATTCTAAAAATATTTTAAACAATTTATGCAACACTTACGAACAATAATAATGTGTCTAGTTATGATTAAATTAACATCAGATATTATTTTCAAGAAATCCCCCCTCACACAGAGGGCTGTTGGAAATGTAAACAATAAGTGTAAAAACACTAGATCAAGACTCCAGGCACCCTGGCCCAAAATCAGTTACCAATAATACACTATCTGATGCAAAACCGAGACTTCCAGGGAAGAAACTGCAGAACATCAGATGGTAGATGCAGAACACTACGCCTAACCACCCATAGGTGAAGACGTAAATGTGGGGAAAAGAACAGAATACATTCTGTTATCCAGCTAAACCTACCAAGAAATTTTAGTAATAATATTACAGAAAATATGCCAAAAGCATGGGAGAATAGCAAGAGGGGACTTAAAGGAAAGAGAGAGAGGAAAACACTGAATAAGCAGTGTAATCTTGGTAACAAGAATGACCACAACAGGCAGTTGCCTCGAAAATAGGTAACTTAACATAATTTCATCAAAAAATTTTAAGTTACAGCCCTGATTATTTTCTGTCACTGATTTTTCCTCTCCTCCTTCTATATCCTCCTTAGAATCACCATTTCACTAATATTTATGTGTCTGGCATCATTTAAACTGAGATTTACAAGCACAAAGATCAGTCAGATGTTAACTGATGAAGGGCCAAACAAAGAATGATTAATGGCGCCAATTTCGGGACGTCCTTGACACTGCGCATGCGCAGTAGAGGTGAAGTATGGAGGGCCATTCAGGACATGTTTTCTTTGGTTTTAGATGCAAATTTTGGGGATTGGGGGGCAAAATTTGTGTTTGGCCCTATATTTTTAAGAGTTAGCACCAGCTATGTCTGGGTCATTGGTACAGTATAAAAATATACATGTTGATTGTAAGATAAAGTTAATTAATCAATGCACTGGTCATCGTAAATACAAAGTTCATGATCATTTTGTAAGATTCAAGTATTTTCCAAAACATTGTATGCATTTCCAAGTACTATTCAAGGTTAAAATGAATTCAAGAATTTCTAAGGCAAGTTCCGATATTCAAGTCCTTTTCAGTTTTTGTGCATACCCTCTTGACCCTTAAGGACTTGGACAACTGTCCTGAATTCACACCTGACCACAGCCTGTTCACATCCAGTGGCTTAGCAATGATTTCTAGTCAAGACTTGGCTACCTGTTAACTGGGAGAGTGCTAGAAGCCACTATCAGGGCTTTGATATGAAGAGCAGGTACCCCAGCCTAAAGGTATCATATTCTGTAGATATGCTTCATATTATCTTATAAGTGAAATTACTAGGGCTGCATGGTATTCGGATTTTAGTACCGGTGACGGTATTGAAAACAATACCTTGGTATACTGGTATACCGTGCAACAGTTTAAATTGAAAACAAAATAAAACTGAAATACACGTACCTCCTTACTTTTCTGAAAGTGCTTGATAAATGTTATGTACAAGGTCCCAGGTGAAAAACAACTCATGTAATTCGTTACATTCCAAGTTTTGAGTTTACTTTGGATGTAAAAGAATTTTGAAATTCATTAATTCATTGTTTGTCAGCAATCTGAGACAAAAATGTTTCAAATCACACATATTCACAATTGCGAAATGTGCAACAATTTTTGTCAAATATGACAAATGTGTGACGCCATCACTGAGAGAAAACAATGTCGGCTGGTGATTGACACCTGCAGACGATCATGAAACTGAAGGGTGATCATGTCTTGGAGGCGTGCTTAATATCAACAGACCGACTGGCCTGGCATGTGACAGATGAGATTCGACATTGTCATCTGAGGAAGTTTACTGCAGGAAGATAGGAGAAGGGGAGGAGCTATTACTGATTCTTGTGTAACCAGGCCCTCGGAATTCCATCAACTGGACACCCGTTGTTTTGATAAAAAAGTTCTGTTTGCCACTGTTTTTCATGAAGCCACACATACGCAATTAACACAATGCGACAATTGACTGGCTCAGTAATTAAATGCTTATTAGTCAAGAGAGGTTGACCATGTTTTTACAGGAATTAAATTGACAAAGACTAATTTACTTGTATCCCAGATTCAGATTAAAGCCAGTAAACCCATGATAATTTTATGGCTTATTTTCGTATTAAACAATAGGTTCAATAACTTTGTAGACATGGATTATTGTCGTCTTCCATTCAAATCACTCATTTTCCCACAGCAGTAAGTGGTACTTTTATCTTTTGCTCCAAAAATATCTTTTTTATTCATGATATCCCTTGCATTTAACATGAGTTTACCATATTTTCGCGCATTATTTATATTTTTATTTCAAGAAAACGCGAATTTCAAATCATAATACTGGACCCCAAAATTGTATACCGTTACTCACAGTATACCGGTATTCATTTTTGATGGACGGTTTTGAACCGGTGATGATTTCAATACTGGTACCAACTGGTATACCGTAATACCGTGCAGCCCTAGAAATTACTTAGTCTATATGAGTTTGCCTTGTTACGATTTATGGGAGAGTGCCTCTTGGCACTCTCCCATAAATTGTAATAAGGCAAAGACACATGAACAAATTTTGATGACCAAAAATATCACTCTCCCAGTTAAGGCAGCCAAGACTTGACTAGAAACCACTGCCAAGGTACTTTTGTCTATTGTTAGCAGTATTTTCTCATGATGGCATGTTGAGGGCACCTGTTCTGAGGTTGTAACACTTGAAAATATGACTTTAAGGATTAAAACACATATGGATTACTAATTTGAACACTAAAATCTCACCTGACATTCTTCTATCTGTTTTTTCTGAAACGGCACCCCAGCTGATAGTATCAAGAGATTCTGATGAACTGAACCGCTTGTCACCTAGCCTATAAGATAAAATGCCAACAAGTAATTAAATGTGTTTACATAATGGGCTGAACTGTATACTGGACTGTAAAATTTTATAAACAATGCTTAACCAATTCAATGTGATTCCCTGTGTGGTTCTTTTTTGAGAACTGTTTTCTTTTCATTCTAATCCCTCACTTCAAAATTAATTTTCACTATTCATTTGAAAGAAGTGTATTTTTAATTTTGTGTGCATCACAATAAAATAAAGACTAAGTAATCACAAGTTTTCACCTTGGGGAATTAATCCCCCTGTATATTTAAATATAATACGCAAGCCTGAAAATAAGCAGACTGTTATCTGCAGAATGAAATCCCCAGTGGGTGAATTTGGTGATGCTACCCTGCACAGCAGGGTAGCATCTCTACATTTACCCTCTGTGGACCACAATCTGAACCAAGGTATCAGGCCTAAACACAAAGAGGTACCCAGAGGATAAATTGGGAGACTCGAGCCCACTGTATGGGATAGCATCAGTAAGTATACCCTCTAGGGGCCTCATTCTACAAATGGCAGATTCAGGCTTGTGTATGAACCCTGATAAACATTAAAAAAGTAAAATCACAATGGGCAATAACCAAGCCAGAAAATAAGCAGACTGTCATCTGCAGAATGAGGTCCCCAGAGGGTGAATTTGGTGATGCTACCCTGTACAGCTGGGTAGCATCATTTCCGTCATTTATATTCACTTGTAGAAAATAGAATTTGGGAAAATACAATTTGTAAAAGTTTTATAATATTGGTCCCTGAACAGTAACACCTAATAATTGAATAAATTTATTTATTTATTTATTGGTGTTTAAGGTCACATATTTTTGCACAATGGCTAATCATGACCACAACATGAGTATCAACTCAAGACCAGGGGTGAGCATTAATAAGCCTTGTTGCCCATTTTAGAGAGGGTTTGCACCTCCCAAGCATTGGTGACTGGGTCCTATTTTACCAGTAAAACAGAGCCTGTTTACTGCAGTGAACAGGCACAGCTTCACTTCCCGGGGTTCCCATGGGGAAATTAAATAAATAATCTTTAGAAGAAAAAATCTGACAGTCACTGAATTTGGTGTGTTTATAGATCTATTTGGTCTCAGTACATCCAACTTATGCATTTAATCTATTTTATTATATGCTAAATGATAGATTATCAAAACAATAGCATAAAGATAAAAATCGTATCCCCACCGTGAAGATATAGAAATTTTCACTTTCATGATATCAATCAAAATGGCAGCTTTCAAAGCATCACTTCAAGGTGAATACAAGTCAAATTATCACTGGAAATGATCAATTTGTTGTAAAAATGTATAGTGAAATGAAAATCTAGAGTTTTTGAGTGGATGCCGATCATTTCCAGCAATAATTCAACACGTATTCAACTTAATTGATGCATGAAACCTGCCAGCTGAATTGAATTGCAAGAGGCTACCTGTTCTGAGTATTGATCAAATCACTTCCGCATATCAATGCGCATCATCTGTTTTCTTTCATGCATCAATTCAAGGTTGAAACAAGTGGAATTAACAACAGGAATAATCAGATTCTTATAAAAAGCGTATAATAAAAAGAAAAAGAATTGTTTTTGAGTGGATACCGAAAATTAATCTCACTCGTGACTAAGATAAATGGCTATATGAAAAAAACATTTGTCTCGGTCAATCATGAGATAATTTTCAGTATCCACTCAAAAACACTAGATATCCTTTATATATCTTGTTTCACAGAGATGATGACCTCTGTCAAACAAACTGTATTATAAAATATGGCCAGTTTATCATTACGGTACAGGAAAATGACTACCCTCCTGTTAACTGAATATTCCTATTAACCCTTCACCCAATGCAAACAGAAGACAACTCTTGCAATAAAAATTTCAGAAATCACTTAACATTTTCAATTATTTCCTGAACTGGTAGAGTGCTAAATTATTTCTAGTCATCTCAATTAGTTCCAAGCATCTTTGTCTTGTTACAATCTATGGGAGAGTGCCGACAGGCACTCTCCCATAGATTATAACAAGGCACATTCTTGTATAAAACCTTCAATTTGGGATACCTGTACTTGAGAATAAAGCCCAAATATGGGCTTCCAGCACTCTACCAGTTAACAACATAGCCTTTGATCCCCAATTGGAACAAGATCGACGAGCTCATTCCAATGAGGGATCAAAAGCTTCAATTCTAAATAGTACTGCATTACATTGTTGTAAAAAGTTAATTTTTTATTTTTCAGTGGCAAATAATGGAATAATTTGCTGCTTGAAATTTCATGATTTTGACATCAGTGTACAAGAAGATTAAATTTTTATCTACTCTTCTTTCATTTCCATCGGAAGTCCAAATACATAATAAACTACACACATGGTGATTTGGTACAGCCACCCACACCCACATGGACATCTACTTCTACACTTGAAGCTAGTGCAGTTAAAACATGAGGATTTGACAAGAAAAATTACAGTACATGGACCACCAGATAAACTGCTGTGTGATCTATGAACTGCAAATTTCCTTGATCGGAAAAAATAAGTTTCTTCCTGAAATATGCACTCAAATCATACTCCCTCCATGTAGGTGGGAGTTAATTATTCAATGCTATGGAGTAGTAGACCTTGGAACAGCAGGGTTCATACACCTTTCCAGAAAAAAAATTCCATAATTTTCCAGGACTTTTAATGACCTTTTTAATAAATTCCCATGACCTTTTGTAACACTTGATTTCGAACATGGATTGCTCAATAGCAGGTAAACTTATAGGATACATGACTTTTACGTTTTTCAGTTGTCAACATACATTTTATTTTGATTATATTATGCAACTTTAAACCTTTGAAGCCAAAAGGCTGCTTTTCGTATCGAAGAACATATGTCCTACTTTCATGAAGTAGGATGGCAACTTAGTTAAAGTGTGGGGCAGATCAATCAATATTTTCAATGTGCAGCCCCAAGACTGCATGTTGAAAATATTAATTGGTCTGCTCCCAAATAATAAATGCGGACTATTCTAATTGATTCTATTGAAATGACATGGAAGATACCACCAGGGTTCAAAGGATTAAGGGCCTGAAGATTTTTAATAATTTTTACTAACAGTGTACATTCTGTGACATTGCCTTTGTTTTTAGGCAAGTCTTGGCAGCCTATAGCCAAGACCTTCCTAGAAACAATTACCAAAGCACACTGAATGTAACTTGCAAGTTAACCAAAAGACTGTTTGATACCTGTTTTGTTGTGGAAAAAAGTGACTGAAGTCAGAATTAGGGGTTTATGGGTTATATGTCAAACGACATGTCCACAAACTGAAATTTCACACTTCAGAATTAATATTCTTAATTTCTGTGACTTATCGCTTGATTTTCAAAGACTCATTAAAATAACCCCGCCCTTTTCAAGGTTCTCAAGGCCTTGATTGTAAAAATCAAAATTCCATGACTTTCCAGGTTTCCCATGACCCGAATGAACCCTGAACAGGTCCATTATAACCACAGAGCTTTTCACAGAAGATTATTAGCCAGTTGATGAAACCAGTAACGGAAAAAAAATTAAATGTTTACTCAATTCTTTTGATTAAGTAGCTGCGCAAACAACTTTTGTGAATGATTACGTAAGAGTACATTTTTTGCACAAAAGAATAAACAGAAATAGAAGTTTAACAACCAGTATGTAATTTTAATGATGAATACCTCCATTATTAAAGGGTGCATTAGATGAGTGCAAAGTAGCACATAAAACACATCTCAAGATGTAGATGAGATAACTCAACATGAAAGGAGGATGGAGTAAACTAAGTAAGTAAGTGTAATGCAAACACTGCTTCATCACTTACACAATACTCATGTTTGTTGAGGACATTAAATGTCCATGTGACATGACTTAATGTAACATCAAAGAAACATAACTAGTGCACACAGATATATCTGTACCTTAACTGAAGCTTACATAAGACTGCTGTCAAAATACAGTGTTGGTCTGTACCCAAGAACTAATACATATTTTTTTTTACAGTCAGAAGAATGCAGTCAGACAAAAAACTACCATACATTTTCTGATGCTTTCTGTATTGCATACACAAGCTCAACTATTTCAAAACTGTAGGCCATCACCAACTTAATTAACCCTTTAATTTGCATAAGTCACTCAGAAATTGCCATTCAAATTTTACTATTTTAAAAAAAGATTTTTGCCTCAATAACATTGCTTATGGACCCTCACTGCAAGAAGCTCATTCCAGAGGATAGTAAGCTATGTTTTTGAGGCAAAACATGAAACTTTATTCTAGTTATTTCCAAATTTTGGGGCAGATGTCATTTGCTATTCATGTTAGGTATTAAACAGTTAAAGTGTTCTTCCTTAGAGACGATACAATTTCAGAGTAAAACAAGGATTATGTATCGTCGATGCAGGTTTGATTTTTTTGGGCACCTGTAAGGCTTGTCATTACGAGAAAATCAAATCCATTGATATTTGTTCAAATTATCATTCTATGAGCAGAAAACAGTCAAAAATTAAGTAATTAAGAGCTCTAACTCAACTGGTAGAGTGCTATTATTTATTTATTTATTGATGTTTTAGGTCACATATTTATGCACAATGGCTAATCCTGACCGTGACAGTTTTACGAGTGGAGGAAGCCGGAGTACCCAGAGAGAACCACCGAGCAACGATGAGCAGCTGCCAGCTCCCCAACATCGTAACTCCGCACAGCAGCACAGGCAGGGTTAGATTGGTTGAAGACATGCGTACCATCGACGTGCAGTACGCCTTAGTACACGGCGTCATCGTGCCCCCACGCGGGCAATGGAGATGAAGTGTCTTGCCCAAGGACACAATGCGGCTGCCGCAGGTGAGATTCGAACCGAGGACCTCTCAACTTGCAGCCTGCACCTCTACCAACTGAGCCACCGCGCTCCCGGTAGAGTGCTAGAAGCCCATATTTGGGCTTTATTCTGATGGACAGTACCACAACTTGAAGGCTTCATCACCTGTGGATGTGCTTCATATCATCTTCAAAGTAAAATTATTTAGCCTGTAAGGATTTGCCTTGTTATAATTTATGGGAGAGTCCCAATTGGCACTCTCCCATAAATTTTAACAAGCCAAAGACATGTGGACAAATTTTGATGACCAAAAATAATTTAGCACTTTAACAGTTAAGAAAATTTCACATACCAAATACTGACCAAATCCATTGTTATTCAAGTTATTGCACTAACAAGCGAAAAGAGGCAAAAATTAACTAATTAAGGGCCTTAACTCTGCTCAGTATGACTGAACTGTACCAGTTTTTGAACTCATCCATTACATTGTTAAGAAAGTCTCACATACCAAATACTGACCAAATCTATGGACTGGATATTTGTTGAAGTTATTGTGCTAACGAGCTGAAAACAGGCAAAAATTTATTAATTAAGGGCCATAACTCTGATCAGAATGGTCAAACTGCACCGGTTTTCAAACTCATTCAAGACATTTTAAAGAAAGTCTCACCAATCAAATATTGACCAAATCCATTGGTATTTGTTCAAGTTATCGATGAAATGAGAAGGTCACATGGTCAACTGCCTGAAAGACGACCCAACCAGCTTCCTGACCACCTGCGCACCAATTTCATTAAACTATAGGTTGAGTTTTCAAAAAACTCGACTAAAAACATACACAGATGATGGCCTGGTGGGAATACAGTGGGATAAGAGAGGCATTGGTCCTCCACACCATCCACTGAAGAATTGTAGTTATCCTCAATACACTTATTTACTGATGATTAGAAAATGCAAGACAATTTCTCAAACTATCACAATTAATGAAATCCATCATTAAATGCAGAAAAAACATAAAAGATAAAAATAGAGGATTCCAGATTAACATTATATGGAATGACAAAGAAAAGTTTAACCCTTCAACCAATGATTTTGCTTTAAATTTTTTTTGTATTCAAATAAATATAGGATCCTTAACCGTTTACCCAACGCAGACGATATCAAAATTTATTATTTTAAATATATTTTTTAAAAATTTTTCCAAGAATGTCAACAAAACCATATCAGGTGAATCCTCATTGGAATGAGTTCAATGAGCTTGTTCCAAAGAGGGGTCACATGATATGGTTTTGTTGAAATTTTTGGAAAAATAATATTTTTTCAGCTGCTGAATTTGCATATTATGAGGGCGGATGTGGCGGATTCGTTGGTTAAAGGGTTAACTGGTTGAGTGCTGGAAGCCCAAATCTGGGCTTTACTCAGAAGTGTGGGTACCACAGCTCGAAGGCTTCATATTCAGTGGATATGTTTCCTATAATCTTTGAAGTGAAATCGTTGAGTCTCCAAGGATTTGCCTCCCACAAATTGTAACAGGGCAAAGACATGAGAACAAATTTTGCTGACCAAAAGTAATTTAGCACTCTACCAGTTAATAAGTTGCAATGTCATATGAAATTTCTGTACCAAGTTCACTAAAATAGACCTGAGGTTTATTGAGGTTCAGATCGATTTTAGTGAACGGTGTTCAGAAATTTCATGTCAAATCATAATGAATTTGAGATTCTTTTTATCACATAATGTGTAATTTAAACTTTTAGCTAACGTAATCACTAAAACTAGCCAGCGCTGTTCACAAAAACTGTCATCCAAATTTTATTTTAGTTTTAAAAACTTTTTACTCAAAAACTTCGCTTCTGATCTCTCATTGGAATAAACTCATCTAACTTGTTCCAACGAGGGCCCATAAGCGATGTTTTGGAGACAAAAAATTAAAATATTTAGGTATAAAAATTAAACCTAGTCTGAAAAGGCACCTGTTTTTCAGTAGAAAATTTATGAAAATGTTCTGAAATATTGTCTCTCAAAGGTTGAAGGGTACATAACAAAAATCAACAGAAATATTAAAACTGAACTGTTGTGAACTGGAACTCACCACAAAGACTGTGCAATATGAAATACAAAAACTTTGTGAGTGCTTGTACAAAGTGTTTTAGATATAAAATGGATAAAAATAATGTAATACAAAAATACACACCAAAGTTGGAGAAAATTGCATCTAGCTTCATGTTGCAAAGAAATGGACTAATTACAATACAGTTCAAGGTCACAATGTTAAAACTTTCATGAGACAATATTTACAAAGCAATGTTTCTGATGTCCTATTTCTGACAAACTGAATTTATTTCCTGTGTAAGATAAGGCTAAAAGGTTTTGGTTCTCAGGCACCACCGCACTGGTTTTGAACTCCTGCAGTGAAATTTTTTATGTTAATTTAAATTTTTTACTAACTAAACAAACCCCAGTAAAATCAGAAACAATGAGAATACACAATACAATACATGTGCATCAATTTCCTTCCAATTTATAAACTAGTGCTGGGCAGTTTCCTGATTAATTGGGTATAGCTGGTTATAAAAAAAATTGATCAGTAATATTGTCAGAAATGAAAGTGTCATTGACACTGTAGCTTAACTTGTGTGTTGTGCTTGATGAAAAGGATAATGTTCAATGTTTATGAAAGGATTATGAAATAAGACAAGAATTGTGATAATTGGGAATATGTTCATTTCTGTTCCCTGTATGCTATGTTTTTGATAAAAATAATATGAGGTATACACTGTACTGAAGAGCTGAGGGGTGGGTTAATATGACCTTACAGTTAATGTATGTGGCTCTCACAGTTAACGTTTATCAACAAAAGTTACCAAGTTACAGTGAAATTATTCCCAAAAGAGTCATCCTATCAAGTTACATTGAAATCCCTTCATAAATATGGCCTGTAGACTGTGCTAAAGGTTTTCGGGCTTCAGGCCCCTGTAGCAGTCAGTTTCCCAATTGCGTCCAAAGGGGACGTTCTCCTCTAGACATTATATGAAGTCAACCTACCAAGTTACAAAGAAATCCCTTCATAAATATAACCTGTAGACTGTGCTAAAGGTTTTTGGGGTTTGGGCTTGGGCAGCCATCATGGTTGAATGATCGCAACCAAAAGGGGACATTCTCATCTGGGCATCATCTGGAGTGATCCTACGAAGTTACAATGAAATCCCTTCATAAATATGACCTGTAGCCTGTGCTCAAGGTTTTGGGGCTTCGGGCACCTGTAGTCATCACAGCTGACCAATCACGACCAAAAGGAGATGTTTGTTTGTTTGTTTGTTGGTTGTTAACGTCACATATTTATGCACCATGGCTAATCGTGACACAACATGGAGATGAAGTCAAGTTTAGTCAATCGTTGATCTACATGTTGCCCATTTAGGAGGACTTTCACCCCAAGCATTGGTGACTGGGTCCTATTTTACTAGTAAAGCGGAACTGGTTTACCACAGTAAACAAGTGCTGCTTACTTCCCGGGGTTCCCACGGGGACCAAAAGGGGATGTCATCATCTAGGCATTATATGGAGTCAACCTAACAAGTTACAATGAAATCCTCCCATAAATACGACCTATAGACTATGCTAAAGGTTTTTGGGCCTGGGCAGCCATCAAGGCTGAATGATCGCGACCAAAAGGGGACGTTCTCATCTAGACATTATTTGGAGTCATCCTACCAAGCTACAATGAAATCCCTTCATAATTATGACCTGTAGACTGTTCTAAAGGTTTTCAGGCTTCGGGCCCCTGTAGCTGTCACAGTTGCCCAATCGTGTCCAAAAGGGGACGTTCTCATCTAGACATTATATGAAGTCAAACCTACCAAGTTACAATGAAACCCCTTCATAAATATGACCTGTAGACTGTGCTCAAAGTTTTCGGGCTTCGGGCACCTGTAGCCATCACAGTTGACCAATCATGACCAAAAGAGGATGTCATCATCTAGGCATTATATGGAGTCAACCTAACAGGTTACAAAGAAATCTGTCCATAAATATGATCTTTTGCCTATGCTAAAGGTTTTTGGGCTCGGACACCCATCAAGGCTGAATGATAGTGATCAAAATGGGACGTTCTCATCTAGACATTATTTGGAGTCATCCTACCAAGTTACAATGAAATCCCTTCATAAATATTACCTGTAGACTGTGCTAAAGGTTTTCGGGCCCCTGTAGCTGTCACAGTTGCCCAATCACGTCCAAAAGGGGACTTTCATATCTAGACATTATATGAAGTCAAACAACCCACCAAGTTACAATGAAATTCCTCAATAAATATGACCTGTAGACTGTGCTAAAGGTTTTCGGATTTTGGGCTCGGGCAGTCATCATGGTTGGCAGATCACGCCCAAATGGGGAAATTCTTATCTAGACATAATAAGGGGTCATCCTACCAAGTTACAATGAAATCCCTCCATAGTAAACATGACCTGCAGACTGTGCTAAAAGTTTTTGGGTTTCGGGCTTGGGCAGCCATCATGGTTGACAGATCATGCCCAAAAGGGGACGTTCTCGTCTAGGCATTATACAGAGGCATCCTACCAAGTTACAATGAAGTCCTTTCATAAATACGACCTGTAGACTGTGCTAATGGTTTTTGGGCTTTGGGCACCTGTAGCCATCACAGTTGCCCAATCACGTCCAAAAGGGGACTTTCACATCTAGACATTATATGAAGTCAACCCACCAAGTTACAATGAAATTCCTCAATAAATATGACCTGTAGACTGTGCTAAAGGTTTTCAGGTTTTGGGCTTGGGCAGTCATCACGGTTGGCAGATCACGCCCAAATGGGGAAATTCTTATCTAGACATCACAAGGAGTCATCCTACCAAGTTACAATGAAATCCCTCCATATTAAACATGACCTGCAGACTGTGCTAAAAGTTTTTAGGTTTCGGGCTTGGGCAGCCATCACGGTTGACAGATCATGCCCAAAAGGGGATGTTCTCGTCTAGGCATTATACAGAGGCATCCTACCAAGTTACAAAGAAATCCCTTCATAAATACGACCTGTAGACTGTGCTCATGGTTTTCGGGTTTTGGGCTTGGGCAGCCATACTGGTTGACCGATCGCGACCAAAAGGGGATGTTCTCATCTAGACATGACCCCAAACCTGCAAAAGAAATTTTGTGATGATCAGACAAGAACTGCGGGGTGTAGCCCGTGCTAAAGGAAAATATGAACAGACTCACAGACTAACAGACTTCCGCACGCGTGATGGCAGTAGCTTATCTTGACTTTGTCAAGTAAGTTAAGCTAAAAATCGAAATACTGTCAGACTAGAAATCATTTCCCATGGACTGACAAAAACACAAGGTAAACCAGGGGTTAATATCAGTGAGTTCGGGGGGTGGGGGGGTGGGGGGGGGGGGGGCCTTCAAACATGATACATGCACAATGTTGCATTGAGCACATAAATTCAATATGTTAAAGATTAAATACAATGTGTTAATCTGGTAGCCTGCAGTATGATTTCATGATGCAGGAGAAAAAACTAAAGCACAGTCTTTTATTTCAGACGATTATTGGACAACATGTATGCAACATGGTTGTCGTGGACACATTTACATTATGCACAGTTCATTGTTCAATACGGAATGCAGTGGCTCAGTGGTAGACTGTTGGACTTCTATGCTAGAGGTCCCAAGTTCGATCCCCATCCAGGGTTGTGTGCTTGAGCAAGGCACTTTATCCCGGTTGCCTACATGGGGGCACGATGACACCGTGTACTAAGGCGTACTGCATGTCGATGGTGCACATGTCTTCAACCACTGTAACCCTGCTTGAGCGGAGCTTGAACAGAGTTTGAATGTTGAGGAGGTGACAGTTGCTCGTCGATGCTCGGTGGTTCTCTCCAGGTACTCCCAGCTTCCTCCACCCATAAAACTGTCACAGTCACGATTAACAATTGCGCATAAGTATGTGACCTAAAACACCAATAAAAATAAATAAATTGTACAATACAGTTACCTCCCTTGATGTGTCCCCAATGTCGACTGCATTCCAGTAAACTTTGGAGAATCACATCAAGGGAGGTAAAAAAAAAATTTAAAAATGAACATTACATTCTGATATGATCCATGTCTACCACCTATCTGTAGACCAAGAACGGAAACAAGATCACAACACACATTTTAAATCAAAGTTATTATTAAACTGAGACATGCTATGTACGTGCTCAGTATATTTCTGGTTAATACAGCTCAACATATTGTATTCAATACACTAAACTGTATTAACACAATTCTACCAGATGAACACAACCTTCACAAGAGAACAATATCATGATTATATCGTTATAATTGAATCATGATTATTATTTGGGCTAATATTATTATCAACCTATATTCATTTGTTACAAAGTCTCCATTGTGAAGTGTATGTGGTTGATTGCGTTTCTCATTTACCTTTGAATGCAATGATTATTGAACTAGTCTACAAATTAGTACTAAAATGGTTAACCACCAAATAACCGGTTTGAAACCGGTTACCTACCTAACTGATTAAAAAACGTCTACCGGTTATCCGAAATATCGATAGTGATCGGCATTCCACGGTTAAAACGTAGTAAATCTGCCGCTTCTTCTTTTGAGATAGATTACACCTCGAAGCAGCGCTGTATATATTTAGAAATAATCGACTTTGGCATTCAAGACTTTGTTAATGATTAGCAATTTCTGTCAGTACTGAGTAACTGCAGAAACTATTCCGTAATATGTATACAAACGAACGTTGTCGAGTACTCGACAATGCTCATTTGTATACATACTACGGAATAGTTTCTGAGAATACTGCTTTCCAATTCCTACAGTTTTGATCCCAGATTCAGTGAAATAATGGCTACGGTTAACGGGATATTATCCGGTTATAGCTCTCGGTTAGTCGGTTGTGTAAATGAGCCAACCGTTTCAGCCCCACTACAAATAGCAAACTGCCCCGGCGTATAGGATTCTCAAGTATTTGACGATTATAACAAATCTCTCCAACTTGGGTTGATGATATTCCATCTTGTATTCTATCTTAATAGAGTTATATAAAATCAGATTTACATTAAAAATAATGGTTCCATGTCATTTGGTATAATATTGGTATATTGTTTATAGGGCTTAGCAGGTGTGTGAATTGACCAAAGGGGCAGAGAATAACATCTGCCAGACGTGATCCAAAGTTATGAACAGTATAATAAATTCAGTAAAATAAAAAAAACAAGAGACCCCATGGGGCCTGAGACACTCACCTGCACACTGATGTAAAAATATCCAAAGTTCAGGGTGCAAATTTTTCCCATAATGCAACTGGAAATTTAACCAATTCAATCTTGTTTGACAGAGCTCATTGAGCTCTATCAAACGAAATTGAATTGGTTAAATTCCCAGTTGCATTATGGGAAAAATGGCTATTTGAAATTTGGATATTTTGACATCAAAGTGAAGGGAGTTAAAGAAGAATTTAATTACGGTGACCGATTTTTTGTCTAAGTCAATATGTCTAGCCGCCACCCTGTCAACACAACTAATTGTATAACTGACTTATCGTCTATGCAATCAATTGTCAACCCACCACTTCGCTAATACGACTATTTGTCTATGGGACATGAACTTAGGCTTTTTGCCAAAAGGTCTACAGATACACTGTATTCACAATTAGTTTGATCCTTAATTCACAAACATTTCAAGCTTGTGAGATTAGTTGTGATAATGTTGGTGAAATGCAGCGTACAGTTCAGTGTCAGAGAAGAAAAGTCTTGCCACAGTTACAAGAAACTGTGCAGATCATGACACAAGAAGGAGAGTGGGGAAGGACACTTTCGAGAGATGAGTGCTTGATACTTGATGAATGTTCTTCAAATTCTTCCAGAATTAAAACAACCCACATCAATATGTTTAACGCCATTGCTACAGATTGTCCTTAACACAACCTGGGAATGAAGATACAATCGTTCTGCTCGGACTATGAGCAAGCAGCTTTGTCGGCTAAAATAAATTCCTAAATAAAAACTTGTCTAAATATGGTTATACCAAATGGCTTTTAGAGGAACAATCGGTTATGTGAAATGTCAGGTAGACATTTGATCAGCTGGACCATAAGTTGGCTAGACAATTGGTCGTTTCGGCAATGTGTCGGTTAGACGTAATGAGTTTAGGTGAAATGACGTAGACCCTTTAATTACAATCTACGGCTAGTTAACACAACAAAGGAATGAAGTTTTTCAATTATTTATAACTTTGTTGTCCATACCAAGATGATTTTTTTCTAGTATTGGGATGCTACCACAGAAATAATGCTCAGCTTTTCAATACTGGAAAACTTGGTATTCCAAATATCAACCTAGGGACTTAACTTGAACAAACTTGATGGATGTTGCATACAAAATATCAAAAGATTCTGACTGGTGGTTCTGGAGAAAAAGATTTTGAGAATATTACCAATTTTGCACTATGTTAAAATTTGCCCTGCTCCTCCCTCCTAGGGAACACAGATATCAACCCAGGGACTTTATTTGAACAAATTGAATCTGTACCCTCAAAGACTGCTGTATACCAAATATCAAAAGATTGTGATCGTATCTCAAAAAGCAGATTTTTAAAGATTATTTCTCATATTGTACTAAGTTAAATTTTGGGCTTCAATAGGGAGCCCAAATATTAACCCAGGGACCCCCCCCCCCCCCCCCTAGAGATGTTGTATACCAAATATGAAAGCATTCTGACTGGTGGATCTGAAGAAGAAGATTTTTAAAGTAATTTCCTCATATTGCATGAAGTTAAAATTCGGGCAACCATAGGGAGCCCAAATATTAACCCAGGGACCTGATTTGAAAAAAACTTGAATTTGACTCCCCTAGAGATGTTGTAAACCAAATATGAAAGCATTCTGAGTGGTGAATCTGAAGAAGAAGATTTAAAAAAAAATGATCCCCCAGATTGCACTAAGTTAAAATTCGGGCTTCCATAGGAAGCTCAAATATCAACCGGGGGACTTTATTTGAACAATCTTGAATCTGACCTTCATAACAATGATGTATACCAAATATTAAATGAATCTGACTGGTGGTTCTGAAGAAGATTTTTAAAGATTATTCCCCATATTGCCCTGAGCTAAAAACTTGGATTTCTGTATTGAGCCCAAATATGAAACAAGGGGCCTTTTTCTCAATTGCTCAATTTGTAAATTAAGCTAGCAGATATGGCTGATTTGTTAGGTAAAGTGTTAAAGTGACATAGAAATATGAATTCAGTATTTTTGCTTATCCATCTCCCTATTTCACAAACTTAACAAGCTTACAAAAAGTGAAAAGGGCCGTGTCAGACACTTTAAATACAAACTACAGATTTTTAGATAAAATTGTATGTCAGAGGGAAACAATGTAAAATCACTTCAGATTCACCTCAAAAAGTTGGAAAACATGCTAGATGCAATCCAAACACCATCATGGCATGTTTAATACCAAATCAGTGATTATATGTGAGTTACTAGTGTCTAAGATCACTTTCAGCATTTATGACTATATCAAGAACACTACATAAATATAAATTTGGGTTTAGCCAATCGTTTATTCCAATACTATTTATCTACTGGTGTTTAAGGTCATGTTCAGCATCTATAACTATACCATGACAGCACTACAAGTATGAAGTTTAACCCTTTACCCAATGAACCACCCACATCCGCTGCGTAATATGCAAATTCAGCAGCTGAAAAAATATTATTTTTCGAAAAATTTCAACAAAACCATATCATGTGACCCCTTTTTGGAACGAGCTCGTTGAGCTCGTTCCAAAAAGGGGTCACATGATATGGTTTTGTTGAAATTTTTTGAAAAAATGATATTTAAAATAATAAATTTTGAAATCGTCTGCATTGGGTAAAGGGTTAATCATTTATACTTATGCTGCTCACTTGATAGGACTTCCACCTAAAATGTTAGGTTCTGGTTTACCTAGTCCTAGCGTTCTCACAAGGAACTTTAGTACATATTTGATGAGCAGTTCATAGCATATGGATGAAAGAGTAAATCTCTGTAAATTTAACTAGAGGTACTGTGAGCAAACTCACAGAGTGATACCCCCGCCTGAAATGTATAAGTTACATTATCTCCCCTTGAAAATGTCAGAACGGAATTATATTGCTTCATGCACATCTTCATATGTCGTTCTTCCATTCTGTAAAGTTTCATGAAAATTCTTCAAACGGTTTAGGAGGAGTTGCGCTTACAAGGATGGACAGACGGACGGACAGGGTGATTCCTATATAGCCCCCAAACTTTGGTTTTGGGGGGTATAATAAACTCATTTATTTATTGGTATTTGAGGTAAATGTCAGTATCCATGGCTTTTCCATGACCAATCCATAGGTATGAAGTAAAGTTTATCAAGTAATTTATACCTATACTTCCACCTCAGGCAATGGTTACCGGGTCAGTAAAGCAGAATTTGTTTACTACAGTAAACAATCACTGCTCCACTTCCCAGAATTCCCACGGTGATGTAAATTGAATATAAAATGTATTCTACTGGAAATTTATACAAGTGACTAAAATTTTTCAGCATTTAATGTTTGTGATTTCAAAATTTCTTTTTATAGCTTGTTTTATCCTTTACCCAACGCAGACGATATCAAAATTTATTTTAAAAATAATTTTAAAAATTTTTTCAAAAAATTTCAACAAAATCATATAGTGTGACCCCTCATTGGAACGAGCTCAACAGGCTCATTCCAAAGTGGGGTCACATGATATGGTTTTGTTGAATTTTTTTTAAAAATAGTATTTTTTCAGCTGCTGAATTTGCATATTACACAGGTGGATGTGGCCGATTCGCTGGGTAAAGGGTTAAGAAAGTTCCATGAGCTCTATTGAAGATATGTGAGAAAGTTTATTTATTTATTAATGTTTAAAGTCATATTCATCATCCATTGCTATATGATGATTGGAACATAAGTTCAACCTTCTGCACACTGATGTTGAAATATCAAAATTTAAGCCTGGACATTTTTGTACATAAAGCAACAAGGAATTTAACCACTTCAATCTTGTTTGACAAAGCTCATTAACCTCTGTCAGACAATATTGAAACAATAACTTGCATTATGAAAAAAATAATGCAGCTTGAAATTTTGGTATTTTTACATCAGAGTGCAAAGGGTTAAGCCATAAATGTATATTTCCGACTTGTACAACATCAGAACGAGTGCCCTGATGAGGTCCTGTTGACAACAGGCAAATTAGGTAAGCAGTGATTTCTAGTCAAGTCTTGGCTGCCTGTTGAGACAGCCAAGACTTGACTAGAAATCAATGCTAACCCATTGGATGGATAGAGGCTGTGGGCTGGTGGGAATTCAGGACACTTGTCCAGGCCCTTAACTGGTTGAGTGCTAGAAGCCACTATTAGGGCTTTAAAAAAAAAATGAGGGTACAAGAGTAAAGGACAATATTTTCCTTGATCATGGTTTCATATTCAGTCAAATGCAAATAATATTTTGTTCATATAAATTTGTTTTATTCCAAGTTATTGGAGAGTGCCTGTGGGCACTCTCCAATAATTTGGAATACAACAAATTTTGAAAAACAAATACAGACTACCAAAAATAATCTAGCCCTCAACCACTTAAGGCTTAAAGTCAAGTTTAGCCAATCAATTATAATCGTGTTGTCCACTCAAGTGGACTCTCATCCCAGACACTGGTTACCAGGTCCTATCATGTTAGTAAAGCAGAACTTGTCTTCTAAAGTAAACAAACACTACTTCACTTTCTTGAGGTTCACACGGGAAATACACCCCAGACAAATAGACAAATATTCAATGTTCAGTTTATTGTTTAGTGGGGTTTTAACAACACTTTTAACATCAGGGTCACATCGTGTTGGGCAGTTCTATAGGCGGTGGAAGCAGAGTACCTTGACAGAAGCACCAAGCAGTGGTGAGCAACTGTCAAGACTCCCCAACATACAAATTTCTCACATGTTGAGTTAGCAGTGGTTGATCGACGTGCATTACACCTTGGTACATAGCACCAATGTGCCCCCAAGTGGGCAATCAGGATTAAGTGTCCTGCCCCATGACACAACACAGTTGAAAGTAACTTACAAATAAACAACGTCAAGGGAAGCATCACAACAATAGTTATAATTATTATTATTTTGTTGCGGTTGTCACTGAAAAACAACTAGCTCTGCCAGTATTAAAAATGCATACACTAGACTGCAAGAAAATCTTTAACGAGGGGCTAAAAGCAGGTTTTATGCATCAAATCAAATCCTGTAAATCAAGGCTTGATATTTAATAAGATGACTTCTAGCCAGAATTCAACTGATATTTCAAGAAAAATAACCACAAGCATTAGAGTTACGCAAAACTGGATATATATAACATAGAACTTTAGAAAGCCATTAAGCTGTGTCAAAACACAACACTCAAATATTACAGTTATTTAGATCAGATGTGAAAAATATGGACACGGAAGTACAGTTCTATCAATTAGGTGGACACAACTTACCGTACTCTCCTCTTTCTCCTTTTCCACACCCTGATATTCAACATAAAGTTTATTATTACCATAATCAATACATCCAATAACCATTCTTTGCATGTATAGCATTAACCCTTTAGTCCCCGTACAGCCACAAATAGCCCCTTTTAGACTGCTCTTAAAACATTGTCCCAAGTGTAGTCCCCACACAGTCACAAACACCCCTTTTTATATTGCTCTGAAAACAGTGTCCCACATGTATTCTTCCGTGATAACTATACTGGTAGGAGGCATTTATCTCACAAGTGTTTTTACAAGCTTGTTGGCAGCCTCTACAGCAACCAACAATAATGTTGAAACACTGTGAAGTCATCCGCAGCTCTGTACTTCAAAATACAGTAGTTATTAAGGCCCCATCAAGTAGATCTTCTGTTTCTCAGGCCATTTTTTGTAAAATTGCATATGGGCGTGCATTTTTTTTATTTGTTATTTTTGTAATTATTTATTATATTAAAGTTCATGTTCTTCATCTTCTGTTTTAGGCCTCATAATCTACAGAATAGCATGGGTGGAGGTGTATTTCGTCCCTTGAAAAGCAAAAGCCTTGTTGCACTCAAGGGACAAATTTATCAATTTTATTAACTTAGGCAAAATATCAGACATGAAATGTTTAATTTTTATTTTATTAAGTTTGCATTCTTAAAAAAAGAGAGCATGCAGCAGCCAAAAGAACAATACCAACTTTTTCAACTTTTTTTAGGCGTAAGGGTTAACACTTAAAGGCATGGAGATGTTAATACATTTTTGCTGCACTTTGACAGTCCACCTCCTGTGGTTTTGCAGTTGTTTCAAGGCAAATCTTGTCTGCCTACAAAGCATCCAAAATATACCGGAAACAACTGTCAAGGTTTTCAGAATACAAGTTTTGAGTACCCAAGACTGCACGTTGGGGGCACCTGGTTTTTTTTTTACAATATCATTTTATTTATTTATTGGTGTTTAAGATCACATATTTTTGCACAATGGTTAATCATGACCACAACATGAGTATCAACTCAAGACAAGGGGTGAGCTTTAATAAGCCATGTTGCCCATTTTAGAGAGGGTTTGCACCTCCCAAGCATTGGTGACTGGGTCCTATTTTACCAGTAAAACAGAGCCTGTTTACAGCAGTGAACAAGCACTGCTTCACTTCCCGGGGTTCCCACGGGGATTTTCACAATAGAAAGTGACTAAAATTGGAATTTGACTCTTAAGGATTAACACTTAAAGGCCTGGAGATTTTTATACAGTCTACAGCCGGTCACTTTACAGTTGTTTCTTAACAAGTATTGGCTTCCTATATACACAGCCAAGACTTGCCTAAAATAACTGCCAAGGTACTCAGAATGCAACAAGTACCCCAGGGCACCTACTTTATGTAGATAATGCCTGTAAATAAATGATAATCATGTGAGGGTTACTTCAATTATAACAGGCAAAGAAATTACAGGTTACATACAGTATAGCCGCCGTGGATTGATCGTAAACCGTGTGTGAGCAGTGATGTCTACGCATATGTTCACCAGGTAATAAAAATCATCATCAGCAAAATTTTAATTAATGAAGCACCGGGTACTTCAATTATAACAGGCAAAGAAATTACAGGTTACATACAGTATAGCCTCCGTGGATTGATCGTAAACCGTGTGTGAGCAGTGATGTCTACGCATATGTTCACCAGGTAATAAAAATCATTATCAGCAAAATTTTAATTAATGAAGCACCAGGTTCCCGGTGCTTCATTAATTCAATTTTTGATGATTATTGCTATAATTAGTGTTTGGAATCTAATATTATTGCATCCATGGAAATATTGCCCACCCGTGGAAAGTGACAAGACCACAGCAGCTGTACTGTACAAAAAAATAATAAAACACAAATTAAATTCTGAATCGTGCATGTTTTGCCAGTCACACTTCCAAATTTTTTGACTAACTCGACTCAAAAGTTGGCAGTTCATGAACAAATGTACACCGAGGCATGCCCTTTACATCTCAACAGAATTTGAAAAACAAGAGGAGTGCATCAGGGATGTAGGCATCAAGTTGTGGCTACTTTCTTCATGCACTTTCTACTGAAAATCATTTCTAGAAATGTCATCACGCTGAGCTCAAAATTCATAAAAATTCGGACCAGGCCAGTTTTCGAACTCGCTTGTATGGCAATATTAGTCAAACTGGAGAACTTTTGTTCAAGTTATTGCGCTAATAAGCTCAAAATTATTAACTCTGTAAGGAAAAATTGGACCAAGTCAGTTTTTGAACTCACTTGAGATATTATTGCAAAAGACCTCTATGACAAATATTAGTCAAATTGGAGAATGTTTGTTCAAGTTATTGCGTTAATGAGCTCAAAATTTGTAGAAATTGACAAATTAAGGTCCATAAGTCTGTAACGAAAAATTTGGCCATACCAGTTTTTGAACTCATTTCAGGTATTATTGCAAAAGACCTGTATGGCAAATATTAGTCAAATCGGAGAACGTTTGTTCAAGTTGTTGCACTAACAAGCTCAAAATTTGTAACAAAAAATGAGGAATTAAGGCCCATAACTCTGTAACGAAAATTGCACTGGGCAAGTTGATTATTCTATAATGAAAAGGGGCATAACTCTGGCAAAACAGAGCACCCATACCAAGTTTCAAGGGAATCAACACATAAACATCTGAGAAAATCTCCTGACAAAATTCAGGCCTATGTGGCTGCTATTTCAAGTTGAAAAGGGGCATAATTCTGGCAAACGTACTCCGACCAGAACTATAATTGCATGCGCACAGGTTTCCATGGTAGTGAACATTCATACCAAGTTTTAAGCAGATTGATCCATAAAAGGTCTGAGAAAATCTCTGGACAAAATTATGTTTATGGATGGATGGACAGACAAGATGATTCCAGTATACCAGTATACACCCCCCCTCCCCCCCCACCCCCCACAAAAACAGGGAAGGCAGAAAAGAATCACAAGAGTTTTTTTTCAACAGGTTATATAGTGTAACCTACAAATGGGTCACAATTTAACCACTTTATTCTAGACCTAAAAAGTTATCAAAGTCAGCACTAGGCTTTTAAGCGTTAACTCAACACGCTGAGTAATTTTAAAATATTTGTCATCAAATCTAGTCATGGCTGATGTATAGCAAAGCCTTCTTGAACTCAAGGGACAAAATACACCACCATCCATGATGGCAAAGAAATAATTACAAAAATAAAAAAAAAATAAATTAAAAAACAGCCGTCCACAAGCAATTTTACAAAATATTGCTTGTGACACAGGTCTACTTTGTGGAGCCTTAGTTTGTCGTGTATATCACATAATTACAAGGGAAACAAAAAAGAGTCAATATGGTCCAGTTTTAAGCCACTAAATACTATTTTTGTAGCTGGATAAAGGAAAACTGGCTTCAGATAATCATAATGATTTGTTGAAACTTCTCATGTGCAAAAATGTCTTGCATATGTGTATGGAATGGGGCAAAGTTGGAAACTCAGAGTGACTTATCACATTGTTGCCCTGTGGGCTGGCCACTGATAAAATCTAGAGCATCTATCTATTAATTATCTTTTAATTATCCCAAGCTTCATTTTCAATTGAGATGTAAAATGATTTTCTATTCAATGCATTTTTTTTTTATTATTTTCCAATACCCTCTACTTTTTGTGAGCATTATTTTTTCATTATACAGTACCAAATAGGAGTTGATATCTCAGTCTGAACATCTTCACACTCCATCCAATTCACAAGTATGACAACAAACAAATACACTGTTGCCAAGAGCTGGAAGCAATATAACTATAATAAAATTAGACATTGGAGTTACTCAGAAGTATTAAATGACCCTATTTTATGATTTCAATCTTATGGTAATTTTGGGAATGGATGAAAATATCCTCAACTGTACATCTTCCAAACCATACTTCACAAGTATGCCAATACATATGATATTTTGTGAGTTAGTTAACCCTTTACTCAATGGGAATGGATGAAAATATCCTCAACTGTACATCTTCCAAACCATACTTCACAAGTATGCCAATACAAATGATATTTTGTGAGTTAGTTAACCCTTTACTCAATGAATCGCCCAGCATGTACGCCTGCATAATATGCAAATTCAGCATCTGATAAAATACTATTTTTCAAAAAATTTCAACAAAACCATATCATGTGACGCCTCTTTGAAATGAGCTTGTTCCAATGAGGGGTCACATGATATGGTTTTGATGAAATGTTTTGAAAAATTCAAAAAAATTATATTTAACAAAATGAATTTTGATATAAATTTTTATATATAAATTCTGCATTGGGTAAAGGGTTAAAACAGTAAGAAATCCCACTTACCGAGCTTACCTTGACTTTATGATGCAGTTATGCGATCAATGTCATAATTACCTAACTTATGTTGTATTAACTGCTAAGTAAATTATGTAATAATTATTTACTTTTTGTGACCCATTAGAAAGAAAAACTTAAAAAGAAAAACGTATCAGTCATGTGATGGAAATACATGTATGACATTCTCATCCACTCATCATACTAAGTCATCCTGCCAAATTTCAAGAAAATTGGTCCATAAATCCAACTTGTACTGTTTGCTCAAGAAATCCAACATGGTTCTCATGGTTGATATTGATAAATATAACCAGCGGAAATCCACTGTGTTCACCCAACCATGACTTTAAAATAGAACTTCTTGTGTGAGTCGTCTCCTCACCATACTAAGTTAACCCTTTACCCAATGTAACGGCCAAAACCGGACAGAGATATTCTCAAAAATCGTCAGTTAATTTTCATTATTTTCCCATTATTTGTCTCCAAAACATAGGTTATGACCCCTCATTGGAATGAGCTTGTCAAGCTCGTTCCAATGAGGGATCATAACCTATGTTTTTGAGACAAAAAATTAGTTGTTCAAGAATTTTTTTTGCAAGTGTCGTCTGCTTTTCATGTTAGGTAAAGGGTTAAGTCATCATGCTGGGTTTCAAGAAAATTGATGCATAAATACAACCTCAGAAACTTAAGAAATCTAGGATGGCTGCTGTGGAGGCTATTATGGGTGACCCAACATAACCAAAAAAAGGCTGTGCCCATCTACTCATTATACTGAGTCCCCCTGCCAGATTTTAAGAAAACTGATGCCTACATGCAAACTGTAGCCTGTGCTGAAGAAATCCAAGATGGCTGCTTACTGCGACCATAATAGGATATTCTCATCTAGGTATGAAGTATGAACCTGAACATGCATATGATATTTGGTTACCAGTGGAAGAGAACTGCAGGCTGTAGCCTGTGCTAATGAATTGCAGACAGTGTACTGAAGAAATATCAGATGGCTCCTCTGGCCGCCATTAAAGGTGGCCATCCTTTACTAAAATGGGATGTTCTGATCTACTCACCACACAAAAGTCACCCTACAAGATTTCAAGAAAATGAATGCATAAATGCAGCCTGTAATAGAGCAGAAAAAATCCAAGATGGCTACTGTGGCGGCCCTTCAATGTAGTTGACCATGACCATAATAGGATGGACCTGAACATGCACATGAAATTTGGTGATGGTCAGAAAAGAACTTCAGACTGAAACCCATTCTGAACAAATTGAAGACTGACAGACTGACAAACTCACAGATTAACAGACATCTATAGGTACCGTGGAAAAAGATTATCTTGACTTTGTCACCATTAATATAATATGTTTAATAATACAATTAAAGTTATGGCTGAAAAGCCTATTTTGTTTTTTAAAATACACGACAAACAACATCAGTCAGATATGACTATTACATTATATAATGGGTTAACCCTTTGCCTAATGAATTGGCTGCATCCGGCCACTTAACTCCTTACATGCTGCTGGCAGATATTTCTGCCCGGGACTGAAAATCACTTCCTTCTAAAATAAGTAACATTTAAGAACACCTAACCAAATTATCACCTACATATAATACCAACATTTTGACCAGCGACTTCTTGAGTCAAACTTAAATGAGTTTTTCATCCAATGTTGTCATGGCTGCTTCCCAGCAGCCATGACCAGATCGGATAAAAAATATTTCAAAATCACTCAGCAGGTTAAGAGTTAATATATAAATTCAGCAGTTGAAACAAACTTATTTTTCCCAAACTTTCAACAAAACTATATCAAGTGACTTCTCATTTGAACGAGCTTGTCAAGCTCGTTCCAATGAGGGGGTCACATGATATTGTTTTGTCAACATTTTATGAAAAACTTGGAAAAATAATATTAAATATAATTTTGATAATTTCTGCATTGCGTAAAGGGTTAAAGAATCATCTCCTGTGAATGCTTCCTCAAGAGTAAGTAATTGTGCAGACTATACAATAAGAAAAGTGTATTGTCCGTAATAAGTGCAGTATTAGAAAAGTTATAAATATGAACCACTCAACCATATCCTAACATATTTTAAAACTCACCTTTGTATTCGAGAAAGTGGAGCAAATACACCATGTTTTGGCTTGCAGGTGAAATATTTAACACCATTAACTGCTCCATCATTCTTGCCAACAGGTTTATCAAGTTCGATACCATACCAAATACCTAGTTAAATATTTTAATAAGTTTATTAAAGTGGAGTAATTTTAGATTGTGAGCAAGTAGTGCCCCTTCTGCTTTAACTCTGAACATGCTGTGGACAGATATTCCAACCCAGGACACGATTTCTCTTGCCACTGAAAAGAGTATAATTTGGGCACAATAATCAAGTCCCCCCCCCCCCCCCCCCCTGTAAATTGAATGGATTTTGTGGCCAATGATTTCTTGAGTTAAACATGGATAAATTTTTCATCAAATCTAGTCATGGCTGCTTTACAGCAGCCATGACTAGATTTGATGAAAAATATTTTGAAAATACTCAGTGGGTTAAGAGTTAAACTCCCAGAAAAATATATTGCAAATATGACATTCAAGAGAATACTCAGCAGGTTAAGTGTTAAAAAGAATGCATGCCATCAACAAGCCTCACCAGAAACTACTTCCCCTTCTCCCCCACAGATAAGGAGAGGTCAAACATCTTGCTCAAGGACACAATAAATGTGATTTGGGCTAGATCCCGATCTATGGCCACTTGATTAGAAATCCATGTTAATCTTTTATACATGGCCCAAAGCAGACAGTTCTCTTCACCAAAAAATCACTCTTCAGTTTTCATTATTTTTGTTTTATTTTTTGTCTAAGCTAGGTTAGCTTATGACTCTTAATTGGAATGAGCTTATTGAGCGTGTTCCAATGAGGGGTCATAAGCTATGCTTCTGATGCAAAAAATGAAAAATTAGTTTTTACAGAATTTTGTTTCAGGGTACTCCCAGATTTCTCAAGAGAAAAATCGCGGAGTTTCAAGGAAGTTTGGGGAAAAAATTCAAGGATTTTAAGGGTGTATTGATACAGAAATTTGGTCATGATTAGTCATTGTACATGAGTATGTGACCTTAAACACCAATAAATAAATATGATACAGAAATTGCAAAGCAAGTGACCCCCCTCCCCCCTCCAAAAAAATAAAAAATATAAAGACCTTTTACTTGTCACAAATCTGATTGGTCAAAAAGCACTTACAGCTCAACTGCCCAAAAAATCCCCATCAGTGGTTGGGTTTTAACAGGACAATTAAGCTGTGATGTTAATAGAAAAGTAGGAACAGGAACGCCAGAAACAGACCTGGTAATGAACTTTTTCAAGGGTTTTCCGGGATTTTTACCATCAAACCTGAATTTTAAGGTTTTCAAGGACATTAACACCCAGTTTTGAAATTCAAGGACATTCCAGGATTACAGGACCCTGGTCAACATGGGATTTACAAGTGTTGTCTGCCTTCCATGTTAGGTAAAGGGTTACATAATGAACAATGCATTCCAACTGGAGTCATAATCCATCAACTTGTATTGTTGTTTTAGAATACAAACCTTGAGAGTACAGTTAGACATTTATTTTTCAGCAGATCATTTGCAGACTTTATTTACCGGTAGTACAGTATGACTGCCGTGGACTGGTCACTTTTCACGGGTGGGCAATACTCCCATCAAGCCTGAATATAAGCAGACTGTCATATGCAACATGAGGTCCCCAGAGGGTGAATTTGGTGATGCTACCCTGCACAGCAGGGTAGCATCACAAAATTTACCCTCTGTGAACCTCATTCTGAATCAAGGTCTCAAGCTAAAACAGAAAGATGTACCTAGAGGATAAATTGGCCCACTGTAGGGGATAGATCAGCAAATTCACCCTCTGGGAACCTCATTTTGCAAATGATAGGTTGCTTATATTCAGGCTTGCTCCCATGGATGCAATAACATTAGATTTCAAACACAAATTATAGGAATAATTATCAAAAATTTAATCAATGAAGCACCGGGTACAACATTAATTAAACTTTTGCTGATGATGATTGTTATTACTTGGTCAACAGATGCAGGGACATCACTGCTTCCAAGGACTTGTATAAATCACTGTCCACGCTTGGATTTTGACCAGTCCACGGCAAACTGTACTGCACTTCTTGTTTTTTACGCATTTTCAATCTTCTATCACAGAATTTATACACGTCCTTGAAAGAACTTAACCCTTTATCTGACACATACAATATCAAAATTTATTATTTTAAAACAATTTCAACAAAACCCTATCACGTGACCCCTTATTGGAATAAGCTCGAAGAGGGTCACATATGGTTTTGTTGAAATTTGTTCCAAATTTTTTTCAACCACTCAATTTGTAAATTTTGTGGGAGGATGTGATCAATTTTTTAGGTGAAGGGTTAACTCTTCCTGGCCTGGAGATTTTTATACATTTTTTGTTACACATTGACATTCTATGTTCTGTAGCTTTGCAGCTGTTTCTGGACAAGTCTTAGCTGACTTTAAAGACAACCAAGACTCACTTAGAAACAGCCGCCATAGTACACAGAATATAACTTGAAAGCTTCCCAGAAACTGCATGTTTGTTGAAGTAAAAAGTGATCAAAGTCCTAATTATTTATTTAATTATTTATTGGGATTTAACACTTTGAACAGCCAGGATCACCTTGTGTCAGACAGTTTTATGGCTGAAGGTAAGCAAGAAAAACACCTGGCAATAGTGAGAAACTGTCAGACTCCCCAATGTCCTACCGTATTTACTCTATGTATTGGGACAGCTAAAAATAATTATTTTCACAGGTGTCCCAATTCTTAGAAAATGGGGAAAGAACACAGCCTGGTCTTGATTTGATGCTGAATAAAGTTGTGTGTGATTCGTTTTCCATCACTATATACGAAAATCGCCGTCCAATTTTTTTTTATATTTTCATTTTTTGCTTCCAAAACATAGCTTATGATCCCTCATTGGAACGAGCACAATTGGAACGAGCTCATTGCGCCCGTTCCAATGAGGGATCATAAGCTATGTTTTGGAAGCAAAAAATGAAAATTTTTAGTTACTCAAGAATTTTTTTTTATGAGAATCGTCTGCTACTAGCGATGGGCCAACTGGAAACAAATCTCCTGAATGTCCCAAACTTTGGAGCATAAACAAAATATAGTTTTTTGGAAAAAATGTGTGTCCCAAATCAAAGAGTGTCCCAATACATAGAGTAAATACGGTAACTCCGCATGTGCAGGGTTACCATTGGCTGAAGACAAGTGCACCATGGAAGTGCAGTACGACTTAGAATACAAGTGTACAATCTGGATTAAGTGCCTTGCATGATGACACAACACAATTTGATGGTCATGTCTTTCAACAAAATCCGGAAAAATTTGATTGCTCCCATCAAGACACATGTGAAATTTGAAACTGATTGGGTGAGACATGTGAATTGCAGAGTGTACAGAAGGAATTGCAGATGGACAGAAGGTATGGACAGACTGACAATGGACCACAACCCATCCCAATAGCACATGCTTGACATTGTCAAGTTGAGCTAATGTTTGCTGTAGTTGATACTTTTACAGGATTCCATGTGTTAACTGGTTGAGTGCTAGAATCCACTTTCATGGCTCTATAGTAAAGTACTGAAAAACACTACAGTGGCTTTGAACTGTATGTGTTAGCTTGTTTGCTCAGCTGAAAAAAATGTTTTATATAAAACTGTTTTGTTACCATTTGTTGGAGAGTGCCAACAGGCACTCTCCAATAAAGGGGAATAAAACAATTATTTATGAAGAACATTTTACTAAACTAAGCATCCTCTTGATGGTAGCATGGTAACTTTGAAAAAAAATACTCATTTTAGAAATCACCTCCAAAAAGTAATGTTGCACTCTACCAGAAAAATAAGTTTTCTCTCAAAGAATGTTTTAAGTGTATCTATGGAAACAGAAAGGTATTATTATTATTTATTGGTGTTTAAGGTCATATACTTATGCACAATGGCTAATCATGACCGTGACAGTTTTACGGGTGGAGGAAGCCGGAGTACCCGGAGAGAACCACCGAGCAACGATGAGAAGCTACCAGCTCCCCAACATCGTAACTCCGCACTGCAGCACAGGCAGGGTTAGATTAGTTGAAAACATGTGTAACATCGACATGTAGTACGTCTTAGTACAGGGTGTCATCGTGCCCCCATGTGGGAAATTGGGGTTAAGTGCCTTGCCAAAGGACACAACGCAGGAGTCCGAGTTGAATGCTCAGATGGTCACCCATCCAATGATTAACCGGGCTTGACGTTGAACTTAACTTCAGTGATCTGACGAGAACCGGTTATCGCAATGCCACCGTGCTCCCAACAGAAAGGCAAAACACATAATTATCATCTACTATTATTACAAGAATACTTGAAGCAAAATATGTATTATAAATCCAAGTGTTTCTAGTGAAAGAAAATCAGCGTGATTTTCAATATGACAGGCCTGCAGACAAATGTCTAGATTAATACAAATGATTACAACTAAAGAACAGTGATTAATGGATGGATGACCAGAAGGAAGGATTGCAGGCCTGGCATTTTCAGGAGCGATTTATTCGCACGCCTACTGCTCGCTTTAAAAAAATTAAGGAGGGCGAAAACTAGCCCTTAAAAAAATTAAGGAGGGCAAAAACTAGCCCTTCTGGCCTTAGAAAATAATGATTACCATAACCGCCTATGCCTAAAACCCACATCTCTTAAGATCTCTGCTACATGTATGTTAGTGGTCTCTCTAAGACGGCCACACTGCTCCTCCCACATCTCCGGGCCTTGCCAAGGCCCAGAGGTGTAGGAGGGGCAGTGTAGCCATCTCACAGAGACTACCTTGTTAGCAGCACCAAATAAAATGTACAAAGCCCACTTGGAGGAATTCATTAACAGTAAAACTTCATTTTGCAATTTTAGCTTTTGTAAGCTTGAGAACTGATCGCTCGCCTAGTCCATGCGAGGGGAGCGAGTTTTAGCCCTCCTGTATTTTTTAGATTACCAGGCCTGAGATTGATGGATATACATGGGTTAATCAGTCTAGTAAACTCTTGGATGAAGAGAAACATACCATTAACACTTTACCCAACGTAACGGCAAAAACTGGCCAGTGTTATTCACAAGAAATGTCAATTAAGTTTTATTATATTTTCATTGTCTCAAAAACAGGTTATGACACCTCTTTGGAATGAGCTCGACAATACAGGTTATAGAGTAAACTCTTGTAAATTGAATGAAAAATCTTGTAACCTGTCAAGAAATTATGCGGACTCTCCCCAGTTTTTCTTTGTTTATAGACCTATTTGGCCTCAGTACATCCAATACTGGCATGGAGCTCTATCAAACAAGATATAATAGAATAAATGCTAAGTTTATCTCCAGAATGCAGGAAAGTGACACAATCCCTGATAACTGAATACTCCTGTTAAATGAATAATTTTCATTGGCTAAGTGCCTTGTCAATTAACAGGGATCCACTGTACCTCCATTGGGGTTGTGGTGGTTTTATTGTCTAAGAGTAACCAAGCAAAAAATACACTATTCCAGAAAAGCTTCATATGATGCCTTACAATTTTTTACCCTTCTTTGTGCATGCTCAGATTATCTCTAGAATACAGAACAGTGATGAAATTCCTATTAACTAAATACAGTGGAACCCTGTTAATTGAATAGCCACTTTGCCAATGACAATTATTCAATTAACAGGGATTGTGTCACTTTCCTGTATTCTAGAGATAAACTTAGCATTTATTCTATTATATCTTATTTGACAGAGCTCCATGAGCTCTGTCAAACAAGATATAATAGATTAAATGCCTGTATTGGATGTACTGAGTCCAAATAGGTCTAACCAAAGGAAAACTGGGAACAGTGAAGGTAATTTCTCGATATGTTTTAAGATTTTTATTCAATTAACAGGAGTTTACTCTATAACCTGCATTCAATTAACAGGTCAAATTTGTACTGCAGGTATAGTAAATGGTTTTGTGTTGGGAAATTATATTCAATTAACAGTGATATACAATTAAGAGATATTCAATTAAGTGGACTCCACTTACTCCTGTTAACTGAATAATTCTCAATGACAAAGTGGCAATTCAATTAATAGGGTTCCAAACAGGATTCCACTGTAAACTTGCAATAACTACTAACCTGATGCGAAACTTGTACCACCAACAAAACGAACTGTTCCTTTTCTTTGTCCTGCTACTATCACTCTATCTGATGTTTCTATATCACTAGGATTTTCTGACAGAGAACCAGGTCTTGATTTTGGTAAACCTGTAAAAGATATAAATACTGCATTTATAGAAAAATTCCATAATACTTATACAGGGATGAGAGTGGAAGGCATCTGAATTATCTGAAATAAACTAAAACTCACAGAATTTAGCCTGGAAATTTACGAAAATGATGTTTCTTCAGAAAATACAAGAACAGGTAGTCAAGGTATTTCTTCGGAAGACATTTTATTTCAATAAAACTAAATGAAAATGGTCTTTAAGATAGGTTATTGAGTAAACTCCATGTAGATTAAAAGAAAAGAAAATTTCAGCAATTTTATAGTAAACAAGAGCTGGACTGTTGTCTGGTGCATACCCCATGTGGTATTCTCGGACTGACTCACACATGGACGGATGGACGCACGGACACCAGGGGTCAGTCTGGCAGCTGATTTTAAGGAGAAGTGACTTCTCCCTCCAGAGACTTTAGGGAGAAGTTAGGGGCTAGGAGGGAGAAGTCAGTGGACATGAAGGAGAAATCAGAAAAAACATAAAATGTATATGACATCGTGACAAAATAAATGAACACAGAGGACACAATTGTGGAGAAAAAAATAAATAAAAGTTATACAAACATACATACACACACAAAACTAAGTCAGATGGTATATAACAAGAATGTAGGTTAAAATCCCCCTCCCACAAAAAAAAACTGTGTCGTTCATGGTTTCTGAATCCCCCCTAACTCCTTCCCTAACAGTGATGACTAGGGTTACCATGCAGTTGATTTTGTATTTGCTTCAATGCAATGGATTTGAAATTTAGCATTACCCATGGTGAGAGTGTTCTTCTCTGTAATAGAAGGAATATTCTTTTTAAACAAATATTTAAAGTGTTTAAAATAAATTTCAAGTTCACATAAGAAGCTGGGTCATTCATGGTTTCTGAATGCCCTAACTGAATTGAAAAGCGTAGTTAAAAATGTTTTCGATATCCTTCGTAAATTAATCGTTATTAATAATTTGAGTTAATTTATTTCTTAGGTAAATGACAAAATATTTCAGTTGTCCCCCTTGCCTGCTGCACTGGGTGATAACACACTGTTCAGAAAATTGACAATTTCCGCCAACCATCTTATATTGACACGTGCGATTGGTGCTATGAAGGCCTGCCATTTTTATCCATCTTAATATGTATGATTTCTATCGTAGACTTATTACATTTAACCCCCTTCCAACACAACTTCACAAGTTTTCAACGAAAAACATTCATTTTGATTCAATGCAAACTGCGGGGCGAATTTCAATGCAAACAATTTTGTCAGTGGGACAGAGCGAAACCGCAAGCAATTTCGACGTTTTTATGGATGAACTGTCTGATACACAATTTTTTGTTTGTTTTGAAATGGTGGTTAACTTTAATAAATTCTAATTAACTTGATGCGTCTCTTGTGTGATTCGTTGTTTTTGCTGGCACTTTGTTTTTAAATAGCTGTTTTGTGTTGGTTGCTATCAGTTGGGGCGAATTGTTCGAACGACGCCATTACAATTCTTCTCAGAAATATAAAATTGGGCTAGTTTAGGCTATTTACAGAGCCGTGTGACGGATTTTAACAGCAGCCGTGTTTACTTTTTTGTGATTATGCAGAAGCGGGTTTTTTTTTAAAATAAAACATAAGAAAATACAGTAAACTGCCATGTCTCCCAAGGAAGTTTTGGAGGGCAACTTGAATTTCGCTCCCAATGTAAGCCAAGGCGACTTGTGGATTGACAAGGTGACTTCTTCACCCTAGTCGCCCATGCAGCTGACCCCTGATGGACACACGGATGCACAGATGGACGCATGTAATCCAGTATACCCCACATTTTCTTCGAAAGTGGGGGTATAAAAAAGGGGGATAACTCTAAAAAGGAGAATGTGAGAAATATCGTTGAATCCTTTTTTTAAAGCCTATACCATAAGCAGTGTTCACAGCAAATTTCATTATAATAGAACATTCGATACCCGAGATACAGGCTGAACAGACAAAATCTGGCTCGGATGGACACAATTTCTTAGTGAACAAGTAATAATAAAAAAAAACAAGTGTTTGACCACCGAGGTAGTATTAGTCCCCTATGGTGCTTTTGTGTCATAAGGTGTTTTTGTCACAGAAGACACTAGAGTATATAAGCATCTTGGATTTTTAAAAAAAAATATTGAGCGTGCATAATCCCCTCACAACCCTTTATCCATGTACCATATATGAAAGGCGTAGCTTGAACCATGTTGGAGGGAGGGGTGGTAACATAAAATAGAGACAAAAGCTTAAAAAACACAACAAAAATGGCCGCCATTCTGCCATCTTGGATTTTGAAAAATAAATATTGACTGTGCATCATCCCCTCAGAACCATTTATCCATGTACCAAATATGAAAGGTGTAGCTTGAAGCATATTAGAGGGAGAGGTGGTAACATAAAAACAGACAGACAGGCAGACGGACAGACAGACAGATGTTAGATTTTGAAAAAAAATATTGAGCGTGCATAATCCCCTCACAACCCCTTTATCCATGTACAATATATGAAAAGTGCAGCTTGAACCATGTTGGAGGGAGCAGTGGTAACATAAAATAGAGAAAAAGGCTTAAAAAACACAACAGAAATATTTGCCATGGCGCCATTTTGAATTTTGGAAAAAAAATATTGAACGTGCAACATCCCATTACAACCCTCTATCCATGTGCCAGATATAAAAAGTGTAGCTTGAACCATGTTGGAGTGAGGGGTGGTAACATAAAATAGAGAAAAAAGCTTAAAAAACACAACAAAAATGGCCGTCATGCCGCCATCTTGGATTTTGAAAAAAAAATATTGAATGTGCATCATCCCCTCCCAACCCTCTATCCATCTGCCAAACCCCTCAGAACCATTTATCCATGTACCAAATATGAAAGGTGTAGCTTGAAGCATATTAGAGGGAGAGGTGGTAACATAAAAACAGACAGACAGACAGACAGGCAGACGGACAGAGACAGATGTTAGATTTTGAAAAAAAATATTGAGCGTGCATAATCCCCTCACAACCCCTTTATCCATGTACAATATATGAAAAGTGCAGCTTGAACCATGTTGGAGGGAGCAGTGGTAACATAAAATAGCGAAAAAGGCTTAAAAAACACAACAGAAAAGGTTGCCATGGCGGAATTTTGAATTTTGGAAAAAAAATATTGAACGTGCAACATCCCATTACAATCCTCTATCCATGTGCCAGATATAAAAAGTGTAGCTTGAACCATGTTGGAGTGAAGGGTGGTATCATAAAATAGAGAAAAAAGCTTAAAAAACACAATAAAAATGGCCGCCATCTTGGATTTTGAAAAAAAAATATTGAACGTGCATCATCCCCTCCCAACCCTCTATCCATGTGCCAAATATGCAAAGTGTAGCTTGAACCATGTTGGTGGGAGGGGTGGTAACATGAAAATAGAGAAAAAAAAGCTTAAAAAACACAACAAAAATGGCCGCCATTCCGCCATCTTGGATTTTGAAAAACAACTTTTGAGCGTGCATCATCCTCTCAGAACCATTTATCCATGTACCAAATATAAAAGGTGTAGCTTAAAGCATGTTGGGGGGAGAGGTGGTAACATAAAAAACAGACAGACAGACAGACAGACAGACAGACAGACAGACAGACAGACAAAGACAGTCAGATAGACGGATGGACAGATGGACGGACGGACGGATGGACGGACGGACAGTCAGACGGACGGAGTGCAATCCTATAGTCCCCTTACGGTTCCCGTAGGGGACTAATAATAATCTGACAAGACCAATGAAAGTGTCAATGACACTGTAGCTCAACTTGACAAACTTGAACTTGGTAAGTTATAAATGAAATGGCAAAATTGAAGATCATTGGTACCAATGTCATTTTTTTTGCCAGTGGCAACATTTTTTGACAGAAACCGAAGTAAATCGATAGCTCCCATCTAGAGGCCTCCCCAAACAAGCATACCAGGTTTCAAAGCAATCCGATCATAAATGTGCCCTGTAGGGTGTACAAAAGGGAAATATTGTGGTCTGACTAGACTAAATTCTAAGAATGTTGGCTGTGGCAACATTTTTTGACGGAAATGGAAGAAAATCGATAGCTCCCATCTAGAGGTCACTCTAAATAAGCATACCAGGTTTCAAAGCAATCAAATCATAAATGTGCCCTGTAGGGTGTGCCAAATGGAAATATTGAGGTCTGACTAAACGAAGTTCTCCGAACGTTGGCCGTGGCAACATTTTTTGCCGGAAATTGAAGAAAATCGATAGCTCCCATCTAGAGGTCACCCGAAATAAGCATACCAGGTTTCAAAGCAATCAAATCATAAATGTGCCCTGCAGGGTGTGCCAAAGGGAAATATTGTGGTTTGACTAAACTAAGTTCTAAGAACGTTGGCCGCGGCAACATTTTTTGCCAGAAATTGAAGAATCAATAGCTCCCATCTAGAGGTCACCCCAAACAAGCATACCAAGTTTCAAAGTAATCTGATCATAAATACGACCTGTGAGGTGTGCCAAAGGAAATTGTGGACGTACGTACGCCAGCGGACGAGAAGTGATGGCAATAGCTCAGCTTGACTTTGTCAAGTTGAGCTAAAAATCATTCTAGTCTTGGGAAATGTCACAATTTAATTACATACCAAGTTCCATAATAATAATTCACTGAAGTTATGAAAGTTATGAATATTCTTGGATGGACTCACACATGTACAGACAGATGTCTGCATGTAATCCAGTATACCCCCCCATTTTCTTTGAAAGTGGGGGTATAATTATCTGAAATCAGCTAATTAACTGAGCTCTCTCATCCCTGATAATAGAAAATAAGAGGCCCCAAAGGGCCTTAATCGCTCACCTGGCAAAGTGGTTCAAAGAAGTATTTTGGGGCACATTCAGTTAGTCATGGTTCATCAACACTACAGAGGAAAGTAGTGAAATTATTCATAACTCTAGTGTCAATGTCAGCTGATTATTATCAAAAGTCTTCCCGACTGCTTCCAATTCTATTAGCTGTAGACATGTACTGCCAAACTCCGTTTGAAAGGCAAATTTTTGTGGAAAAACACTACAGAATGGATTTGAACAACCTTGAACCTAATATGCCCTGGCCACTGCACCCCCCCCCCCCCCACCCATAGAGAACCCACCTATTAAGCCAGGGACTCCATTTGAACACACTTGAGAGCCCAACTATTAAGCCAGGGACTCCATTCGAACACACTTGAATCTGATCCCCCTAGAAATGTTATATACCAAATCTGAAAGGTTTCTGACTGGTTGATCTGAAGAAAATTTTTAAAGAAATCTCCTCATATTGCACTGAGTTAAACTTCAAGCTTCCATAGGGAGCCCAAATATTACCCCAGGAACTCGATTTGAACAAACTTGAATCTGCTCCCCCCTAGAGATGTTGTATGTCAAATATGAAAGGATCTGAAGAAGTTTTAAGAATTTCCTCATATTGCACTGTTAAAATTCGGGCCCATAGGGAGCCCAAATATTAACCCAGGCACTTGATTTGAACAAAGTTGAATCTACCCCCCCCCCCCCCCCCCCCCCCCCCCCCCCCCCCCCCCCAATCCCTAGAGATGATGTATACCAAATATCAAAAGATTCTAATTGATGGTTCTGGAGAAGAAGATTTTTTTAATTTGGAAAATAATTTATGGGTGTTATCAGAGAAATGCCCCTTATGGTACCCCCTGTGGGCTTGGCAGCCCATTTCAACAAACTTGAATTGACATATGATAAGGAACATGTATATCAAATTTGGTTCAATTTGGCACAGTGGTTTATGAGGTGAAGTCGGTAATGTAAAGTTCACGCCAGATAGATGCCAGATGGATGGACGGATGGACAGCAAGACATAATTTTCGTTTCAAACATAGCATGCTACAATCAAGGGAAGCCATAATTTTCAAAGCTTTGGGTTTTTTCTTACAATATATTGGAGAGTGTCTGTGGACACTCTACAATAAATTGTAACCAAATAATTTTCTGTAATCATTCTTTTTTTTCTGCTGAGAAACAAGATAATGCATATGGTGTAAATAGGGCTGCACGATATTCAAAACTGAATACCGGTATCGGTATTCAAAAAAATACCGCGGTATACCGGTATATCGAAAACTGATCAGATATATGAACACAAGTACCACAATTGGGACTCAAGCCATCACAGTCGGAACCAATTAGCATGCATTGATGATGCGGTTCGAAAAATCTCTACCGAACGTTGGCGATATCAAAATTTATTATTTTCAAAATTATTTTTTCAGACTTTCCCTAGATTTCAACAAAACTATATTATGTGACCCCTCATAGGAACGAGCTCGACGAGCTCGTTCCAATGAGGGGTCACATGATATAGTTTTGTTGAAATTTTTGAAAATTATTTTTTCAACTGCTGAATTTGTATATTACGAGGGCACAAGCAGACGATTCCTTGGATAAAGGGATAATATTATTCATTCAGGGCTACAATTAAAAAACTCAAGACATCTTGAAAATCAAAATTGTGGGTAAATAAATAATGACGATAAACCGATATTTTTGTAATTACACCGGTATTCAATAGATATTGGTTTGAATACCGGTATATATCGGTTTATCGATATACCATGCAACCCTAGATGTAAAGCCAATTAAGTGAATCTCAGCAGCTATAAATAGAGCTATAATAGTGGCCATTCAACTAGTTAATTAAACTAGAGTCCACTATCCAAATGAAATAAAATAATTTTGATGCAACAATTTAAGTAAAAATTATAACAATCAATGACTATATGTACACATTTCAATTTACACATTGGGACTGGTCTCATGAGCGCAGGGTCAGTGGTTACTGCACTGGATATTAAACCAAAATGTCTGTTGTGTCATATTCATGCTGATGGTGGGATCTTAGTGTCAATTTTGGCACAGTAATATGTCATTTACTATGTGTTGGAGCTGATCAGATGGAGAGTCTTCAACAACCATCATAATAAGAGTCAGCTCTTCATATCATTAATGTGTCACAAGTCAGATTTACTGGAATGACATCTTTTAAAGACAGGTTCTTCCACTGATTGTCATCATCCATGGCAGCAGGCATTCCAACATACCAACTCAACTAACTGTATGGTTAATTTAAGATTTTTAACCCTTAATTCCCCATACAGCCACAAACTGCCAATTTTATAATGCTCTGAAAAAGTTGTCTCAAGTTTATTCTTCCTTGAGAACTAAACTGGTAGGATGTGTTTATCTTAACGTGTGTTTTTACATCATTAATGTACAATGTTGGGAGCACGGTGGCTCAGTAATAGACTGTTGGACTTCTATGTTAGGGGTCCTGAGTTCGATCTCTGTCCTGGATGACCTGCATTGTGTCCTTGGGCCAGGCACTTTATCCCGGTTGCCTACATGGGGGCACGATGGCGCCGTGTACTAAGGCGTACTGCACGTCTTCAATCACTGTAACCCTGCTTGAGCGAAGCTTGAACAGTGTTAGAATGTTGAGGAGATGAAGTTGGTCATCGATGCTCGGTGGTTCTCTCCAGGTCTGCCGGCTTCCACCACCCATAAAACTGTCACGATTAGCTATTGTGTATAAGTATGTGACCTTAAATGCCATGACTAGATTTGATAAAAAATACATGAAAATTTGACTTGAGAAATCACTGGCCAAAAAGTCTATGCAAAGTAAAGTTCAGAATTTGTAAAAATTATTTAATTAAGGCCCACAACTCTGTAACAAGAAATCAAACTGGGCCAGTTTTCGAACTCGTTTGAGATATTATTGCAAAAGACCTGTATTGCAAATATTAGTCAAATTGGAGAACGTTAAAAAGTTATTGTGCTATCAAGCTCAAAATTCATAAAAATTGACTAATTAAGGCCCATAACTCTAAAAAAAAATTGGGACAGGCCAGTTTTCAAACTCACTTGAGATATTATTGCAAAAGACCTGTATCGCAAATATTAGTCAAATTGGAGAACGTTTATTTAAGTTATCGTGCTATCAAGCTCAAAATTCATAAAAAATTGACTAATTAAGGCCCATAACTCTAAAAAAAAATTGGGACAGGCCAGTTTTTAAACTCACTTGAGATATTATTGCAAAAGACCTATATGGCAAATATTAGTCAAATCTGAGAACATTTGTTCAAGTTATTGTACTAACGGTGTGAGGATGCCTGGACGATTGCCTGCCCGGCCAACCACACACCAACCATTGCCAAACCATAGTTAATACAACTTGACATATAAGATATTGTGAAACCAAAACCAGTTCAAGAAAAACAAAGGAAAATAGCATCTTGCATTTCTTTTTCCAGCCATGTCAGATTCTACAGTGCTGCAGGGAGAAAGCAGAAAGATAATTTTGTCAAGATCACGACTCTAGAAATCTTCTCATCTTTTGTGATTGCAGCACTGTATTTCCCATAATGATGGGGATAAATTACTGAAAAAAAATAAAGAATGAGGATGAAATAATCCCTCATTACAGTTTCCCATTCTTCAATATGGCTTGGGCTAATAACTGAGAGGTAATCTATTGAAGATTTGAGAGGGATAAAAAAAATTAATCTTTCCAAGGACAATGGAAGTGAGAAGCTATGAAATATCCATTTCTCACCTGCCTGTTAAAATTGGTGCATTGTGCCTCATCTTTTCACGATATTTTGACCTGATTCTAGAACAGTGAAGTGATGTTACTTGCTTTATCCTCCTTCCTTTTGTTGACACTTCTATTATTCTTAATCCCTTCAAAATGTTTGAGGCTCATTGAAGTCATATTTCCTGTGCTTAATGATGACCAGGGGATAGAGATGATTCATTTTGAAAAATAATTCACATGGGCATGAGAAGTATTGAGAAAAAAATCCCCAGCAGCAAAACACAAGTTTATCGATTTCTGCAGTCATTAAGAAATTATTTCATGGCATCAACTAGGCACTGATCCCTTGTACAAAGCAATGTGTCAAAATATTGTTAAGGTGGTCCCCATTAAGTGGTTTGCATGAATAATGCAACCATTTATCATAACCATTTTTAAACTTGGTGTTTATAGGAGTTCAACCCTCTATGCCATGATGTCAAAATATAAAAAATTTATCCCATAATGCAACAAGAAATTTAATCATTCAGTCTTGTTTGACTGAGCTCATGGAGCTCTGTCAAACAAGTCTCAATTGGTTAAATTTTGAGTTGCAGATCACTTCAAACAACTCTCTTGTCAAGTGTCTGTTTTTTTTTGGTTATAAAGTCACTTTCAATATCTGTGGCTACACATGACTGCAACGCCAAGAATAATCTCAAGTTGACTCATTTTCAATTATTTTTCCCCACTGCAGAGAACTCTCACCTAAGGTTTATTTAATTTTTTTATTGGGGTTTAAGGTGACATATTTCTGCACAATTGCTAATCGTGACCACAACTTGGAAATAAAGTCAAGTGTAGTCAATCGTTTATAACAAGCCTGAAAATAAGCAATCTGTCATTTGCAGAATGAGGTCCCCAGAGAGTGAATCTGGTAATGTTATCCCATACAGTGAGCCAATTTATCCTCTGGGTTCCTCTTCCTGTTTAGGTTTGAGACCTTGATTCTGAATGAGGTTCACAGAGGGTAAATTTAGTGATGCAGGGTAGCATCACCAAATTCACCCTCTTGGGTCCTCATTCTGTTTATTCAGCCACTTTCAAAGTGGAGGCTGTCCACTCAATGGATGTACTTAGACAAGGCCAAGTGGCCAATCGATCGAGAATATGCATCTTTAAAACCTGTGCTTTCTAATCACTGGCAGCAGAAAATTATTTGAACCAAGAATTAACGATGATCGTGCATTGCAATACATTTGGTGTATACTGTTATCAGTGGATTGAAACACATCACTATTTAATGTCTAGGCTTTCCATTTGCTGATAGAATATTTATTTATTTATTGGTGTTTTAGGTCACATATTTTTGCACAAAGGCTGATCATGACCACAACATGAGTATCAACTCAAGACCAGGTGTGAGCGTTAATAAGCCATGTCGACTATTTTAGAGAGGGTTTGCATCTCCCAAGCATTGGTGACTGGGTCCAATTTTACCAGTAAAACAGAGCCTGTTTACTGCAGTGAACAGGCGCTGCTTCACTTCACGGGGTTCCCGCGGGAAATTCGCTGACAAAAGATAACTGTTTGGACTTTTGGTATTCACACATAGACCTGGTGGGCCGAGCACCGGAAATTATGGTACTTTGTATAGGATGCAATATGTTCATGGAAATTGTGGATCAGGGTTCCCATTGACATCAGAAACTCAAATTTAAGCACTATTTAAGAACTTTTCAAGGACTATGACCATGAATTTCAAGGACTTATAATTTTGATACAAACTTACAACACCATAGCAACACAAAGAATGTCAGTCTTGAGGACCTGATCTCTAGAAAACCCAACTACCTAGATATATATAGTTCCTCAAGTTCAACAAGGAGCCATCTGCAATGCTAAAGCACTGCAGAGGATGCCTTTTGCACTCAAGGGACAATATAGAGATCAAATAAATGTGATTCCAGACCGATTTTGTGACATCGCATGTGTGTGGGGTGGGTTATTCTAAGACATACCAGTGCTCAAAATAACTTTTTTTCTTTGTGTAGCAAAACGCTACGCATTTCAGAAAAATGAATAGCATTTTGTAAAAATTACATAGCTATTTTAGTATTAAGTGTTATGTTTTGCTGTTTTGTATTGAATTCTTCTAAGTAGATAGAATAGTTTCCATCCATTTCTGGGCATTTCCAAATGATCTGGCACACATGAAACATTTACTATGTTTTATTTAACTGAACTGCCTTTAAAGGTTGCATGGACTTGGATATTTTCAAATAGCGTCTTGGTTGTTCAATAGAGTTCTCAAAATGGAAGTTGGGATTTTTAATTTGATGGGTTTGAAATTATGTACATCTTATGCAAAATGGTGTAAAAACAGGAAGAATTTAGACCAATAGAATTCATCTTACATATGAAGTTGCTAATGATGCTTGATGGAGAGTTAATCTGAGTTATGCCTGGAATGTTCCACAATCAGAAGTAAAGAATCAGTGAATTAGTTTTCTTCAAATTTTCATTTACATTTTGCGATACAAGATAATCAACTGCAGTTGATTATCTTGTATCGCAAAATGCTATACATAATTTAACATTGTGTAGCTTTTTGCAAGTTTTGCATAGCAAAAAGCGATGCGACGCCACTTATTTTGAGCCTTGAGATATACTTTCTCTGAGGTTATAGGTAAACTGAATTTAAGTACTTTTCACGGAGAGTGATGGAAAATTAAGCACTTTTCAAGACTAGAAACAATTTCAAGCACCTTTTAAGGAAGGGGCCACAATTCAAGGACTTTTCATTTGAGTTGGAACCCTGTGGATGCATGAATTTGTTATTGACATGGAGTGGATAATGGATGCACCCACCAAGTGGATCGATTCATTCAGAAAGCGGCAATATATATATATCTTACCTCCTACAAGTATCTGGGAATTTCATTGGTTCAAGGACGTCGAATGCAGACTGCATATGAAACCAGATACAACCTGTCAACATCAATATACGCGGACAGCTATGGGTAATCTCCCCTTTGTTCATTGATTATTCAAAATGGCGGCAGCCCATAAACGCTTCAAGTTGAAAGATTGAGTGTTGAAAGCCCATATTTGGTCTAAAGTGCAGGTTAGGCAACTTAAAAGGCTTCATATTCTGTGGATGTGTGTCATGTTACCTTCGAAATGAAACTGTTTGGTATGTATGAATTTGCTTTGTTACAATTTATGGGAGAGTCCCTGTAGGAACTCTCCCATAAATTGTAACAAGGCAAAGACACGTGAACACATTGTGAGAATTCTCTCATTTAATTTTGATTGCTGTTGCTATTAGTTCTGTGCATCGATGCAACAGTTGGTAAGATATATTCGTTACACAGTTTGTTGGTGGCCTAATATGGTATATATGGTGTCAGTTAATTCCATATTGGACTCGATCTTCGCTCTCGTCCAATATGAAATTAACTGACACCATATATACCATATTAGGCCACCAACAAACTGTGTAACTAATAATATACCATAAAAACAGTTATACTGAATTTATGCGTAGTGGCTTTACACTGTTTAAACTAATTTGTTTGAAAGAAGAAAAATATTAATATAAAAGTGTCTTGTTTCAATTTATTTGAGAGTGCCAAATGGCACTCTCCAATAAATTGCAACAAACAATTATTTTTGAGCAACATCTTACTTAGCAAAGGCTCTTTTTGCGAGTTGTGATATTTTTTTTAAAGATACTTGCGTTACAAATAACCATTGAAAAGGAATTTGGCACACTCTACCAGTTAAACTGGTTATTTATATAACATTAACTCTCTGCACACAGATGTCAAAATATTAAAATTTCAAGCCACAAATGTATCCCATAATGCAATGAGGGATTTAATCAAGTCAGTCTTGTTTGACAGTGCTCATTGAACTCTGCCAAACAAGAATGAATTGGTTAATTTCCAAGTTGCATCACATGAAAATTTATGGGAAATTTGTTTGTGTTTAACCCTTTGCCCAATTTTACGTACAAAACCGGCCAGCTTTTCACAAAATTCACCATTCAATTTTTATTACTTTTTCATCTTTTTACACAAAAACATAGCTTCTGATCCCTCATTGGGATGAGCTCAATGAGCACGTTCCAATGAGGGGTCATAAGCTATGTTTTTGACACAAAAAAATCAAAAAAATTAGTGCTTCAATAATTTTATTTGCAAGTGTCGTCTGCTTTTCGTGGTAGGTAAATGGTTATGGGCATGGTTAACATCTATTATTTATTTATTGGTGTTTAAGGTCACATATTTCTGCACAATGGCTAATCATGACCTCGACAGTTTTACGGGTGAAGGAAGCTGGAGTACCCGGAGAGAATCACCAAGCAACAGCGAGCAACTGTCAGCTCCCTAACATAGTAACTCCACACAAGCAGGGTTATTTATATTTATTTATTGGTGTTTGAGGTCACATACTTCTGCACAAAGACTAATCATGACCATGACAGTTTTACAGGTGGAGGAAGCCAGAGTACCGGGAGAGAACCACCGAGCAACTGTCAGCTCCCCAACATACTAACTCCACACAAGCAGGGTTAGCATTGTTTGAAGACAGTGCACCATCGACATGCACTATGCCTTAGTACACAACATCACCGTGCCCCCACGTGGGCAATGGGGGTGAAGTGTCTTAGGACACAATGCAGTTGCCGCAGGTGGGATTCAAACCGAGGACCTCTCGACTTGTAGCCTAGTTTAGCATCTATGGCTATATCATGACCAAAACATAGGTATGAAGTCAAGGTTAGATAGTCACTTACGCCCATGTTACCCAATTTAGAGAATGTCAAAGCCCATGGAGGTGTTCATTACCAGGGGCCAATACTATAAAACTTTTACAGTTCTATTTTCAGAATGAAATGTTGAGACACAAAACAGTAAACAGACCACCGAAGATGATAGTTTTCTTTGCAAACAATCAATATCATTTTCATTGATTTAATTCAAGTTTAATCATGGTATAAACACAGAACACAATCTTGGTAGAGTATGGAGGCTAGGAATCATCAATCAATGTTGAAGTTTTCCCTTTATTTCATGCACACCTCGATTCCGTTGCCCTGTACTCCACCCGCATTGTGTTGTGTTTTTATACCATGATTGCCGTGTGAATTCAACATTATCCGATACAAGAGACACTGAGAAATGTGCTAGGTACATATGCATGGAATCCAACTTATGTGTGAAAACGTCAAGTAAGAACGTCTCTGTTTGTTCGTTATGCAACTTTGTGACATTATGACATGAATGAAATGTTTCATAAAACAGTGTTTCTTTAACCCTTTACCTAATGTAACGACCAAAACCGGCTAGCGCTATTCTCAAAAATTGCCAATTACTTTTTATTATTTTTTCCATTTTTGTCTCTAAAACACAGGTTATGACCCCTCATTGGAACGAGCTCGTCAAGCTCGTTCCAATGAGGGGTCATAACCTATGTTTTTGAGACAAAAAATGAAAATAATAGTCATTCAAGAATTTTTTTTTGCAAGTGTCGTCTGCTTTTCATGTTAGGTAAAGGGTTAAACATACATGTATCTGTTCCATTCACTCAATTCAAGTTTAACTGTGGTATAAACACTGAACACAACTTGGGTAGAGTACGGGGAACAGGACCAACAGCCCTAATTGGAGTTTTCCTGTCTCTTGTGGGAAGGACTCACTACTGATCACCTTGGGCAAGAAAAATATTCATAGGTTGATATTGAAATTCTCTATTGGCGGGAAAAAATTAAATTAATTTATAATCCAAGACATGGATAATAAGGAAATATTAGTGACAATGAAAGCCATTTTTCTATTTTCACATTTATTTGATAACAAAATAAACCAACAAGTTAATACAGGAAACAAGAAATAATAGAATTCAATAGAAAATGAACATTTACATGTCATTTGATATGCTCTTGACAAAAAGAAAAAGGACAAAATCTAAAGCCCCACATCAGGAAATGTTATAAGTTATCTCCGCCAATATGTATGGTATATGGAGATTTAATACCTGGATGTCGTCGGTTTTTAAACACCGAGCCACAGATGAGACATTCAGTATTAAATCTCCATATACCATACATGTTGACGGAGATTAACGTTTTTGTCCCGTTTGAAACACAACAGAATCATAGTGGAGAAAAATTTGTGGACATGTTTCTCACGTTCCGTAAAAAGTTGGACCAAATTCATGAATAACTGTTTTGTTTTTTCAAACGCAGAAGACAACAGATAGAGTTACATCCCTTGGGTCATTAAGGAAATGAGTAAACAGTATTTTGTTTACATATCATCCCCCGAGTTCCAATGTGTTCCATGGGCCTACTGGCACATAGAACACATTGGAACTCAGGGGACGATATTTGCTCTTATTTTTATTTTTCTCAAGTTGTTTCATTTAATTATTCGACTATTTAATTTATAACATCAAAATATAATCGAATTGTCAGAAATCTGATGACATTTGTGACTTTTTGGTTCAATTTTTATATCAAGGTGAGCAAAAGTGGAAAGCTTTCACTTAAACCATATACCCCCGATGTTTTGCATCCGCTTATACCCTGGATACTGCACACTCTCATATACCTTGGTTGTTAGGTGCATCCTTTGCCATTGCTATTTGTCCAAAGCATTCTGACCAATCAAGAGACAGAATTTATCAGGATAAAGTTCAGTTAGTCTCTTGCAATATTTCTTGGCATGTACATGATATATGAATGAAAACCGGTGTGTTGTGAAGATGACCGATTGGGGGAGGGGGGGGGGGGGTAAACTCCATCTGTTCTGACTGTGATGGGTCACAGTTTGACTGATCATATATTTCAACTTCATCAATAGGAAGCATGCATCAATGATGTACATAGTACCTCCACCATGGACTGGCCACTTTCCACAGGTGGGCAATATTTCCACAGGGGCAATATAAGATTCCAAAAACTAATTATAGGAATAATCATCAAAAATTTAATTTATGAAACACCGGGCACAACCCAGTGCTTCATTAATTAAAATTTGGCTGATTATGATTTTTATTACATTGTAAATGCATGTGTGGACATCACTGCCCATGTGTAGATTGCGAACAGTCCACGGCGACTGCACTAAAGTCTTGGTGCAACGTATTTCAAACATGTATAATGGAACTCCAAATTGGTCAAGCTGGCCATTACTAGGCTCCACAACAAGCTGAATTGGGTACTGGCGACCTCCATTTGCATGGCCAACTGTGTGTGTGACACAAGTCTAAGTATCAACTGTCTTGTAAAGAAAGTGCGAGATGACACACAAGAACAAATCAATATTTAAAACTCCAATCCAGATGAAGATATCTCAACTGGAAAAATTATGTTGGTTGGTGTGTCACTGAAACTCTGGAGTAGAGTTTGCACAAAACAAACAAAATCCTGTATTCTGCAAAAGGTCTGTAGGATAAATTTCTAGTACCACTGGATAAATTGGAGGGTTTCAACAACTTCAACTTGATAAGCATTTTCTTGAATTTCTCAAAATCGAGTCATGGCTACTTTACAGTAGCCTTGACTTGATTTGATGAAAATTTCATTGGAATCGTGATTTAGGTGTATACTTTCACAAAAGCCCGGATTACAACTTTCTTTGGAAGCAGGGTATTTTTGTATTTGGCAGGAAAATCCACCTGCAGTAGTACTCAAAACGATTAGTCTACTAGTCGATGTCGACTCTGGGCAAACCAGTAGTCGACTCTCAATTGTGCAGTCGACTAGTCGGAGGAGTTCCAGCTTTTAGGTAAATAGTATCCCTTCTGTGCCACTGTCAAGACAGTTTGAACAGCAATATTGGGCAATCAATGTATACATCTATTGCCATCTAATAGTAGTGACAGTAGTTTGTTTTAACTGGTACTGGTAGAGTGCTGAATTATTTTGGGCTATCAGGATATGTTATTAATTTGCCTTGTTGCGATTTATGGGAGAGTGCCTATAGGCACTCTCCCATAAATCGCAACAAGGCAAATTAAATAAGACTATATAATTTCACTCTTAGCATAATTAGAAACACATTAACAGAATAATGTTCCAGTAAGTTGCTGTATATGAATGCCCAAGTGAAGCCAAATTTGGACCTTAAGCACTCTACCGGAACACCAACACTGTTATAAGGAGACAAGTTATCACCAATGACTAGTCGAAGTCGACTTGACTTTTGGGTATTGACTAGTCGACTTTGGAATTCACCAGTCGTTTGAGCACTAACCTGCAGTGGGCAGAGTTAAGTGGTATAGTCAAAATAAAACTTCACTCAACAGGCATCATCGTGGTAATCCACTCTCCACATAATATACATCCTGATCAGAGACCCTTATTTCTTATTCATGCAAATAAAGTTTCAGAATCAAATCATATTGTTAAATGTTTTAAATATGAATACATTTGCAAGCGAAAGTACAACATTTGTAAACCTTTCAGATTCAGAGTTTAGCAACACATCTTTTATACATGTATATACAGAACATGGAGAGTGGACCGTTACTAAATCACTCATGAGGTGGTGTCTCCACTCAAGACAAAAATTCCTTGTCTTGAGAAAAAAGCATTAGAATGAAGAGCAAAAGTTTCAGCCATGGAACCTCCGGGTTGAACCCGAAAGTTCCTTAGCTAAAAACTGTGCTTGCCCTTTTTATGCATTACCACGGGAACCGACTGTTATTGTCTGGATGGAAACTTCACGCCATAAGTGTTTTAGTGGTAATTCACTCCATGTACTGTATGTATATATATAAAAACATTTTGTCTTATTACTAGTTACCACTCAGCCAGCACTGAAGAGCAGCATAATAAATATGTGAACAAACTTCTTTTGTTGCAAGGAAATACAGCAGAATGGCTGTTGTAATAGGCAAAAGAAAATTTTATTTCTGTCAAATTCAGCTATCAATTTCTTTCCCTAAATTCCAAAAGTGAATTCTGTAACATGTTAAGTTTACAATGTGTATCCTGTACTGACAAAGGAATAAGCCCATAATCGAAAATACGCCACCAACTAATTTTTCAGATTTCAAAAGTCCTCTCCTTGTAAGTCCAGTCCCTGACTTTGGAATGGCAGCATCGACAAGAGCCATGCTGGCAAGTTAAAAAAACAAAAAAAATCCCTTACCAATGCACATGATATTGTAAGATCAAATCTTTTTTTCTTTAAAATGTTTCAATTTCAACAAAACCACATCATGTGACCACTCATTGGAATGAGAGGCCACATTTGCTTTTATTGAAATTGTTCAATTTTTTTTTCACTGTTCAATATATAAATTATGCAGCTGCATGCAACTGATTCGTAAGGTAGAGGGTTAATGCATCTTTGTTATGTGATTAACCGAGTCATCAAACTTTGTATCAATAAATGATAAGTCAGGTGTTTTGGTATTAGTGAGGCATTCTAAAATTAGACGTTTTAGGTTAAAGGCCAATACATGTATGCAGTAATTTCAGTACCAAGAATTTGTATTGGTCATTTTGTCAGACTCAAGTGAATTGTTGTGTAATTCCAAGACACATTATATTTTAGCAGACTTGCAAGTAATCAATCAGCCAATGGACCTCTGGTTTCAAACAAACTGATCACGTTCCAACTTCAAACTGGATGTTCATTGGATAAAACCTTTCTACAGTACTGTGATCACAAAAACAGAGAATTTCAATAGCATCGAGACTGACTCGCGATGCGGTTGAAATGCTGTCCGTTTTCCACCCGGTAACCCTGTAGAATATCACCTGTTGAAAAACAAATACCAGGACACTGAACCACCAGAGATTTGTTATGATTGGGGTCTACTGTCTTGATTTCACATTGTTTTATTTTTGAAATCTTGTCCCACTGTTGTCAGTGTGTCACAACCTGATCGCAAAAAGACCACTTTTATGATCACATTACTGAACTTGAGTCGCTTGTGTTTTTTCTGGGGCTGAAACAGTTGGCTCATTTTTATAACAGACTAACCGAGAGCTATAACCGGATAATATCTGGTTATCCGTGGTCACTATTTCACCGAATATGGGATCAAAACTATAAGAATTGGAAGGCAGTATTCTCAAATTATTCTGAAGTGTGTATACAAACGAACGTTGTTCGACAACGTTCGTTTGCATACATACTACGGAATAGTTTCTGCGATTACTCAGTACTCACGAAAACTGCAGATCATTAACGAAGTCTTGAATGCCAAGGTCGATTATTTCTCAATATATACAATGTGGCTTCAAGGTGCAATCTATCACAAAGGAGAAGCGGCAGATTTACTACATTTTAAAAGTGGAATGACGATCACTATCAATATTTCGAATAATCGGTTGACGGTTTTTCTAATCAATTTGGTAGCTAACCGATTTCAGACAGATTATCCAGTTAACCATTTCAGTACTAGTTTTTTCTACAACTAGACTACTGGGTGGATCAAAACATGCCTCAAGTGTATAGTCAGAATATCTCCTTTACTCTACACCTCTTTGTAGAGATAAAAACATGTGTGCATTAAAATGCCCTGGTCAAATTTGGGATTCAGTCTTACTCTGATTTAAGTTTGGTGGAATTAAAAGGCCTTGTTTCAATGATATATTTATTATTTACTTATTTACTGGTGTTTATGGTAACCTATTTATACACAATGGCTAACCATGACAGCAATATGGAGATAAAACTCATGTTTAGTCAATCATTTATACCCATGTGCCTGTTTTAGAGCACTTCCTCCCTGATCATTGGTGACTGGGTCCTATTTTACCTGCAAAAGAGTCTGTTTACCAGAGTAAACACAAGTACTTCTTCACTTCTTGGGGTTCACGTGGGAGGTTTCAGTGATAATCCACTCTATGTGTATTATACATGTAGGACTTTACGGGATGAACCAGTACAGATCTCAAGAGTAACAAGCCAAGACCAATACCGGGTCTGGACCAGCGTCGCTGCATGTAATTGAATCGGCAAACAGGAAGTGGCTGCACGGCAGATCTGAAAATGGCATACACAATACAACTGATCATTATCTGGCTCCAGATGAAATATAAAATCAATCCCTTGCATAGAAGCCGAAAAAAGTTTAACGAAAAATTTCAATGTTCAGTGGGTGCAGTAAAATTTCAAAGTATCGGCAAACAGGAAGTGGCTGCACGGCGGATTTGAAAATTGCTTACATAATACAACTCATCATTATGAAGCAGCAGACCAAATATAAAATCAATCCCTTGCATAGAAGCCAAGAAAACCATGACGGAAAATTTCAATGTTCAGTGGGTACAGTAAAATTTCAAAGTATCGGCAAACAGGAAGTGGCTGCACGGCAGATCTGAAAATTGCTTACACGATACAACTCATCATTATGAAGCAGCAGATCTGACCAAATATAAAATCAACCCCTTGCATAGAAGCCGAGAAAACCTTGATGGAAAATTTCAATGTTCAGTCGGTACAGTAAAATTTCAAAGTATCGGCAAACAGGAAGTGGCTTCACGGCAGATCTGAAAATTGCTTACATGATACAACTCATCATTATGAAGCAGCAGACCAAATATAAAATCATTCCCTTTCATAGAAGCCAAGAAAACTTTGACGGAAAAAGTGTTTCGGACGGACTGACAGACGGAGTCGAGCGGTTACTGGACCTGCTCTGCCGCTGGCGACGCAGGTAAAAAAATACTCCCATATTCACTGGACTTGGAATACTTAAGGCCTGGTTCTATTTTTGATGAGTTTCTTTCCTTACACATACATGTACAGTTGCTGTTGGACTGGTTGTAATCTATGTGTGAGCAGTGATATTCATGCATGTGTTTACCATATTATAATGAAAGTGTTAATGACACTGTAGCTCAACTTAAGACATGTACATGTATAGTATGTGACACAGCAATGACAAACATCTAGGTAATGACCTGATAACAAAGGTACATATAAAGTATTGTAACGGTCTGTACATAAATACTGACCATAGCCTGTAACAAATGTACAGGTAAAGTATTGTAAAGGTGGGTGACAGTCAGATGCTAAACTAGAAAAGAAATCTTAGTCCCAGAGTGGGTCTGACTGAACCCCAAAATATTTGTTCTCATAGAACAGTGATAACAAAGGCACCCCAAAACACACTCGTTCCTGTCCCAAGATGAAAACAAAGGTACTCACGAAGTTTCGTGAAGATCAGTTCATAAATATGAGCTGTATAGAAGTTGTGACAAAAAACTGATTGGACCTAATTTCGGTACAAAATGGCCACTGGTAGCCATCTTGAATTTTGGACCGCACCCAGAAACACTCGTTCTCGTCCCAAGGTGATAACAAAGGTACCCAAGAAGTTTTGTGAAGATCAGTTGATAAGTACAGTCTCTAGCCCGAGCCGTATTGACACGTGCACTCACAGTGTATAAGTTGCACTGAATAAATCAAAGTTCATCAAATTTGCATAATTTCTGCACGAGAAAAGAACCTGTACTATATGTGAGGTATTCCATGTTACTAAACATTCATACAAAAATTTATTCAAATCAGAACTTTCATACAGAAGTTCTGTACTAAAGACTGATTGCACTAATTTTGGTACAAAATGGCTGCTGGTGGCCATCTTGAATTTCGGATTACACCCAAAAACACTCTTTCTCATCCCACGGTGATAACAAAGGTACCCAAGAAGTTTCATCAAGATCAGTTCATAAATACGGCCTCTAGCCTGAGCCCTATAGAAGTTGTGTACAAAAAACTGATTAGACCTAATTTCATTACAAAATGGCCACTGGCAGCCATCTTGAATTTTGGACCACACCCAGAAACACTCGTTCTCGTCCCAAGGTGATAACGAAGGTACCTAAGACGTTTCGTGAAGATCGGTTCATAAATACAGACTCTAGTCCGAGCCGTATTGACATGTCTACTTACTGTGTGTAAGTTGCACTGAAAAAAATCAATTTGCATAATTTCTACATGAGAAAAAAACCTGTATTATATGTGAGGTATCCCATGGTACTAAACATTCACACAAAAAATTATTCAAATCAGCGCTTTCATATGGAAGTTCTGCGCAAAAATCTTATTGCACCTAATTTTGTACAAAATGGCTGCCAGCGGCCAACTTGAATTTTGGATCGGACCTAAAAACACTTGTTCTCGTCCCACGGTCATAACAAAGGTATCCACGAAGTTTCGTAAAGATCGGTTCATAAATACGGCCTCTAGCCCGAGCCGTATTGAATTATTGAAGGACAGGCGGACGACTGGCCACGGCATAAGCTCAAATTTGGCTTCACCAAAGTTGAGCTAAAAATCATCAGCAAAATTTTAATTAATGAAGCACCGGGTTGTACAGGGTGTTTCATTAATTGAATTTTTGATGATTATTTCTACTATTAGGGTTTGGAATCTATTATTGCATCTGTGGGAAATATTGCTCACGTGTGGAAAGTGACCAGTCCATGCCAGCCATACTGTAGAACACATTAGTGATCTTGCCAATTGAAATTAGAGTACCTTGGCATTGGTTTCTAGTGAAGTCTTGGCTGTTTATATAGGCAGAGGGAGCAGAAAATAAATAAAATTCTCCAGATCAGATTCATTCAGATTTGTTACAAAAAGGTAAAGTGTTTAGTTACAGTATGTGGAGAGTGTATTATTACAAAATCACCCGCAGAGTGGATATTCCACCCAAGCAATAATTTCAAATTTGTTGCAAAGAGTAACAAGCAAAGTTCCTGCCAATGGACCTCTGGGTTGTACCCGGGGGTCCATTGGCTGAAACATTGCTTGTGTTGTTACCCACATGTACAGGATTTGAAAGTGATAATGTGGGTCATAACTCTACTCTCTGGGCGATTTAGCTACAATCCATTCTCCACGTACTGTATTACAGTTGAGAATTGTATGATAAATCTATCATCACCATTATCTTACATGTATGTACAAAATTTGATATGGAATTTCTGAACTGTGTTCACTAAAATTGGTTGGAGTCAAGGTAAACCCTGGATCAGATCGATTTTGGTGAACTTGGTTCAGAAATTTCACATCAAATCATGACTCATTAGAGATCCTCGATTTCCCGAAACCCAGGAGACCATCTAGTGGCTCAATGTTTTTGAGTTTTGAGTATTGATTTATTTATTTATTTATGTTTAAGGTCACATATTTATGCACAATGGCTAATCATGACCGTGACAGTTTTACGGGTGGAGGAAGCCGGAGTACCCGGAGAGAACCACCGAGCAACGACGAGCAGCTGCCAGCTCCCCAACATCGTAACTCCGCACTGCAGCACAGGCAGGGTTAGATTGGTTGAAGACATGCGTACCATCGACGTGCAGTACGCCTTAGTACACGGCGTCATCGTGCCCCCACATGGGCAATGGGGTGAAGTGTCTTGCCCAAGGACACAACGCGGTTGCCGCAGGTGGGATTCGAACCGAGGACCTCTCGGCTTGCAGCCTGCACCTCTACCTACTGAGCCACCGCGTCCCCGCGAGTTTTGAGTATACAGTACTGTGATCACAACAAAAGTGGATAGACAACAGGGCTCGATTTAACTAGATTTGCATAGCATTTTGCAATTCTATTTCAAACTTTTGCTGTGCAATAAATATCTGCCTGAAGTTAATTTTCAGAAACACTGAATCTGAGAATGGTATTTTTTTGTTTTTCTTGATATTGACTTTAGTGCATGTAAATCTTAATTCACTGTTGTGTGTCATGGTCTGATTGTGACAAGAGGCCTCTTTTGTGACCATGGTACAGTAAAATCTGTTTTGAGAGACAACTGTCATGAGAGACCACCTGCCTTGAGACCGCTGTGACCTTGTACCGTTTGGCTGTTTTACTCTGTAATGGACCTGTTGTCATGAGACCATTTTTCCTGGCAAAAAGGGTGGTCTCTCAAGACAGGTTCTTCTGCACTGTATTCTGTGGGTTGCATTTTCTATAAAATATCTCGAAGAATTCCTGATAACCACTTCTAGCAACCCCAACTCTTGTGATGACACACAGCAATTTGCTCTTATGGTACACAAGGGCCTCCAGTGAGATTAACTCCTTAGAAGCTGCTGGCAGATATTTCTGTCCAGGAGAGAAAATTTCTTGTCACAAAAATCAAGAGTAATTTGGGCACTTTTAACCAAATTTTCACAAGTAAATTTTATCAACTTTTAGTTCAGTAATTCCTTGAATTCCTACACCTTCATGGTATTTCGATATTTGTTCCAAAACTTGATATTTTTTAAATACCGATTACATACAGAGAAAATTTTCTCTTATTCGATATACATGTACCAACATTTTTGGTATTCTCGATAATCATTTTATTAACGTTCCAAACTAATTCAGAAAATGGACATTTTTTTGTTGTTTGTGTCGAAATATCACTCAAAAACATTCAACGAAGTTGTGCAATTCGACACATGTAGAGCAGCCAGCCAATCATACAGATAAAAATGATACGTGTAAACCCAGTCAACTATATTGAGTAATTACATAGCACACAAAAGACTACTCGGAGGTATTTAATTTTAATCTGCCGACAATGCAACATATTATGCGTTTGCTGAACTTAGCTCCTGCTCATGTGAAAATAAATCCTGATGGCTTTTTACAAGCATGAGACTATAGTCTAGTTAAAAAAAATAACCTGAAATTGTGCTTGCATGAAGGGAAATGTATCAAAATCATCCATTATGCCCCCAATTATATGATAACCAGTTTGAAAGCTGTCATGGTATCTTTTATTTCTTTGAATTCACATGAAAAAAATTCTGAAAGACCATTTTCATGTAAATTCAAAGAAATAAAAAATTTTTTAAAAATTGAAAACGACTGAAATCCGATAAAAAACTGAAAAATCTCATCCCTGTTTTTATTAACATGAATTCTGTTCCAATGATAATTATATAACTGAGAGCAAAACAAACTGGCAAATACAATGCTTCTCTATCAGCGTACATCCTGTCCTAGGGTGTAGGTTGCAATATATTGTTATGGAAGGTTTTATTGTAAAATGATTTATTTGTTAAGAATATATGAATTTGTTATGAGTTAAGGATGTTAAGAATATCTAAATTTGTTACGAGTTAAGGGTGTTATTTTTACACCCACGAGTTTTCAAATTCGTAAGCAACTATTAACAGCATTCGTTATCCGCACGCTCCATCAACCTTGCTGAATAATGACTTTTCTCAACCATTTTTCAGATAAGTTTATCGTTGTGACGATTCTGAGATAAAATCCTTGTACATTGCAGCGGTATTTGGAATTTGGTAATAATCGTACAGTTAAAACTAGAAGTCCTGTCATGAAATGTGCACAAATAGCATGTCGATCTGCGCGCTAGTCTATGCGTTATGACTGTAGTAATGCTATCAAATTCTGCACATATGGCCTGTGCACAAGCAATGTTTCAGCCAATGGACCTCCGGGTAACCCAGAGGTCCACTGGCAGAAACATTGCCTGTGTTTGCTATGAGTAAACAGGAGAACCTGCCATGCTTTGGATGTCATTCAATATGGCAATTGTGCGCAATTCCTACGTGCAATTAAGCACAGATAAGCACACAGTTCCTGACAGGACTTCTAGTTTTAACTGTATATTATGTGTGTATATTATATTGTTAATATCTAGGAATGTACGAAAATTTTACCCAAGTTTTTGAAGAAACTGGTCAAATATTTGTACTTTCCGGAGATATTCGATATTCAGTCATACCATAGTCTTTTTAAAATACCGAAACTTGGTATCGAAAATTTAATACTGTGAAGGCCTATGAATTACTTTGTACTGAATTTTCCATCAAATCTAGTCATGGCTTCTTGAAGCGCCATGACTAGATTTGAGGGAAGTATTTTTAATTAGAGATGGGCAGTTTTCAAATTTCATGTCGGTCCCGGTTTCATTCAAAGAGTCAGGTTTTCGGTTTCGGTTTTCATTGTACAAACATAACAATTCATTGCATTTGCATACAGAAGATGTATTTGGTGCCATTCTGTGTCACAGGGGCTCCATTTCCAGGGCAACGCACCCGTGTAATCTACTGGTGCTCTGATTTCCTAAGGACAACGTATTTGCATAAATTATCTCAAGAGTTTCAAGTTTGAGAAAAATGATTTTTCTCTGGAGTATGTCGCAAAATTAGCCTCCCCCTCCCCCAAATACCTGTGTTTTGGGTAACCGACACACCCTAAAAAATTATGCCAACCATAAAAATTTTATTGAGTAAAAGTCACACATACAGGTTATTGTAACCTTAAATTTCCACCCAACTTCAACTGTGCATTTGATGCTGGCTGTGGAGTTTAAGCTTTCAAAATTATGTATAGATTATAGAAATAAATATATTTGTCACTATAAATGTGGAACAAGTGACAAGTTCCAGTTCTGCAAAGGAAATAGCATTTGATAAACTGATGAACGTAATTTTGTCATCTGTTTTCGAGGTAAATGCAACCCTCGGAACGCAATACCGGTTAATTACTGCAGCTATTCTGAAAAGGGGTAGCGCGACTCTGAAGTTTGAAAACAAGGTTAACTTTAGGTTATTTCTCTCTTTATTCTGAGAAGTGAAGACCTGATTCGAGTTTTTCAACACTGAAGTTGAAAACCTTGACAACTGGTTTTCTGTAATTGTTTCGGATTCGACAGCAAACCGAAAGCAAGCTGAATTTCCGGTTAAGTACCCATCTCTATTTAAAATATGCAGCAGGTTAAGAGTTTTGAGCACCCCCCCCCCCCCCCCCCAAATGTTTATAATACATGTACATGTATGCTGGTCCCTGATAAAGGATGTCCAGAATTGCTGTCTGTATTTTGTTATATCCACATACATGTAAATATGTGCAGCAATCATGATTTCATGATTATCCTGTGTTTACTTTGTATGGTGACAAAGGATTCTATGGGATCACCAGGAATAAGTACGAGGTGAATGTAATCCAGAAAATACAATATCATCAGTCAGAAAATCAAGGCACTGGGACTTTCACTTGATTAAAGAAAAACACAAAAATTCTAAACTTGATCTGAGATAGTTCATCAATCTAAACCTAGTGACCTACATGCTCCAATTCCATACATTCAAAACGGCGGTAAAATATGACCCATTTTCGCATCAACACTTCCAAACTTGGCATTTGTCAAATATATACCTTCGTACCAATTGACTTTGATAGCAGAATAACATATTCACATTTGAGCAGCCCAGTTGGGCCTTATCAGGTTTGATTTATTGGTAGTTCTAACTTGGACCTCAAGGCTGCAATATACATGTACATGTACTTTTTTTTTTTATAAATTACTGAGTTTTACTTCCCAGTTAAACCCATTAACTGGTAGAGTGCTGGAAGCCCATATTTGGGCTTTCTTCTGAAGTGCCTGTACCACAATTTAACAGCTTCATATTCTGTGGATGTGTTTCATATTACCTTTGAAGTGATATTATTTTATTTGTTACGATTTGCCTTGTTACAATTTATGGGAGAGTGCCTGGCACACTCACCCATAAATTGTAATAAGGCAAAGATGCTCAAAGAAATTTTAAGGACCAAAAATAATTTAGCACTCTACCAGTTAATATGCTCAAGAATGCCCAAAAGTGGAAATTATATAACATGAGTTTGGAGGGTTTTACAATTTAGTAACGACCCGAGAGAAATAAATAAGTCGGAGAGTCATCAATAAGCCAGAGGGCTCTCATTCAGTACTCTAGTGCAGTTAATAATCAGGACATCCGACAAAATCATGTTATTACTACAGTATTGGAATTGTGGATTGGTCACTTTCCACAGGTGGACAATATTTCCACAGTCGCAATAAATATAAAACTCCAAACACTGGTTACAGGAATAATCATCAAACATTTAATTAATGAAGCACCAGATTTTTGCTGCTGATGGGTTTTATTACTTAGACGTCACTGCCTACAGTACAGTCGTTGTGTATTGGTTGTACTCCACACGTGAGCAGTGATGTTCATGCATGCGTTTACATGTACGAGGTAATAAAAAATCATCAGCAGCAAAATTTTAATTAATGAAGCACCGGGTTGTACCCGGTACTTCATTAATTAAATTTTTGATGATTATTCCTATAATTATTGTTTGCAATCTAATATTATTGCAACCGTGGAAATATTGCCCAACTGTGGAAAGTGACCAGTCTATGGCAGCTGTACTGTACCTGCGGATTACAACAAATCTGCGGCAACTATACTGTATTATTATCACTTTATAGGGCACTCCCTGGCAAATATTTTCATTTTCAGGGGCTGCACAAAACTCATATGTTTCCGTTCTCATCCAGGTTCCCGGGCAATAATGAAAAATTTGTTTCAATATAGCCCGGCAGCCCGCACATCCCCGGATGTAGGGGAGGTAACACTGCTTTGAGTTTGAATATTTGGAGCAGAGAGATGTGATGGCGGAATTTTGTGATCTTTGGCGTGAAAGAATTAAGATATACATTTGCATTTAAGGCATGAGTTAGTTGCTGACAATGATTGTGTGGGAATTTCACACATCTACTACATTGAAAAATGATAATAATATGTAAATGATGAAAAAATAGCAATCTTGATTTTTCTTGGTTTAACATGTAACCTCTTTGAAATGTGATAATAATACAAATAACATTATTTTTTACGGGCGTTATGGTTCATTAACAGCCCAACAAAAATGATTAACAGTCCTTGGGCCTATTAGTGGCCCTCAACTTCGTCTCGGGCCACTAATAGACCCTTGGGCTGTTAATCATTTTCGTAGGGCCATTAATGCACCTTAACGCCCTCAAAAATAACGTTATTGTATAATTATTATCACTTTATAGGGCACTCCCTGGCGAATATTTTCATTTTCGGGGGCTGCACAAAACTCATATGTTTCCGTTCACATCCGGGTTCCCGGGCAATAATGAAAAATTTGTTTCAATATGGCCCGGCGGCCCGCACATCCCAGATGTAGGCAGGGTAACACTGCTTTGAGTTTGAATATTTGGAGAAGAGAGATGTGATGGCGGAATTTTGTGATCTTTTGGCGTGAAAGAATTAAGATATACATTCGCATTTAAGGCATGAGTTAGTTGCTGACGATTGTGTGGGAATTTCACACATCTACTACATTGAAAAATGATAATAATATATGAATGATGAAAAAAATAGCAATCTTGATTTTTGTTGGTTTAGCATGTAACCACTTTGAAATGTGATAATAAAACAAATAACATTACTTTGTACGGGCTTTATGGTCCATTAACGGCCCTACGAAAATAATTAACAGCCCTTGGGCCTATTAGTGGCCCGAGACGAAGTCGAGGGTCACTAATAGGCCCAAGGGCTGTTAATCATTTTCGTAGGGCCGTTAATGAACCATAACGCCCTCAAAAATAATGTTATTGTATAATTGTTACCATGACCGGAAGCGGGTGGTGGGCTGTTAATGATTTTTTTTCATTAACGCTTGCTGCTCTCTTCTGGATGCATGTTGTCATGAATTACTAAATGTAAACGCCCAGCTAGACTCTGTTAATACACAAGAGATTGCCCGCAGAAGTGGTAATAATAATGCTCCCCTAACTCATGTTATTGCAAGCTCACAGTTTTCAACTTTCAATGTAATGACAGCTGCACAGATACATGTATGTTCATTGACATTTGCCAATTCAGGTAGCATTCTTGTTGAGTCATTCTATTTTTGTTGCAGGGCAATGATCATTTCAAAAACGGAAAATAATGACAAGTTCACACCAGGCTGGAAAGACACTTGATAAGCAAAAACATGATGCAAGGCATAACCCTTATGAAAAAGTACCATGGTAAACCATGGTAAATCCCAAAATACCCTGGTAATACCATGGTATACCATGGCATTACCAGGGTATTTTGGGATTTACCATGGTACTTTTTTATAAGGGAATATACTGCGCTCATGTCAATTTGTCAAACAATATTTCTTAAAGAAGAGCAGCCCGCTGAACTAAATTGGAGTGTGATTGTGTTGGAGCTACAATTCATAATTCTGGTCTGACACAGGAGAGTTCAAATCAAGAGATATGTTCAAACTGCCCATCTTGGTGGCACTTTCTTGAACAAAGAACACTTAGAACAGAAACAGTGCACATTCTCCTATTCACAGGGCTGCTTGATATGACCATCTGCCGATCTGGAAAAGTACATGATTCAGTTCTAACACAGGATGAGAAGCTTGTGCACTTCTGGGGCACAGATGTGACTTATTACTTTCTTCTCAAACTTGAAAGCATTACTGGGGTAAGTAAGGCATGACACTTCATGCGTACATGTGCGTGACTTGTACAAGAAAGATCAGTTCTTGTCAGCTGTGTGGTGTACTGAAACCGTTTGTTGTGGAAAGAGACATGTAGTCGTCACGATAATCACCGAAGCTGTCCTCTTCCATGTCCATATCTTCCTCATTGTCTGTGGCGATAATTTCTTCCTCATTCAGAAGCTGACATCGTAATTGTGTTATTTGTTCCGCTTTGTTCGCTGCGTACTCGTAATACATGTTACGCACCCCTTCTGTCACCGCCATTCTAAGTCTCAACGAATAACGAAATGATCTGTGATTCTCGCGGCTAACTTTCTCGTAACGTTTTGCCATTTCATCTAAACGTCTGTTCAGTTGGACTATTTGCTCACATGATCTCCTGAATGACCTCTCGGCCTCCAAAAGTCTGGTATTCACATCACTGGACATTCTCTCTCTTCGAAAGGTAAAATGTGAACACAGCTGTATCGGGCAAGTTTCGTTATCCGCTTCTCGTTTGTTGATATTAGCCAATTGGACACAAAAGCTTCCTTCGGAGTCAATTCGAGATTTCTCACTACACGTGGTCACATACTTTCAAATTCAAACGGGTTGATAGGATTCCAATCAGAGATTGGAAGTGGTTTCTTTTATTACAGTTACTGTTTTCGAGGTGACAAAAATGATCTCGAAATAACAACTGCACCCCTAACAGCTGAGTTATCTTGCCGCTTTTCCAGTGTGAAGTGAACAAAACAATAATTTCCTGGGACATCCCACTCACCAATGTGACCAATCGGCATTAGCTTCTGTAAAAGCTAAAGGTCAAATAATGTGCCGCACCTGCAGAGGGATTTATGACCTGTGATTGACAAGTGTGAAGATAAGCAAGTCGTAAAAACTGAACACACAGCTAAATGAAATCCTCTTAACTGAGATTACGGGGATAAACCGTTTATATTGGATTTTATCTTTATTTCTTGAACCAAGTAAGGTGATATTTTTTTACAAAAAAACAAAGTAAATGTAAATGGCAAAGGTAGGTGAGAATTAGACTTACGCCACCAGTCAGATCGTGTGTACTTTTGTGCGTCCGCCCACCAGTACACTTTTCATTTCCGTCCATTAACATTTGAACGACTGTTTGGAACCAATTGATGTTTAGAACATTATGCACATGTGTGTTTACAGCATCAACTAGAATGAATCCTTTGAACCCAGGCGGCCGCTTTTCCGGTCAGGAACATGACACGTCATAACGTCATTAAATTGGATGGCTGTTCAGTAAAAGTGTAGGGAAGACCAATCAATATTTTCAACGTGAAGCCCCGAGGCTGCACGTTGAAAGTATTGATTGGTCTACCCTAAATAATGAATATGGACTCTTCTACTTGTTGTCATTGAACTGGCATGGAAGATACCACATGAGCTCAAAAATGTGTACCTCTGATTATGCCACCCCATCTGCAACATGATCCTTCTGTTCTCCGGGAAGAGAAATGAAAGAGTCACTGACATTGTAGCTTAACTTGTCTGTGTGTTGTGTTTGATGAAAAAGATAATGTTCAAAGTTTGCGAAAGGATTATGAAATAAGACAGGAATTGTGATAATTGGGAATGTTAATTTCTGCTCCCTGTGTGCTATGTTTTCAATAAAAATATGAGGTGTAGAATATACTAAAGGGGTGGGTTAATGTAGCACCCACAGTTAATGTATGTGGCCCTCACAGTTAATGTTTATCAACGAAAGTTACCAATTTACAGTGAAATTATTCCAAAACGAGTCATCCTATCAAGTTACAATGAAATCCCTTCATAAATACGGCCTGTAGACTGTGCTAAAGGTTTTGGGGCTTCGGGCCCCTGTTGCCATCACGGTTAACCGATCGCAACCAAAAGGGGACGTCCTCATCTACACATTATACTGAGTCATCCTACCAAGTTACAATGAAATCCCTTCATAAATATTACCTGTAGTCTGTGCTAAAGTTTTTCGGGTTTTGGGTGATTAATCGCGACCAAACGGGGACGTTCTCATCTAGGCAATATCTGGAGTCATCCTACCAAGTTACAATGAAATGCCTTCATAAATATGACCTGTATACTGTGCTAAAGGTTTTCGGGCCCCTGTAGTCATCACAGTCGACCAATCGCGACCAAAAGGGGACGTTATCATCTAGACATTATATGGAATCAACCTACCAAGCTACAATGAAATCCTTCCATAAATACGACCTGTGGACTGTGATAAAGGTTTTGGGCTCGGGCCGCTGTCACGACTGAATGATCGCGACCAAAAGGGGGCGTTCTCATCTAGACATTATCTGGAGTCATCCTACCAAGTTACAATGAAATCCCTTCATAAATATGACCTGTAGACTGTGCTAAATGTTTTTGGGCTTCGGACCCCTGTAGCCATCACAGTCGAGCAACTGCGACCAAAAGGGGACGTTATCATCCAGACATTGTACGGAATCAACCTACCAAGTTACAATGAAATCCCTCCATAAATACGACCTGTAGATTGTGCTAAAGGTTTTGGGGTTTTGGGCTCGTGCAGCTGTCAGGGCTGAATGATCGCGACCAAAAGGGGACGTTCTCATCTAAGACATTATCTGGAGTCATCCTACCAAGTTACAATGAAATCCCTTCATAAATATGACCTATAGGCTGTGCTAAAGGTTTTTGGGCTTCGGGCCCCTGTAGCCGTCACAGATGACCAATCGCGACCAAAAGGGGACGTTCTCATCTAGACACTATATGGAGTCAACCTACCAAGTTACAATGAAATCGCTCCATAAATACGACCTGTAGACTGCGCTTAGGATTTTGGGGGTTTTGGGTCGGGCAGTCGTCATGGTTGACAGATCGCGACCAAATGGGTAAGTTCTCATCTAGACATTATCCGGAGTCATCCTACCAAGTTACAATGAAATCCCTCCATATTAAATATGACCTGCAGACTGCTAAAAGTTTTTGGGGTTCGGGCTTGGGCAGCCATCCCGGTTGACAGATCATGACCAAAAGGGGACGTTCTCATCTAGGCATTATACAGAGGCATCCTACCAAGTTACAATGAAATCCCTTCATAAATACGACCTATAGACTGTGCTAATGGTTTTCGGGTTTTGGGCTCGGGCAGTCATACCGGTTGACCGATCGCGACCAAAAGGGGACGTTCCCATCTAGACATGACCCCAAACCTGCATATGAAATTTCGTTACGATCAGACAAGAACTACGTGGTGTAGCCTGTGCTAAAGGAAAATGACTCACAGACTAGCAGACTTCCGCACGTGGCAATAGCTCGTCTTGACTTTGTCAAGTTAAGCTAAAAATGCAGGAGGGCTAAAAATCGCTCCCGTCAATGGCCTAGGGGGCGGTAAGCTTACAAAAGATAAAAGTGGCAAAATGAAGTTTTACTATTAATGCATTCTGCCTTGTGGGCTTTGTACATTTTATTTGGTGCTGCTAACAAGGTAGTCTCTGTGAGACGGCTACATCTCCCCTCCCACACCCCAGGCCTCGACAAGGCCCGGAGGTGTGGGAGGGACAGTGTAGCCGTCTTACAGAGACCACTAACACAGCAGAGATCTGAAAAGATGTGGATTTCGGGAATAGTCTGTTAAAGTAATCATTTTTATCGAAGGCCAGGAGGGCTAGTTTTCGCGCTCCTTAATGTTTTTAAGGCGAGCGAATAAATCGCTCTCCAGAAAATGCCAGGCCCGATGATGACTTATATTTAACTAAACAATCTATACATTAAGTTCCATTTTGAACAACTTTCGACTTTTCACTTCAAATGTTTCGGCCAAATGGACTTAACATTTTTTTAGAAAGTTTTCTTTCCGTCTTACAACTTTAGAACGACCACACAGATGCGAAACTGGAGCTATACTAGATATTATTTAGATGTATACGCATCATGCATTTATATCAAAACAATAACTAGTATAGCTCAACTTTCATTTTGAACAACTTCTGCTCCGGGCTTCCTATAAGATTTTTCGGCTGTTTTAAAACGAACTCGGAATTTTTTTTTAAATAAATTTTCGTTTTCATCCAATAACTTTTGACTTACTATTCGAACTTTGATTTCGGACATACATTAATATCTCACACATCTGGGTGGAGTTCATTTGAACTATTTTCGTCCTTTTTGGATTTTTTTGTCAAAATGTAGCCTCTTTCGAAAGTTTGATATATTTCGGTTTCCATTCTATAACTGGAAAGACTGATCAGATCAAATGGATTCTGGCAAGCTTTTGTCACTGAAGAGAATCTAGTTTGTATCAAAATTAAATGTCAGCATTGGTGTTGCAGGGTTATAGGGACTGAAAGGTCAAGTTGAATGACAGCACTCTAGATGACAGCTTTAACGTTTGATGGTGGAGTGGGGATATTTCGTAAGCTACAGACGTGTCTACTTTGTGTTGTCAGGATCTATGTGGCTTTTGCGGAGATAAAGAAAAAAATCCTTGGTACGTGAACGATCAGCTAAGACTCGCTAAGCCATGGGTGAAGAGCCATTATTTGGAGGGAAAATGCACATACATTTGCTCGAATAAGCCCATAGCTATTTAGTGGTGCGACATTTTTCAGAATTAATTATAAGATACAATAACCAAACTTCGTATGTGGACAAAACCTTAGCCAAAGTGTGCATGCACGGTTGTGATTTCGTTGTTACTGACTGGAACATCGCAAACCTTCAGGCACATATATTTATTGGTGTTTTAGGCTGTTTAAGATAAGATATTTCTGCACAATGACGAATGACCGCAACACGGATATGAAGTCAGGTTCAGCCAATCGTTTATATCCATGTTGCCCATTTTAGATAACTTACACCACAGGTATTGGTTAACGGGTCCTATTTTATCAGTAATACAATGTTTGTTTACCACAGTAAAAAAGAAATGCGTCACGGCTTACCGGGGTTGCCACTGAGAAACTCCATAATAATCCGTAATAACGTCGAAGGAAAATGGGTACCCCTGATCTTATGAAACACCTTGGCCTAAATTAAAAACTATCAAACACATCCCCATAAAATCAGTTACACCAGAAATGCATCTCGTTTGCACTATAATGTTTTCATGTTTTTGTACTTAACCCTTTATCTATCACAAAAACAGACGACACTTGCAAACAGAATTCTTGAATAACTAAATATTTTCATTTTTTTGCATCAAAAACATTGCTTATGACACCTCATTGGAACGAGCTTGTTCCAATGAAGGGTCATAAGCTGTTTTCGGGGGAAAAAAATGAAAAAAATAATAAAAATTTAACGTTATTAACGTTCTGGTCACCAATATAAGACATAATGTTTTTTTTGAGGGAAGAACACCCCCCCCCCCCCAAGTATATTCCCCAAACCCTTTCAGGCCTAACTGTAGTAGCGAAGCCCCGAAGCGTATTTTCCCTCTCTCGATTTAAAAATCAAATTTCTCATATCAGATATTAATAGCCAACAAACTACCCACCCCTTCCCATCACCCCTCCCCATATCTAATATTTCGATCGAACTCACAATTTAACGCCGATGGGCTGGTGTGGGAAGTTTGTAGGACCAATGTATATATATATTTATTGGGGTTTAACGACAATTTCGGTGGCCGGGATCACCTCACGTCGGACAGTTTTACGGGTGGAGTATACCCGGACAGAACCAGCGCACAGCAGCGAGAAATTGTCAGACTCTCCAACGTGTTAATTCCGCACATGCAGGTGTACCATCGACGTGCTGTACGCCTTAGTGCACTGCGCCATCGTGCCCCGTGTGGGCAATCGGGGGTAAAGTGCCTTGCCCAAGGACACAACGCTGTAACCCCTGTTCATGATCGAACCGCGGACCGCTCGCTTTGAAGTCCGCTACTCTGGCTACTGAGCTGGCGCGCGGCCTAAATATCCGATTTGAGATATTCCCATGGCAGCTTTGTCAATATTTTTCAGTCTTACGTTCCACATTCTGGGTTCTAACTGTCATGAATCTCCCCTTCCTAACGAATGAACCGGCATTTTGTGTGTTGGGGCGAGTGTGTGCGGAGGGGGTCGAAATTTTCACTGAAAATTTCTTTCATTTATTTATTTATTGGTGTTTAAGGTCACATATTTTTGCACAATGGCTAATCATGACCACAACATGAGTATCAACTCAAGACCAGAGATGAACGTTAATAAGCCATGTTGCCCATTTTAGAGAGGGTTTGCACCTCCTGAGCACTGGTGACTGGGTCCTATTTTACCAGTAAAACAGAGCCTGTTTACCGCAGTGAACAGGCACTGTTTCACTTCCCGGGTGGAGAAAATTTCTTTTAAAATTTCCTTTCCTACCAATAGTATTTGTCCTGATAATCCCAAAATATTCTAGTTATATCCAGAAAATTACTGCAATAAAAAACAAAATTCCCTCACCTAACTTAGTATTGTCCCCGAGTGTACTTCGCCCTTGCCCCAAAACTCATGAATTCCCTTGCCCGGAGCGGGGTGAGGGTCTTATGCCTTAACACATACGCCTAGACTTTTTCCCTCTTTTGCGCATAGTGACATTAAGATTAATAAAATTCGGCCTGAGTCAGAGAAAACCTATTTGGGTAGGCCTAAACTTTAAAATTTAATGTATGCCCCTCAAAATCAATCGTTCTCTCCACCTTCTTACTGCAATCGGGACAAACTTGTGAGGTTAATCTTCACGCCCCTCCCTAGGGGATGTTCGCGACGTCCAGACAGGGTTACTACTCCTGAACGCGAGAGCTGGGATAAAGAAATTCAAGATTATTTCCTTGGGTAACGGCATCTTAGCAGGTACGTATCCTGAGTTTTGACAGGGATATCCTCCCCAGGGAAATTGTATTTCCAGAGGCTCGGAAATGCCATCAGTGTGTATTTTTGGAGTCCAACAGCCCTACTCTAACCCCACCCATACACCTGAATTGGGCCTCTTTTCAATTTAAATTACATCGCCAAAGAGTTTGGAGTGACTCTTCACAAAGTTACTCAGCGGGAAAAAACGAGGGAATCCCGAAACCCTCTCGGGACTAACTGTAGAAACGACACCTCGAAGCATCTTTTCCCTCCCTAAATTTAAAAAATATTTTTTATACGAGTCTATTCAGCCCATATCTAATAGTGTGAAACCAGCTGTGGCGATCGGGAAAAGAGGAATTACCCACAAGCACCCCCATCATAATAAAAACAGCCACGCACAGCAAAGAATTTGCAGGTACAAGATTCCAGTACTGATTTTTATTGGTGTTTATGGTAACTTTAAGAACAATGGCTCTTCCGTGGCCTCAAGACAAGTATGAAGTGGCGATTAACCAATCCCTACCCATGTTTCCCACTTTAGAGGACTTCCACCCCAGGCATTGTTAACCGGGTCCTATTCTAAATATTGGCAGCAAAATGTTCCTTCCACGCTTCTACAAATGCCGCTATAAAACTTCTCATACGTCTAAATGAATATCTGAAGGGGTGTCTTGCGCCATTTTTCATCACATTGTCACCCATTATTTAACATTACGACGTAAATTCCCATCGAAGATCGGAAAACGTCAAAATTAAATTTCACTGCACAAAGTTGAAATAAAGCGACATTTTAGTACTCATGGTCCCACAGGCTTTCATACTTTAATCAATATTCTTAAATATAGGTACCATCATCAAATATCAAAACAACAACAACAAAAAAAACACGTGTTTTTTTAGTGTTAATATTTGATGATGGTACGGGGGCCTGTGCAACGAATACATGCTGACACAAACCCTGGAGGATTCGGACCTTGGATAATTCGGACCCCGACTAGGAGGATCCGGACCTCGGAGAATTCGGACCTTGGGGAATTTGGACCCTGACTTTGGAGGATTCGGACCCTGATCTAAATGTATTAAATTGCTTGGGTAATAAAAAACCGAAGACCTCCTCTGTCGAAAATAAAGATTGCTTGCCAAATTCCTGACTCGAAGTCTACTGCAAAGGTGGATACAAGAGCATATATGTAATTTTGTTCTCTTGTTGCAACTTAATACCAGTGTCTTTCCCTAAAATTTGTTAAAAGCAGACCTGAATGGGATGGTTATCGTCACCTAGTCTTCGGTACCGACAGACAACTGGAGACAGCCAAAACCGATGCCCCGTTTAGAGTCGTCAACAAGCCGTTTTAACAGCTTATTACCATTAACTCCTGTTTGGTGTCAGGTGATAAGATGAAACAAGTTCCTCTTGTATTTGTCAACATGGTTCCGCCGCAATAAACGTCCACAACAGCGTTCACATCAGCACTTCGGGAACTTTGTGAGTACTTCCAGCACACATGGCTGAGCAATTCAACTTGGAAAATCGCGAATTGATCGATGTTTGGTGTCTCTGTGTAGTGGCGAAGCTACGATTCTCATACGGGGGGAGGGGGGGGGGGTAGCACTATTCAGGGAAGCGGGTTGTGGGTCTTGGAGAGTGGGGGGGGGGGGGGGGTCTCTCCCTGAAGCGGGAAAATGTAGAAATATTAGAACGTAACAACACATACTTGGTAGGGCAGGTAAACTTGCAGCGTTTTACAAAATACATACAACAAAAAGAAGAAAAATTAGAAAATGGAAACTTACACTTCATTGGCTTCCGCTACCATAATACTTTTAATCACATTTATTTAAACACACACACAAGTGATTAGTTAACAAGGTCATAGCGATGAAAAATCGTAACTGTTCTTGATTGAATTTAAGTTTGTTTTGACAGCCATCAGCTTGAGACTTTCATTCATTCATTCATCTTCGTCTTTTTTATTACTCAGGCAACCTACAATACAGCAGCCATGGAATGGTCAAAATCCGCGAGTGGGCAGTGTTGCCCACGGGCAGTGGCGTAGGAAGCTTATAATATTGGGGGGGGGGGGGGGGGTATTGTAAACCGGAGCTTCTAGGGGACAGCACGACCGCCTTTGGCGGCCCGCTCTGCCTAGCCGAACCCAGCGGAGAGTGCGGGAGCGGGATACCAGGAAAATTTGTGGAATATGAACTACTGAGAGCTTATTTCCTCGCTTCTCAAGTGAAAAAATCAAGGTATCGTTGCTTTTAATTTTTGGTGTTTATCCCTTTACCTAACATGAAAAGCAGACGACACTTGCAACAAAAATTCTTGAATAACTAATTTTTAACATTTTTTGTCTCCAAAACATAGGTTATGACCCCTCATTGGAACGAGCTCGACAAGCTCGTTCCAATGAGGGGTCATAACCTATGTTTTGGAGACAAGAATGAAAAAATCATGAAAATTAATTGGCGATTTTTGAGAATAGCGCTGGACGGTTTTGACCGTTACGTTGGATAAAGGGTTAAATGAGGATGTATGTCAGAGAGGAAAATGTTAACCTGTTGAGCGTCAAATCAGTCAGTGAAATCGGCTACCAACTTTTCTATGCACTGCAAATGGTGTAGATCATACAGTTTTTATGTGCGCCTGTATGATGTAGAATATGCAGATGTATGTGGTTATTTTCGTGTAGATACTAGATATGATTTACCAAGTTTAGTAATTTTTTTTTTCTTATTTTTTTTTTGGGGGGGGAATGCCCCCCTAATCCCCCCCCCCCACCTCCGGTTCCTACGCCACTGCCCACGGGCGCTTTTCTCAATCAATAATCAGTAGTTTTCAAGATCATACCCAGTGCTTTATTCATTGAAAATTTGACGGCCATTCCATCTTTTTATGTCGGAGAGTCACAGTTAACGCATGCGTGGGAATATAACCCAAGGGTGGATTTTGACCTTTCCACGATGACCGTACTATAATACAGTTGGATCAGGATCCAAATTCTACAAAATTAGGGTCCGAATTATCCAGGCTCTGAATCCTCCAAGGTCAGCGCCCTCCGGGTTTCGTATCCGCCTGACACGCGGTGTAACAGAAATGTTTCACATACATTCAAATGATTAGTTGAAGTGATGTCTTGTTCAGTGCTGGAAATGAAGAAAATTGACGGGTGCAGTTTTAAGCCCCCGCGAAATCAGAGACGAGAGTAATTTGAACCCGTAAAATGTTAGTACATGAATTTTCGAGGGAATACTGTCACCGAATACCAGAAACCTCAACCCTTTGAACTTGAGCAGCTTCTTTTCCAGACAGGAGCAGGTTACGTCAAAACGTCATCAAATAGGATGGCTGTTCGGTAAAAGTTGCTGTTCAGCCCCGAGGCTGCACGTTGAAAATGTTCATTGGTCTACCCCAAATAATTAATATGGATTCTTCTAATTGCTGCCATTGAACTACATGGCAGATACCACTAGTGCCCAAAGGGTTAAATGTATAAGGAATTGCTGAATTATGACAGTAACTTGCCACTGACCACAGTGTGCTGCATTCTCAAAAACAACACACATTTATATGCCCTCACAGTATATTAGTGCTCCACAGTATTTTTCAACGAGTGCATTTTTTAGCTCCCGTAAAATAGAAATCACGGGTGCTGACGGGAGCAATTGCACTCGCACCCGTCTCATTTCCAGGAATGGTCTTGTTGCATTTTTTTCACAAACACCTTCCCTTGATGAAGGGTGATTCGGCGTTGGTGGTGCTCTTTGATGACTTCTGGAAATTCTCTTTGCGATTTCAAAATAATCAAGTTAGCATTTGAAGCTGTCTGCTGTTTTCGATGAAAGAGAGATGTTTAAAATAAGTCCATGGTTTATTCCAATCAAGTTTCAATCAGTCCTAATAGAAACAGCTTTATAACAGTTGTAACAACACTCATGTGAAGGCAGTGGAATCACACACCTCAACTACCAGACTGTTAGATAGCAGCGCGTTAGTGGGCTGGCTTCACTAACCCTTTACCCAACGCAGACGATATTAAAATTTATTATTTTAAATTTCATTTTTTCAAATTTTTCAAAAAATTTCAACAAAACCATATCATGTGGCCCCTCGTTGGAACGAGCTCATCGAGCTCGTTCCAACGAGGGGTCACATGATATGGTTTTGTTGAAATTTTTTGAAAAATAATATTTCATCAACTGCTGAATTTGCATATTACGCTGGCGGATGCGGGCGATTCGTTAGGTAAAGGGTTAAACACAACGTCAGAAAGAGGGGGAGAAAGAGATCATTCGCGTTTCTCTTTCTCTGTATTATTCCGATGCTCTGTGTCACCAAACACAAGTAACAAGTTGTTTCTTGAATGTTTATGCCTTATACCAAAGTGAGGACTAAAACCAGAGGCTCAAGTGAGCTAAAAATGCTCACCGGAATCAAGTTGTCTACAAGAAAAGGAGAGAGAGAAAGTGTGAGGTGTGAAACCCTTTTGATTTGTTTAATCAGGGTAAGAATTGTTTTTCAAAATGATGGAAATTTTATGGCCAATTTGAATCTCCCACTCATACTCAATAGCATTTTCCCCTGCAGCATAGAAAAGGGGCATTCAAAATTCTCTTCTATTTTAAGCCACATAATTTTTAACCACAAAATTTTCCCAACAGTGTGTATTCCTTGTTTACATGCATGAAGTGCATGTCACCCAATAATGCTAAAAGACTTTCTTTGGACAAACTTTAACCACACCATTAAAGTAGACAACATACCCTATATCAACTCAATAATGTCTATATATTTATTGGTGTTTAAGGTCACATACTTCTGCACAATGGCTAATCATATCCACAACAGTTTTACAGGTGGCAGAAGCTGGAGTACCCGGAGAGAACCACCGAGCAACTGTCAGCTCCCCAACATACTAATTCCACACAAGCAGGGTTAGTATTGGTTGAAGACAGGTGCATCATTGATGTGCAGTACGCCTTAGTACACAATGCCCACTGTGCCCCCACATGGGCAATGGCGGTGAAGTTTCCCCAAGGACACAATGCGGTTGCCACAGGTGGGATTCAAACCGAGGACCTTTCAGCTTGCAGCCTGCACCTCCACCTACTGAGCCACCGTGTCCCCGTCTATATATATATAAGTTCACTAGTAAATGATTGTTTTGTATTTTCTCAGTTTCCAACAGTACTGAAATGAGAGTCCCACATACAGTGCCCCAAGAGGCTACCAATAACAGTTTCCTTTTCCCACTTCATTCTACTATGCACTCCCATCAGGGATTCTTCTGCACTCTTTGGGCATGGGTTCCGGTCCCATGCCATTGGGAAAATTTGCATCATGAGATCTTCAACTGAGAAATTGTTTCAGAGGGGAAGAAATATACAAAGATTAAGAAATGTTACTTCTGAACTGAATGGAGAACATTAAACTCAAGCAAACTCAAGCCACCTAAGCAACTGCATGTATACTACAAGTAAGTTTTGTAACAAATAGTCGCATGGAATCATGTTCAACCCAGTCTCTGTAGTCTCTATTAAACTGTTCTGATACCATTGAAGAAGAGCTTGTCATTTGCCTTTGAGTTTAGACACTTTCTATGCTTCTTTAGGTGAGAAATTTAAAAGTTTAATGCAAAATTTGTGTCCTGAACTGGGTGGTCATAAGGCCTCAGAAAACCAATGGTTTTCTGAGGCCTTATGACTACCCAGTTGAGGACACCAGTTGTGCATTCAATCTTTGTTTGAATGCAGCTGGGATTGGGAAATTTGAGGTTGGTAATTGCGAAAAATCATGCCCAGATGCCACTGGGAAGGGGTCCCATACTCGGCCCCTGAAGACACCCAAAAGACTCCCTGCCCATATAACATCGACAAAGTCAATGAGTGGTTGTATAATGCTCATATGCAATGTTTCCAACGCTGATCTTGCTAGTCTGTATTTCTGGATTAGAAGACATTTTATCATGGGGCTAACCTTGTTAATTATAGTGTACCTGAATACTCTATTATCTTGGATAGTGAAAATTCAGACTCATGTGTTTATATACATATGTGACAACCGTTACTTATTCCCAGTTCCTTATTCAATTTTATCAGTTGATAATGAATGTCAAATAAGGAACTGTGAATAAGTAACGGCTGTCACATCCACCGTGTTTATAGTTTTAGGCTTTCAGCTTTTCCTACAGAGATATCTGCCAAAAAGAGTTAGCCTGAGAAAAGGAATACCTTTCCTTGTGAAGCTAAGCATCACAATTTTCACTGGGTTCAATGTCCAGATTTGCAATACGTTTGAAATTATTATTCAACAGACTTGGAGCCTGGGTTGCATCTTCCACAATTATAAAGATGATAGCGTCATCTGCATATAACCTCATACTTGATTGAATATTGTCTACTATATCATTATCGATATTAAATACAAAGAGAGTAAGGGGAGGGGGTGGTTTGCTACTGAACTCCCGTGACTGCCATTTCTCATGACCATTTGTGAACAATCACCCAGGTAGTTTTAAAACCATGACAATAAATTGCTGTTGGTGCCAACTGTATCCAGTTTATGTGTTAAACTGATTCCAAACTGGGTCAAATACTTTACTAACATCACAGACTAAACAAACCTAACTTCTTTACCTTCATCATGGGGAGCGTGGTGGCTCAGTGCTAGACTGTTGGACTTCTATGCTAGAGGTCCCGAGTTCAATCCCCGCCCGGTCCAACCCGTGTTGTGTCCTTTGGCAAGGCACTTTATCACGGTTGCCTACATGGGGGCACGATGATGTCGTGTACTAAGGCATACTGCACGTCGATGGTGCACATGTCTTCAACCGCTGTAACCCTGCTTGAGCGGAGCTTGAACAGAGTTAAGAATGTTGAGGAGCTGACAGTTGCTCGTCGATGCTCGGTGGTTCTCTCTGGGTACTCCAGCTTCCTCCACCCGTAAAACTGTCACAGTCACGATTAGCCATTGTGCATAAGTATGTGACCTTAAACACCAATAAATAAATGAATAATAAATAACCTTCATCATGGACACGTACAAGGAGTCAAAGTGGAGCAACTGACACAAAATATATTAATGGAGATTTGAGATGATCCAGGCCATTCCAAACACTTTTTACAACACCACTAGGCATAGCGTGACTTATATAAGTAATGAAAAAACACAAACTTTAAGAATGAGCTATGACACTCTGTGTTATAAAGCGTTGGCAATAAAAGATAAAAGGTGGGATCAAATATGTCAGGATGCTTTCAAATCCAATCAAATTTCAAAGCTCTTAAGGACCCAATATTCTAGAGGAATTCTGATTCTACTGGGAAAAATATTTATTGTTTACTCTTTGCAAGTTTATTGTGTTTGTTTAACAAATCATTTCACAACAATTAATACTAACACTAACATCACATTACGACACTTAAGAAAACAAGTACCATTGCATGATATTTTATACAGATATCCATTGAATTTATCTTATTTATAAATTATTTACACTTCAAGCAAAGTTTCAGGCATTGGACCTTTACGTTAAACCCGAAGGTTCTTTAGCTAAAAGCACTGCTAGTGTCTCACAATATGACAATCAGTTATTGCTAAGGTGGCATGGTATTCAAAGCTGAATACTGGTATCGGTGTTCAAAAAAGTACAACTGTATACCGGTATATCGAAAGACTGTTCAGATATCTGAACATACTCGGAACCTACCAAAATAGGGACTTTAGCCATCACAATCGGAATAAATCAGCATGTCTTGATGATACAGTTCAAATAACCCTTTACCCAACACAGACAATATCAGAATTTATTTTTATAAATATTAGTTTATCAAATTTTTCCAAAAATTTCAAGAAAACCATATCAAGTGACCCCTCATTGGAACGAGCTCCTTGAGCTCGTTCCAATGAGGGGTCACATGATATGGTTTTGTTGAATTTTGTTTTAAAAATAATATTTGTTTAATTGCACAATTTGTGTATTACCCAGGTGGATGCGGCCGATTCATTAGATAGAGGGATATATTATTCGTTTGGGACTACAGTTAAAAAACTCAAGACATCTTGAAAATTAAATTATGAGTAAATAATAATGATGATAAACTGATCTTTTTACAATTACACCGGTATTCAATCGATACTGGTTTGAATATGGTATGTATCGGTTTATCGCTATACCATGCAGCCATTTGTTATTGCCTGGGAGGAAGCTCCATTCTGAAGGTATTTTAGCGATAATCCAAACACCACATTTCGTAAACAGGAGTGAGTGTAAGAAGTCAGCACAGTTATTGATTTATTTATTGTTTAAGGTCACTTTCAGCATCTGTGGCTTTATCGAGATTGCAATTCAAGAATAAAGTCAAGTTCAGCCAATCGTTTATACCTATGTTGCCCACTTCAGAGGACTTTCACATCAGGCATTGGTTAGTGTGTCCTATTTTATCAGTGAAACAAAACTTGTTAAAGTAAACAAGCACGGCTCCACTGCAGCTTCCAAAAGTAATGTGTTACATGTAGGTTCTGTTGCTGGTAATTTATGTTTGTCATTTGAACTATAGAAATATTAACCCTTCAAGGCCAATTCTGACATTTTTTTTTTCATTTCAGAATGGGTACTACAACATGTCATCAGTCAATATCTTCCAGATATTGACTACCCATGCAGTGACTTCTAATCTATATCGTCAAGCAATCCTGGACTAGAAATAGTGGAGTTAAATTTTTGTAGAGTAGTCCAGTTCAGTGAAAGAATCCTATATTTGGGCTTTAACCCTTAAGGGCCTTGACAATATTTGACCAAATTACAGTGCACCATTTTCTTCAAGTCTAGAGGCTAGGCATTAATTTCTAGTTAACTCTTGGCTGCCAAGACCTGACTATAAAAACACAGCCTGGAAGACTTCCTTCTGAGGTCATGTTGGGGCACCTGTTTTTAGGCCACAAAGTTTGTCCTTGAACTCTCTACTGATGAATGTAGATCAAAAAACTGTACATTTGAGGAGAATAATTTATCATCCAAATCAAAAGAAAAAAATCAAACACAAACAATTTTCTTCCACTACATTGTATAATCTCATAGTGATGAAGGTCATACAATTATTTTGATTAAAAATTGTACTCATTTCTTCTAAATATCATGATTCTCATAATTTCTCATATTTTATACTCGTGAGCCGACTCGTCCCATGATCGGTGGCCCCATCCATGTGACAGAAAATTTTCGGTTGCATTGCATATCAATTTCCAGCTTAGCATGAATTGAATCATGGAATCACTGAGTCATGTAATCACACTCTCCACATTTATCCCTTTATCCAATACACAGGGTATCAAAATTTATTTATTTTAATTATTGTTTTTTTAAAAGTTTCCAAAAAAATTCAACAAAACCATATCATGTGACTCTTCACTGGAATGAGCTTGTTCGTTCCAATGGAGGGGGGGGGGGGAAGTTCACACGATATGGTTTTATTGAAATTTTTTTTTCTTCAACTACTTAATTAAATTAAGCAGGTTGATGTGTCCAATTCATTAGGTAAAGGGTTATATACAGTGGAGCCCACTTAATTGGATATCTCTTAATTGTATATCCCTGTTAATTGAATATAATTTTCTAACACAAAACCATTTTCCATACCTCCAGTACAAATTTGACCTGTTAATTGAATATAGGTTATAGAGTAAACTCCTGTTAATTGAATAAAAAATTTTGTAACCTGTCGAGAAATTACCCTGACTCTCCCCATTTTTTCTTTATTTATAGACCTATTCGGCCTCAGTACATCCAATATAGGCATTTAATCTATTATATCTTCTTTGACAGAGCTCATAGAGCTCTGTCAAACAAGATATAATAGAATAAATGCCAAGTTTATCTCCAGAATACAGGAAAGTGACACAATCCCTGTTAATTGAATATTCCTGTTAATTGAACAATTTTCATTGACAACGTGACTATTCAATTAACAGGGTTTCACTGTAATAGATTAGTCATATGAGATGATGATTTCAATACCCATCAATGGTATAATACGGTTTACAAGTGCCCTGAGTGATATATGTGAACAAATTGACGGGCATATACAGTCTGATATCACATTTTCTGAGAAATAAAACGTGATGACATAACTTCTTCTGATACACATTTTCATACTTTTACATTGATGGAATCAGCAGGAAGATGACTATTTTGGCCATGCTGTCTCCTGACAAAAAATCATTGTTCACTTTTCAATTATCGGTTAATTGAATAGCAACTTCGCTGCAGAAAAATATTCAATTAATATAATATAAATTGAGCATTTTTTCTATTATATCTTGGTGGACTGATCTCATTGAGCTCTATCAAACAAGATATAATAGATTAAATGCCTATACTTTATTTATTTATTTATTTGGATTAACGACACTTCTGATAGCCAGGGTCACCTCATGTCGGAAAAGTTTTACGAGTGGAGGAAGCCGGAATACCCAGAGAACCACTGAGCAGTGGCAAGCAACTGTTAGATTCAGCCACATACCAATCCCCACACAAGCAGGGTTAGCATTGATTGAAGACAAGTGCACCATCGATTTGCAGTATGCCTCAGTACACAGCACCACCGTGTCCCCACGTGGGCAATCAGGATTAAGTGCCTTGCCAAAGGACACAACACAGTTACCCTTAGCGGGGATCATACTTACTATGTACCTTTCGTTTGAAGTCCATTGCTGTAACCACTAAGCTGCCGCACTCCTTACACTGGATGTATATTGAGGCCAAAAGTGTCTATAAATGTAGGGAATTCAGTGACAATTCTTTGATAGATTACACAATTTTTTATTTAATTAACAGGAGTTTACTCTTTAACCCTATACCCAATGCAGACGATATAAAAATTTATTTTAAATATCATTTTTAAAATTTCTTAAAAAAAATTCAACAAAACCATATCATGTGACCCCTCATTGGAATGAGTTCAACAAGCTCGTTCCAAAGAGGGGTCACATGATAAGGTTTTGTTGAAATTTTAAAAAAAAAATAATATTTTTTCAGCTGCTGAATTTGCATATTACATGGGCGGATGTGTCCGATTCGTGGGGCAAAGGGTTAACCTATATGCATCAAATTTGTACTGTTGGTTTTTGTAAGTTATATTCAATTAATAGGGTTATTCAATTAAAAGATGTACAATTAAGTAAGCTCTACTGTATTGTCAAAATAGTCTGTAGCATTGTATTCTGTTGAATCAAATTTACTTGCATATTTATTTACAGAACAAGGAAATCACACTCGGCTGAGCAAATTTGTGTTACATTTAAGCAACTATTACAACAGCCATATAACCTCTATTCTACTGAGACTGTACATTTATGCTATTCTACTGTCAGTAAAACCACAATTCCAAGAAAAGGATATGATAATTGACATATTTTTAGACAAAAATTTGGGTGCAGCTTATACACAGGTAACTGGGAAGTGAGATAAACAATAAAAAAAACATAGGAGTAACTTAGCACATATATGTATTGTATACAATTACAAAGAAAAAACAGCCATATTACTTTTTCGACAACTTTGTTATCCATTAATATTCAAATGATAAACTTATAAATTACACCCTTCCCCCCCCCCCCCCTAAATCTTGTCTAACTGTCACATAGCTACCGCTAAGCAGCCAATCTCATGAGAGATATAAAAAATTCAAGCAGCAAATGTTTTCCAATAATGCAACTAGGAATGTTTATTTAATGCTCAGGCATCAATTCACGCTGAAAAATTAAGTCATATTCCCCTGTCGGTCGGCAAAACGAAATATCAAAATGATATTTAGAAATCGATATTTCATCGTAGGTTCGGATGACATTTCGATAAACATTTACATGCAATCATCACAGAGTCAGCACATCAGTAATGAATTCCAGAGTCCCAAATACAAACAAATTCGAATAATTGATAGTGACAGTGACTAAATCAATTCATTAAATCAGCGGTTTCAAAGTTTGACTTTCTCATTCACCTTCCAGCGAAAAGCCGAAATCACTTTCAAATTTCTTCAGTTCAACTTCACACGTCTTCAGTGCATCGAGTTCAAAAAAAATAAAATGACGTGTCTTGTTATTGAAAATAAGAAAGTGGTGTTTTTTGTTATTGTTCTATTTCTTCGAAACACATTGCGATTATTTCAATTCGCCAGCCTTGGTAAATCGTAAAGTTAGGGGAGAAATAAGACGGGACTACATTTTGTGCGGATATTCACACATTCCAATGGTTGGAGTTTGGTTGTTGTAATTTTTGTATGGACGCCGGTTCGGCACATAAATTTTGCGCCTTAATGGCAAATAAAGGCCACAAATTGGAGAGTTTGTAGTCGTAGAGCATTAAATAAAAAGAAAATTCACGAAAATTTGATGAATACCGAAAATATCTCGTGAGTGGCTACAAAGAAATATGAGGATCTTCACGAGCGACGCAGTCGCGAGTGAAGATCCTCATATTTCTTGTAGCCACGAACGAGATATTTTCGGTATTCATCAAATTTTCGTGAATATCCTCTATTTATTTATTTATTCATTGGGATTAACTCTTAACCCGCGGACTATTTTCAAGATATTTCTCATCAAATCTAGTCATGGCTGCTGAAGAGCAGCCATGACTAGATTTGATGAAAAACTGATCTAAGTTTTAACTCTAGAAATCACTGGTGAACAGTCCATTCACTTTTTCGGAGGAAATTTTGATTAAATGTGCCCAAATTATCCTTATTTCAGTGATGGTGACAAGAGAAATTCTGCCTTGGGAGGGAATATCCGCCAGTAGCATGCAAAGAGTTAATGGAACTTTCCACAGCCGAAGACATATCGTGTTAGAGCCATTAGGAATGTAACCAAATCAGTCTTATTTGGCAGAGCTTACTGAAGACCATCAAACAATACAGAACAAGTTAAATTCCTAGTTTCATTCTGGGAAAAAGCTGCCGCTTGAAATTTTGGTATTTTAGAATTAAATTTTTATTTCTGGAATTGGCCCACAAAATGGAAAAGCTGTAATTAGGCATGAGCCCAGGCCAGAAATTTCTGAAATCAAATCTCTTAAAAAATGGAGTCTTTGTAAATTGCTAAATTTAAATTACACCAACATAAAAGGTTCAATATTGGAGTCAAGAAAGCATTTCCCAAAAGACAGACACCATTACCTTGCTTTTCAACCAGAACAACTCAACTATTTCCTTTGGAAAAACTGTAGAAAACCTGAACCCTTTACCTAACGAATTGGCTGCATCACTCCCAAGTAATTTACAAATTGAGCAGCTGAAAAACAATTACTTTTCCAAAATTTCTATCAAAACCTCATCATGTGACCCTTCATTGGAACAAGCTCATTCCAAGTGGGGAGGGGGGCCACACAATATGGTTGTGTTGAAATTTTATGAAAAATCTTGAGAAAAAAAAATTGTGAAAGTACAAATTTTTTATGACGTCTGTATTGGTTAAAGGGTTAACTTTTTCCTTGTTTTGTTAATTGATATTGTTGTAGAAAACTGAGTGATATTTCTTGCATAGCTAGTTAAAAACTCTAGGTGAGATGTTGATATGCATTAACTCTTTATGTAATGTGACAACCATAACCAGCCAATGCTATTTACAAAAATTGTCATTCAAATTTATTATTTTTTCATTTTTGTCTCAAAAATATAGCTTACAACCACTCATTGGAATGAGGTCGTTGAGCTATGTATTTCAGGCTGAAAATGAAACTTTTTAGTTATTCAGGAGTTTGTTTTGGAGAGTTGTAATTGAAGTAACAGACATAATTATCTTGTACACAATTACATGGGATCCAGTCTGATCCAGTAGATCTGTAGATCTGTTCCATCCTTCATTCTTGCAATCAAGCCTGTAGATTTGAGGCGAGCAGTCACCCTCTATGGTCTGTCTGATGTGGATATGAGGAGAGTGATATCCTTCCAGAAAATCCTTGATAAACTACTGGATTCTAAAAAACTGTGGTCACACAATGAAGCTAATGAACACATAAGTCTCTATTAAACCTTCGGGGCCTGGGAAAATGTTCTAGACCCTCTACCACGTCAGTCTGTGAGTCTTACAGCTTAGAAGTGGTTCCTCATTCCTTGTCAAGTCTTGGATGCCTCTAGATGAATCTAAAACTTGAGCAAAAATCCCTTCCAAGGAATTTGACTATTGACAATAGAACATCTTGACTGCATGTTAAAGTACAAGTTATGAAATCACAAAGTTTATTGATGTCAATATCTAAAGGTTAACAGCTCATAAGAGGTGGTATCAAAGAAGGTTCATGGTACATGGTTTCTTGTGATAGTGAAATAGTAATTACTGCTACATTATGGGGACAATGGCTCTCCTGACTAGTCCTGAGCGTTAATTGCTCTTCTGTGATTTTCAAAACCACAGGCCTTGGAGCCCTTCAAAACCCTTCAAAACATCCAAATTTGATTCGATTCAAAATAATCCTGATGACTGGATTTGTACCAGGGCAGTTTTGAAATTTCTGAATCGTAGACATGTTCTCAAAATACTATCACGTGTGTCCTCTTGAACTCGTTTTCTACCATTAGGGCTCCTGAACAGGTGGGTGTGGGTGGGGTTGTTCTGAACAGGAGACCCGATGATAGAAGAGTTCAAGGAGGTTCTGTTTCTGAAAGTATATTGATTTTGTTATGGAAACTCAACTATTTTGATTTAACAATCCAAACCAGGTGGTTATCTCCCTTACTACTGTCAATTTGTCACTGCTCACTCCACAACTAGTTGGCTATCCCCTTGCTACTGTTATTCTATTACCTCCTTTTCATCCCTTTTTAAAAGGAGCCACTGAATCCAGCACAGTAATGCATGTCAATGGTGCACCTGTCTTCAACCAATGCTAACCCTTCTTATGTGAAATTAATATGTTGGGGAGTCTGACAATTGCTTGGTGGTTCTTCCTTGGTACTCCAGCTTCCTCCACCCTTAAAACTGTCGGGACATGAGGTGACCCTGGCTGTTGGAAGTGTCATTAAACTACAATAAATAAATAAATCCACCACAGCACAAAGCCTCTGATGAGTACAACTGTGTACCAAACCAGTCAGGCAATTTTACAATAAATTTTAAGAGCTAATACAGGTATAAGGAATACTAGTAGGCCACCTTGAATGATTTTATATAAGGTACAAAATCTGCAACTTCAATAGCCATGAGATTTGATTCAAGATTCAATTCACATCGATATCCTCTGCCTGAATCGATTCACCCCAAACTTTGAGATTTAGAGGGCCCTAATATGACTGCTGCAATATTTTACACTTTGATGAATAAAAACTCCCCACTTTAAGTCACTGAAGCATTTTTAAAAGATCTCCATAAACTATCGTAAACTCTCACTACTTGTCATCTGTATTTAAACTTGTCCCTATATCCAATAAATTCTGTCTTTTGATTGGTTAGAATGCCTTGGACAAATAGCCATGGCAAAGGGTGCACTCAATATCCAAGGTATATGAAAGCGTGCAACATCCAGGGTATAACCATAACATCAGGGTATGGTTTAAACGAAAGCTTTCCGCTTTTGCTCGCCTCGAAATAAAAATCGAACCAAAAAACCCCAAAATATTCACAAATATCATCAGATTTCCGACAATATAATCATAAAAATAAAAAAATAAGAGCAAATAATTCGTCCCCTGAGTATCAATGTGTTCTATGTGCCATTAGGCACATAGAACACACTGGAACTCAGGAGACGATATGTCAACAAAATACTGTTTACTCGTTTCCTTAATGACCCAAGGGATGTAACTCTATCTGTTTTCTTCTGCGATTATAAAAACAAAATTATTATCACAAATTTGGTCCGAATGATTGTGGAGCTAAGAAATACGTCCACAAATTTATTTCCACTAAGTTGTAGTGTTTCAAATGGGACAAAAATGTTATCTCCGCCAACATGTGTGGTATATGGAGATTTAATACCTAGATGTCTCATACATGTTGGCGGAGATAACTTATATTACATCTTTTTCACCCAAGAGTAAAAGAGAAAAAAAAACCTTGAGGAAAAAATGAGGATACTCATTGTTTCTGCTGCTGAATTTAGCCGATGTTTTCAGCTAATAATACTCATTAAGGACAACTTCATGAGCATGAAATGTATTGTCCATAAATTGCAGATAGGCACCACAAAGTAGAGCTTCTGTTTCTCAGGCCATTTCTGTAAATTTCTGAAAATGTGGACGGGCGTTTTTTATTTATTTTTCATTTTTGTAATTATTTCTTTGCCATCAAAAGTTCATGTTCTTGGTTTGTTTTATGTTTTAGGCCTCATAATCTACAGAATAGCATGGGAGGTGGTGTATTTCGTCCATAGAGGGCAAAAGGGTATTGCTAAAGCATTGCAAAGCCTTATTGCACTCAAGGGACAATATTTATTTATTTATTAAGGTTTAACGATACTTTAACAGCCAAGGTCACATCGTGTCGGTACAGTTTTATGGATGGTGGAAGCCGGAGGACTTGGAGAGAACCACCTAGCAATGACATGCAGCTGCCAGCTCCCCAACATCATAACTTCGCACTGCAGCACAGGCAGGGTTAGATTGGTTGAAGACATGTGCACCATCGACGTGCAGTACGCCTTAGTACATGGCGGCATGGTGCCCCCATGTGGACAATCGGGATTAAGTGACTTGCCCAAGGACACAACGTGTGAGTCCGAGTTGATCGCTCAGACGGTCACCCATCCAAAGACTAACTGGGCTCAAAATTGCTTACCTTCAGTGATCTGATGAGAACTGGTTACTGCAATGCCACACACCCCCAGGGACAAATTTATAAATTTTATTAACTTGGATAAAATATAATACATAATCTATTTAATTTTTATATTTTTAAGTTTGCATTGGTTGTGAAAGAGTATGTAGCAACCAATAGAATCATACGGGAGGGCCTGAAAAACAGATTTTTAACTTTTTTAGGTCTTAGAAAACATCACATGTTCTTTGTTTTAATAATACCAAAACGAAGTCACCGGAAATCCTACTGGAACATCCTGTCATTGCACAACCTGGAGCTGTCTTGAGATACAAGCAAAGAATATTGAACATTACTATACTCCAACACATAGAACATAGCTGCTGGGAAATTGTTGTGCTAAATTGATCTTGTCCATATATAAACTACTTGTAACAACTGTTCTAACACCAACAAGAACACAGATTGTCCACGAGTCTTCAGTTTACTCACATCAGCATCCTTGCAGCATTCAAAATCGAATCAAAGGTTACTATGTTTTCAAATACTTCTGGTCTTTCTGTATATAAACATCTGATTGTATGGAAATGTATGCGTGACATGTACTTGTAACATTATAAATTATTGTGATGAGTTGACGGTAACATGCTCTGAGGTTTGCGGCTCGCAGCTTATGTTGAAATGAGATGCGAAAGCGTTGAGGTTGAACATACGCTCAGAATCTCAAACCTCAGACCATGTTATGGTCAACTCATCACAATAATGTATATGTTCAAATAAGACACTACCCATAGCCTAAAACCTACATATTTATTTGTGTTTTATGGTCACTACAACACAAGTATAAAATCAAGTTTAGCCAATTTGTCCCTTTTACTCTTAACATGCTGAGTATTTTCATCAATTTTATTTCATGCCGTTTTAAAGCAGCCATGACTGGATTTAATGGAAAAATTGAACAAACAAGCCAAGAAATCATTCAGGAAATAATGATCTGTTTTACATGGAACAATTTTAAAGCAGCCATGACTGGATTTGATGGAAAATTTGAACAAACATAGCCTACAAATCATTCGGGAAATATTTGAACCATTCTACATTATAAGTTATTGTGATGAATTGATGGTAACATGGTCTGAGGTTTGCGGCTCGGAGCGTATGTTCAACCTTGACGCTTCACGTATATGTTCCAATAGACACTACCCATAGCCTAAAATCTACATCATGAAACACGAGAGGCTTATTTACTTAACTTGTGATCGTCAAAAGTTGCCTTGTTCAAGGCAACTTTTAACGATCACAGGTTTAGTAAATAAACCTCTTGTGTATCCACGAAGGCACTGGAAAAATAAGTAATGAACCAGATAAAGTCATTTCATCTGAGTTCAATTAGTAATTTAAAGAACACTTCATCCAGGACACCGTCTGCTGCACACGTGAAACATCCAGAAAAATGAAGCGGTGTGCTTGTCACTCCATTGATGAAGCAGTTAGGAAACGGACGACGTCATTGCAAATATTTCACGTTGTGACGTCAGACGGTAACATTTACCACTTGAGCCGTAAACATAGAATATACTAAGGTTGATTCATACTAATTAATAAATATTTGTCCAGTCCTTCTTATTTTAATTTTTTATCTTTGGCTCATAGGGTTCCCATGGGTGAAGAGGTTTTATTTTTCTCACTGGAAATAGAAAATCGAGTTGTGCTAATAATAATAAACAACACCAAATATTAACACAGGAACTTCGCTTCAACACATTTGAATATACACATCCTAGGGATGTTGATTCAAGAAACATTATTTTGTCTGGTGTTTTTAGAAAGGATTTTTAATTATCTCCCTTTTTGAGTCCCGAGTGGGTCTGACTGAACCTAAAAATATTTGTTCTCATACCACAGTGATAACAAAGGCACCCAATAAATTTATAGCAAACATTACTGAAATAAAAAATCTTCTTTGCAGGTTCTGTACAAAAAATGTAATACACACAATCCCTGTAAATATGACTGCCGACAGGCATTTTAAATTTTTGGCAGAGCCCAAAAGCACTCGTTATCATCCCATGATGATAACAAACGTAGTCCGACAAGTTCTGTACAAAAAGGTGATTCCACCTAGTTTGGGTATAAAATGGCCGACGGCAGACATCTTGAATTTTGGACCGCACCCAAAAACACTCGTTCTTGTCCCAAGGTGATATCAAAGGTACCCAAGAAGTTTCGTGAAGATCGGTTCATAAATACGACCTCTAGCCCAAGCCGTATTGACATGTGCACCCACTGTGTATAAGTAGCACTGAATAAATCAAAGTTCATCTAATTTGCATAATTTCTGCTCCAGAAAAAAACCTGTATTATATGTGATGTATTCCACGTAACTAAACATTCATTCAAAAATTTATTCAAATCAAAACCTTCATATACAAGTTCTGTACAAACAAGAGGCACCACGGGGCCTGAAGCGCTCATCTTGTACAGAACACAATTTAAACAGAGTCCAAGTATGAGTCTACATTAAGCAAGCCATCTCCATAGGCTACACTGTCAATCCTTGAGTCCCTCAGGAGTGACAAAAACAATCTGGGCATCATGCCGTTTCTTCAGTTGATCATAAGTAAAATGTAGAGCTCCCCTATGAAGCCCCTTGATACAACCTATGTGGATTAATCTTAGTACCTCTAGAGGGTATTGAATACAAAATTTTTAATTCTTCAGCAAAATGGCCAATTCCGGCTCCCATAGAGAGCCCAAATATTAACCCAGGCTCTTGATTTGAACACAGTTAAATCTGACTTCCCTAGAGATGTTGTGTACCGAATATGAAAGCATTCTGACTGTTGGATCTGAAGAAGAGAAATTGTAAAGAAATTTCTTCGAATTGCATTAAGTTCAAATTTGGGCTACCATAGCGAGCCCAAATATTAACCTATGGATCCGATTTGAACAAACTTGAATCTGACTCCCCTAGAGATATTGTATACCAAATGTGAAAGCATTCTGACAAGTGAATCTGAAGAAGAAGATTTTTAAAGAAATTTCCTCATATTGCACTAAGTAAAAATTTGGGCTACCATAGTGATCCCAAATATACACCTAGGGATCTGAGTTGAACAAACTTGAATCTGACCCCCATAGAGATGTTGCATACCAAATATCAAAGCATTCTGACTGATGGATCTGAAGAAGAAGATTTTTTTAAATTACCCTCCATATTGAACAAAGATAAAATTTGGGCTTCCATAGGAAGCCCAAATATTAACCTAGGGACTTGGTTTGAACAATCTAGAATCTGACCCTCATAACAATGATGTATACCAAATATTAAAAGATTCTGACTGGTGGTTCTGAAGAAGAAGATTTTTAAAGAATATTCCCCATATTACCCTATGTTAAAACTTTGGGCTTCTGTAGAGAGCCCAAATATGAACCAATGAGCTTTATTTCAACAAAATTTTATCTGCCCCCCCCCCCCCCCCCCCCCCCCCCCCCCCCCCCCCCCCCCCCCTCTGAATGCTGTATACCAAATATCAAAAGATTCTGATGATTGGTTCTGGAGAAAAGATTTTTTTAAAATTTTTGCAAATATGCTGACTCAGCACTTTTTCGATGCCCATTACAGAACACCCTAACATAAACGATGGCAATTTTTTTTTACCATTCAATTCTACTGGTCATAAGGATACTTCATACCACATAAAAGCTCTCTGTTCCGTGGGGTTTGGGAAATATGGGCGTTTGAAAATATTTCTATTTTTAGCTCACAGGGTTCCCATGGAGATGCGGGAATTTTTTTTTTTGCATGGGTCAAGTACTTATGACCCAATACTACCACAAACCAAATTTGGTTCATACCGGACCATCGGTTCAGAAAATAGAAATTTTGGGCGGGGCCAAAAATCTTACCCCTCCTATTACAAAGCCAAATATTACTTCACGAACTTCGTTTGAACAAACTTGACTCTACACCTCATATGGAAGCTCCATTGCAAATATCAAGTCATTGTACACACTGGTTCTTGAGAAGAAGATTTTTTAAATATTTTGGAGCATTTTCCCCCACTCCCTCCCTATGGGGCTGAGCATGCCGAGTTGAACAAAAATGAAATGCCCCTTTGGGACCATCACTCACACAAACTTTCACTTGAATTGGCCCAGTGGCTTTGGAGGAGAAGAGCAAAACATGGTGTTGACGGACGACGGATGGAGAGCGATGAGATTAGCTCAGCTTGACTTTGTCAAGATGAGCTAAAAAACTGATTGTACCTAATTTCAGTACAAAATGGCCACTGGCAGCCATCTTGAATTTCGGACCATACCCCCAAACACTTGTTCTCGTCCCAAGGTGATAACAAAGGTACCCAAGAAGTTTTGAAACAATCGGTTTATAAATACAGCCTCCAGCCAGAGCCAAATTGAATTGTTGATGGACGGCCAGACGGACGACGGGCCATGACATAACCTCAAATTTGACTACGTCAAAGTTGAGCTAAAAACTAATGATACATTTTAGTCAGTTACATTAATAGAAAGAAAATACAATTCTGGAAAATGTAAACGTTTTATAGTATTGGCTCCAGGTGCACAGAACTGGGTGTTAAGAATGTGCCAGCCCCCAAACTCAATACGGTGACCTCAAATTCAAATATCAGTAGGCAATATAGGGCAAAGAAACTTCAGGAAAATTGTAATAGTAGAAGGAGCAGGCCATGAATTCTTGTACAAATGGAAAACACCACAGGAAATGTGTTCAGACTATTGAGTTACATGCTATTCACAGTAAGCTTATGATTGTGGTTTCCAAAATCTAGGATTGCACGGTGTCACCTTAGAAATTAAAGAAAGGTGACCTCTAAGTAACACAAGGACTTCTGAAAAAGCACATACAATGACTTTCAGTCAGGTGAGCTAAAAATCTTGATTGAACCATGCTTGCCCAGGTTTGTAGCAGCAAGTCAGCTGTATAAATAACACAGAGCCTTTACATTTGGTAAGTTTGTATCTTCACAAATTCACATTGGACATTTAGTATTCACATTTTTTTCAACAGTTCCATAACAATTTCCTGCATGCTTGCAACAGGCTGATGCAAAGTGAAGTATCCTGTTAAAAATTCCAACCATATTTAAACTGTAGTGTTCTGTTTACTTGCAGATATTCGTACCTCAATTTCCCATTTTTTTCACATCATTTTACACTTATGAGTAGCAATGGCAGTACATGGTGGTTTTAAACATTCCACTTACATATTAAATCAAGTAATGAAAGTGTCAATGACACTGTAGCTTAACATGTCTGTGTGTTATGTTTGATGAAAAGGATAATGTTCAATGTTTATGAAAGGATTATGAAATAAGACAAGAATTGTGATAATTGGGAATACGTTAATTTCTGTTCCCTGTATGCTATGTTTTCAATAAAAATAATATGAGGTGTAGACTGTACTAAAGAATTGAGGGGTGGGTTAATGTGTCCCTCACAGTTAATGTATGTGGCCCTCACAGTTAATGTATATCAACGAAAGTTACCAATTTACAGTGAAATTATTCCAAAATGAGTCATCCTATCAAGTTAGAATGAAATCCCTTCATAAATACGGCATGTAGACTATGCTAAAGGTTTTTGCGCTCCGGGCCTGTGTAGCCATCACAGTTGGCCGGTCTCAACCAAAAGGGGACGTCCTCATCTAGACATTATACTGAATCATCCTACAAGTTACAATGAAATCCCTTCATAAATATGACCTGTAGTCTGTGCTAAAGCTTTTCGGGTTTTGGGCTCGGGCAGCCATCATGGTTGAATGATCGTGAACAAAAGGGGACGTTCTCATCTAGGCATTATCTGGAGTCATCCTAACATGTTACAATGAAATTCCTTCATAAATATGACGTATAGACTGTGCTAAAGGTTTTTGGGCTTCCATCCCGAGTAGCCATCACAGCTGACCAATCGCGACCAAAAAGGGACGTCCTCATCTAGACACTATATGGAATCAACCTACCTAGTTACAATGACATCCTCCATAAATATGACCTGTAGACTGTGCTAAAGGTTTTGGGCTTGGGCAGCTGTCACGGCTGAATGATCGTGACCATAAGGGGACATTCTCATCTAGACATTAACTGGAGTCATCCTAAAAAGTTACAATGAAATCCCTTCATAAATATGACCTATAGACTGTGCTAAAGGTTTTTGGCCTTCGAGTCCCTGTAGCCATCACAGTTGACCAATTGCGACCAAAAGGGGACGTTCTCATCTAGACATTATATGGAGTCAACCTACCAAGTTACAATGAAATCCCTAAAAAAATATGACCTGTAGACTGTGCTAAAGGTTTTGGGCTAGGGTAGTCGTCACAGCTGATAGATCGCGACCAAATGGGGAAGTTCTCATCGAGACATCATACGGAGTCATCCTACCAAGTTACAATGAAATCCCTCCATATTAAATATGACCTGCAGACTGTGCTAAAAGTTTTTGGGCTTGGGCAGCCGTCACGGTTGACAGATCATGACCAAAAGGGGATGTTCTCATCTAGATATTATACAGAGGCATCCTACCAAATTACAATGAAATCCCTTCATAAGTACAGCCTGTAGACTGTGCTAAAGGTTTTCGGCTCGGTCTGCCATCACAGTTGAACGATCGCAACCAAAAGGGGACGTTCTCATCTGGACATGACCCCAAACCTGCATATGAAATTTTGTGATGATCGGATAAGAACTATGGGGTGTAGCCTGTGCTAAAGGAAAATGACTTACAGACTCACCTCACAGACTCAAAGACTTCCCCACATGTGATGGCAATAGCTTATCTTGACTGTCAAGTTAAGCTAAAAATTAAAACAAGAGGTGCGCATTGGCACTGCATTGTGGTGGAAATTGGAGAGTATTGCATGTCCATAATATGGTTATCAATCATATCCTGGTTGCCAAATCTGGAACCTTTGTTCAAGTTATAATGTTAACAAGCTCAGAATTCATAAAAAATATTTAATTAATGCCCATAACTCAGTAATGAAAAAACTGGGCCAGGTTAGTTTTCAAACTCGCTTGAGATATTATTGCAGAAGTCCTGTATGGAAAACATTAGTCAAATCAGAGAACATTTGTTCAAGTTATTGCGCTAACAATCTCAAAATTCAGAAAAATTGAGTATTTAAGGCACTCAACTCTGCAAGAGAAAATCAGGCAAGGTCAGTTTTTTAACTTACTTGAGATATTATTGCAAAAGATCAGTGTAGCAAATATTAGTCAATCTGAAGAACATTTGTTCAAGTTATTGCACTAACACGCTCAAAATTCATAAAAATTGATCAATTAAGGCCCATAACTCTGTAACAAAAAAATCTGGCCCGGCCAGTTTTTAAAATCGCTTGAGATATTATTGCAAAAGACCTGTATGGCAAATATTAGTCCAATTAGAGAACGTTTCTTCATGTTATTGCTCCAATTAGCTCAAAATTCGTAAAAACTGACTGATTAAGGCCCAAAAATCTGTAACAAAAAATCGGGCTGAGCCAGTCAAATCTGAAAACGTCTGTTAAAGTTATTGTGCTAACAGAGTGAGGATGCCTAGACATATATGTACAAGAGAATTGAACCTAAGATTCACTTTCAAATTTGTTTCCAGGTCCAATTAATTCTAATTCAAATTAATTTAAAACTTAAGGAACTAAGGAATTTGCAACAAGTTGAAAAGTAAGATGACTGACGCCAACTGAATTTTATTTAACTTTAATAACTAGATGCAGAAAATGATATATCTCTTAATTTTAATTCAATAAATTGAATAGTTTCAAAAGTATGGTGCTCACAAAAAGTTACTGAGAAATAGATTGAGCAGATAAGAGTCATCACTCTGATAAATTTGGCCAGAAAATGCCCCAGATGACTTTGATCAAGAAGTTCCCAAGTCATACACCCCAATAATACAGAATGCAAATATTTAAAAAATATATAAATAACATGCAAACCCTTTCCCACCAATAGTGTGTGAATGGAACAACTGTTCAAATATTCTTCATAAATAACATGACACCCACTCCTTTATCTTACTGTAAATTATGGTCACTTCCTGCTTTGTTAGCTCATTTTGATGATGAAAAAAGGCTCAAGTGTGCTTTAGGTGTCAATTGGTTTTTGACATGCCTTTTATTTTATTATTCATTGAAGGGAATTTGAAAATTGGGATTAAATTGCATAAATCCCATTTGGGCAGCTGAGTTAGATCAAGCTGTATTGCAAGATTTGAGCCATTAGAGAAAGGATGTAGAAACTAAACCTACCTGTATCTACTCGAGCTGTAACATGTGATACATCTACTGAAGACTGGTGGTTCAATTTAGGTGTTCCAGGAGAAGACTTCACAGGTGTTGATGCTCTTCCTGCTTTGGTTATTTTTGTTATTGGAGCAAATATACCTGAAATAAAATAAAATGACAATGGTATGGCCATTCTTCAATCAAACATATTCTGTTACCCTTATTAACTGGTAGAGTGCTGGAAGTCATATTTGGGCTTTATTCTGAAGAGCAGGAACCTCAACTTAAGGGCATCATATTCTGTACATGTACTTCATGTTATCTTTGAAAAGAAATTATGATGTTGCTTATAAATTGCCTGGTTACAATTAATGGGAGAGTGCCAATAGGCACTCTCCCATAAATTGTGACGGGGCAAAGACACTTGAACAAATTTTAATGACCAAAAATATTTTAGCACTCAACCAGTTAAACTCTCAGAACACTGATGTCGAAATACCAAAATTTCAAACTACAAATTTTTTCCACGATGAGACCACGAATTTAACCAATTCAGTTTTGTGTGACAGAGAACTCACTGAGCTCTGTCAAACAAGATTGAATTAGTTACATTTCTAGCTGTATTATGGCAAAGATTTCTGCCTAAAATTTGGGATCTGGGCATCAGTCTGCAGAGGCTTGAAATGAATTTTCTTTCAATTGGAATAGCAAGATCCCTTCTATGTGCCCAGGATTTGCATTACTTTATTCTTAAACCAGTTTTCTGCAAACTCATCCTGTGAATATTATTATATACGGTGCAAGAGAGATAGGTAGTGAGCCATTGTTTGCCCTAAAAAAGTAAAAAATCTGTTTCTCAGGCCCTCCCACATGTTCCTTTTGGCTGCCGCATAATCTCTTTTTTTATAACCAATGCAAACTTAAAAAAATTAAAATTAAATGGTTTAGGCCACACAAAGAAGATCTTCTGTTTCTCAGGCCATCATTTATAAAATTGCATGTGGGCGAGTGGTTTTTTATTTTATTTTTTAATTCTGTAATTATTTCTTTGTCATCAAAAGTTCATGTTCTTGGTTTATGTTTTAGAACTCATAATCTACGGAATAGCATGAGCGGTAGTGTATGTCGTCCCTTGAGAAAAAGATGGCTTTGCAATGCTAAAGCATTGCAAAGCCGGCATGCACTCAAGGGACAAATTTATCAATTTTTTTCAACTTGGGTAAAATATCAGATATAAACTATTTAATTTTTTTTAAGTTTACATTGGTTATAAAAAGAGAGCATGCGTCAGCCAAAAGGATCATGCGGGAGGGCCTCAGAAACAGATTTTTTTTATCTTTTTAGGCCTTATATCTGATATTTACCTGATTTAATAAAATTGATAAATTTGTCACTTGAGTGCCACAAGGATTTGCAATATTTTTAGATTATGAGGCCTAAACCACTTGTCATTGAAAATATTCTTCCAAAAGCTTTCTGAAGAATTTAACAATGAATGGATTAATCTTTTACATGACACAATATTTTCTTTAAACTACTAACAAATTTCTAATTTTTGTTTCTAAAACACGGCTTATGATTCCTCACTGGAAATAACCCATTCCAATGAGGTGGCCTAAGCTCTTGTTTGTAAGAAAAATTAAAAAAAAATAATAAATTGCAATTTTGTTATATGGTTAAAAAGCAAGAGGCTCAATCAAAAACAGATGCACTATGGCATAACATAACCTCTTCTTTAGTTGCGAGATTTATACACACCATGATTTGGAGCACAATGAAAGTATGATATTCCACCAATACTGCCATCATTTTTTCCTATTGCTTCATCAAGTTCTATTCCTGCCCAGATTCCCGACGAAAATTCTGTTGGTCCACAATAACATAATTTACCAGTCTGTAACAGAAGAAAAAGCTAAAAATTTAAATTTATGGAAACATTTTTTGATACATGGATAACCTTCTACCTATTGTAAATACCATATGCGACCAGCACTATTCACAAAACAATTTTATTACTTTTTTAAATTTTTGCTTCAAAAATTGGAACATCGTTACTGTGATGTGAAACCAAGCCTTTCCTTTTAGGCTAAGAAATTTATATAAGTTTCTCAATTGCTATCACTAACCCTTTACCTAACATAGCAGCCCAAAACAGCCAGGAAATTTACCAAAATAAGCCTACCACAGCCTAAACTATCTTACGTATGTCTTGATAAAACCATACAAATATGGATATCATTAGAACCGGCTCAGCGAGCCGCTTCTAATGATAATCATATTTGTATGGTTTTACTGAAAAATTGTGAAATTCGTTTTCAAAAAATGTGAAATTTAATTAATTTTTTTAAAAAACAGGTAAAGGGTTAATAAAGTTCAAACTTATAACTAGATAAAGTTTTTGCATGAGGTAAATACATGCTTAGTTTTAACAGGGTTCATACCCCGTATTTTAAGAACATTTCCAGGATTTTCTCAAGGACCAGAATCGCAATTGCACTACATTTGTATGCATAAAGCCCAATATGTGTTGCATAATCATGTTCTTCTGGGATATTTTGTCATTTTTTTCCATTTGAAAGGTAAATGTGGGTTGTTATAGTAGATGTATTTAGTGTCCAAATAATTTATGATTTTTAAGCAATCGGTTGTGTTCAAGTTAAATTGTGTTCTGACTGAATACCATAAAGCTGAAACACCATCACTACTATAAGACTATGACTGAACTTCTGTTAAGTTGCACTGGCAAAAGGACAATGAAATTGCAGATCAAGTGAAATAATTTTTATACTTGTAAAAAGTTGCTTGCCATACATGTAATTTTTGAGTACAAAATTTCCCTCCTCCTTCTAATATCATAGGATTGGACACATGGTACACAGTTTTCTTGATGACTATCTCGTATAATTTGACACACTCTATACTCCCTTTTTCTCCAACCATTTTTCTTAAGACACACTTACCTGGCATTTTGAATATTCTTTTCATGTAAAACAAGATTTGGGAACATAAGCCTATTGTCAACCGAAAAAATCCAACAATATCAGATGAAACATGAGACAAGAAATAAACAAAGCATGCAGAGAACTTTGATGTGTGATGGTACCCCAAAATTTTTTTAACAGATTTCCAGAATTTTCAACGACCAACCAAAAAAACATTGTTTTTCCATGACTGTGCGGCTGCCATGGACTGGTCACTTGGTAATATTTCCATGGATGCGATAATGTTAGATTCCAAACGCTAATTATAGGAATAATCATCGAAGCACCACCCAGGTACAACTCGGTGCTTCATTAATTGAAATTTATCTGATGATTATTTTTATTACCTGGTAAATGACTTGTGGACATCACTGCCCATGCATGGATTACACCCACTCTACAGCGACTGTACTGTAGAATTTAACTGGTTTGAGTGCTAGCAGCCACTATCAGGGCTTTCAAAAATTGTGGGTACCACAGTAAAAGCCAACATTTTCCCTGCTCATGTTTCCTATTCACTCAAACACAAATAACATTTTATTCATATAAATTTGAATTATAATAAATTATTGGAGAGTGCCTGTGGGCACTCTCCAATAATTTATAATAAAACAAATTTTGATGGACAAATTCAGACCACCAAAACTATTGTCCTCAACCAGTTAAAACAGAGAAAATCCAGGACTTTAAGGATTCCAAGCCCCAAATGCACACAGTGTTTTAATGTCCTGTATGGCTTACAAACCAGTAAATGGGAGTGGAAGAAATGTAGTTGACATGTGCTGTAACATTTCAATAGATAGTCATTTAACACTTTACCTAACTAATCAGTTATATCCACACAAAAAATTTACAAATTGAGCACTGGAAAAAAAAAATTTCCAAAGATTTCAGCAAAACCATATCATATGACTCCTCCTTGGATTGAGCTCGTTTCAATGAGGGGGCACATGAAATGGTTTTATTTAAAAAAAAAAAATTGAAAAAGAAAAAAAAATAAACATCAAAATAAATAGAGATTATTACCATTATGTGGATGTACAAAATATGTATCCGAGTCGAGCTACGGGGGCACGGTGGCTCAGTTGGTAGAGGTGCAGGCTGCAAGCTGAGAGGTCCTCGGTTCAAATCCCACCTGCGGCAACCGCGTTGTGTCCTTGGGCAAGACACTTCACCCCCATTGCCCACATGGGGGCACAGTGACGCTGTGTACTAAGGCGTACTGCACGTTGATGGTGCACCTGTCTTCAACCAATGCTAACTCTGCTTGTCTGGAGCTGGTATGTTGGGGAGCTGACAGTTGCTCGCTGTTGCTCGGTGGTTCTCTCCGGGTACTCCAGCTTCCTCCACCCGTAAAATTGTCACGGTCATGGTTAGCCATTGTGCAGAAATATGTGACCTTAAACACCAATAAATAAATAAATAGTCGAGCTACGAGTTCTAAGGGCAGATCACGACGAGTTGAAGACGAGTCGTGATCTACCCTTAGAACCCAGAGCAAGACTCAGATGCATATTTTGTACATCCACATAATGGTAATAATCACTTTATCTTACAATATATTGGGGATAAGTCAAGAATGTAGACGAATATATAACGAACTATTTATTTGTACGGATGAACAAAAAGAAAAAAAATGGAACTCACGCGAAAGGAATGTGCTTGTATCTGACCCTCTGATACAAACATCTGTATCAGGGGGTCGGATACACAACAGTTGCAGAGTTAATACAGACAAAATACATGTTGATTGTAAGATAAATTTTGATATCATGTGCACTGGATTGGGTAAGGCCCCCACAAAGTAGATCTTCTGTTTCTCAGGCCACTTTTTGTAAAATTCGATGTGGGCAGGCAGTTTTTTATTTTATTTTTTATTTTTGTAATTATTTATTTGCCATCAAAAGTTCATGTTCTTGGTTGTTTTATGTTTTAGGCCTCATAATCTACAGAATAGGATGGGTGGTGGTGTATTTCACCCCTTGAGTACAAGAAGGCTTTGCAATGCTTTAGCATTGCAAAGCCTTCTTGCACTCAATGGAGAAATTTATCAATTTTATTAACTTGGGAAAATATTTTTATTTTTTAAAGTTTGCATTGGTTATAAAAAAAGTAGCATGCAGCAGCCAAAAGGAACATGCAGGAGGATCTGAGAAGCAGAATTTTAGTTTTTCAGGCCTAAAGTGTTAAAAAGTTAGCTTGACATCTTCAGCTACAATCATATATTACCTTTGTACCACCAACAACAATTTTATCTCCTATCTGTAGTGATAAGGACTGCAAAGTGACTTTACTCTGTACCATATCATAATTAGGTGGAGGCTGTTTGTCTGTTGGCGGGACAACTTCTTCCAGAGTTTTGCGTAACTTGGCAGCAAGCTTAGCTGAATCTGTTCCCTGATTCAATTTTTCTGGGTTTGTCACACAATCTATAAGCATAAAAGATTACCATTAGGTCTTCACAGAATAACTGTGCTGCAAGTGAAAACTATAATCCATCCAAGGGAGATAAATAAACATTCTTGATTTTACATGTGGATGTTTAACCCATAAAACCTCAGAATAATTTTTATGATAATAATTAAAGTATATATTTATACCCTGCTACAGATGACTTAACATTGTTTCTGCATCATTGTTGGCTCCTATACAGGCAACCAAGAAAAGTCTTTTGATTTTTAAAATGGGAGGCACACTGTATACTGCTTGCTACAATTTGAAGTGAAGTGTGCTGCTCTTGTTGAGTACTGGTATCGGGAAAATATTATAAAGAAAAACATCAATAAACATCACACACCATTCACTCCACTGGTGCACAGTTAGTAGGGATTCCAAAAATATTACCATATTTTTGGAAAAAGATTTCCACATTAATACTCAAATTTATTTTAGGATGGTATGAAACATGAAATGCAACTTTTTGCAATAAATGCAACCAACACAAATTTACAAGAGCGACAGCTCCCCACAAAATTGAAATACAATGATGTAAACACATTGTCATGATAAATTCTGCCTAACAACAAAGTACCCCAGGAAGAATGCAACTTTTCAAAGCAATTTGGGGCTGTATGGGGACTTACAGGTTAACTCTTTACCCAACGCAGACGATAACAAAATTTACTATTTTAAACATAAGTTTTTATTTTATTTTCAAAAAATGTCAACAAAACATATCACGTGACCCCTCATTGGAACTAGCTCGATGAGCTCGTTCCAAAGAGGGGTCATATGATATGGTTTTGTTTTCATTTTTTGAAAAATAATATTTTTTCAGCTGCTGAATTTGCATATTACGTGGTCGGATGTGGGCGAGTCATCAGGTAAAGGGTTAAAATGAGGCAAGTAGTGCTGAAATGGTTATTCTGTTGACCATCGCTGAATATGATTCTCTTGAATACTGCTATGATATTTACTTCCAGATAACCATTCATATTCTGACATACACACAACATGGAGCTTCATTTGTAATAACTTGTATTTAATTGTAATTTATTTTCTTAACTCAAGAAAAATAATATTATTTTAATGCCAACATAATTACAATGTCCCTATCAACCTGTCTGACCCATGTAAATGTTGGAAGCGCGGTGGCTCAGTGTTACGGAATTGGCCTTCAAACTGAAAGGTTCATGGTTTGATCCCCGTCAGGGGTAACTTGCATTGTCCTTGGGCAAGGCAGTCCAACCTGATTGCCCATGAGGGGGCATGGTGGTGCTGTGTACTGAGGCACAGTGCACGTCGATGGTGCACTTGTCTTCAACCAATGCTAACCCTGCTTGTGTGGAGTTAGTACACTGGGGAATCTGACAGTTGCTTACCATTGCTTAGTGGTTCTTTTTGAGTACTCCAGCTTCCTCCACCAGTAAAACTGTCCGACACGAGGTGACCCTGGCTGTCAAAAGTGTTGTTAAACCCCAATAAATGTAAATGTTGATTTTAATGAGAGTCAATGTCGGCTTATCTCTTTGATACATCCTCATGATTTAATGCAACTTGTAAAATCAACACGTTGATTCACTGAAGTGTGAAAGCATTCTATGAATTTTTTTCAGACAAAGTAGCTCACTTATTTCTCATTTTTTTTCATTATTGATAAACCTAAGGGCATTCAATTGATCGTTGAGGTCACATTGAGAGTGGAATTCACTTGTTATATCGTACAATTTATTTCAACTGATACCATATCCCACTTCACTTTTCAGAAACTAGACAGCTTTGCAATGGTCAATGATAGGGACTCATGACACGCAGCAAGACACAGGACAAATGACATTCCCTACTCAAATTGATTTGCATCCCCACTTGCTTTTGTGTTTGGCTTGATTTGAACTTCAGTCAAATGCAATTGGCAGCTGTCAATCACACAGCGTTCTTTTCCAATGTCACGTGTATTTGCTTCCAGATATCGTCGGTCGTATTTCGAGTGAAATGTTTGATGATAACAAGAGTTTGAATGGGAATTACAACAGAGCCTGATTCACAGGCAAAGTCCCTCCACTTGTTGACTATTAACAAAAGCCAGCCGGTCGAGCAATGTGTCAACATTTACCACATGCATTTCTGAATTTATGTACATGCAGAATGGAATCGAGTGATATTATCATGTCCTGTCTATAAAGAATGTCACCAATACTTTCAAATGCACCAAATTAACTTCCATCATCCTTGGAAAAGGTTGTGGGAGAGGGGGAGTTGTTTACCCTTTTGCAAAATTTTCAGTCTGTGTGGGCAACTGAGGGTGATCGCCAGACTGAAAATGACAAGCCTGATATAAAGATTACCTACCAATTTGAACATAACCATTAACCAAAAATGCCCTAACTCTTCAGAACCAGAGGTAAGCAAATAAAAATTTATTTTTACCTAAAGGTATCCTCCCCAAATTATCTTTCAGCATAGGATTAGCACCATTCTGAAGTAAAACCTTTACAGCCTCATAGGCAAAATTGCTGGCAGCTATGTGTAATGATGATCCATGCTCAAACTCTGAACATGTACTATCTATATCTAAAACAAACAAAAAGAATAAATTCAGGTATAATTATATGACTACTATGATTATCAGTATATGAATATTGTGGTGTTTTGGCCATCAATTGTGGCTCACCAGAAAGCCTCTCAACTTTTCCCGTTGATTATACAAATGCAAAATAAAAACTTGAGTGCCTTCATGCTGAACACTTCAGACAAACATCCATATTTTCTTTTCTGCTTACATTTCATTATCGTCTTAGATTTTAAATGATCTGCTATCATATAATAAACATTGTCATATTCCTTCTTGTTGAGACCCGATCAGCCAGATCAAACATGATGTAAAAATACTATCAGGATAAATGCATCCTACAAGTAGAGTTCTCAAGAAAGAATACCCTTGGGACAACTTTTACAGAGCAATATAAAAGGGGCAGTTTGTGGATGTATGGAGACTTCAGGGTTAACCCTCCATGTCAGTTCAATGTCCATATTATCTATTTGGGGGTAGACCAATTAATATTTTCAACGTGCAGCCTTGGGGCTGCACGTTGAAAATATTTATTGGTTTGCCTCACACATTCACTTAGCAGCCATCCCACTAAATGAAATTATGATCTAGCATGTTTCTGGGCCCGAAAAGTGGCCTCTTGGATGCAAAGGGTTAAATGAATGTCTTTCAAGCAACATGACTGGAAAAGTATCCTATTTTCCAAACAGAACAGGATCTGGATGTGATACAGTTACATCAGTGGGTTGAGAATTCATAAATAAAATATTTTGAAATCAATATCGAATCAAGAAAAACAAATGAACATTGCACTTGGGAAGCAATGTTCTCGTATTTCCCTTTTAACAGGTGAGATTCCTATATTGTGGTCGGGAGGGAAGTGACAGAGAATTTTGAGATCTAGTAAAATTTCTCCATCCATATTGTAATAACAGTAATGGTATTAATTTCAGAGTGTAGGAATGTTCTTGCATTTCTCTAACAACATAATTAAACTCTTGATTTAGGAGAACTGTCTTTGATTTAGATAACATAATGATATATTATAACTGGGGCCAAATTAGTCTTGATTTTGTACTTGTTATGCAGTGTTTTGGCCCACATAAAAATGGAAATAAATTCTTATCTTGTGATGTGAGATAAAAGCAATCATTCACAGTTGTAATTTGATTCAGTGGCCTTATCAAGATAAAATTAAAGAATGACCTTTTCTACTGGTAAATATCTACATAAAAACCTAATGAACACAATTAACTCTTTACCAAATGCAGACGATATCAAAATTTATTATTTTAAATATCATTTTTTTTTTAATTTTTAAAAAATTTCATTAAAACCATATCACGTGACCCCTCATTGGAACGAGCTCTAGGGGTCACATGATATGGGTTTGCTATTATTTTTTTTAAAATAATATTTTTTCAGCTGCTGAATTTACATATTACGTGGGCAGATGTGGCCGATCGTTGGGTAAAGGGTTAACTCTTAAAGGCATGAATATTTTCCTCATCATTCTCAGAACACTGAACAAACAAATTGTATAAGTTAAGATAACTTTTCTGTGATTTCTCGTCAAATTCTGGCTACTTGATGGAGTCAAGTCATGAATAAAAAAATATAGATATGCTATGTGCATTCATTTTGCCAGTTTATCAGAAATCTGAAATCAGGTCCAGCTTTCTAGTCTGCAAATGCATTAGGCAAAGTATGTGAATTAGCTGATAGAGTGCTAGAAGCCCATATTTGGGCTTTATTCTGAACTGCAGGTACCTAAAGTTAAAGGCTTCATATTCTGTGGATGTCCTTCATATTATCATGGAAGTAAAATTACTCCATCTCTATTGATTTGCATTGTTACACTTTATGGGAGAGTGCCTGTAGGCACTCTCCCATGATTTGTAACAAGACAAAAATGTGTGAACAAATCTTGAAGCTGAGAAAAAATTTAGCACTCTACCAGTTAAATCTTCAAAATCCAACAAGGAAAATTGGACCCCCCCTGACCACTGACCCCCTGAACACATGTCCAGAGTGGCTATTTTAATAAATAACGTTAAAGTTTGTTGGAATTATTTGCTAAAAAACTAAGCAACTCTCAGGAAATAACTTGAGCAGATGTGCAAATGACATAATGAATTCAATAAATTATTCCAAGATTTGAGTTTTTTGTGTGACCTTGACCACTGTCATTTGTTTTTACAGCTCACCCAGAGAATATCATTTATCTATCTGAGGTTTCTTTTAAAAATTCATCCATGTATTATTGAGTTATAATCAAGACAATTTTCTGGACAGACAAAAGTTTCTAAGAGTTCAGTTTTCATAATCATGAGACCTTGATCTTCGTAATTCAGACTTGATGATGCTGCACAACACACCTTCTGTTTGTTCTTTACCCTTGAACTAATGTCTAAGTCCCCACATTAATACCTGTAGTCCTATATGGCCTCTGTACTTCCAACTAATATCCCCACTTCTACTTTTCCTGAATGAACTTTTGAACGGGGACTTTCAAAAATTTTGCTGCAAGCATTTAAGAAATTAATCAAAATCAGCTCAGAAATGTTAATGGAGTTGCACATCCAAAAACATCATTCAGTCTAAATTCAAGGGAGTAAATAAAGTTGGTCAAAATTGTCCCAGCCTTAAAATTTTTATACAAGTAAATGTCACTTGAAAGTCGTCCTGTAAAAAGGTTTCAAAAATCTTTAATCATCTATGCAGGCATAAGTTTCATGCAGAAATCTATTAAATGCAATGCGAAGTTCAAGAAGAGACAACTTCGTAAAAATGATTGCAGATTAAACATTCTGCAATATGCAGCGCTTCACTTGTTAGTGATTATGTTTGTGAATTTCTGGGGAAATCCGTTCATAAATTAACCCTTAAGTCCTCAGATTAATTTTAAAGTATTTATGGCCTTTTTCTGCTTACATAGTTATTGATGACTTGGCAGTGGTTCTACATCACTGCTGGCTGCCTATATAGGCAGCCAGCAGTGATGTAGAACCACTGCCAGGGAAAATTCAGTCTACACACAAGAGTAATAAAAAAGATTACACAAGGGAGCACCTGCTTCAATGCAATATAAAAGTGGCGGTTTGGGGCTATATGGGGGCTTAAGGGTTAAGAGTTGCACACACAAGAATTTCAAATGAAAATCTTTCAAGTTCAAGAAGAGATAAATTAGTAAAAATAGCTGCAGACAGAAAATTTCAAAATATGCACAGGCTCAATTGTTAGTGGTCATGTTGGAGCTATTTCATCAAAATCAATTCATAAATGTAAGAGGAGTAGTGCACACAAGTATCTCACACAGAAATCTATATTAAATCTTCTAAGATTAGGGGGAGATTACTTGGTTAAAACTGTTGCAGATGGAAAAATGTTTAATATGCACAAGCTTCTTTCTTAGTGGTAATGCTTGAGAAATTTCCTCAAAATTGGTGTATAAATGTAGGCGGAGTTGCTAACACAAGAGGCCCCAGGGGGCCTGAAGGCGCTCACCTGACATGGTTGCCTAAATATCAACCCAGAGAATTGATTTCAACAAGTTGCATCTGCTCCTCTTAAGAAAAGCTTATACCAAATATCCAAATATTCTGACCAAGGGATCTAAAAAAAGATTTTTAAACAATATTCCTCATATTGAACTAAGTCATAATTCGGGCTCCCACAGGGAGCCCATATATGAACCCAGGGACTTGGCTTTAACAAACCTGAATCTTACACCCCTAAGGATTCTGCACACCAAATATCAAAACATTCCGACTGCTGGATCTGAAGAAGATTTTTATAAAGAAAATTCCTCATTTTGAACTAAGTTACAATTCGAGCTCCCACAATCAGCCCAAATATGGACCTAGGGACATGGCTTGAACAAACTTGAATCTTACCCCCCTAAGGATGCTGCATAAAAAAATATCAAAAGCATTCATCTACTGGATCTGAAGAAGATTTTTAAAGAAAATTCCTCATTTTGAACTAAGTTGTCATTCAGGCTCCCATAGTGAGCCCAAATATGAACCAAGGGACTTGGCTTGAACAAACTTGAATCTCAGCCCCCTAAGGTTGCTCCATGCCAAATATCAAAACATTCCAACTTCTGAATCTGAAGAAGAAGATTTTTAAAGAAAAATTCCTCATATTGACTAAGTTAAAATTTGGGCTCCCACAGGGAGCCCAAATATGGACCCATGGACTTGGCTTTAACACTCTTGAATCCCCCTCCCCTCCCCCCACCCCCCAAGGATGCTACTCACCACATATCAAACCATTCCGACTGCTGGATCTGAAGAAGATTTTTTAAGAAAATTCCTCATTTCGAACAAAGTTACAATTCAAGCTCCCACAGTGAGTCCAAATATGGACCTAGGGACATGGCTTGAACAAACTTGAATGTCACCTCCCTAAGGATGCTGCATACCAAATATCAAAATATTCCGACTGCTGGATCTAAAGAAGATTTTTAAAGAAAGTTCCTCATTTTGAACTAAGTTATAATTTAGGCTCCCACAGTGAGTCCAAATATGAACCCAGGGATTTGGCTTGAACAAAATTGGTGCATACCCAAAATCAAAAGATTCTGCCTGCTGGATCTTGAGAAGAAGATTTTCAAAGAAATTTGCCTGAAATGCACTAAGTTCAAATTTGGGCTCCTATACTGAGCCCAAATATAAACCCAGGGGGCCGATTTGAACAAACTTGAATCAGATCCACCCCACAATGTTGCATACCAAATATCAAAAGATTCTGCCAGCTGGATCTGGAGAAGATTTTTGAAGAAATTTGCCTGAAATGCACTAAGTTCGAATTTGGGCTTCTACAGTGAGCCCAAATATGAATCCAGGTGGCTGATTTGAACAAACTTGAATCAGATCCACCCCACAATGTTGCATACCAAATATCAAAAGATTCTGCCTGCAGGATCTGGAGAAGAAGATTTTTGAAGAAATTTGCCTGAAATGCACTAAGTTCGAATTCGAGCTTCTATAGTGAGCCCAAATATGAATCTAGGGAGCCGATTTGAACAAAATTGAATCAAATCCACCCCACAATGTTGCATACCAAATATCAAAAGATTCTGCCTGCTGGATCTGGAGAAGAAGATTTTTTAAGAAATTTGCCTGAAATGCAAAAGTTCAATTCTGGGCTCCTATACTGAGCCCAAATATAAACCCAAGGGGCCGATTTGAACAAACTTGAATCAGATCCACCCCACAATGTTGCATACTCAATATCAAAAGATTCTGCCTGCTGGATCTTGAGAAGAAGATTTCAAAGAAATTTGCCTGAAATGCACTAAGTTCAAATTTGGGCTCCTATACTGAGCCCAAATATAAACCCAAGGGGCCGATTTGAACAAACTTGAATCAGATCCACCCCACAATATTGCATACCAAATATCAAAAGATTCTGCCTGCTGGATCTGGAGAAGAAGATTTTCAAAGAAATTTGCCTAAAATGCAGTAAGTTCAAATTTGGGCTCCTATACTGAGCCCAAATATAAACCCAGTGGGCCGATTTGAACAAACTTGAATCAGATCCACCCCACAATGTTGCATAACAAATATCAAAAGATTCTGCCTGCTGGATCTGGAGAAGAAGATTTTTTAAGAAATTTGCCTGAAATGCACCAAGTTCGAAATCAGGCTTCAATACTAAGCCCAAATATGAACCCAGGGGGCCAATTTGAACAAACTTGAATCAGATCCACCCTACAATGTTGCATACCAAATATCAAAAGATTTTGCCTGCTGGATCTGGAGAAGAAGATTTTTTAATGTTTTTCCCATTGCCTACGGTGTTAAAAAGTGCTGACTCAGCACTTTTTCAAAGTCCCAAAACTGTACCCTATGATAAAACCGATGGCAATTTTTTTTTACCAATTCTTTCTGTTGGTCCTAAGGAAGCTTCACACCAAATAAAAATTCTCAGAGCCGTGCAGTTTTGGAGATATGGGCGTTTTAATTTTTTTCTATTTTTAGCTCCTGCGGTTTCCATGGGGCTACGGGAAAAAAAAAAATCAGCATAAATTAGGTACTTATGACCCAATAAGCCCTCACATAAAATTTGGTTCAAATCAGCCTCTCGGTTCGGAAAATAGATATTTTGGGCGGGGCCAAAAATTTTGCCCCTCCCATAACGACGCTAAGTATAGCCCCACAAACTTCTCTTGAACAAATCTGAGTCTACACCTCAAAAGGAAGCTGCACACCATATATCAAGTCTCTGCTACTGCTGGTTCATGAGAAGAAGATTTTTTTAAGATTTCAGCACATTTTTTTGGTGTGGCCCTACTCACGGGCGAGGCAACTTGATTTGAACAAAATCAAATTGCGATGTCATAACAAACTATTATCTTAAATATCAATTAAATTGGTTCAGCGGTTTGGGAGGAGAAGATGCAAACACCATGTTCACGGACGACGACGGACGGTGAATGATCACTATAGCTCTCCTGACTTTCAGTCAGGAGAGCTAACAAGAATTCTGGCTGGACACGGATGGGTGGATGGACTTTATAAATTACAGGACTTTTAGTTAGGAGATATGGTGTCACATGAGGGGAAGTGAGAACAATATTAGGTGATTCTTTAGCTGAGCCAAATATTGTTCTCGCAAAGCCTCCTGTGACACCGTATCCACCAACTAAATGTCTCTTTACATATTTATAAAACCAGCCTTTTTTTCTTCAAAATTTCATCAAAGTTGTGTTTGCAAACTATTTAATGCTTTCTGTAAATTCTCCTATCAACATTCATTTGTTTACAAAAGCCAAGAAGTATTGATGCAATGCAAGGGGCAAAATCCAACATGTCATTGATTGCCAAGAAAATTATTGATATCACCTCACATTTTTGGGTGCATTTCCAATTCTGCCTGCTTTCCAGCACTCTAAATTGAAAACAAACTTTCCAAAGTGCCAGTTAGCCAAATTCAGACTTCAATTTTTCCAATAAAAACATAATACAAGAAAATGATTAAATTATTCTTGTAAGGCCCCACATAGTAGATCTTCTGTTTCTCAGGCCATTCTTTGTAAAATTGCATGTGGGTGGGTGTTTTTTTTATTTTTGTAATTATTTCTTTGCCATCAGAAGTTCATGTTCTTGGTTTGTTTTATGTTTTTAGGCCTCATAATCTACAGAATAGCATGGGTGGTGGTGTATTTCGTCCCTTAAGTTCAAGAAGGCTTTGTATCGCAAAGCCTTCTTGCACTCAAGGGACAAATTTATCAATTTTATTAACTTGGGTGAAATATCAGACATTTAAACCATTTAATTTTTTTTTTTAAGTTTGCATTGGTTATAAAAAGAGAGCATGCGGCAACCAAAAGGACCATGCAGGAGAGCCTGAGAAACAGATTTTTAACTTTTGTAGGCCTAATTGAATATATTTTTACTACCAAATTCCGGGTTCTACTGTACTTACCTAATGCTTTGGTCGCTTTGAGAAGAACTTTTATCACAGGTACTACATCAAAGTAAGCTGCATAATGTAAGGCAGTCATATTGGTCCAACGACAACGAATGTTTACATCAGCTCCTTTTGAGATCAACATTGAAACAACTTGAGCAGCAATTTCTGGGTCCCCCATTCCTCCAGCGCCACTTTTACTTGCATAGTGTAATAGTGTCATGTCTGTTAAACCATCTCTATCATTTATATTAGCACCTCGTTTTGATATCTGAAATAATTTACCAAAATAGTTCAATTGAGTCCTGTTAAAATTTACCTAACAAAATTACCAAATCAGTTCAGTGATATACACATAAAATAGTAAATAAAATCTACTTTTCGCATTTTTTCTCCAACGCATAAGTCATAACTCCCTCATTGGAATGAGCTCAATCACTTTGTTACAAGAAGTGGTCTTGTTTTCTGGTAAAATTTTAAAAGAAATTTGAATGTGATTTTGGGGAATAGCTTTGGCTGGATATGGCCATTATGTTTTGTAAAGGATGAACAAATGTTTATTAAAAACTAGATTTCATGCTTCACAAACAAGGGCAACATCATGAGATAGCCAATCCCCTGCCACCTTAGTCCAATATGGGCAATTCACTGCTGCTGTTCCAAAGAGGGCTTCAAAAGTGAAGTTTTTTAATGAAAATAAAAACGAATATTTTTAATTATTCCCTGATTATTCGAAAAAATATTCTGTAAGTGTCATTTGCAATTCATATTGGGTAAAGGAGTTTATTCAAAAACAATGAAATCACAGTTGCTCCTTAACTTAATTGGGAGAATGCTTGAAGCCCATATTTGGATTATATTCTTAAGGGCCGGTACTGCAATTTAAAGGCTTCATATTCTGTGGATGTGCTTCATATTATCATTGAAGTGATATTATTTTATCTGTTAGGATTTGCCTTGTTACAATTTATAGGAGAGTGCCTCTCCCATAAAATGTAATAAGGTAAAGATGCACAAAGAAATTCTCAGTACCAAAAAATAAATTAGCACTCTACCAGTTAAAAGTTATTCATTTCAACTGTATACAGGCCGGAAAATAAGCAGTCGGACATTTGTAAAAAGAGGTTCCCAGAGGGTGAATTTGATGATGCTATCCCATACAGTGGGCCAATTTATCCTCTGGGTATCTTTTTCTGTTTAGTTTTGAGACCCTGATTCAGATTGAGGTTCACAGCAGGTAAATTTAGTGATGCTACCCTGCTGTGCAGGGTAGCATCACTAAATTCACCCTCTGGGAACCTCATTTTGCAGATGACAGTCTGCTTATTTTCTGGCTTGATTGTATATCATTTATATATTTTATTTTATTTTATTGGGGTTTAACAACACTTTCGACAGCCAGGGTCACCTCATGTTAGGAAGTTTTAAGGGTGGAGAAAGCTGTAGTATCCGGAGAAAACCACTGAGCAATGGCGAGCAACTGCAGGACGCTCCACTGCACTAACTCCACACAAGCAGGGTTAGCATTGGCTGAAGACAAGTGCATCATTGACGTGCAATAAATCTTAGTACATAGCGCCAGCAAGCCCCCACTTGGGCAATCATGATGAAGTGCCTTGCCCAAGGATACAATACAGTTTCCTCTGGTGGGAATCGAACTGTGGACCTTTTGGTTTAATGTCCAATTCCATAACCACTGAGCCCCCGTGCTCCATTTACAGCTTCATAAATTTATGATGAGGAAATTGTCTACCCACAGTTAAAAATGATTTCTTTTGTAACCAAAAGGGCACTGATAGAAGAAATTCTATAGAATTCAGGTGTGTATAAATAAGTAATTAAGGTAACCCCAAAAGAGGTTACTTAAAACATTATTCAGGCAGCCTATAATTCAGGTAACCCATCTTCATATTTTTTCACAAGACAGAGAGAGACAAAGTAATTCGGCAGAGCCCACTTAACATGTAGAGAGCTAAATTATTTTTCAAAACTGATTTGTAGTGCGAGTATTTTTTTTTTCCAAAGATATCATGCTACCAGCAAGAGGAGACATAATTTAACAATTTTTTGTCAACAAATAATTGTTTTGTTGTTACAATAAAAACTGTAACAAAACAATTATATAGAAACATTTTCTTTCTATTGCTGAGGAAATTGGAGGTGTGACTGTCCCAGATGGGCCTGTCCATACCCTCCGCCGCCCCCGCAGCCATGAATATTCTAAGACGAAAAAACACACAATTCTGGCAAAAAAGTCCAACTGAAAAACAATAACCACAGGTGCATAGGTTCCCATGGTGGCGAACATTCAACATACCAAGTTTCGAGCAGATTGGTCCATAATGTCAGGGGAAATATCCGGACAAAATTATGTCAATGGATGACAGACAGGCAGATTGATGGAGAGACAGACTGACAGACAGATGGACAAGGTGAAACCAGTATACCCCCCACAATTCGTTTTGGGGGGTATAACAACAAGCTAATGGATAAAGTGTAAAGCCAGTACTTTTCAATAAAGCCATGATATTGGCTTCTATCACTCAGCCAGTTAATTGAACAACCTTGTTAAGTGCATATACTTTTCAAACATCAAACTATTTACGAAACCTTCAGTACTATTTAACCTGTTAATTGAAAATTGGATATAGTAAACTCCTGTTATTCAATAAAAAATCTTGTAAAATATCAAAGGATTAGTCAGACAAACATTGAATTCCATGTTTATAGACCTTTCTGTCTTCAGAATATCAAAGAGAAGCATTTCATCTATTATATCTTGTTTGACAGATCCCACTGTACTCCGTCAAATAAAACAAAATACAATAAATGCCTATTTTATCACTAGAATTCAGGAAGAGAACTAAAGCCCTGTTAATTTAATATTTTTCACTGGTAAAATGGTATTCAATTAACCCTTTACCTAACATGAAAAGCAGACGACACTTGCAAAAAAATTCTTGAATAACTAATTTTTTTCATTTTTTGTCTCAAAAAACATAGGTTATGACCCCTCATTGGAACGAGCTCGACAAGCTCGTTCCAACGAGGGGTCAAAACCTATGTTTTTGAGACAAAAAATGAAAAAATAATGGAAATTAATTGGCGATTTTTTAGAATAGTGCTGGCCACTTTTGGCCATTATGTTGGGTAAAAGGTTAAAAGTACTCAGTCTGATGATATCCTTGTATAGATAAATAACAGAACACTTTCAACAGACAAGGTCATGTTGTGTCAAACAGTTTAGAATGGAGGAAGCCAAAGTATCCAAAGAGAATCACTGAGGATCAACATGTAAGGTAAGTGTCACGAAGTTTCAAACCACTGATTGAATATGCAGAATAGTACTGAAATGGTTAACCGGATAACCGGTTACCTAACTAACCAATTTGAAAAAAACACCAACCGTTATCCAAAATATCGATAGTGATCGTCATTCCACGGTTAAAACATAATAAATCTGCCGCTTCTCCTTTGGGATAGATTACACTTCGAAGCAGCGCTGTATATATTGAGAAATAATCGACTTTGGCTTCAGGACTTCGTTGATGATCGGCAATTTCCATGAGTACTGAGTAACCGCAGAAACTATTTCGTAGTATGTATACAAACGAACGTTGTCGAGTACTCGACAACTTTCGTTTGTATATACACTACGGAATAGTTTCTGAGAACACTGCTTTCCAATTCTTATAGTTTTGATCCCAGATTTGGTGAAATAATGGCTACGGATAATCGGATATTAACCGGTTATAGCTCTCAGTTAGTCGGTTGTGAAAATGAGCCAACTGTTTCAGCCCTAATGAAGAAGTAAAGCTCAGTTTGTGCTGAAGGAAAACAAGTTTATGATTAATGCTTGACCTGCTCTACTAGTATTTTAAAAAAAAAATCATAAAACCCTGTCAAGACTGCTGTATTGGAGTCATGACTGTATTTAAGGGAAATTCAAGAATGCTATAAGAAAGAATAAATAAATGAATTTATCAAATTTATTGGAAAATATTTAACCCTTTACCCAACATAATGGCCAAAACCGGCAAGCGCTTTTCTAAAAAATCGCTAATTAATTTTCATTATTTTTTTCATTTATTAACCAACATAAAATTAGGCACTGGGAGAAAAGACAATGGAAGAGTGAATAGAATGAAAGTGGACTAAGCTGCCATTTAATAATTGATGTTTTCTATGCGGCAGCAAAGCTGAAAAGCAACATAATTTAAACAAAGTGAAAAATATAAAATATGATTATGTAAAAGATATATATGAAATGTTCATGAAAAGGGGAGATGGGCGGATATGACGCCGGTGGGCGGATAAGACACCGGTGGGCAGATAAGATGCCATACCAAAAGCAAACAGGTAAAATTTCCAAGAATTAAGACTGGTGCCTGATGCTTATGTGTACTGTAATCTAGATGGGATTAACTACAATTATAAACAAAGGAACTGACTTAATTGGTAATTAGGTCGAGTTCAGCTGCTGCCAAAGAAAATAGTGCATTCCTGGCATTGGCTGAATCAGCCAGACGCAACAGGTGACTGGCTGATAGTTTGGAACTGCAGGAAAATCTTTTGGTGGGAGTGTATTCTTGTGACTGACAAATTGATTACAAAGAAAATTTGTATGGGGTTTCCAATTAAAATGTAAGGTCAGGACCTGCGTGAAACCTGATCAGACTAAAGATTCAATGTTGCTTTATGTACAGGGACACAGGCCACTGAAAAGCTGTTAATCTCCATCCCATGCTCCAATCTGCCCTGGTAATGAGTTACTCGTATTCCCAAAAATTAGTGAAAGTGGACAACCTTATATTGTTTAATAAATACAGCAAGTTCATGTGAATTTGCTGTCAATTTTTTTGCGTCAAAAACATAGGTTGCAAGCCAGAAAATAAGCAGACTGTCATCTGCAAAATGAGGCCTCCAGAGAGTGAATTTGGTGTTGCTACCCTGCTCACTAAATTTACACTCTGTGAACCTCAATCTGAATCAGGTTCTCAAACCTAAACAAAAAGAGTACCCCAGAGGATAAATTGGCCAACTAGATGCAATAGCAACAGCAAATTCACCCTCTGAGGACCTCAATTTGCAAATGATAGATTGCTTATTTTCAGACTTAATAGGTTATGACCCCCTCATTGGAACGAGCCCATCGAGCTAGTTCCAATGAGGGGTCATAACCTATGTTTTTGAGACACAAAATGAAAAAAATTAATTATTCAAGAATTTTTTTTGCAAAAGTGTCATCTGCTTTTCATGTTAAGTAAAGAGTTGAAGAAAAAAAACATCCTGGATTACCCTTTCAGTGGCATCATATGCTGTCTTGGGCAGATACAGTACAGCTGTCGTGGACTGATAACTTTCCTCTGGTGGGCAATATTTCCACAAACTAAACTAGAGATGGTCTGTTGCCCGGTATACCCCAACCGTAGCATACCGCCTAGTGTGGGTGACTGAAAAGGGGCATTCAATTTTTCTAAGTAAAAAAAAAAATCCAAATTGGCCACCAGTCGGCCATCTTGAATTTGATCGGGAAAAAAATTCTGTCATGCACTGCTCCTCACTGTGTCGATCATTTATATTGAGTTTCATGAAAATGCAGCAAAAACTGTAGAAGGTGTTCGCTCCACAAGTATTTTGCAAAATCCAATATGGCCACTAGTCGGCCATCTTGAATCCGATCTGGAAAAAATTTATGTCACGCACTGCTCTTCATCATGTCGATCAATTTATATTGAGTTTCATGAAAATACAGCAAAAACTGTAGAAGTAGTTTGTTCCACAAGTATTTTGCAAAATCCAATATGGCCACTAGTCAGCCATCTTGAATCTGATCTGGAAAAAATTTATGTCACGCACTTCCCCTCATCATGTTGATCATTTTTTTTAAAGTTTCTTGAAAATGCGACTAAACCTGTCGAAGTAGTTCGCTCCACAAGTTGCAACGGACCGATGATGACGACAGACCGACCTACAAGTTGACTCCTATATACCCCCTAAAACTTTGTTTTGTGGGGGTATAATAATATTAGATTCCAAACACTAATTATACGAATAATTATCAAAAATTTAATTAATGATGCATCAGGTACCACCTGGTGCTTCATTAACTAAAATCTTGCTGATGATTTATATTACGGTATCATTGTTCGTGCGTGGAATATGACCAGTCCATGGTGACTGTACTGTGTATCCATGAACAACATGTGAGTTAACCCTTATCGATTAAAGACTTATTCTAAGAGACACTGAATTCTTCACTTTTATAGACCCATCTGGCTTCAGAACATCAAATAAGCATTTAGTCTATTGAATATTGTTTGACAGAGCTCCAAGAGCTCTTGTCAAACAAGATTTAATAGAACAAATGTTCAGTTTATCTTTGGAGTAAGGATAGGCAAAATTCCTATTAACTGGATACTCCCATTAATGAAATATTTCTCAGTAAAAAAGTGGCTATTCAATTAGCAGGATTCTACTGTACTGGTGTTTTCCATAATAATTAATGAAAAAGGCTGAGATGAGAAATAGAGAATACCGCAGTTTTCATGTGTATTTTTCTTATCAATTTGATGGTATGCTATGTTGTCATACACTTTATAACATGATCTCACATCTTTTCCGTCTATTAAAATGATCCTTCAAAAGTGGTCAAGCACAGTCAATCAATAACGTTACAGATTTAGCTCCAGATGCTTGCAGTTGTGTTCTTGCGTAGCCTGATATTTACTGACAGGGACTCAAATGAGGAATGAAATAGTGGCATCATTAACCCTTAAGGGAATGGAGATTTTTTTTATACATTTTTGCTTTACTTTGACCATCCACATCCTATGGCTTTGTAGTTATATTTAGAAACAACTGCCATGACACTTTGAATGTAACTTGCAAGCTTACCCCAGAACTGCATGTTTTCAGCCCCTAAAGGTTAAATGAGTTTTGAACCATTGCTTCAATGAAATTCTTGTACTGAATGCTTCAAAATAGATGAGTCAATGGGGACTATTTTTTTGCAGACGTTCAGTCATGTTTTTAACTACATAATTTGAGGCTCATAGGAAGTGTTTATTTCTAGATCCATTTAGCTATCTTTTCTAGATTTTGTATAAAGTGATAAAAAGAATCTTCACCTCGTTGCCAGTTTTTGATGAAATTTATGAAACTTGTCCAATAAATCAGATCTTATCCTTAAGGGTTTAATTCCGACTTTGATCACTTTTTACTTCAACAAATCTGCTGTCCCAACATGTTGTCTCTGGGGAAACTTGCAAGTTTCATTCAAGTGTTTTAGCTGTTGTTTCTAGGCAAGTTTTGTTTGCTCATAAAGGGAAAAAAAAATGTACAAAACTCTCCAAGCTCCTTACAGTTAACCGATTCTTTATGTTCACTATAGACTGGAACTTGTTGGAGATCCACTCTGTTGGTGCACAGATCCCTTTCCAAAATTGTATTATATCACAGTATTGCATGGCCATGGTAAAGAACACCAAGTTTTCCTTATCCTTATAAAACAGATCATGGTTAACCCTTACCTAATGTAAGAATTACAACCAAACAGCATTATTCACAAAAATCATGATACAAATTTTATATTTTTAAAACATTCTTGCTCAAGAAAGATAGCTTATGATTCCACAGTGGAACTGCTCATCGGTCTCATGCAGATGAGGGGTCATATGCTATATTTTGGGTGCAAAAAATGAAAATATATAGTCATTCAAGAAATTTTTTTCAAGTATCATCCCCAATTTGTGTTTGGAAAAGGGTTAACAAATGAATAATAACAGCACTTTGTGTCAACCTTCTTGTTACATGTCTGCAGTTTAGTTATCCAAAAAAAAAAAATATTTCACCCAGTTTGTCCCAGCCTTGATTTTGTAGAACATCATGAGCCACGGGAAAAATATACACATAAATTAAAAGAAGTATGAGTGGAAGCAAAGAAGTGTAGTGTGGTAAGGAGTACTGCACATCGATGGTACATATGCATTTAACCAATGCAAACCCTGCTTGTGTAAGGTTGATAAGTTATTCACTGCAGATCGTGATTCTCTTGAGTACTCCAATTTCCTCTACTCATAAAACTGTCCAACTCAATACATGGTTTATAACCCTGGATGTGTAAAGTGCAATTAAACCTCAATAAATAAACCAAAGAAGCATGCTTTGTAAGTCTGCATGTTACACTTCAACCCACCTCGTTGACTAGAAGTTCAATGTTTTGCTGAGTTTGTGGTGTCCACTGCCTCAAAATTGCAAATATTTCTGGAATGGAGGTATCCTTGTTCAGAAGAATATCACGGCATCCTGGACAATTAGGATCAAAAAATGATAGTTCTAAATGCTGACAGTTCTCACATAATGGTGGATCCACACATGGGTGTATCATAGGCTTCGTTCGAGCTGTTGATAATGAGATGATCTCTGAACTAGGAGAAGCTGAATTTTCATCTTCGAAAGTCATTCTGAAAAAAAGGAAAATATTCGTATATATAAGCTATTAACCCTTTCAAGTGTGCATAAATTTTGGCAAGAAGAAAAAAATGGTATTGGACAAGGCATGTCAAAGTACTGCCAGTACCAACATAACCGGTACTGGGACGGGACTATTATTATCCTCGGTGGGTATCTGGGTGGGATGGGGAAATCTCACCGAGGGGCAAGATATTTGAGCCAGACACGAGGCTTGCCGAGTGTCTGGCTCAAATATCTGGCCCCGAGCATGTCAAGAAGTGTGGTATATACCAAAGGTATATACTTCAAAACACACAGACTAGCACCGCATGTTCAGCGTTAATGCACTGAAGCGACCTCAAATGAAATCGACATGCCTGTACACATCATTTCCAGACTTGGTACTTCAGTTTGACAGGGCGCAATGATATCAGATGTATATTTCTCTCCGATAAACTGATAGAGCAATTTGAGGTGTCCTGAAATTTTTCTTTTGAGTCTTCTGGTTTCGATTTTCGTCTATAAAGTCAGACATTTTTACGGAAGCAAAACGGCCTTCCATTTTGTTTGTTTATACATGTGCAGACGTGATTTGCGATGATTAAATAATTCCAGTACCAATTAAATATGCAAATAGGTTGGTCACGTGGGTGGGGTGAGATAGCTGTCATGTGGGTGGGGTGAGACAGGCATATCTCTCCCAGCTGTCCCATATATATCTCAGTACCTTAGTGGTGGAAGAAAGCGCCTGTCCTGCCGAAAGCGGTACCAGGACACATCAACAATTGGGTGACATATCACAATCAGATGGGAGAAATTTGCATTTAAACTGACCCAGTCCCAAAGATTGCGAAGACAAACATGGCATCATACAATTATTCTGTGCCTACATCAAAGTAATCATAAAGAAAATAGTGCTTTAGGATTACTTTGATGTTTCCATAGAATAATTTCTTTGAAGTAATTGATGACAAAGCTTTCATTGTCTTTGATGTCACGTTTGAAAAGTCAAAATGGTCAACCTTATGGATAACGTGGTCGAGTAATGCCGCAGCAAGCACTAGAAGCAATCAAGCTTAAGCATAGGTGGATGAGGATCAAGGACAGGATAGACTTATTGAAACTCGGTTATCTTAATTATTTGGTAAATCTCCCCGACAGCCGATGGTGTAAAGTAATGTTCCAGAGTATTTTCAACTCAAATACCAAGACAGGGTGGATGGTCCAAGTGAGGGAGCTAATAGAGAACTACTCATTGGAGATCTCAGACCTAGGAGTATGGGCAACCCAGGGTAAAAAAATTGTCAGAGAAAGCGTCATGGAGGATGGTAACATTAATTGGCGAGGGGGGTCACATCAAAGAAGTCTTTGAGTGGCCTGCGTGATAAAAAGAAGCCTTGTTTTGAAGAGTACCTTGATGGCACCTTTGGGGGGTCACTGTTGTTCAAGTTGAGGTTGCGGTCCCTGGAGCTGAGGGAAAAAATTGCGAAAAACAGTGAAAAGAAGTGCCCGGTGTGTAATTTAGGCGTGGTGGAGATCCTGGAACACTTTCTTCTAGAATGCCCAAAATACCAGTCTAAAAGAATAAGATTCACTGGGAGTATAATGGGGAAGTGGGATGGGAGAATGAAGGACATGTGGTTAGTGAGTGACTCAAAGGAGAGGGTTAATATGCTAATTGGAGAGACTGGGAAGAATGGGGCAAGGATGTCATCAAGCAGTTCGTCTCCGAGTGTTGGGGGGAGAGAAGCGTGAGAATAGGGAGGCAGTTGGTAGCACAGGGGTAACCAAGGTCTTCTCACCCGAGAACCGTGACAAATCAGCGGCCGGCCAAAGAGTTATTATTATTATCGAGGTTGTTGTGAACATGCACCTTAGAGTGTTTTGATGTGTTTATTCACAAATAAGTTGAAAGTGTGTCTTGCAAGTGTGTCATACACGATTATCAGTCTGTTTACCCTCTTTCAATTAGTAGTTTCCGCATAAAATAATTTTGTCCCGGTACCTGATGGACAAAATCTGCAGTACCGCTACCGATTGGAGTATGAGGGAACCGGCAGTACTGGTACTGGTACAGATACTGGTTGACATGTCTGTATTGGATTAGCAGACGATATGAAGAGCAAAAATTCTGAAGCGAGGCTCGGTAATAATTTAATCCAACAGCTCGACAGAGCTGTTGGATTAAATTATAACTGAACCTCCCAACAAACCAGGATCCTGCCCATTTCACTGTTGACTGTATTGACTGAAATGATACCTTCCGGGGCTCCAGTGTTGAAAGGGTTAATAAAAATAGAATATGTTTTTAATTTTTGGAATTCATTTTAAAAAAAAACCTTTTCCTGATCCATTCCAATGAGAGATCATGAGCTGAGTTTGAACACTTTTTGAGAATATTACTGGCTGGTTTTGGTCTTTATGTTGGGTAAAGAGTTCGTGTAGATGAGATTTATACTAAGGCAGTAGAGTGAACAGGGTTAGTTACTCTGTTAATAATGAAAATTTGTTATAAACAGAAAGTGTGCAGGATTAGTCACACTTTCTGGTAAAAAAAAATTGGTAACTAGCATATCACCCACTACATGAAAATGTACACTCACTGAGGCTGTGCAATACTCATAACCAGAAAGGAGAGAGTGACTAATCCTGTGCAATGCATAGATTTACCTGGTGAGCTAACCCACACTGATTAACTATAAGCACAAGATTGGTTGATAGGCTGCCATATTAAACACTACGGTACAGCTACCGTGGACCAGTCACTTCCCACGGGTGGCTAATATTTCCGGACACAGTAATATTAGATTCCAAATTATTTAATTTAAAATTTTGCTGATGATGATTTTTATTACCTGGTAAACGCATGCATGGACATCACTGCCCACACATGGATTACAACCAGTCCATGACGACTGTACTGAACAGGAAAATATACACCGACTGAGGCTGTAAAATGCATGTGACATACGGCATAGGTTTCAAGGAACTAATGGAAATACATATAATGTATTGTGGAAATGTTTTTAAAGTCAATTCCAAAAATGAAAACATATTCTATTTTCAATTAATAGCTTGTTATATTTGTTACACAAGTCAACCTCTGCAAACTTATGGTCTTTCACTTAAAAGGTTTTTGTTGACTTTATGAAGTGGCAGTTGAAATATTTTGTTGGGTATATGTAATTGCCTTTTCCAAGCTTTTATTTACAAGTGATACCTTGCACTTACACTGACTCAAGTTTTAAAAAGTTAAGGATAAAATCAAGTACCTGCACTTCGAAAGAAGCAAGATAGGTGTGTCCATCCCCATCAGCTCACCAACACATGGCATGCAATAAACTTAGGCTTATTACAAATCTGTCCGGTCATGTACATGTATGGGAAAACAGGTCAGAAATTTTCTAAGTCCACACTGACAAAAAAGTCTAACATTGCAAAAACAGGTCAGAAATTTTCTTAGTCCACAGTGACAAAAAAGTCTAACAATGCATTAAAAAAGTCCAAAATGTCCAAAAACTGTCTGACCAAGGATTAATGTCATCTTATATTGATGCATTTAACACATATATGGAATATAAAAGCCACAGCATTCCAGTGGTAGTCTAGACTCATGTATAACAAAACAGGCCAGAAATTTTCTAAGTCCACACTGACAAAAAAGTCTAACATTGCAAAAACACTAAAAATCGATAAAATATCACTGGGTAAGGGTCTGTGGGTAATTGTAAGGCCATAGAAACAGTATGAGGTGCATAGTAACAGGGTGGAAAGTCAAAGTGGACTCATACAATAACTTTAACACAAGTGTTGATGCCGACGCCGACGCACCTCAGGTCAACGTTGGTGAGCTAAAAAAAAACAAAATAAAATGCAAGCCCTAAGAACGTTAAGAATCTGTTTCCCAGGTCCTCCCACATGGTCACTTTGATATGCATGCTCTCTTTTTATAACCAATACAAACTTAAAAAATAAAAATGAAATGGTTTATGTCTGATATTTTACCCAAGTTAATAAAATTGATAAATTTGTCCCTTGAGTGCTTTAGCATTGCAAAGCCTTGTTGCACTCAAGACGCGAAATACACCACCGCCCATGCTATTCTGTAGATTATGAGGCCTAAGACATAAAACAAACCAAGAATATAATTACAAAAATAAAAAAATTAAATTAAAGAAATGCCCGCCCGCATGCAATTTTACAAAAAATGGCCTGAGAAACAAATCTACTTTGTTGGGCCTTACAAAAACCCATCAAAGGTACTCAATAAATTCCTAGTTAGAAACAATTTTCAGTTTGATTTTATTTTTTTTATTTCTTTTCACATCAGTGTACAGAGGGTTACAGCCAATTTGAAATTTTTATGAACTGTTTCCTGTTTGTTCAACAATGCATGTACATGTTTTTTTTATCAATAAACAAGTACTTTTTTGGAGGGAAGTACATTTGAATAATAAAATCATCCACCTATACTTGAGTGATAACAGGAGTAGATGACCACGAAAACACGTTAAGTGGCAGATGTTTAACCCTTTACCTAACATGAAAAGCAGATGACACTTGCAAACAAAAGTCTTGAAAAACTAATTTTTTTCATTTTTTGTCTCAAGAACATAGGTTATGACCCCTCAATGGAACAAGCTTGTTCCAAAGAGGGGTCATGACCTATGTATTTGAGAGAAAATATTAAAAAATAATAAAAATTAATAGGTGATTTTTGTGAACAGCGCTGACCGTTTTTTGCTGTTACGTTGGATAAAGGGTTGCCTGTGGGCACTCTCCAATAATTTGTAATAAAACAAATCTTTGAACAACAAATTCAGACCACCAAAAATAATCTAGCCCTCAATCAGTTAATGGGAGTGCTAAGAGGATGGAGTACGGACAGGAACATGATTCTTGTAGGCATGGACTGATAAAATTCAAAGGCCGTTCCACATCATGGGGAGGAGGAAGCCAGAGTACCGAGAGAGAACCAGAGCAGTGGCATGAAACTGTCGGACTCCCCAACTTACTAAGCTTGCACTTGCACTTACTAAGCTTGCACTAGGATAGTTAGCTGCAGTTGATGGCATGTGCAGTAGTACACTATTGTACACAGTGCCCTCACGCGGGCAAGATTAACCCTTTACCCAACACAGACGATTTCAAAATTTATTACTTTAACTATAAATTTTTAAAATTTTTCAAAAAATTTCAACAAAACCATATCATGTGACCTCTCACTGGAACAAGCTCAATGAGCTCATTCCAATGAGGGGTCACATGATATGGTTTTGTTGAAATATTTTGAAAAATTTAACTTTTTCAACTGCTCAATTTGCATATTACACAGGGCGGATGCGAGCGATTCATTAGGTAAAGGGTTAAGTGTTTTGCCCAAAGACACAACATAGTTATCGCTGGCCAGGACTGAACCATAGACCTTTCATTTTAAAGTCCAAGTCTCTAACCACTGATCTACCATGACCCCAGTTAATTGATTAAAAAATAAATTTGTAATATATTGAGAAATTAACACGGACAATCATCCCTTGCTTTTAGACCTACATTTAGTTGGCTTTGGTACATCAAATGCAGGCATTAATCTATCAAATCTTGTTTGACAGAGCTCCAGGAGCTCTGTCATACAAGATATAATTGATTAAATACTCAGTTTATGTCTAGAATGCAGGAATGTGACCAAATCCCTCTTAATTGGATACCCCTGTTAATTGAATAATTTCCACTGGCAACTTTCAGTGCCAATTCAAAACCCAATGTATTAAAGACAATATGCCCCTACAGCAAGCATGTTAAGTCTCACTATTTTAGAGTGAGACTCACTATTTTTCAGAATAAATTTTTGTTAAATGAACCTGAAAATTGGGAATTTTAACAGAATATCACTATTAAATTCAATAAATTTTCCTCTCGGAGCCATATAAAGATCAAAATCTTACTATTTTGACTAAGAAATCTCACTGTTTTGCAATTCATCAGCTTAACCCTTTACCCAACGTAACGGCCAAAACCGGCCAGCGGTTTTCACAAAAATCGCGAATTAACTTTTATTATTTTTTCATTTTTTGTCTCAAAAACATAGATTATGACCCCTCTTTGGAATGAGCTCATCGAGCTCATTCCAATGAGGGGTCATAAGCTATGTTTTTGAGACAAAAAAGTAGTTATTCAAGAATTTTGTTTGCAAGTGTCGTCTGCTTTTCATGTTAAGTAAAAGGTTAACATGCCTGCCCTACAGTCTGATACACTGATATAGAGTATACATGTACATGCACTTTATTTATAGGACCCTTTAATTTGTTAGCAACAGTAGTTGCTCAAATGCAGTGGTTACCAGGGTAAAATTGTTTTTGTTTGTATATTCAGTCATGCATCATATACCTATAACAATATTGGTACTGTAGATATTCATTGATTAAAATTGATTTTTCTGTTACTATTTATTTATATGAACTGCCTAAGAACATCTCTTCATTAACTATACTTGTCAATATCTAATCTATTTCACTGTCTTCAGTTCTTAAGATAACACAATCTGAAAATCTATGGTACTGAGATCACAAATTTTTAATTCAATTAACAGGAGTTGTTTAACCCTTAACCCCCTGCACACTGAGGACAAAATATCCAAAGTTCAGAGAGCAAATTTTTCCCATAATGCAACTGGAAATTTAACCAATTCAATCTTGTTTGACAGAGCTCATTGAGCTCTGTCAAAAATGATTGAATTGGTTAAATTCCCAGGTGTATTATGGCAAAAATTGCTACTTGAAATTTGGATATTTTGACATCAGAGTGAAGGGAGTTAAGGGGCTGGAGATTTCTATACATTTTCACTCTACTTTGAAAGTCTACATCTAGTGGATTTGCAGTTGTTCTAGTCAAGTCCTGGCTGACTACAGAGGTAGCCAAGACTTGACAAGAAACAACTGACGAGGTACTTACAAACCAAGTTTTGAGTTTACCCAAACAATTCATGTTGGGGCACGTGTTCCTTTGCATTCAAAAGTTATCAAAGTTTGAATTAGGCCCTTAAGGGTTAAGTTTCTCATTTTAATTTTATGTTAATAATTATTGTATATACATGTACACAGCTGCAGATGACTAAACAGTGTTCCAACATTATTGTATAGCAGCCAGCAATAATTTAAAAACACTGGTAAATCATCTGCAGCTGTACAGGCAGTGAAAAACAATGTAGAAACACTGTTAAGTTGTCTGCGGCTGTGTAACAGACAGCCAACAATAATGTAAAAACACTGTTAAGTTAAATGCATCCTATCAGTTGAGTTGTCAGAGAAGTATAAACTTGGGACAACCATTTTAGAGCAATATAAAAGGAGCTGTTTGTGGCTATACTGGGATTTAAAGATTTACTAGGGAATATGGTGGCTCAGTGGTTTTGGGCACTGGACTTCAAATCGAAAGGTTCACAGTTCAATCCTGACCAGAAATAACTGCAGTGTGTCCTTGAGCAAGGCACACTTTGGGGACACAGTGTCGCAGTGTACTAAAGCGTACTGCATGTAGATGGTGCACTTGCCTTCAACCAATGCTAACCCTGCTTGTGCTGAGTTAGAATGTTGGGGAGTTTGACAGTTGCTTGCCACTACTTGGTGGTTCTATCCAGGTCCTTTGGCTTCCTCCCCCAATAAAACTTTCCGACATGAGGTAACTTTGGCTGTCAAATGTCACATTAACCCTTTGAGACTTTAATTATCCTGACGTTCAAATGTCACTAGGAATTCAGTTTCTTCAACGTTTTTCAAAATGTGAAGTCAAATGTCGGAAAGTACAAATAACAAGATATTTTTCACATTAGTGATTATCTGGTTATGGGCTAGATTATTTTTGGTGGTCTGAATTTGTTACTCAAAACTTGTTTTATTACAAATTTTTGGAGTGCCCACAGGCACTCTCCAATAATTTGTAATAGAACAAATTTATATAAACAAAATATTATTTGTGTTTGACTGAATATGAAATATAAGCAAGGAAAGTGTTGGCTTTTGCTTTGTATCCTCATTTTTTGAAAGTCCTGATAGAGGCTTCCAGCACTCAACCAGTTAAGAAGTCTTGACAGCAGGATTATATTAGTATTTTAAGCTGCAATAACATTTGGCTCAATGGTTGTCACTGACAGGCCTGAAAATAAGCAGTCTTCGCTATTTCCAACTGAGAATGGTGGAGAGAGAGAGAGAGAGAGAGAGATAGAGAGAGAGAGAGAGAGAGAGAGAGAGAGAGAGACCCTCTTGAATACCGTTAATACTTTGGAAAGTCTGACAACTCCTTACCCGTGCTTGGTGGTTCTCTACGGATACTCCGACACAGTCCTGAAAATAAGCAGTCTGACATTTGCAGAATGAGGTCCCCAGAGGGTGAATTTGATGATGCTGTCCCATACAGTGGGTCAATTTAACCTCTGGGTACCTCTTTCTGTTTAGTTTTGAGACCCTGATTCTGATTGAGGTTCACAGAAGGTAAATTTAGTGATGCTACCCTGCTGTGCAGGGTAGCATCACTAAATTCACCCTCTGGGGACCTCATTTTGCACATGACAGTCTGCTTATATTCTCGCTTGGTTACTGAGCACTATTCGGGAGACAACAGGAATTGAGGTTAAAACTTTAAAAAATCAAAAAATAACAAAACAAATGACCACAAAGTGTCAACGCGCTGTTTGATTTTGTTCGTCATAAGACGTACAAAAGTATCAAAGGGTAAAATCCCAATAAATACTCTTTCACTGGTAGAGTGATGCATTGTTTTGGGTTGTCAAAATTTGATCAGTTGTCTTTGCCTTGTAAGCTGTTACAATTTACTTGGCAATCTCCTATAAATTTTAACATGGCAAATTCATACAGACTAAATAATTTCAAGGATAACATGAAACACTTCCAAAGAATATGAAGCCTTTACGTTACAGTACCTGCACTTCAGAGTTAAGCCCAAATATGGGCATCCAGCACTCAGCCAGTTAACCTTTATTCATTTAACAGTTCAAATTTGTACAAAAGGTGTGGTAAATGGCAAGCCTGGAAATAAGCAGACTGTCAGCAGACTGTCATCTTCAGAATGAGGTCCCTAGAGGGTGAATTTGATGATTCTACCCTGCACAGCAGGGTACCATCACTAAATTTATCCTCTGTGGACCTCAATCTGAATCAAGGTCTCAGGTCTAAGAGAAAGAGGTACCCAGAGGATAAACTGGATCAATGTATGGAATAGTATCAGCAAATTCACCCTCTGGGTACCTCATTCTTCAAAAGACAGCTTGCTTATTTCCAGGATTGGTAAATGGTGTGGGGTTCTGAAGTGGTATGCAATTAACAGGGTTATTGAATTGAGAGATATCCAATTAAGTGGGCTCACTGTCCTGTTAGTGGTAAACTGTGTGTATTACACACAGTTTACCAGTGACAGGACGGTGGGGCCCACTGTTTAGAAAGAAAATATCAATATTGTTGATATATCTTACCTTTTCTTATGAGCAGACTTTTCAAAGTTCAGTCTGTCTGGTCGCATCATATTGTTGATAATCATTGAAAATAAACTAAACATACCAAGCAGTTTTAACTGTGCACTTCCACTCAGGAAGGGAATGAATAATGTACAGGAGATAAAAACTGTTCTGACATTTTACCATCCCAAACACAGTTGAAACTTACCAAAATTCACAGTGCACAAACATATACCAATTCAAAAAATGCTAGTATCTGAATGAAAAAAATGCTGAAACAGTTTTACCTGATAACAACAAACATTTATTATTCTGATTCTTTGTAACTTGATCTCAAGAACTTTCCAAGAAATGGTGGACCATAATGGTCAAATAAACAAGAGATGAATACAAAAATTTAATATTGAGTTACTGTATTTTGATTCTAACTGTCCTACTATGTTGGAAAAGCTTACAACAACAATCACAACTTTTGCAAAGTTTTCTAAATTTTATGATTCATAATATGAACATGTTGCTTTTTTATATTATGTCAACCTGTTTGCTACATGTGTGTGTGCTCAATGCACAGTGGGTCAAAATTGGGATCATTGCATATAAAATACATATATAAAACTAAATCAGAAGGAATGAGATTTACTTTTTTGGTTACAACTGTAACTGTTCAGAAGCAAACTCAGGAAAGAAACTCTTAGGAAGGCCAACCTTTTATTTCCTGTTTTTTAATCAAGTTATCAGAAATGCAAATATTACCCAACACCAGCATAAATATATTAACACACTGAAGCACATGGCTTCCTTGATTAAAGCTAAATTAAAAGAAATTACCAGAGCAGTGACAAAATGGCAAATTTTCAAAAATGAACTCCCAATTCAGCATGTACATGTATTACTTAACTTATAACAAATCAACATTTTACAGTTAAAACGAGAAGTCCTGTCATGAAATGCTCACAAATAGCACGTTGATCTGCGCGTTAATCTACGCGTTATGACCAAAGTAAGGCAACCAAATTCTGTATATATGGCCTGTGCACAAACAATGTTTCAGCCAATGGGCCTCCGGGTAACCCGGAGGTCCATTGGCAGAAACATTGCCTGTGTTTGCTATAAGCAGGAGAACCTGCCATGCTTTGGATGCCATTCGATGTGGCAATTGCACACAATTCCTACACGCAATTAAGCCTAGATAAGTGCACAGTTCGTGACAGGACTTCCTAGTTTTAACTGTACCTAACCAATCGGCCACATCCACCCTTGTAATTTACAAACCTGGAAATAAGCACACTGTCATCTTCAGGATGAGGTCCCTAGAGAGTGAATTTGGTGACCTCACAGGGTACCATCTTTAAATTTACCCTCTGTGAACCTTAATCTGAATCAAAGTCTCAAGCCTAAGAGAATGAGGTACCCAGAGGATAAATTGGATCACTGTATGGGATAGCATCAGCAAATTCCCCCTCTACTTGAGAAACATGGGTAATAACATAGTCCAGGACCACTTGTACAGGCTGAGCAGTAATATCTGGATTTGCTGAAGTCACTTGAATTATCTAATTCGCTTGCATCATTATCATCATCAGCAAATAATTTTACAACAACTTTATTGGTTGTAAATTTTTTAGACATGTTTACATTTCATGAACACATGGAAACAAAACTATATCTGGAAACTTGACATGCGGTTGACTCAGGTATTTGTGTAAAAATGACGGAAAATACCAGAAAAAATCCTCGATGTCACATTGTCTGTCTATGGTAATAGCTCCGTACTCAGTACGGATGTACAGCACATGGCATCAAAGTTTGGGTCTGTATACAGTACATACCTATAGCAGCAAAGAGGTTAAGTACACAACCTGCACTTTCATGAGAAAGTGCAAAAGAGTAATGAAAGTGTCAGTGACACTGCATCTCAACTTGTCCAAGAAGGGACTGAACTAAATGGAAAGATCCAGTAATGCCAAGTCATTCACTCAAGTTTCTACAGAAAAGACATCACAGCAAAGGTACATATGAAATTTTAAAAAGATCGGGTGAGAGGTGCGGCCTGTAGGGTCTGCTAATGGAATTGCTGACGATTTATATGCCAAATCCAAGATGGCCATGTTTTTCAATGAAATTCAGAAAAATTTGATAGCTCCCATCTAGACATCACACAAAAACTATACATGAAATTTGAAAAAAGATTGGGTGAGAGATGCGGCCTACAGGATGTACCAATGGAATTGTTGACAATTCATGTCAAAACCAAAAAAGCTGCTGGCAACCATACTTTTGAATGAAATTCAAAAGCACTCATCTTGACATCACACTGAAACTACATATGAAATTCAAAAAAGATCAGGTGAGAGATGCAGCCTGTAGGGGTGCTAATAGAATTGCTGTCAAGATTACAATACAGTGTTTTTGTGCAAACAGCGCCTCTAGAGATGATTAAAATTGGGTGGGGGTAGGTAAAAATATGTCTATTTCATTCAGTGTCAAACTGGACAGGAGTACAGGAAGCAAAATTCACATGGCGACCTATATTTTTTTTCAGTATATTTTTTTAATGAGATGATAAACTAAATGGATAGATGATTGTTTTTGCCCAAATTAGCTTGATGAGATGGGGAGAGGAGGAAATATTAGTACTGTCGTCAATGAAAAAACCCTACTGTATTGTAACCAAAATTTATATCCAAATCCAAGATGGCTGCTGGCAGCCATGTTTTTCAACAAAATTCAGAAAAATTTGATAGCAACCATCTAGACATCACACCAAAACTACAAATGAAATTTGAAAAAGATTGGGTGAGAGATGCGGCCTGCAGGGTGTACTAATGGAATTGTTAACAATTCATATAAAAAATCCAAGATAGCTGCTGGCGGCCATACTTTGAACGAAATTCAGAAAAACGTGATAGCTCCCATCTAGACATCACACCAAAACTACATATGAAATTCCAAAAAGATCAGGTGAGAGATGCGACCCGTTGGGGGTGTTAATGCAATTGTTGTCAATTTATATCCAAATCCAAGATGGCTGCTGGCGGCCATGTCTTTCAACAAAATTCAGAACATCTCACCAAAGCTGCATATGAATTTTGAAAAAGGTTGGAGAGAAATGCAGCCTGTAGGGTGTACTAAAGGAATTGTTGACAATTTATATGCCAAATGTAAGATCGCAGCTAGCGGCCATGTTTTTCAACGAAATTAAATGAAAGTGTCAATGACACTGTAGCTTAACTTGTGTGTTGTGTTTGATGAAAAGGATAATGTTCAATGTTTATGAAAGGATTATGAAATAAGACAAGAATTGTGATAATTGGGAATATGTTCATTTCTGTTCCCTGTATGCTATGTTTATGATAAAAATAATATGAGGTGTACACTGTACTAAAGAGCTGAGGGGTGGGTTAATATGACCTCACAGTTAATGTATGTGGCCCTCACAGTTAACATATATCAACAAAAGTTACCAAGTTACACTGAAATTATTCGAATACAAAACGATTTATCCTATCAAGTTACATTGAATCCCTTCATAAATATATATATATATATATATATATATATCAAAATGGGACGTTCTCATCTAGACATTATATGAAGTCAACCTACCAAGTTACAATGAAATCCCTTAATAAATATGACCTGTAGACTGTGCTAAAGGTTTTTGGGCTTTGGGCTCTGGCAGCCATCATGGTTGAATGATCGCAACCAAAAGGGGACATTCTCATCTGGACATCATCTGGAGTGATCCTACAAAGTTACAATGAAATCCCTTCATAAATATCACGACCAAAAGGGGATGTCATCATCTAGGCATTATATGGAGTCAAACTTACGGGTAACAATGAAGTCCTTCCATAAATATGACCAATAGACTATGCTAAAGGTTTTGGGGTTTTGGGTTCGGGCAGCCATCAAGGCTGAATGATCGCGACCAAAAGGGGACGTTCTCATCTAGACATTATTTGGAGTCCTCCTACCAAGTTACAATGAAATCCCTTAATAAATATGACCTGTAGACTGTGCTAAAGGTTTTTGGGCTTTGGGCTCTGGCAGCCATCATGGTTGAATGATCGCAACCAAAAGGGGACATTCTCATCTGGACATCATCTGGAGTGATCCTACAAAGTTACAATGAAATCCCTTCATAAATATCATGACCAAAAGGGGATGTCATCATCTAGGCATTATATGGAGTCAAACTTACGGGTAACAATGAAGTCCTTCCATAAATATGACCAATAGACTATGCTAAAGGTTTTGGGGTTTTGGGTTCGGGCAGCCATCAAGGCTGAATGATCGCGACCAAAAGGGGACGTTCTCATCTAGACATTATTTGGAGTCCTCCTACCAAGTTACAATGAAATCCCTTAATAAATATGACCTGTAGACTGTGCTAAAGGTTTTTGGGCTTTGGGCTCTGGCAGCCATCATGGTTGAATGATCGCAACCAAAAGGGGACATTCTCATCTGGACATCATCTGGAGTGATCCTACAAAGTTACAATGAAATCCCTTCATAAATATTATGACCAAAAGGGGATGTCATCATCTAGGCATTATATGGAGTCAAACTTACGGGTAACAATGAAGTCCTTCCATAAATATGACCAATAGACTATGCTAAAGGTTTTGGAGTTTTGGGTTCGGGCAGCCATCAAGGCTGAATGATCGCGACCAATAGGGGACGTTCTCATCTAGACATTATTTGGAGTCCTCCTACCAAGTTACAATGAAATCCCTTAATAAATATGACCTGTAGACTGTGCTAAAGGTTTTCGGGCTTTGGGCACCTGAAGCCGTAACAGTCGCCCAATCGTGTCCAAAAGGGGACGTTCTCATCTAGACATTATATGAAGTCAACCTACCAAGTTACAATGAAATCCCTTCATAAATATGACCTGTAGACTGTGCTTAAGGTTTTAGGGCTTCGGGCTCAGGCAACCATAATGGTTGAATGATCGCAACCAAAGAGGACAATCTCATCTGGGCATCATCTGGAGTGATCCTACAAAGTTCCAATGAAATCCCTTCATAAATATGACCTGTAGACTGTGCTCTAGGTTTTCGGGCTTCGGGCACTTGTAGCCATCACAGCTGACCAATCACGACCAAAAGGGGATGTCATCATCTAGGCATTATATGGAGTCAACCTAATAGGTTACAATGAAATCCTTCCATAAATATGACCTTTTACCTATGCTAAAGGTTTTTGGGCTCGGGCACCCATCAAAGCTGAATGATCGCGATCAAAATGGGACATTCTCATACAGACATTATATGAAGTCAATCTACCAAGTTACAATGAAATCCTTTCATAAATATGACCTGTAGACTGTGCTAAAGGTTTTTGGGCTTCGGGCTTGGGCAGCCATCATGGTTGAATGATCACAACCAAAGGGGACAATCTCATCTGGGCATCATCTGGAGTGATCCTGAGAAGTTACAATGAAATCCCTTCATAAATATGACCTGTGGACTGTGCTCAAGGTTTTCGGGCTTCGGGCACCTGTAGCCATCACAGTTGACCAATCACGACCAAAAGGGGATGTCATCATCTAGGCATTATATGGAGTCAACCTAACAGGTTACAATGAAATCCTTCTATAAATATAACCTTTTGCCTATGCTAAAGGTTTTTGGGCTCGGGCACCCATCAAGGCTCAATGATCAATACCAAAATGGGACGTTCTCATCTAGACATTATTTGGAGTCATCCTACCAAGTTACAATGGAATCCCTTCATAAATATGACCTGTAGACTGTGCTAAAGGTTTTTGGGTTTCGGACACCTTTAGCCGTCAAAGTTGCCCAATCATGTGCAAAAGGGGACATTCTCGTCTAGACATTACAGGAAGTCAACCTACCAAGTTACAATGAAATCCCTTCATAAATATGACCTGTAGACTGTGCTTTAGATTTTCGGGCTTCGGGCTCGGGCAGCCATAATGGTTGAATGATCACAACCAAAGGGGACAATCTCATCTGTAGACTGTGCTTTAGGTTTTCGGGCTTCGGGCTCGGGCAGCCATAATGGTTGAATGATCACAACCAAAGGGGACAATCTCATCTGTGCATCATCTGGAGTGATCCTGCGAAGTTATAATGAAATACCTTCATAAATATGACCTGTAGACTGTGCTCAAGGTTTTCAGGCTTCGGGCACTTGTAGCCATCACAGCTGACCAATCACGACAAAAACGGGATGTCATCATCTAGGCATTATATGGAGTCAACCTAATAGGTTACAATGAAATCCTTCAATAAATATGACCTTTTACCTATGCTAAAGGTTTTTGGGCTCGGGCACCCATACAGGCTGAATGATCACGATCAAAATGGGACGTTTTCATCTAGACATTATTTGGAGTCATCCTAACAAGTTATATTGAAATCCCCTCATAAATATGACCTGTAGACTGTGCTAAAGGTTTTCGGGCTTCGGGCACCTTTAGCCGCCACAGTTGCCCAATCATGTCCAAAAGGGGACGTTCTCATCTAGACATTATATGAAGTTAACCTACCAAGTTACAATGAAATCCCTTAATAAATATGACCTGTAGACTGTGCTAAAGGTTTTCAGGCTTCGGGCTTGGGCAGCCATCATGGTTGAATGATCGCAACCATAGGGGACAATCTCATCTGGGCATCATCTGGAGTGATCCTAAGAAGTTACAATGAAATCCCTTCATAAATATGACCTATAGACTGTGCTAAAGGTTTTCGGGCTTTGGGCTCGGGCAGCCATCATGGTTGAATGATCGCAAACATAGGGGACAATCTCATCTGGGCACCATCTGGAGTGATCCTACGAAGTTACAATGAAATCCCTTCATAAATATGACCTGTGGACTGTGCTCAAGGTTTTCGGGCTTCGGGCACTTGTGGCCATCACAACTGACCAATCACGACCAAAAGGGGATTTCATCATCTAGGCATTATATGGAGTCAACCTAACAGGTTACAATGAAATCCTTCCATAAATATGACCTTTTGCCTATGCTAAAGGTTTTTGGGCTCGGGCACCCATTAAGGCTGCATGATCGCGATCAAAATGGGACGTTCTCATCTAGACATTATTTGGAGTCATCCTACCAAGTTACAATGAAATCCCTTCATAAATATGACCTCTAGACTGTGCTAAAGGTTTTCGGGCTTCAGGCCCCTGTAGCCGTCACAGTTGCCCAATCAAGTCCAAAAGGGGACTTTCTCATCTAGACATTGTATGAAGTCAACCCATCAAGTTACAATGAAATTCATCAATAAATATGACCTGTAGACTGTGCTAAAGGTTTTCGGTTTTTGGGCTCGGGCAGTCGTCATGGTTGGCACATCATGCCCAAATGGGGAAATTCTCTTCTTGACATCATAAGGAGTCATCCTACCAAGTTACAATGAAATCCCTCCACATTAAACATGACCTGCAGTCTGTGCTAAAAGTTTTTGGGTTTCGGGCTTGGGCAGCCATCACGGTTGATAGATCAAGCCCAAAAGAGGACGTTCTCATCTAGGCATTATACAGAGGCATCCTACCAAGTTACAATGAAATCCCTTCATAAATACAACCTGTAGACTGTGCTAATGGTGTTCGGGTTTTGGGCTCGGGCAGCCATACCGGTTGCCTGATTGCAACCAAAAGGGGACGTTCTCATCTAGACATGACCCCAAACCTGCATATGATATCCCTTCATAAATACAACCTGTAGACTGTGCTAATGGTGTTCGGGTTTTGGGCTCGGGCAGCCATACCGGTTGCCTGATTGCAACCAAAAGGGGACGTTCTCATCTAGACATGACCCCAAACCTGCATATGAAATTTCATGACGATCAGACAAGAACTACGGGGTGTAGCCCGTGCTAAAGGAAAATGTGAACAGACGTCACAGACTCACAGACTAACAGACTCACAGACTAACAGACTTCCGCACGCGTGATGGCAATAGCTTATCTTGACTATGTCAAGTTAAGCTAAAAATGAAAGTGTCAATGACACTGTAGCTCAACTTGTGTAAGACATGTACATGTATAGTATGTGATACAGCAATGACACACATCTGGGTAATGACCTGATAACAAAGGTACATGTAAAGTATTGTAAAGGTCTGTACAAAAATACTGACCGTAGCCTGTAACAAATGTACAGGTAAAGTATTGTAAAGGTGGGTGATGCAAAACTAGAAAAGAAATCTCCATGAGGTTAATGTTACAATGGGGATCCTTGTATGGTGTACCATAAGCCAAATGTTAGCAATTGTTTTGGTCTGTTTGATTCAAACCCTTCTAAGGTTGATTCATACTAATTAATAAATATTTGTCCAGTCCTTCTTAAAATATAGGTATTTGAATTTTTTATCTTTAGCTCATAGGGTTCCCACAGGTGAGGTTTTATTTTTCTCATTGGAAATAGAAAATCGGGTTGTGCTAATAATGTTTACCCTCCCCAAATATTAATACAGGAACTTGGCATCAACACATTTGAATATACACATCCTAGGGATACTGAATTCAAGTGGCTCTGACTGAACCCAAAAATATTTGTTCTCATACCACAGTGATAACAAAGACACCCAATAAATTTATAGCAAACATTACTGACATAAAAAATCTTCTTTACAGGTTCTGTACAAAAAATGTAATACACATACTTCTCGTAAATATGAATGCCGACGGGCATTTTGAATTTTTGGCCGAGCCCAAAAGCACTCGTTACCATCACATGCTGCAGTCCTAGAAGTTCTGTACAAAAAACTGACTGCACCTAATTTCGGTATAAAATGGCCGCCAGCAGCCATCTTGAATTTTGGACTGCACCCGCATAATTTCTGCACGAGAAAAAACCTGTATTATATGTGACGTATTCCATATTATTAAACATTCATACAAAGATTTATTCAGATCAGAACTTTCATACAGAAGTTCTGTACAAAAAACTGACTGCACTAATTTCGGTACAAAATGGCTGCTGGTGGCCATCTTGAATTTCAGACTGCACCCAAAAACACTTGTTCTTGTCCCACAGTGATAACAAAGGTACCCAAGAAATTTCGTAAAGATCGGTTCATAAATACGGCCTCTAGCCCGAGCCGTATTGAATTGTTGATGGACGGACAGACATCCAGACAGATGACAGGCCATGGCATAACCTCAAATTTGACTACGTCAAAGTTGAGCTAAAGATTTGACTCCGTCAAAGTTGAGCTAAAAATCATTAGCTCCTATCTAGACATTTCCTCAAAGCCACATATGTAATTTGGGACTGATCAGGTGAGAGTTGCAGTCTTTAGGGTGTGCTAAAGGAATAGTTGGACAATTTGTATCCAAATCAAAGATGGCTGCTGGTGGCCATGTTTTTCGACAAAATTCAGAAATATTGATAGCTCCCATCTAGACATCACACCAAAGCTACAAATAAAATTTTAATGAAAGTGTCAATGACACTGTAGCTCAACTTGCTAAGACATGTACATGTATAGTATGTGACACAGCAATGACAAACATCTACATGTAGGTAATGACCTGATAACAAAGGTACATATAAAGTATTGTAACGGTCTGTACATAAATACTGACCGTAGCCTGTAACAAATGTATAGGTAAAGTATTGTAAAGGTGGGTGACAGTCAGATGCAAAACTGGAAAAGAAATCTTTTGAGTCCCAGAGTGGGTCTGACTGAACCCCAAAATATTTGTTCTCATAGCACAGTGATAAAAAAGGCACCCCAAAACACACTCGTACCTGTCCCAAGGTGAAAACAAAGGTACCCAAGAAGTTTTGTGAAGATCAGTTCATAAATATGAGCTGTTTAGAAGTTGTGACAAAAAACTGATTGGACCTAATTTCGGTACAAAATGGCCACTGGCAGCCATCTTGAATTTTGGACCGTACACAGAAACACTCGTTCTCGTCCCAAGGTGATAACAAAGGTACCCAAGAAGTTTTGTGAAGATCGGTTGATAAATACAGCCTCTAGCCCGAGCCGTATTGACATGTGCACTTACAGTGTATAAGTAGCACTGAATAAATCAAAGTTCATCTAATTTGCATAATTTCTGCACGAGAAAAAAACCTGTACTATTTGTGATGTATTCCATGTTACTAAACATTCACACAAAAATTTATTCAAATCAGAACTTTCATACAGAAGTTCTGTACAAAAGACTGATTGAACTAATTTTGGTACAAAATGGCTGCTGGTGGCCATCTGGAATTTTGGACCACGCCCCAAAACACTTGTTCTCATCCCACGGTGATAACAAAGGTACCCAAGAAGTTTCATAAAGAACGGTTCATAAATACAGCCTCTAGCCTGAGCCGTATAGAAGTTGTGTACAAAAAACTGATCAGACCTAATTTTGGTATAAAATGGCCACTGGCAGCCATCTTGAATTTTGGACCACATGCAGAAACACTCGTTCTCGTCCCAAGGTGATAACAAAGGTATCCAAGACGTTTCGTGAAGATAGGTTCATAAATACAGACTCTAACCCGAGCCGTATTGACATGTGTACTTACTGTGTGTCAGTAGCACTGAAAAAATCAAAGTTCATCTAATTTGAATAATTTCTGCACAAGAAAAAAACCTGTATTATATGTGATGTATCCCATGGTACTAAACATTCACACAAAAAATTATTCAAATCAGCGCTTTCATATGAAAGTTCTGTGCAAAAATCTGATTGCACCTAATTTTGTACAAAATGGCTGCCATCGGCCATCTTGAATTTTGGACCAGATCCCAAAACATTCGTTCTCGTCCCATGGTGATACCAAAGGTACCCAAGAAGTTTCGTAAAGATCGGTTCATAAATACAACCTCTAGCCCGAGCCGTATTGAATTGTTGATGGACAGACGGCCATGGCATAAGCTCAAATTTGGTTTCGCCAAAGTTGAGCTAAAAAAGGTCGAGTGAGAGATTTGGCCTGTAGGGTGTGCTAATGGAATTGTTGACAATTTATATGTCAAATCTAAGATGGCGACTGGCGCCATGTTTTTCAGCGAAATTTGAAAAAAATTTGATAGCTCCCATCCAGACACTGCCACAAAGCTTGATATGAAATTTGGGACTGATCGGGTGAGAGCTGCAGCTTAAAAAGGAATTGTTGGACAATTTTTCACAAGATGGCCACTGGAGGTCATATTTTTCAACAAAATTCAAAAAAATTTGATAGCTCCCATCCAGACATCTGATCAAGTTATCATACTTAACCTTTGTCCCCAGCCATCTTCATTCAGCAGGGACAACTTGCAACAATTCTTGTTAACTTTAATTATTTTTTTCAAACTGTTGCCTTTAATTCATTCCTCAGAAAGCATTAAAGCCATGGACTACGACAAAACATGGAGTGTTGCATCTTCTATCAGGACTTAAAATCTGTTTCAATTTGCACGAATCACAGTTGATTCACATCATGTAGTCACGTGAATCCTTTGTTAGGAATTCTCAGGATCATAGTACAAATCCAGATAAAAAATTTGGTCTCGCTAACACTGTAACAGTAACTGTTAATGCTACTCGAATGGCCTGGAGTGTAATAAAACAATACACAATTTACCTTACTTGACTATGTATGCAATTTGCTCATTGCTGGTGCAGAAATCTACAACGGTTCTGAAATGTGAGGGTGTCACTGTCGCTTAATTTATACTATTATACACTGACTGAAACAACTCCAAACATGTTTCGAAAACGTACTAGCATATCTGCACAACTTGAACAGTTTCTTAATTATTTCCCAGTATTTCCATTAATTTCTCTACATTACCTCGAATTAAATACATGTAAGTTGAATTTAAATTAGCACAGCATGTGGCATCTGAACGACAACAACCTAATTGATGACGAATATAGAGAATTCCGTAACCAAGAAATTCCTTGCAAATGTCATCAATTTTTATCGTTGTAGGAACTGATTTGAAATAGATAGAGAGTTCGCTTGACTGGACTGGTTTCAATGTGAATGTGAAATAATTCATGAGAGGTGAGGGACGTTGTACAAACATGAGTGCGCAAATGTGCACAAGTGTTTTACAATATAATCCCACGCCTCGAATGAATTATTTCACTATTCTCAAAACTCGCCAATTAATTTTCATTATTTTTTCATTTTTTATCTCTAAAACCTAGGTTATGACCCCTCATTGGAACGAGCCCGATGCACGCATTTTGAGAAAAAAAATGAAAATAATAGTTATACAAGAATTTTTTTTGCAAGTGTCGTCTGCTTTTCATGTTAGGTAAAGGGTTAAAAAAAACAAAAAAAACACTGAAGTCCCCATTACATCCATGGCAAAGCGTCTTCGTTTGCACGCACGGATTCATGACACAATTGTTGATTGCATAATTCACTTGTGAAGTTATCGTTTATAATCAAAGCCAGAAATCCCAGTAAATCACACTTTGGAAAGTAATAATGTGGTATAACTCTCCCTGAAATATTGTGTAGCACTGATGTATTAACTCTTTAGTCTTTCCCTACCAGTGGGGTGTGCGGTGGCTCAGTAGGCAGAGGTGCAGACTGCAAGCCGAGAGGTCCTCGGTTCGAATCCCACCTGCGGCAACCGCATTGTGTCCTTGGGCAAGACACTTCATCTCCATTGCCCGTATGGGGGCATGGTGGTGTTGTGTACTAAGGCATACTGCACGTCGATGGTGCACTTGTCTTCAACCAATGCTAACCCTGCTTGTGTGGAGTTAGTATGCTGGGGAGCTGTCAGTTGCTCGCCGTTGCTCGGTGGTTCTCTGCGGGTACTCTGGCTTCCTCCTTCCAAAACTGTCACGGTCCTGATTAGCCATTGTGCATAAATATGTGACCTTAAACACCAATAAATAAATATCCCCTACCACTGACGGCAATAATCATCCCACTTCATATTCCACTCTGTGGTATAAACCAAGCAAAAGAATTCTCTTATGCAAAGGGGTGAGTAATTTTAAATTTCAAATCTATTCAGGCATTAATTTGAATTTTAATCTTGCTCATGCCTTAACTTTCATACTCCTCCTTTCACATACAAGATTAGACAATCCTGGATTTTCCGACTTCAATAAATTGAAACAAAACAATTTTTTACGAACAAAATATTACTCAAATAGGGTTCCCTTTGTTGGTAGCATGGTATCCTTGAAAAAATGGTTGTGTTATAAATCACTTTTGGAAAATTATTTAGCACTCAACTAGTAAACTGAAAGTGTTTTTGACATGTATGTATATTACAGTCAAGCCAGAAGCAGACTGACATCTGCAAAATGAGGTCCCCAGAGGGTTAATTTAGTAATGCTACCCTGCACAGCAGGCTAGCATCACTAAATTCACCCTCTGTGAACCTCAGTCTGAATTAGGGTCTCAAAACTAAACAGAACAAGGAACCCAGAGGATAAATTGGACAACTGTATGGGATAGCATGATCAAATTCACCCTCTGGGGACCTCATTCTGCAAATGTCAGACACCTTACATTGTATTTTCAGGCTTGATTACAGTACTTGTACAGTACAGCCTCTGTGGACCTGTCACTATCCACAGGTGGGCAATATTTCCATTGACGCAATAATACTAGATTCCAAACACCAATAATAGGAATAATCATCAAAAATTTAATTAATGAAGCACCGGGTACAACTTTGTGCTTCATTAATTAAAAATTTTGCTGCTGCTGATTTTTATTACCTAGTAAACACATGCATGAACATGACTGCCCAAACGTCGATTATGCCCAATCCAAGCATGGAAATAAGCACACTGTCATCTTCAGAATGAGGCTCCCAGAAGGTGAATTTGGCAATGCTACCTGCACAGCAGGGTACTATCACTAAATTTACCTTCTGTGAACCTCAATCTGAATCAAGGTCTCAGACCTAAGAGAAAGAGGTACCCAGAGGATAAATTGAATCACTGTGTGGGATAGCATCAGCAAATTCCCCTTATGGGTACCTCATTCTGCAAATGACAGATTGCTTATTTCCAGGATTGGACCAATCTATGGTGACAGTACTGAAAGGGTTTTTTAACCCTTTACCCAATGTAATGGTCAAAACCAGCCAGCACCATTCACAAAATTCATCATTCAATTTTTATTACTTTTTCATTTTTTGTCACAAAAACATAGCTTTTGACCCCTCATTGCAACGAGCTCAACAAGCTATGTTTTTGACCCCAAAAAATGAGTGCTTCAAGTATTTTATTTGCAAGTGTTGTCTGCTTTTCGTGTTAAAGGGTTAAAATATGTAGAAATGCATGTCAAGTCACATTGTGAAATCTTCTGACTTACCTACATCTACACCTGCGACAAATACCATATCTTACTGTGAAAATGGTCACAGAACCTGTATCCGTGTTCTTGAATACTGTTTCATTTTTAATGTCAACTTCTGTTATTGTTGTCATATCTCACATTACATTGCCACAGAGAAAAATCAATTACAATCCTTTGTTGGTAAGATTGACTAGTAATGACTTATTTTTCAATACAACACCTTAGTTGCATGCAAGGTTCAATACATGCTTAAAAACACAAGTACATGTAGCTAACTGTTAGATAAGTAACTGAAAGATTTTCTCTATTTTGACACAAAACTGGGATTGTTTAAATAAGGAAAATGTCACAAATCTCATTTAAAAGTCAATCAAGAGATACCTTAAATATTCCAGGACAATACACACAATTTAACAATGTATACTGTAAATAAATTTGTCACAGGATGTTTTAAATGAAGTCTTTGTATCTGAAAAAAAACTCCCATATTTTTCCACATAGTCATTTAAGTATCTTACAATTTCTTCTAATGGGGAGCGCGGTGGCTCAGTAGGTAGAGGTGCAGGCTGCAAGCCGAGAGGTCCTCGGTTCGAATCCCGGCTGCGGCAACCGCGTTGTGTCCTTGGGCAAGACACTTCATCCCCATTGCCCGCGTGGGGGCACGATGACGCCGTGTACTAAGGCGTACTGCACGTCGATGGTACGCATGTCTTCAACCAATCTAACCCTGCCTGTGCTGCAGTGCGGAGTTACGATGTTGGGGAGCTGGCAGCTGCTCGTCGTTGCTCGGTGGTTCTCTCCGGGTACTCCGGCTTCCTCCACCCGTAAAACTGTCACGGTCATGATTAGCCATTGTGCATAAATATATGACCTTAAACATCAATAAATAAATAAATAAATTTCTTCTAATCCTTTGACCAGTATAAGCTGTTTGCATAAAAAGCATGGAGAATTCCCTACATCCAGTCACTGAACACTCAGACTCTTTTTGTGGAAAGTTTAATTAAAATTGTTCTGAAGACATTTCATTTTTTCTTGACCAATGAATATGAAAGCCTGACATCACATGAAGGCAAACATTATTGATAAGGCTTTAAACCCTTAGGGCCAGTTTTCTTTTTATAAATATTTCACTACATTCTGACAGTCTACATCCTGTGGCTTTGCAGTTGTTTTAGGCAGGTCTTGGCTGCCCATATAGGCAGCCAAGACTTGCCAAAAAATTTAGAATTTAACTTGTGAGTTAACCCAGAAACAGCATGTTGGGGCACCTGTTCTGTTGAAGTAAAAGTGGTCAAATTTGGGATTAGGCCCTTAGAGTTAAAAAAAAAAAAAAGAGATCAAAAATCACCTAAATGTTAACACCTTACTTTCCATAACCTTATAAAGGGGAGCACTGGCGGAGCGAGACCGGTTCTCGTCAGATCACCTAAGTTAATCCAAAACCCAGTTAATCCTTGGATGGGTGACAATTTGGTGATTGATTCGGGTACTTCCCCTAGTAGTGGCTGGTGTGCAATCGACGAAGTTTGAGTGTGTGATTCTTCGACGTTGCATCACATGCCAGCTGTGGGCGTTGGGAATGTTCACCAGTACTATGCAATCCCCAACGTACTTAGGTGTAAAATAGGGTCCTGTTGAGGTGCTTGCATAGTGGGCCCGTCTGTGCTGCACTGGCAGCATGCTCCGTTGATTTGAGCTGAGAAAGTCCTAAAATGAACAAAGGGTGTGAACACCTGTGATACGAGGTAATAATGTAAGTCAGAGAGCACTGCGGTTAACTCTAGACATTAACATTGCATTATTATAATGCCACACATAATTTTTCATAATCACTAATTTGCTTCTGACACATACCTTGTGACACCTCGGTGGAACATATTCAGCGAGATTGATGCAATGAGGGCTCAAAAACTATGTTATGTAAACAAAATTGGAAACCAGAATGAACATGTCTCTGGGACACAAATGCCCTCACGTGCATGTCCCTGTGTATAAGCCCCCAATATTTAAAGTTTTGCAGAATCTTAGGCCATGAGTACTGAAATATTCACATAAAAGGCTGAAAATAGAACTTGGTCTTCCTTTTGTAATGACAAGTGAAGTTCGAACTAAGTAGGCCTGTCATGATTAATCGAGAAGTCGATAAATTGTCGGAAACACCCACAATTGACTACAATTTCAAAGTCAATGATTATGGGTTTTCACTACTTCTTTACTGATGAAGTATAAAGATACAACACATGTCACCAGGTTTGGCATTCTAGAAAGTATGGGAGTACAAATAATTGCCTTTCCTAGTTTGCTGAGGAGTCCAATTGCCTTCTTAAATCTCAATGCAGCTACGATTAGACTCTTGACCACCTCAGGTCAAAACCTGAGCCTTGGCTCAGGTTTGGGCTTCAGATGGTCAGGAGTCTGAATTTTCCTTGGAAATCATTAGGCAAACAGCATGCCTGTTCCCTGCATGCCTAAAGAATGTCTGGCCCAAGGAACTAATGACCCAAAATATTGTTTTCTACATAGTTGTTTCTAAAGGTCACAGAGTACGATTAAAGTCAACTTTAACCCTTTGAGACTTTAATTAATAATTATCCTGACATTCAAATGTCACTGGGAATTCAGTTTCTTCAATTTTTTTCGATATGCGATGTCAAACGTCGGAAAGTTCAAATAACAAGATATTTTTCACATTAGTGATTATCTGGTTGAGGGCTAGATTATTTTTGGTGGTCTGAATTTCTTATTCAAAACTTGTTTTATTACAAATTATTGGAGAGTGCCCACAGGCACTCTCCAATAATTTATAATAAAACAAATTTATTAAACAAAATATTATTTGTGTTTGATTGAATATGAAGTATAAGCAAGGGAAGTGTTGGCTTTTGCTCTGGTATTCTCATTTTGTGAAAGCCCTAATAGTTCTAGCACTCAACCAGTTAAGAAGTCTTGACAGTGGGATTATATTACATGTAGTATTTTAAGTCTCCCTAAAATTCTCCCCTACGCTGGTCCCTGCATGAACCCACTGTCTTTATCAAACAACATAGGATTGCCCACTTTCACTAAATTTCTGATTGGGTAATTCAGTACCAGGGCTGAGGTGGAACATGGGACATTTATCACTAAATCGTTCAGTGACATAACACAGCAGGTGAAACTTTATTCTGATCAGGTTACATGCAGGTCCTGCTCTTAATTTTAACTGGAATCCCCAAACCAATTTTCTTTGTAAAGAAATTAGCAGTCGCAAGAATACATTTCCTCTAAAAGAGTTTCCCATGTTTCCGGGCTATGAGCCAGACACCTGTTGCATCCAGCTGATTCGGCCAATGCCAGGAATGCACCACTTCCTTTGGCAGCAGTTTGAATTTGCCCTAATTACCAGTGAAGTCAGCCCCGGTGTTTAAACTCTAGTTAATTTCATCAAGGTTGCAGTGAATGTAAGCATCAGTGAAGTCTTGAATCTTGTAAATTTTACCCTCCACCATCCACGGTACTCTCCACTAATCTGCTTTTTGAGTCTTTCACAAAACCTAGCTTTCGGCTATAAACTGCTTTTTCTTGTTTCACTTCTGCTCTGTCATGGCATATTATCTGCCCATTTTTATTTATTTATTAAGGTTTAACAACACTTCAACAGCCAAGGTCATATTGTGTCTGTGACAGTTTTACAGGTGGAGGCAGCCAGAGTACCCAGAGAGAACCACTGAGTCACGACGAGCAGCTGCCAGCTCCTCAACATTGTAACCCTGCAGAGCAGGCAGGGTTACATTGATTGAAGACACGCGCACCATCGATGTGCAGTATGCCTTAGTACATGGCATCATTGTACCCCCATGTGGACAATTGGGGTTAAGTGCCTTGTCCAAGGACACAACGTGGGAGTCCAAATCGATCGCTCAGGCGGTCACCCACCCAAAGACTAACCGGGCTTGACGTTGCTTAACTTTGGTGATCTGAGGAGAACTGGTTACCGCAATGCCACCCTCTCCCCTATTTCATGTTCATATCTCTATGTGTACCTTTCATATATACTCATTTTATACTTTTCACTGTGATTATTTCCTTATTTTCTGCTTCACTGTCACAAAGAATACATAAAATCAAAATCATTAAATGCCAACTTAGTCCATTTTCATTCTATTCAATCTTCTGTTGTATTTTCATCCCTGTGCCTAATATGATGTTCATTAAAAAAATCTACTCTGCTACCTATATTTAATTATTTACCTAACAACAAAGAGTGTTAAGGTCAAAGGTCTTTAATGATTCTTAATGATTCCTGTGATTATCTAAAGTTTTCTGGTTAAAGTCTTGCTAACTACAAACTGTAAAAACTATAACGTATGTGAAACTTACTTGGACTTGGATGGTGATAAGCTTGTGGAATTTTTAAAAAATCCAATGACTTTGAATGCCTGAGAAAAGTATTTTCCCAAATTCATGATTATATCACATGTGTATAATAGCATATACCCAGAGGAAGAAACACTCCATGTCCCGAACCTAACTTCAGTCAAGTTACTATGCATGTGTGTTTAAAAAATCACTCTCTCTCTCTCTCTCAACATCATAATACAATTGAACTGGTGTGTGATTTTCATTCACATATTTGGTCAGTGAATATGTCATTTACATAAAGAAAAGTGGTGACAATTCTAATCTTAAGTACCATAAACTTAATAAGCTTAACCCTACATTTATGCACAGTACTACTTTTGCAACATCACAGTACTTAACAGAATATGTTGTGGAATAAGGCCTAAAAAGTTAAAAATCTGTTTCTCAGGCATGGTTATTTTGGCTGCTGCATGCCCTATTTTTATAACCAATGCAAACATAAAAAAATAAAAATTAAATGGTTTATGTCTGATATTTTACCCAAGTTAATAAAAGTGACAAATTTGCCCCTTGAGTTGCAACAAGGCTTTGCAATTCTTTAGCATTGCAAAGCCTTCTTGCATTTGTCGTAAAGCATATACTCACTATACTGTGAGGAAAATTAGCTCACTCAAAGTGCTTGTCAACTTTAAACATTTATTTACATTTAGCGGCAAAATAACCAACCGTACTTCTATCTCAGCCGGTATAGCCAGACTACTGGTAACAAGAAATTATCAATATTATAATACAAAACAATTACTCATAACGACGGTGGATAAACATAACTCCAAAACAGCAATTAAACCTTTCATAAATGCAAGATTTGCCAAGCAGTGTGTAGCAGTTATCTGAAGGACTAATCAGCGATTATCAGCTTATGCAACTCTGTAATTACTGCATAAGCCAGCCTAAAACACATTCAAGGGATGAAATACACCACTGGCCATGATATTCTGTAGATTATGAGGCCAAAAACACAAAACAAACCAACAACATGAACTTTTGAAGGCAAAGAAATAATTACAAAAATGAAAAATAAAAAACACTCGCCCACATACATTTTTACAAGAGGAGCGCATCATTATAAGTTATTGGGCAAACAAGCTCAAAATTTGTAAAAAAATTCACTAATTATGGGCCATAACTCTGTAATGAAAAATTGGGCCAGTTTTTGAATTTGTTTGAGATATTATTGCAAAAAACCTGTATGACAATTATTAGTCAAAACGGAGGACATTTGTTCAAGTTATTTTGCTAACAGTGTGAGGACGCCCACCCTGATGCACACCGACCGTCGCCAAACCACACATGTAGGTCTCAGTTGTTAACACAACTTCACCAAAAAATGTCCTGAGAAACAAATCTACTTTGTGGAGTATAAACACATGAAATATCTCCATCCTAATTTTCCTATATATATGTACACAAATGCCATTACAGTTAATTCACCTTAACCCTTTACCCAGTGTTCAAACTGTCGGGTGCCAATTTAGCCAACTGTACTAAAAATTTTGATTTGACACCCAAAAACCTTTGTTTGCTAAAATTTTGGCATCAAAAAACATTCTTTTCACTTCTGAAGGGAAGCCATTGCAACACTGAAGAGCATAATTGATGACGAAACAACAAAAATATTCCATTACCTCTAGGACAAGGAAACTGCTAGCTGGCAATAAAGACGGAAAGTATAACTGAATTTCACTAAACACAATGAAATCTAGTGATTTTGTCAATAAGGTGTTAGAAATACCGGTAGCGTTTTGACAAACTTTCAATGTTATTTATTGCTGTTTAAAGTCAGATATTTCTGAACAAAGGGTAATCATGACCGTCTTTCAACGTTAATTGGAAGTGCTGCCTTTTGTAAAGACTTGTGGTCCACTAAGCCCAATGGATTAACAGTAATTAGTCGATTAACCTGTTAGGATTATTATTATTATCTGAGTGGAACAACAAGTGCATATACCAACATCATTCAGCCTGACCATTAAATCAGTAGTTCAGACATAGCTTAGGTGACATTCCTGTTTGCCTAGAGAGGTTTTTGTGACAATCTTCAAGTCCTGCCAATTTTTTTTCATGATCAAATGTCTGTTCATTCTTGAACTGATTGCCAGTTCATTTTTCAAAACTTGATCAATTTATTTGATTTATTTTAACCTCCCCCCCCCCCCCCCCCCCCCCCCCCCCCCCCCCATCTATTCCCATCAGCATTTTGGAACCAAAACAGTCTTCTGGGCAGTACAAGTACAATATCCAGAATTACAAAATATTTGGCACCAGACATTTTGGGACCAGAGAGAACACTGCTTTTACGTAACAAATCAGCCGCTTTTAATTGGATATCTCTTAACAGAACAAGAGCTATGCAAAGCATGGGCCACAGTGGCCCCCGACCCATAGTTATGTTCGAAGTAGCCTTAAAGCTATTGTGGTACAGAAAAGTGAACAATGGCCATAACTCTGGGAAAAATTATTGGACGGAACCCGTTCCTTGCACATATCCATTTCCCCATGTGGGTCTATCAAAGGAGTTCCAAATGCGACCAATGGTTTTGAAATTACAATGCAAAATGTTTGTCTGGACAGATGGAGGGCTTCACTAGATACCCATGAATCCTCATTTGAAGGTTGAGAGCATAATAACCCAGTTAATTAAACATAACTTCCAAACAAAGATCCATTTATCATACCTTCAGTATAAATTTGACCAGTTAACTGCATATGGGTAAAAGATTACACTACAGTTAATTGAATAAATCAACAAATTCCTCTAGTTTTCAGACCTATTTCTCAGGTTATCCAAAACAGACATTTAATCTATTATATCTTGTTTGACAGAGCTCAAAAATGACAATAAAATATCAAACTTTTCTTGACTTTTACCTGATCTTTGGGGTCAGTGACCTTCACCTTGAGGGTACCGACTTCATTATGACTGATTACACACTGTCTAGTGACAATACACACAGTTACAAAGTTTTGTTAAAAAATATTCAGTGGTTAAGAAATTATACAGGCCAAACAAAATGTTGAAGACGGATGGGCAGGCAGATGGACGGACAGACAGACAACTTAAAATTAGAAAAGCTCTAGAGCTAAAAAAAAATCCAGAATATATGAGAATGACCAAATCTTTATCAAATGAATACGTTTGATAACTGGTAGAGTGCTAAATTATTTTGGGTTGTCAGGTTTTTTGCCTTGTTACAATTTAAGGGAGAGTGCCTACAGCCACTCTCCCATAAACTGTAACAAAGCAAACCCACCTAGACTGAATTATTTCACTTCAGAGATAGTATAAAGCACATCCCCGAGTTTGAAGGCTTCAAATTGCAGTACAGTAGAATCCTCTTAATTGAATATCTATTTTGCCAGTGAAAATTATTCAATTAACAGGAGTATACAATTAACAAGGATTTGGTCAGTCTCTTGTGTTCTGGAGGAAAACTGAGCATTTATTCTATTATATCTTGTTTGACAGAGCTCATAGAGCTCTGTCAAACAAGATATAATAGAATAAATGTCTGTATTGGATGTATGAGGCCAAAAAGGTTGATAAATAAGGGGAATTTGGTGCGTGTCACAGTAATTTTTTCGACATATTACAAAAATTTATATACAATTAACAGGAGTTTACTCTACAACCCATATGCAATCAACAGATCAAATTTGTACTGAAGGTATGCTAAATGGTTTTGGGTTTGAAAATTATATTCAATTAACAGGGATATATAATTAAGAGATATCCAATTAAGTGGGCTCCACTGCACCTCCACTTTAGAATAAAGCCCAAATATGGGCTTTAAGTACTTTACCAGTTAACTGAACGATTCTCACTGGTGAAGGGGGTATTCAATTAAGAGGACTCTACAGAATGCACTGCACTGAATGAAACTTACAATTTCTTGGTTTCACCTAAACTAGTTCAGCACTAAGACAGTTAAAAATCATAAAAAATGAAAAGACTGCTCAACTTTGCTTGTTCTATAACCATTTTGGAATATATAAAGCGAAAGAAAATTACTGTATTAAAATAATACTAAATAAATTCAACAAAACTGTCATTAATTGAACACTTACGTCTTCATTGATGAAGTACAAGTCCTTGCTGATAACTGGTGCAGAATATCACTGTGAAATATTAACAATGCAGTGGATAGGCAGGTCCATTCAGCTGTCAGGCTTATAGTAGTCCCCTACAATCAGGATAATTGTCTCTCAATATGTGATTATCCAAATAATCCTCACACAAGTGTTTGGATTGGTTACAAGTAAGCATGTTAAAAAAACTATATTCTTACATACAGTTGTGATCAACTTTACAATCACCAAAACATTTTACCTTTTCACATTCACTCCACCACCCCTGAACTAAAAAAATACCCTGCTACTGCATGTATAAATACAGTACAGTCGCTATGCACTGGTCATAATTCATATGTGGACACTGGTGCCCACGCATGCGTTTACCAGGTAATAATAATAATCACCAACAGCAAAATTTTAATTAATGAAGCACCAGGTTATGTCTGGTGCTTCATTTATTAATTTTTTGATGATTATTCCAATAATTTGTGTTTGGAATCAAATATTATTATTGCATCCGTGGAAATATTGCCCACACCTGTGGAAAGTGACCAGTCCATGGCGGCCGTACTGTATTTGTCATTAGTACACAAAGTGGATCATTTCAGAATCGGAGAGTATCACAAAACAAATATTTTGAGTGGTGTTGGGAGGTTATGAAATTTTTCCACGGTTTCAGTTTCTGCTTGTTTTTTTTTAAAAAGAGTGGACTTTAGTTTCGGTTTTTTTTTTTAAATGAAAATTTAAATTTTATAGTAAATTTCCTTTTCTCTCAATATGCCATCAGAAAAGCTGTCTTCTATGTGAGAAAATGCTTCACCCCCCCCCCCCCCCACCCCACCCAAGCAAAGCAGCACCCATGAAAGATTCCAGCTTGCGGTCAGCTGCAAAACACAGGCCTTTTCAAAGAAAAGGGCTGGAGAAGCTTGGAGAGGTACTGATTAGTGCCGATACGACACTTTCCCACATATGAAAAGGTCTCTGAATGTATACATGTAGACCTGCACCCCTTGATGGTTGGAGATCCAGAGAATCAAACAGATATACCAGAAACTTTGCAATCTGTGTAATCAAAGGGTTGGCGTAAACAACAGAGTGATCAGCACACCATCGACAGTCAGAAGACCTTCCACTTAGCCACATACATGAAGGCTAAACCAGTGGAGTGCAGCCTTGAAGAAGAAATGCACTCCACTGCTCATCTCGAAAAACCTCTGCGGAGAAGACAGGGCAGGACAAAAGAGATGCGCGAAGGCACAATGATGTCGGGTCGACGTGAAACCTCCTCGGGTGACCTGTGACCTTGACAGATGTAGAGGGAGACAGACCAGAACGACCACCAACAGAGGGTGGAACTGATTGATCCAGGTGACAGGGGAGCGATTCGAAAGATTTGATAACTGCAGGTTCGCACCTTGGCTGGAACCTGAGGCAGAATCGGAACTGGTGGGAAGGCATAGCCATCTAGCCGACTAGTCCGTTCCAATCGAGTGACAGAGCGTCCATGGTGAAAGCCAGAGGATCTGCCCACCTGGGTTGCAGACAGATAGAGGTGGGCACAAACCCCAGAGATCGCAAAGTGTCTGGAACACTGCTCCGTGAAGCATCCGCTCGGTGGAAGTGACCTCGTTGGGACAGGGTGTCAGCTAGGACGTTCAGACGACTGGGAAAGTGACGAACCACCACACCGGAGTTGAATCCTGAGTGAGCAGTAGAATATCTCGAGCCAATTCGTATGTGGGAACCGAGTGCGTGCCACCCTGGTTCCGAATGTAAGCTATCACTGTCGAATTGTTGGACAACAGAAGGACCTGATGATTCAAAAGGTGGGGAATCCACTGCCGTAAACTCAGAAGAAGATCAAGAAGCTCCTTCTGGTTGATGTGAAGAGTTGCCTGATTCTGGTCCCAAACACCGTGAAGGGAAAGACCTAGAGGAACCAACGTCGCGCCCCATCCAAGATTGCTGGCATCTGCCATCAGAACACAATCGGACTTGGGCAAGTCCAACGGAACTCCCTGCATAATCCACTGAGCATCCATCCAGGGAAGAAGTTGCGACTGAGAGATGCTGGTAACTGAAGCACCAAATCCAGAGGATCAACATCCGTCCAACGACTGAGCAGAAAGTATTGGAGAGGTCTGACAGGCAGCCAGCCTAAAGAAATGAGATCTGTCACCGAACTGCAGAGACTGAGCACCTGGACAATACTCCGAGCTGCATCGGACATGAATTCGGTCAGAGTCAGGGTGAAAGCCGAGAGAATCACTGCCCTTGTCTGGGGAACCACCACTATATTCAGCTGAGTACTGAACTCCATCCCCAGATGACAAAACGACTTAGAAGGGACCAGGTCCGACTTCTCACTGACTCTGAACCCCAGCGATCAAAGCAGGTTCAACAGTGTGTTGACATCTGACTCCAGAAGAGCAGCATTGGAGTGCCTCTGGAGGATGTCATCCAGGTAAGCCGAAGTAGTCACCACGGACTGTGTGCGATGAAATGCTAGCACATGCGACATCAGTCGGGTGAAAGCCCAAGGAGCCAAGTTGAGGCCAATAGGCATGGCCTTCAACTGGTAAACCGGCCCCAGAAAAGTGAACCTGAGATACTTTTGCATGTCTGATGAATCGGGACGTAAAAGTAAGTGTCTCGCAGGTCGATGCTGGAACCGAAGTCTCCATGGTGAATGGAGCAGCAAACCCGCCTTAAAGTCTCCATTCTGAACTTGGAGGCAATGACAGACTGGTTCAGGATACTCAGATCAATAACAGGTCAAAGTCAGCTGTCCTTCTTCAGCACCAAGAACAGACGGGAATAAAATCCCACTGAATGAATGTTCTTGATGGACTCGATCGCCCCCTTTGACAGGAGAGTGCCTATCTCCGTGATCAAAAGTTCCTGACGTGAACCATCAGAAGGAACTTGGGTTGGAAGTGGCACAAGGTGACAAGGGGTGCCTCTGAAGGATGTCCACAGACTGGAGGGAACAACATCTAACACCCAAGGATCGGATGTGATTGTGGCCCAACGTTCAGCAGACTCTAATATCCTTCCTCCAACCTGGGATAAATCAAGGTGAGGACCTTCATTTCGAGTGCCGGCAAGGCTTGTGAGAGGAGAAACCACCTCCTCTGCTAGCAGAAGGATCCTGAGACCTCCCTCTGTCCTGCCGACACTTACCTTTACCACGTGAGTAACTTACCACGTCAGTAAGAGGAAGAAGCAGAGGCAGGATAATCAGCCCTTGGCTTGGTAGATGAAGCAGAAGGGCATTTGTTGCCTCCAACAGAAGGTGGATCAAGCTGGCACAGTAGCAGCTGATCTTTGGAATGATGCAGGCATCATCCCGGACCGTCGCCACAGAATCATGGAATAGACGCCGAACCACCAAAGAAGCGAATCGAAGAGCAGCGCACTGTACTTCTGGAAGAGAACAGCTAGTGTCCAACACTGCACCACGGCGAACTAATTCTAGATTAGCTGTGTTACAGGCATGCATGTGAGTAAGATGCATGAGCACCTTAGAAATCACACGCAAGGGAGTCTGTGTATCAATCAAACTTATCTGCAGGCAGATAAGCAGTCAAGGCAGAGACGACATGATCCTGAGAGAGAAAGCATGCCCAGCATTTCTCTGGATAAGCCCAACAGGGACTCCAAAGTCGCCATAGGAATAATGGCAGCCTTGGGCTTGGAAAGCCCGATGGAGGAGTCCTGATCCAAGACCGTCAATGTCTGGCAGACTGACAGATTGGCGGAATTGGTAGGAACAATAATGCTCAGGGGTCAAAAAGGTATCAGCCCTAGTGTGTCCAGATGCAGACTGCACCACAGGCTGTACATGTAGGCGTGCGACTGATTATCACAGCCAGGTTGACACCTTAGCTGGTCTGACAGTTAAAGCTCCGAAAGGAACTCAAACAAAGTCAAGAGCCACCACAAGTCAAAAGCCTGATGGTTCTGAACGTCAGGTGTGTCTGACCCATCTTCAGAGTCAGAAGACACATAGCCCATTCCGGGCATACCAGCCAAAGCCTCCCATGGTGTAGGAACACCAGGGGGATCAGACACTGACCTGTTTCCAATCCCGGGAGGCGGCACCATCACGGGTGTCTGGAAACCACCAGTAACCTTGCTGGAGGCAACAGGAAGGCTCTTGGAAAGAACCTGCATGAGTAAGGAGAGGGCCTCCCTAAGCTCACAGCCCGAATTTGCCAGTCCGACATGGGAAGGACCAGTCAAAGTGGCTTCACATCTGACCTTAATCAGCGAAGGGTCACGATCCTCAAGAACACCCGACGGGTGGCAGCTGAAACATCAGAAGGCAGGTGCTGATAGGGGTACAAATATCCTAAGGATCTGGAGAGCGGGAACTCAGGAGAGTTGCCACAGACCTCTTAGGGACAGAAGGTCCAGGCTGCACAGATTGCGCTGGTCCTGCTAAACTAGCCGAAAGACCAGAATGCGTGGACGGAAGCACAACAGAATCCATGAGGACCCAACCATGGACATTTGAATCCAAAGCAAACTTATTACTTATTGGTGTTTAAGGTCACATACTTATGCACAATAGCTAATCGTGACCATGACAGTTTTATGGGTGGAGGAAGCTGGAGTACCCGGAGAGAACCACCGAGCATCGACGAGCAACTGTCAGCTCCTCAACATACTAACTCTGTTCGAGCTCCGCTCCAGCAGGGTTACAGCGGTTGAAGACATGTGCACCATCGACATGCAGTACGCCTTAGTACACGATATCATCGTGCCCCATGATCCAAAGCAAAACCTGCTTGGTCTGACGGCTGGGAGACCGAAGCAGAGGAACCAGTTGGCAAATCTGTGTGACTTCGCCGAGATGAAGTCACACATGTCCAATGAAGCAGAAATCCCTGCAGCCCTAAGCAGGGATAAGCCTAGGTCAGCTGAAATGGAGACCAATGACATCACCGACGGAGCAGCAGCATGAGTGGATACATCAGTAGCTGCTTACAAAGGCAGAAAAGCGTAGAGAGCAACTGAGCTCGGCTCCAAAGGAGGGTCACAATCCTAGTGACAGCCTCAGATGTCGACTGGAGAGGTACAGCAGTCCTGGAAGCAGGCATCTTTTCGCCAAAGTCAGCAGCTACCATGGTATCCACCGCCAGAAAAGACTGCAAATCCCCCACAGAGGGAGTAGAACTCTCTCCAGACAGACTCGGTTCGGGAGGCCCCAATCGACTGTTTTCCCCTTCCCACAGTGTGGGAGGAATGGCCACGTGCCCAAACTACATGACAGACTGAAGCCCAAAAGGTGCAACACCAAGAAGTTCCAAACCTCCCACAAGGTCTTTCAACGGAACATCCATATCAAGTGGAGCATGAATCATGGGAATCTTCAACATGTTAAGGCAACAAACATCGCCCGCAAGGAATCATCCTAGGCATATCTGGTGAGAACAATGTAGATGAGAAGGTGAACCCAAAGAAAAATAAAATCAGGACACCCCCAGCTACAAAAGTAAGGTGGCAGGAAACAAAGGCCCGACGGTGGTGTTTAACTGGTAGAGTGCTAAATTATTTTTGGTCATCAGAATTTATTCACATGTCTTTGCTTTGTTACAATTTATGGGAGAGTGCCAGTAGGCACACTCCCATAAATTGTAACAAGGCAAATCGTAACAGACTAAATAATTTCACTTCAAAGATAAACCGAAGCACATCCACGGAATATGAGGCCTTTAAGTTGTGGTACCTGTACTTCAGAGTAAAGCCCAAATATGGGCTTCCAGCATTCTACCATTCAACACGTTGGTCGAAGATGACATTGGCCACCCACACAACTTGAGAATACTTTTTTTTTTACCTATTTCTTAAAAAAAACCAAGCTACATGTAGTGCGAGGAGGAAGGGTTGTAGTGTCTATCTAAAAACAAGAGGCCCCACAGGACCTGAAGCGCTCACCTTGAACAGAACACAATATAAACAAAGTCCAAGAATAAGTCTACATTAAGCAATCCATCTCCATAGGATACAATGTCAATCCTTGAGCCCAGCAGGAGTGACCAAAAATAGTCTGAGCATCATGCCTTTTCTTCAGTTGATCATAATGTAATATGTAGAGCTCTCCTATGAAGCCCCTTGATACAACCTATGGGGATTAATCTTAGTTACACACCTCTAGAGGGTACTGAATATAAACTTTCTAATTCTTCAGCTATATGGCCAATTCCAGCTCACATTAGGAGCCCAAATATTAACCCAGACTCTTGATTTGATCAAAGTTGAATATGACCTCCCTAGAGATGTTGTATACCAAATATGAAAGCATTCTGACTGTTGGATCTGAAGAAGAGAAATTTTAAAGAAATTTCTTCATATTGCACTAAGTTAAAATTTGGGCTACCATAGAGAGCCCAAATATTAACCTACAAGCCCGATTTGAACAAAATTGAATCTGACCCCTCTAAAGATGTTGCATACCAAATATGAAAGCATTCTGACTAGGGGATCTAACAAAGAAGATTTTTAAAGAAATTTCCTCATATTGCCCTAAGCTAAAATTTGGTCTACCATAGGGAGCCCAAATACTAACCCAGGGAAACAATTTGAACAAACTTAAATCTGACTCCTCTAGAGATGTTACAAACCAAATATGAAAGGCTTCTGATAGGTGAATCTGAAGAAGAATATTTTTGAAGAAATTCCCTCATATTGCACTGAGTTAAATTTTCAGGTTCCCATGTGCGGCCCAAATATTAACCCAGACACTCAAATTGAACAAACATGAATCTCTCCCCCACCCCCACCCCCTCCCCTAGAGATGTTGTATACCAAATATGAAAGCATTCCGACTGGTGGATCTGAAAAAGATTTTTAAAGAAATTTTCTCATATCGCAGAGTTAAAATTTGGGCTACCATAGCAAGCCCAAATAAATACCTAGGAATCCGATTTGAACAAACTTGAATCTAACCCCCTTAGAGATGTTATATACCAAATATAAAAGCATTCTGACAGGTTAATCTGAAGAAGATTTTTAAAAATTATCCCCCATACTGAACCAAGTTAAAATTTGGGCTTTCATAGGAAGCCCAAATATTAACCTAGGGACTTGGTTTCGACAATCTTGAATCTGACCCTCATAACAATGATGTATACCAAACATTAAAAAATTCTGACTGGTGGTTCTGAAGCAGAAGATTTTTAAAGAATATTCCCCATGTTGCTCCGAGTTAAAAATTTGGGCTCCTGTATTGAGCCCAAATAAGAACCAACAAGCTTTATTTTAACAAACCTGTATCTGACCCCCTATGAATGCTGTACACTGAATATCAAAAGATTCTGACCAATAGTTCTGGTGAAAAGAATTTTTAAATATTTGGCAAATATGATGACTTAGAATTTTTTCGATGCCCTCTACAGAACATCCTAACCATTCAATTCTACTGGTCCTAAGGATGCTTCATACCAAATAACAGCTCTCTGTGTCCATGTGGTTTTGGAAATATGGGCGTTTGAAAATATTTCTATTTTTAGCTCCTGGGGTTCCCATGGGGATGCGGGAATTTTCTTTTTTGCACGAGTCAAGTACTTATGACCCAATAAAACCACATAACAAATTTGGTTCAAATCGGACCATCGGTTCAGAAAATAGAAATGTTGGGTGAGGGGCAAAAATGTTACCCCCTCCCATTACAAAGCCAAAATATTGCTTCACGAACTTCATTTCAACAAACCTGATTCTACACGTCAAAAGGAAGCTCCATAACAAATATCAAGTCATTGTACTCACTAGTTCATGAGAAGAAGATTTTAAAAATATTTTGGAGCATTTTTCCCAACACCCTCCCTATGGGACTGGGCATGTTGAGTTAAACAAAAATGAAATGCCCCTTCAGGACCATCACTCACACAAACTTTCACTTGAATTGGCCCAGTGGTTTTGGAGGAGAACACCAAAACATGGTGTTGACAGACAACGGATGGAGAGCAACAAGATTAGCTCATCTTGACTTTGTCAAGGTGAGCTAAAAATGGCAGTTTGCTGCCCATGCTTCCCTCTCTGTAGGGATACGGATACATGAGGATTTGAGGGTTCTGCTGAGGAAAGGGAGTGTGGGGGTCTTTTTGTTGATCTGATTTTCAACATTCCCAGTGAATAATTAATTTCTTGTTCAGCTTTCTCCCAAATGCATATTCTTTTACAGAACACCAACTAGCTCTTGAAATTGAAACTTTATTTATAAATAGTTGAGCATTCCGAATTCGTAATTCGCTTGCAACACTTTTGACACAGTGTCTGTTCGGTATTCTGTGGAGAGCATTCTTGGTTTCCAACCACGCTTGCCTCTCCCATAGTTCCTCCTTAAGAACGGCTGAGATTCATAGTAGGCTAAAAATTCTTGAAATGAAAACGTCATTACTTCCGCCTTCTCAATGTTTAGAATTCTTGAATCAACCTGCATGATCTTTTCATTAATCTTCGAAAACGAAAATCATGCAATACGCGTTTTTAAATACTTCTTGTATTGTCGTGAAATGAATTGATAAAAGGGGGGAAATAGATGAATGAACATCATCTCGTCCTCTGAATATCTGCATTCTAATATTTAATTGCCACCTTATGTCTGTAGGAGGTGTGACTTAATTACTGTTGATTGCATGTTACAAGTAAAGAATATCAATCAGCCACCGCACGTTACAATTCTGCAGAAACCGCGATACACTACCATGCATCAGATGTGATTCTCTGATGATTTGTTGCGCTAACCTAATGTGCTATTATTTCAAATTAGTGCAGAATATGGGACAGGACTTCTAGTTTTAACTGTAGGCTAAAAATTCTCAAATGAAAACATCTTCTGCCTTCTCAGGGTTTAGCAGTCTTGAATCAAACTACATGATCTTCTCATCAAACTTCACGTAATATGCGTTTTTAAATACTTCTTGTATCGTCGCGAAATGAATTGATAAAAGGGGGAAAACATGAATGAACATCATCTCGTCTTCTTGAGAATCTGCTTTCTAATATTTAATTGCCACCTTATGTCAGTAGGAGGTGCAACTTAATTACTGTTGATTGCCTGTTACAGGTACTAAATATCAATCAGTTGTAGTGCGTTACAATTCTGCCGAAATTGCGATCCACACTACCGTGCATCAGATGTGATTCTCTGATGATTTGCTGTGCTAATCTAACGCGCTATTATTTCAAATTAGTGCAGAATACGGGACAGGACTTCTAGTTTTAACTGTATCATGAAATCCCTTCATAAATATGAACTGTAGATGTGCTGAAGGCCTTCGAGTTTTGGGCTTGGGCAGCCTTCACGGTTAACCGATCACGACTAAAAGGGGACTTTCTCATCTAGACATGACCTCAAACCTACATATGAAATTTTGTGATGATCGGACAAGAACTACAGGGTGTGTAGCCTGTGCTAAAGGAAAATGTTGACTTTGTCAAGTTAAGCTAAAAAAAAATGAAAAACAATAAAATACCAATTTAGTCTTCTTTAGAAAAGTTACTTTTGACTGTGCTGATTTAATACTGATTGAAGGTTGTTTTACTCATGCAGAGTTCTTACAGTCAAGGACCAAAAAATTCAAGGACATATCAGCATTTTCCAAGGATGTTTTTTTAAAAATGTACATTTGGAATATACCATTTTTTAGAAGCCTTACCTACATGTACTTTAAAAATGTCTTCTACCTCATCCTTCTAAATTCCGGAAAAACAGTGCTTCTAAAATGCACGGTAACAGAATTATGGTGCTTACAGAATGACACCCAGTTAAATAATGCCTGAACTTTAATTCCTCATTTTTGGTAAACATCGATTATTCATTATTTATGCTCGTTATTTTTGTTTTTCAACAAAAAAAAGTGCAAGAGATGTTTCTATTGCCCACTATTACACAGGTAAAAATGATATAGGGCAAACTTCAAGGACTTTCAAGGAGTCTAATGGATTTTCAAGTACATTTTCTGAATTTTCAAAATTCATGGAGTAAGATTGAAATTCAAGGACTTTTCAAGGATGTGCACACCCTGTCATGGCTGGGCCAAACTCACTAACATGTACAGGCATGACTGTGATATGCCATTCTAATAATGGTCTCCAGTCAGTTCGGCCCCAAATCATTTTGGCCTTTGGTCAATTCGGTCTCAAAGTCATTTCAGCATCATTTCAAGGGTAGAGATATAAAAACATCAACACAAAGTTTATGTTTAGAAATAATGGGTAATTACCTTTATTAATTAATGTTCAATCATATATATTTATACAGAGTAGAGAAAAGTTTTACATGACATTAAAAATTATCCATGAGTTCAATTTTACTGTTTTTACATACATTTAAGGTGCTGTGAAGTAAGAGAAATTTATGGGATGTCTGACCCCAGTACCCTACAGCCAGTGCGCACACTTAAAACAAATAAGATTATTGGTCTTCGCTTCCAACTCTCATGGATTAATAAGCAAATAAAAGTTATTGAGGTTGTAAGGGATTTCAAATCCCACATCATCCCTGTGCGCCTTCAACGTGCTGAAACGATTCATTTGTCCATCATGAAACGCTGAAACTTTTCAATCACTGTCATGAATAATAAACAGCAAAATTAATCCATCAAAGTAATTACATGTACCAAACTGGATGACTCCCTGTTTTCAAAAACACATATTGGTGGATTTTTTTTTTTATAACCGTTATGGATAATATGCTGGTGCGTATGCACAATTCCTAGTCACATTCCAGTTCGAGGTCCTCGGAGGTCTAACATCAGTATCCCACTGCCAATGCGCACACTCAAACCAAATAACATAACTGACCCTCGCTTTTGACTCTCGTGGATTTATAAGCAAATAAAATTAATCAAATTGTAAGGGATTTCAAATCCCACATCGTCACTGTGCGCCTTCGGTGTGCTGAAACTTTTAGTTCATTCATTTATCATGAAAGAAAAGCTACTAGGTATGAAGGAATACCACACATGTATATCATACATGTATGTATACCACAAAAGTCCACAATATCTATTTGAGGTGTAAATGATGAAAATCAATTAAAGAAAAAAAATGTTAAAATTAAAAATATATTTAAAAATATTTCTTGGGGCCGAATTGACTTGAGGATAAAATAACTGAGGCCAAATTGACTTGTGGCCATAGTGACTGGAATTCCCAATAATGATCAGATTGTTTTACCATACAAGTGTGAACCTACCACAGTAGTGGCTGAACTCACTTATGACTAGACCAAACTCACTGATTAGTAATAATACAATCATCACATAGCACCTACCGTTGACTAGTTGGTGTTTTGACTGAAATAACAAACTAATAATCAGATGTTTCAATAACAGAGACCAATTATCTGATGTTTCAAGTACATGTAATAGTAAAAACAAGCCAAGACCAATACCGGGTCTGGACCTGAGTCGCTGCATGCAATTGATCGGCAAACAGGAAGTGGCTGCACGGCAGATCTGAAAATTAGATACACGATATAACTCATCATTATGAAGCAGAAGACCAAATACAAAATCATTCCCTTTCATAGAAGCCAAGAAAACTTTGACGGAAGAAGTGTTTCGGATGGATTGACGGATGGACTGATGGACGGACGGAGTCGAGCGGTTACTAGACCTGCTCTGCCGCCGGCGGCGCAGGTAATAAATAATTAATCCAAGACTGGGGAACAAGAAAGTGTGAAAAAATATAATAAAACTGAATAGTTTGAACCTTTCTAGTACAGTGGAACCCTGTTTATTGAATAGCCACTTTGCCAATGAAACTTATTCAGTTAACCGGAGTAATCAATTAACAGGGATTGTGTCACTTTCCTGTATTCTAGAAGTAAACTTAGCATTTACTCTATCATATCTTATTTGACAGAGCTCCATGAGCTCTGTCAAACAAGATATAATAGATTAAATGCAAGATAAACAAGATAAAATAGATTAAATGCCTGTATTGGATGCACTAAGGCCAAATGGGAAAGCTGGGAAGACTTAATTTCTCGACAAGTTACAAGATTTTTTATTCAATTAACAGGAGTTTACTCTATAACCAATATTCAATTAACAGATCAAATTTGTACTGAAGGAATGGCAAATGGCTTTGTGTTGGGAAATTATATTCGATTAACAGGGATATACAATTACTCTCAAGTACCTAAATCACCCCACCCAGAATAAGTACTCTCGAGTGCCAAATAATAGTACTAGTACAGGGCAAAACAATAGTAAAGGGTGGAAAATTTTCTGAAAATTAATAATAGTACAGGGTCGAATAATAGTATAGGGTGGAAAATTCCAAGATGTGAGCCAACCGCTATGCTCTGAACCGTTTTCAGACGTCTGATGCTCTTGAAGTGGTGAAGGGCTAAATTACTTCCAATTATCATAATTTTCACATGTATTTGACTTGTTGCAATTTATGGGAGAGTGCCTGTAGGCACTCTCCTATAAATTACACCAATTCAAAACCTTATAGACTAATTAATTCTGTTTCGGTGATGGTATGGAGCACATCTACTAGGTCTTAAAGTTATGGTAGCAGTACTTCAGAATGAAGCCTAAATATATGCTTCCAGCTCTCTATCCATTAACATTTCCATTGCATCCTGTGTTTGCTTGTACATGTACCTTACTAGTTTGTTTTGGTGAACATCTTGAGATAAGCAACCATTCTGCACATTCAATTGTGGAAAATTAATAATCATACAGGGTCAAATAAAGATCATACAGGCAGAAATTTTGCTTGAAAAAGAATAATCATACATGTATGATTATTCGGCACTCAAGAGTACGAGATATCCAATTAAGTGGGCTCCACTGTTAAATGTTAAGTTTAGTGATGAGAAAGCTTTTGTATACCACTGTAGCAGAATTTATAGTTGGGTATGTTTTGTCTCATGGTTTGGGTACATTTCGGTATCGTCACATTTTGAGTCATTGCCGTTGGGAATGTTTTGGTCCATGTACATTTTGACCAGTAATACATGTAACAGTATCCCTACACTTCTGTGAGTGCAGTATTATTGATCCACAGGATATTGGGACGTTTCGGCCTCAAGACATTTCGGCCTCAAGACGTTTTGGCCCTGGACATTTTGGCCCTGGACGTTTAGGCATCCTATATTAACAGGCAATAGTGAAGGGGATTATCTCATCCGCCAGGATAGATAATAGAGGATATTAAGAGGTGTTAATTGATCAGTATTTTTCAATTTAATAACCTCTATTATCTAACCTGCCAAATGAGATAATTTCCACGAATATGTGTTTTTGAAAGCTGGGAGTCATCCATCAGCCTATAAGGGAGAGTGGATGCTGGGTACTGGCCATCTTGTCTGCCTTCAGATGGAACAGATGACGGGGTGATTGGAGGGGACCCCCCCCCCCCCCCACACACACAAAAAAAACAACACACACACACCCTCTCACAGACACACACCTGGAAGCCCTTAAAAGGACTGCTACATGTAACTCTTTATTCAAATGTTCATTTATATAAAATGTACACTCGTCCCCAGCCAGACAAGCTTGTTTCAATCCTTGCCTGGTGTTTGGTGGTCTCCTGTGTATGTTAACAGAAAGGTACATGTAGGTTGCACCAATTCCTCCTACGCTTTGTCTACCATTTCCATATGTCTTCTACCATCGCCAAGTTGGAATCAAATAGAGCCCACTCTCTAATAGTCCTAATGGCATTGAGGGATTGATTATTGACAATCTACCACTCCAACATAAACTGCCGGAAATTCTAACCACGTGCATACCCCCTCAGACCCCATTTGAAGCAATAGGAAAGCTAGGCCTGTGTGATACAAGTGAAATAAAATAAGGTTAATCGGGTCGCAAGGGATTTGTAAATCCCACATCGTCCCTGCGTGCCTTCGGCGTGCTAAAACCTTTCATTCATTAATCAGAAGTGTCAAACAAAGTATCAAAAGACTTGTAGCAACAGCGACAGACACCTGTGGCTTTTTGTTGCGACAGACAGATGTGGCTTTTTATGTTGTCAAAACAACACTTGCTGGGAAAATCTTGTATTTCATTTATTCTGATACGTCTTCAACATCAGTGAACATACTTTATTTGTGCTTACAAATAATATAAAATATAATTAATTCCTGCTTTATTTCATGGATTTTTACGGGGTTCTAGTCATTTCGTCCCATGGTCGTTTCGTCCCAAGACGTTTCGTCCCATTTATTTTGGTCGTTTTGTCCTATGTAGATTTTCCACTTTGGTCATTTCGTCACATGTGCATTTTTCACTTTGGACATTTGGTACCATCCGAGATTGGCTAGGTAATCTCAAATTTGGTTGATTTTTATGATTATTTCTCAGTGAGACTATGCAAATATGGATATCATTGGAACCCGCTTGATCAGTTAGTTCCAATAATATATGCACGGTTTTACTGGGGAAAATGTAAGACATTTCAGGCTCATTCATTTGTTGTGCAGTTTTGACCGATTTGTTAAAGGGTTAAGTCACAACGGGACATTTAACGACAACGAATCGGGTATTATTGTTTATTATTTACACTTTTTCTTTGAACTCATCATCAAACCTATCGCCCTCATGGGTGCGATGATTTTTCTTATGGAGCTCAGTGAAAAGGATGTTGTAAAATATAGAGTCAAGCATATAAAAACAAGTCCTCTAGGTTTGAAAGGCAGCAGTCGGTCCTATTATGCCCATACAGACATATCAAAGAGACGCACTGGTGTTGATACAAACAGCTGGCTTGATCAATCACACACAACAGAAGGCTGTACTTACAACAACCAGCAAGTAAAAGTGTTTGACAGACCGACTTATTCACACAATTAACAACAACAAAAATGTAATTACAATCCTTATCAGAATTATTGAAAACAAACAAAAAATACTGTGAGTCCACATTGAGATTAGTAACAAAATACATAATGGTTTGTTTGATTGACCGACAAATTCACATAAACAAGAACCTAACAAACAACAATTACACGTTTGTTACAGAACAAGATAAGTTTATAAATTAGGGAAGCTAGGCGTTTTCACGTCAATCTCGGATGGGATGAAACGTCCAAAGTGAAAAATCCACATGGGACGAAACGACCAAAGTGACAAATCTACATGGGACGAAACGACCAAAGTGAAAAATCTACATGGGACGAAACGACCAAAATGGGACGAAACGACCATGGGACGAAACGACCTGATCCCATTTTTACGGATAAATTTATCTTCGATAAAGCAATTAAAGGTACATGTAAGTTCGGTTTTTTTTTATTCAAAGACAACTTTTTGTGACCATCAACATGAAGGAAATTAAGTTCCAAAATATGTAAAAAAAAATTTTTAAATTCACTAAAAGTAGTAAAACCCGGGACGTTTCGGCCCTATAGGCAGGACGTTTCGGTCCGATTGGACTTTGGAGGCCGAAACGTCCCAAGGCCGAAACGTCAGTAAACCATCCACAGAGATATTTTAGAAAGAAGAAAAATTCGAAACCTGAATCAACAGCCGAGTCATATTACAAATTACAATGTCGCGCTGTGATCGTCAATTTCATTGAACAATGATATATGTTCCAAGGTATTGTTATCTACATGGCATAAACTTGCAGGAGAATGAAAAATGAAAACAAAGCTGGGGGAACAGCTGTTGATGTAAAAATACACGGTTAAAATTGATATCATGTCAACAATTACAAACACTTACCTTCTACACGACACTAGAAACAGATCATCTATGGAATGACATATATAAAATACTGGATTACGCAAAAATGAAGACAAAATGCATACAAATAGCCTGAAAAATGACTGGCTTTTTCAAAGGAATTCACATGGCGGAAGTGACGACATCGCTATCAAACGAAAACAAAACAGCGTTGAAGAGGTTTGGTTCTTGAGCGGAGGAACCAAGATTCGTTTTTTGTGAGTTAACCAACCATTAACTTTAGCCCACTCTTTAAAAATAGATACACTGCTTCAATAATGACTATTAAATTCAATTCACGGAATCCAATAAAGTGGACATTTATGCGTTTTCCCCCGCTAACTAAAGTCTAAACACCGGAAAAAAGGGAGTCCTCCATAACAGTATTAACACCGAAATTACTCGGAATTACCTATTTTATATCGTATTTTAACTCTTTGCTTGTTATTTTAAATATTTACTCATAGAGTTGTGAAAACTGTTCTCGCAACGTACATGTACCAAGCGATGTTCTATGTTGGGGAATGGTCGATTTGCAAGGTGACAGGACAAAACGGCCCAGATTGAATCTGGTAAAAACGGCCCAGATTTTGAGACGAAACGGTCTAGATTTCGAGACAGAACGCCCACATTTTTGGACAGAGCGGCTCTCATTTATAAATTTATTTATGTCCCTACCCACTCCCCCCCCCCCCTCCCGGTATCCAGTGACCTCGACCCATGACGATCTCGTCCCAAAGTGACCTCGACCCGATTTGGTGACTTCGACCCACTTTTGGTGATCTCGACCCAGAGTGACTTTGACCCACTTTTAGTGATCTCGACCCGCTATTTTTCCCGTCCAGAAGTGCGGTAATGGCCCAGGGGTGATCTTGACTCACTTTGGATATTATAATCACAGGGGCACGTTACAAACAATTTGTATGTAGAAAATATTATTTGTTAATAAGTCGTAACTGTCTACCCCAATCATAGTAGGCATGAGGATTTAAAAAATCATGGGAGACGATTTGTCGTAACCGTGATTTTGGAGCCTCGGTAACTCTCAGTAACAATTTTTTGTTCCTATTTTTTTATTTATCGGTAACGGTTTTATCCTACCAGTACCAATGAACAATTATGTTCAACTAACCATTTATAGTTACGTAAATTAAAACTTACGATCTGTTTGAATTGTGAGTCTCTGTCTGATTAACCCTTTACCTAACGAATCGCCCGCATAATATGCAAATTGAGCTGTTGAAAAAATTAAATTTTTAAAAATATTTCAACTAAACCATATCATGTGACCCCTCATTGGAACGAGCTCATTGAGCTCATTCCAGTGAGGGGTCACATGATATGGTTTTGTTGAAATTGTTTGAAAATTTTGTAAAAATTAGATTTAAAATAATAAATTTTGATATCGTCTGCGTTGGGTAAAGGGTTAACATGTTCTACGGCTGAATAAGCTATTCAAGACACCAGAAAACGATTTTGTTCAATGGAACCGGCAAGGTGGTAGAAAAGGGAAAACAGGACCAGCCAGCAGAATTACGTAAAGTGTCAGACTCACTGACAACACAAGAGAGTAATCAGTAATTCTGTTGCACTGACTAAGCAACGCTGACGGGCGACATTTCTCTGGGCTGTTCTGAACAAGATAAGTTCAAGCACCAAACCATTATGAATTGTCGGACCGACTCAGAATTTACACAAACAAAACACAACGTAGAAATTAAGTCGCCAGTGTTGTGTGACGCTACCGATTTGGATGTATGTGTCTGCGAGGTTATTTCTGTTTGACCTAACCCATTTCCACCAGAAAAGAAAAGTGTCAGTGTGTAGAATATCCTGGGATTTTCCTTCAAGTTAATCTGGGTTTCGACCTCCATGTGACGATACAGTTTGTGTTTTCTCAACGGCGAGAATAATTTGATTTTTTAACCTTTTAACAATTCAAAGTTGTATTTGAACATCACTAACGACAAATCGTTACCAGCAAATGTAGCATCGGTAACAACACGGTAGCAGAATGATCGTTACCGTGAAATCCTCATGCCTGTCATAGTATAGTATGATGGGGGTATCCAGTTATGATTTTGTTATTTTAAATATTATTTTGTTCTTAAAAATCGTTTGTTGCGTGTTCCTGTGACTAGATATGGTGATGTTGGGAGTGACTAGATATATATATGGTAATGTCGGGAGTTTAGACAAAATATAAGACGAATTATCTTTGAAGAAAATCAAGGCTTTATTCATGTCGATACATTTGTACACAAATATAGTTTGCAATGTCAATGTTTACATTGTAGGTCCGTTTAAGTTTGAACAAACTTTTAGCAATTGTTTTGTGTTCACCTCATCATGAATGTAACTATTCCATGCCTCGAAGAGCTTACTTTGTATTTGTCAAAATTGCTTTCTTTGACACTTTTGCAGTTTCCTTTCCGATAACAATGTGGTGTTCAATGACACTAGAAGACTTTCTGTGTGTAGAGTATTCACAAGAGTATAAAATGGTGCATTACAACCTGATCGACCATTTAGTCTAAATATTGTGCCACCCCTCAGTGTCATTGTTGGTTCTTACACTTTGGTTGAAAACACTCCAGTTCTGTGGAGGCCAAACTGTTGATCCAATTTCTTTCAACATATCCCACAAACTGCTGATACTTAGGTGACGAGTTACACTTGCTTTCTAACTCTCTGAACATTGGTTAACTTTTTTCCTGTGGTAGGAAACACAGACTGAGAGCCAAGAATTTACGAAAGTACTTATTAACAGACCTACTGTCCTTATATTCACAGGACAAACCTATCTCCTGAATATTTCTCCACAGGGCCTGGGTGAAATGAAAAGTACAACCACGTATTTCTGCACCAGGATACACATTTCGGAACGCATTCCACATAGTTGCTTCAAAGTCAATGACAAGCTCTTTGATCACAAATTCACCACATAAAGTCTTTATACTGTCCAGAACTGCTACATAGTCTTGGGTTCGTTTGCCAGACATTAATGAAAAGAGTAGTGGCACTTGTTTTGTCTCATCTCCTTGACGAATGAAAGCATGGATGCTGAATAATTACGTGAAAGGTTTGCGTACAACCTGTAAAACAAAATTAAAAACATGCATTTAATATAGCAAGTGAATCATGGGGTTCATATTATAATAAGGTCTGATCAAATCATGTCTTGTTATCATTAATAAGAAAGCTCCTTTCAGACAGCTTTCCAATAAATGATAGCAGGACATGATAGTCAGGTTAAGTATTCTTATTGTTACAGTGGCCCACAACTGCCACTTTGTAAATTAAAGTTTTACCATGTACAATATTAAAATATTAATTAAATGTTCTTATTATAAGAAAAGTGAAACCGCACTCCATCCCCTTTCCTTCCCTTTCCCTTTTTATTCAGTCCAATTATAACAATACCTTCCCTATCCCTCGAGCCCGTTCTTCATTATTCTTCCTGAAAAACTTAGTATAAGATATCGGTTATGTGATATGTAACTTGCCTTAATAGTTGAATCAGTATACCAGCGTTTCGCATTTCTGAGGAGATGAAGTTGAGCGTCTGTAGCAGTGGTGGTGCCAGGGTGTGTGTGGGGGGTGGGGGTGGGGTGGGGTGGATTTATAAGTCACTCCCCTCCATCAGAGAGGACCAGCCCCCCCCCCCCCCCCACACACACACACACAACACCCCAAAACCCCCTTCCCCATCGGAGATTTTTAGTCAGTCCGTCAGAGAGTCTCGTAAACCCGACTTTACGAGAAATTTTCGACAATCGAATGTAAATATCTCATCTTGTGTCGATCAAGAACGAGGTATATGGTTCTTCTTTGTAAGGCATTATGACAGTTGTTATCCAACTGGCGTTCCATTACTTCCATACCTAATCATCGGTTATCGTCATTTACGTTAAATAATCAACAAACATACTCAATTTGCTTCTATTTTGGTTCTCCAATGTACCAATTTTCACTCATTTTCCTTCATTTGGGAGGTCAAATATTATAGCCCCCCTGTCGGAGAGGTCAGCCCCCCTGTCAAGAAATCCCTGATGACACCCATGGTCTGTAGTGATGATAATATGATGTTTGTTGTCAACTGATATGTCTTTTCTCAAGAAGTTGTCTGGTATATGTTGTAACTGGAGTTCAAAATCCAAGTCATTTGGATCTACTGGACGTAGCATCTGATGGAAGTAGTTTGCATTTCTGGCTATATATGCTGGATTTGGATTGCTGCAATTGGTTGACTATCTATTTCTTGAAAAAGAACCTCATTAACAATTTCTCAAGCTGATGTGCAAACATTATCTTTCGCAATTCTCTCTTCCCTATAATACTATTATCAAATTAGCGGATATTCTATTATATATATTAACGAAACTTACTGTTTTGTCTCTTTTTGGTATATGAATACCCAAGCTTGTCGAATAGTTTGTCAGCTCCTCTAATTGATGAAGTTGTGACAATCTGATACTCATTTGTTGGACTATCACTGACTTCAGGTAAGGCAAGCGACGGTTCATTAAGTGATTCCTCATCATGGAAGTGGAATTACAAAGCTTAGGTGCTCAGGATCACCTGATGATCTTGCAGTATTTGGCATTTCTTGCAGAATTTGTTCAGCCAGACTGGAAGAATCGGCAGTACTGTGCGCCACATGATAGGCTGTTGCAGTAAATGACTCAATTAGAGTAGTTTGAATATTGAAACTGGCAATGTCACTCGAAAGATTTTGTGTTGAAGTGTCCTCCAATTCATTTGCCTCTTGGTTTGGTATGACAATGAAAGTGACATTTGATGGCCCGGCTTCGGTTGGTGTTTCTCTGCATCTTATACATGTGCATGTAAATGCAATGTCTGTGCAACTACAGACTACTAACCTGTAGCTTTCCCGTGATACACCTGAAATCATAAATTAATGTCTGCTCTAACCATCCATATTTGCATGGTTTTATTATAAATTTAAAACTAATTTCACAAGAATACATTTCCGATCTAACCAACTTCTCTTATATAGACTGTATAAAATATTCATTCATGTCAAAGATTTTTAAGTATGCCATTCAAACTGATGTGTCTTGACATCCATATTTGTGTGGTTTTACTACTCTTATTTATTTAGAATATAAGTATAGTTCATCACTTAGGAACACATAAGCCGCTCGCTGGTTTTGATCTACAGGTTGAAAGTGTAAAACTGATTAGGTACCAGTTGTTGTGTTTATTCATCAGTGAATGAACCTTACAATTCGAAAATCAAAACATGATTGACCTAATTAAATCAAAAGAGTAGTCTGTGATTAGATACTCAGTAGGTATTTCTTTAGACCCATTGAACTCATTGACATGCAGTTGATATGTTAGTGCCGTTCCCCCCCCCCCCCCCCCCACATCCTTTTTTTTTCTCCTAAATTTATTTGGATTCAGAAAAAAGAACTTATCATAACAATGGGGTTGTAGTTCTGAGTTATGAATAATTTGCGTTATCGGTTCACACCACGAAGCACGAAGACCCACTAAGCAGGACTCAAGTGAACCATCAGGTTCCAGACAAGGCCCCCCCCCCCCCCCCCCCCCCCCCCCCCCCTGCGCACCCCTCGGAAAAAAGAGATTAGTTTCTGTTCATCTGAAATAAACAAAATGTTAAATTAATTTCTGGTCATTTGAAATAATCACAAAAAAATATATTAGTCTCTTTTCTGATGTGTTCACCTCCAAAATATTAAAAATTGGATTAGTTTCTGGTCATCTGAAATAAACTAGAAAAAATATATTAGTCGCTTCTGTTTCTTGGTTTCTGTTCACCTAAAACTTGAGAGAATTATACTTAACACGGCCACGATGCTTCGGCAGATCATTCGTCGTCGTTTTATGGTTTCCGTAGAGTAACACTAACAGCAAGTAAAAGGGCAGGTTTCCTTCTTGGCTCGCCAATTAAGTCTATTAGTTTAAACAATATTTTATTTCAATGAAAAACAATCATGTTAGATGTACACATCATGTTTAAAAAGATAGATGGAACAAAGCGATATCTAAGATAATATTACATTAAATAACAAAGTGAACGACTTGTACAATGTAAGTAAGGGATTAGACGGTAAGCTTGGAGCTTTAGTGAGTCGTTTTAAGTCTATTATTGGCTCATCAAACTTGACCTCAATCCTTGCCCTAACCCAAGTTCGAAATCAGCAACAAATGTATTCACTTCAGTTGATGGCAAAAGTTCAAGTATTCCTTGCAAAACCTTTAAAACTTCAGTAAAAATGTTCAATTCATCCCTTCCATCCTTTTGCAAATGTAACATTATTAACAAAAAATAAAAAGTAAATAATATATTGAAACAGGACCAGCAAATTTCAGCTCATGGACCAACATCAAGCAATTAAGTAATCAAAGCATGATAAGCTCTTAAAGAACGATATGTTCTCTAACAGTAACAAAGCTATTAATCTACTTCATTTCCTTCTTCGATAATTGTAGCTGACTCAGAATGATTGTGATAAAAACACAAGTCAAAGAGTGATAATTGTTGACCATTGTTTTGTATGCCTTATTAGAGTAGTTAAATACCTTTTTTGTAACTCCTTATTTCTTAAGCCATGGACATTGTCTCCAAAAACACTAGGTTACAGTACCAGTTGAAATAAGTTGTGGGATGAACACAAGAAAATGTTAATGTCATAAGTGACCTCAATCAAGCCAGAAAATAAGCAGACTGTCTTCTGCAAAATGAGGTCCCCAGAGGGTGAATTTAGTGATGCTACCCTGCACAGCAGGGTAGCATCACTAAATTTACCCTCTGTGAACCTCAATCTGATTCAGGGTCTCAAAATTAAACAAGAGGTACCTAGAGGATAAATCGGCCCACTGTATGAGATAGCATCATCAAATTCCCCCTCTGAGGACCTCATTCTGCAAATGTCAGACTGCTTATTTTCAGGTCTGACCTCAATCAACTTCAGTATAATAATACTGAACTTCAATACCGCCGTAGTACTTTTGTTAAAAAATAATGGGCGCATAAGAAATATTTTTTAATAAATTAGTTTTTTTTAATAAGGGCCATTCTGTCCAAAAAGGTGGGCCATTTTGTCTCAGAATCTGGGTTGTTCCGTCTCAGAATCTGGGCCGCTTTTACCAAAATCAGTCTGGGTCGTTTCATCCATGGGCCGTTTCGTCCAGCATTCGATTGGCAAATTGCACCACGGTTGATTTGCACCATACCACAGTCGATTTGCACATCTGTCTCGGTCGATTTGCACAATTAGTTTGGTCGATTTGCACCACTGGACAGTCGATTTGCACCATCCAGAAACTCAGTATATGACACATGTCCCTTCAGAAAGTCACTTCGAAACAGAGTAGAGTTACAGACCAGTAACTGGGTGCTGGTCAAAACGTCTCTAAACCAAAATGTCCCCTAATTCTTTTGGTCAAAACGTCCCCAAGCAGGGTTGGTCAGTAAATACCAGGTGATTTTTACCACCTGGTAAATGCCGGTAAAAACCGGGAGTTTTTCCCACTTCATTCTGGTCAAAACTGCGAAAAACCTTTTTTGTCAAAAATATTAACTCAAATGAATAACAATGATCTGAATTCAGAAACAGTGCCAAAAAGGGTATAAATAGCAAAAATGATAACAGTTATCCTTGAAACACAGTTTTACTTCAGTTCGTACATGAAAATGTGTAACGCAAGCGAAAATATTATCCATTTTCTAGGTACCATAAGAAATACCTTCACTTAATCAAATGGAATAAAAAAAAGTGTTGAGCTTGCCTTCTTGGCTGTAGATTGTAGAATTCTTTGTTCATCACAAGAAGATCCTTTGTTAGTGAAATAAAATTTCAACATGATACAAATCAGTGCTGATATTGCTAAGTCTACCAGTCAAGCTCTTCTTTCCCCCTAAGGAACCTGTGATACATAACTAACTTGGCTGCTCTTACTATACCAAGTCTGTTCCGTAGTTTGCTTTGAATTAAACTGAAATTTGAAAACACTCGCTCAATGGATGCACTGCTATAAGGCAAAGACACTAGCTTTTGTGCTAGTTTGCACAGACCACGATCAACATTTTGCAATTTTTTTCAAACACTTCCACCGCATGGCATGATCTAATTGAGAGAAAGATTCTGCACCTTGATTATAATTATATACACATGTATCTCAAATTGCTTTACATGGAAAAGTTACTTGAAGTTTTCACTTCACCACATACTACATATTCATGGCATTTGAGACTACATGTACATGTATGCCCTGTAGCCTGATGATTTTTACACAATTGAACAGGCTTCACGGCAATTGCCACAGAAGCACCAGTTTTCCACAGCAATTTTTTTGCCGAGGAAACGAAGATGAATGACCAGAACTGATTTAGCTGTACTATGCTTTAAACAAAATCTGCTGCAGCCTAGAAGGCAGCCAAGACCTGACTAGAAATCACTTCTAAGCAACTGGACATACACAGGTTGTAGTTTAGAGGGAATTCAGGACAAATGTTCAGGCCCCTTAACCCTTTAAGAGTTTAATTATCCTGGCATTCAAATGTCACTGGGAATTCAGTTTCTTCAACATTTTTCAAAATGCGACGTCAAACTTCGGAAAGTACAAATAACAAGATATTTTTCACATTAGTGATTATCTGTTGAGGCTAGATTAGTTTTGATGGTCTAAATTTGTTATTCAAAACTTGTTTTATTACAAATAATTGGAGCGTGCTCACAGGCACTCTCCAGTAGTTTGTAATAAAACAAATTTATACAAATAAAATATTATTTGTGTTTGAGAATAGGAAATATAAGCAAGGAAAGTGTTTTGCTTTGGTATCCTCATTTTTTGAAAGTCCTGATAGTGGCTTCTAACACTCAACCAGTTAAGAAGTCTTCAAAGCAGGATTATATTAGTATTTTGAGCTGCGATAATATTTGCCTCAACGGTTGTCACTGAGCACTATTCGGGAGAAAATAGGAATTGAGGTTAAAACTTTAAAAATTCGAAAAATAATAACAGAACAAATTACCTGAAAGTTAAAACTTGAAAAATTTGAAAAATAATAAAACAAATTACCTGAATGTATCAACGTGCTGTTAAATTTTGTACGCCATAAGACGTACAAAAGTATCAAAGGGTTAAGGGTTAACAAAACTGAAAAGACATTCAGTCATTTATTTCATGAAAATGAACACTTCAACTGGTATCAATCCTCAGAGACCTTATATACAGTACATGGAGAGTGGATTGTAACTAAATCACCTGCAGAGTGGAGTTATCACCCAAAGTATCACTTTCAAATTCTGCACATATGGACAAAAAACACAAGCAATGTTTCAGCCAATGGACCTCTGGGTTTGACCTGGAGATCCATTGGCTGGAACTTTGCTTGAGATGGTTATGCTTTGCAACAAATTTGCAATAATTGCTTGGGTGGAATCCCACTCGGCGGGTGATTTAATGACAATACACTCTCCACGTACTGAATAGTGAATGTAAGGAAATTTTAAAATACAGATGGTTTTGGTATTCAATGATTGGTTCGGTTCAGTTTTTCGGTATCCCCATGATATTGGTATTGGTTCGTTTTTTTGTTTTTTTGCCCATCTCTACTCATGAAGCCCTTGAGAACCAAGAGCAATGCATTGGTTTGTTAACTGAAATTTGCATATTGGTTCCAATAGCCTTCTTTCTAAAAGATCTATTGAATGCTCCGATTGAATTTTAATCCTTTACCTAGCACAAGGTGAAGACAAAAGTACAATTATTTTTGCCCATATAACTTGAATGTATTTTATCTTTTTCCAAAGCATCACTTACCAACTTCTCACAAAGTATAACTTATCATCTCTCATGGAAATGAGCTTTGTTTGGGAAACAAAAAATGAGAAAATATCATAATTTGGTCGGCAGTTTTTCATGTGTAGGGTGCCATTCACAATTTCATGGGGGCGCGGTGGCATTGCGGTAACCGGTTCTCGTCAGATCACCGAAGTTAAGCAACGTCGAGTCCGGTTAGTTCTCCGATGGGTGACCATCTGAGCGATCGATTCGGACTCCCGTGTTGTGTCCTTGGGCAAGGCACTTAACCCTGATTGTCCATATGGGGGCACGATGACGCCGTGTACTAAGGTGTACTGCACATCGATGGTGCACATGTCTTCAACCAATCTAACCCTGCCTGTGCTGCAGTGCGGAGTTATGATGTTGGGGAGCTGGCAGCTGCTCGTCGTTGCTCGGTGGTTCTCTCCGGGTACTCCGGCTTCCTCCACCCGTAAAACTGTCACAGTCATGATTAGCCATTGTGCATAAGTATGTGACCATAAACACTAATAAATAATAATAAATATTCACAATTTCATACACACATTTCAAACACTTTAAGAACCATTTTGGGTGATTTAAGGATTTTCAAGAACATTCAGGAACTTATAAGGACTTTTGGTAAAAAGAACATAAAACCAACAAATTAAATTTTTTTCAAGACCCACTTGCTCCAAGAACATCTGAATGATCAGTTTATTCATTAGTTCCAACTAATCTTCACCATCTGGCTGATGTCTCCACCCATCACAGTAAAGGTAATAATAGAAAAGTCACTAATTAAGAGTCGGGTATAAATCACAGTATGGAAGGAAAATACACAGAACGACACACGCATATGAATGGGTTAAACGATATGACATGAGTGCCAGCATGGAAGGATAGAATGAGAGGCTGCAGCCCTGGAGTTTTATCCTTCCACGATGGTACAAGTGCCATATCAATTAACCCATTCACACGCGTGTGTCATTCTGTGTTTATTACAAGCCTTCGCGTCTATAAAAACAATTATTAGAAGGACACTCAGCAATTCATTTGACAACTATCAACAAAAAGAACACATTTTATCGCCAACCAAATTTGCGAGGGGAACCTGTGTTACTATTTTGTACCCTGAGTTCAATGTGTTCTATGTACCTACTGACACATAGAACACATTGGAACTCAGGGGACGATTTTCAGCAAAAGCGATTCAAATTGTAATTGCATTGCATGATTTGTAGAAAATTCCAGTGAAATTTTGCTTCTATTTAAAAATAATCCATCAATGATTTCAACAGATCTTCATTTTCGGCATGGTTTTAGTGTTGCTGTAGATTACATAGAACAGGCATGTAATAAAGGGATTATCTTGCAATTGATAGAGTACAGTATTGTAATCACAAAAGCTGGTAGAGACTTTTGATCGGAACGTGTTTGGGTCATGATCTGGTCGAAAATTTCTGTCTGCTGTTCTCCCCACAGCAGTGTAGGATTTTATCCATCAGTACAAAATGTGCGATAACATTAAAGCTGAGGTCCTAGTTTTGTTGGTTTTTCATAATTAAGTCTTGATTTCACAATATTGTATTTATAAAATGTTGACCCACTGGTGTGTGTGTCATGACTCTGTCACAGAACTGTACAGTACAGCCTCCATGGACTGGTCGAAATCCACCCGTGGGTAGTGATGTCCATGCATGCATTTACCAGGTAATAAAAATCACCATCAGCAAAATTTTAATTAAAGAAGTACAGGGTTGTACCCTGGTGTTTCATTAATTAAATTTTTGATGATTATTGCTATAATTTGTGTTTGGAATCTAATATTATTGCATATGTGGAAATATTGCCCACCTGTGGAAAGTGACCAGTCCAAGGCAGCTGTACTGAACCAAACCGCTTTGCATTTACTGTACAGCACACCTGCTTTAACTCATAACCTGCTGAGGATTTGTTAATAATATTTTTCTTGAAATCTAGTCATGGCTGCTTTGAATCGGCCATGACTAGATTTCATGAAAAATTCATGAAAATTTAACTCAAGAAATCACTGGTTGAAATGATTTTTCAGTTTACAGAGGCCAGTTTGGTTTCAAGTGCTCAAACCTCAGGCTTGGATTTCTGAAAAATCCAGGGTGGAACCTACTTAGGCGAGCAAATTGCTCTCCTGAAATCTTTTTCACTTTTTTGCTTCACAAAGATCTTTTGAAGACTTAGTTAATACCGGGTTGGGTAATTTCTTCTTCGAGTGCATTCAAGCCAATCAATTTTAAATGAATTAATAAAATGTTAATGAATGAACCTGTATTCATTTTTATGTGTACCCATACTATGTATGGTACACATAATGCCGGCATCCGGGGTGACCATCCGTCGTTCGTCCATCCTTTGTCCATCCATCTGTCTGTCCGTCCGTCCGTCCATCCGTCTGTCCATCCGCCGTCCGTATCCATTTCTTTGGCATTCAATAACTTGAAAAATATTGCTTGGATTGTCAAGTTACTTTATATTTGTGTTCAGGTTACTGATGTGCCGAGCTGTATAGTTTTTGGTGTAAATCAGATAATTTGATCCTGAGATATTAACCCATTATCCTTCAAATTGAAAATTCCTCCAATCCCTTTGGCATTCGATAACTTAAAAAATATTGCTTGGATTGTCTAGTTACTTTATATTTGTGTTCAGGTTACTGATTTGCCAAGCTGTATAGTTTTTGGTGTAAATCTGATGATTTGATCCCAAGATATTAACCCTTTATCCTTCAAATCGAAAATTCCTCCAATCCCTTTGGCATTCGATAACTTGAAAAATATTGTTTGGATTGTCAAGTTACTTTATATTTGTGTTCAGGTTACTGATGTGCCGAGCTGTATAGTTTTTGGTGTAAATCTGTTATTTTGATCCTGAGATATTAACCCTTTATCCTTCAAATTGAAAATTTGTCCAATCCCTTTGACATTCGATAACTTGAAAAATATTGCTTGGATTGTCAAGTTACTTTATATTTGTGTTCAGGTTACTGATGTGCCGAGCTGTATAGTTTTTGGTGTAGATCTGATGATTTGATCCCGAGATATTAACCCTTTATCCTTCAAATTGAAAATTCCTCCAATCCTTTTGGCATTCAATAACTCGAAAAATATTGCTTGGATTGTCAAGTTACTTTATATTTGTGTTCAGGTTACTGATGTGCTGAGCTGTATAGTTTTTGGTGTAAATCTGATCATTTGATCCCAAGATATTAACCCTTTATCCTTCAAATTGAAAATTCCTCCAATCCCTTTGGCATTCGATAACTTGAAAAATATTGCTTGGATTGTCAAGTTACTTTATATTTGTGTTCAGGTTACTGATGTGCCGAGCTTATAGTTTTTGGTGTAAATCTAATAATTTAATCCTGAGATATTAACCCTTTAACCATCAAATTGAAAATTCCTCCAATCCCTTTGGCATTCGATAACTTAAAAAATATTGCTTGGATTGTCTAGTTACTTTATATTTGTGTTCAGGTTACTGATTTGCCAAGCTGTATAGTTTTTGGTGTAAATCTGATGATTTGATCCCGAGATATTAACCCTTTATCCTTCAAATCGAAAATTCCTCCAATCCCTTTGGCATTCGATAACTTGAAAAATATTGTTTGGATTGTCAAGTTACTTTATATTTGTGTTCAGGTTACTGATGTGCCGAGCTGTATAGTTTTTGGTGTAAATCTGTTATTTTGATCCTGAGATATTAACCCTTTATCCTTCAAATTGAAAATTTGTCCAATCCCTTTGACATTCGATAACTTGAAAAATATTGCTTGGATTGTCAAGTTACTTTATATTTGTGTTCAGGTTACTGATGTGCCGAGCTGTATCGTTTTTGGTGTAGATCTGATGATTTGATCCCGAGATATTAACCCTTTATCCTTCAAATTGAAAATTCCTCCAATCCTTTTGGCATTCAATAACTCGAAAAATATTGCTTGGATTGTCAAGTTACTTTATATTTGTGTTCAGGTTACTGATGTGCTGAGCTGTATAGTTTTTGGTGTAAATCTGATCATTTGATCCCAAGATATTAACCCTTTATCCTTCAAATTGAAAATTCCTCCAATCCCTTTGGCATTCGATAACTTGAAAAATATTGCTTGGATTGTCAAGTTACTTTATATTTGTGTTCAGGTTACTGATGTGCCGAGCTTATAGTTTTTGGTGTAAATCTAATAATTTAATCCTGAGATATTAACCCTTTAACCATCAAATTGAAAATTCCTCCAATCCCTTTGGCATTCGATAACTTAAAAAATATTGCTTGGATTGTCTAGTTACTTTATATTTGTGTTCAGGTTACTGATTTGCCGAGCTGTATAGTTTTTGGTGTAAATCTGATGATTTGATCCCGAGATATTAACCCTTTATCCTTCAAATCGAAAATTCCTCCAATCCCTTTGGCATTTGATAACTTGAAAAATATTGTTTGGATTGTCAAGTTACTTTATATTTGTGTTCAGGTTACTGATGTGCCGAGCTGTATAGTTTTTGGTGTAAATCTGTTATTTTGATCCTGAGATATTAACCCTTTATCCTTCAAATTGAAAATTTGTCCAATCCCTTTGACATTCGATAACTTGAAAAATATTGCTTGGATTGTCAAGTTACTTTATATTTGTGTTCAGGTTACTGATGTGCCGAGCTGTATAGTTTTTGGTGTAGATCTGATGATTTGATCCCGAGATATTAACCCTTTATCCTTCAAATTGAAAATTCCTCCAATCCTTTTGGCATTCAATAACTCGAAAAATATTGCTTGGATTGTCAAGTTACTTTATATTTGTGTTCAGGTTACTGATGTGCTGAGCTGTATAGTTTTTGGTGTAAATCTGATCATTTGATCCCAAGATATTAACCCTTTATCCTTCAAATTGAAAATTCCTCCAATCCCTTTGGCATTCGATAACTTGAAAAATATTGCTTGGATTGTCAAGTTACTTTATATTTGTGTTCAGGTTACTGATGTGCCGAGCTTATAGTTTTTGGTGTAAATCTAATAATTTAATCCTGAGATATTAACCCTTTAACCATCAAATTGAAAATTCCTCCAATCCCTTTGGCATTCGATAACTTGAAAAATATTGCTTGGATTGTCAAGTTACTTTATATTTGTGTTCAGGTTACTGATGTACCGAGCTGTATAGTTTTTGGTGTAAGTCTGTTATTTTAATCCTGAGATATTAACCCTTTATCCTTCAAATTGAAAATTCCTGTAATCCCTTTGGCATTTGATAACTTGAAAAATATTGCTTGGATTGTCAAGCTACTTTATAATTGTGTTTAGGTTACTGATGTGCTGAGCTGTATAGTTTTTGGTGTTAATCTGATAATTTGATCCGGAGATATTAACCCTTTATCCATCAATTTAGGCACTCCTTCAATCCATTTCTATATGTACCCATACCTTGTATGGTGTACATAATGTCGGCATTCGTGGTGGCCCACCGTCATACAGCTTTCTACTAGTTGCGCATATGGGTACACCTCTGACGATTTCATCGGCCTATTTTTTACTATCCTTTCCACCCCAGTGTGGTCAGATCGATCAAGCAGTTCAAGAGGACTGGTACATGTAGTGGCCGACACACACATGTACCCAGCATATTCTGTACACACGTTCCATGGTCCTTCACCATTGAAAATAGCTGAAAGTAGGTGAGCAAAAAAAGGCTTAATCCGGATTAAATTGCGTGAGCAGTTAAGGCAAGCTAAAAATCGATTGCGTCAGAATTCCATGACTGAAACCTTTACTTATTTTAGTGGCAAGAAATTTCCTGTTCTGGGAAGGAATATCCACCATAATCATGCAATGAGTTAACCCTTTATTCAACAAGAATAGAAGATGACACTGGGAAAAAAGTTTTGAATAACTATAAATTATCATTATTTGCCTCAAAAACATAGCTTTTGAACCCAAATTGGAATGAGCTCATTGAGCTTGTTCGAATGAAGGAGTCATAACTGAAAATGTAACAAAATTTCAATGGCATCTTTAGTGAATACCCCTGCCTGGTTTGAGCCATTATGTTGGTAAAGGGTTAAATAAGATTTATTTGTTCTCAAGCAAAGTTGGTACATGTATGTGTATTACCCAGCTAGTAATACAGGCCAAGTTTGAATATGGGTGCCGTCCAATTATTTTTACATGAGTTACATCCCTTTTTCAACATAGAATTTCGACCGTCTATTAACATTTTGGGTTTCTGACTAATAACTCCAGTTTGGATTATTGTATCTCAACCATAGTTAAAGAGCTAGTACAGTAATATAGGTCATGTTCAAATATGGGTTCTGTCCAATTATTTTTACTGACAGTTACATGTAACTTCAGTTTGGATAATTTGATGTCAACCAAAGTTGGTACAATTCAAAATGGCTAACAGGTGTATTTATCCACACCTGGCAGTAACTTGTTAAAATATTGCAATTTTTTTATGTCACACATGTGCTTATTCTTTCTTTGTAGAGTATGAGGAAGATAGCAGCTGTATTGGTGGTGATATTATTTTTGGATATACTTATTGTTGATTGTATAAACTATCAGTTTAAAAGATATACCTACAAAAAGAAGAGAGATGTGAGTTGTTTCTTCATTCCTCAATTTGCTAGTTAACCCTTTACACGAAAGGAAGATGACACTTGCAAACAAAATTGGAGAAAAAGTTTTTAGCTCACCTTGACAAAGTCAAGCTGAGCTGATCTAATCGCTCTCCGCCCATCGTCCATTCGTCAACTCCATGTTTTGGTCTTCTCCTGGGCCAATTCAAGTGAAAGTTTGTGTGAGTGATGGTCCCGAAGGGGCATTGCATTTTTGTTCAACTCAACATGCCCAGCCCCAGGGAGGGGGTGGGGAAAATGCTCAAAATATTTTTAAAATCTTCTCATGAACCAGTGGGTACAATGACTTGATATTTGTTATATGGAGCTTCCTTTTGAGGTGTTGAATCAAGTTTGTTCAAACAAAGTTTGTGAAGCAATATTTGGCTTTGTAATGGAAGGGGTGAGATTTTTGTCTCTGTGGAGGGGGGATTTCTTGTCTTTGTGTTAGTTTAATCATAACAAGATACATTATTATTATTATTCGTAAGTGTTGCATTAATTTTTTAAAATATTTTTAAAATTTTTGTCCACACTTAGGCTTGGGATCCATTGGGGCTCAACGTTACTTTTCAGAAACTTGGGCTTTTCTGAAAAAATATTTTTTCAAAAATTTTTTTTGATTTCAATTATTTTTTCTATGTTAATGGATCATGTTATTATGTATCTTTGTTTTCAAGGGTTGGTGCGAGGACTAGGACTTTTTGTATTCTTTTCACAATGAAACGATCTTGTTCGATTGTAATAAGAGGAAATCTTTCTCTGACTTTCATAATCATTGTATTAATTGTAGTCATTGTACTCGCACTAACCCCTGTTCAGTACGTGTCAATTAGGATGACAAACATGGGAAGCGTGTGTCACGGTATGTTAGCGGGGAAATGGACATGCCGGTCCTTTCTCCGCAGGGTCACTCTAGTTTGTCAATCTCTATTTCAGACGAACAAGAACAGGGTGATGTATCCGTGATGTCTTCCAAAAGTGTGCCTCCGTCGTCACAATTAAATGAAGAGCTAGCGGCAAAGTGCTCATGGAAATACGTCAATTGCCTAAGAGGTCCCTAGTAGGATCGACGGCGTTGACGTCCGCTAGCTCGCCCGGTGTAGCGTCCATTCATCGAATGGTTCGGCAGCCGGGTTCGTCCATTGCGGTCCAGAAAGGAGTTTTGGGTGATGCGAGCACCATAAATCAACTAAGTGCACACCCAGTGACGGTGGATCAGAGGAGAGAACGGAGGAAGCCTATTAGTCCGGTTCCTAGCTCGTCCTGGTCCATCCGGGCTGCGAGCGAGAGAGGCCCTTCTCTTGTACAACAACATCTGGGACCAGATGTTGTGGTACAAAACGTTTCGCATTCGGAGCATACGTCCGCCGCTCGGGACGCTCCGTTATATAGACAGTCCGGAGAGACTGTCAATAAGGCTTCCTCATCCTCACGGCAGCACACACGACCACACCTTGGCTACGTGACCTCGGATATCCAGCCAGCTTCGCCAATCAGAGAATCCACAGCGACCAGGTCACGCCATCCGGTAGCCAGGGACACGAGGCCTGTAGACTCCGGACGTTCGCATAAGAAAAGTATGCAGGAGTCAACGTACACGGAGCTTCCAGCGGCAAAGCATCGTAAGACTGCTACTCCACAGGCCTCAGTGACGGACATGCTATCCCAAATAACACAACTTATCGCAGCATCCCAGCAACGACAGAATCTCTGTCGGATCAGGTAATATCCAACGACGCTGGGTCGGTACGCTCCGCTGAAGCATCAGGTACGGATGTCCGAAAACTTCATAGGGTCCGACAGGATGGCGAAAGGGATTCGAGCTTTCCCTTTCGGAACAACAGAAGTTGCCATAGATTCTTCCGGCATTATCTTCCAGAGGTTGTTCCGTCGGACTAGAATGCTGCGATGCTGGATAAGAGACTAATAGCGTCATTGGACACAGAATTTTTTTTTGATCAGTTCAGGGACATCGTCTCTGAGTTGCCGACACAGTCCAATAATGTCTCAAGAACATTCGAATTATTGAACGATGCTATATATAAGCTTGCTATTAAACAAGCAAGTCTGGTTTCTTGTTCGCAAAAGTTACTGTGATGTCTTCCAAAAGTGTGCCTCTGTCGTCATAGTTAAATGAAGAGCTAGCGGCAATAAATGCTCATGGAAATACGTCAATCGCTTAAGAGGTCCCTAGAAGGATCGACGACGTTGACATCCGCTAGCTTGCCCGGTGTAGCGTCCATTCATCGAATGGTTCGGTGGCCGGGTTCGTCCGTTGCAGTCCAGGAAGGAGATTTGGGTGATGCGAGCACTATAATAAGACAAAAGTGCACACCCAGTGACGAGGGATCAGAGGAGAGATCGGAGGAAGCCTATTAGTCCGGTTCCTAGCTCGTCCAGGTCCATCCGGGCTGCGAGCGAGAGAGGTCCCTCTCTCGTACAACAACATCTGGGACCAGATGTTGTGGTACAAACGTTTCGCATTCGGAGCATACGTCCGCCGCTCGGGACGCTCCGTTATATTGACAGTCCGAGAGACTGTTGATAAGGCTTCCTCATCCTCACGGCAGCGCACACGACCGCACCTTGGCTACGTGACCACGGATATCCAGCCAGCTTCGCCAATCAGGGATTCCTCGGCGAACAGGTCATGCCATCCGGTAGCCAAGGGACACAAGGCCTGTAGACTCCGGACGCTCGCATAATAGAAGTATGCACGGGTCAGTGTACACGGAGCTTCCAGCGGCAAAGCAACATAAGACCGCTTCTGCACGGGCCTCAGTGACGGACGTGCTATCCAAAATAGCACAACTTATCTTAGCATCCCAGTAAATGACAGAATCTCTGTCGGATCAGGAATAATCCGACGACGCTGGGTCGGTACGTTCCGCTGAAGCATCAGGTACGGACGACCGAGCACTTCATAGGGTCCAACAGGATGGCGAAAGGGATTCGGAGGATTTCGAGCTTTCCCTTTCGGAACAACAGAAGCTGCCATAGATTTCTTCCAGCATTATCTTCCAGAGGTTGTTCCGTCGGACTAGAATGCTGCGATGCTGGATAAGAGACTAACAGCGTCATTGGACACAGAATTTTTTTTGATCGGTTCAGGGACATCGTCCCTGAGTTGCCGACACAGTCCAATAATGTCACAAGAACATTCGAATTATTGAACGACGCTATATATAAGCTTGCTACCAAAACAGGCAAGCCTGGTTTCTTGTCCGCAAATGCTCTAAATCTGCCTTTCATCAATTCAACGAATAAATTTGAAACGGCAGGACAGGGCATACCGAGAGTTCCTCTGCGTCTAGACAACGAGGCTGAAGACTTGTAATTGTCTATATCGCCGTCTATGTCAATTCCAACCACGACGTTGGAAACGACAATAATGTCTAACTGACTTAACTTAGACGCTTTATCATACGCAGACCACCTTACTAAGGCGTTATCATTACGTCTTCAAGGGAAAGAATTCCAGGATATGAGCCTCAATGAGATTTCTTTCAAGGGCAGTAGCTTTTCCACGTATAACTCCGCCCTTCAGTGGCAAACCTGGAGTTGGTTTGACGTGACGCAGCCCTAGCTACATCCACGCACGTGGATAGTAAGGTGAAGAACTCTCTCAGAGTGGCTTCAGTCTCGGAGAAGCTTCTCTTCGACGGCAACCTTCCAGCAATCTATGAATTGCTCGATATAGACGTTCTCTTGTCAATCAAGTGTAACAAGAGATTCACACTTGGGCAAACATTCAGTGGTTGACTCAGGGAGTTCCACTGCAGTTGCTGGATCCGAGTTTTACAATTATGACGGATGCCAGTCAAACAGGTTGGGGTACAACATTGATCCCAACGGATTCGAAGTGCCAGGGTCTTTGGGTTCCGCAGTTTCTAGGCAAGCACATAAACATCCAAGAAATGATGTCAATTTGGCTTGCACTACGTCATTGGATGAACATTATTCAGAAAGCGCATGTCCAAATCCTGTCCGACAATACAACAGTAGTTGCGTATATCCGGAACCAGGGAGGCACTCATTCCGTTCCATTATTCAATTTAACGGAAAGAATCCTTCTGTTTGTTCTAGAACACCAAGTTCTGCTTTCGGTCCGTCATATTCCGGGTCGTCTGAATGTATTAGTAGACTCCCTTTCACGGAAGGGTTGCTTGTTGCCGTCAGAATGGACTCTCAACAAACAGGTATTCAATCAGATTTGCTACCAATGGGAGCGGCCAATGATAGACTTATTTGTGACACAACTCAACAATCAATTGCAGACTTATGTGTCACCATGTCCGGATCCCCGAGCATATGCAGTAGCAGCTCTATCGATCTCGTGGGATGGAAGGATAGGATATGCGTATCCTCCGCGCCGTTGATTCAGCAAATATTGCTCAAGATAAAACAATCTCAATACAATTCTGTTGGTAGCATCTCTGTCTCCACAGAGACCGTGGATAAATCTACTCAGGTGTCTGCTGTGGGACTTACCGCGAAAACTTCCTCCACGAGAGGATCTTCTTTTGCTGGGGAAATCATGTCAACTTCATCACAACCCGCAAGGTCTCAACCTTCACGTATTCCATTGTGCGGTCCTTCTTGCACGGCAAGCATTGTACAGGACGAGCAGTGGACGCGATTTCTAACTGTAGGAGGACCTCCTCTTCGCTATACTATGCGGTTAAGTGGAAGGTCTTTCGTTATGGGTGTAGGGATCATTTTGTTGATATTTCATACCAGACATTGCAAACTTTCTAGTATACTTGTTTGACGAGATCAACTGCAGCCTGTTACTATTAAAGGTTATAGGTCTATGTTATCTGATACCTATGCACACCATGATAGTTTACAATTGAATCTAATGTCTCTTTATCTAAATTAGTTAGATACTTTTCGATAAATAGACCTAGAACCCTTAGATTAATTCCTAAATGAATTTAGCTTGGGTTCTTCTTAAACTAAAAGAAAACCATTTGAGCCTCTTGAGACAGTAGATTTCAAATTCTGGTCTTATAAGACAGCATTTCTCTTAGCTTTCTCTTCTGCTTGAAGAGTCAGTGAGCTTCCTGCACTATCGGTGGACGATTCTCACTATCGTAGTGACGGGAACACTATTACCTTTACTACTAATGTTGGATTTTTGGCTAAGAATCAGGCTCCTAATAATATCCGGAACCTATTGTTATTAAGGCCCTTCCATCTTCAGACGGGCACAGGCCTTTACTCTGTCCGGTTAGAGCTTTATGTATTTATAAACAAGATCTCAGTTTGTCAGAAAGGGACGTAAACGTTTCTTTCTGTCTCTGATGCCTAATAGAAAGGACATTACGGTCCATTCTTTGGCTAGATGGATTCAATTAACTATCCGTACTGCTTATGATAATCTATCTTCAACTCAGCAGTCTGTGCGTAAGATTTAGGCTCATTAAGTAACAGCTCTTTCTACATCTTAGGCTTATGCAAATAGTGTTGCTATTACAGATTTAATGAAGGCTGCATATTGGTCTCAGCCATCCACATTCACAAATTTTTATCTCAGAAATATTGAGTCCATTTCTGGAGACCTGCTTTGTTTAGGTCCATTTTCTGCTGCTCAGAATGTCGTTCACTAAACAGTTGCAACTATAGTTATGCAGGCTTTCTGTTCAAGCAGTGACTCCGTCCTGCTGCCCTCTTCTCTCTGGGCTATTTGACCCAGGGCAAGGGGAAGGGGGGGGGGGGGGGTGTTCCCTTGGGTCACCTATTTTATAGTAAAAACAAGGGGATACCTCCTCCGGAGTCAGTAATTCTGAGTTGTTACCGGGATGGTTTTAAAGTGAAAAGTTAATGTTTAAAAAATTCATTCATGTCATATTTTTAAAGTGTAGCATTTGTATATGTCACGTGTCAAACGGGAGTTAATATACAATCCTCGGACACTTTTAAAAGAGTATAAAGAGTCTCAATTCTCTGGACTAACTTTATTTATTGGCTTACTTTAAAAATAATTAGTATAAGGATTATACTGGATGTTAATAGAGAACATGAATGTTATGATGCTCAATTATGGAGGGTGTTGTGTCTTTCTAATTTATCATAGATAAGAAAGATACATGTAAAGCCTAATACTCCTTTTCTCCTCGAGGGTATGACTCTATTTTATATAGTTGAGATTATTGGATTTTCCTCTATGTCCTAGGCCCTCCAGCCTTTTTACTATTCAGCTATGTCTGGGTCATTGGTACAGTATAAAAATGTTAAAAAATTTATAGTAATTTATATATTTTTTATACTTACCAATGACCCAGACGGGGATGGCCCTCCCAGGAGTTGGGAACTCATACCTCCCCGCTGAGTACATAGCGCTGACCAGGCACTGGTTGTAAGAATGATAAATGGCGTCAATTTCGGGACCTCCTTGACACTGCGCATGCGCAGTAGAGGCGAAGTATGGAGGGCCATTCAGGACATGATTTCTTTGGTTTTAGATGCAAATTTTGGGGATTCGGGGGCAAAATTTGTGTTTGGCCCTAGATTTTTAAGAGTTAGCACCAGCTATGTCTGGGTCATTGGTAAGTATAAAAAATATATAAATTACTATAAATTTTTTGAGTTTTTTACTCCGAAAACATAGGTTATGACCACTTATTGGAATGAGCTCAATAAGCCATAAGCTATATTTGTTAGACAAAAAATAAGAAAATAATGAAAATTGAATGGTGATTGTTATGAATAGTGCTACGTTGGGTAAAGGGTTAATCAAGTGCAGACTTGAATATTTGCGTAAGACAAAATATGTTTTGTAGAAAAAAATGGCTGTTCTTTTCTATCTTTTTTTTTTTTTTTAACTCTTTTTCATCCCCTGCCAGCTAATGAGGGTATAGAAATGGGTTCCATTCTTCCATCCATCCATTCATTTGTCTGTCCATCCTTATTTATTTCTTTGCATCTTGAAAGAAAACCCTTGAAATTATTTTTCTACTAGATAACACCAGTATCATTTTGGGGATAGTATCGTGAATGGGATTGCAAATCAGATGTGTCCAATGATTTCTTCAAGAGTTATTGCCATTTTTGAACTTGGAATTTCTTATTATCACATTACTATTTCGTGTTATATTGCAAAGAAAACTGTTCAAGATTTTTTTTTCTTCAAATTTAATATATAACTTTATCATATGACTCATCTGTTTTGTTCACTTTAAAACATTTGATATTTTGTTTTCATATTAATCAGTGATAAATAAAGCCTTCCGTCAATTATTTTTTTACTAGATAACACCAGTATAGCATTTTGGGGATAGTATCGTGAATGGGATTGCAAATCAGATGTGTCCAATGATTTCTTCAAGAGTTATTGCCATTATTGAACTTGGAATTTCTTATTATCACATTACTATTTCGTGTTATATTGCAAAGAAAACTGTTCAAGATTTTTTTTTCTTCAAATTTAATATATAACTTTATCATATGACTCATCTGTTTTGTTCACTTTAAAACATTTGATATTTTGTTTTCATATTAATCAGTGATAAATAAAGCCTTCCGTCAATTATTTTTCTACTAGATAACACCAGTATAGCATTTTGGGGATAGTATCGTGAATGGGATTGCAAATCAGATGTGTCCAATGATTTCTTCAAGAGTTATTGCCATTATTGAACTTGGAATTCCTTATTATCACATTACTATTTCGTGTTATATTGCAATGAAAACTGTTCAAGATTTTTTTTTCTTCAAATTTAATATATAACTTTATCATATGACTCATCTGTTTTGTTCACTTTAAAACATTTGATATTTTGTTTTCATATTAATCAGTGATAAATAAAGCCTTCCGTCAATTTCATTGGTCAATTTCAAAACTAGACAATTTGATAGGCTGAACAAAATACACAACTGGGCCACATTTTCATAATTTGCATAATTAGAGTTGGGAGCTTTCATTGGTCAATTTCAAAACTGGACAATTTCATTGGCTAAACAAAATACAACTGGGTCACATTTGCATAATTTCAGTAGGGAGAATTTACGTTATCTGTCCTATTTAGGGTGGGTTATATTGTATTAATCGTTTACGTACAAGAAAAACGCCATTCATTTTTAGCTCAACTTTGACGAAGTCAAATTTGAGCTATTGTCATGGCCCGTCATCCGTCTGTCCGTACGTCAACAATTGGCTATGGCTCGGGCTAGAGGTCGTATTTATGAACCGATCTTTACGAAACTTCTTGTGTACCTTTGTTATGACCCTGGGACGGGAACGAGTGTTTTTAGGTGTGGTCCGAAATTCAAGATGGCTGCCAGCGGCCATTTTGTACCGATGATGCAAAAATCAGTTTTTAGCTCAACTTTGACGAAGTCAAATTTGAGCTATTGTCATGGCCCGTCGTCCGTCTGTCCGTACGTCAACAATTGGCTATGGCTCGGGCTAGAGGTCGTATTTATGAACCGATCTTTACGAAACTTCTTGTGTACCTTTGTTATGACCCTGGGACGGGAACGAGTGTTTTTAGGTGTGGTCCGAAATTCAAGATGGCTGCCAGCGGCCATTTTGTACCGATGATGCAAAAATCAGTTTTTTGTACAGAACTTCTGTATGAAAGTTCTGATTTGAATAAAGTTTTGTATAAATGTTTAGTACCATGGGATACATCACATATAATACGGGTTTTTTTCTCGTGCGTAAATTATGCAAATTAGACTGACTTTGATTTATTTAGTGTTACTTTCAGAACTGGAAGTGCCAAGCTGCTATGGCTCGGGCTAGAGGCCGTATTTATGAACCGATCTTTACGAAACTTCTTGGATACCTTTGTTATGACCGTGTGACGAGAACGAGTGTTTTTGGGTGCGGTCCGAAATTCAAGATGGCTGCCAGCCGCCATTTTGTACCGATGATGCCGAAATCTGTTTTTTTGTACAGAACTTCCATATGAAAGCTCTGATTTGAATAATTTTTTGTATGAATGTTTAGTACCATGGGATACATCACATATAATACGGGTTTTCTTCTCAAGCGTAAATTGTGCAAATTAGACTAATTTTGATGTTTGTGGTGTTACTTTCAGCACTGTAAGTGCAAATGCCAATACGGCTCGGGCTAGAGGCCGTATTTATGAACCGATCTTTACGAAACTTCTTGGGTACCTTTGGTATCTCCGTGGGACGAGAACGAGTGTTTTTGGGTCCGGTCCGAAATTCAAGATGGCCGATGGCAGCCATTTTGTACAAAATTAGGTGCAATCTGTTTTTTGTACAGAACTTCCATATGAAAGTGCTGATTTGAATAATTTTTTGTGTGAATGTTTAGTACCATGGGATACATCACATATAATACGGGTTTTTTTCTCGTGCAGAAATTATGCAAATTAGATGAACTTTGATTTTTTCAGTGCGACTTACACACAGTAAGTACACATGTCAATATGGCTCAGACTGGAGTCTGTATTTATGAACTCATCTTCACGAAATGTCTTGGGTACCTTTGTTATCACCTTGGGACGAGAACGAGTGTTTCTGGTTGCGGTCTAAAATTCAAGATGGCTGCCAGTGGCCATTTTGTACCGAAATTAGGTCTAATCAGTTTTTTGTACACAACTTCTATACAGCTCAGACTAGAGGCCATATTTATGAACCAATCTTTACGAAACTTCTTGGGTACCTTTGTTATCACCGTGGGATGAGAGCGAGTGTTTTTGGGTGTGGTCCGAAATTCAAGATGGCCACCAGCAGCCATTTTGTACCAAAATTAGTGCAATCAGTATTTTGTACAGAACTTCTGTATGAAAGTTCTGATTTGAATAAATTTTTGTATGAATGTTTAGTAAAATGGAATACATCACATATTGTAAGGGTTTTTTTTTTCATGCAGAAATTATGCAAATTAGATCAACTTTGATTTATTCAGTGCTACTTACACAATGTGAGCACACATGTCAATACGGCTCAGGGTAGAGGCTGTATTTATGAACCGATCTTCACAAAACTTCTTGGGTACCTTTGTTATCACCTTGGGACGAGAATGAGTGTTTCTGGGTACTGTCCAAAATTCAAGATGGCTACCAGTGGCCATTTTGTACCAAAATTAGGTCCAATCAGTTTTTTGTCACAAGTTCTATACAGCTCGTATTTACAAAACTTCTTGGGTACCTTTGTTTTTACCTTGGGACAGGAACAAGTGTGTTTTGGGATGCCTTTGTTATCACTGTGCTATGAGAACAACTATTTTGGGGTTCAGTCAGACCCACTCTGGGACTCAAAGTTTTCTTTTCTAGTTTAGCATCTGTCTGTTACCCACCTTTACAATACTTTACCTTTTCCATTTGTTACAGGCAACGGTCAGTATTTATGTACAGACCGTTACAATACTTTATATGTACCTTTGTTATCAGGTCATTACCTAGATGTTTGTCATTGCTGTGTCACATACTACAGATGCATGTCTTTGTCTTGACAAGTTGAGCTACAGTGTCATTGACACTTTCATTTGTACAGAACTTCTGTATGAAAGTTCTGATTTGAATAAAGTTTTGTATAAATGTTTAGTACCATGGGATACATCACATATAATACGGGTTTTTTTCTCGTGCGTAAATTATGCAAATTAGACTGACTTTGATTTATTTAGTGTTACTTTCAGAGCTGTAAATGCCAAGCTGCTATGGCTCAGGCTAGAGGCCGTATTTATGAACCGATCTTTACAGAACTTCTTGGGTACCTTTGTTATGACTGTGGGACGAGAATGAGTGTTTTTGGGTGCGGTCCGAAATTCAAGATGGCTGCCAGCTGCCATTTTGTACCGACGATGCAGAAATCTGTTTTTTGTACAAAACTTCCATATGAAAGCTCTGATTTGAATAATTTTTTGTATGAATGTTTAGTACCATGGGATACATCACATATAATACGGGTTTTTTTCTCGTGCGTAAATTATGCAAATTAGACTAACTTTGATGTTTTTTGGTGTTACTTTCAGCACTGTAAGTGCAAATGCCAATACGGCTCGGGCTAGAGGCCGTATTTATGAACCGATCTTCACGAAACGTCTTGGGTACCTTTGTTATCACCTTGGGACAGGAACGAGTGTTTCTGGGTGCGGTCCAAAATTCAAGATGGCTGCCAGTGGCCATTTTGTATCGAAATTTGGTCTAATCAGTTTTTTGTACACAACTTCTATACGGCTCAGGCTAGATGCCGTATTTATGAACCGATCTTTACGAAACTTCTTGGGTACCTTTGTTATTACCGTGGGATGAGAACGAGTGTTTTTGGGTGTGGTCCGAAATTCAAGATGGCCACCAGCAGCCATTTTGTACCAAAATTAGTGCAACCAGTCTTTTGTACAGAACTTCTGTATGAAAGTTCTGATTTGAATAAATTTTTGTATGAATGTTTAGTAACATGGAATACATCACATATAGTACGGGTTTTTTTCTCGTGCAGAAATTATGCAAATTAGATGAACTTTGATTTATTCAGTGCTGCTTATACTCTGTAAGTGCACATGTCAATACGGCTCGGGCTAGAGGCTGTATTTATGAACCGATCTTCACAAAACTTCTTGGGTTCCTTTGTTATCACCTTGGGACGAGAACGAGTGTTTCTGGGGGCGGTCCAGAATTCAAGATGTCTGCCAGTGGCCATTTTGTACCGAAATTATGTCCAATCAGTTTTTTGTCACAACTTCTACACAGCTCATATTTGTGAACTGATCTTCACGAAACTTCTTGGGTACCTTTGTTTTCACCTTGGGACAGGAATGAGTGTGTTTTGGGGTGCCTTTGTTATCACTGTGCTATGAGAACAAATATTTTGGGGTTCAGTCAGACCCACTCTGGGACTCAAAGATTTCTTTTCTAGTTTAGCAGCTGACTGTTACCCACCTTTACAATACTTTACCTATACATTTGTTACAGGCAATGCTCAGTATTTATGTACAGACCATTACAATACTTTATATGTACCTTTGTTATCAGGTCATTACCTAGATGTTTGTCATTGCTGTGTCACATACTATACATGTACATGTCTTTGTCTTGACAAGTTGAGCTACAGTGTCATTGACACTTTCATTTTAGCTCAACTTTGGTGAAGCCAAATTTGAGCTTTTGTCATGGCCCGTCATCCGTCTGTCCGTACGTCAACAATTGGATACGGCTAGGGCTAGAGGCTGTATTTATGAACCAATCTTTATGAAACTTCTTGGGTACCTTTGTTTTGACTGTGGGACGAGAACGAGTGTTTTTGGGTGCGGTCTGAAATTCAAGATGGCAGCCCGCCGCCATTTTGTACCGACGATGCAGAAATTAGTTTTTTTATACAGAACTTCCATATGAAAGCTCTGATTCGAATAATTTTTTGTATGAATGTTTAGTACCATGAGATACATTACATATCATACAGGTTTTTTTCTCATGCTTAAATTATGCAAATTAGACTAATTTTGATTTATTTAGTGTTACTTTCAGCACTGTCAGTGCAAATGCCAATACGGCTCGGGCTAGAGGCCGCATTTATGAACCGATCTTTACGAAACTTCTGGGGTACCTTTGTTATCACCGTGGGATGAAAACGAGTGTTTTTGGGTGCGGTCCGAAATTCAAGATGGCCAATGCCAGCCATTTTGTACAAAATTAGGTGCAATCAGATTTTTGCGCAGAACTTCCATATGAAAGTGCTGATTTGAATAATTTTTTGTGTGAATATTTAGTACCATGGGATACATCACATATAATACAGGTTTTTTTCTCGTGCAGAAATTATGCAAATTAGATGAACTTTGATTTTTTCAGTGCTACTTACACACAGTAAGTACACATGTCAATACGGCTCAGACTGGAGGCTGTATTTATCAACCGATCTTCATGAAACTTCTTGGGTACCTCTGTTATCACCTTGGGGCGAGAACGAGTGTTTCTGAGTGCGGTCCAAAATTCAAGATGGCTGCCAGTGGCCATTTTGTACCGAAATTAGGTCTAATCAGTTTTTTGTATACAACTTCTGTACGGCTCAGGCTAGAGGCCGTATTTATGAAACGATCTTTACGAAACTTCTTGGGTACCTTTGTTATCACCGTGGGATGAGAACGAGTGTTTTTGGGTGTGGTCCGAAATTCAAGATGGCCACCAGCAGCCATTTTGTACCAAAATTAGTGCAATCAGTCTTTTGTACAGAACTTCTGTATAAAAGTTCTGATTTGAATAAATTTTTGTATGAATGTTTAGTAACATGGAATACATCACATATAGTACAGGGTTTTTTCTCGTGCAGAAATTATGCAAATTAGATGAACTTTGATTTATTTAGTGCTACTTATACACTGTAAGTGCACATGTCAATACAGCTCGGGCTAGAGGCTGTATTTATCAACCGATCTTTACAAAACTTCTTGGGTACCTTTGTTATCACCTTGGGACGAGAACGAGTGTTTCTGAATGCGATCCAAAATTCAAGATGGCTGCCAGTGACCATTTTGTACCGAAATTAGGTCCAATCAGTTTTTTGTCACAACTTCTACTACTTCTCGTATTTATGAACTGATCTTCACAAAACTTCTTGGGTACTTTGTTTCCACCTTTGGACTGGATTGAATGTGTTTTGGAGTGCCTTTGTTATCACTGTGCTATGAGAACAAATATTTTGGGGTTCAGTCAGACCCACTCCGTGACTCAAAGATTTATTTTCTAGTTTAGCATCTGACTGTCACCCACCTTTACAATACTTTACCTGTACATCTGTTACAGGCTACGGCCAGTATTTATGTACAGACCGTTACAATACTTTATATGTACCTTTGTTATCAGGTCATTACCTGGATGTTTGTCATTGCTGTGTCACATACTATACATGTACATGTCTTGACAAGTTGAGCTACAGTGTCATTGACACTTTCATTTATATTTTCACTTTTTGCTTCCAAAACATAGGTTATGACCCCTCATTGGAACGAGCTCAACAAGCTCGTTCCAATGAGGGGTCATAACCTATGTTTTGGAAGCAAAAAATGAAAATTTTTAGTTATACGAGGATGTTTTTTCAAAGTGCCGTCTGCAACTCAAGTTAGGTGATGGGTTAAAAAGTCATACTAAATGGCTAATTTGTGCGTGTGTGTGTCATATGATAAATAGAATATGAAATGAGTGTTTTTCTCATATAATATTTATGAATGGGCTCGCCAAAACGGAAAATTCTTAGACTCGTTTCATAAATATTATAAGAGTAAAACACTCATTCCACATCCTCTATTTATTGTATTAATATTATTAAAGGAATTGTGAACCAGCTGTGTTCAAATATTTCTTATTGCCTTTGTTGGACGTAGGTGGTGGGAGGATTGGCCATTCTTTGGTGTTGCACATGTTAAAAATGGGGGTTTTTTTTGTTCATTTGAATTGACATTTCGTATAACTAAACTTCATCACCAAAGTCCATTTTTGAAGTAAGTACTGTTAGAACTGAAAAAAACCCTGCATAATAATGAGACCCAAAAAGAGTCCTAGTTAATGGACCACCAAGTTTTCTTGAACTATTTAATCTTATTTGTTTTACAAGGATTAGTGAACAAGTTATGCAACTTATATTAATGCCTCTCTGTGCCCCAATGGCACAGGTGTGTGGGATGACCTTTGTAGAGTGGTGGCTGAGTGGATAAGTTCGCTGGTCTCTCATGCCAGAGGTCCTAGGATCGATCCCCGGTTGGGGAAAGTTCTCGAGGTGTCCGAACACTCTCTGTCAGCGTCAATTGTGAGGTTGATGCTGTCACAGTGTACTGTCCTATCGGGGTGGGGACATAAAATGGCTGTTCTCTGTACAGAGAGAGAGAGACACTCTGTGCAGGCTAAAGATCCTTTTGGTGTATTCGAGAAGAGCGAGACCATGAAGTTTTCTTTGAACTGTACGGCACAAATGATTCAGTGAAAATATTCAATGAACAGGCGTATTCAGTTAACAGGGATTTGGTCAGTTTTCTGTATTTTATAAACTTAGCATTTATTCTAGTATGTTGTTTGACAGAGCTCATGGATTAGGCATAAGTTAAAAAATCTTTCTCAGACCCTCATGTGTGCTTCCTTTGGCTGCAGCATGCTCTCTTTTTATTACCAATGCAAACTTGAAAAAAAAAAATATTTAGCATTGCACAGCCTTCTTGCACTCAAGGGTCGAAATACACCACCACCTATGCCATTCTGTAGATTATGAGGCCTAAAACCTAAACAAACAAGAACATGTACTTTTAGGGCTTATATTTCGACGAGAATCCGAGAATCGATTCGCACAAAGATTCGCGCAATAAAACCGGCGAGAATCCATGTAGATTCTCACTGCACCTCTGCTAGGATTCGCATGAAAAAAATTGAGTCAATTTAACCGTTTAACTAACACAGCGGCAACAAATTAACCAATAGAAGGCTAACATGACCTGAAATATCCTGACACTTTGTCAATAAAACCTTACAAATATGGCTGTCATTGGAACCGGCACATTGAGCCGGTTCCAACGACAGCCATATTTGTAAGATTTTATTGTTAAATATTGTTCATTTAATTATTTTATCATTTATGTATTATTTATTGTTTAAAAATTATCAAACTTAGTTTTAAAAATTAAAAAAGTGTGTTGGGTAAAAGGTTAACATGTGTTATCAGTATACAACAGTGGTTCAACCTTGGTGGCGTCATGGGATCCTGGAACACTCATAGTAGGTATGGATTATCGCAACCATTTTCACGAGAATCCAAATGGATTCTAACAAATTTAGATGAAATATAAGCCCTGACTTTTGAATCAAAGTAATAATTACAAAAATAAAAAATAAAATAAAAAACTCACCCACATGCAAATTTACAAAAAATGGCCAGATCTACTTTGTGGGGCCTTAAATGCCTGTATTGAATATATGGAGGCCAAATAGGTCGTTAATCCAATGGAATTTGGTGATTGTCAGGGTAATTTCTCGACATATTTTATATGTTTTTATCTTACAATTATTTCACCTTATACTTTGAGATGTATGAAGTGAAGTTAATTTCAGTCTTTGAGACCAATAGTTTAATTTGTTCAATACTTTAGGATAAGAAGTACAAGAGTGCAAAGCAAAGGTGTGATTTATCAGGAGATTGTTCTGGATTCATAGGACTGGAACATACAAAATGCATAAGGAAGTGTGTATCACCATTTTGCTATGAGGAATTATATGAAGAAGATGAGGTGAGAATAGATACAGTGTTACTAAAGTAGTAGAGTGATACATTATTTTTCAGAGGTGATATGTGAAGCAAGTATTTTTAGCTCACCGAAGGGAGCTTAACTTATCACTTGCCATCCGTCGTCGTCGTCATCTGTCGTGAACTTTACATTATCGACGACTCCTCACAAACTACTGGATCAAATTGAACCAAATTTGGTGTTCATGTTCCCTATCATATGTTAATTCAAACTTATACAAATAAACGTGCCGCACCCACAGGGGGCACCACAAGGGGCATAACTCTGATAGCACCCTTGAATTTCTTTCCAAAATTCAAAAAAATCTTCTTCTTCAGATCCACCAGACAGAATTCTTTCCTATTTGGTATAGATCATCTCTAGGGTCAGATTCAAGTTTGTTCAAATTGGCCCCTGGATTCATATTTGGGTTCACTATAGAAGCCCGAATTTGAACTTAGTGCATTTCAGGCAAATTTCTTAAAGAATCTTCTTCTGCAGATCCAGCAGGCAGAATCTTTTGATATTCGGTATGCAACATTGTGGGATGGATCTGATTCAAGTTTGTACAAATTGGCCCCCTGGGTTCATTATAGGAGCCCGAATTTCAACTTAGTGCATTTCAGGCAAATTTCTTTAAAAATCTTCTCAAGATCCAGCAGGCAGAATCTTTTGATATTGGGTATGCAGCATGCTTAAGGGGGTGAGATTCAAGTTTGCTCAAGCCAAATCCCTGGGTTCATATTTGGGCTCACTGTGGGAGCCTGAATTATAACTTAGTTCAAACTGAGAAATTTTCTTTAAAAATCTTCTTCTTCAGATCCAGCAGTCGGAATGTTTTGATATTTGGTATGCAGCATCCTTGGGGGGGGGGGGGGGGGGGGGGGGGGGGGGGGGAGCTCGAATTGTAACTTAGTTCAAAATGAGAAACTTTCTAAAAAAATCTTCTTCTTCAGATCCAGTAGTCAGAATGTTTTGATATTTGGTGTGCAGCATCCTTAGGGGGGGTGAGATTCAAGTTTGTTCAAGCCATGTCCCTAGGTCTATATTTGGGCTCACTGTCTGAGCTTGAATTGTAACTTAGTTCGAAATGAGGAATTTTCTTAAAAAATCTTCTTCAGATCCAGCAGTTGGAATCCTGGGTCCATATTTGGACTCCATGTGGGAGCCCAAATTATAACTTACTCAATATGAGGAATTTTTCTTTAAAAATCTTCTTCAGATTCAGCTGTCGGAATGTTTTGATATTTGGCATGCAACATCCTTAGGGGTGAGATTCAAGTTTGTTCAAGCCAAGTCCCTGGGTTCATATTTGGGCTCACTATGGGAGCCCGAATGATAACTTAGTTCAAAATGAGGAATTTTCTTTAAAAATCTTCTTCAGATCTAGCAGATGAATGCTTTTGATAATTGGTATGCAGCATCCTTAGGGGAGTAAGATTCAAGTTTGTTCAGTCCATGTCCCCAGTTCCATAAAATTTGTCTCTCATGACTTCATTCCTTTGTAGAGTTGATGAACCATGTCTAACTGAATGTGACCCCAAATACTTCTTTGAACCACTTTGGCCGGTATGCGATTAAGGCTCCTTGGGGGCCTCTTGTATTTTTCAAGATACCATGCTACCATCAAGGGGTTGCTTACAGTACAAGTCAAAATAAGTTGTAGGATAACCACTATAAACTATGTATCTTTCTCTTCCTACACTGATAAGACCAGAAGCTGACATCATTTTCTGGAAAGCTCTCACTGATAGCTATCCAGAAAATGATGACAGATTCTGACCTTATCAGTGCAGGAGCAGCAGTATACTTAGTTTATTGGAGTTATGCTACAACTTATTTTGACTTGTACTGTAGTTCAGCATAAATGTTTTATTACCATTTATTGAAGAGTGCCTGTCAGCACTCTCCATAAATGATATCAAAACAATTTTATATAAATGGCTAATGTGTACAGTGTGAAGCCACTATAGCAACTTTCAACACTTAGTCATGATAGTGCCTTCTAGCATTCAACCAGTTAAAAAATGAAATTATATGTTATTCATAAATTTAACCCTAAGGCCACACAAAATAGATCTTCTGTTTCTCAGGCCATTATTTGTAAAATTGCATGCGGGCAAGCGTTTTTTTATTTTATTTTTTATTTCAGTAATTACTTCTTTGCCATCAAAAGTTCATGTTCTTGGTTCAAGTTTTAGGCCTCATAATCTACAGAATAGCATGGGTGGTGGTGTATTTCATCCCTTGAGTGTAAGAAGGCTTTGCAATGCTAAAGCATTGCAAAGCCTTCTTACACTCAAGGGACAAATTCATCAAATTTTTTAACTTGGGTAAAATATCAGACATAAACCATTTAATTTTTTTTTTTTTAAGTTTAAATTGGTTATAAAAAGAGAGCATGCAGCAGCCAAAAGGACCATGCGGGAGGGCCTGAGAAACAGATTTTTTATTTTTTTAGGCCTAAGGGCCTGGAGATTTTTATATATTTTTGCACAACTTGCAACTCTACACCCCATGGCTTTGCAGTTATTTTTAGGCAAGTCTTGGATGCTTATAGCAAAAATTCTTGCCCCCTCAAAATTTCCCTTGTCTGTTCTGACTTAAGAATTAGTGTCGTAAACCCAGTGCAAGATTTGTCTGTCAAACAATTATGACCTCAAGAGCCGCAAGACAACTACATCGAATTGAGTTACTGCAACACAATACGTAGCTACCTTTGGAATTACGAAACTTCTTTGAGTTTGTTTTCTCCTTGACCAACAATATTTCTGAGTATATATTATCTGTGAGGCATTGGTTGTCGTAGAGGAAACCAGCCGAGAGTTCAGGCTTTTTTTCCGGTACTGTGTACTGGATGGTGTTTTCAATATCTTTAAAATGCATTTTTATTTCCTTCACCCGGAACATTGTTACTTGCTAGCCTTTTCTGATTGTTTTACACTCTGTTTTACACACCACCAATGAAACACATAATAGGTTAATAACCTGGGTTAATACATAAAATGTGCAATGTGAACTTTGCCAGAAACGATGCCAGGAGTCCAGCAGGTAATCACTTTTTTCGCAAACGAAACGAGGATCATCTTCATTGTTTTCTTGAGGTAGGTCAGCTGACTTGAACTTCATTTTCAACAAGTTTAACCCTTTACCTAACGAATCGCCCGCATCCGCCCGCGTAATTTGTAAACTGAGCAGTAGAAAAAAATAAATTTTAAAAAATATTTCAACAAACCCATATCATGTGACCCCTCATTGGAACGAGCTCGATGAGCTCGTTCCAGTGAGGGGTCACATGATATGGTTTTGTTAAAATTTTGGGAAAAAAAAATTAAAAAATAGTAATTAAAATAATAAATTTTTATATTCTCTGCGTTGGGTAAAGGGTTAAAGAGAGAGGGAGAGGAGGGTCATCTAGGTATGATTAATCGATTATTATTATCAATTATTTACCTTGATTAATCAGTTCCTAAATTAAAAAATCGTTACAGCCCTCGAGATTACATGTTGGAGCACCTGTTCTGTTGTAGTAAAAAGTTATCAGGTAGGAATTATGTTCTTAACTCTTTGAACCCGAGTGGCCTTTTTTCCGACCAGGAACATGATACGTCATAACATTATTATATAGGATGGGGTAGTAAATGTGTGGGGTAGACCAATCAGTATTTTCATCGTGAAGCCTTGAGGCGGCACGTTGAAAATATTTATTGGTTTACCCCAAATAATGAATATGGACTCTTCTAATTGCTGTCATTGAACTGGCATGGAATATACCACTAGAGTTCAAAGGGTTAAGAGTTAAACTAAGATTTTCAACCACATTCTGAAAAGGGGCAAGAATACAAATATATTATAGTGCTATTTCACATCACACTAAGTAACCTCAACCATATGTGACATGACAGATTATTTTCAGCAACTGTGACTTTCATACTTCCCTGCATAGTATAAACTACAGAAATGCTGTAACTTGTTGGGAGGCACAGTCCTTCATTGAAGATGGTTGAGATAATGAGTGTGCCGTTATGCCTGGCAGAACTCATAAATTGCAACTGACAAATGTGAAGTATCACTGATGCAAATAATCAGGAGTGCATTTCTCTTAACTGCATACATAGACTAACCACAGCAGAACCCAGACCAGTGAGTTCAAATGTTCTTCTGCGAAAGGTCGGTGTGCAGAGGTCAGCCATCCATTTTTACGATCCTTCTGGATAAAAAATGTCAGCTCTGATTGGTTTCACTTGCAAGTTGCAGTTGCAGAAATTACTCTGGAAAAGTATGAGAAGTGTGGGAACAGATGGCGTCTAGCACTGGATGGAAGCAAAAGTCAGGTAATACAAGTGGTGCACAAGACATTCATCTCATAGGTTTAACCCTTTACCTAAACACGAAAGGCCGACAACACTTGCAAATAAAATTCTTGGATAACTAATTTTTTTCATTTTTTACAACGAAAACATAGCTTATGCACCCTCGTTGGAGCAAGCTCAATGAGTTCATTCCAATGAGGGGTCATAAGCTATGTTTTTGAGACAAAAAAAATGAAAATAGAAAGGTGATTTTTAGCTTAACTTGACAAAGTCAAGATAAGCTAGCTATTGCCATCACACACCACACACGGGCAAGTTAAGCTAAGGTTTATTGACACTTTCATTGTGAATGGCGCTGGCCGGTTTTGGTCATTGTGTTGGGTAAAGGGTTAAATAGGGGTAATTTACCATTCCTCAAGACAAGAGGAACCTACTTTCTGTTGTAAACTAGAGGATGGCCACCAAAGGGTGGCTGATTCCCCCGAAAAAAGCCTTGATAGCCATTCCAACCTTATTCGCGACACACCCTCTGGTTGTGGGCAATAATAATACCAAGTATCATTAATATCCTTGAAGGCTGTAAGAAGTTATGGAGTGGACACGAATTCCGTCTACGCCCGGACGGACGGACGGACAGAGACAGATGGACGACGTCACAGCTAGATTCCCCCGAATTTTTTTCGGGGGAATAAAAATGGAAAACAAGAGTATTTAGGGATCACCATAAATCTCACAGACACTGGTGTTGTCAGGAATCATACAAACAAGCTAAGTGTGAGATCACAGGACTGTTTTTTACAGATGATATGGTACTAGTGTAGAAACGGAAGAGGGATCTAAGATAGTGCTGACAATTGTTGGGAAATATGGGAACATGTTCAGACTCAAACTCAGTGAAAAAAAGGAAGGTTATACCCATAAAATGGAGCCAACTCAGCAGTGGAAAGTTCTCCATTCCAGAAGGTGATGGCAAACTGCTTAGTGTGTGAGACAGGACCTTACCAGTATTTGGGAGTCAATGTAAACATCACAGGAAAAGATGCTTCTACCAAAACAACATGACTAAACTATAAAGTGAAAACAAATTCTTTATCAACTAAAACTTTTGGCTAGGAATAGCTTAATAAGGTTTTTGTGGGGGAAACAATTTGGAAAATGGTGGGTTTACCAAGTATAATGTATGGTACGGAACTGATACCTCTAAACCAAACTGTTTTAAAGAGTTTGAAAACTGTGAAGAATAATGTAGATCAGTGGATAACAAATAGAGCAAGTGAGGGAGTTACTAAAGAGCTATTTAATAGAGATCTTAAACTTAGAGTGAGGGGCAACTTTGGGGAAAAAATTATCTGAGAGCGAGTCATGAAGGATTATAACTGGACTTGATGACAAAAGGGTAAAAACAAAAAAGGGTCTTCATGGGGCTGTGTGATAAAGAGAATCCAGGTTTTAAGGAGTACCTTAATGGCACCGGGGGATCACCTACCATTCAAACTGAGGACAAGGTAGTGGGGCTCAGGTGAAAAATTGGAAAAGACAGGGGGGGGGGGGGGGGGGGGTGGGTTGGAACTGCTGACACGTTTTGGTATTGCCATTTTTTGGACCCACCTGCCTTTACCTGCAATTTTTTTCCAACAAATGTTTGCCCCCCCCCCCCCTCCTAAAGCTTATGCTTTGCAGGTAAATGGAATCTGCAAGTTAATATAATAATATGTAATGTGGTGTACATCATTAATGAATATTCAATACCTGTCACCAGATATAACTCAAACAATTCACTGGTAGAGTGCTGGAAGCCAAGACATATTGCTCTGTCACATTTGATTGGATAGTTCCCTGAGGCAATAAGAGAGAAATAAGACATATCGGCTACTTCAGATTTGTAAAAATATTCAATTAACAATTTGTTTCCTGGTGTTGGGAAGAGACAAGAAGGGTGTGGGCAGCATTTTGGAATACAGGGGTAATCAAAGCCTTCTCACCTGAGAACCAAGTCATATCAGCGGCTGGCCGAGGTGTTATTTTATTATTATTATTAAGGAGGATAGAATTCCAAGCAACAGGAGAGCCAGATCAGAAAAGTTCTCTGCATGAGTTGTGGAACAAAGAAATGCGATCTCTGGTGGAGTACCTACATGTAGTTGGCATAATTGGGGAAGATAGAGGCACTGCTTTCCAGTTGAGGTCAAGGTCAGTGACACCTTGGCAAAATATGGAAACCATGGGGATAACGGGTGCCAAATGTGAAAAGGCTAATTTTAAGGAGCCCCTTTTTTCTCATTAAGCAGCTAGGATTTTAACCAATTCAATCCTGTATAGCCCTTAAGGGCCTAGACAAATTTCTTGATTACCCATTTGACCACCATCTGCGCATTGCCAGTAGCTAAGCAGTGACTTCTAGTCAAGTCTTGGCTGCCCATTTAAGCAGCCAAGTCTTGACTGGGAACCACTGCCAAGGTAATATATCTATGTTCAGCAGGATCTCCTCATGATTGCATGTTAAGGGTACAAGGTCTGAGGATGTAAATGTCAGAAAATGGGCCCTTAGGGGTTAACATTGAATTGTTTAAATTCCTTGTTGCATTATGAGAGAAGTTGTCATGCTAACATTTTTACGTTAATACCTCAGTGTTTAAGGGTTAATCGTTTAGATCTGGTTGGATAGAGCTCTCTGTCAAACACTGTATAATATACTACTCAAAGTTTGGTTAGCACCAAATATTTGACACATCATTGTGAAATTTGCTTGTGACACATTTACGATATTTTTGGTGGATGTGATTGAGGAATGTATTGAGAAACATTTTCCTTGCTCATGTTTCACACTCATTCAAATACAAATAAAATTGTTTATATAAATTTGTTCTATTACAAATTACTGGAGAGTGTCTGTGCGATCTCTCCAGGAATTTGTAATAAAACAAAGTTTGAATAACAAATTCAGACCACCAAAAATAATCTAGCCCTCATCCATTTCATCATGAACTAATGTTTGATTAGAAACACAGATGGAGAAACAGACGGCCAAAAACACTGGCTTTCATTATTTTTCTTCTTTCTTGTTACAGTTAGAAGATGGTGAAATTGATGCGAGGTTGAATTCATTTAAAGGATGTTTAGCTCAGCAGCCTGGACAGTACTGAACCTGAAATCCTTGGACATTCTCGAGTCTGTGATAGTCTGTGTTAACCCTTAAAGCCTCAAATTAATTTTATGATAATAACTACCAAAAATTCACATACATACCTGCAGCTGACTTAACCATTATCCAACGAATTGGCCGCATCCGCCCACGTAACATGCAAATTTAGCAGTTGAAAAAATATTATTTTTCAAAAAATTTCAACAAAACCATATCATGTGACCTCTCATTGGAACGAGCTCGTCGAGCTCGTTCCAACGAGGGGTCACATGATATGGTTTTGTTGAAAATTTTTGAAAAACTTCAAAAATGATATTAAAAATAATAAAATTTGGCATTGTCTGCGCTGGGTAAAGGGTTAACAGTGTTTCTACATTTAAGAAATATATTGAGTTAGGTTTCAACTTTGTACCAGTGGTCAACGACCTGGGAACAAAGTCTGGAAATTTTAACTCTCACCCACCATGTTGGAAAATGTTGAGATCCAGGCATTGGGTCTGGGTAATTCCTGAAATTTGAGTGATCAGCTGAGTATTTAATCCGTTGTATCATGCTTGTGCTTAACAAAGTTTATAATAGATAAATTACTTGAGTTGAAAGTACTGAAGTTTAAATGTTAAGTAAAGCTGCAGCATTTTTTGTTGGTTTTCCATTACTATTTCTGATGGGTGGAACCACTTTTATTTCATTTACAGGCATTTTCATTTCAGTCGGTAATTTGATATGCAAATAACAGGTCACATTTGTATAAACAGATAAAGTGAATGGTTTGGTGTTTGACTATATATGCTATTGACATTGTTTTATATAATGTATATGCTATTAACAGGGTTACTCTAGAATATGATTGAGTGGGTGAATCTGTTCTTTTTTCACATCAGTATTTCATAATATTTACTGTTTTGTACCACCCTGATATGAGAAGCCCAAAATTAAAAAGCTGATGATATGCTCTTATATTACACACTTGGAGAATTAACGCTTTACCCAACAAATCGCCCACATCTGCCTGCACAATATGCAAATTCAGCAGCTGAAAAAATATTATTTTTCGAAAAATTTCAACAAAACCATATCATGTGACCCCTCTTTGGAACGAGCTCGTTCCAAAGAGGGGGTCACATGATATGGTTTTGTTGAACTTTTTTGAAAAAATTTAAAAAATGGTATTTAAAATAACAAATTTTTAAATCGTCTGCGTTGGGTAAAGGGTTAACTCAACCCGCTGAGTATTTTTGAGGTATTTTTCATCAAAACTAGTCATGGCTGCTTTGAAGCAGCCATGACTAGATTTGATAAAACATGCATCTAAGTGAATATCCACAGCAGCATGAAAGGAGTTAAACCATTTCAGTGCCTTTATACCATACACCAATGACTTTTCACAAACAAATGCAGGAGTGTATAAAATCACTCTGGGTTTCCATTTTGTGAGCATGACAAATCAGCAAGTGTGATTTTCCTGAGCTTAGAAATGATTCATGAATTTCTTCATTTTGTATCTCCAATTTTTACCTGACATGGCTATGGCCTCGGATTGAAATAAGCTCATCAGCCTGTTCTAACAATGTATCATAAGGCTTGAAAAGTTAAAAATCTGTTTCTCAGGCCCTCCCGATGGTCCTTTTGACTGCAGCATGCTCTCTTATATAACCAGAGCTTAAAAAATAAAAATTAAAGGGTTTATGTGTGATATTTTACCCATTCAAGTTAATAAAATTGCACTCAAGAGACAAAATATACCATCACCCATGCTATTCTGTAGATGAAGAGGCCTAAAACATAAAACAAACCAAGAACATGAACTTTTGATGGCAAAAGAAATAATTACAAAAATAAAAAATAAAATTAAAAAAAAAACCTGCCCCCCAATCAACTTTACAAAAAATGGCCAGAGAAACAGAAGATCTATATTGTGGAGCCTAAGCTATTTTTTTCATTTTTTGCATGAAAACCAAAGCTTATCACCCCTCATTGCAATGAGCTCACTCTAAGTCGGAGGAGTCGTAACCTATGTTTTTGAGACAAAAAATGAAGAAAATAACGAAAATTAAATGGTGACTTTTGTGAATAGCATTGGCCGGTTTTGACTGTTACATTGGATAAAGGGTTAACTTTGAGCAGAATAAAAAATCTGTTTCTCAGGCCCTCCCGATGGTCCTTTTGACTGCAGCATGCTCTCTTTTATAACCAGTGCTTAAAAAATAAAAATTAAAGGGTTTATGTGTGATATTTTACCCATTCAAGTTAATAAAATTGCACTCAAGAGACAAAATATATCATCACCCATGCTATTCTGTAGATGAAGAGGCTTAAAACATAAAACAAACCAAGAACATGAACTTTTGATGGTAAAAGAAATAATTACAAAAATAAAAAATAAAATTAAAAAAAAAACCGGCCCCCCCCAATCAACTTTACAAAAAATGGCCAGAGAAACAGAAGATCTATATTGTGGAGCCTAAGCTATTTTTTTTCATTTTTTGCATGAAAACCAAAGCTTATCACCCCTCATTGTAATGAGCTCACTCTAAGTCGGAGGAGTCGTAACCTATGTTTTTGAGACAAAAAATGAAGAAAATAACGAAAATTAAATGGTGACTTTTGTGAGTGTTACATTGGATAAAGGGTTAACTTTGAGCAGATTATCTGAGATAACGTTTCAAGCAAGGTTTGGAAATGAGAATAACATTTTCAGTGATGTTGGGTTCCTGAATACAAAAACTGGTGTTGAGAGACAGCCCTCATTGCAACTAGACACTTTTTTCAAGTTTGTTGGTCTCTTATCATACCGGTATGTGCATTCCAAATTTGTTATTATTACTTTATAATCGACTTCCATGTTTTTGTGATTAACCCTCTGCACACTGATGTAAAAATAGTTAAGTTTTCATCACCAATTATTTCTTGCAATGCAGTTGGATATTTAACCAATGTCAAATAAGATATAATTGGTTAAATTCATAGTTAAACAAGAGAAAAACAGAGTGATTGGAGAAAATTCTGTTGCACTACCAGAATGCTGGAGGTTAACAAATCTCTTATGCATGCAAAAGTACTTTGGTGACTGTTGGGATGAAAAGGTAACCATTCAGTAACATAGGGATCCTGGGCTTGTGAAGTATCCTGGGAAAAAATGGAAACCACCAATCAATTTTCAGTTTCTGATCATGTTTAAATGCTGAACATTTTTCTTACTCCAACCATGAATTAAAATTATCGTCAAAATGATGTTAATCTCAAGTAATTGTTATATCCACACAATGCTTTTCACAAGAATCTACATTCAAATTGGGAGTGTGGTGGCTCACTGGTTACGGCTTTGAACTTCAAACTGAAAGGTCCACAGTTTGATCCCCACCAGCAGTAACTGTGTTATGTCCCTGGGCAAGGGACTGAATCCTAATTACCCATTTGGCGCTGTGTACCAATGTATACTGCACATCAATGCTGCCCTTGTCTTCAACCAATGCTAACCCTGTTTTGCAGAGTTAGCACTTTGGGGAGTCTTGACAGTTATTTGCTACTGATCAGTGGTTCTCTCCAGGTACTCTGGCTTACTCCACCTGTAAAACAGTCTGCCCTGAGGTGACCCTGGCTGTTGAAAGTGCCATTAAACCACAACAAAAAAATCAAAATTTCAATATTTTTTAAATTTTTGCCTGTAACATATAGCATATGACCCCTATTGAAATGAGGTGCTTGTACTCATTCCATTGAAGCATCACAAACTGGTTTGGAAAATATAATTTTTTAATTACTTAAGAAATTGTTTTTTGTGTGCAACAAATCATGTTAGGTAATGGTTTAATTCAGTGCAAACAGAATCGTTTTTTGTGCAGTGTTTATCATAATCATTTTATCATTTTCATTTATGCAAGAATGAGTGCAATAAAGTTGAAATCAGTTTTAAATAATGTTGTTGTTTCATAATTTGCTTAGAATGTTCATTCTAATCAACATATGCCATATATATATTTCATATGTAAACACACGAAATGGGAGAAACAAGTGGAGAAAATATATACAGTTAAAACTAGAAGTCCTGTCACGAACTGTGCGCTTATCTAGGCTTAATTGCACGTAGGAATTGCACACAATTGCCATATCAAATGGCATCTAAAGCATGGCAGGTTCTCCTGGTTACTAATAGCAAACACAGGCAATGTTTCTGCCAACAGATCTCCAGGTTACCCGGAGGTCCATTGGCTGAAACATTGCTTGTGCACAGAATGTACAGAATTTAATAGCCTTACTATGGTCATAACGTGTATATTAACGCGCAGACCAACGTGCTATCTGTGCGCATTTCATGACAGGACTTCTAGTTTTAACTGTATATATATAAAAGATGATTTATTAACTGGTAGGTGGGGGGGGGGGGGGGCGGTTGCTCAGTAGGTAGAGGTGCAGGCTGCAAGCCGAGAGGTCCTTGGTTCGAATCCCACCTGGGGCAACCGCGTTGTGTCCTTGGGCAAGACACTTCACCATTGCCCACGTGGGGGCACAGTGGCACTGTGTACTTAGGCATGCTGCACGTCGATGGTGCACTTGTTTTCAACCAATGCTAACTCTGCTTGTGTGGAGTTAGTATGTTGGGGAGCTGACAGTTGCTCAGTGGTTCTCTCCAGGTACTCCGGCTTCCTCCACCCGTAAAACTGTCACGGTCATGATTAGCCATTGTGCAGAAATATGTGACCTTAAAACACCAGTAAATAAATAAATAAATATAACTGGTAGAGTGCAAATTATTTTTCAAAGGTGATTTATAACGAGTATTTTTTTAAGATTCTATTGCTACTATCAAGGGGGTCGTTACAATTTATTGGAGAGTACCAACAGTCACTCCTCAATAAATTGTAACAAAACAATCTAATATAATTTTTTTTCCTACTGCTAAGGAAAGATCAAGCTAATGTATGCAGTGTGAAGTCATTAAAATGGCTTTCAGCACATTTCAATAGAGCTGCGATAGTGACTTCTAGCATTCAGTCAGTTAACCCTTTACCCAACGCAGACAATTTCAAAATTTATTATTTTAAATCTTTTTAAAAATTTTTCAAAAAATTTCAACAAAACCATATCATGTGACCCCTCTTTGGAACGAGCTCGACGAGCTCGTTCCAAAGAGGGGTCACATGATATGGTTTTGTTGAAATTTTTCGAAAAATAATATTTTTTCAGCTGCTGAATTTGCATATTACGTGGGCAGATGCTGGTGATTCGTTGGGTAAAGGGTTAAGAGCTGATGTGATATGATATGTACAGGCTGCTCAAAGTTCATGAACAGAATTAACTCTTAACCCTGAGTATTTTTTAAGTATTTTTCATCAAATCTTATCATGGCTGCTATGAAGCAGCCATGACTACATTTAATGAAAAGTTAATCTAAAGGTAACAAAAGAAATCATTGGTGAATATGCCAAAATTATTCTTATTTCAATGACAAGAAATCTTGTGCTGGGTACGAATATCTGCCAGCAACATGCAAAGAGTTAAATGTTATGTCTTGGTCAAGGAAATTTGTAAATGAGAGAACAATGATGGATGCAAGTACATACATGATAATGATATGATGCACATCATCTACGATCAAGAATACACAGGCCAAGTGTGCTTTGTTGGGCTTCTAACACTTAAATTCATTCCTTTTACATTTAAGCTTGGTTTTGGTAAATTGAGAGATAAACTGAACACTCTTCATCCATTGTGAATCTGTCATAGTTACTTCAAATAACTTCTTGACTCCTCTCAATTTATTTAACCTTTTACCCAATGCAGACGGTATCAAAATTTATTATTTTAAATATCATTTTTTAAATTTTTTCAAAAAATTTCAACAAAACCATATCATGGGGCCCCTCATTGGAACGAGCTCGTTCCAAAGATATGTTTTTGTTGAAATTTTTCTAAAAATAATATTTTTTTAGCTGCTGAATTTGCATATTACACGGGTGGATGCGGGCGATTCATTGGGTAAAGGGTTAATCTCATTTGTTTTACAAGGATTGGCAAACAGGTTATGCAATTTATAATAACACCTCTCTTTGGCCCAGCAGTGCAGGTGTGTGGGATGACCTTCGTAGCGGCAACTTCGTGGCCTCGCTTTTTCTTGAATACTACAAAGAGATTTTTAGCCTGCACAGAGTGTCTCCACACAGAGGATAGCCTTTTTTACGTCCCCACCCAATAGGATGGTACACTTACTGCATCAGCCGCACAACTGAAGCTGACAGAGAGTGTTCGGATACCTCAAGAACTTTCCCCGACTGAGGATCGATTCCCAGGACCTCTGGCATGAGACCAGCGCACTTATCCACTTGGCCACCACTCTCTTACTCTAGATTGAGTTTCACCCAAATTAGTAAGAATGTTTCTTACAATGAATGATTGCAAGTTTGTGCAATTTGCCACACCCATGGGGGGGGGGGGGGGAGGGGAAAGGTATCTCTTGAAATCTTAAAAACTGGTGAGCTAAAAAAAATTAAAAAATGGCAGAAGCTCTACTTTCAAACCCTGTTATTAAAAATCTTTTTTCTGAAAACCCACTGGGCAAAATGTTTTGAAATATGATATGAATCAGTTTTGAGAGTCTGAGTAGATCAGCCAAAACCTTGTGCATTGGAGGGAAAATTCTCTGAATGTTCTCTTTCCAAGAACCTATGGTCAGATTCATTTGATATCTGGAAAGCAGCATGTTCGGGGGATCAAGATGGACATTTGTTCAAATTAAGTCTCGGAGAGCCCAAATTGAAACTTACTGCAATATAATGTGTTTGATTTTTCTTGTGCAACCCCAGTGGATGGAATATTTTGGTGGATGGGAGCTTCATGTGACCTCAAGTAAAGTCCTGAAGTTTGTCTTCGAGTTTACCATGGGTTCCCAAATTTTGACTTCGTTCTGTATGAGGAAATGTCTTTTAAAAGGGTTTTAATATTTGAAATGAAGCATTGTAGAGAATTGAGAAGTCAAATTTGACATACAATCAATACTTGTTTATCGAAATTGCTTTTGAAGTCCTGTTTGTATACTTGTAATTCCCAGTTTTTAGTCGAGTTGTGTCGAAGTCAAACTCGACTTATAGTTTCATGAGTGGCAGGCGGGCGTAAACAATTGGTTTCCAGGCGATAACTTGATAAGGGTTTGACCCACGTTCATGAAACTTTATAGGTAGGTTGGCATCGGTGAGAGGAAGAACCCTATTTGTTTTGGACTCGCTAGGTCAAAGGTCAAGGTCAGTGACCTTGAACACAGTAAATCATAAACAATTGGTTTCCGGATGATAACTTGACTGTGGTTCAACTCACATTCATGAAACTTCATATGTAGGTTGGCCTTCATGAGAGAAAGAACCCTATTTATTTTGGACTCACTAGGTCAAAGTGACCCTGAACATAGTAAATCAAAACAATTGGTTTCTGGATGATAACTTGATAATGGTTCGACCCACATTCAAAACTTCATAGGTAGGTTGGCATCAGTGAGTGGAAGAACCCTATTTATTTTGGACTCGCTAGGTGAAAGGTCAAGGTCACAGTGAACTTCAACATAGAAAATTGTTTCCGGATGGTAACTTGATAATGGTTTGACCCACATTCATGAAACTTCATATGTAGGTTGACCTAGGTGAGTGGAAGACCCCTATTTATTTTGGGCTCGCTGGGTCAAAGGTCAAGGTCACAGTGACCTTGAACATAATAAATCGTAAACAATTGGTTTCCAGATGATAATTTGACAATGGTTCCACCCACATTCATGAAACTTCATAGGTAGGTTGGCATTGGTGCAAGAAAGAGCCCTTTTTATTTTGGAATCACTAGGCCAAAGGTCAAGGTCACAGTGACCCTTCACATAGTAAATTGTAAACAATTGGTGTCCGGACGATAAGTTGATAATGATTAAACCCACTTCCACTTTTGTGCTGTCACAACTCGACTTTGAATCGGCGATCCTATCAGCATTTTTATTGGTTAGTTTGTATTTTTTGTAGGACATCTGTTGATAAAGAATGCTTGTCTCAAAATAACTATAATTTCATACTTTTGTGCGCAGATATTGTCACCGGCATGAGCTTTCCAGGATCCTAGGGCCTTTTGTTTTCTTTTTAGCTTTTGTTAATTACAATCGATCATTTTCATGGTTTGCAACATCTACAAAATGTAATACAGTGGAACCGTATTAACTGAATAGCCACATTGCTAGTGAAAATTATTCAATTAATAGAAAAATTCAGTTAACAGGGTCTTTCCCTTATTGTAGAGATGAAATGAGCATTTATTCTATTATACCTAGTTTGACAGAGCTCTGTCAAACAAGATATCATAGATTAAATTAAGTGCTTATATTGGATGTACTGAGGCAAATGGGTCTATAAGCAAGGGGAATTCAGTGATTGTCATCATAATTTCTCGACATTTTTCAGATTTTTATTCAGTTAACAAGAGTTTACTCTATAACCCTATAGGTAATTAACCCTTTACCCAACGTAACGGCCAAAACTGGCTAGCACTATTCACAAAAAATCGCCAATTAATTTTCATAATTTTTCCATTTTTTTGTCTCAAAAACATAGGTTATGATCCTCTTTGGAATGAGCTCGTCGAGCTCATTCCAATGAGGGGTCATAACCTATGTTTTTGAGGCAAAAAAGGAAAAAAAAATTAGTTATTCAATAATTTTGTTTGCAAGTGTCGTCTACCTTTCATGTTGGGTAAAGAGTTAACAGTTCCAATGGGTGCGCAGTGGCTCCACATTGAACTTCAAATCGAGAGGGGGGTAACTGCGTTGTGTCCTTGGGCAAGGCACTTAATCCTGATTCAGGGTTCCTGCAGTCAATTAGTAAGTGGATTCCAGACTTTTCAAGACCATTTCCAAGCCATATTTAAGGTTTTTCAAGGCTTCATAGAAGTAAAATTCAAGGTAATGGACTTAAAATCAAGAGTACGCTACCAGTGGAAATACGTTGTAGGATAATCATGGGAAAATTTTGATGGTTTTTATATTTTGAAAGATTGTTTTCAAGGATTTTCCAGACGACTTTTGAAGTTTTGGGGAAATTCAATGACTTTACAGGCCTTGAAAATTGTTTTTCAAATTCAAGGCTTTTCAAGGCCTGCAGGAACCCTTTGATTGCCCAAGTGGAAGTGCAATGTCGCTGTGCACTAAGGCATAATGCACGTCGATGATGCACCCGTCTTCAACCAATGCTAACCCTGCTTGTGTGGAGTTAGTATGTTGGGGAGTCTGACAGTTGCAAAGTGGTTCTCTCCGGGTAATTCACCCATAAAACTGTCCGACACTAGGTGACCCAGGCTGTCAAAAATGTTGTTAAACCCCATTAAATAACAGTTTAAATTTTTACTGAAAGTATGGAAAATCATTTGGTGTTTGAAAATTATCCTCAACAGTGTCATTCAAGAGATATCCAGTTAAATGGGCTCCACTGTATCTATAATGCCTGGAGTCTGAACAAAAAAGGAATATAAGCTCAGTATCCATGGTGGACCAAAAACTCATTGATTATAATTTTGATGAAATTAATCATTTATTAATGTACACATTAGTCCTAAAAAAGTTAAAAATCTGTTTCTCTGGCCCTCCAGCATGGTCCTTTTGTCTGTTGCATGCTCTCATTTTTTATCCCATAAATGGCCGTTTATTTGAACAATAAAGGCCTTGGATAAATTTTTGCTTTATTCACCTAGTAGGGTGATAAATTTTCCCCATAGGTTTAACACTGAAAGAATTTATTCCCCTAGTAGCGATGGACTTGTTGACCTCTGGCCTCTACCACGTTTGTCTAGCATAATTAATAGTTCAATTGTTGATTTCTTTAAATCTTTTTGAAGGTATTACACAATGCCAGTTGAAAACACCACACACTTCTCATATAATAAAGTATTTTTGCAAGTTAATCTCAAGTTTGTAGTGGAATTATTTTTAGACACAATGTATCACTGCACCTTGTTTATTTTTCCCAATTTTGCGGGTCGATCGAATTGGACCTGTGTGCTCCTCACTTCTTGCTGTGTTCTGTAGCGAATTATAGCACGATTTTGCCGCGACTGCACTGTAGAAGATTTATGAGATAAACAAAATAAATGTATAGTGTTTTCAAGTAAAAAATAGGCCGATGAAATCGTCAGATGTGTACCCAAACGTGCAACTAGTAGAAAGCTGTATGACGGAGGGCCATCATGGATGCCGACATTATGTACACCCTACAAGGTATGGGTACATATAGAAATGGATTGGAGGAGTGTCTAATTTGATGGATAAAGGGTTAATATCTCCGGAGCAAATTACCAGATTTACATAAAAAAACTATACAGCACAGCACATCAGTAATCTGAATAAATATATAAAGTAACATGACAATCGGATTGATATTTTTGGAGTTATCTCATGCCAAAGGGATTGGAGGAATTTTCAATTCGAAGGATAAAGGGGGTTAATATTTCCAGATCAAATTACCAGATTTACACCAAAAACTATACAGCTCAGCCCATCAGCAACCTGAACACAATTATAAAGTAATTTGACAATCCAAGCAATATTTTTCAAGTTATCGAATGCCAAAGGGATTGGAGGAATTTTCAATTTGAAGGATAAAGGGTTAATATCTCAGGATTAAATTATCAGATTTACACCAAAAACTATACAGCTCGGCACATCAGTAACCTGAACACAAATATAAAGTAACTTGACAATCCAAGCATTATTTTTCAAGTTATCGAATGCCAAAGGGATTGGAGAAATTTTCAATTTGAAGGATAAAGGGTTAATATCTCAGGATCAAAATAACAGATTTACACCAAACACTATACAGCTCGGCACATCAGTAACCTGAACACAAATATAAAGTAACTTGACAATCCAAGCAATATTTTTCAAGTTATCGAATGCCAAAGGGATTGGAGGAATTTTCAATTTGAAGGTTAAAGGGTTAATATCTCGGGATCAAATCATCAGATTTACACCAAAAACTATACAGCTCGGCACATCAGTAACCTGAACGCAAATATAAAGTAACTTGACAATCCAAGCAATATTTTTCAAGTTATCGAATGCCAAAGGGATTGGAGAAATTTTCAATTTGAAGGATAAAGGGTTAATATCTCAGGATCAAAATAACAGATTTACACCAAAAACTATACAGCTCGGCACATCAGTAACCTGAACACAAATATAAAGTAACTTGACAATCCAAGCAATATTTTTCAAGTTATCGAATGCCAAAGGGATTGGAGGAATTTTCAATTTGAAGGTTAAAGGGTTAATATCTCGGGATCAAATCATTAGATTTACACCAAAAACTAGACAGCTCGGCAAATCAGTAACCTGAACACAAATAAAAAGTAACTAGACAATCCAAGCAATATTTTTCAAGTTATCGAATGCCAAAGGGATTGGAGGAATTTTCAATTTGAAGGATAAAGCGTCAATATCTCAGGATCAAATTATCCGATTTACACCAAAAACTCTACAGCTCGGCAATCCAAGCAATATTTTTCAAGATCTCGAATGCCAAAGAAATGGATACGGACGCTGGATGGACGGACAGAAAGACGGACAGACAAAGGATGGACGAACGACGGATGGTCGCCCCAGATGCCGGCATTATGTGTACCATACATAGTATGGGTACATAAAAATTTATTCTACTCGTAGAATTAAGAATAAAACCGACTCGCCAGAGGCTCGTTGGTTTCATTCTTAATCCTAATCATAGAATAAATTCTTTACTTGAAAACACTGTACGTTTATATATAACCAATGCAAACATAAAAAATAAAAACTGATAAATTTGTCCCTTGAGTGCACTCAAGAGATGAAATACACCACCACCCATGCTATTCTGTAGATTATGAGGCCTAAAACATAAAACAAACCAAGAACATGAACTTTTGATGGCAAAGGAATAATTACAGAAATTTAAAAAAAAATCAAATAAAAAGCCGCCTGCCCACATGCAATATACAAAAAATGGCCGTAGAAACAGGATTTACTTTGTGGGGCCTAATCATTATTGCCAACGTTTAAAAAATATAAAAATGCAAATCTGTTCATCCAGACATTTCTGAAATATAACTAGAATACATCTGGAAAAATAAGGTGATTTTGTGTCTTTTACCAATGCAGACAATACTGATTCAATCATTCAAGACACGTCTTCATGAAAATGCGAAAAAGTTGCCATTCAGTTATTTTTTTTCTCTCAATTTTTAATTACAAAACAACTATGAATGAAACAAGCAAAGTTTAGCTCCATCTAATGAGGGTGTATAAGCTGCTATATTTTGAAAGCCAAACAAAGTTTAGTTATGACAAGCAGCTCTATATCTGGAAATGTCAGGTGGTAGGTCTGTGACCAACAAGTTTTTAAACTCAATAAAATTGAAAATACCTCGTGGAATTACATCATATTTGGTGTGCAAGACAATCTTCAATGCAAGTGTTATTCAGAGTATTTTTTCGGAGTTATTGTCTGCCATGTGATTGGAATTTGTTTTATTTTCACCATCAAATTCAATAACTTTGAAAAATATTTGGAATGAAATCATATTTGGTGTGCAAGTGTATCTTATTGATGATTAGCCCCATGTTCAATGCAGGTGTTATTCAGAGTACTTTAACCCTTTACCCAACGAGAACGATAACAAAATTTATTATTAGTCCCCTACGGGAACCGTAAGGGGACTATAGGATTGCACTCCGTCCATCCGTCTGTCTTGTCTGTTTTTATGTTACCACCTCTCCCTCCAACATGCTTTAAGCTACACCTTTCATATTTGATACATGGATAAATGGTTCTGAGGAGATGATGCACGCTCAAAATCTTGTTTCAAAATCCAAGATGGCGGAATGGCGGCCATTTTTGTTTTTGTTTTTTTTAAGCTTTCTTCTCTATTTTCATGTTACCACCCTTCCCTCCAAGATGGTTCAAGCTACACTTTGCATATTTGGCACATGGATAGAGGGCTGTGATGGGATGATGCACGTTCGATATTTCTTTTTCAAAATTCAAGATGGCGCCATGGCAGCCATTTTTGTGTTTTTTAAGCTTTTTTCTCTATTTTATGTTACTACCCCCTCCCTCCAATATGGTTCAAGCTACACCTTTCATATATGGTACATGGATAAAGGGTTGTGAGGGGATTATGCACGCTCAATATTTTTTTTTCAAAATCTAAGATCTGTCTGTCTGTTCGTCTGTCTGTTTTTATGTTACCACCTCTCCCTCCAACATGCTTTAATCTACACCTTTCATATTTGGTACGTGGATAAATGGTTCTGAAGGGATGATGCGCGCTTAATATTTTTTTTTCAAAATCCAAGATGGCGGAATGGCGGCCATTTTTGCTGTTTTTTAAGCTTTTTTTTCTCTATTTTTATGTTACCACCCCTCCCTCCAACATGGTTGAAGCTACACTTCTCTCAATTCTCAATTTTTAGTTTCTATTCACATTTGAAATCCTGTCTGATAACCTGTATTTTACCCAAACCACCCCCTAGGTCTGACACTCCTGTTGACTGTTGTCATGAAACCCGAATTGTCCCAAAGCCAAACTGTCCCCAGGCCGAACCACCGTCCCCAATTATTTTACCAAAACTGCAACCCCCCCCCCCCCCCCCCCCCCCCCCCCCCCCCCCGGTCTGATACTCCTGCTGACTGTGGTCATGTCTTATATGACAAAAACACCTTATGTCACAAAAGCGCCGTAGGGGACTAATACCACCCCGGTGGTCAAACACTTGTTTTAAATATAATTTTTTGTTATTTTCCAAAAAGTTTCAACAAAACCATAATTATCATGTGACCCCTGATTGGAACAAGCTTGACGAGCTCGTTCCAACGAGGGGTCACATGATATGGTTTTGTTGAAATTTTTTGAAAAATAGTATTTTTTCAACTGCTGAATTTGCATATTACGTGGGCGGATGCGGCCGATTCGTTGGGTAAAGGGTTAAATCAGCATTACTTCTCTTTATGGACTTTGAATTTGGTTCATTTTCACCATCTGTAACAGCTGCACACAGGCCACAATACCCCCTCCCCTCCAAACATTTTTCTCAACACAATATTTCTCAAGAGTGTTGTCAGTACTTACATTCCAGAAATAATGTTAGAGCAAGCTGAGAAAAATAGGCCCCCTCAATGTTTACACATCTCCAAATCTTGACCAACAACTTTCTCTTGTGCTTGTAATGTTTTCCAGCTTGCTGATGTAGCGAAAAGAAGATGAGGTGGGTCTTGATCGTATATTCAAAACCCTTCAAGTGGTACAACCCCCAAAATACAGTGGAACCCTGTTAATTGAATAGCCACTTTGCCAGTGAAAATTATTCAATTAACAGGAGTATTCAATTGACAGGGATTGTGTCATTTTTCTATATTCTGGAGATAAAATTATCTTTTATTCTTTTATATCTTGTTTGACAGAGCTCCATGAGCTCTGTCAAACAAGATATAATAGATTAAATGCCTGTATTGGATGTACTGGGGCCAAATAGGTCTATAAACAAAGGAAAACTGGGAAAAGTCAGGGTTCTTTCGTGACAGGTTACAAGAAGATTTATTATTCAATTAACAGGAGTTTACTCTATAACCTATGTTCAATTAGCAGGTCAAATTTATACTGAAGGTATGGTAAATGGTTTTGTGTTAGAAAATGGCAAATTCAATTAAAAGGGATATACAATTAAGAGATATCCAATTAAGTGGGCTCCACTGTACTTACAATAACTTATTCTAAACAACTCGGGGTTCGTACGTGGGTCCTGGAACCTTGAAAGTCCTGGAATTTGGCCGTCTGGAAAGTTCTGGAAAACAAACAATTTTTTAGGCTGGTCCTTGAAAGTTCTGGAAAACCCGGTTAAAATTCGAACATGCTCCAGTTCAATGGTTGCTTTTTCTGTGTCTGGTTTCATGTCGTATTTCATGTCGTATTTTTCTGTGCGTTTTGGAAAAAAATTATCTTGTGTTTGCTTTAGTCTTTCAGTTTGATATTAAAATGCCGGGAAAGAGTGTGTTTCAAGGAAAATGAACCAATAAGAAAGAATGTAAAGAATTGGTTACGAGTGATTCAAAATACAAACATGGGGCAAAATGTCGAGTGTGTGTAATTTCATTCCACGTAGGAAATATGGGCGCGTCAGCACTGATTAGCCACATAACTGGTAAAAAACATTTAAAAAGCAATTGATAAATAAGCACAAAAATGGTAGATGATTCATTTGTACCCACAGTACCTGTATAAATATTTGTCAGGGTGCCATATGATGTGTTTTATTTCTGTTCATTGTCTACAAGGACCTGGAGCTATACATTGAACAGTAAACTTGATGTCAGGTTAGATAAATAACATATATATCACATATTTTTTGTTATTACAGATACAAATTTGGTAATGGAAATTCGCTTTTTTGGTCCTTGAAAAGCCCTTGAATTTCAATCTTGATTTGGGGTACAAACCAATGACAACTGCAACTTCTCAATTTTGCTTCAGGAAGATATCTTACAGGGTTTGAACCCCCAAATTTAGTTTGAAATTCAGGACCTGATTCACAAATGTCCAGGACCTACATTTATATCTGTAGAGTTCAATACATGTAGTATCTATGTTCTTTTTTAACTGGTTGAGTGCTGGAAGCCACTATCAGGGCTTCAAAAAAAAAAAGAGATTACCAGAGCAAAATTCAACATTTTCCTTACTTGTTCATATTCAGTCAAATGTAATATTTTGTTCACACAAATGCATTTTATTACAAATTATTGGAGAGTGCCTGTGGGCTCACTCCAATAATTTGTAATAAACAATTTTTAAATAAAATTCAGACCGCCAAAAATAATCTAGCCATCAACCAGTTAACACCTGTCTATTTCATTTGAAGGGAAAGTGATGTGGGTGATTGTAGTTTGGTTTGTTTTGACCAACAACTGGGGATGTTTTGATCAGTGTTGGGGTACAAGCCTGGGGACAAATGAGTAAGGGCTGTTTTGGTGTACCATTCAAGATGCCATTTTGATCAACACCCAGCGAATTCAGTGTCCGAATTATTTTTGATGTGATGCAATTGGTGGTGTTCAAGTTGACAATCAGTGTTCTGATGAAGCACAGCGAAGCAGTCACTGGAATCAAACTCTGCTTGAATTATTGTTGCATTAGTTTAAACAGTATTTATCAAAGCATTTGTTTCACAATAATTGTTCAAAGAAGTAAATCGTCAATGTACATGATATAGGAGTATACAGAAAGACAATAAATATAAGAAAACAGGTTATTGTTGCATTGCCCGAGCACTGAACTGCTGAAGGAGTGAAAAGAATGTTAATCTGATTTCTACTGATCATTTTTCTACTCATAAAACGTAAATAAAACGTGTCTTGCCATACTTTAAACTTATGAGTACAGATTTCCCTATACATATAATTCCAATATCAACCAAATTGACACAATTTGCTCAATGGTCTGACATTCTAAAAAATGCAGGAGGGCTAAAAATCGCTCCCGCCACATGGCCTAGGGGAGCGATTAGCTCTCCTCAAGCCTACAAAAGCCAAAAGTGGCAAAATGAAGTTGTACTATTAATGAATTCTGCCAAGTGAGCTTTGTACATTTTATTTGGTGCTGCTAACCAGGTAGTCTCTGTGAGATGGCGACACTGCCCCTCCCACACCTCTGGGCCATGGTAAGGCCCGGAAGTGAGGGAGGGGCAGTGTGGCCATATTGCAGAGACCACTAACATTGCAGAGTTCTGAAAACCTGTGTGTTTTAGGAATAAGCTGTTGTGGTAATCATTATTTTCTAAGGCTAGGAGGGCTATTGTTCGCTCTCCTCAATTTTTTTTAAGGCGAGCGAATAAATCGCTCTCCTGAAAATGCCAGGCCTGTGTTTGAGCCACTCGAAACTCTTTTTTTCCCAGCCACTTTATTTTTCAAAGACATTTTGTATATTCTATTTATATAGAACAAGAAATGGAAACGAAGTACATAGCCACTGAAAACTTGACAGTGTGAGACAAAATATGCAACAGGAAATGAAGCATGTGCCTGAGACTTGTGATTCGCTCGTAACAGTGCTAATAATATTTCAACCGTTTTTCCAGAACCAGATTTACAGAACATCTATTTTTCCAGGATATTCCAGGCACGGAAATTAAAAACTCCAAATTTCAAGACCCACATGCACACCCTGTGTTTAATATGACACCCCCCTCCCCCAGCAAGCCCCACCTCCACCCACCCATTGGAACAAGCATGATGAGATCTTTCACAGATTTGACCAATCTGTTAAGCAGAGGTAATGATTGAGTCTGGTCCAAAGAGGTAGTAAGACATTATTTATTGATGTTTAAGGTCACATATTTCTACACAATGGCTAATCATGACTGTAACATGAAGATAACGTCATGTTTAGTCAACCATTTACACCCATCTTGCCCATTTTAGAGGACTTCCATATCAAGCATTGGTGACTGGATCTTATTTTGCAGGTAAAACAGAATTTGTTTATCACAGTAAACAAGCACTCCTTCACTTCCCAGGGTTCCCATGCTGTGACATGAAAAAAAAGTAGGTTAATTATTTTTATCAACCTGGAAATAATCTTATAACTGATGAAAGGAGTCGGAAATACAAAATAAGATTACTGAAACAATAATAGATTTATAACCTCCTTCATACTGGCTAAATGTCAAAAAGGCCCCACAAAGTAGATCTTCTGTTTCTCAGGCCAATTTTTGTAAAATTGCATGTGGGCAGGCTTTTAATTTTATTTATTATATCAACCTGGAAATAATCTTATAACTGATGAAATGAGTCGGAAATACAAAATAAGATTACTGAAACAATAATAGATTTATAACCTCCTTCATACTGGCTAAATGTCAAAAAGGCCCCACAAAGGAGATCTTCTGTTTCTCAGGCCAATTTTTGTAAAATTGCATGCCGGCAGGCTTTTAATTTTATTTTCGTAATTATTTCTTTGCCATCAAAAGTTCATGTTTTTTTTTTTTTTTTATGTTTTCAGCATCATAACCTACAGAATAGCATGGGTGGTGGTGTATTTCGTCCCTTGGCTGCAAAAAGGCTTTGCAATGCTTCAGCATTGCAATGGCTTGTTGAACTCAAGGGACAAATTTATCAATTTTATTAACTTGGGTAAAATATCAGACATGAACCATTTAATTTTTATTTTCTCAAGTTTGCATAGGTTATAAAAAGAGAGCATGCTGCAGCCAAAATGACCATGTGGGAGGGCCTGAGAAACAGAATTTTTTACATTTTTAGGCTCAGCTGAGGAGAGTTTGGTGGAGCGTTTGCAGATCACAACAGTTCTACCCAATTTTGGGGATGACAGCAGCTTTTTCTGCTACTCAAGACCAATTTTATGGACAGACACTTTCTCATTGGCCATGGAGAGAATAATGAGAACACACTATTGTAATACAAGGTTTTATTTATAGGATTTTTAATGAGACATAGATATAAAAGAAATGCCGAGTACATACATTTGAAGAATGAGTGAAACTACTGAGAGAGAAAGAGGAGAGTAGAGAAGAATGATTAGTTTGTGGTTTTGTCCAACATAGAAATATCCAAGACTTGTAATGGGATTGATATTCTTTAGTCCATTCTCCATAGTTTTTTTCAGGCCCCCAAATTGGTTCAATATTGTGAATTGTGATCAGTTCTTAAGCGGAGAGATTCTCATGTATTCTTATTTCTGTTGTTGCTTTCATTTAAATTTCCAAAATTTAAGTTTGAGCACTTTCATAGAGATTTTTTCAAATATTTCACTAAATTTTTCATGGAACATGTTAAAATTTCTAAAAGTTAAAAAATTTATAGTAATTTATATATTTTTTATACTTACCAATGACCCAGACTTAGCTGGTGCTAACTCCACAAAAACCAGGGCCAAACACAAATTTTGCCCCCCAATCCCCAAAATTTGCATCCAAAACAAAAAGAAATCATGTCCTAAAGGACCTCCATAGTACGACTCTACTGCGCATGCGCAGTGACGCAGTCGTCCCGAAATTGGCGCCAAATATCATTCTTACTGGCAGTGCCTGGTCAGCGCTATGTACTCAGCGGGGAGGCAAGAGTTCCCAACTCAGGGAGGGCCATCCCCGTCTGGGTCATTGGTAAGTATAAAAAATATATAAATTACTATAAATTTTTTAACATTTTTATACTGTACCAATGACCCAGACTTAGCTGAATAGTAAACAGGCTGGAGGGCCTAGGACATAGAGGAAAATCCAATAAGCTCAATTATAAAATAAAGAGGTAACCCCTTAAGGAGAAAAGGAGTATTAGGCTTTACATGTATCTTTCTTATTTAATATTTAAATTAGAAAGATACACTACCCTTAATAATTGAGCACAATAACATTCATGTTCTCTATTAACATCCAGTATAACCTTTATACTAATTATCTTTAAAACAAGCCAATAAATAAAGTAGTCCAGAGAATTGAGACTCTTTATAATCATTTAAAAGTGTCCGAGTATTGTATATTAAAGCCCGTTTGACACTTGACATATACAAATGCTTCACACCGAGCTACACTTTAAAAATAAGACATGAATGAAATTAAACATTAATATTACACTTTAAAACCATCCCGGAAGCGACTCAGAAATACTGTCTTGGAGGAGGCATTCCCTTGCTTTTCACTATAAAGCAGGTGACCTAAGGGAACACCCGCCCCCCCCCTTCCCCTTGCCCTGGGTCAAATAGCCCAGAGCGAAGAGGGCAGCCGGACGGAGTCACTGCCGGAACAGAAAGCCTGCATAACTATAGTTGCAACTGTTTAGTGGACGACATTCTGAGCAACAGATAACGGACCTAAACAATGCAGGTCTCCAGAAATGGACTCAATATTTCTGAGATAAAAATTAGTAAATGTGGATGGCTGAGACCAATAAGCAGCCTTCATTAAATCTGTAATAGCAACACTATTAGCATAAGCCCAGGAAGTAGAAAGAGCTCTTACTTCATGAGCAGAAATCTTAAGCACAGACTGCCGAGAAGAAGATAAATCTTCATACGCAGTACGGATAGTTAACTGAATCCATCTAGCAATAGAATGGACTGAAATGTCCTTTCTATTAGGCATCAAAGACAGAAAGAAACGTTTCCGTCCCTTTCTGATGAACTGAGATCTCTGTTTATAGATACGTAGTGCTCTAACAGGACAGAGTAAAGGCCTACGCCCGTCTGAAGACGGAAGAGCCTTAATAACAATAGGTTCCGGATATTTATTAGGAGCCTGATTCTTAGCTAAAAAACCGACGTTAGTAGTGAAGGTGATAGTGTTCCCAACACTACGATAATGAGAATCATCCACCGATAGTGCATGAAGCTCACTGACTCTTCTGGCAGAAGAGAAAGCTAAGAGAAAAGCTGTCTTATAAGATAAGAATTTGAAATCTACTGTCCCAAGAGGTTCAAATGGCTTTTCCTTCAATTTAAGGAGAACCCAAGCTAAATTCCACTTAGGAATTAATCTAAGAGTTCTGGGTCTATTTATCGAAAAGTTTCTAACCAATTTCGATAAAGAGACATTAGATCCAATTTGTAAACTATCATGATGTGCATAGGTATCAGATAACATAGATCTATAACCCTTTATAGTAACAGGTTGCAGTTTGATTTCGTCAAACAAGTATACTAGAAAGTTAGCAATGTCTGGTATAGAGGGATCAAATATATCAACAGAATGATCCCTACACCAACGACGGAAAACCTTCCACTTAGCCGCATAGTTTAGCGAAGAGGAGGTCCTCCTACAGTTAGAAATCGCGTCCACTGCTCGTCCTGTAAAGTGCTTGCCATGCAAGAAGGACCGCACAACGGAAAAACGTGAAGGTTGAGACCTTGCGGGTTGTGATGCAGTTGGCGCGATTTCCCCTGCCAAAGAAGATCCTCTCGTGGAGGGACCTTCCGCGGTAGGTCCCACAACAGACACCTGAGTAGATTTATCCACGGTCTCTGTGGCGACAGAGATGCTACCAACAGAATCTTGCATTGAGATTGTTTTATCTTTAGCAATACTTGTTGAATTAACGGCGCTGGAGGATACGCATATCCTATCATTCCGTCCCAAGGGATCGATAGAGCGTCTACAGCAAATGCTCTTGGATCCGGACACGGGGACACATACGTCTGCAACTGATTGTTGAGATGTGTCGCAAATAAGTCTATCATTGGCCGTTCCCATTGGTAGCAAATCTGATTGAATACTTGTTTGTTGAGAGTCCACTCCGACGGCAACAAGCGACCCTTTCGAGAAAGGGAGTCTGCTAGCACATTCAGACGACCCGGTATGTGACGGACCGAAAGAAGAACGTGATGTTCCAACGCAAACAGAAGGATTCTTTCCGTTAGATTGAACAACGGAACTGAATGAGTGCCTCCCTGATTCCGTATATACGCCACTACTGTCGTATTGTCGGATAGGATTTGGACATGAGCATCGTGAATAATGTCCATCCAGTGACGTAACGCAAGCCAAATTGACATCATTTCCTTGATGTTTATGTGCTTGCACAGGAATTGCGGATCCCAAAGACCCTGGCATCTCGAATCCGTTGGGATTAATGATGCACCCCAACCTGTTTGACTGGCATCCGTCATAATGGTAAAACTCGGATCCGGCAACTGCAGCGGAACTCCTTGAGTTAACCACTGAATGTTTGCCCAAGTCTGAATCTCTTGTTTCACTTGATCTGACAAGAGAACGTCTACATCGAGCGAATGAATTTTCACACTCCAATTCTGAGTCAAGAAAATTTGAAGAGGCCGTGTGCGTAGCCGTCCCATCGGAATGAGATCCGCAGCGGCTCCGCACAGACCTATCAGTCTCATAAATTCTCTCGCTGTGACTTTGTCTGTATTTAGACAATAGCGAGCGTAACAACTGACTAATTTCGCTCTGGTTAACGGCAGACGAACGAGATTGTTGTGCGTCTCGAAGCTCATTCCCAGATGAGTGAATGACTTGGACGGCACCAGATCCGACTTCTCCTCGTTTACTATGAAACCGAGACGTCGGAGCAATAGAAGAAGATTCTGAACATCGTTCTGAAGCGTTAACTCGTTGCCGTACCTCTGAAGAATGTCGTCCAGGTAGGCCGACGTTACCGCAGACGAATGAGCTCGGAAGTAAATCATTACCGAGTTCATTACCCGAGTGAAAGCCCAGGGTGCTAGATTCAATCCGAAGCACATGGCCCGGAACTGATACACCACTCCTAGGACTGCGAAGCGTAGATACTTTCGGAATGTCGGATGTACCATGACGTGAAAGTACGCATCTTTGAGATCTATGCTCGTTGCATAATCGTTCACCCGAATACTCGCTCTGACCGATCGAATCGTCTCCATATAAAACTTCGGAGCGATGATCAGCTTGTTTATCCAGCTCAAATCTATGACTGGACGGAACGAGCCGTCTGGTTTCGGAACCAGAAACAGATGGCTGTAGAATCCCAGCGATTCCTGGTTTTCTACGACCTCTACCGCGTTCTTCATTAAAAGAGACTGCACCTCTGATAGCAGAGCGTCTCTTTTCTGAGGGTTTGACGGAAGATGAGTCCACTTTGGACTTCGAGTTAATGGAGGCTTTCGTTTGAAGGATATCTTTAGACCTTCCGAAGTCACTCCTCTCACCCACGGATCGTCCGTAATCGACACCCACTCTTGAGAAAAACTTGACAACCTTCCGCCAACCGGAACGCGATAGAGGTTTGAGCCATCACCTCCTGGATCTGCGAGGCCTGCGGTAGGAGAAACCACGTCTTCCACGACCCGCACCTCGCCTCGTCGACCTCGGGGCGTCCGACCGATTGTCCCGGCCTGAAGGACGTCCCGAACGAGAGTCGCTATCCTGACGGTCTCTCGAATAAGAGCTAGAGGACGCACCGGAACCTCTATAGGAACCTCTCTTGGGCGGATAAGACCCAGAAGTGCCCGCCTTATTCGTGTCTGCTGAATCCGACCTTTTAGGAGCGGATCTAAACAACAGAGAATCACTAGCTTTCTTTTTAATATTATCATAAATAGCGGAAAGCTTGCCGTCAAAGAGAAGATCTCCTGAGACCGAAGCGACTCTAAGAGAGTTCTTCACCTTAGAATCCACTAGTGTGGATGTAGACAGGGCTGCGTCACGTCTAACCAACTCCAGATTTGCCACTGAAAGGGCGGAGTTACACGTGGAATAAGCTACTGCCCTTGAAAGAAGTCTTAAGGAGGATTGTATATCCTGAAACTCTTCCCCTTGAAGACGCAGTGATAACGCCTTCGTAAGGTGATCTGCGTAAGATAAGGCATCTAAATTGGCTCTGTTAGACGCAATAGCTGTTTCCAACACTGCGGTTGGAATAGAAGCTGACGACGGTAATGATAGCTCTAAGTCTTCCGCCTCGTCGTCCATACGCAGAGGAACTCTCGGTATACCCTGACCTGCCGTGTCGAATTTATTCCTTGCATTAATGAAAGGCAGGTTGAGAGTATTTGCGGACAAGAAGCCTGCTTTCCCTGTCCTGGAAGCAAGTTTAAAAATAGCGTCGTTCAATAATTCAAATGTTCTTGCAACATTATTGGACTGCGACGGAAACTCGGGAGCGATGTCCCTGAACCGCTCGAAAAAATCAGAGTCCAATGACGCTATAATTCTCCTGTCCGGAAGCGCAGCAGTCTGGCCCGACGGAACAACTTGAGGAAGAAAGTGCCGGATGAAGTCTACGGCAGCTTTGTGTTGTTCCGAAAGGGATAGCTCCAATTCATCCGTATCCCTTTCACCATCCGGTCGGACCTCCCGATGTTCCCGGTCGTCCGCCCCCGATGCTTCGGCGGAGCGTACCGACCCAGCGCCGTCGGATAATTCTCGATCCGACACCGTCTCTGTCGGCTGCTGGGATGCTGCGATAAGCTGTGCTATCTGCACTAGAATGTCCGACGTCGAGACCTGCGGAGGAGCGGTCTTTCGCTGCTTTGCCGAGGGCAGCTCCGCATCAGATGGCTCCCGCATACTTTTCCTATGCGAACGTCCGGAGTCCATCGGTCTCGAGTCCCTGGCTGCCGGATGGTGTGACCTGGTCGCCGAATAATCCTTCATCGGCGAAGCTGGCAAGATATCGGAGGTCACGCAGCCAAGGTGCGGTCGTGTGCGCCGGCGAGAAGAGGAAGCCTTAACAGTCTCTGCGGACTGCTTATACAACGGAGCGTCCCGAGCGACGGACGTATGCTCCGCTAAAGACACATTTTGTACCACAACATCTGGTCCCAGATGTTGTTGTACGAGAGAGGGGCCTCTCTCGCTCGCGGCCCGGCTGGACCTGGACGAGCTAGGAACCGGACTAAAAGGCTTCCTCCGTTCTCGTTCACTATCCGCCGTCACTGGGTGTGCATCTATTATTTTTATAGTGCTCGCATCACCCAAAATTTCCTCTTGGACCGCATCGGACGAACCCGGCTGCCGAACCATTCGGTGAATGGACGCTACACCGGGCGAGCTAGCGGACGACATTTGTCTAATCTCCATGAGCACTTTTGCCGCTAGCTCTGTATTTAATTGTGACGACGGACGCACACTTGAAGAAGATAACATGGAAACATCACCCTGTTCTGGTTCCTCTGAAATAGAAACTGAGAGAGTAGAGTGACCTTGTGGAGAAAGAGCCGGCATCGCTCTTTCTCCAGAAACAACATATCGTGACACACGTTTCCAATGTTTCTCATCCCAATGTTCACATACAGGACAGGGATTAATGCGAGAACACTGACTACAATTTATGCAATAATCATGAAAGTCAGAGGAAGATTTCTTCCTATTACAATTTGAACAAGTTCCTTTCATTGTGAAGGAACAACAATAAGTCCTAGTTACTCGCAAAAACCCCTGACACAAAGATACATAATAACATGATCCATTAATAAATGAAAAAACAATTGCAAAACAAAATAATTTTGAAAAAATATTTTTTCAGAGAAGCCCAAGTTGCTGAAAAGTAACGTTGAGCCCCGATGGATCCGATGGCAAAGTGTGGTCAAAAATTTTAAAATTATATAAAATAATTAATGAGACACTTTCGGATAATATAAATGTATCTTATAATGAGATAAACTACCTCAAAGGCAAACAGCCCCCCTCAAAAAAGGCTGTTGCCAATGAAAACAAACAGTGTAAACACAGAAGAAAACATGACTCCAGGCACTGAAAAAACTGGCCCGGAATCAGTCCTCAATTACACTCTATCTGATGCAAAACAGAGACTCCCAGGGGAGAATCTGCAGAACATCAGATGGAAGATGCAGAACACAAACGTTATACACCCATGGGTGAAAACGTAACTATGGGGAAAATAACAGAAAACATTCTGTAACCAAGCAACTCTCCCAGGGAAATTTTAGAAATGAAACTTCTCAAAAATATGCCAAAAGCATGGGAGAATTGCAAGGGGGGACTTTAGAAGGTTAGGGGAGAGGAAACACTGAATAAGCAGTGCAACAATTAGCAAGAATGACAACAAGAGGCGTTTGCCTCGAAAATAGGCAACTTAACATAATTTTAACAAAAAATTTTAAGTACAGCCCTGATTATTTTTTGCCACTTCTTTTTTCCTCTCCTCCTTCTATCCTCCTTAGAATCACATTTTCTCCAAGAATTACGTGTCTGGCATCCTTTAAACTGAGATTTACAAGCACAAAGATCAGTGAGATGTTGACTGATGAAGGGCCAAACAGAGAATGATATTTGGCGCCAATTTCGGGACGACTGCGTCACTGCGCATGCGCAGTAGAGTTGTACTATGGAGGTCCTTTAGGACATGATTTCTTTTTGTTTTGGATGCAAATTTTGGGGATTGGGGGGCAAAATTTGTGTTTGGCCCTGGTTTTTGTGGAGTTAGCACCAGCTAAGTCTGGGTCATTGGTACAGTATAAAAATATAGAATATCACAGGAAATAACTTGCCCATTTTAGAGAATTCACACCCATGAAATAGTTACACAGAAACAGACCTTTTTTCACCTCATTAAACAAGCTGTGTTTCACTTCCCAGCAAGCCTGAAAATAATTTTCATTGCGCTTCCAGACAAAATGTCAGACACAAAATGAATCAAGTCTCTCAATTGAGAATGACATCTGACATATTACAAAATGGAGTTTGAGTATTCATAATAATATGTTTTGGGTGTACATGGACCTTCATCTCAAAACTGCTCAGAATTCATCCAACCATATCTTGTTTGGCAGGGCTCAATGAGCCCTGCCAAACAAGGTATGATTGGTTTCATTCTGAATTGGAACTGATTTGCTCTTCAAATATAATTTAGATACATGTATGGCCATGTCAACTCGTATTTCTTCACATGCTGTTAATGCTGATGAGAAGTCGTCACTTTCTTCACACTTCCCAACTTGCCAGGACCATAAATCACAATAATCATTAATTTTAGACTTGCTAGTTATGTTCATGATTTCCAGCATGCACGATGTTCTGATCACTGAACTTCATTAATAATTTTGGCATCAGACATTTTGACTGATGAATTTAAACCTCAGTTTGACATTGGCCTTTTTGTACCTGACATTGTCCTTGTCTGACCACTTATTTTCTGGTATGCTTCCCAGGTCTCCAACAGGGACAATATAAAAGAAAGCATTTACTTTCACATGAATATTCCAATATGCTTTATTATCATTTCCCTGCCAGTTGCAAAGCCAGCGTTTATATTGAGTTTATCAACTTGCAACATTAATACAATTTGCCCATGATTGACCTTAACTTGTTCATTTCTGTTCAATCAAGTAATTCATAACTGTAAACAATTGCACTGGACAAGAACTAATGATGTCTTCATTCTGTCTGTCCATAAACTGGGATCCAAGTACTGAACAGTACCTACAGAACAATTGCATTTCCTGGCCTTTCAACACGATTTTAAGATTCAATTATTTCTTCACTTTGCTTTGTATTTTTATTTTCTTGCAAACATGAGTAGATACAAAACTCATCCTCATCCAAATTTTCATTGAACAAGTTCTTTACATGGGGGAAAATAAATTTGAGTAGTTTTCAAAGCTATATACTGATTAAAATGTTTGTCAACACAAAAGCGAAATTCATGAACTCTGATTAGTGCGAACTATAAAATTTGGGAAACATTATAAAAAGAGTGGGAATGTTGAAAAATAGAAAGTCTAGAAGAGAGAAAGATAATGAGTAAAATAAATAATGAAAACAAACTGAACCATTAATATTTGCATGTTATGTATAACACCGATGAAAACTGTTCTTTGCACTTTTGCACACAGTATGTTAGTTCACAGCATATTAGCCTTGGCTCCATTGTTATCATTTATCGGTGTTTAACCCTTTACCCAATGCAGACGATTTCAAAATTTATTATTTTAAATATCATTTTTAAATTTTTTCACAAAATTTCAAAACCATATCATGTGACTCCTCTTTGGAACGAGCTCGACGAGCTCCTTCCAAAGAGGGGCACATGATATGGTTTGTTGAAATTTTACAAAAAATAATATTTTTTCATATTATGTGGGTGGATGCGGGCGATTCGTTGGGTAAAGGGTTAAGGTCATTTTAGCATATATGGCTATATCACAACTGCAGGACAAGTATTAAGTTATGTTTAGGCCCTATAAAGTAGATCTTCTGTTTCTCAGGCTATTTTTTGTAAAATTGCATGCGGGCGGGCAATTTTTTATTTTATTTTTTAAATTATTTCTTTGCCGTTGAATGTTCATATTCTTGGTTCGTTTTATGTTTTAGGCCTGATAATCTCCAGAATAGCACAGGTAGTGGAGTATTTCATCCCTTGAGTGCAAGAAGACTTTGCAATGCTATCCGTTCTGGGATAAGTTGGCCTGCAAGTAGTTAATAAAAGATTAAGTTATTAATGAAGCGAAGTCGATAAAGTTCGGATAAACAGTTATTTTGTTTGCAGAAATTGCTACTGGATTAGAATTGGAAGCCATATTGTTTCCACCTGTTAGGGGACCTTTTTTGTTTGTCTAAACTCAAACAGAAAATTGGAAAGAGTAGAAATGCATCCAGCATGAAATAAAATGTTATACTTTGGAAGAGAAAAATGACTTTTTCAGTCATTTACAAATCATTTTCGGCATGTGTCATCCTCTAGTTGTCAGGGCTCGCAAATAGGGTCGCCCGACGTCCCGGGACAACCAGAAATTTTCTCGGGCAACCAAAAATGCTTTTCCCTCTGCCCGACGGGCAACCAGATTTTTTGTCCGATTTTAAAAGATAATTCTTTGAGAAAATTAAAATATAAAAACGAGCGGGAATTAATGATTAAACAACTGTTAAAATGGTTGAATACGCGTTCCGCTGGTTAGGGGAAGTACTTTTCAGACAGTGGAGGCGGCTCATAAACTTCAGCAGTCAACAGGTACATAATTGATTTTGTTCAGTAATGCTCACGAGTGGAGTCGGGTTGTATTTGAATCAATGTTCCCAGATATCAGGAGTGCACCGGTACGATTAGCAACCGAGAACGGCGTGACATCATATCCCTGTAGAGACAATACTGTGCACTCATAATGTCCTGAACAACAATTCAAACACAACCATTACCTTCCCAGAAATCGTTTTTCGAAAGTGAAAATGGATGTTGCGCTCATTCAGCATTGCAACAGTCTCTGTTGCTGATCTTCCTCTCGGTCATGTACTTATTTATTTTTTTGTTACTGTGTTCAACAAATGATATAATATGTTTGAGATTAGTTCTCAGTTGAGACAGTAAGTTAGCATAGCGCAGTGAACCAGGACACTTTCCAGGCCGTAATAGAGGGGGGGGGGGGGGGGGGGGGAGGGGTGGTACTACTACGTTGCCATATCCAACGTGTCAGTTGTCTTGATTCATGGCTTTTTTTTTTTTTTTTGCACTACTGAATCTTGATCTGTCCCCGTCTTTCAACTCCTGTTGTTAAACATCGTTTGTTGTCATATCTGATCGACCCATATTGAAATGTGTATAAATTGAGCAATCAAATATCAGTCCTAACGCCGGGCCACCATTTTCTGGGGCGGGCAACCAGATCTCAAAAGAAGCCTGCCCGACGGGCAATTACATTTTTTCACTATTTGCGAGCCCTGGTTGTGTCAAGAAGTGGGTTATCCCTTCACTTAAAGAACGTGATATCAAAATTTCTTCATTTAATAAATGTTTTTAAAATGTTAAAAAAAAAACATTCATCAACACCATAGCATGTGACCTCTCATTGGAACGAGCTCATTGAGCTCGTTCCAATGAGAGGTCACATGGTATGGTTTTGTTGAAATTTTTTCAACAATATTTTTTTCAAATACTTAATTAGTAAATTACGTGGGTGGATGTGTCGGATTTGTTGGGTAAAGGGTTAACATTTACTTTTAGTTAAGCCTACTTCTGTTTATTCAAATCTGTCTTTTTTAACCCTTTACCCAATGCAGACGATATCAAAATTTATTATTTTAAATATCCTTTTTTTAAATTTTTCAAAAAATTTCAACAAAACCATATCATGTGACCCCTCATTGGAATGAGCTCGACAAGCTCGTTCCAAAGAGAGGTCACATGATATGGTTTTGTTGAATTTTTTTGAAAAATAAATTTTTTTCAAATGCTGAATTTACATATCATGAGGGCAGAAGTGGGCGATTCATTGGGTAAAGGGTTAATGAAATTCATCGAGAAGATCATACACAGTTTAAATGCTGTAGCAAAAATAAATACATAACAAAATGCAGTAAAAGATGAAAAGTTGGGATGATCGATGATTGCAACAATAGAAATATGCACAAGGTGAATAATGGATGCACTATTTGAGTTGAATATAAATGTTGCTAGCTGCCTTATACATTCACTTCTCCAAGTCTGGCTCGTTTATTTGAATTTTTCTTTTTTCCTGTGTGTTCATTTTCCTTTTCTGCTGATGCATGTGATTTTGAAACATTCTGTACATATCTAGTTACTGTAGACACACCATCAATGAATTTTGTTTTAAAAAGCACATTTGCATTGTTAAACATACCGTCCTTTAGTGACACAACAATAAACTGAAAGAAAGAAATCAAGAGCATGCTGTAAACCTTCCAATCTATTAATTGAAATAAGTATTACATGTATTTCGAGTTTCAGCAGGTACTGTAAAATGTACATTTTGTATCTATAATTATACACAAATAATACTGAAATCTTTAACAGATTTCGAAACAACCATCTGATGTTATTGTCCCTTGAGTGGAACAAGGCACTATTTGCAATGCTTTAACATTGCCGATGGCACCTTGTCCACTTAAGGGGCATTATCTTTTTTAAAGTTTATTTCAAAACTCATTTCACACAATCTATGGTTTGGACTGGAGTTTTTCTAATTCTTTAACATTGCCGATGGCACCTTGTCCACTTAAGGGGGCATTATCTTTTTAAAAGTTTATTTGAACACTCATTTCACACAATCTATGATTTGGACTGGAGTTTTTCTAATTCTATGGACTTAGGCCACACAAAGTAGATCTTCTGTTTCTCAGGCCATTATTTGTGAAATTGCATGCAGGCGAGCGTTTTTTTATTTTATTTTTTATTTCAGTAATTTCTTCTTTACCATCAAAAGTTCTTGTTCTTGGTTCAAGTTTTAGGCCTCAAAATCAACAGAATAGCATGGGTGGTGGTGTATTTCATCTCTTGAGTGCAAGAAGGCTTTGCAATGCTAAAGCATTGCAAAGCCTTCTTGCACTCAAGGGACAAATTCATCAATATTTTTAACTTGGGTAAAATATCAGACATAAACCATTTAATTTTTATTTCTTTAAAGTTTAAATTGGTTATAAAAAGAGAGCATGTGGCAGCCAAAAGGACCATGCGGGAGGGCCTGAGAAACATATTTTTTATTTTTTTAGGCCTAATCCAAATATTGTATGTACTACAGACAGGTCACAGCATGTATACATTCTACAAATTACCCATAGCATGTATTAATTCTACAGGTTCAGGACCAGAAGTTATACATTCTGCAGTTATCTAAATTCTATAAAACATATATTAATTTAGACTTCATGATCAGAAATAAACTGTACTTCCTGTTGAGAAATAAGTAAGTTTAAAATATTGAGGAATTAGTTTAACCATTTGAGACTTATCCTGATGTTCAACCGTCACTGGGAATTCAGTTTCTTCAACGTTTTTCAAAATGCGACGTCAAACGTCGGAAAGTACAGGTAACAAGATATTTTTTCACATCAGTGATTATCTGGTTGAGGAGTAGATTATTTTTGGTGGTCTGAATTTGTTATTCAAAACTTGTTTTATCACAAATTATTGGCGAGTGCCCACAGGTACTCTCGTGGAATTGGTAATGAAACAACTTTATATAAACAAAATATTATTTGTGTTTGACTGAATATGAAATATAAGCAAGGAAAGTGTTGGCTTTTGCTCTGGTATCCTCATTTTCTGAAAGTTCTGATAGTGGCTTCTAGCACTCAAACAGTTAAGAAGTCTTAACAGCAGGATTATATTAGTATCTTAAGCTTCGATAACCTTTGGCTGGCTGAACAGTTGTCACTGAGCACTATTCGGGAGCAAATAGGAATTGAGGTTAAAACTTTAAAAAAAACATATGACGTACAAAAGTATCAAAGGGTTAAATATGGAACATTAAAGTTAACACAACCTTGAACTACAATGGTATTGATATCCATTCTCACATGATTTTGTCATTAACCCTTTACCTAACATGAAAAGCAGACGAAATTTACAAAAAAAAATCGCGACATCGACGCCGCAGCTGCGACGGGTGGTGCAATTTCACAAAATTCTAAGTTCATCAAGGGCCATAACTCCAAGAAAAATATTTGGAACAACACATGCATTGAACAGTGGCTAGACATCAATAAGATACACTTACATGCCAAATATAAAGTCATTCCATCAAGTATTTCAAAAGTTATAGTTTTGAAACTCGTTGGTCACAGACAGACCAACCGACATTCTAAGTTCATCAAGGGCCATAACTCCAAGAAAAATATTTGGAACAACACATGCATTGAACAGTGGCTAGACATCAATAAGAAACACGTCATTCCATCAAGTATTTCAAAAGTTATTGAGTTTTGAAACTCGTTGGTCACAGACAGACCGACCGACCGACAGACAGACCGACCGACAGACCGACCGACATTGCCACTTATACAGCTGCTAGTCGCAGCTAAAAAATTCTTGAATACCTCATTTTTTGTCTCAAAAACATAGGTTATGACCCCTCATTGGAACGAGCTCGATGGGCTCGTTCCAACAAGGGGTCATAACCTATGTTTTTGAGACAAAAAATGAAAAAAATAATGCAAGTTAATTGGTGATTTTTTAGAATAGTGCTGGCCGGTTTTGACAGTTACGTTGGGTAAAGGGTTAACAGTATTCATGCTTTCATGAGCCAATGGTGACAATTCCACTAAAAACATTTGGCACCAAAAATTCAGCATTTAACACCAAAATTTGGCACCAAAAATATACTTTTCGTAGGTCTACAAAATTTTGTGGTTTATTTCAATGTATCCTTTTTCATAAAATCACTGCCTGACGACAGGTGAGATAGAATTCACGCCTGTCAAGTAATTATAGGTAGAAGGTATAATCATGGCTTATTATGGGTGAACTGAGTTTATTCATTTAATCTGATTCTTATCACAACATTTCTTTGTTACTTAATCTTTATCTTACTTAATCTTTTTTATAATCATTCTGGAAGATAATAAATTTTATTATATGCTAGTCTGCGAATTATCGCAAATTATCTAAAAGATATTTCTTGATATCCATCAATTCGATGAATATCGAGGAATATCCCTCAGTAGCTTCATAAATGACAGCACCCTATGCCGTATCACATCGCCTTGAAGGAACGATCAGCTGACTTTTGTTATTGTTTTGAAACATATGCATTTGGGGTCGAATTGGACTGAATATTGTGTAATAAAATGTCTCGTAACATATAATAAAAAAGACATCTACTCTATTTTAGTCAGTATCTGGAATTATCTCATGAGTGTGGACATGAAAGTTTTATTTTATTAAATAATATTTTCAGGTCCACACAATGAATTTTTTTCAGTTGCTTTCTTAATGATGTTGCCTTGAACGTCGCCTTAAAGGAATGATCAGCAGCTTTTTGTTGTTGTCTTGAAACTGTTTGCAGTCAAATTGGGCTGTATATTGCAGTAAAATGTCATGTAGCATATAATAAAAAGAATATCTATGCTGTTTTAGTGAATATTGGGAATTATCTCATTTGTGTGGGCCTGAAAGTATTATTTTTCACTCGTGCAAGCGCTCTTGAAAAGTTAAAAAATTTATAGTAATTTCTATATTTTTTATACTTACCAATGACCCAGACATAGCTGGTGCTAACTCTTAAAATATAGGGCCAAACACAAATTTTGCCCCCCAATCCCCCAAATTTGCATCTAAAACCAAAGAAAACATGTCCTGAGTGGCCCTCCACACTTCACCTCTACTGCGCATGCGCAGTGTCAAGGACGTTCCGAAATTGGCGCCATTAATCATTCTAATAACCAGTGCCTGGTAAGCGCTATGTACTCAGCGGGGAGGCAAGAGTTCCCAACTCCTGGGAGGGCCATCCCCGTCTGGGTCATTGGTAAGTATAAAAAATATAGAAATTACTATAAATTTTTTAACATTTTTATACTGTACCAATGACCCAGACATAGCTGAATAGTAAAAAGGCTGGAGGGCCAAGGACATAGAGCAAGATGGAATACGCTCAATAATATAAAATAAAGTCATCCCCTCTAGGGAAAAAGAAGTAATAGGCCTTACATGTATCTTTCTTATTTATGATAAATTAGAAAGATACAACACCTTCCAAAATTGAGCATCATACATCTATGTACTCTATTAATATCCAATAATAATCCTTATACTAATAATTTTTAAAGTAAGCCAATAAAGTAAGTCTAGAGAATAGAGACTCTTATACTCCTTAAAAGTGTCTGAGGATTGCATAATCATGTCCGTTGACACATGCAATATTCAAAAGCTATACTTTAAAAACTAAGACTTGAATGAATTTTTAAAACATAAACTTCTCACTAAACAACCATCCCAATAACAGCTCAGAATTACTAACTCCGGAGGAGGTATCCCCTTGTTTTCATAGTAAAACAGGTGACCCAAGGGAACACCCTCCCCCCCCCCCCCTTTTTCTTGCCCTGGGTCAAATAGCCCAGAGCGAAGAGGGCAGCAGAACGGAGTCACTGCCGAAACAGACAGCCTACCTAGCTATAGTAGCAACTGTTAAGTGAATGACATTCTGAGCAGTAGATAATAGACCTAACAATAGAGGCCTCCAGAAATGGACTCGATATTTCTGAGATAAAAATTCATGAATGTGGATGGCTGAGCGCAATGAGCAGCCTTCAAAAATCTATAATAGCGACACTATTAATGTAAGCTCAAGATGTAGAAGAACTCTTACTTCATGAGCCGAAATCTTAAGCACAACTGCTGAGTCAATGATATACCATAAGCAGTACCGATAGTTAATAGAATCCATTATCAATAGAATGGAGCGTAACGTCCTTCTATTAGGCATCAAAGACAGAAGAAGCTTACGCCCGTAGTAATAAACAGATATCTGTTTATAAATACATAAACTCTAACCGGAGAGAGTAAAGGCCTATGCCCGTACGAAGACGGAAGGACCTTAATAACAATAGGTTCCGGATATTAGGAGCCTAACTCTTATGCAAAAATCCAACCTAAATAGTAAAGGAAGTAGTGATTCTGAAACTACGAAAGTGAAAATCATCCATCGATAGTGCATGAAACTCACTGACTCTTCAGTAAAAGAGAAGCCAACAGAATTACTGTCTAAAAGGTCAGAATTTGAAAACTACTGTTTCCAGAGGCTCAAATGATTACTTAGCTAAATAAGATCCGAAGTTAAATTCCATATAGGAATTTAATCTAAAGATTCTAAGTCTATTTATCAAAAAGTTACTAACTGACTTAGATAAAGAGACATAAGACTCAATTGTAAACTATCCTAGAGTGCATAGGTATGAGGTAACATAAACCTATAACCTTAATAATAACAGGCTGCAGTAGATCTTGTCAAACAAGTATACTAAAAAGTTGCAATGAGTAGTATGGAGGGATCAACAATATGAACATAATGATCCCTACACCAACGACGGAAGAGCCTCCACTTTAGCCGCATAGAATAGCGAAGAAGAGGATCTCCTATAGTAAGAAATTGCGTCCAAAGCTCGTCCAGTACAATGCTTACAATGCAATACGGACCACACAACGGAATACGTGAAGGTTGCGACCTTGCGGGTTGTGATAAAGATGACACGATTTACGCAGCGAAAAAAGATCCTCTCATTGAGAAAGATTTCATGTTAAGTCCCACAGTAGACAACAGAGTAAATTACCCATGGTCTCTGTGAAGATAGAGATGCTATCAACAGAAATGTATTGTGGTTGTTTATCTTAGCAATACCTGCTGAAACAACAGCGCCGGAGGATACGCGTATCCTATCATTCCGTCCTATAGATCAATAGAGCGTTAACAACATTAGCTCAGAGATCCGGACAAGCCAACACATACGTCTGCAACTGATTAGCAAGCTGTGTCGTAAATAAATCATCATTGGGCGCTCCCATAGACAGCAAATCTGATTGAATACTTGTTTGTTGAGAGTCCATTCTGACGGCAACAAGCGACCCCTAAGTGAACGGGAGTCCGGTAAAACAATCAGACGACCCGGAATATGACGGACCGAAACAGAACTTGGTGTACTATAACCGACAGACGGATTCTTTCCATTAAATTGAATAACGGAAACGAATGAGTGCCTCCCTGGTTCCGGAGATACACCACTACTGTCGAATTAACGGACAGGATTTGGGCATGCGTTTCTGAATAATGTTCATGCAATGACATAAAGCAAGCCTAAAAAACATTATTCCGCGGAAGATAATTGGTTGCTAAGAGACTGCGGAACCCAAAGACCCTGGCACTTCGAATCCGTTGGGATCAATATTATATCCCAATCTGTTTGACTGGCAACCATCATAACTGCAACACTCAGGTCTGGCAACTGCAGTGGCACTCTCTGAGTCAACCACCGAATGTTGCCCCAGTCTGAATCTCTTGTAACACTAGATAGACAAGAGAACGTGTAACTCGAGCAATTCAAGGATTGCTGAAAAGTTGCCGTCGAAGAGAAGCTTCTCCGAGAACGAAGCGACTCTGAGAGAGTTCTTAACCTTACTATCCACGCGCGTGGATGTAGCTAGGGCTGCGTCACGTCTAACCAACTCCAATCAGCCACTGAAGGGCGGAGTTATACGTGAACAAACTACTGCCCTCAAAAGAAATCAGATTGAGAATAAAATCCCGTAAATCTTTTCTTGAAGACGTAATGATAACGCCTCATTAAGGTGGATTACGTATGATAAAGCGTCTAAGTTAAGTCTACTAGACATCATTGTCGTTTCCAACATTGAGATTGGAAAAGACATAGACGGCGAAAAAGAATATTTCCAGTCTTTAACCACACCGTCTAGACGCATATGAACTCTCGGTATGCCCTGCTCTGCCAAAATAAACTATTCGTATAAATGATAAAACGGCAGAAATGAGCAACGCGGACAAGAAACTAAACTATCATGCTTGGTAGCAGGCTTGTATGCATATATAGCGTCGAAAAATAAAACACATGTTGTAATGAAATTATTGGACTGCGTCGGTAAGTCAGGGACAATGTCCCTGAACCGATCCAAAATTCCGAGTCCAATGACGCTATAAGTCTCTTATCCAACATCGCAGCAATGTAGTCCGAAATAACAATCACTGGAAGATAATGCCAGAAGATATAAATGGCAGCTTCCGATACTACGAAAGGGAAAACTCGAAATCTTTCGAATCCCTTTCGCCATCCTGTCGGACCCTATAAAGCGTTCGGTCGTCCGTACCTGATGCAACCACGGACCGCACCGACCCAGCGCCGTCGGATAATTCCTGATTCGACCAAGAAATTGTCGATTGCTGGGATGCTGCGAAACAACTGTGCTAACTCGGATAGCACGTCCGTCACTGAGGCCTAAGGAGAAGCGGTCCTACAATGCATTGCCGCTGGAAGCTCCGTGATCGTTACCCCGTGCATACTACCAATATGCGAGCGAACGGAGTGTATAGGCCTCGTGTCCCTTGGCTACCGGATGGCGTGACCTATACGCCGTGGAATCACTGAATGACGAAACTGATCGGATACTCGAGGTCATGTAGCCAATGTGCGGTCGTGTGCCCTGCTGTGAGGATGAGGAAGCATTATGGACAGTCTCTCGGACTATCAATATAACGGAGCGTCCCGACCGACAGACGTATGCTCCGAATGAAAAATATCTGAACCACAACATGCGGTCCCCTATGTTGTTGGACGAGAGAGGGACCTCTCTCGCTCACAGCCCGGACGGACCTGGACAAGCCAGGAACCAGACTAACAGGCTTCCTCCGATCTGTCCTCAATCTGCCGTCACTGGGTGAGTACTAAAGTAATTAAAGTGCTCGCATCACCCAAATCTTCTTCCTAGACCGCAACGGACGAACCCGGCAGCCGAACCATTCGATGAATGCATGCTACACCGGGTGAGCTAGCGAATGTCACTCCGTCGATCCTACAAGGGATCTCTTCGGCGATAGACATATTCCATGAGCACTTATTGCTGCTAGCTCTTCATTAACTATGACGACAGAGGCACACTTTTGAAAGACATCTCCGTAACTTTGCGAACAAGAAACCAGAAATGCTTGGTTATAGCAAGCATATAATAATAATATATATAGCGTCGTTCAATAATTCGAAAGTTTGTGTGACATTATTGGACTATGTCGGAACTGAGGGACGATGTCCCTGAACCGAACCAAAAATTTTTAAGTCCACCGACGCTATCAGTTTCTTATCCGGCATCGCAGCATTCGGGTCCGACGAAAGAAGCTGTAGAAGACCAAGTCAGATGACATACACAACAGCATATGTTGTTCCGAAAGGGAAAGCTCGAAATCCTCCAAATCCCTTTCGGTATCCCGTCGGACCGGATGAAATTTTCGGACGTCCGTACCCGCTTCTGCGGAGCGTCCCGACCCAGCATCGTCGGATAAAAAATATGCGACAGATTCAGTTGATGCTGGGATGCTGCGATAAACTGTGCTTTTAGGAAAGCACGTCCATTCCCGAGGCCTGTGCAGTAGCGGTCTTACGATGCATTGCCGCCGGAAGCTCCGTGTACGTTGACTGCCGCACACTTCCCATGCGAACGTCCGGAGTCTGCAGGCCTCGTATCCCTGGCTACCGGATGGAGTGACCTGGTCGCCGATGATTCTCTGACTGGCGAAGCTGACTGGATATCGGAGGTCACGTAGCCAAGAGCGGTCGTGTGCGCTACTATGAGAATGAGGAAGCATTATTGACAGTCTACTCCGGACTGACTATATGTCGGAGCGTCCCGAGCGACGGACGTATGCTCCGAATGCGAAACATTTTGTACCACAACATCTGGGGCCAGATGTTGTTGTACGAGAGAGGGGCCTCTCTCGCTCGCCGTCCGGATGGACCAGAACGAGCTATGAACCGGACTAAAAGGCTTCCTCCGTTCTCCCTCTGATCCGTCGTCACTGGGTGTGCATTTGGTTGATTTATAGTGCTCGCATCACCCCAAAATTCCTTCTAGACCGCAACGGATGAACCTGGCTGCCGAACCATTCGGTGAATGGACGCTACACCGGGCGAGCTAGCGGACGTCAAAGGCCGTCGAACCTACTAGGGTCCTCTTAGGCAATTGGCGTATTTACATGAGCACTTTTCCGCTAGCCCTTCATTAATTGTGACGACGGAGGCACACTGTTGGAAGACATCACAGATACATCACCCTAATCTTGATCGTCTGAAATAGAAATTGATAAAGTAGAGTGACCCTGCGGGGAAAGGACCGTAGTGTCCAATTCCCCCCTAACATACCGTGACATACGCTTCCCATATTGTCATCGAAATCATACGATACAGAACAGGAGTTAATGCGAGTACACTGACCACATATAGAATGATTATAAAAGTCAGAGGAAGACTTCCTCTTATTACAATTGATCAATATCCTTTCAATGTGAAAAGAAAACAAGTCCTGGTACTCGCACTAACCCCTGGCAATCAAAATACATAACAATAATATGATCCATTAATATAGAAAAAATAATTGAAATCAAAATATTTTGAAAAAATATTTTTTCAGAACAGCCCAAGTTTCTGAAAAGTAACGTTGAGCCCCAATGGATCCCAAGCCTAAGTGTGGACAAAAATTTTAAAAATATTTTAAACAATTTATTCAACACTTACGAACAATAATAATGTATCTAGTTATGATTAAAATAACATCAAGATATTATTTTCCAGAAATCCCCCCTCACACAGAGGGCTGTTGTAAATGTAAACAATGAATGTAAAAACACTAAAATAAGACTCCAGGCACCCAGGCCCGGAATCAGTTACCAAAAATACACTATCTGATGCAAAACAGAGACTTCCAGGGAAGGAACTGCAGAACATCAGATGGAAGATGCAGAACACAACGCCTAACCACCCGTAGGTGAAGACGTAAACATGGGGAAAAGAACAGAATTCCTTCTGTTATTCAGCTAAAACTCCCAAGGAAATTTAGTAATAATAATTACAACTAGAACTATCACTGAAGGTGATTAATACCCCCGCTTTGGGTTTTTAGAGGAATGCACTTCTGATCATGTAGGCGAAGGCCATAAGGAAATGTATACATAAAGATCATTTTTTGTTGTTGAAATTTGTATTTGCATGTGGCCTTCCACAGAACAGCACTGAATACTTAAAGAGCCCACACATATATGGTTTACATTTGGAAAAACACATTTACAATGTGCAACATGTATTCAAAATCGGTTCATTAATGTAGGAGGAGTTGCACACACAAGAATCCCATTTGAAAACCCATAATAAATCCAAGTTAAAGGGAGATAACCTGGTTAAAATTGTCGCAGATCAAAAATTTGGGAATATGCGTATGTTCACTTAGTTGTGATAATGTTTGAAAGGTTTCGTCAAAATTGATTGATAAATGTAGGAGGAGTTGCACGCACAAGAATTTCATGTAGAAACCCATAATAAATCTAAGTTAAAGGGAGATAACCTAGTTAAAATAGCCACAGCTAAAAAATTTTGGAATATGCGCATGTTCACTTAGTAGTGATGATGTCTGTAAACTTTCGTCCAAATTGATTGATAAATGTAGGAGGAGTTGTGCACACAAGAATTTCATGCAGAAACCCATATTAAATCAAAGTTCAAGAGAGATAACCTGGTTAAAATTGTCGCAGATCAAAAAGTTTGGAATATGCACATGTTCACTTAGTAGAGATGATGTTTGAAAGGTTTCATCAAAATCGGTTCATTAATGTAGGAGGAGTTGCGCACACAAGAATTTGTTCGAACGGAAAGACATAATAAATCTAAGTCAAAGGGAGATAACCTGGTTAAAATTGTCGCCAACCAAAAATCTTGGAATATGCGCATGTTCACTTAGTAGTGATGATGTCTGAAAAGTTTTGTCCAAATTGATTGATAAATGTAGGAGGAGTTGCACGCACAAGAATTTCATGTAGAAACCCATAATAAATCTAAGTTAAAGGGAGATAACCTAGTTAAAATTGCCACAGCTCAAAAATTTTGGAATATGCGCATGTTCACTTAGTAGTGATGATGTCTGTAAACTTTCGTCCAAATTGATTGATAAATGTAGGAGGAGTTGCGCACACAAGAATTTCATGCAGAAACCCATATTAAATCAAAGTTCAAGAGAGATAACCTGGTTAAAATTGTCGCAGATCAAAAAGTTTGGAATATGCACATGTTCACTTAGTAGAGATGATGTTTGAAAGGTTTCATCAAAATCGGTTCATTAATGTAGGAGGAGTTGAGCACACAAGAATTTGTTCGAACGGAAAGACATAATAAATCTAAGTCAAAGGGAGATAACCTGGTTAAAATTGTCGCAGATCAAAAATCTTGGAATATGCGCATGTTCACTTAGTAGTGATGATGTCTGAAAAGTTTTGTCCAAATTGATTGATAAATGTAGGAGGAGTTGCGCACACAAGAATTTCATGTCCGGAAAGACGTACGGACGGACGGACGGACGGACGTACAGGGCGATTCCTATATAGCCCCCACTTCTTCGAAGCGGGGGTATAAAAACTATGCCAAAAGCATGGGAGAAAAGCAAGGGGGGACTTGAAGGACAGGGAAAGAGGAAAACACTGAAAAATCAGTGTAACTAAATAATCAGAATGACAACAAAATGGTTGCTGCCTCGAAAATAGGTAACTTAACATAATTTCATTAAAAAATTTTAAGTTACAGCCCTGATAATATTCTGTCACACATTTTTCCTCTCCTCCTTCTCTATCCTCCTTAGAATCACCATTTCACTAATATTTATGTGTCTGGCATCATTTAAACTGAGATTTACAAGCACAAAGATCAGTCAGATGTTAACTGATGAAGGGCCAAACTTAGAAAATGATTAATGGCGCCAATTTCGGAACGTCCTTGACACTGCGCATGCGCAGTAGAGGTGAAGTGTGGAGGGCCACTCAGGACATGTTTTCTTTGGTTTTAGATGCAAATTTTGGGGATTGGGGGGCAAAGTTTGTGTTTGGCCCTATATTTTAAGAGTTAGCACCAGCTATGTCTGGGTCATTGGTACAGTATAAAAATATAAAACTTTCCGGTCCACACGAATGAGATAATTCCCAATATTCACTATTTATTTATTTATTTATTTATTTATTTATTTATTAGAGTTTAACAACACTTTAACAGCCAGGGTCACATCATGTCGGTGACAGTTTCACGGGTGGAGGAAGTCGCAGTACCCAAAGAGAACCACTCAGCAAGGATGAGCAGCTGTCATCTTTCCAACATCGTAACTCTGCACTGCGGCATAGGCAGGGTTAGATTAGTTGAAGACATGCGCCTTAGTATACGGCGTCATCGTGTCCCCACATGGACAATCAGGGTTAAGTGCCTTGCCCAAGGACACAACACAGGAGTCCGAATCGATCGCTCAATGGTCACCCATTCAAGGATTGACCATGCTCGACGTTGCTTAAATTCGGTGATCTGACGAGAACCGTTTACTGCAATGCCACCACGCCCCTAAACAATTCCATTGGAGTTGATCTCATTAAGTGGTATTCTTACCTGAGAGTGCCTGAAATGTGATTTGATCATCTGACCTATATTCTGAGTATGTGATAAATCTAAAGCGGCATCAACTTCATCCAAAATGTAAATAGGAGCTGGCTTGAACAGCAACATGGCAAGGATGAGGGACAAGGCAACAAGAGACCTGAAAGAAAAAAAAAGTAATTTAGACAAATGGTTTGCCATTTGGAAGTCTTGTTCACTTAACAGAATCACTCAATAAAACATCATGCAATTTAACCCTCTACCCAAAGTAAGGGCCAAAACCAGCCAACGCTATTCACCAACGCTATTCACAAAAGTCGCCAATTAATTTTCATTATTTTAAAAAATTTTTGTCTCAAAAACAAAGTTTATGACCCCTCTTTGGAACGTGCTCGTTCCAATGAGGGGTCATAACCTATGTTTTTGAGACAAAAAATAAAAAAAAATTAGTTTTTCATGAATTTTGTTTGCAAGTGTTGTCTGCTTTTCATGTTACGTAAAGGGTTAAGTAAGCCTCACTGGTTTTTTTTGTATTGTTTTATATCCACTTAACTAGATATCTCTTAACTGAAATACCCTGTTAACTGAATATTAGTTTTAAACACAAAATTGTTTACCATATTTTTATTACAAAATTGACCTGTTAATTGCATGTAGTTTATTTCGTGAGTTTCGTGAGACTCTGTTGATATCTTGTGATATATCGACAGTCACTGAATTCCCCTTGTTTATAGGCCTATTTTGCTTCAGTACATCGAACATAGGCATTTAATCGATAATATTTTGTTTGACTGAGCTCTATGAAGATATAACAGAATAAATGCTCAGATTATTATCTCTAGAACACATGGATGTGACCAAATCCCTGTTTATTGAACACTCCTATTAACCGAATAATTCTCACTGGTAAAGTGCGCACACACTTTAGAGGCCTCTCATCCCCACACATTGATCAGCAGGTCCTATTATACCAGTACAGAACTGGTTTAATGCAGCAAACATGCACTCCTCTACTTCCAAGGGTTCCCACAGGGGACCAACAGAAACTGTCACCTTGTTCAAGTACTTGGTTTTCCAATAACCCCCCCCCCCCCCACACACACACACCACTTTGGTTTACTGAAGCTTCTGAATGTTTCCTAAGCTGTGTGATGTCCAAATACCACTGCCTGGGATATGCTTGTTATTTCAAAACATCTGTCACAAAAGGTTCCTGCAAAGAAAAAATTATTAACCTTTATGGGCCTAGACAAGTGTCCTGAATTCCCACCAGCCTACAGCCTCTACACATCCATTGTCTTACAGTGATTTCTGGTTAAGGCAGACAAGACTTGACTAGAAACTAATGCCTTGGTAATTTTGCTATTGTCAGCAGGACCTCCTCGTGTTGGCCTGTTAACCCTTTACCCAACGCAGACAATATCAAAAATTATTATTTAAATATATTTTTTTTAAATTATTCAAAAAATTTCAACAAAACCATATCGTGACCCCTCATTGGAACAAGCTCAATGAGCTCGTTCCAATGAGGGGTCACATGAAATGGTTTTGTTGAAATATTTTGAAAAGTTAAAAAATTTATAGTAATTTCTATATTTTTTATACTTACCAATGACCCAGACATAGCTGGTGCTAACTCTTAAAATATAGGGCCAAACACAAATTTTGCCCCCCAATCCCCCAAATTTGCATCTAAAACCAAAGAAAACATGTCCTGAATGGCCCTCCACACTTCACCTCTACTGCGCCTGTGCAGTGTCAAGGACGTTCCGAAATTGGCGCCATTAATCATTCTAATAACCAGTGCCTGGTAAGCGCTATGTACTCAGCGGGGAGGCAAGAGTTCCCAACTCCTGGGAGGGCCATCCCCGTCTGGGTCATTGGTAAGTATAAAAAATATAGAAATTACTATAAATTTTTTAACATTTTTATACTGTACCAACGACCCAGACATAGCTGAATAGTAAAAAGGCTGGAGGGCCAAGGACATAAAGCAAGATGGAATACGCTCAATAATATAAAATAGAGTCATCCCCTCTAGGGAAAAAGAAGTAATAGGCCTTACATGTATCTTTCTTATTTATGATAAATTAGAAAGATACAACACCTTCCAAAACTGAGCATCATACATCCATGTACTCTATTAATATCCAATATAATCCTTATACTAATAATTTTTAAAGTAAGCCAATAAATAAAGTAAGTCCAGAGAATAGAGACTCTTATACTCCTTAAAAGTGTCTGAGGATTGCATAATCATGTCCGTTGACACGTGCTATATTCAAAAGCTATACTTTAAAAACTAAGACTTGAATGAATTTTTAAAACATAAACTTCTCACTAAACGACCATCCCAATAACAGCTCAGAATTACTAACTCCGGAGGAGGTATCCCCTTGTTTTCATAGCAAAACAGGTGACTCAAGGGAACACCCTCCCCCCCCCCCCCCTCCTTTTTCTTGCCCTGGGTCAAATAGCCCAGAGCGAAGAGGGCAGCAGAACGGAGTCACTGCTGAAACAGACAGCCTACCTAGCTATAGTAGCAACTGTTAAGTGAATGACATTCTGAGCAGTAGATAACAGACCTAACAATAGAGGCCTCCAGAAATGGACTCAATATTTCTGATATAAAAAATTCATGAATGTGGATGGCTGAGCGCAATGAGCAGCCTTCAAAAATCTATAATAGCAACACTATTAATGTAAGCCCAAGATGTAGAAGAACTCTTACTTCATGAGCCGAAATCTCAAGCACAACTGCTGAGTCAAGATATACCATCAGCAGTATCGATAGTTAATTGAATCCATTAGCAATAGAATGGAGCGTAACGTCCTTCTAATAGGCATCAAAGACAGAAGAAGTTTACGCCCGTAGTAATAAACAGATATCTGTTTATAAATACATAAACTCTAACCGGACAGAGTAAAGGCCTATGCCTGTACGAAGACGGAAGGACCTTAATAACAATAGGTTCCGGATATTAGGAGCCTAACTCTTATGCAAAAATCCAACCTAAATAGTAAAGGAAGTAGTGATTCCGAAACTACGAAAGTGAAAATCATCCATCGATAGTGCATGAAACTCACTGACTCTTCAGTAAAAGAGAAGCCAACAGAATTACTGTCAAAAAGGTCAGAATTTGAAAACTACTGTTTCCAGAGGCTCAAATGATTACTTAGCTAAATAAGAACCGAAGTTAAATTCCATATAGGAATTTAATCTAAAGATTCTAAGTCTATTTATCAAAAAGTTACTAATCGACTTAGATAAAGAGACATAAGACTCAATTGTAAACTATCATAGAGTGCATAGGTATGAGGTAACATAACCTATAACCTTAATAATAACAGGCTGCAGTAGATCTTGTCAAACAAGTATACTAAAAAGTTGCAATGAGTAGAATGGAGGGATCAACAATATGAACATAGTGATCCCTACACCAACGACGGAAGAGCCTCCACTTTAGCCGCATAGAATAGCGAAGAAGAGGATCTCTTATAGTAAGAAATCGCGTCCAAAGCTCGTCCAGTACAATGCTTACAATGCAATACGGACCACACAACGGAATACGTGAAGGTTGCGACCTTGCGGGTTGTGATAAAGATGACACGATTTACCCAGCGAGAAAAGATCCTCTCATTGAGGAAGATTTCGGGTTAAGTCCCACAGTAGACATCAGAGTAAATTACCCACGGTCTCTGTGAAGACAGAGATGCTATCAACAGAAATGTATTGTGGTTGTTTATCTTAGCAATACCTGCTGAAACAACAGCGCCGGAGGATATGCATACCCTATCATTCCGTCCTATTAGATCAATAGAGCGTTAACAACATTAGCTCAGAGATCCGGACAAGCCAACACATACGTCTGCAATTGATTAGCAAGCTGTGTCGTAAATAAATTATCATTGGGCGCTCCCATAGATAGCAAAGCTGATTGAATACTTGTTTGTTGAGAGTCCATTCTGACGGCAACAAGCGACCCCTAAGTGAACGGGAGTCCGGTAAAACAATCAGACGACCCGGAATATGACGGACCGAAACAGAACTTGGTGTACTATAACCAACAGACGGATTCTTTCCATTAAATTGAATAACGGAAATGAATGAGTGCCTCCCTGGTTCCGGAGATACGCCACTACTGTCGAATTAACGGACAGGATTTGGACATGCGTTTCTGAATAATGTTCATCCAATGACATAAAGCAAGCCTAAAAAACATTATTCCGCGGAAGAAAATTGCTTGCTTAGAGACTGCGGAACCCAAAGACCCTGGCACTTCGAATCCGTTGGGATCAATATTATATCCCAATCTGTTTGACTGGCAACCGTCATAACTATAACACTCGGATCCGGCAACTGCAGTGGCACTCTCTGAGTCAACCACCGAATGTTTGCCCCAGTCTGAATCTCTTGTAACACTAGATAGACAAGAGAACGTGTAAATCGAGCAATTCATGGATTGCTGAAAAGTTGCCGTCGAAGAGAGGCTTCTCCGAGAACAAAGCGACTCTGAGAGAGTTCTTCACCTTACTATCCACGCGCGTGGATGTAGCTAGGGCTGCGTCACGTCTAACCAACTCCAATCAGCCACTGAAGGGCGGAGTTATACGTGAACAAACTACTGCCCTCAAAAGAAATCACATTGAGAATAATATCCCGTAAATCTTTTCTTGAAGACGTAATGATAACGCCTCAGTAAGGTGGATTACGTATGATAAAGCGTCTAAGTTAAGTCTACTAGACATCATTGTCGTTTCCAACATTGTGGTTGGAAAAGACATAGACGGCGAAAAAGAATATTTCCAGTCTTTAACCACGCCGTCTAGACGCATATGAACTCTCGGTATGACCTGCTCTGCCAAAATAAATTATTCGTATAAATGATAAAACGGCAGAAATGAGCATTGCGGACAAGAAACTAAACTATCATGCTTGGTAGCAGGCTTATATGCATATATAGCGTCGAAAAATAAAACACATGTTCTAATGACATTATTGGACTGTGTCGGTAAGTCAGGGACAATGTCCCTGAACCGATCCAAAATTCCGTGTCCAATGACGCTATAAGTCTCTTATCCAACATCGCAGCAATGTAGTCCGAAATAACAATCACTGGAAGATAATGCCAGAAGATATGAATGGCAGCTTCCGATGCTACGAAAGGGAAAACTCAAAATCTTTCGAATCCCTTTCGCCATCCTGTCGGACCCTATAAAGCATTCGGTCGTCCGTACCTCATGCAACCGCGGACCGCACCGACCCAGCGCCGTCAGATAATTCCTGATTCGAGTAAGAAACTGTCGATTGCTGGGATGCTGCGAAACAACTGTGCTAACTCGGATAGCACGTCCGTCACTGAGGCCTGAGGAGAAGCGGTCCTACAATGCATTGCCGCTGGAAGCTCCGTGATCGTTACCCCGTGCATACTACCAATATGCGAGCGAACGGAGTGTATAGGCCTCGTGTCCCTTGGCTACCGGATGGCATGACCTATTCGCCGTGGAATCACTGAATGACGAAACTGATCGGATATTCGAGGTCACATAGCCAATGTGCGGTCGTGTGCCCTGCTGTGAGGACGAGGAAGCATTATCGACAGTCTCTCGGACTGTCAATATAACGGAGTGTCTCGACCGACAGACATATGCTCCGAATATAAAATATCTGAACCACAACATGCGGTCCCCTATGTTGTTGGACGAGAGAGGGACCTCTCTCGCTCACAGCCCGGACGGACCTGGACAAGCCAGGAACCGGAGTAACAGGCTTCCTCCGATCTGTCCTCAATCCACCGTCACTGGGTGAGTACTAAAGAAATTATAGTGCTCGCATCACCCAAATCTCCTTCCTAGACTGCAACGGACGAACCCGGCAGCCGAACCATTCGATGAATGTACGCTACACCGGGTGAGCTAGCGAATGTCACTCCGTCGATCCTACAAGGGATCTCTTAGGCGATAGACATATTCCATGAGCACTTATTGCCACTAGCTCTTCATTAACTATGACGACAGAGGCACACTTTTGAAAGACATCTCCGTACCTTTGCGAACAAGAAACCAGAAATGCTTGGTTATAGCAAGCATATAATAATAATATATATAGCGTCGTTCATTAATTCGAAAGTTTGTGTGACATTATTGGACTATGTCGGAACTGAGGGACGATGTCCCTGAACCGAACCAAAAATTTTTAAGTCCACCGACGCTATCAGTTTCTTATCCGGCATCGCAGCATTCTGGTCCGACGAAAGAAGCTGTAGAAGATCAAGTCAGATGACATACACAACAGCATATGTTGTTCCGAAAGGGAAAGCTCGAAATCCTCCAAATCCCTTTCGGTATCCCGTCGGACCGGATGAAATTTTCGGACGTCCGTACCCGCTTCCGCGGAGCGTCCCGACCCAGCATCGTCGGATAAAAATATGCGACAGATTCAGTTGATGCTGGGATGCTGCGATAAGCTGTGCCATTTAGGAAAGCACGTCCGTTCCCGAGGCCTGTGCAGTAGCGGTCCTACGATGCATTGCCGCCGGAAGCTCCGTGTACGTTGACTCCCGCACACTTTCCTATGCGAACGTCCGGAGTCTGCAGGCCTCGTGTCCCTGGCTACCGGATGGTGTGACCTGGTCGCCGATGATTCTCTGACTGGCGAAGCTGACTGGATATCCGAGGTCACGTAGCCAAGAGCGGTCGAGTGCGCTACCAAGAGAATGAGGAAGCCTTATTGACAGTCTACTCCGGACTGACTATATGTCGGAGCATCCCGAGCGACGGACGTATGCTCCGAATGCGAAACATTTTGTACCACAACATCTGGGGCCAGATGTTGTTGTACAAGAGAGGGGCCTCTCTCGCTCGCCGTCCGGATGGACCAGAACGAGCTATGAACCGGACTAAAAGGCTTCCTCCGTTCTCCCTCTAATCCGCCGTCACTGGGTGTGCATTTGGTTGATTTATAGTGCTCGCATCACCCCAAAACTCCTTCTAGACCGCAACGGACGAACCCGGCTGCCGAACCATTCGATGAATGGACGCTACACCGGGCGAGCTAGCAGACGTCAAAGGCCGTCGAACCTACTAGGGTCCTCTTAGGCAATTGGCGTATTTACATGAGCACTTTTCCGCTAGCCCTTCATTAATTGTGACGACGGAGGCACACTGTTGGAAGACATCACAGATACATCACCCTAATCTTGATCGTCTGAAATAGAAATTGATAAAGTAGAGTGACCCCGCGGGGAAAGGACCGGAGTGTCCAATTCCCCACTAACATACCGTGACATACGCTTCCCATGTTGTCATCGAAATCATACGATACAGAACAGGAGTTAATGCGAGTACACTGACCACATATAGAATGATTATAAAAGTCAGAGGAAGACTTCCTCTTATTACAATTGATCAAAATCCTTTCAATGTGAAAAGAAAACAAGTCCTGGTACTCGCACCAACTCCTGGCAATCAAAATACATAATAATAATATGATCCATTAATATAGAAAAAATAATTGAAATCAAAATATTTTGAAAAAATATTTTTTCAGAACAGCCCAAGTTTCTGAAAAGTAACGTTGAGCCCCAATGGATCCCAAGCCTAAGTGTGGACAAAAATTGTAAAAATATTTTAAACAATTTATTCAACACTTACGAACAATAATAATGTATCTAGTTATGATTAAAATAACATCAAGATATTATTTTCAAGAAATCCCCCCCTCACACAGAGGGCTGTTGTAAATGTAAACAATGAGTGTAAAAACACTAAAATAAGACTCCAGGCACCCAGGCCCGGAATCAGTTACCAAAAATACACTATCTGATGCAAAACAGAGACTTCCAGGGAAGAAACTGCAGAACATCAGATGGTAGATGCAGAACACAACGCCTAACCACCCGTAGGTGAAGACGTAAACATGGGGAAAAGAACAGAATTCATTCTGTTATTCAGCTAAAACTCCCAAGAAAATTTAGTAATAATAATTACAGAAACTATGCCAAAAGCATGGGAGAATAGCAAGGGGGGACTTAAAGGAAAGGGAGAGAGGAAAACACTGAAAAATCAGTGTAACTAAATAACCAGAATGACAACAAAATGGCTGCTGCCTCGAAAATAGGTAACTTAACATAATTTCATTAAAAAATTTTAAGTTACAGCCCTGATAATATTCTGTCACACATTTTTCCTCTCCTCCTTCTCTATTCTCCTTAGAATCACCATTTCACTAATATTTATGTGTCTGGCATCATTTAAACTGAGATTTACAAGCACAAAGATCAGTCAGATGTTAACTGATGAAGGGCCAAACTTAGAATGATTAATGGCGCCAATTTTGGAACGTCCTTGACACTGCGCATGCGCAGTAGAGGTGAAGTGTGGAGGGCCATTCAGGACATGTTTTCTTTGGTTTTAGATGCAAATTTTGGGGATTGGGGGGCAAAATTTGTGTTTGGCCCTATATTTTAAGAGTTAGCACCAGCTATGTCTGGGTCATTGGTACAGTATAAAAATATTTAATTTTTTCATCTGCTCAATTTGCATATTACGCGGGAGGATGCAGGCGATTCGTTAGGTCACGGGTTAAGTGCTTATGTTCTGAGGTCATAAAAGTCTAGGCTTAAAGGTTCAGGGCCAATTTACAACTGCCTTGGATGCGCTTGTTATTTCAAAACAACATCCGTCACAAAAGGTTCCTGCAAAGAAAAAATTATTAACCTTTACTGGCTTGGACAAGTGAATTCCCAACAGCCCACAGCCTCTACACAACCACAGGCTTATGTTAACAGTGATTTCTGGTTAAGGCAGACAAGACTTGACTAATGCCTTGGTAATTTGCCTGTTATCAGCAGGACCTCCTCATTTTGGCATATTAAGGGCAGGGCAAATGTTCTGAGGTCATAAAAGACAGAAATAGGCTCTTAAAGGTTCAGGGCCAATTTATGACTTTGGACAGTTTTTCTACTAAGAACAGGTGCTCTGACCTACAGACTCTGTATTTAGTTACTGGTTAAATTCAAGTCTCCTGGGAAGCACTTTGTAGTCAAGTCATGCTTGACTAGAAAGCACTGCAAAGTCACAGGGCAAAGATTGTCTCAGCCTTTAAATGTTAATAAAATTGACTGATTCGAAGATTTTTTCCATTCTTTCATGAACTAATTTAATAAGTATATGTTTGGAAACCACATTCAACAATGATTTATGCTTGTTAAACATTTATTAAATTCATAATACAAATGTTTCATTTCCATTCTCTCGAATTGGATTGAGATTTGAAAATATGAGATGACTCAGTGATCACTTTTGTAGGAATGAGGTGTTTGGGACAAGTCACAAGCTTATCATGCCTTCAATATGCAACTGCAAAAGATGAGACCGAAAATCTCATTGGTGATGGCATCTGTAGGAGCAATGCCAAATACTCCATCCTCATTGTGTTCTGTCTTATTATTTGATTGTGTTTGAAGATAATTAGTCAGTCAAATAGTATTCTTCAATTTAACCCTTTACCTAACATGAAAAGCAGATGACAATTGCAAAAAAAAATTTCTTGAATAGCTAACTTTTTTCATTTTTTGACTCAGAACATAGGTTATGGCCCCTCATTGGAACGAGATAGGAGAGCTCATTCCAAAGAGGGATAATAACCTATGTTTTTGAGACAAAAAATGAAAAAAATACTGAAAATTAATTGGTGATTTTTTGTGAACAGTGCTGTCCGGTTTTGGCCATTACGTTGGGTGAAGGGTTAATATCAAATACTGTTATTCAAAATTCTATAATCTCAACCAATCTAGAAAAAAACATGAAGTTTCAGATTAAGTTTCCCGGGATTTCATCAAAAACAGCCAAGATATAATGAATTAGTCAAATTTCTATTCAATATATACTTCTCAGAGTTTGCTAAGCACCAAGTATATCCAACTACCTGTTTTACGTTTTAGTTGAAATATTGTAATAAAAAGTGTATATATTTTTTATTTAATTATATCTTTAATGATTTAAGTACAGAAATTAAGATTTTATTTGTTTTTGACATTATTTTTTAGCTTTTGAATACGATAACCATGGAAAATGGATATTATTGGTAAAAGAGGAAATGTTTCTATTTGCCAAAAAGTTGACGGAGTGAACTGGTATGGGTTCAATATCGAGTATCAGACCCATTACTGTTAATTACAGCTTGACAACTCCTTCTCATGCTCCCAATCAGGTTCCTGGTGGTCCTTTGTGGGATGTTGTTCCATTCTTGGACCAGCATGGCATCAAGCTCCGGGACACTTCTTGGCTGGACTGGTCGGACTGAAATTGCAAGATGCAACTCATTCCAGACATGTTCGATTGGATTGGGGTCAGAGGATCTTGCTTGTCAGTTCATATGCTCAATCCCCTCCCTCTGTCGGTACTCCCCGACAGCATGAGCAACATGAGGACGACATGTTCGATTGGATTGGGGTCAGAGGATCTTGCTTGTCAGTTCATATGCTCAATCCCCACCCTCTGTCGGTACTCCCCGACAGCATGAGCAACATGAGGACGGGCATTATCGTCCATCAGAATGAATCTATCACCCACTGCACCTACATACAATCTGACGTGGACATCCAGGATCTCATCAATATACCATTGTGCAGTCAATGTACCACGTTCAAGAACATAGAGCTCTGTACGTCCATCCCAGCAAATGCTGCCCCAGACCATGATTGACCCTCCACCATAGTGGTCTTGCTCAGCAATGTTGGCTGCATGGAATCACTCTCCTGGTCTTCTCCATACCCTAGAATGCCTATCTGTGTGGTCTAGGCAGTACCTCGACTCATCTGTAAAAAGGACAGGTCGCCAATCTTCTCTGGTCCATCCAACGTGGTCCATGACCCATTCATATCGTGCTTGGTGATGGTTCTGGGACAGGAATGCGAATACGTGGTCTTCTCGATCGGAGACCACCTTCATGCAACCTTGGCCGGATAGTCTGTCGAAACATTTACCCCGGATGCATTCTGAAGGTCACTGCGAAGCTGGGTTGCTGTGGCAAAGCGGTTCCTACGGGCCTGAATGATCAAAAACTGGTCCTCAACTGCAGATGTTGCCCTGTCTCTGCCACCACCGTGCCATCTTACTGGTGTGCCATACTGCTGAAATCTTGCCCAGGCTCTGGTGATCACCGTATAGTTCACACCAAAAGCTTCACCAACCTGACGATGGGTTGCCCCTTGCTCCACCATCCCTACAGCCCGCCACATTTCTGCTTCAGACAAATGCAGGGTTCTTACACTTTTTTGACCAAAAATTTCCATACTTTTTCCATACCTTTTCCAGACCTGACGTACCATTTTTCCAGACTCAAATCACATCATTTACCATCAAAACCGAAGGCACAGGCACCGTCTCAAGTGGAATCTAGGGCCCGCAACCCTTGAAAGTTCATTACTACATGTACATATATGCTAACAAAGTGGTACTGGTAGCTAAACTGGCAGTGATTCTACATGTTAATTAGCTGCAAACATGTATGTATTCAGCCAATGAAAATGTACAATCCCTACAGCTGAAAATCTGTTTTCATACGGTGTTCAGCATACATCTATAAGGAATGTGTCCCACCCATATAACAATAAAGCAAGTTCTCTCTTAGAGAGCACTTGGTTTGTTGTTATACGAATGGGTAGTTCTGGACAACATATGGACTTCAAGATTAAATAAAAATTTCTTGACATTGTTTTATCATAAGAGTAAAAATGTCTAACTTACCACAAGACAGTCTGTGTGCCAGAATATATTCTACTTGAAATAGTTTCAGAAATTATCCACACTAACAGTAATAATCCTTCAACATACACAAGCTATGTGCATGTAGTTTGAAAAGCTTCTTAAGCAGGTTATAGCATAAACATTATGTAACAATGATCCAAATGAAACTGAAGAAATGAATTATCAAATGAGAAAACAAACTGCAACTGTAGTAACACCAATTATCCAACTCTTTAACATGCATCAAATGGAGATCACCATGAACAAAAATCAGTTTTTATATTCTTTTAGCTTGTTGTCAATTTCTTCATCGAGATTTTTTAGTTCAACCTCTTTATCTCTTGCCGATCGTCGAAGGGCATTCGATTTAGATATGAAAGACAGCTTTCCTGTATGCTCCGCTTTATCTGAAAAATCATCTGCACTTTTCAAAAGAGAGTTCATGTTTCCTTCAACACGTTTCTTTTTTGCTTTCAACTCATCGATTTCATTCAAGAGAGATTTCCTTTTATTCCCTTTTTCCTTCTCAACTTTATGCTGTTTTTCATCATGAAGAAAAGCATGATATCTTTGCCTTGCTGCAGCAGCAGATTGCAATAGTTTCTTGTTAACTGTTACCCCTTTGACACCACCAGCATGTTTCAAGTGATCAGTTATTATTCTCTGAGCAATAACAGTTTTTTCTGACATATTTTCAACAATAATTTCCTTATTGACAGAGAAGCCTCTCTCCACAGAGGCCTGTCCATGGGACAGTACAAGAATTTTTTTTGTAAGCTGCCAGAGTTGTGTAAAATCTGTATTGTTAGCAATATGAGCATAAAATAGGTTGTCAAGTCTTTTTTCTGCTTCATTAAATGATTTAAAGTCATCAAAATTAGCTTTTTGCATCAGAAAGTCATTGTATTCCTTTATAACTGTGTCACACTGGGATTCAAGAATGTGTCCTGACTCTTCTACTATTTTCAGAGTCGACTTGAGTTGTTTAACACAGAACTCGGATTGTTCAACAATGTGTTTTGGCACTAACCAGCCAAGATTCCTGACTAAGCCATACCTAACTGGAGCTTTCTCTAAAAATTTGGTAACAAGTTTTATTACAAAAGAACGAGTATCTGATCTGACACCAAAGAGAGCTTTCTCTGAAAGCTTCTTTTCAGTTTTTAAATTTTCAAGCAGTTTTTCTCCAATAAATCCAATGTTGATATTTGCTGTCTTTTTATGATATGAAGTATCAGTGATATCAAAATTTATCAGTTTTGTTATGGAGGTAATAGATTTCATAGTATCATGTTTAATAATACGGTCAAGCAAACAGGTCATTGTTTTTAACAAGTCTTCACACATAAGGGGTAACATAGGCTTGTCGGTTTGATATTTTAACAAGAAAGGAGTTACATCTCTTGCAATTGATAAAAATATGTTTGTCCGCACTTCAAACAATGGGTCGTCACACGAAGAAGAAACAGAGTCAAATGATTTATTTTTAGGCTTCGTGAATTTTTTTGAAGATGAGCTTAATTCTTTGACATACTTCTTAATATTAGGCCAAATTTCCAACACTCGTTCGCACACACCTACATTTTCAATCCATCTGTGTTTACAGAACTGTTTTGGAAAAACACTTGAGCCAGTAATACTGGTAAAATCTTCACGGCGTGCCGGGGAGTCATGAAAAAGCCAGTACAATGACTTGAATGTTTCCTCAATATTCCAACCAGTCTCCAAGCTTCCGGCTCTGAATGCATTGTGCATTATATGTAACCCACAGCTTCCAATATTTAAAAGATTTGGACCATTTTCTTCATCAATACTTTTTGATAACTGATTAAAAGCCTTCCAATTGACATTCGGACCATCCATTGAAAGTTGTAAAATACCTCTCTGTCCAATTGACTCACAACACTCTTTCAACTTGTCATGAACATGATCAGCACAAGCATGGCCCAAAAAATATGATGTGTAATACTGAGTTCTGATGCAATTTCCTTCCCAAAAACGAACATGAACGTCAAACTGTTTTGACTGCAAATAATCGTTCAGACTTTCGTCAAATAATAGAACATACTGGTTTTCAGATTTAATCTTTGAAAGCATCAACTCTGAAAAATAGGGAGCAATTCCAAACGTTGTAAGATAGCGTGATTTTGTCTCTGAACAAGAAAATTTTGAAGCAATCTGACTATCAGGAAACATGAGGCGAAATACGTCAGAAACACCCTGACAACTCTTGTAAGAATGGTGTTTTTCCATCATATTCAAAGTCCAGTAAATTTCTGCTGTTAAAACACTCTTGTCGGTAACAAAGTCTCCAAGGGTTGAAACGCCCCCAGTGCCAGTGGCTCCATGACTATGTTCGTGAGACACTTCCAATGCGTCAAGTTTTTGTTTTGAAGAAACACCGTGACGGTGAAGATCATTGCCAGGTGTCAGATGAGTCTTACCTATTCTCGTAGCTTCGGAAAAAAATCCTTCCATATGATTTTGTTGTTGTTTCATTTTCACTAAGGCAGCGTGTTTTTTACCTGCCATGTGACTTAGAAGGGCCGCTTCGCCCATATTCGATACGTCAAATGATTTTCTGCATATTGTGCACATTGCCTTTTTATTCAAAGTTTTGTCCTGAGAAATCCATTGTTTGAATCTAGGGTCTGTTTCCCATTTCAGCGAAAAAACACACTTCCCCATGATAAACAAATACAAAAATAACAAATGACCTTCACGTTGGAAATTTCAAAGACAATAAAACACAGTGCACATGTGACTTGACCTTCGGAATTCTCCGTAATTCCGAGCTGCATTCGGCTTTGAAACACCTGTGATATCTCGGTTGTATTCCATTGAAAATGTGCGAAGTTTTCCGATCCGAATTTTTCTGTTATCGAATGCGGGGCGTTGACAAATAATAATTCTTGTATGCTGGTTCTTTTTACTCAGAATGATTACACCTTAAACCTTTGTTAAAAACAGTAATTTCCATACTTTTTCAAGACCCCAAGGCTCGACACACATATTTTCAAACCTTTTCCAGACCTTTTCCAAACCGCCCCAAATTTCCATACTTTTTCCAGTTTTCCAGACCCACGTACGAACCCTGCAAATGTCTTCTTACATTTGCATTTGCCATATTCAATCATTAAATCACAAGGGTTTGTGATGAAATGAAGATTGAATACCCCACACATGTCATGTACATGTAGACAGTACATGAAAACATCATGAAAATCGAGGGGTACATGCTTTTCATGACTGTCATGAAAAGTCTGCCTATCAAGAGAGCTAATGTAAACACTGGGGACCATCTCAATATATTCCTCAATCATATCCACCAAAAATATCGCAAATATGTCACAAGCAAATTTCACAATGATGTGTCAAATATTTGGTGCTTAGCAAACTTTGAGTAGTATATGATAGATGGGAGACTGGAAGCAATCTAAGTTGCCAAATAGCTAATGATGCAAATAAATTCTTGCTCAACACTAAAATGTCTGCACAATATTCCAGAATTTCCACCCACAACAGTCTGTTAAAGATAGAAACATGTTTTCAAACTTTAATAAAAAAAAAAATGCAACACACCTTTGTCCACCACTGAGTTCACTCAAAGAATCTTTCCACACATCACCAAATGCAACCTTAACCTCCAAGCCATCTAACACTGTTTGTCCTTCAGGGGGATTCAGTTTTGCCTGGGTTCCAGGAAGTAAAGTTGAAAATATTGATCCAAAATCCTACAAATAAAAAAGTTTCATAATTGAAAAGTAGGCCTAACAGAGAAAGAATCAGGCCATTTAGAAAAGCTTTGAATGTAGAGGCTTATATGTGGACACGCCTTAAAATTTGTCCCGATTCGTGAGAATTGATTTTGATTCTCGCAAACTCCTGCTGTGTGAATCAAATTTCAGTTCTCAAATAATTTATAGAGTACAGGAACAGCCTTGTCATATATATTAACCCTTAAGCAAACAAGACATAGTTCGACATCTACTATCACTTCAAATGAACTTTTAGGAATTTTCCGACTAAATTTGTGTTATCAAGTTAGATTGGATACAGTCAATATCCTTCCTAAAGAAATTGCAGGATAAGAGGTCATCTTCAGAATGTCGACAAGAAATGCATGAAATCCAAAACTCTCTGGGATTCGATTCAAATCAGTAAAATGATATGAAACCAAATCTAATTTTGAGCCCTAAGTTTACAACTGACCTGTTTGTTTTCAATTTAAAAAGCACAGTAATGTCATTAAGATGAAAGGAATGGTGACCAAAATTGAGTAATTTTCTTTGAACTCTACAAATTCAAACAAAAACATTTTCATTGTTGATTTTATCCCTTAAAAATTATACCAGATCTGGAAACACAATGGTTTTATGCACAAAGTGCATGTACTGGCCACATTTTTGCCACAAAAACTCTCTGACATGTTGTTACCAATGTGGAAGTTGCACCTGCGTTTTCACTCAATTTTCAATTAAGATACAACTTGTCGAGTGAGCTCAAATGCAAAATCTTTGGTGTCACTGATATCTGCTTCACGAAATAATCAACAGCAATCAATCAAAACACTGTACATTTTTTACTACACACTGATAAGCACATAAGCTACAACACTGCGGGTGCAAATTGTGAACTTCTCTCATAAATTAGAAAAACTACAGGTGCAAATCCACTGCCATGGTGTAATATTATGAACCCACTTAACCTGACTTATTTTCCAAGTAAATTTTCAACCTTTAATGTAACACAACTATCAAACAATACTTGAAAATGCATTTTCTTCAATAACTAAACATTTTTCATTTTTTCCTCAAAAACATGCCTTATGACCTCTCCTTTGGAACAGGCTTGAGGAGCTGGTTCCATTGATGGGGTAATCAGCTATGCTCTGGATATGGCCACTATCTTATCTTATTGATTAAAAAACATCAATATCATCTAGATCTCAACCTATAGTGCATACTTTGTTCACTTGTTCCCATGCTTTCTTCAAAGCTTCATTTTTTTTCTCATCCAGCTCGGCAATCACGGCTGCTATCTTCAGTTTGTCATTGAGAACAATTTTTCTCTTTTTCATCAAATCAGCATACTAGAAGAAAACAAAAACCACCACTAATCAACCATAATCAATATAATTACAAGGTTTTTATGAACTATTTTGATGCTGAACTGCCTATTTAATACCCAGCACAAGGGTAGTGCATCAGAATTTTCACCCAGCTCATTCAGATCTGTCAAACAAGGTATATTTGGTTAACCCTTTACCCAACGTAACGGCCAAAACCGGCCAGCGCTATTCTCAAAAATCGTCAGTTAATTTTCATTATTTTTTCATTTTTTGTCTCAAAAACATAGGTCATGACCCCTCGTTGGAACGAGCTCGTTGAGCTCGTTCCAACGAGGGGTCATAACCTATGTTTTTGAGACAAAAAATGAAAAAAATTAGTTATTCAAGAATTTTTTTTGCAAGTGTCGTCTGCTTTTCATGTTAGGTAAAGGGTTAAATATATTTGCTGCTGAAAACTTTACCATTTTTATATCAGAGTGAAGAGGGTTAAGAGCACTTGAAACTTGAAGCTTTCGCTGTGTTTTCTGTCACTGAGAGCAATCCCTTCACTTTTGAGTCTGGTAGAATAGCTTTATTTTTTAACCTTTTACCTAACATGAACAGCAGACGACACTTGCAAACGAAATTTCTGAATAAGTAATTTTTTGTCTCAAAAACATGTTATGATCCCTCATTGGAATGAGCTCGGCAAGCTCGTTCCAAAGAGGGGTCATAACCTATGTTTTTGAGACAAAAAATGAAAATATAATTAAAATTAATTGGCGATTTTTTAGAATAGCGTTGGCCGGTTTTGGCCATTATGTTTGGTAAAAGGTTAACCAGAAAATATATTAAAACAATTAAATGCTAAATATAGCATAATATTATACTAGGCTGTCTGATAGAAACATTTTACATGCAAAAATTGCACGTCAAGTCAGGAATTGTTCACACAAAACAATGGCACGCTATGATCATTATTTCAGTGACAAAAGTTGCAATTATCTTATTCATCATGTAACCTTTCAACAGCCAAGATCACCTCGCGTCAGACAGTTTTATGGGTGGAGGAAATCGGGAGTACCTGGAGAGAACCACCAAACTCCCCAAAATACTAACTTCATACATGCAGAGTCAGCATTGGTTGAAGGCAACTGCACCAGGGATGTGCAGTTCGTATTAGTACACAGCTACACCGTAGCCTCGAGTGGGCAATCAGAAATAAGTGCCTTGCCCAAGGACACAATGTAGTTACACCTGGTCAGGAATGAATCGTGGACCTCTCAGTTTGAAATCTGATACACTCACCACTGACACCGGTCTCACACATAAATCTCAAGTAGACACATGTGAAATGAGATGTCATTTAGGCTATTAAAAAAAAATTCTTGTTTCTCAGACATCTCTCTCACCACTGAAAATCTGTCTCACCATTCTTTTTTTTCTTTATATATCTTCCATCCAACACAACATGCCTAATCATTATCCCCCTTCTCCTCTCTGCTTGAAAAAATGCAAGATTAAAAATTTTTTTTTTAAATGTTTGCTAAATACATCCCATTATATTTTTCACTGAAAATTTCCTGTGGCAAAATGACAGCTTTTGTTTATTTTTTTTAATTCTATGATGTGAGGCGATCATAACTCCTTTTTATCAGTGGGGAGTCTACACAGTTAAATTCTTGAATAGAAATATTAAAGAAGACTACCTGTTCTTCAGCTTTTCCCAGCATATTCATAGCTCTCATGTTCACATTTTTTGACAATTTCTCCTTTGATTCTTGTAATTTTTGTATTCTCCTTTCAGCCTCTTTGGGATCATTTGCTTGAAAATCAAAAGCAGTATTTGGCTGCCCAAAATACTTTTTCTCATCTGCTATCCATTCATATTGTTGTAACATACTTTCAACCTAAAATATTAAAATACCAATTTAATTATTTATTTTAAATATGCAAAAAGTATTTGTTTTTATTATATGCTACCTTATAAGATAGCTGGAAATGTCTAACAAATATGTTTTGATATCTAATGACACAATAGATATAAGAGAATATCTTTCCTAAAGTGCAGTCCTTTGATTTTGAGGCGCGCTATGGCGCTTGCGCACCATGGCGCACGCAGATTTCAAAACCAGCGAGCGATCAAAAGCGCACCTCGAAAATCTTGCTCAAGTTGGTGCGTTAATTTCATTCCAATATTATCACACTGACCTGACATCAAAGCAGCAGTTAACGCTTTGAAGTTTGACGGTTTTTTGAAGATCATCTTAGATATGCGTGTAACTGTACTAACGCGTGAGTACAAATGCATGTAGGAATTATCCGCTCGTCAGATTCAGTCATCTGGTCATGACACAAGTTAAGTTCGCTTGTCGACTTTTAAATGAAGTGTTTCAGAGGCGTGGCCAATCACCGTCAATGCCCTCTTGTCAGTTTTAGTTGAGTTGACTGCTGCAAAATCTGTTATGAGAGAATGAACGAAAGCGTCGTAGGTGTGTCCAATATGTCAATCAGAGTGACATTTGGAAATTGGCAAGTTGACTTACAAGACGCGCTTTTTGGGGGGCCCGGTACATCAAGAAAAATGTATTCTCCAATTATTGAAATGTATTATACATTAACTTACAGGTAAAGTAAAATACATGCTCGAAAATAAGACAAGCCCATCATAAAAAAGACGTAAAATGGACAGAACCATTTCAACAGTACGACTTGACTTGACCAGCTCCCAGTTGACTCCGTCACTCTTAACCATTTTAATCCATTCAGTTGAATTTCATTAGTGTGGTTTTCAACCCGGTGAAAAACAGCTTGATTGTTATGGGTGAAAGGGTTGATGCGTTTATATTTATTTAAAGAGCTGACAGAAATGGGAAATTTTGAAGTCTTTCTCAATTTACACTGACAAGTTGGTGATATGAGACTGGAAAATAAACATGATCTGCGCAGGTCTCACTTGGGTTTTAAACCAATAGAACGGCACGTTACTGCAATGTTGCTCAACAACCTAAATTTAGCAAGGGATCCCTGCACTTTTATTGACTGAAGCCTTTCATTGGTTCTATTCGCGAACTGCGTCACGTCAATACTATTTTTGTGTTGTCAGTCACTGACACAAGTGGGGGTTTTCCGAAGTGGAAATTATGTAAAATATTGACAGATTTGACAGGAATTGAACAGTTTTTCATTCTAAAACGAACTGAGTTTCAAAATAATGTTGAATAATCCCAAACAAAATTTGATTTATATTTCATTTATGACCTGAAAGTACATAATTACTGGGGGCAAGTGGAATTTTACAACTCAGTTGCCCCTGGGCAAGTGAGTCTGGAAAAAATTTGTACAAGCCTGATGTTGCGCGCCCCACAAAAAGTGCGCGCCTGAATCCCAAAAGCAGCGAGCAACTAAATGCGCACCTGGGTTTTTCAAAATCGAAGGACTGAAAGTGATGTGAATGTCATAAGTTACATCGACTTCACTGTCGACAATTCTTCTGCCCTCTTTGGGAAAGGGTCAAGGTCCCATGCAAGTAGGAAAATTTGCATGATGAAGGCTCCAATTGGGGATATGTCTTGGAAGGGAAGAAACAAAGAATTATTTATTTATTTATTTATTGGTGTTTAGGGTCACATACTTATGCACACTGGCTAATCATGACCGAGACAGTTTTAGGGGTGGAGGAAGCCGGAGTACACTGAGAGAACCACCGAGCAACGACGAGCAGCTGCCAGCTCCCCAACATCGTAACTCCGCACTGCAACACAGGCAGGGTTAGATTGGTTGAAGACATGCACACCATCAACGTGCCGTACACCTTAGTACACGGTGTCATCATGCCCCCATGTGGACAATCGGGGTTAAGTGCCTTGCCCAAGGACACAACGCAGAAGCGCGAATTGATCGCTCAGACGGTCACCCATCCGAGGACTAACCAGGTTCGACGTTGCTTAACTTCGGTGATCTGACGAGAACCGGTTACCACAATGCTACCGCACCCCCATCCAAAGAATTGCCGTCACACTGAACCAAGAATATTAATACAAAAGAATACAACATGCAGCAAGTTTACAACAGTCACATGAAATCATGATCAATCCAGTCTCTGCAATCTCTATTTACCCTTTAGCCAACGTAACGGCCAAAACCGGCCAACGCTATTCTCAAAAATCGCCAATTTATAATTTTCATTATTTTTTCTCAAAAACATAGGTTATGACCCCTCATTGGAACGAGCTCGTTGAGCTCGTTCCAATGAAGGGTCAAAACCTATGTTTTTGATACAAAAAATGAAAAAATTAGTTATTCAAGAATTTGGTTTGCAAGTGTCGTCTGCTTTTAATGTTAGGTAAAGGGTTAAACTACTCTTATACTATAAATCCTTAATGGCATGGAGACATTTATGCATTTTTGCTACACTTTGCCTATATTCTGTGGCTTCACAGCTGTCAAGGTAAGTCTTGGCTGCCTATATAGGAAGCCAAGACTTGCCTAGAAACCACATGTCAAAGTTTTTATAATGTAGACTGTGAAATAAATTTTTGAATGGGGACAGAGTTTGGAAATTTTTTGTTTGAACTGGGAAAAATTAAGCCCAAATGCCATTAAGAAAGGGTCCCTGTAGACACCCAAAAGAATCCCTGACTATGCATTAATGGCATTTCAATAGCAATTAAAATATCACACCATATATAAAAAGAGAATAATACTGTTTTGGTACCACAATTATCGCATTTGTGACTGCAAGGCAATCTGTGTTTTCACCTGCCGTTGTTAGCTGCTTGTGAAAACTTATATTCCCTTTCAGTCATTCATGAGATAATTCTGGTATCTATCAAAACCAGTAGGTATCCTCTATAATCTACATATTGCTTATGGGAGGTGCCTTCCTACTTGGAATGAGATCAATCTTATTTCATTAAAGATCAATAGTTATGACTTCGAGACAAAAAATGAATAGTTGTTCAAGGAAGTATTTTACAAGTATCATCTGCTTGTCATGTTAGAAAAAAAGATCACATATGGGGAATGTCCTTTCAATAAATGGCGATATAAACTACAAATTTATTGAAAAGTAATTAAAAATAAAATAAACAAGAGTCACTGTGACCAGCCAACCAGTGATGCCACGTACCCATAGAGTGATGACATAGACACAATTTTTCCAAGATTAAAGTTTTTCATAATCTTTTGACGTTGACCTTTTTCATTTGGACTGGGTAATGCCGCACAACACCCTTTCCTTTTCTCCTTTACCATGTGTGAAGTTTTGTAAAAAAAAACAAAACATCCAGGCATTATCAAATCTTGACTAAGACACAATTTCTGAACAGAAAAAGCAAATTTTTCAAAGATTGAGTTTTAACTTATTTATTGGGGTTAATGACACCAGGATCACCTCGTGCCAGGCAGTTTTACAGGTGGAGGAACAGCTCATAGAGCCGGTTCCAATGACCGCCATATTTGTACAATTTTAATAAAGTGGCAGGATATTTCAGGTCATGTTAGCCTTGTATTAGCTAATTTGCTTCCGTAATGTTAAGTGAACGGTTAAATTGTCTCAATTCTTGTCACGAGAATCCTAAAAGAGGTGCAGCGAGAATCTACATGGATTCTCGCTGGTTTTGCTGCACAAATCTTTTGCCTGAATCGATTTCGGATTCTCGTCGAAATATAAGTCCTGAGTTTTCTTGTGTACTCTTTGATTCTTCTGTACTTTTTGTTGACAGTTGTCAGTGTTTATTTCACCGCATTTCAAAACAGTACACTGAAATCCTGTTAATTGAATAGTCAATGACAAATCCAATGAGAGGATAACAAAATCACAAGACGAGATGTTATATTGCCCAAAAACAAATAAAAAAAAAAGGAACTTCCCTATTCTGAAGTTACAAGAGTTCTTAAAATAAAATATGTATTGGATCTAAGAAACAGAAATGGCATAATGTAAAAATTAACTAACCAGTTTGGCATTATCTTTAGAATCTTTCTGAAACTTGGAAACTTTGTGTTCTAGTTCTTGAATTTTCAATTCAATATTATTCTTTTCCTTCCCAAGTTCTTTCTGTTGAACCTCTTTCTGATGAATATCTTTATTTCTTGACTTCAGTAATTCTTTTTGCTTGGTGAGGGCTGCCTGAGCTTCTTTGGCTGCAGCCTGTAAAAAAGTGGTATGGTTAGGCCACACACAGTAAATCTTCTGTTTCTCAGGCCATTATTTGTAAAATTGCATGTGGGCGAGCAGTTTTTTATTTTATTTCTTATTTCTGTAATTATTTCTTTGCAATCAAAAGTTCATGTTCTTGGTTTATGTTTTAGGTTTCATAATCTACGGAATAGCATGGGTGCTGGTGTATTTCGTCCCTTGATTGCAAGAAGGCTTTGAAATGCTAAAGCATTGCAAAGCCTTCTTGCACTCAGGGGACAAATTTATAAAAAAAAAAATTTAACTTGGGTAAAATATCAGACATAAACCATTTAATTTTGTTTTTTGGGGTTTACATTGGTTATAAAAAGAGAGCATGCGGCAGCCAAAAGGACAATTTGGGGGGCCTGAGAAACAGATTTTTAATTTTTTAAGGCCTTATCAAATCTCATGAAGTTACGATTTAATTCTGTATCAGCAACTGATAAATCACTATCAGGTCCAGCAACACATGGTTTCTCCTGCCTTCTTTGGGAAAGGGTCCAGTGTCCATGCCACTGGGAAAATTTGCATCATGGGGGCTCCAATTGGGAATTTGTTTTGGAGGGGGAGAAACATACAGAGACTAAGAAATATTACACTTGAATTGAACAGAGAACATTTAGACCTTATACCTAAGCAACTGCATGATACTACAAGTAAGTTTATCACAAGCAAGTGCATGGAATCATGTATGTTCAACCCAGTCTGTAGTTTCCATTAAACTGTTCTTATAGTATTAAAGAAGAATTTATCATTTGCCTTTGAATTCAGACACTTTCTCAGCTTCGTTAGCTAAGCAATTTACATTTAATGCACAACTGGTGTCCTGAACTGGGTGGTCATAAGGCCTCCGAAAACTAACGGTTTTCTGAGGCCTTAAGACCACAGAGTTCAAGACGAGAGGGGGTTAAGATTTGGAAATTTGGGGGTTGGGAATTGGGAAAAAATCAGGACCAAATGGCATTTGGAAAGGGTCCCATATTTGAACTTTGTAGACACCAAATAATCCCTGTACCATGTAGATTTTACCTCATAAACAAATTGTACGCATTATTCTAAGAACAGTATTTTCTAAAGCGTAAAAAACAGAATAAACATTGGTTCTTTTCTCATCATCAAAACTTACAAGGAATTATAAGCAAGACAAATTTAATAATCAATGTCAGGAGCTAGAATTTGGAAATAAAATTGGTACAGTAATCTTCTAATTAGGTCAAGTGAACATTAATAATAGCAGCTTTTGAAATACAGACCTGCACAAATTGGATGAACAATCATTTTGTTTGCCATCATCCTTCGCAAAAAAATAAGGCAACTGATTTTTGGGCTGTGTATGCTTTCACAAATAAGAACATGATTTGACATTGTGGTGAACTGATGATAACATGGTCTGAGGATTCCAGCTCGGAGGTTATGTTCAACCTAGACGTGGAACATTGAGGTTGAACATAATCTCCGAGACACAAATCTTACACCATGTTACTGTCAATTCATCACAATAACATATATGTTTCAATAAGACCCTACCAAAAGCCAAAAACCCACATGACATGAACTAGGCAACTTTTAATGATAACTTTAGTAATATAAACCCCTTGCGAACCCCCATGATATCACTGGGCAAATAATCAATAAGACAGATAAGGTGGGGGTCACTCCATCTTACTTCACTGATTTTTAATTTAAACAATACTTCATTTGGAGCATCGTCTGGTGCACGTGTGAAAAATCTAGAAAAATGAAGCGGTTTGCAAAGTCACTCCATTGACAGAATAACTGCAAATGGGCAACCTCCTTTCAAATATTTCACATGGCGTGTATCGGACGGTAACATATGGTGTTGGAGCCATAAACATAGAAAAAACTATTGGAGCTCTTGTCAAATCAGATGGCCAGGATTTTAGTCTTACTGGAACATATACTCAAATTACTCTTGGTAGTCATCTGTTAGAGATAAAGTGCTGTGATGTTAGACACTGATGGAAAAGGCAGTCAAAAGCCCTTTCCAAGAGTGCAGTGGAATTCTGTTAACTGAATAGCCATTTTTCCAGAGAAAAATATTCAATTAAAAGGAGTAAATAATAACCAGGAATTGGATCATTTTCCTGTCTTCTTATTATAGACTGAGCATTTATTCTATTTTATCCCATAAATGGACGTTTATTCGAACAATATAAGTCTTGGATAAATTTTTGCTTTATTCACCTAGTAGCAGCTGTAGGTACGGTGATAAATTTTCCCTGTTGGTTTACCACTGAAAGAATTTATTCCGATATTTTAAATATCATTTTTTTAAAGTTTTCAAAAAATTTCAACAAAACCATATCATGTGACCCCTCATTGAAACGAGCTCAATGAGCTCGTTCCAATGAGGGGTCACATGATATGGTTTTGTTGAAATTTGTTGAAAAATTTAATTTTTTCAACTGCTCAATTTGCATATTACGCAGGCGGATGCGGGCGATTCGTTAGGTAAAGGGTTAACTGAATAACCATTTTTCCAGAGAAAAATATTCAATTAAAAGGAGTAAATAATAACCAGGAATTGGATCATTTTCCTATCTTCTTATCATAAACTGAGCATTTATTCTATTTTATCCCATAAATGGACGTTTATCCGAATAGAAGTCTTGGATAAATCTTTGCTTTATTCACCTAGTAGCAGCTGCTAGTAGGGTGATAAATTTTCCCTGCAGGTTTACCACTGAAAGAATTTATTCCGATAGTAGAGTCAGACTTGTTGACCTCTGACTTCTACTGTATTCGTGTTGTCATGACCTGTTTTACGTTTGTGGGAGAATGAACCGTTTATCAAACGCTGACCATTGCTGAAGTATTTAGTTTTAGAATATATGACTCATTTTAAATCTGTTTAACAATAAAATGAACAACAATTAACAAAGAAAACACAAAGTAAATCAATCGAAACAAAGTGTTGAAAAGCATACAAGTTTGATTGTGAAAGGAAGGGGCATGATGAGTGATATTTCATTTTCCAAATTAGGAAAGTGTAAATAAACAAATGCACGTGTCGTCTGCTCTGTTTATAAAACTCAAGTTGAAACGACGATGAAAAAAAAACAACAATAAACGAAAATAAGAAAGATAACCATTGTTCATTTCATAAAGTATTTTTGCAAGTTTAGCTCAAGTTTGTAGGGGAATTATTTTTAGACAGAAATGTATCACTGCACCTTGTTTATTTTAGGCAGTTTTGCTTGTCGATCGAATTGGACCAATGTGCTCCTCACTTCTCACAGTGTTTTGTAGCGAGTAACAGCACAATTTCACAGGGACTGCCCTATAAATGATTTATGGGGTAAACAAAAAAAAAAACGTCTAGTGTTTTCAAGTAAAAAAATGTATTCTACTCGTAGGATTAAGAATGAAACCGATGAGCCTCTGGTTTTATTCTTAATCCTACTCATAGAATACATTTTTTACTTGAAAACACTATATATTTATTCTGTATGTATCTTGTTTGGCAGAGCTCATTGATTAAATGCCTATATTGGTTGTATTGAGGAAAAACATTTCAATAAATGTGAGGAATTCAGTTGATGATGGAGAAATTCTTTGACACATATAATTTTTTTCTTTAATTAACAAGAGTTTACTCTATAGCCTTTATACAATTAAAAAATCAAATTTGTACTGAAGGTATGGTAAATGGTTTGGTCTTGATAAGTTAAATACAATTAACAGGTTGTTCAATTAAAAGATATGCAATTAAGTGGACTCCACTGTATCACAATACATCACAAACCTCAGTGGCTCAATGAAAGGATTTCATAAAATAAGCTGCAGTATTCTAGGTTGTTTGTTTTAACCTTTACACCAAAGTAATGTGTGTGAATTACTTTCATTTGCTCAAAAAATCACAATATCAGTAGCCTGAAACAAGAGCTATTGCTGAAGGCAACTATATCCCCATGCCGAGCACCGATGAAGCATAAATGAATTAAAAACAGAATAAGTATCCAAAAAAATCATGAAAAATTGACAAAGTAAAGACCCAAACTCTAGTGAATAAAATGTGGAAAACCTTTTTATAACATGTGCATGAGTGGCTTGTCACAAGGATCCCTCATACCAAATTTCATTGAAATCCACCCACTCACTGCTGAGATATCGCTGTAGATGGACATACAGATTTAATCCAGTATACCCATTCTCTTTGAGAGTGGGAGTGTAAAAATGAAGGTAATGTTTCGTAATGGGGTAAAAACAATCATTCATCTACACCTACCATGACAAAACAACACGTTCAAATTAAACTTTTTTTGTGCAAAATGTTTTTGAACCTGATGGTACTGTCCTTTTATTCCTATAGTAAAATTAAACTAGTCAGAATGGACTACTAGCTTAACATGTGAATAAAGCCCCTTGTCCAAATAGTAAATGTTATACTTACTTTTGTTGTTGAGCTAGTCTCAGTTAATTCGGTGATGTCCTTCCCAAGTGATGTTATGGCTGTTTCAACATGTTCCAACTGATCCTGGTAGTTTTTTATCTCTTTCTTGAGCTCTTCAGCTTCTAGTTTTATACTGTCCACTTCCTGAGAAAAGTGAAGAAACTTTACTTAATGTTTATTGTACAGTGATGAATGGTTACTTAGAAGGTATAAAATAAAAATTCACATTTTAAATGGATATGTTTGGCAATCTGACTTTCTTGAATATAGCGCTTCAATAATATTATATACACAACTAATGAGCGGACTCATCCTGGGATGGGTAGCCCTCCCATATGACAGAAAATGTCTAGCCACAATGCATATCAAGCAGAGATGGAAGAAGCCAATCATAAAAACCCTGAAACGGCGAGGCTAAGCCGAGCAAAGCTGAGAAGGCAGAGGTCCAGAGGGTGTCTAGGCCTCTAGAAGCCTGGAAACGCTGGGGTTCTTAATGTTATGAGATTGATTCTCTCAGCATTCCTGGCATCATGGATAGATTTTTGACCTGGGGTCTCTCCCTGTGAATTAACTATTTTGGGCTGAAGTGACACCTATGTGCATGCTGCACACTTCAATGTTGAACTGTTTGGTTTCCATCTCTCCCTCACACTGTGTGCCAGGCCTGGCATTTTCAGGAGAGCGATTTATTCGTTCACCTACTGCTCGCCTTAAAAAAATTGAGGAGGGCAAAAAATAGCCCTCCTGCCTTAGAAAATAATGATTACCACAACAGCCTGTTCCTAAAACCCACAGGTTTTCAGATCTCTGCTATGTTAGTGGTCTCTGCAAGATGGCCACACTGCCTCTCCCACACCTCCGAGCCTTCGAGGAGCGGAGGTGTGGGAGGGGCAGTGTAGCCGTCTCACAGAAAAGAGACTACCTTGTCAGCAGCACCAAATAAAATCTACAAAGCCCACTAGGCAGAATTCATTAATAGCACAATTTCATTTTGCCACTTTCAGCTTTTATAGGCTTGATGAGAGCTAATCGCTCCCCAAGGCTATGTGAGGAGAGCGATTTTTAGCCCTCCTGCATTTTTAAGAATGTCAGGCCTGGTGTGCTTTTTAACATTTATGTATACAAACTATACTGATAATGTAGTCTGTAAATCTCGTACCATTTAAATTCATAACCTGGATTTAATCTTCTTAGCCTGTGGACTATTCAGCTTATTGGTTTTGAAAATATGACAACAGAAACTGAGTTTTCTTTATGTTCTTCCTCTGATGGAGATGACCCCCCTGTATTGGCCTGATTTTTCAGTGCTTTTTTTCCTTCCTTCGATTAATTAATTTGTTTATTGCACCATTTGCATCTGAGCACCTCAATCAATTTTCTGCGCATAATTTGACAGAAATTTCAATCCTTCTCTTGCAAACACACCCACTGGAACTTATTTTTGACATCCTAGACTATTTTTTGTTCGGGTTCGCATTGCAGTTTGCGAAGCAAGATTTCCCATGTGCGATCCAATCACCGAAATTTGGTACACATTGTGCGATTAAGAATTTTATGTGCTCATCCAATATTCCCATTGAAAAATGGTAAAACTACAGATAAACAGTTTAACAATACACCAATTTGTTATGAACATCCCTTGTTCATGTGAAATGATCAATTTAACCACCATTTTACGAGTGTTTTCAAATCAGTTGACAAAACTCCATCCATCTTTTCTACGATGTCGGTGCCAGGGTACTACAGCTTTTTATGTATTTGGTAAGGTTAGTTGTCGCGATCATCAGATGACTACTTACCTATTTTTTGTCATAAAGTTTTTCTGTCACCTTAACATAGAGCCTGTGACCTTGGCCTTGTGGGGCACATCTATTATAAGTCCCGACACACTGTCTTTTGCTAATACAAATTGTTATAAAGTTTCAAAAAAATAACATATAAAGTCAAAAACTATTTTTAGGTTAAGAAGTTATTGCCTGGACAAACAAAATGTTGACAACAGACAGGCGATGGACAGATGGCTGACAAATCATTACCAGAAAAGCTCCACTGACTTTTGTCAGGGGGAGGTAAAAAAATAAGTGAGGAAATTAGCTAAAAATGTCAAATTTTCAGAAATGAATATTTTTAAGGATTATTCAATGAAATGATTTAATGAGTTTTTTAATGGTGAATTAGTGACATGTCATGCGGTAGTGTGAGGAGTCCTAAGATATATTTTTAGGGCAAGAAATATTCTTATTTAAAAATCTTGTCAGTTAGTGTCAGCAGTTGGTCATGTCAGTAAGATCAAGAGTTCATATTGTAACAGGTTTTAACCCTTTACCCTATAAATCGGCCACATCCGCCCATGTAATATGCAAATTCAGCAGCTGAAAAAACAATATTTTTAAAAAAATTTCAACAAAACCATGTCATGTGACCCCTCTTTGGAACAAGCTCGTTGAGCTTGTTCCAATGAGGGGTCACAAGATATGGTTTGGTTGGAACCTTTTGAAAATTTTTTAAAAATGACATTTAAAATAATAAATTTTTATATCGTCTACGTTGGGTTAAGTGTTAAACAATAAATCAGAATGAAAACATTTCATTCAATTGATGGAAAACTTTGAATTCTTAAACTTACTTGAAATTTCTCCTTCATTTTTTTGCTACTCTCTTCCATCTTTTTCTTAGCCTTTTTGATCAGATCATCAGCTTCTTTCAACTCTTTTTCTCTAATTGCTTTAGCATTCTTTATTTTATCCCCTATCTCCTTAACTTTTTTCTCAGCTTTCTTTTTGACTTCTTCAGCCATTTTAAAAGTTTTCTCTTGTTCATCTGTGGTTTAAAAGAGACAGAATAAGTATTTAAATAATCTTCAGGATCCTTCAGCTGTAACTGGTCATTTTCTCAACACTAAAAACAAAATGTAACAATATTTTAAATCTTTCCATTATAACTATTTTTCTTTCCAAAAGGAACAAGGTGCAATGCCACCGGTATCCCCTGCCAAGGTGGTTTACTAAAAAGGGGAATTTTAAGTGGAAAAAAGCGGAAAAAGACCTATAAATGTAGAAGAAAAAAAAAATGGACAAAACCTGTTGCTTGTGAATATGATTTCCCCAAGGTGGTCTATCAGCATACCCAAGATCATTTAAAGCCAGCATCTACTGACTGATGTGGTATCAAAATTTATTGTAATAATTAAGTTTCACGAAATTTCAACAAAACCGTTCCATGTGAAACTTCATTAGAAAAAACTCATCAAGCCCATTCCAATGGGGTGGGGTGGAGGGGGGGGGGGTGTCGGGTGGGGTGGGGTGATATGGTTTTGTTTAATTTTATTTTCACCTGCTAAAACGGATATTATGTGGAGTAAATGCTACAGATTCTTCAGGTTTAAGGTTAAATACCTAATATTTGAAAACAACAAACAAATGAATATCTAAAAGCAATGTTAAGTAATGTTTTATTGTTATACTCTTGAAGGGATTGATTTTGAAGACCATCTCCCTGTAACATTCTAGAAAATAAAATGTTAACAGTTCAATGCAGAAATGATAAAATCACATGATTAGCTGAACTCTCACACCCTTGTAATTTACTTGTGAGAGCCCCCCCCCCCCCCCCCCCACCCCTCACCTGCTCAATAAAAATGAAAAAAAAAAAAAAACACACAGAAGTTTCATAAAAATTTAAAGTTTATTTATTATATTTATTAAACCAAAGTAACACAAAGTTTTTTATCTGTTAGACCACATTACATAGCATTATACAGCCATAACACAGAGAAATCTGATACTGAGACGGGATAGGAAAACATCCATACGGGATAGCAAAAAATACACACCAGAGTTAATAGAAAAAACAGAATGGCTTAAAACTATAAAGAAAGTGGAATTTCACCCATACAGAAGCATATATTCGAGTTTATAATGCAAACTCAAGGCAATAAAACGTTTTCAGACCAAAAATTGATACACAAATATGGGTGACTTCTTTTCATCACATTTCACATAAAGTGTAAAGAATATTCAAAAATCACTTTCCAGAGAAAACTTTGGCTGGAACATCCAAAACATACCTCATGACCTATTAATGGAACAAGCTTGAGCATGTTCCAATAAGGACTCATAAGCAATGGTTTAAAGTAAAAAATGAAAAAAACTGATGGTTCAGAAAAATAATTTGTACTGGTGGCTTCAACTTGTGTTAGGTAAAGGGTTAAAGATGATTGGGTCAGTAATGAATCATACTCTCTTTTAAAATTGGAACATGTTTCTTGACTTTCTTCCAGTTCTTTATTTGTTTTTTTGATTTCCTTTTTCAAATAACTGTGTACATTGCTGGAAGTTACACTTTGCTTGCTTAAGTTTTTGCTTCATTTTTTGCAATACAGAGAGAAGTTCAATTTTACCCTTTTTAGAATTTCTTTCCACATGATAGAGATATAATGCTGATTGCACATGAGTCTCCATAATCGATACGGCATCATTAACATTTTTCAAGTGACTGATTTTTTATTTTTACAACAAAACTAGTGTCTTGAGATGCTGATTGAGAAGACATTCTTGTTACTATATTTATTTATTGGTGTTTAAGGTCACATACTTATGCACAATAGCTAATCGCAACCATGACAGTTTTACGGGTGGAGGAAGCCGGCATACCCAGGGAGAACCAGCAAGCATCGACGAGCAACTGTCAGCTCAACATTCTCTGTTCAAGCTTTGCTCAAGCAGGGTCACAGCGGTTGAAGACGTGCACCATCGACGTGCAGTACACCTTAGTAGTGCCATCATGCCCCCATGTAGGCAACCAGGATAAAGTGCCTTGCCCAAGGAAACAATGCAGGTCGTCCAAGACGGAGATATTCTTGTCACTTATGATTTATTCCAACAAAGGGCACTAACTGTAACCAAACACCTACTGATGAAAACAGGAAAAGCAATTAGTAATGTCATTAAGTTGGTAACATGAATGAACTATTGATGCAGGATTTGACCTGAAATTAGGAAAACACCAAAAAGAAAACATTAGTATGTCGTGGATATGACACCACTAAAATCCTATAGCAATAAAAGTCCAAAACAATAACTTTTCAGTATCCTGTAAAGAAATAAATTATTATTAATGAAATACGAACTTGTATATTTATTTATAGGTAACAAAAGAGAAAAAACACACATTCAAGACAAAATCCATTTATTTGGGTACATTTTAAAATAAAAAAATATGTAACCTTTTACTAATATGCATAGTACAAGAAAATGAGGGCCGTATATGCATGCAAAGCAAAGGGATTTTTCGGCACTACATTTCCAAACTGCAGTCAGTATAAGTTGGAATTTTTAACTTAAAATTTGTGGTTTAAATTTTAAAAGACTATACTTCAAATTTCGAAGTGCACCTGTGTTTTCTTGTTGAAAAAAAGTAATATCAAATTTGAAGAGAATCCTATAATTAGAACTGGATTTATCTTCTGGATAACATGAGGAAGGAGGGGTGGATTGATTCCACACATCTCCCCCGAAGTTTTGGAGACATCAAAGCCCCTCATTCCCATTTCCTTCCCATCTGTATTTCTTTTTGTAAAACAAGAAGTATGATGCAGAAGGCATTTCTTTTTATTTCAAACCGTGAAGCTCAGGTAATGAAAAAAAAGCTGCATACATGTAAAACCAATCATGTCTGCAAATGCAATTATTAAAGTAGTATTGATCATGCAAGAAAAACAAAAGGCCTGCAATGCCAAGTGCTGCTAATCTCCCCTGCACCCCCAATTGGGGGGTGGGGTGGGGGGGGGGGGGGGGCATAGGGTTTTTTCCCCAACATAAAATCACTGTAACTCCAGTCAAACTCATCTTGGGTTTTTTTAAGGAGTTTTTTTTAGGCCTAACTGACCAGACAGGGGGAGGGGGTGGGGGGTTGGGGGGGGGGGGGGGGGCAGAGGTTAGGAGTCTTTTCTTTTTTTCTGCATGCAATCACTGTAAATCCTTCAAAATGCATTTTTGAGCAAAAGAAAGAAAAATGCCTAATTGACACGGGGTGGGCTGAGGGGTAGTGGGTCATAGGAGTAAAAAATTGTTTACGCATATACACACTTTAAAAATCCTTCAAAATGCATTTTTTGGACCAAAAAAAAAAAATTGCTTAATTGGCACCCGGGGGGCAGGGGTTATGGAGTCAATTGTTTTTCCACATGTAGTCACTTTAAATCCTTCAAAATGAATTTTGGCCCAAAGAAAAACTAGAGATAGTCTGTCGCCCGGTATACCCCCACTGTGGCATACCACCTAGTGTGGGTGACTGAAAAGGCGTATTCAATTTTTCTAAGTAAAATAAAAATCCAATATGGCTACCATTCGGCCATCTTGAGTTCGATTGGAAAAAAAATTATGTCATGCACTGCTTCTCATCATGTTGATCGTTTGTATAGTTCGCTCCACAAGCATTTTGCAAAATCCAATATGGCCACCAGTCAGCCATCTTGAATGCGATCGGGAAAATATTTATGTCACGCACTGCTCCTCATCATGTCGATCAATTTATATTAAGTTTCATGAAAATGCAGGGGGCACGGTGGCGTTGCAGAAACCGGTTCTCATCTGATCACCGAAATTAAGCAACGTCGAGACCGGTTAGTCCTTGGATGGGTGACCGTCTGAGCGATCGATTCGGACTCCCACATTGTGTCCTTGGGCAAGACACTTAACCCAGACTGTCCACATGGGGGCATGATGATGCCGTGTACTAAGGCGTACTGCACGTCGATGGTGTGCATGTCTTCAATCAATCTATCCCTGCCTGTGCTGTAGTGAGAAGTTACGATATTGGGGAGCTGGCAGCTGCTTGTCGTTGCTCGGTGGTTCTCTCTGGGTACTCCAGCTTCCTCCACCCGTAAAACTGTCACCAACACGATGTGACCTCGGCTGCTAAAGTGTCGTTAAACCTTAATAAATAAATAACATGAAAATGCAGCAAAAACTGTAGAAGTTGTTTGCCCCACAAGTATTTTGCAAAATCCAATATGACCACCAGTTTGCCATTTCGAAACAGAGCGGGAAAAAAATTATGTCACGCACTTCCCCTCATCATGTTGATCATTTTTGTGAAGTTTCATGAAAATGCAGCTAAAACTGTGGAAGTAGTTCGCTCCACAAGTTTAAATGTGCAACAGACTATGCAGGAACAGTTATTTATATTGTGCAGGTGGTTACGTAATGGATTGAATAATACTGGAAATACTTATGAACAATTAAGGAGGCACATTCTGTTTTTTTCCTGAAAACACACCAACTTTATGCACTGTCAATCAACGCAATTACGCAAGTTATTACAGTAATTCTTTTTCATAAACACGCTAGATTATTGACACTACATATTTTTCAAGCACTTTCCAAGACTTTATTACTGGAGATGCGATTTTAAAGTACTTTCCAGGCCTTGGAATTTTGATTTTTTAATTCAAGCACTTTCAAGCACTTTTAAGGACCCGTACGAACCCTGTTACAGGAGTCAAATTTTTTTCTGCATGTAGTCACTCTAAATCAAAGAACTGAATTTGTTAACTATCGTTCAAGTTATAGCATAAACAAGCATTACACATTATTTTTTATTAAACAAAGGGCAATAACTCCCATTATTTTCATCAGATATCGCTGGTCATCGAACTTGATGTAGACACTGTTGCTACAGAGACATATACCATATAGAATTGAAATCCATTAAGTATTGTTCAAGATTTACAGAACATTTTTATAACAAAGGACAATAACGCACACAATTTTCAAGAGATATCGGTGGTCACTGAATTTGACATAAACATTGTTGTTATAGAGACATATACCAAAAGGAATTGAAATCCGTTATGACATAAACAAAGTTTGGGCAGACGGACAGACAGATGGACGGACCTCTACGCCATATCCCTCCCTTGCGGGGGGATAAAAAGTAACAAAGTATGTGGTGGAAGCCTAATTTTGAATTTAAAAAGACTAAGTTTGAAAACCATTTTGAAACAGGTTAAATTAATGCCAATATTAATTGAAATCACTGTATATAGGTTCAGTAGACCTTGCCCCAAATGAAAAACAATGACGTTGTAACACAGTGTTTGAAGAATGAAAGGTACAACCTTGGAACGCAAAACTTGAATCCAAACCTTTAAGCTGCAATACTAAGAAAATTGACTGCAGAAAAAGGGTTAAATATTTCCTAAAAATGATAAAAGAAATCATTGATGTAAATGCAATCATTAAGTTGTATTGACAAGGCAAGAATTGAAGTAACAATGTATGTGGTAAAAGCCTTATTTCAAATACAAAGAATGTAAGTCTGAAAACATGTTTAATATTAATTAAAATCACCGTAGAAAGCTTCACTAGACAGTAGAAATTGTGCCAAATGAGAAACAGTGACATTCCACTAAACTGTTTGAAGAATTAAAGGTGTAACTTTGTAAAGAACAAAAAACTTTAGCTAAAAATTTAGCCTGGAAGTTTTAAGTTAAATTTGACTGCAAAATAGGGTTAAATATTTCCCAAAATAACATGAAACATAATGTGAATGATACAATCAATAGAAATTAATATTAATTAAAAAGAAAAAAACTTTAACCTTCAGTAAAAAACTTTAACCACAAACTTTAACCAAAACTCTAAATGTTAACAAATGGACTGACAGACAGATGGAAGGATGGACAGATGGACGGACGAAAGTCATGACTATAGCCCTGACTTTAAACAGTCAGGCTAAAAATGAAATAATTATTTCATTGTCCTACAGTTGCGATTTGTTTTTTCTTTGTTGTCTTGTTCACTTTCAAGTAATGTATGCTGTACACACTCATCTGAATCATCTTTGCCTCTGTTTATCTATTGCAATTAAATTGAGTGCTGCTCAAGGGCACAAAATACACAAATGAAATACATTTTTAAATTATTTTTTCTATTTATTTTATTACACATCCATTCAACTTTAAACCCTTGTATTGAATGGGATGGCTGCTATGACATAAATGATTCTGTATTCAATGGATGATGTACAAGCCGGAACTTTTTTCTCAGCATCGTTCATACTAGTTCCTTTCCCATCGAGTCATTAGTGAATGAATTTTAATGCTTGAGATGTGTAATAAACACAGAACTCGATGTGTGTTTGAATCGGTGGGTGTTTTACATAACTTGTTGGAATGGCGTAATCATATTTTGCGAAATATGACTACGCCATTCCCACAGATTCAAACACACATTGCATTCTGTCTATTTATTAAATGTATTCACCCTCTCATCTATAGCAATCCACTTCATATTCTAGGTCCTTCTTAAACATTTGCAGGTCTTAAACTGGAAACTAGGATAGGAAAATGGGTATAGAATAAGAAATTACAAGGGCAACGCCCCCGGTCCCCCGACCAAGATGGCAAATTCAAGGGAGCTGTTAGGATGCAATTTGTTCCAAGAGCATGGTCTTTATGAGAGGTTAAGGGTGTTAATTTCAATCAAATGATCAAAAGTAAAGTTATCATCCGGACAACACAAAAAGTGTATTTTATAAGTCGAAAAAGGGGAATAACTCCTGTAAAAATAGACAGAGCATGGCCATTTTTTAACTTGACCTGTATTTCCAACCAATTAAACCACATACTTAGTTTCGTTTCAATCAAATGATCCAAAGTAAAGTTATCATCCGGACAACACAAAAAACGTATTTTCTAAGTCGAAAAAGGGGAATAAATCCAGTAAAAATCAGTGGAGCGTGCCCATTTTCGAACTTGACCTGCATTTCCACCCAAATAAGCGGCATACTAAATTTCGTTTCAATCAAATGATCCTAACTAAAGTTATCATCTGGACAACACAAAAACTGTATTTTTTAAGTCGAAAAAGGGGAATAAATCCAGTAGAAATCAGTGGAGCATGCCCATTTTCGAACTTGACCTGCATTTCCACCCAAGTAAGACACATACCAAATTTAGTTTCAGTAAAATCATCCAAACTAAAGTTATCATCCGGACAAGGGTGTGGCGGACGGACGCACGCACGCATGGACGGACGGACATTGCTGATTACAATAGTCCCCCGAAGGGTCGGGGGACAAAAATAGGTTCCTTGATAGTTCTTGTTGGAACCCAAAATTAGGTTCTGTAGGGGATCGCAGACATCAAATACATGGCAACTGTTTTCAGCTTCAATGAATTTCTTAAATCTGCATGCCTGTGATATTGTGAATTTCAGTTGAAGACAGATCAGACAATGAATACCACTGTTTGGTGAAACTGAAATAGAATTGCACATGTCTGACGGGAATTGTGTTGCTGTTCAGAGCAGGAATAATGGACACAAGTTTATGTACACCATGCACTGTGGGCCCCTGGTTAGTACGGTTTAGTCAATTTTCTGTTTTGGGGCATTTTTCTGCACCCTAATAAGAGTTTTTACTCTTTGTGAGCCTAGAAAATTACTTTATCATTTAAATTAAATTAAAGTAAATTTACTTTTATCAAAGAATTAAGATGAGGAATAGGCACTTGTGTTACTTTGGTAAGGTTTGAAGAAAAATATTTACTTTACATATGATGACAACACTCTGAACATTAAACTACATACTTGTATTATATCTCAGATGTGTACATTTCAGATTTCATATCCCATGTTATGAAGCACAATACATTTTACCAAAGTGAAAAAATACTGAGTTTCTCTTATATAAAATTTAACAGAAAACCACTGCAATCTTATTACATTCTATGATTATACTGCAGTGACATAAAACAGGTAAGCATAACACAATACATCCTAATCACTACAAAATCAACGAACTTCATCTGCATTTTTTTTTATTTATTGATGGCTGTTCAAGGTCATGTTCAACATCTATGTCTGTATCATGATCACAACACAAGTATTAATTCACGTTTAACCAATCAGGTGTCGTCTGCTTTGCATGTTACGTAAAGGGTTAGTCAATCATTTACATCTATGTAGCCTACTTTAGAGAACTCTCACCCTATGCATCGATAACTATTTTAAAAGATTGTTTAGGCCACACAAAGTGTTTGCATGCGGGCGTTTTTTATTTTATTTTTTATTTCTATAATTATTTCTTTGCCATCAAAAGTTCACGTTCTTGGTTTATGTTTTAGGCCTCATAATCTACGGAATAGCATGGGTGGTGGTGTATTTTGTCCCTTGAGGGGAAGAAGGATTTGCAATGCTAAAGTATTGCAAAGCCTTCATACACTCAAGGGACAAATATATCAATTTTTTTTAACTTGGGTAAAATATCAGACATAAACAATTTAATTTTTATTTTTTTTAAGTTCACATTGGCTATAAAAAGAGAGCATTCGGCAGCCAAAAGGATCATGTTGGAGGGCCTGAGAAACAGATTTTTAATTTTTGAGGCCTTACACTAAGTAATTTTATAACATGTCCAATTTTAGAAGGCTTCACCAAATTCTTGGCTTAATCCTTAAAGGTCCTATTTCCGACTTTTACAACCTCAGAACAGGTGCCCTTAACATGCCGTCATGAGTAGCTCCTGTTGACAATAAACAAATTACATAGGCTGATATAGGCAGAGGTTTCTAGTCAAATCTAGGCTGCCTTTTAAGGCAGCCAAGACTTGACTAGAAATCACTATTAAGTGTACAGGCTGTGGTTAGGTGTGAATTTAGGACAATTGTCCAGACCCTTAAGGGTTAATTTACCATCATGCATTGGAATTATCTCAAATACAAAGCTTTGTAAGGCCCCACAAAGTAGATTTTGTTTCTCATGCCATTTTGGGTAAAATTGCATGTGGGTGGGCATTTTTTTATTTTTTATTTTTGTTATTATTCATTTTCCATTGTAAATTTATGTCCTTGTTTTTTTATGTTTTAGGCCTCATAATCTACAGAATAGCATTGGTGGTGGTGTATTTCAACCCTCAAGTGCAAGAAGGCTTTGCAATGATAAAGCATTGCAAAGCCTTGTTGCACTCAAGGGACAAATTTATCAATTTTATTAACTTGGGTAAAATAGCCAACATAAACCATTTAATTATTATTTTTTTAACTTTGCATTGGTTATAAAAAGACAGCATGTGGCAGCCAAAAGGACCATGCAAGAGGGCCTGAGAAACAGATTTTTTTAGGCTTTAGCCAAACATTTATCCTGATGCTGGTCACTTTGGAGGGTTTCCACCAACATGTTTCAAACTTGAATTCAACATGTTGTATCCTGTGCCATGGGCTTAACTCCTAACCCGCTGAATATTTTCAAGATATTTTTAATCAAATGTAGTCATGGCTGCTCCCCAGCAGCCATGACTACATTTAGATGAACAATTCATCTAAATTTAACTGAAGACACTATTCACAGTAGAAAACAAGCCAAGACCAATACCGGGTCTGGACCTGCGTCGCTGCATGCAATTGATTACAGAGATGAACAGACTTCAAAGTATTGGCAAACAGGAAGTGGCTGCACAGCAGATCTGAAAATTAGATACACGATACAACTCATCATTATGAAGCAGCAGACTAAATATAAAATTATTCCCTTTCATAGAAGCCAAGAAAACTTTGACGGAAGAAGTGTTTCGGACAGACTGACGGATGGACCGACTGACGGACGGACAGATGGACGGAGTCGAGCGGTTACTAGACCTGCTCTGCCACTGGCGACGCAGGTAAAAATGAATAAATGTGTAAAAATTTTACTCATTTCTGTAGCAAGAGAAATCTTGTCCAGGACAGGAATATCTGCCAGCAGCATGCAAGAAGTCAATTTAACCCACTGAGTATGTAGCTCACTTAAGGGGACTCGCAACCCCTGCATTGATAACTATTTTTAAATCTTGTTTACTCTTTGTAATTTTATAACATGGCCAATTTTAGAAGCCTTCATCAAATTCTTGTACCATCATGTACTGGACTCTACAAATATAATTTTCATTTATATGCACATTAATAACTTAACATGCTCTCAAACTCACATGTTACATTTTTTTATAAAAAGTGACAAGGTGAATTTGACTAAGACATAATGATCTTAACCTGTAATGGTCCCAGGTAGAAAAATTAAACAAGTGCACTGCCAGCGGTGGATCAATATACAGCCGCCTATGAAGAAATTGCGCTTGTGAAGAGAGTTTTAGTTGAACAAAAGGTAAAAAATTCCTTCAAAAATAATTGTACATTCCTACCTTACGACCCATTAAACTTGAATATATTGTTTTCAAGTTATTGCGTGGAGAATCAAAAGTCACCAAAACTCTCAGGTTGCCATGGTGGCCATATTGGACATGCCAGAATGCTGGTTAACGAAAGGAACCATCCTCTAGTCATGACTTATCAACCATAAAAAACAGTATCTGTTGGATGTATTGTTTTCAAGTTATCGCGTGGGCAAACAAAAGTTAACGGATGGATGGACAGACAGATGGATGGATGGACGGATGGACATTGATGCTGGTTATCATAAGGAACCATCCTCTAGTCATGACTAGTATCTGTTTGATTATCAAATGGATAATCAAACATTCCTGATAATCCAAGATGGCTGCCATGGTGGCCATATTGGACATGCCAGAATGCTGGATATCAAAAGGAACCATCCTCTAGTCATGATTAATCAACCATAAAAAAGAAGCATCTGTTGGATTTATAGTTTTCAAGTTATCGTGTGGACAATCAAAAGTCCCCGAAAATCCAAGATGGCTGCCATGGTGGCCATATTGGATATGCCAGAATGCTGGTTATCGAAAGGAACCATCCTCTAGTCATAACTAATCAACCATAAAAATACAGTATCTGTTGGATGTATTGTTTTCAAGCTATTGCGTGGACAAATAAAAGCTAACAGACGGACAGACAGACATTGCCATACCATAATACAGCCCACTCATATGAGCAGCCAAATAAAAACAAACATTTCTTGGCTTGAATCAATCAAATCCTAACTCACACAGGTCCAATGCACAATAGCGACCAATACCAATTGAATAGCATGCATTGTACTAAAATTACAAACCAATTGACTCTTGCAATGTTTTAATTTCTTCTAATTGCTGATGATGTGTACTTTGTTCCAATCTTGCCTTTACTTGTTCAACTTCTTGTAGTTTCAAATCATACTGTTGCTTGAATTGTGAATATCTGAAATTAATTATACCAAAGGGTAATACAGTAATGTGATCCTGAAAATAAGAGTGATAAGCTCAAGTGAAAACATATTACACAAGCTACAAGACACAAAGTGGATAGAAAGGTGATTGAAATTAATCATTAAATACATTGGTCAGTAGAAATAAAATGGATGGAAACCACACAGAAGTAAAACATTTTACACCAATACAGCGAAACCTGCTTAAGTAAATAATGACCACTGCGAGAGTGAAAAATAATCATTTAACTCCAAAAGGCAAAATTCTGAAATTTTAAGACAGCCAAGACTTGACTAGAAATCACTGCTAAGCCACTGGACGTTTTAAGGCTGTGGGCTGGTGGGAATTCAGGATACTTGTCCAGGCCTTTTACGGTTAAACAGCCAGATATACAAATAATAGTTACCCATTCAATCAGTCACTGTAATTAGCTGAACAGAAGCAGACTGATGTCAAATAGCATGGAAGGTTATTTATTCAACCTTATGAAGGTCATACCAGTGGGAACCCCATGAAGTGAAGCAGTGCTTGTTTAGTGTGGGAAATAAGCTGTTTTACTGGTAAAATAGGATCCAGTAACAAGCCTGAAAATAAGCAATCTGTCATTTGCAGAATGAGGTCTCCTGAGGGTGAATTTGCTGATGCTATCCCATACAGTGTGCCAATTTATCTTCTGGGTACCTCTTGCTGTTTAGGTTTGAGACCTTGATTCAGACTGAGGTTCACAGAGGGAAATTTAGTGATGCTAACCTGCTGTGCAGGGTAGCATCACCAAATTCACCCTCTGGGGTCCTCATTCTGAAGATGACAGTCTTATTTGCAGGCTTGTCCAGTAACCAATACTTGGGGAGGAAGTCCTCTAAAACGGGCAACATGGGTATAAACAATTGGCTGGACTGTACTTTATATCCATGTTGTGGTCACAATTAGCCATTGTGCAGAAACATGTTACCTTCAGATCAATAAATAAATAAAAATTATGATGTTCAGTTGTTAAAAGGAAGTAATTCGTGCAAGTGAACCAAAAATATCTCCAGGCCTTTAACCCTTTACCCAACGCTGACGATATCAAAATTTCTTATTTTAAATATCATTTTTTTAAATTTTTCAAAAAATTTCAACAAAACCATATCATGTGATCCCTCATTGGAATGAGCTCATTGATGGTTTTGTTGAAATAGTTTGAAAAATTTAATTTTTTCAACTGCTCAATTTGCATATTATGAGGGCAATTCGTTAGGTAAAGGGTTAAGGGGTGAAGTACTTTTCAAGGATTCTGGTATTCCTCATTTTTCAAAGTTTTCAAGGACTTGTAAGGGCTGCAGAGTTCAAGCATTTTCAAAGACTTCAAGGATCTGTGAGAATCCTGCAAACAGTACTTCAACATAAAATAAAATATATAAAAACCTAAATACTCACTTTTCTGCAACTTTCTTTATTGAATCCAGCTCTTTTTCTATTTCGGCAAGTTTTGTACTTTTCACGTGCAGTTCTTCCTCAACATCTTTGAATTCTTGCAACCTTTGCAATATAGAACTGGTCTGTGCACGAGCTCCTAAAAATTTTGCCAAGAAATAAAATATCCATCATAATAATTCATGTTAACCCTTTATCTAACACGAGAAGAAGACGACACTAGCAAACAAAATTCTTGAACTAGAGGTGTGACTGTTCCAGATGGACCTGTGTGCATACACTATCCCCACCCACCTCACCCCTCCCTGCCCCGCCACCATTATTATTCCAAGATGAAAAGGGACACAACTTTGGCAAAAAAAATCCAATCGAAACTATAATCACAGGTGCACAGGTCCCCATGGTAGTGAACATCCATACAAAGTTTCAAAGAAATCAACCCATAAACATATAAGATAATCTCAGCACCAAATTCAGTCATTCTAAGTAGAAAAGGGGCATAACTCTGGACGAAAAAGTCTGATCAAAAGTATAATCGCAGATGCACAGGTTTCCAGGGTAGTGAAAATCCATACAAAGTTTGAAAGGAATCCGCCCATAAACATCGGAGAAAATCTCTGGACAAAATTCTAGGCAATTCAGGCATTCGGAGATGAAAAGAGACATAACTATGGCAAAAAAAAGTCAGATCAAAACTATAATTGCAGGTTCACTTGATCCCATGGTAGTGAACATCCATACCAAGTTTCAACAGAATCGATCCATAAACATCTGAGAAAATCTACAGACAAAATTCAGACATTCAGATGAAAAGGAGGAAAACTTTGGCAGCAAAAGTCTGATCAAAACTATAATCGCAGGTGCACAGGTTCCCTTGGTAGTCAACATCCATACAAAGTGTCAGTGGAATTGACCCACAAACATCTGAGAAAATATGAAAAAATTCTAGGCCTGCTTTTTCAAGTCAAAAAGGTGCATCATTCTCGCAAAAATATTCCGACCGGAACTATAATCACAGGTGCACAGGTTCCCATGGTGGTGAATATTCATACCAAGTTTCGAGCAAATTGGTCAATAAACATCGGAGAAAATCTCAGGACAAAATTATTTTTACAGACGGACGAATGGACAAGGTGATTCCAGTACACCCCCCCCTCCCCCCCCACACACACACACACACACACCACAATTCGTTGCAGGTGGTATAATTGAATATTTTCAATTTTTGCATAAAAAATAGATCATGACCCCCTCATTGGAATGAGCTCAATGACATGTTTTAATGAGGGGTCATAAGCTATATTTCAGAGACAGAAAATGAAAAAATAATGAAAACTGAATGGTAATTTTTGTGAATAGCGCTGGTCGGTTTTGGACATTAAGCTGGGTAAAGGGTTATACAAAGAACTGTGTCAAATAAATAACAATATCATTATGAAAAATAATTAACAAAATGTTTGAGATTCTCCTTTTTCTTCTTTTATAATGAAATTTGAGCAGAATACTCATTTTAACATTTTTCATTCCTGCTACTTAACCCTCTACCTAACACAGACGATCTCAAAACTTATTATTTTAAATATCATTCTTTAAAAGTTTTCAGAAAAATTCAACATAACCATATCAGGTGACCCCTCAATGGAACGAGCTCGCCAGGCTCGTTCCAAAGAGGGGTCACAGGATGTGGTTTTGTTGAAATTTTTGAAAAATGATATTTTTTCAGCTAGTGAATTTGCAAACTACGCGGGCGGATGTGATCGATTTGTTGGGTAAAGGGTTAAACATTTATATTCAGAACATTTCAGACGAGCTTATCTCTGATGGCATGTCACATTATTTGAGGAAGGGGTTTATAAATACTATAAAATTGAGTTATGAATGTTTTCCATGGTTTTACTGAGACGAGTTGATCCAACACACCCTTTAATTCTTAAAGACTGGACAGATTTCAAGAATTTCCACAACTACAAAACATAAAGTTCCAGTGACAGGGATGATGTTTATAGTCAAGTTTTGGGTTGACCAGTAATCCCAGCCAGGGGAGGTCTATTTATTCATTTATTTATTGGGGTTTAACAAAAGTTTCAACAGCCAGGGTCACCTCATGTTGGACAGTTTTACGGGTGGAGGAAGCCGAGTACCCAGAGAGAATCACCGAGCAACTGTCTGACTCACCAAAGTACTGACTTCGCACAAGCAGGGTTAGCAACTTAGCATTGGTTGAAGACAAGTGTACCATCGACATGCAGTATGCCTTAGTGCACAACGTTGCTGTGCACCCACATGGGCAATCAGGACTAAGCGCCTTGCCCAAGGACACAACACAGTTATCCCTGATCCCGTGGAGGGGATTGAACCATAGACCTTTCGGTGTGAAGTCCAATGTCGTAATCAATGAGCCACCGCACTCCCAGGGTAAGTCTATTCTAGTCATGAAGACTTCCATATGACTGCATTGTTGGAGCAACAGTTATGAGGTAAAAAGGTTTAATGACGTGGGAAATATGTTTTACCAATTAACCCCTAGCACTCTGGTAGTGCAACAGAATTTTCTCCAATCACTCGTTTTTTCTCGTTGAGCTATGAATTGAACCAAATATACCTTGTTTGACATTAAACAAGATATATTTAGTTAGATATCAAATTGCATTGTGGAAAATATTTCCTGCTGAAAACTTTGCCATTTTGACTCTAGAGTGCATAGAGTTAAGAGTGTCAAACTGGGAATTAACAATTAAGAGAGCCCAACTGCAGAATGGACGGTTAACCCCTTACCCAACATAACGGCCAAAACCGGCCAGCACACTTCACAAAAATCGCCAATTAATTTTGATTATTTTTTTTCATTTTTTGCCTCAAAAACATAGGTTTGTAGTGCAACAGAATTCTCTCCAATCACTCGTTTTTTCTCGTTGAGCTATGAATTGAACCAAATATACCTTGTTTGACATCAAACAAGATATATTTAGTTAGATATCAAATTGCATTGTGGAAAATATTTCCTGCTGAAAACTTTGCCATTTTGACTCTAGGTGCATAGAGTTAAGAGTGTCAAACTGGGAATTAACAATTAAGAGAGCCCAACTGCAGAATGGACGGTTAACCCCTTACCTAACATAACGACCAAAACCGGCCAGTGCACTTCACAAAAATCGCCAATTAATTTTGATTATTTTTTCATTTTTTGCCTCAAAAACATAGGTTATGACCCCTTTTTTTAATTAGCTCGTCTACCTCATTCCAATGAGGGGTCATAACCTATGTTTTTGAGACAAACAATGAAAAAAAATTATGTTATTTAAGAATTTTTTTTTCAAGTGTTGTATGCTTTTCATGTTAGGTAAAGGGTTAAAAAAAAAGTTTATGTATTGCCATATACTTTCATATATTTAAGCTCCCCCCCCACCCCCCCCAAAAAAAGGTCTCTTCAAGTTAACTTTTATCTTAGGTAACTGAAACATTAATTTGACTTGTCCAGCTGTAAATCCTGTCTGAAAAGTTTAGGTTGAGACCTGAACATTTAACCATACAAAATATTCTTTTCTTTGAAACTTTTTGCAATTAACCCCCTGCACACTAATGTCAACATATCTAAAGTTCAGGGTGCAAATCTTTCACATAATGCAAATGGAAATTTAACCAATTCAATCTTGTTTGACAGAGCTCATTGAGCTCTGTCAAACAAGATTGAATTGGTTAAATACCCAGTTGCATTATGGGAAAAATGACCACATGAAATTTGGTTATTTTGACATCAGTGAAGGGAGTTAAAGTCAACAAACCTCCAGTGAGTGTTCCTGCTGGATCAAAAGAATCTCCTTCTAATGTAACAGACTTCTTCATAATCCTTTCATCGAATGTTACACGTTTTGCACTATCCATATCTTTACAAACAAAGCTGGCACCAAACACATATTCCATAGCAGCCTGCACATCTTTCTCATATCCAATTAATGATAAAGCAGTACTGACATTTTCTTTACCAACCTGTTATTGAAAGATAAAACTTTCATGAAAAGAGAAGTTTTTGAAAAGGTAGCTCTGGATAGAATTTTATAAATTTCATAACATTTTTGAACAGCACAATTGTCCATGCTTATCATGACTGTAGTTAAACAGACTTAGGTTATAATTCAAAATTAAAGCACAATTAGAAATAATTCTGAGCGAATTGATGAGGCCAAAATCTAATGAAAAAGAAAAGGTCTGAAAATATAGTTTAGCCTTAATCAGCTTTAATAAGAAAAAATATGTATTCCTCAGGCATGAGAGTGACCAACCACAAAATTATCTGAAAATTTTTTGGAATGTAAAGCAAGCGCCATTAGGCTGAGGGTATGGGAGCCACTTGAGCCTTCGGAAGCCAAAGCGTAAATAAAGCAATTTTCTGCAATCTAAGCAGTTGTCTGGCACTTCAATCAGCTTGAAGTGACCTTCATTTTATGTTATTTATTTTAATTATTTATTTATTTATTTATTTATTGGAGCTAAAGGTCACTTTTTGCACTCAAGTAACCTTATAATAAACAAATACCTTTCCATACCTCAGTGACAAGTGTCAAGAGATGTTTGGCATCTGTAAAATTCTATGCCGTTTCGATGTAGCCCTTTGTGGTAATTCGACAAAACATGTTTTGACCAATGTTTGGGACGTGCACCAAACAGTATGCTTTTCCAAGCTGTTTGACTTTACAAATAAAGTCCCAATACGATATCTTGATCAGTTTTCAAAAGCCAGTGCCATTTGAAGGCATTATTAATGCCTTTGTCAATCTTTTTTATTGAGTTGGTCTTTCTATCTGTGAATTATATGTTGTTCATTGTTCTCTTTCTGTTCAACTGAATGGTGAACAATCACAAATGGTGAACAGATTATTTCTGAAATTCTACATCTTCTGAAATGTACCAATAGTAACCGGTTTCTTAAAAACCTTGGTACATTTCAGCGGCAAAACTGTAAAAGTGGGACGGTGGAAGTAACAGAAAACATGGAAATGGTACTGAAGGAATGGATCATGAAAAAGAACAGATATGCAGAATTAGCCGAAACACAAGAAAAAAGGCGAAATCATGAAACGGTTAGAAGAATTTTTCAAATTTCGCAGAACACTTTCATGCCTGAATTCCTCTGAGAATTATGTAACTTTGAATGTTACACATCAAATGTGATATAGACTTGCTACAAATCTGCAAAATAATCAACAGGTTATATGGTAAGTGAAATCTGTAAGATAAATTTCCAAAACATTCTGTATGGAAGAAACACTTTAATTATTCTGTGGTCTGACCTTTAGCATATAAGTTACATTAAAAATACAAGCTGTCTTAAACGATTTATATTTCAAAAGTTTGAACAATCTGAAAGAAAAGAAATTGGTGCACTTTCAACAACTCTGCTCAAGTTTTGACAACTTTACACTATTTCAGAAAGGGGGGGGGATTCAAAAATAAATTTAACCCTAAAGGCCTAAAAAAGTTAAAAATCTGTTCCTCATGCCCTCTCACATGGTGCTTTGGGCTGCTGCATGCTCTCTCTTTTTATGACCACTGTAAACTTGAAAAAATAAAAATTAAATGGTTTATGTCTGATAGTTTATCTAAGTTAATAAAACTGATAAATTTGACCCTTGACTGCAACAAGGCTTTTCAATGCGTCACCCTTCTTGCACTCAAGGGATGAAATACACCACCATCCATACTATTCTGTAGATATTCTGCAGATTATGAGGCCTAAAACATAAAACAAACCAAGAATAGGAACTTTTGATGGAAAAGAAATAATTACAAAAATAAACAAGCCAAGACCAATACCGGGTCTGGACCTGCGTTGCTGCATGCAATTGAACTGGCAAACAGGTAGCGGCTGCACGGCAGATCTGAAAATTGCATACACGATACAACTGATCATTATCAGGCTCCAGATGAAATATAAAATCAATCCCTTGCATAGAAGCCGAGAAAAGTTTGCCGAAAAATGTCAATGTTCAGTGGGTACAGTAAAATTTCAAAGTATCGGCAAACAGGAAGTGGCTGCACGGCAGATCTGAAAATTGCTTATACAACTCATCATTATGAAGCAGCAGACCAAATATAAAATCATTCCCTTTCATAGAAGCCAAGAAAACCTTGACGGAAAAAGTGTTTCGGACGGACGGACAGACGGACGGACTGACGGAGTCGAGCGGTTACTAGACCTGCTCTGCCGCTGGTGACGCAGGTAAAAATAAAATAAAAAACTGCCCGCCCACCCACAATTTTACAAAAATGGCCTGAGAAACAGATCTACTTTGTGGGGCCTAAAGGCCTGGAGAATTTTCTCCAATTTTGGTTACAGATGACAAACTCTGTCCAGTAGATTTGCAATGGTTTCTGATTAAGTCTTGGCATTAAAGACAGCCAAGACTTTACTAGAAATCACTTCCTGTAAATTTTGAATTAAACTGGGCTGGGTTTTTGGCAACCTGTTCTGAGGTAGAAAAAAGTCACTTGTGATGTACAGATTGTGGACAATGGACATGAAGTGATTGATGATAGTCAATAATATGATGATAATAACCCCACCAGTCACAGTTTGTCATGATTTCTTTGATCCAATTTTCAAAAAGACGTTGTCAAAGGTGGCAGTGGACCCTACACACACACACAAGCAGTTTTTCTTTCATCTCTGACTGTCCACATGTCTTTTGATCTATGTTCAAAGATGAAAATTCAATGGTACCAAAAGGAAAAGAAAACACAGTGTTAAGAGTACAAACACATCACTGGTAGCTGTCAACTGTCCCAAGATTGTTTTCATTGGAAGTTGTTGCGGAAATCTGACTGGCAGTACTCTTAGTACTGTTCTCTTTCATGTTGAATTACCAACTGTACATTTCCTTTAGACATGCAAGTTGTATATATTATGATAGAGCCTGATATAGCATATTGAAATGGTCACTAATTTCTATTTCATCTATTGGATAAAACAATGTTCAAGAGCTGAGTATCAGGCCCGAAAATAAATCGCGAACAATCATTTTGGTTATGTGTGTAAAATGCGTGAACTTACTGCAGGTTACGACAAAGTAATGCAACTTAACTTTATTAAATTAATAATCTCACATGTTTTACCAGAAAGATGTGACAATCTTTCGGTACTATCTCGATTCCATGGTTGCATATTGCATGCACTTAAGAATTGAATGCAATTTTTATAATCTTTATTGGAGTATGAACGTGTGGGAATGGGTACAAATTATGTAAGAATCCCAAAGGGATTTATTGCATTCAATTCTTATAATTACATTCCGTAACTGTTTAAACTACTTTTTACCAAACAACAAAGCAGAAAGACGAAATAAAACATGTACAAACGAATGAGGCAAAAAACCAGCCTCACACAAAAGACAAACCGCAGAACTCTTGAGTTGAGCGCCGGTTTTCGGCATTGATCAAATTTCCGTCTTTCGCAACAAAACTTGGAATGTTCAAAACAATTTATTCAACATATCAGTAAACTATAATCACTGATCACTGCGAGAGGCGCTAAAAGTTATAAACCCGCCCAAATACCGCCAGAATTACATTCTGTCAGCTGTGCTCTACCGTAAATGCGGGTCAAAGTTCAACCAAATGTATTCACTGGAAAATGAATTACATTTGGCCATGACGTTTTCATCCAGCTGACCAATGGGAATTGAGTATTTGGACCCAAAAACGTATAACTACATCAACAATGTAATTATATATGAATAGAATGGCATGTAGTTTCCATAAAAAAAATTAAAAAAGAATTTCCACCAAAATAAATAGAAACAAGTAATGTGCGACCTCGCATTGGTTGTTAATATTTAATTATTTGTTGAAATTTCGTCGAGAAGAAATCTCGTTAAAAGACATAAAAAAGCTTGCCTGACGAAGTAAAAATAGAGATCACAACACTGTTTATCCTTTGGATTACCTCCTTGCTTTATAGCATAACCTGCCAATGGGTTACAATATAAACCCTTTAAATCCAGGCCTGAGTATGATTGTCATGTGATGACCCACAATCGGCCGATTCTAAATGCTGATTGAGATTATTGGTACATTACTGCATGCAACTGTCGAACAGAAGGAAAAGTCCATTAACAAAAACTCACCAAAGCCTGTGCTCTTGAAACTGTATTAATGTCAATAGACCTGGCTGCAATTTTATTGAGTGGAATTATAGTGTATCGTCTTCGCAATTCACCTTTTTGTAGAATTTTTTTGCCTGTGATTTCAGTGTCTACAACAACATTATACAGCTGAAATAAGAAATTAGTTTCAAAATAAATTTACATTAACACAGACAAAAAGATTCTACGCAGACTTGGTTTACATCAACCCAGCGTAGGATTCATATATGATAAAAATGTAAATATAACTAATATTCAGAAATTCTACTCACTATAAGTTAAGTCACCTGTATTGCGATATTACTAAATAAACTACAGGTATCAATGTGAAAGCCATGCTTAAATTGTCTGTTAACACTAAGTAGTAACATACTTTGTGATCTTTAATTCCCCCTATATACACCCCCCCCCCCCCCTCCCCACCCTTTAAAAAAACAACAAAAACAAGACTAATGGTGACTGCACGGACATGGATGCCCTCAAACTATGTCTAAATGGTCTATGATACTGGAATGAAAAGTTTTGTGTTGAATTTGGTGCTCACTATAGTCCATAAGGTTTTGAATTTAATAAAATACTAGTGTTGAAACGATTAGCCGACTAATCGATGTCGACGCGATTATTAAATTAGTCGATCCCTAAATGTGCTAGTCGATTAGTCGGAACATCTGCCCCAACCATACACCATCCCCTTAAACTCACCCAACATTGTTGCGAACGTCACAAGTAAACTCCCGAAATCAAAAAACAACCCACGGAAATAACGCGCTTGATGTTTCCGACTGCATGAATAACAACCCTAGTTGGCCAACTGACCAGAGATTGAATAAGACCAGGGGTGCGTGAAGTAAACAGGGAAAAATATATGGGTGAGCTTATTCTCGAGGGAGCAGCCTGAAGGAAAATTAGGACCCAAAGTTGACATGAAATTGGGCCTCCTACGGACATCAATTTGTTCACCAGGTACTGGTAAGTTCGAAATGTCTTACAGAAACATCAAAGAGAAATCATGGAAGAACACATACCAGTTCGTATTTGGAACAATTTGTTATCACCAAAGAACCAATTACAAAATCCATGTGCTTTTTATTTTCATTTTGTAAATACATGCGGACAAATTCCAGGAAATCTGCGATTTTCCGGGAAATTGAAAGTGAAACTAGCTTTTCCTCGAACTGCAACTGAGTTAAGAGGAAACCCAATCAGGTCAGGTGATGATTTTCAAAGCAGACAATATGGAAATTAGTAGGCGTTTTTGATGTATGCATAATTATGGACAGATAAGAGGTTAAGTCATAATACGAGAAGTTGTGTGGGAGTGTTCGGTGCACAATTGTTGACAGGCTGATGACTGCTGTGGGCGTTAACTGTGCTTAATTTTCGACAGGGGATGTACATCACGCATGCGTAAAGAGCACTTCCTTTTGTTAACATTCAATGGGATGGAACGAATAATATAAAAAAAACCTGAATAATGATTTATTTTATTAAAATATCAGTGACAATATTGAGAAAAAATGATTTTAAATAGAAGCTACCAACATTAATTCTCTCTCGAAACTGAAAGAGGTGTTTGGGACTTTGAAAGCTTCACTTGCCATTGTTTCATTGCAAGTATTACTGTTAGTTTTAACCAGGGAAGAACGGCGGTACACATGTTTGATAACAATAACATGGGGGGCTTCGACTAGTCGATTAGTAATCGATTACTGCTGGCGACTAGTCGATTCCTGAAAATCACTAATCGTTTCAACACTATAAAATACACTTGAACATATCAGCCAAAAGCTGTGTTGACTTTATTTGCATAGGGTCAATACCGCCACTAAAATGTTGCAACTTTCTCAACAGAATCAAACACATATGGATATCACTTGAATTAGCATACAGTACAAGTCAAAATAAAGTTGTAGGATAACTGCTATAAAATATGTATCTTTCTCTTCGTACACTTATAAGAACAGAAACTAACATCATTTTCTGAACATTCTGGTCTTATCAATGCACAAGCAGTAGTATACTTAGTTTATTGCAGTTATGTTGCAACTTATTTTGACTTGTACTGTAATCTGCAAGTTCTTTTGACAATGATATCTGAATGGTTTTATTGGAAAAAAAAAGATAAAATTCCCCCCCCCCCCCCCCCCCATAGTGGAATTTAGATATTTTTTTTTTAATTTCTTGAATAAAGGGTTAACTAATAAAGATTAACCTATTAAACAATGAAACCCTGCACACATGTATTTTAAATGCCAAAAGTGTGTGAGCAGACGACAACTTTGTCAGCCAAGCATTATAAAATTATGGCTCCGGCCAGACAAATACAGTTGGTGAGAGAATTAAGTTTTCCCAGTCATGTGACCTGGACCTTTGTCACTCGAGCATGGTGTTGTTGTGCAAAAGACCTTCCATTGGACTTTACCCATGTGCAAAGTTTCAAGGAATTCCAACAAAACATTATAGTTATGGTTCAGGACGAACAAATAAAGTTGGACGGATGGGCAACCCAGATTTAAGATGCCTCCATATCGGGACAAAACAAACAAAAACAGTGCATCCATCAGGCAAAAAAAGAATGCATAATGCTTAATGAGACTGGATGAGGGTGGATGGGAGGGGTCAAAAAGCGTTAGTTTCTTTTACTGCTTTCTTTTGGAAAAAGTTTGAACCCAAGCTACGATGGATGGTAAAAGTTAAACAATTTGTAAGTCCGTTAAGGATAATAACTCTTGACAAAAACATTTCGAATAACACCTACATTGCCAGCACATCATTTAGTCTTTCCCAACAAATATACAATAGCCAGTACAATCAGGCCGGCATTTGCCAGCACATCATTTAGTCTTTCCCAACAAATATACAAAAGCCAGTGCAATCAGGCTAGCTTTTGCCAGCACATCATTTAGTCTTTCCCAACAAATAGACAATAGACAGAACAATCAGGCTGGCTTTTGCCAGCACATCATTTAGTCTTTCCCAACAAATATACAATAATAGCCAGTGCAATCAGGCTAGCATTTGCCAGTACATCATTTAGTCTTTCCTGACAAATAGACAATAGCCAGTACAATCAGGCTGGCATTTGCCAGCACATCATTTAGTCTTTCCCAACAAATAGACAATATCCAGTACAATAAGGCTAGCATTTGCCAGTACATCATTTAGTCTCCCCCAAAAATAGACAAATAGCAGAGCAATCAGGCTGGCATTTTCCAGCACATCATTTAGTCTTTCCCAATAAATAGACAATAGCCAGTACAATCAGGCTGACATTTGTCTGCACATCATTTAGTCTTTCCCAACAAATAGACAAATAGCAGAGCAATCAGGCTGGCTTTTGCCAGCACATCATTTAGTCTTTCCCAACAAATAGACAATAGCCAGTACAATCAGGTTAGCATTTGCCAGCACATCATTTAGTCTTTTCCAACAAATAGACAATAGCCAGTACAATCAGGTTAGCTTTTGCCAGCACATCATTTAGTCTTTCCCAACAAATAGACAATAGACAGAACAATCAGGCTAGCATTTGCCAGTACATCATTTAGTCTTTCCTGACAAATAGACAATAGCCAGTACAATCAGGCTGGCTTTTGCCAGCACATCATTTAGTCTTTCCCAACAAATATACAATAGCCAGTGCAATCCGGCTAGCATTTGCCAGCACATCATTTAGTCTTTCCCAACAAATAGACAATAGCCAGTACAATCAGGTTAGCTTTTTCCAGCACATCATTTAGTCTTTCCCAACAAATAGACAATAGACAGAACAATCAGGCTGGCTTTTGCCAGCACATCATTTAGTCTTTCCCAACAAATATACAATAATAGCCAGTGCAATCAGGCTAGCATTTGCCAGTACATCATTTAGTCTTTCCTGACAAATAGACAATAGCCAGTATAATCAGGCTGGCTTTTGCCAGCACATCATTTAGTCTTTCCCAACAAATATACAATAGCCAGTGCAATCCGGCTAGCATTTGCCAGCACATCATTTAGTCTTTCCCAACAAATAGACAATAGCCAGTACAATCAGGTGAGCATTTGCCAGCACATCATTTAGCCTTTCCCAACAAATAGACAATATCCAGTACAATAAGGCTAGCATTTGCCAGTACATCATTTAGCCTTTCCCAACAAATAGACAAATAGCAGAGCAATCAGGCTGGCATTTTCCAGCACATCATTTAGTCTTTCCCAATAAATAGACAATAGCCAGTACAATCAGGCTGACATTTGTCTGCACATCATTTAGTCTTTCCCAACAAATAGACAAATAGCAGAGCAATCAGGCTGGCTTTTGCCAGCACATCATTTAGTCTTTTCCAACAAATAGACAATATCCAGTACAATAAGGCTAGCATTTGACAGTACATCATTTAGTCTTCCCCAACAAATAAACAAATAGCAGAGCAATCAGGCTGGCTTTTGCCAGCACATCATTTAGTCTTTCCCAATAAATAGACAATAGCCAGTACAATCAGGTTAGCTTTTTCCAGCACATCATTTAGTCTTTCCCAACAAATAGACAATAGACAGAACAATCAGGCTGGCTTTTGCCAGCACATCATTTAGTCTTTCCCAACAAATATACAATAATAGCCAGTGCAATCAGGCTAGCATTTGCCAGTACATCATTTAGTCTTTCCCAACAAATAGACAATAGCCAGTACAATCAGGTTAGCATTTGCCAGCACATCATTTAGTCTTTTCCAACAAATAGACAATATCCAGTATAATCAGGCTAGCATTGCCAGTACATCATTTAGTTTTCCCCAACAAATTGACAATAGCAGAGCAATCAGGCTGGCGTTTGCAAGCACATCATTTAGTCTTCCCCAATAAATAGACAATAGCAGGTACAAACAGAACATATCCACCTAGCCAACTTATCTGTTGATACAAAAATTTTGGGACCACCCCCCCCCCCCCCCTCCCACACACACCATCTTGAAACCTCGGATTCATGAGCATTGTTTCGGGCTTTTGTTTTTCAAATTAACAAATAAGACTCTCACACCCACTCCATGTATCTAGAGTCTTGAATGAGACACACCTCCTGAATGCTTTTATAGTTTGGGCTTTGAAATTTGTTTTATTAATGCAAATCCATTGCTACTCAATATGATATGGGGACTTTTAAGTGATGAAAAGGTAGGTGATACTTTTCATATTACTTGAAATAACAGCATTCCAAAAGAGTGGAGGTAAGAAGAACTGACAGCATCAAGTTTACTACTGTTCTACACATAATCTTGTACACATGCACTCGCAACTGAAATTAGAGAACGTTGACATCAAACATAATTAACAAGTGAGCACACTGACATGCCTCTAATTCCTGGTTAAAAACAGTGAGGATAAGGATGACATACCCTACTTCCAGCTGAAACTTCCAAAGCTGTAGCAGCATTCATATCTTTCACCTTGATGAGTTTACAAACCAAACCATGAACTTTGCTTCTATCAAAGTTCTTTTCAGGGTCTCTATAATGAAAACTCAACTGTGGAAACCTGTTGATGAAATTAAAGTACAAATCAGCATTTATTTTAATGAAATAGATTGACCAGAGACTGACATGAAGAGTTAACTTTCAAAAGTCTGCAAATATGCTTTATTTTATTAAAGAAGAGAAAATAATGCTAATGTTCAGGCCTGGCATTCTTTAGGAGCACATGAGTGCTGCACGCCTAGAAAAAATTGAGGAGGGCAATTTTTTGCACTCCATTATTTTCTGGAATGCCAGACCTGTTTGGGACTGATTTTAAAATCTATTATTATTTCACCCCCTGAGTTCCAATGTGTTCTATGTGCCTACTGGCACATAGAACACATTGGAACTCCGGGGACGATTTGTCAATGTTGCACTGATTCGCAATAATTCATGACCCATTCTGTCTCGCATTTCGATACATTTTGAGGGTAGAAGGCAGTCACATAAGATTTGAACGCAACATTTTGAATAATGAGATGATGTGTGTGCCAATTTTTTCACTATGTAGCTGAATGTAGTACAATTTTTCAGACACAATATTAATACCTTGAAGTGAATATAACCAAAATAGCAATGAAACTTTCTGGTACAATTGCACTCCCATGCAATCTGAGGAGGGCAATTGTTTTGCACTCCCTGATTTTCTAGATTGCCAGGCCTGAATGCTTAATACACATTCATCGGAATTTATTTTCTAATTTTTTAAATTGTTATGTGGCTAAACTAACAGAGAGTTTCAACATCTAGCCATGTCATCATGGTAGAAACAGAGAAGTGACATACACTACAGGGCAACACTCTCGAATCAATTCATCGATAATTTTTATTTTACCGATAAGCAACATCAGTAAAAGCTGCCCAGGAAATTTCTCAACTATTCATTTTTTTTTTAAAATTGTCCTTACGACTCACTATGAGAAGAGGCTCAATGAACTTGAAATTGAACAAAAAGCTGTATTTTTAAAGAACATATAAAACTATTTATATCACTTCGAAAACAGATTTTGATATTGTGATCAGCAAATTGTGTTTTACCGTGGATTCTGTAAAATTACGACCTTCCCAATTTGCACAAAAAAACAGTGAACTCATCCAAACTTTTGACATCTCACAACAAACTACTCTTTCCCTATCAGTGACGCCTCCATACTTCCATACTCTAGTGTGAACTAAGCAACATAATTTACTTAAGAAAGGAGGAGCGCAATATAAAATTTCAAATCCCCTGCCCAATGCCAGGGGATTGGATATTTAATATTGCTAACACCTTTGTTTTTATATTGGATTTTCATTTCATGCATACAATTAGATTCAACAATTTCAAAAGCTGTAGAAGATGAAGAGTTAAATCAAAAGTTAAGTAAAAATAAATAAAACAACACCTTGGTTCTCATTTTGTATCGGGAAGCACTGCTGAGGAGAATACACCTTTATTGTGAAATAACCATGCAATGTTATGACTACAATCCACATATATTAAGAAAGCAAGTGCCTTTGACAAAGTATGTGTGCACACTGGGGTTTAACCCTTAAAGGCCTATTTCCGACTTTTCTGACCTCAGACAAGGTGTCCTTAACATGTCATGATGAGGACAACAGACAAATTACCTAAGCAGTGGTTTCTAGTCAAGTCTTGGCTGCCTTAACAGGCAGCCAAGACTTAACTAGAAATCATTGCTAAGCCATTAAACGTATAAACTGTGGGAAGGTGGGAATTCAAGACACTTGTCCGGGCCTTTAAGAGTTAAGGTCACTTTCATCATGCCTTTATGCTAACTACAATACTAGTGTGAAAGTTTTATTTATCATTGTGTTGCCCATTTTAGAGGACTCAGACACCAGATACTGGTTACCAGACCCTATTTTACCAGTGAAGCAAAACTAGTCTATCAAAGTAAAGAAGCATTGTTGCACTTAGCTCCAACAGGGTGGAGGAGTGGGTAGGAGAGAAGATGGGAAAGGGGGTAAATGGGTATTTAACCTGAAAAAAAATTAGGATGTGCATGGAGCACATAATAAAGTGGGAGCTCTTGACCTGGGGTGATTAATACCTCAAATTTCTGTAGCTTGATGAAAATATAAGACATTTTACAAATTCAGAGGCTGTAACTGTTTCTATGCACATTAGGTGGCTAGTTATCAAGTTATCAAACTTCATTGAGAGTTTATAGTTGAATACACTGTGATGGGTGTTCACTGTCGTAATTGAAATAAACTTGTAGTCGAAAACATAAAAATTCTAGATTTTTACAGGATATTTTCACCAAACCAGAAGCCAAAACTCTGTTTCTACAATGATAGCATGACTGGATGTTGAAACTCACTAGTGATGAACCAATAATCGGAATCGGCAATCTGAAGTGGCAGATTATGGGGCATCAGATGATTATGACAACAGGCAGTTAAAAACCAGCAGTTTCTGATTATTCTATATTTAACACTTACTATTAAAAATCTCGTTGATATCTGACCATTTCAATGTTTGCCCATTAAAAACATATGTAGAGCATACAAGGATGTTAAAAAATTTATAGTAATTTCTATATTTTTTATACTTACCAATGACCCAGACATAGCTGGTGCTAACTCTTAAAATATAGGGCCAAACACAAATTTTGCCCCCCAATCCCCAAAATTTGCATCTAAAACCAAAGAAAACATGTCCTGAAAGGCCCTCCACACTTCGCCTCTACTGCGCATGCGCAGTGTCAAGGACGTTCCGAAATTGGCGCCATTAATCATTCTAAAAACCAGTGCCTGGTAAGCGCTATGTACTCAGCGGGGAGGCAAGAGTTCCCAACTCCTGGGAGGGCCATCCCCGTCTGGGTCATTGGTAAGTATAAAAAATATAGAAATTACTATAAATTTTTTAACATTTTTATACTGTACCAATGACCCAGACATAGCTGAATAGTAAAAAGGCTGGAGGGCCAAGGACATAGAGCAAAATGGAATACGCTCAATAATATAAAATAGAGTCATCCCCTGTAGGGAAAAAGAAGTAATAGGCCTTACATGTATCTTTCTTATTTATGATAAATTAGAAAGATACAACACCTTCCAAAATTGAGCTTCATACATCCATGTACTCTATTAATATCCAATATAATCCTTATACTAATAATTTTAAAGTAAGCCAATAATAAAGTAAGTCTAGAGAATAGAGACTCTTATACTCCTAAAAGTGTCTGAGAATTGCATAATCATGTCCGTTGACATATGCAATAATCAAAAGCTATACTTTAAAAACTAAGACTTGAATGAATTTTAAAAACCTAAACTTCTCACTAAACAACCATCCCAATAACAGCTCAGAATTACTAACTCTGGAGGAGGTATCCCCTTGTTTTCATAGTAAAACAGGTGACCCAAGGGAACACCCTCCCCCCCCCCCCCCCCTTTTTCTTGCCCTGGGTCAAATAGCCCAGAGCGAAGAGGGCAGCAGAACGGAGACACTGCCGAAACAGACAGCCTACCTAGCTATAGTAGCAACTGTTAAGTGAATGACATTCTGAGCAGTAGATAATAGACCTAACAATAGAGGCCTCCAGAAATGGACTCGATATTTCTGAGATAAAAATTCATGAATGTGGATGGCTGAGCGCAATGAGCGGCCTTCAAAAATCTATAATAGCGACACTATTAATGTAAGCCCAAGATGTAGAAGAACTCTTACTTCATGAGCCGAAATCTTAAGCACAACTGCTAAGTCAATGATATACCATAAGCAGTACCGATAGTTAATAGAATCCATTAACAATAGAATGGAGCGTAACGTCCTTCTACTAGGCATCAAAGACAGAAGAAGCTTACACCCATAATAATAAACAGATATCTGTTTATAAATACATAAACTCTACCCGGAAAGAGTAAAGGCCTATGCCCGTACGAAGACGGAAGGACCTTAAAAACAATAGGTTCCGGATATTAGGAGCCTAACTCTTATGCAAAAATCCAACCTAAATAGTAACGGAAGTAGTGATTCCGAAACTACGAAAGTGAAAATCATCCATTGATAGTGCATGAAACTCACTGACTCTACAGTAAAAGAGAAACCAACAGAATTACTGTCTAAAAGGTCAGAATTTGAAAACTACTGTTTCCAGAGGCTCAAATGATTACTTAGGTAAATAAGAACCGAAGTTAAAATCCATATAGGAATTTAATCTAAAGATTCTAAGTCTGTTTATCAAAAAGTTACTAACTGACTTAGATAAAGAGACATAAGACTCAATTGTAAACTATCGTAGAGTGCATAGGTATGAGGTAACATAAACCTATAACCTTAATAATAACAGGCTGCAGTAGATCTTGTGAAACAAGTATACTAAAAAATTGCAATGAGTAGTATGGAGGGATCAACAATATGAACATAATGATCCCTACACCAACGACGGAAGAGCCTCCACTTTAGTCGCATAGAATAGCGAAGAAGAGGATCTCCTATAGTAAGAAATCGCGTCCAAAGCTCGTCCAGTACAATGCTTACAATGCAATACGGACCACACAACGGAATACATGAAGGTTGCGACCTTGCGGGTTGTGATAAAGATGACACGCTTTACCCAGTGAACAAAGATCCTCACATTGAGGAAGATTTCACGTTAAGACCCACAGTAGACAAGAGAGTAAATTACCCATGATCTCTGTGAAGATAGAGATGCTATCAAAAGAAATGTATTGTGGTTGTTTATCTTAGCAATACCTGCTGAAACAACAGCGCCGGAGGATACGCGTATCCTATCATTCCGTCCTATAGATCAATAGAGCGTTAACAACATTAGCTCAGAGATCTGGACAAGCCAACACATACGTCTGCAATTGATTAGCAAGCTGTGTCGTAAATAAATCATCATTGGGCGCTCCCATAGATAGCAAATCTGATTGAATACTTGTTTGTTGAGAGTCCATTCTGACAGCAACAAGCGACCCGTAAGTGAACGGGAGTCCGGTAAAACAATCAGACGACCCGGAATATGACGGACCAAAACAGAACTTGGTGTACTATAACCAACAGACGGATTCTTTCCATTAAATTGAATAACGGAAACGAAAGAGTGCCTCCCTGGTTCCGGAGATACGCCACTACTGTCGAATTAAACGACAGGATTTGGGCATGCGTTTCTGAATAATGTTCATGCAATGACATAAAGCAAGCCTAAAAAACATTATTCCGCGGAAGAAAACTGGTTGCTAAGAGATTGCGGAACCCAAAGACCCTGGCACTTCGAATCTATAGGGATCAGTATTATATCCCAATCTGTTTGACTGGCAACCATCATAACAGCCACACTCGGGTCCGGCAACTGCGGTGGCACTCTCTGAGTCAACCACCGAATGTTTGCCCCAGTCTGAATCTCTTGTAACACTAGATAGACAAGAGAACGTGAAAATCAAGCAATTCATGGATTGCCGAAAAGTTGCCGTCGAAGAGAAGCTCCTCCGAGAACGAAGCGACTCTGAGAGAGTTCTTAACCTTACTATCCACGCGTGTGGATGTAGCTAGGGCTGCGTCACGTCTAACCAACTCCAATCAGCCACTGAAGGGCGGAGTTATACATGAACAAACTACTGCCCTCAAAAGAAATTACATTGAGAATAATATCCCGTAAATCTTTTCTTGAAGACGTAATGATAACGCCTCCGTAAGGCGGATTACGTATGATAAAGCGTCTAAGTTAAGTCTACTATACATCATGTCGTTTCCAACATTAAAGTTGGAAAAGACATAAACGGTGAAAAAGAATATTTCCAGTCTTTAACCACACCGTCTAGACGCATATGAACTCTCGGTATGCCCTGCTCTGCCAAAATAAACTATTCGTATAAATGATAAAACGGCAGAAATGAGCAACGCGGACAAGAAACTAAACTATCATGCTTGGTAGCAGGCTTGTATGTATATATAGCATCGAAAAATAAAACACATGTTGTACTGACATTATTGGACTGCGTCGGTAAGTCAGGGACAATGTCCCTGAACCGATCGAAAAATCTGAGTCCAATGACGCTATAAGTCTCTTACCCATGATCGCAGCAATGAAGTCCGAAATAACAATCACTGGAAGATAATGCCAGAAGATATGAAAGGCAGCTTCCGAATCTACTAAAGGGAAAACTCGAAATCTTTCGAATCCCTTTCGCCATCCTGTCGGACCCTATAAAGCGTTCGGTCGTCCGTACCTGATGCAACCGCGGACCGCACCGACCCAGCGCCGTCGGATAATTCCTGATTCGATCAAGAAACTGTCAATTGCTGGGATGCTGCGAAACAACTGTGCTAACTCGGATAGCACGTCCGTCACTGAGGCCTGAGGAGAAGCGGTCCTACAATGCATTGCCGCTGGAAGCTCCGTGATCGTTACCCTGTGCGTACTACCAACATGCGAGCGAACGGAGTGTATAGGCCTCGTGTCCCTTGGCTACCGGATGGCGCGACCTATTCGCCGTGGAATCACTGAATGACGAAACTGATTGGATACTCGAGGTCACGTAGCCAATGTGCGGTCGTGTGCCCTGCTGCGAGGATGAGGAAGCATTAAGGACAGTCTCTCGGACTGTCAATATATCGGAGCGTCCCGACCGACAGACATATGCTCCGAATGTAAAATATCTGAACCACAACATGCGGTCCCCTATGTTGTTGGACGAGAGAGGGACCTCTCTCGCTCACAGCCCGGACGGACCTGGACAAGCCAGGAACCGGACTAACAGGCTTCCTCCGATCTGTCCTCAATCTGCCGTCACTGGGTGAGTACTAAAGTAAAGTCTCCTTCCTAGACCGCAACGGACGAACCCGGCAGCCGAACCATTCGATGAATGTACGCTACACCGGGTGAGCTAGCGAATGTCACTCCGTAGGCGATAGACATATTCCATGAGCACTTATTGCCGCTAGCTCTTCATTAACTATGACGATAGAGGCACACTTTTGAAAGACATCTTCGTAACTTTGCGAACAAGAAACCAGAAATGCTTGGTTATAGCAAGCATGAAATAATAATATATATAGCGTCGTTCAATAATTCGAAAGTTGTGTGACATTATTGGACTATGTCGGAACTGAGGGACGATGTCCCTGAACCGAACCAAAAATTTCTAAGTCCACCGACGCTATCAGTTTCTTATCCGGCATCGCAGCATTCTGGTCCGACGAAAGAAGCTGTAGAAGACCAAGTCAGATGACATACACAACAGCATATGTTGTTCCGAAAGGGAAAGCTCGAAATCCTCCAAATCCCTTTCGGTATCCCGTCAGACCGGATGAAATTTTCGGACGTCCGTACCCGCTTCCGCGGAGCGTCCCGACCCAGCATCGTCGGATAAAAAATATGCGACAGATTCAGTTGATGCTGGGATGCTGCGATAAACTGTGCTATTTAGGAAAGCACGTCCGTTCCCGAGGCCTGTGCAGTAGCGGTCTTACGATGCATTGCCGCCGGAAGCTCCGTGTACGTTGACTCCCGCACACTTCCTATGCGAACGTCCGGAGTCTGCAGGCCTCGTGTCCCTGGCTACCGGATGGTGTGACCTGGTCGCCGATGAATCTCTGACTGGCGAAGCTGACTGGATATCCGTGGTCACGTAGCCAAGAGCGGTTGTGTGCGCAACTATGAGAATGAGGAAGCCTTATTGACAGTCTACTCCGGACTGACTATATGTCGGAGCGTCCCGTGCGACGGACGTATGCTCCGAATGCGAAACATTTTGTACCACAACATCTGGGGCCAGATGTTGTGAACGAGAGAGGGGCCTCTCTCGCTTGCCGTCCGGATGGACCGGAACGAGCTATGAACCGGACTAAAAGGCTTCCTCCGTTCTCCCTCCGATCCGCCGTCACTGGGTGTGCATTAGGTTGATTTATAGTGCTCGCATCACCCCAAAATTCCTTCTAGACCGCAACGGACGAACCCGGCTGCCGAACCATTCGGTGAATGGACGCTACACCGGGCGGGCTAGCGGACATCAAAGGCCGTCGAACCTACTAGGGTCCTCTTAGGCAATTGGCGTATTTACATGAGCACTTTTCCGCTAGCCCTTCATTAATTGTGACGACGGAGGCACACTGTTGGAAGACATCACAGATACATCACCCTAATCTTGATCGTCTGAAATAGAAATTGAAAAAGTAGAGTGACCCTGCGGGGAAAGGACCGGAGTGTCCAATTCCCCAATAACATACGCTTCCCATATTTTCATCGAAATCATACGATACAGAACAGGAGTTAATGCGAGTACACTGACCACATATAGAATGATTATAAAGTCAGAGGAAGACTTCCTCTTATTACAATTGATAAATATCTTTTCAATGTGAAAAGAAAACAAGTCCTGGTACTCGCACTAACCCCTGGCAATCAAAATACATAATAATAATATGATCCATTAAAATTGAAAAAATAATTGAAATCAAAATATTTTGAAAAAATATTTTTTCAGAACAGCCCAAGTTTCTGAAAAGTAACGTTGAGCCCCAATGGATCCCAAGCCTAAGTGTGGACAAAAATTTTAAAAATATTTTAAACAATTTATTCAACACTTACGAACAAAAATAATGTATCTAGTTATGATTAAAATAACATCAAGATATTATTTTCCAGAAATCCCCCCCTCACACAGAGGGCTGTTGTAAATGTAAACAATGAGTGTAAAAACACTAAAATAAGACTCCAGGCACCCAGGCCCGAAATCAGTTACCAAAAATACACTATCTGATGCAAAACAGAGACTTCCAGGGAAGAAACTGCAGAACATCAGATGGTAGATGCAGAACACAACGCCTAACCACCCGTAGGTGAAGACGTAAACATGGGGAAAAGAACAGAATTCATTCTGTTATTCAGCTAAAACTCCCAAGAAAATTTAGTAATAATAATTACAAAAACTATGCCAAAAGCATGGGAGAATAGCAAGGGGGGACTTAAAGGACAGGGAGAGAGGAAAACACTTAAAAAACAGTGTAACTAAATAATCAGAATGACAACAAAATGGCTGCTGCCTCGAAAATAGGTTACTTAACATAATTTCATTAAAAAATTTTAAGTTACAGCCCTGATAATATTCTGTCACACATTTTTTTCCTCTCCTCCTTCTCTATCCTCCTTAGAATCACCATTTCACTAATATTTATGTGTCTGGCATCATTTAAACTGAGATTTAGAAGCACAAAGATCAGTCAGATGTTAACTGATGAAGGGCCAAACTTAGAATGATTAATGGCGCCAATTTCGGAATGTCCTTGACACTGCGCATGCGCAGTAGAGGCGAAGTGTGGAGGGCCTTTCAGGACATGTTTTCTTTGGTTTTAGATGCAAATTTTGGGGATTGGGGGGCAAAATTTGTGTTTGGCCCTATATTTTAAGAGTTAGCACCAGCTATGTCTGGGTCATTGGTACAGTATAAAAATATAAGAATCTATTGTGGGATGTACAATCTGTAATCAGTATGAGATCGGCACCATTTCCAGGGTTCGACACTAACCCACGTCCGACCAACATTGTCTAGTAGATTTTGGTCCGGTCGTGCTGTTCCTCTGTCAAACTTGCCCGATTGGTCATCCTCATTTTTCTAGGGCAATAACTGATTAATTGAAAAAAACTATCATTTTTGTTATTGCAGCAAGACCGAATGAGATAGAGTCGGACCGGCACACAAATATAATATATTTGTGCGCCGATCCGACTCTATCTCCTTCTATTATCATGTCAAAACATACTGTGATGATAATATCGTCGAGTTATCTCCTGTCGCAACTGTGAAGAAGGGATCTACTCGAGTCGACTCGTATCTGCACTGTGCTGAATGAAACACGGAAACTTGTGATGTCATGACTCATAGCTTATCAACCCTTTGAAGTTTGACAACTTTGAAGATCATCTTAGGTGACCATGTGCGCATAACTGTACTAACATGTGCATACAACAGTACATTACAATACAATGGGGAGCGGGTCTTTTCGGCATCGGGAACATTCGGCCCCGGGAACATTTGGCCTGGGAACATTCGGCCTCCGTTTTCAACAAGGGAGACTAAGAGAGATGTAGTTATATCATTCTCTTTATATTTCTCCGATGCTTGCTTAACTTCTTGGATATCTTTGGACAAGCAAGTAAGCGAGCAAGATTGATATTGGACTCGAATGAATGAAAGGTTTCAGCGCGCCGAAGGCGCACAGGGATGATGTGGGATTTAAATCCCTTGTGAGAACCGAATAACTTTGCTTTATAATTTTATTTCCTTATGAATACTGAAATTGCAGTTTGTTGGTTGTTTTAGAAAAACAGAAAAAGAAACCCAAACAGTCGTTGGTTTGGGAGTAGCCGCAGCATGTTATCCATAACGGTTACAAAAAGGAAACAATCCACCGATATGTGTTTCTGAAAGCTGAAGCAATTAATGAAATGAAAGGTTTCAGTGTGCAGAAAGCGCACAGGGACGATGTGGGATTTAAATCCCTTGAGACCCGAACAACTTTATTTTCTTTACAACTTCATTTGCATACGAATCCACGAGAGGTTTTTAAAGCTGGAAGTCATCCATCAACCTATACGGGAGAGTGATATAGTTACAGTCTACATAAAAAGGTTTAAGTATTCAAGGAAACTGTAAAAACAGTATATATAATCGCCTGATCAAGTGCGACTAAATCAATCAAGCTTCAGCCGTACTGTAAAAACACTGTATGAGTATCTCATCAGAGGCCAGAACTTTGATCACTACTTCAGAAGAACTTATAAAAACAAACTTTTAAAGTTTGAGTTGTGCCAAACAACACCCAAGAAGAAGTATATCATTTCGGGTTTGCATGTCAGCATTGGAGCACACATATTGTCATTCTGTTATTCAATACAGTGGATTTTACACAATGGATTTTATATTTCATTATTCATTATGGATCGGTTTCGTGCTTAATATATTTCGACTTTAGGAATGAAGGTAGGTCATATATATTATTCTTTAAAAGAAATATTCTGGAAAAAACACCTAATATACAAAAAAACACAACAAAATGAACTAAAAAAATATTTTTTAAAGTAATTTTTCAAATCCCAAACTCAGAAATGTTTTACCAAAAGTGGGAACATTCGGCCTCAATGGAGGCCCAATGTTCCCGGAAAAATACCTGGGGCCGAATGTTCCCGAGGCCGAAAAGACCCGGACCCATACAATGTACAGTGATGTGGCATTATGTTGGACGTGGTCAGAGGCGTGGTCAATGCCATCTTGTCAGTTTTAGTTGAGTTATTACCTGTTGCAAATTGAAAATGTGTTATGCAGAGAATGAAAGACAGCGTCGTAGATGTGTCCAATATGTCAATCAGAGTGACGTCATCAAGTTTCAACTGTGTCAGTGTGACTGTCAAGAGTGTGTGGGAAATTCCATTTTGAATCTGGAATATACTGTGAATTATCATGATTTCTTGTGTGCAAATGGATTACAATAATATTCTCTTATGATTCGATAATTCGCTGGGAAAATTAACTTCTCGAAATCTATTTGAACCTGAAACTTATGTGCACGGTTTTATTGGACTTGTACAAATCTCAGTCTTTACACAGTACTTTTTCTTGAAAATGTGGCGGCCGAAACGGAAAGTGACAATTCCACGAAATGAGAAACAAAATGTCAAGGTGAGTTTTCTTAAATTTCTTTGTGGACAAAATCAATGCATGATAATATTACATCTGGAAATAGGCGTGTTAACTTACAAACTTACAAGACACGCTTTTTGGGGGGCACGATACATCAGGAAATGGACGTGAAATGATAGTAACTACATGTATCGTTTCACGCTCATTTTCTGATGTTATATGTAGCACGCCCCACAAAAAGTGCGCGCCTAAGTCACAAAAGCAGCGAGCAACTAAATACGCACCTGGGTTTTTCAAAATCGAAGGACTGTACCAGTAAGCAAAGTTGAGTTTACCGATAGTTTATGATAAAAAGAAATTGTGGTTCAATTGCAAAAGTTAAACAAAATGTACGATATAATGTTTTTACCGTCGCGTCCCCGTTTTTCTCTAATTCCGTGGACTGGGTCAGGGCAAGTACAAATCAGGTCCAGGCTAGTAATTTTTGAAGTGACTAGACCGACATGCTGGGTGCATAAAAACATCAATGTCGAACCCTTCATTTCCCCGGCTGATCGAAGTCACTAACCTTCGATCATGATGCAGCACAATGTTGCATTGAGTACATAACATTAACAAATAAATACAATGTGTTCAGCCAGCAGTCTGCAGTATTTCATGATGCAGACATCAGAACACAATAGGAGAATAAAATTGGAGAAAAAACACAAAAACAATCTTTTTTTTTAAAGGCAGATGATTGTTATGCTACATGTATGTCGCATGGCTGTCACCACGTTTTCAGTTTAAGTTCATTGTTCAATTCAGTTACCTCCCTTAATGTTTCTTTCTAATGATGATTGCTGAGCAAATACTGAAGAAACACATCAAAGGAGGTAAAATGTTTTTAAAAAAATGAACATTAAATTCTCATACATCCTGTGCCTATTGATCTGTAAACCGTGCATGGACACAAGTTCACAACACACATTTACATCAAAGTTATTATTAAATTGAGATACTGAGTATGTATGCTCTGTATTTTTCAGGTTTATACAGCCGAGTGTATTGTATTCATTTCATATATAAAACTGTAATAATGCTATTTACAAAAATAAACAAAACCTTCATAAGAGAACAATATCGTGTGATTATATTGTTAATTACGATCTTCTTCCCAAAATATTATTTAAGCGAATACTGCCCAGCAGTAATGATGTACATACTAAAAATTTATGTGCTATTAAACTTCCGTAATTGGTGATTCTTTCTGATGAATGTGTATTAAAAGACAGATTATTTTCTCCTCTTGAATAAAGTAAAACTTAACATCATAACATTTTGCTTCCAAAACATGGCCCAAAATGGTTGAGCAAAACAAGCTTTTTACAATGATGGCTCATGAACTGCAATTTTGGTTTTCGAGTAAAACTTGTAGAAATAATAAAAATTCAATGTCCATTTTTGTGAATAATACAGGCCACATATGATATTAAATTAGATAAAGGGTTAACATGGCTTCCAAAACAGAATTTTATGCTTTCACACCCTTAGTTAAGGCTTGGCAAAAAAAAACCCTGTCTTCTGTTCAACAATGTCAAATTTGACCTCAAAAAATTTTTTCTCACTCACACTGCTTCTTGCCAACCGGATATCGAGCTCAGGCATGTCAAAGTACTACAGATACCAACATAACCGGAACCAGGACGTGTTAGAGCCTGTCCCACCAAAACTGGTACAAATCAACAATTGGGCGACATATCATAATCAGATGGGAGAAATTCACATTTAAACTGACCCAGTTCCCAGGATTGCAAAGACAAACATGGCATCGTACAATTATCTGCGGCGACATCAAAGTAATCATAAAGTATGAAAATCGTGCTTATGATTACTTTGATGTCGCCATAGAATAATTTCTCTGAAGTAACCGATGGAGGCACTTTCATTGTCTTTGATTCTACGTTTGAAGAGTCAAAATGGTCGACCCAATCGAGGTTGTTGTGCTGACAGAACAGTTTTGAATAGAGTGTTTTGATATGTTTATTCACAAATAAGTTGAAAGTATGTTGTACAAGTGTGCGATAGACGATTATCAGTCTGTTTACCCTCATTCAATTAGGAATTTTCACCTAGAATAATTTTGTCTTGGTACCAGCGGGACAAAAGCTTCAGTACCGGTACCGGTTGGAGAATGAGGGAACCGGCGGCACCGGTTGACATGCCTGATCTAGCTGCATCATAATTATTTCATTTTATGATTAACTATCGGGAAACCTTTCCTAGGGAGATAAGCAAAGCCTGAATTTTGGTCATGGAATCACACACTCTCCATTTAAGTAATAGATTAAATTCCTAAATAAATAAAAAGAAATATATATAATAAAGTAGAAAATTGTACCTTGCTTCTAATGTTTCCATTTTTTCTCTAAGTGACTGAACCTGTTGTGATAATATTCTTCTCTCAGATTTCAATTTTTCATCATGTCCTTCCTCATATGACAATTTCTTTATTTCAGCCTATTTTAGAAAAATAAAATAATTTGGAAAGACGTTAAAAGATATTCATTACCACTGTGATGTGCTCCTTTTCAACTGCAAAGAGAAACAGCATCACAACTGATTTTTTAAAAATCACCAGGTAGACACAGAGTTAAAAAGCTGACCCCAAAATATTTAACTTTAAAAAATAAAATGCTGCATGTGGGACCCATTAAAAAAATTTGTTTCTCAGATAATTTTCTCTTGATTTTACGAGGCTTTTAATATTTTTATCCAACCTGTCCAAAATACTATCAATGAAAAGATTTCCAGCTAAAAAAAATGGAGTGATGAGGTGACAATGGAGGCATCTGAGAAACAGGTATTTTTTTTAATAGCCTGACCATAATTACTTTAAGCTGACCTTGATATTCCCAAACCATCAATGATTTTTATCGCATATTGGGGTATCCACTGCTATAAATTTAGGAACTAAATTTAAGGCTTTCAATGACTATTTGAAGACAGTATTTAACTGGTTAAGTGCTGAAAGCCCATACATGGGCTTTATTCTGAAGTGCAGGTTCCACATCTTAATGGTTTCGAATTCTGTGGATGTATTCGATATTACATGAAATTATTTAGTCTGTATGGATTTGCCTTGATACACTCTTCCATAAATTGCAACAAGGCAAAGACATGTGAACAAAATTTGCACAGCCAAAAATGAAAAAATAAATCTAGGTCTTATAAAAAAAAACAAAAACACCCCAACTCCCTCAATGCCCACAAGAGTATCAGCAACCATGTTCAAGCACTTTCATGAACCTTTAGGGGTTCATAATCCATTTTTGAGTATTTTCAAGGCCTCAAGAATTATTTTTTGAATTAAAAAGTTCTGAGCAATTTCAAAGAACTAGGGCTTGACTGAAGATCAAGAACTGCATTATCTGAATTAGAACAGAACACCACAGGCCTCAGAATTCCAGACAACAAACACCAAAGCTAAATCAGAAGGAAAAATGATCACCTTAAAAATGAGTTTTGAAAGTAAGCCCACATTCAGGCAGATTAATTTTCATTTATTATTTATGTGGCCCACAGTGTAAATATTAATACATTTTGCTTATTCAGTGTGTGTGTATAAATCAGAAAGAGAGGTTTAATTCTTATAAAAGAAAACATCTGAAAAAATTCAAAATCTAGAGTAAGGTAAAGCAACATGGCAAACAATTAATACAATAAAAGTCCTTGGAGGAGCCCGAGAGAGTGGATAGTTAGACTATACCCTTTTGGTAGCTTAAGGGGTCGTCCAACCTAACTTTGGTCAATTTTTTGACATTTTTCCCAATGCCTCAGAAACAGATAAGAGAAGTAAGGAAAGGCAAATTATATATCAAAATAATGAGTAAAGTGCATAGAAAAGGTACATATATTTTTTTTCAGGAAAAAAAGTGAATTTTATGATTTTGAAGAAGATTAATTTGCAAATGGCATAAGTAACGAACCGGTAAAACCACAAAATAATCGGTAATTCGAAAGCCTTGTCCTCAATATAATGATAACATACTACAGACTCGGAGAAAGCATTTTTTTGACACACACTCTGGTGGGTTTTGACGTTTGAATGTAATAACACCAACACAAATTTTTGATGTTCCGGATGTGGCCATGTTTCAACGATGTTTTTCCGGTCATGTGATTACGATGTGGTTCTTGCAGAAATACTCAATTTGGGCAATCGTAAGAATGCAAGGACATGATCACGCCCTCTATTTGTTCGAGACAATGTATGAGCGTATTTGCAAACAGGTGACAGCAAGTACTTGAGCTGTTAATGTCATAACTGCAAAATATGGTTCGAAATTCCCTCTCGTGTTTACAGGCCGTCTGAACTTTTTTGTTGACAAAAAATCTGAATTATTGCGCACTAGAAAGACAACATGAACCACTTGTAAAAAAAATAACCGAGTGTATAAAATCGGGACGATACACATAAAATAAGGCAATATTCATAACAAAGTAAGCAGAATGCTTCAGAAATCACTTTTTCACGAAGTATATTCCAAGTGACCTGAAACTATATTGAGCGTGTTAATTTCCCCCTGTCGCTGCGAAGTTATTTACGTCCTAGTAACCATGGAATTTGAAGGCGGGTATGTTTGATGTCTGCAAAGGACCGATTGAAGATGGGTTGAAAATGATGCATTCGTGCTTTTAAATAAGGTGCGCTTGGACGATGCTGAGAATTTAGTTTTTTCTTCCAACCAACCATAGTAATACAAGCGTCGATCAGTGTCTTTTATGATCGTTTTACACTGACAAATGTGACAAATCTCCTTCACGGGAAACCATCCCTCAATTTGCATATCACAATAAACATAGTCATAACCGCGTGGCCGTGTGGTCAAAACCGAAACGAATTATCGAATGCACGGTCAATATTAGCTGCAATTGGCTTTTAAATAAATGAAATACACGAAATATTCGCAATTTCTTCATTATTCATGCCGAGTTACTTTTTAATCAAACCACATGCGTTCAGTTTCGTTTGTCGGCATCAAACTGATATTGTTTGTGGTAATTAAATAGTACGAGAAGGCGAAGGAAGCCAAATATTTTTACATCATCTATTATTTAATTCAAATTGATAATTTCTTTTATTTTACTGAAATTATGAACTGATAAGTTGGGTGTGTTGCGATTATTATGCCCCAGACCTGGAACTTAGTGAAAGTTGGAAAATCAAAGGTGCATCTAGGGCCGTGCAGTGGTGACCCCCTGTCCTCTTAATCTTAGTCTTACCTTAGGATACCTTAGGATCTTCTAGTGGACGCAGGCAGGTTCTGCCTCAATATCCGCATCTGTATTTCTTCTATTCGTCTTTTCCGGTTTTACATAATCTGCCTTAAAATTGTATTTCATGTCTATCTCTGACCAAAAGCTATCAAGTTTGATTTCAAAGCTAATTACTGTTTTACAGGTCATCAATGCTTTTGGTAGGCCATTCCATATTTCAACTGATCTGTTCCAGAAGGCATTTTTCTTAATTTCCAAATTACTGTGTTTTTTCATCAACTTGTAGTCATGTCCTCTTGAGGTTCTGTTTGTACAGTATTGTAACATTGTTGAGGTTACTTCTTCGTCATATATACCATGGCTTATTTTAAATAATTCGATCATATCCCCACGTAATCTTCGGTATTTCAAGGTGGGCATGCCTAGTTTTCTTAGTCTTTCTGGATATGATAGATCTTTTAATGATGGTACCTGTTTTGTTGCTCTCTTTTGAACTTTTTCAATGTTTGTTATGTCTTTCTGTTTATATGGATTCCAGATACAGGCTGCATATTCTAAGTTTGGTCTGACGAGTGCTTGATACAGAGACTTAAAGCTTTTTTCATCTAGATAAGTATATGCTCTTCTAATAATCCCCATGGTCTGGTTTGCCTTCAATGTCTGAGCCATAATGTGATCTTCAAAGCTCATATTGTTATCGACAACCACTCCAATGTCCTTTTCTTTTGTGGATTTTCCTAATATTATCTTAACACCATCATTATTGGTTAAAAAATATTTTTTCTCGCAATCAGGCATCTTCTTATGTTTGGTTGATACTGACATTATCTTGCATTTGTTTGGATGGAATTTCAGCAACCATGTATCCGACCATTGCTGCAATGCTGATAAATCTTTTTGCAGAATTCTTTCGTCCTGTTTACTTTTTATTTCCCTGTAGATTTTTGTATCATCAGCAAAAAGGTATAATGGTGACTCAACACAATCTGGCATGTCATTGATATATATCACAAATAAAATAGGTCCTAAGACACTTCCTTGAGGTATACCACTTGTTACTGATTTCCATTCCGAATGATACCCATTAACCATGACCCGCTGTCTTCTTTCCGCCAGGAAGTTTGTTATCCATGTTTTTATTTTGCCTGTAATCCCATAGCTTTCCAATTTGCATAGTCTTACCCATTCATCATTGCATGTACCAACATTCCCCCTTGTATCTCAACCATTGCTACTCCAGTTTGAAGGATATTTGGTTTTGTGATCGAGCATCATGGAGAAACAATACCTGTGTAGCTGCTGTAGCATGTGTTTCTTCCCACATTTTTTCAGAGTTGTGGTACTTTTTCACTCTTTTGAGTTAGAAAATTGTGTTTATAACTAGTTGATTTGTTACAATTTGTTGCAGAGTGCCTGCTAATACCCTCAATTGTATTGCTACAGAATTTTCTTGTGAAGATTTTGTTCCTATTACTTATCAAGCAAAAACCTAATGAATATTCTGTATAAAGCCACCAATCTGATGTTTGACACTTTTATTGGAGCTGTTTTGAAGGCTTATGGAACTCAAAATGTTGATTATGGCAGGACTTTTCTATTCACCCATTAATCGATAAATTAAGTGTTATAGTTGGAAGTAAGAAGCATGAAAGGTCCAGAACTAAAACTCTAAAAAGAATGTTTTGCAATGTAACATGATTTTTGCAGATACACTTATTTGGAGGTTTACCTGTCTGATAGTGTTTGGAACATGTGTGGCCAGGATCTTCAAAAAGAATAAAAGAGTTAAACTCTGAGAAAAAAGGCATATGCCTTGAGTGCCGGAGGTAGAGTCATACAAGGAAGAGAGTCCCCCCCCCCCCCCCCCCCCCCAAATTTTCTGTGTCAAATGGAGCTCACTTGTCATCTTTTGGGGATTGCTTTGTGTACTGCGTTCTTGAAAAAAATATGCGAGACCCTCTGGATGTGCCCTTCTGATCTCAATGTGTCAGTAAGCCTCCTTGGGGAAAGTACATGCAATAATGGTTATGTAAGGTTGATTTGATGTTTTTTTGAATAACAATGTACTTTTAAGTACATTAGATGGTTTATTGCAGTGACAGGTTACAGTTACCCTTATTTCTTCTTCAAAAGATATCATGAGTGTATTGGTGTCCAAGAGTTAAACAAAGCTATTATACTTATTGATAAACCAGACAAATTTAACAATTTAATCACTATCAAATTGATGCATGGGATAAAAGGGGTTACAGTGCAAGGGGTTTGTAAATATATTTATTCAACTACAATGTATGACTTTGCAGTGCATTCTACATGGGAGAATATCATATTTTCTTTCCAAACCATTACAGTAACACATACATCTTGATATTGGGAGACACTCTTTTGTCCTTCCATACTTCTTCTGCTGGACTCCTTCAAGTTGACCTTTGTTGAACTCCCCAAATCAAAACAAAAACAAAAGAAAATGTCTGCCTTCAATCAGTGAGCACTCCACTTATAACATTTGGTCTCAATCTTCATTACTTTCATGAATTAGGAAAAGATTTCTTCGAGTATGTACTTAAATGTTTATAGAATACAGCTGTTATTTTATTTTGAGGTATTTTATTGTAAAAATTTTGTTCTCTTTCTTATGCCATAGCAGACTTTCAGGTGGTGCTATTTACACATGGCAGCAGTTCCATGGCAAATTTCAGTTTCCACATGTTCTATGTTTCATTCCAAGCATTTTGGTATATAATTTATTGGGGTTATTCATTTTGGGCCTTTTTTAGACTTGAAAGAAAATTACATGAAATTTGACCAAAGTTAGGTTGGACGTCCCCTTAAGTTGCCTGACCAGTTTCGTTCTAGTTTGAACTCATCAGAGGCAAAGTGTTGGGTCGGCCTTCCCCTTTTTATACTATTTGGTTTGGCGGTACCGTTTTTCAGTGTGGCAGCACCAGCCAGTGTGTGTGGCGGTACTATTTCTTTTGTTGTATGTGACGGTACCAGTAGAGATGTGGGTGGCGGTACCAGTACCATTTTGTTTGTTCTGTGACGTATAGTGGACTGTATATTAGTTACATCTGGCGGTACCGTTTAGGGTGTGGCGGTACCGATGTTCTATGACAGTGTTAATGATGTCAACCAGGTCTCAATATTTGAGTCTTAAATGTTTAAATATTAAATTAAATTATTCCATAATTTGTTTTATTTGTAAGTAGTAGCAGTTTTGCCATGATGGAGGAAGGTGAGATTTGGGTGGTGTATTCATAAAGCTAAGAGATGACAAGTGATGAAGAGGTGAGGGGTACCTCGGCCAACTTGTTGAATGAATAAATAAATAATACTGACTATTTGTTGTTATTAGAAAATAAATACTGCCCTGGTTCAGCCGTAGTGTGCATGACTGTTAGCTAGTCGCTCCAAGCCCTGGCAGGCGAATCAAAGAACTCTTTCTGTGTTGCATAACTTCTTTGTATTCCCATTTGGGGGGGGGGGGTGGGGGGGGGGGGGGGTTGCCTTGGTGACTCAGAATAAATGGGTGTGGTGATCCAATGTCTCTATTGATCCTGATGTTGGAGTAGTTGTTCTGTGTTTCCAGAATTCCATCTATGTTGTGTTGGTTTTCTATTGTTCTTTCTCTTGCTTGAGTGGTGGCTGCACATTCTCAGTTCACTGGGGTGTTTGTAGAGCTAAATATTTTACTGGCCGCTGCTCTCAGAATGTCAACATGTTGTGTTGTCCCAGGGTCTTGGATGGGTGAAATGGGTGGTTCCGTTCCACTTGTGACGTTATATAGAATATCTTCTATTGAATTTCCCCCGGTGGTGTTTGGGGGATGGTCGGTTGTCGTGTCTTCTTTGAGTGTGTTTAACAAAATATTCTTTGCATCGGGGGAGAATGCCGCATATCTTGCATTGGACCCAGCTTTTCTTTTTGTGGTGGATGCGTCTATGTCTGTGCCAGCTGTGGCGGCTGATGTATTTCTTGGAGCAATCTGTGCATAGGTAAGTCATTTTGAAGTTGGAGTAACGTAACATAGTCTCCTCTTGAGTCTATTGTTACGTCGCTTAACTGTGACATGTGTGTCGTCTACAGCATCATCTTGAAGAGGGCACTTGGCGTGGTGAACAGAAAGCGGAAAAAAAGAGATACGAATAAAGAATAGACTAGAAGTCCTTTCTGTTCAGGCCGAATGGTATGAGCGTTTTGAGTTTGGCGTGGTGAACAAATTTTCATGATTAATGCTCTTTTTCCATACCTCAAATTTTTTAAGATTTTGCTGAATAGTTTCATATGCAGCATTATCTTTTTTGTATCCTTGTTCTGTTTTCTTTAACTCTGCTTGTTTCTTCTTTATTTCCTGCTGTGCATGTTTCAATCTACAATACAAGTGATAATGATTTGACTGGATCCTAATAGATAAATTCTTTTTACAACTCTCAAAACCAAGTATCTGTGGAAATTCAAACAGTCTTTGAATTAGTCACTGGTGATTATTTTGAGTACTTTTTAAGTCATTTCCAGTCAGGTCATTGCTGTTTAAACATGTAAACCAACACAAAACTTAAAACACAATTAAACTATGTATGTTTTGTACTTCTGTAGCAAAAATATTGTGTTTATAGGAGCCTTTTGAGGTTACCCCATCAGTCTTCTCTAACAGTTTTCAGAAAACATCTTGTAACCTGTCCAGAAATTATCCTTGCTCTCCCCAGTTTTCCTTTGTTTATCGACCTATTTGGCCTCAGCACATCCAATGCAGACATTTAATCTATTATATCTTGTTTGACAGAGCTAATGGAGCTCTGTAAAACAAGATATAATAGAATAAATGCTAAGTTTATCTCTAGAAAACAGGAAAGTGACACAATCCTTGTTAATTGAATATTCCTGTTAATTGAATAATTTCCATTGGCAAAGTGGCTATTCAATTAACAGGGTTCAACTGTAGTAACTTTTCAAACTTTCTTCCACTTGAAAAAGGACATGGGGCCAAAAATTTGTAAATCCTAATTGAGTGCTTTTGTTAAGAGATATTAAAGAGTATGAATTGCCAGACAAACTAAAACATAAACATGATTACTGCAATTCCACTAAAAGAATAAGACTTACATGGATTAAATTCACTTTTCCATAAAAAAAACCCCCATCCACCAACAGGCATGCAGATTTCAGAAATCATCGGAACCCGAATACAGGTTCCATGAATTTGATTCTCTTGGGAGCCACGCAGAACCTATATACGGGTCCTGGAGAGAATTATTATGGGAACGTATTTTACATTATTTTTACTCCAGACTATTTATCATGAAGATGAACCTAATTGTGCACTCATTCTCCAAAATTTAATTTAAATGATACATGACAGAAAACATTATTTTTATTTGCAAGTGAAAAAGGAGTGCAACAGAAAACAATGTAGATTATGAGTTGCTGCATTATTTGCTCAGACCAACTTGAGTCTGGAAAAAATTCTGAAAATAAATAACTCTTTACCTGTTCCCATTCCAGATTTTGAGGGGAAGAGTCAAAATGAAGCAAATCGCTCCAGGCAGGACAGTAATCAACATTCAATAGGAGGAAACATTCTAAAACTTTGTTTATAAGTTCATCATGAACACTGCAACAAAAACCTTGTCTCCTTACTTCAGCTCTCAGTTCAATAAAATGTGAAGAACATATCTTGCATTTTAGCACTGTAATTCTTACTCTCTTCATCGGTTTCGGACAGGAAATCGTCTGAAATTGTCTTGTTTTTTCATGCAGACATTGCTTGTTGGCATGGTCGCAAAATTAAAATGGGTGTAATCAACAGGAGTGAGAACTGGAATCTGTTTGGAACATGCAATATTCGAAATCGAATGACAACGTCAAAATAAGTACATGTACACTTCAGCTTTGTGAAAAAAGGTTTGAATTGGCATTTCTGCACTTTCATCCAAGATAAACAAACCAGACTTCAAAGAAAACAAGTTATTTGTTTTTTACCTATACTTCAGGAAATCGAGATGTTAAAAAACTTATGGGAACATGTTTTTCGTTTCCCCGATTTTGTTGCGACAGAACACACATGGAAATAAAAAACGTTTCCATGAAATCTGCATGCCTGCCCACATCCGACATCTTCTCTGAGGAACCGAATGGAACAAATTATGTGTACAGTGAGAGATGCCGAATATGAGTATAAGTTTAATAAACAATCTTAATTTGAAATTCATTGAATAAAATTTCCTAAAACCATTTATCGTTGTTTATGATGAGTTAGAGACATAACCACTGATGTTAAAAGTAGTCCAAACTCAATAAACAAACAAAAAACTTCAACTTACCTTACAATGTAAAATCGAATCAAAAGCCTCAGAGTTTGCGCTCAGTGGAAGCTATCATAATTTAGTATTGTAAGCCGCAAGGATTTGCGCACCAATCAAATCTGCAGGTTTATATAAAACAATTTAACTTTAATACTGTAACTGTGGGGACTGCATTTATTTACTTGTATTTAAGATCATTGGTAACCAGGTTCTATTATACAGTGGAGCCTACTTAACTGGATATCTCTTAATTGTATATCCCTGTTAACTGAAAATAATTTCCAAACACAAAATCATTTTCCATACCCTCAGCACAAATTTGACCTGTTAAATGAATAAGATATATAGAGTATACTCCTGTTAATTGAATAAATAATCTTGTAATATGTCCAGAAATTACCCTGACAATCACCAGTCCCATTGTTTATAGACTTATTTGGCCTCAGTAAATCAAATACAGGCATTTAATCTATTATATTTTGTTTGACAGAGCTCCAAGAGCCAATAATTTTCATGGGCAAAGTGGCTATTCAATTAACAGGGTTCCACTTTGACACTAAAAACTTATTTGTCAGACTGTAAAATAAAAGCGTGACAATCCATCATGTTGTAATACTCTTTTTAATGTATCCATTCAATTGATTCAATTTTTGTACATTCTGAAGAAATCAGAGAGAAAGTATAATCAGGGTTCGTACCCCAAATCAAGATTGAAATTCAAGGACTTTTCAAGGACCAAAAAAGCGAATTTCCATGACCAATATTTGTATCTGTAACAACAAAAAATATGCGATATATTTACCATGCATTTGGCTAATCAGTGCCGACTCGGCCATATTTCCTACGTCAAACGATTTTACACACGCTCGACATTTTGCCCTATGTTTGTCTTTCGAATCACTCGTAATCCATTCTTTATGTTCTTTCTTATCGGTACATTTTTCTTGAAACACTCACTTACCCGGTATTTTAATATCAAACTGAAAGACTTAACACAAGATAATTTTTTTCCAAAACGCACAGAAAAAATACAACACAAGACCGGAAACAGAAAAAGCAAGCGGTGAATTGGAGCATGTTCGACGGTGCCCTTAAAATTTTGACCGGGTTTTCCAGGACTTTCATGGACCAGCCTTAAAAAACGTTCCTTTTCCATGACTTTCCAGGCCTGGAATTTAAAATGGCCAAATTCCAGGACTTTCAAGGTTCCAGGACACGCGTGTGAACCCTGTATAATAAAAGTCATCAAATCTATGGCACCCTACATACTGCAAGAATTAACAACTTACTTCATTTGTGCTTGTTTTGTTTCTGTTTCAGCTGTACTAATTTCATTTTTGGCAGCTAGAAGAATAAAATTAAACAATGAACAGTCTCTGTAATAGGTCTTGGAAGCATGTATTTGAAAAGATACCCAATATATTGTCCATTATCCTGCTCACCAACTGCTTGGCTTCAGGCCTGTATATGTGATAATGCTTTCCAATGAGGTTTAACTCTTTACCTGAGACAACTATAGGAAAACAGATGAAAAATAAAATTCTTAAATAATTCAAAATTTTCATTTTTGCCAAAAAAACATAACTTATAACTCCTCATTGAAACTAGCTTATTCAAATAAGGGGTCAGGAGCTATGTTCAGGCATGAGCCCAGGCTAGAAAAAATTCTCTTAATTCAAAGCTCTTGAAAAATAAGTCTTGATAAAGTTCTTAAACAACAGGTTCACCCATCTGCAGATAATTAATCTTAAGACTATCCACTATTAGCATTTATCTATTTTAGCTTGTTTGACAGGACTCCATGGGCTCTATCTAACAAGATATAATTGAATTGTTAAAAAGCAGAATACAAGAAATAACCATATTCCCATTCATTGGATACTGTTGTTAACTGAGTATGTTTCACTGGCAATGTAGCTATTCAGTGTAATAAAAACTAACATGAACCCCAAAGACAATCAATATTTATTACATGCCTGTTCTATGAAATCTCCATATACAGCAACACTAAACCATGCGGAAAATTAAAATCTGTTCCGCACATATGTGCGGAACAGAAATCATTGAAGGATTATTTTTATATAGAAGCGAAATTTCTCTGGAATTTTCTACAAATCATGCACTTCAATTACAATTTGAATCCCTAGCAATAGCTACAAATCGTTCCCAGAGTTCCAATGTGTTCTATGTGCCTAACACATTTGAACTCAGGGGATGAAATAGTAACACAGGTTCCCCTTGAAAATTTGTTTGGCGATAAATGTGTTCTTTTTGTTGATAGTTGTCAAATGAATTGCTGAGTGTCTTTCTAATATTTGTTTTGAAAGACGTGAAGGCATGTAATAAACAGAATAACAAGGGCAACGCCCCCGGTCCCCCAACCAAGATGGCAAATTCAAGGGAGCTGTTAGCATGCAATTTGTTCGCAGAGCATGGCCATTTTTTAACTTGACCTGTATTTCCAACCAATTAAACCACATACTTAGTTTCGTTTCAATCAAATGATCCAAAGTAAAGTTATCATCCGGACAACACAAAAACCGTATTTTCTAAGTCGAAAAAGGGGAATAAATCCAGTAAAAATCAGTGGAGCGTGCCCATTTTCGAAATTGGCCTGCATTTCCACCCAAATAAGCGGCATACTAAATTTCGTTTCAATCAAATGATCCTAACTAAAGTTATCATCCGGACAACACAAAAACTGTATTTTTTAAGTCGAAAAAGGGGAATAAATCCAGTAGAAATCAGTGGAGCGTGCCCATTTTCGAACTTGACCTGCATTTCCACCCAAGTAAGACACATACCAAATTTAGTTTCAGTAAAATCATCCAAACTAAAGTTATCATCCGGACAAGGGTGTGACGGACGGACGGACGGATGCACGCACGGACGGACGCACGCATGGGCGGACAGACGGACGGACACTGCTGATTACAATAGTCCCCCAAAGGGTCGGGGGACAATGACACAAGCTTGTGAATGGGTTAATTGATATGGAACTTATGCCATCGCGGAAGGATAAAACTCTAGGCCTGCGGCCTCCAGTTCTATCCTTCCATGCCGGCACTCGTGCCATATCGATAAACCCATTCACACGAGTGTGTCGTTCTGTGATAGTCAGTAGAGGTGAACAACATAAAATTACTTTGCTCATGAGCTTGTGAAAACTTCAGTGTATCAAGGAATATGCTTACTCATAAGTTGTTCATTTAATGTTGCATCTTCTCCATCAGTATTACTTGAAAGACCAGCACTGACTGCTTGAAAATGTTTTTGAGCTGATGTGTGAGCTTCTTGATCTTCTTTACTCTGTTCTTCCAATTTTTCTAAAACACCACTTAATTTTGTCAAACTGTTCTCATTTGTTTTCAAAGCCTTTTCGTCCTGCAGAAAGAAACATTCTAAATAAATGGAAGTTCTTACTGTTCATGAACATAACTCCAAATAAGATGTGCAAAAGCATTATCCATTTACGTGATGAATCGATCAGATCTGGTGAACCCACACAATAATCACATTTTCATCAAATCTAGTTAAACAATTAACCAGATATATTTTTCCATGACTTTTCCTAAGAAAGTCAGATTTGCAAGCACTTTCAAAAGTCTTGAATCTTAGTTTCCAAAATTCAAGCACCATTAAGCACATTCACGTCCCTATATACATCCTGATTTAATACATCACACGGATTTTATCAAAACTCCATTTGAAATAATTTAGTGCTGCATAAATTTGTTTTAAATTTCGAAAATCCATTTTTATAACCCACCACATGTGAGAAATTGTTATTGTTTTCCATAAGATATCCATATCCGTAATCATAAGATCCCAACACAAGCTGAGAATTGAACAAGCGGGATGTTTCAAGCACTTTCATGGGTCTCTTGAATCATGGTTTTAAAAATTTAAGCTTCTTTCAAGAACTTTCAAGGCCTGATTCACACCCTGATTCCAACATACTAATTTTATCAAAAATCCATTTGAAATAATTTATTTATTGGGGTTTAATGACACTTTCAACAGTCAGGGTCACCTCGTGTTTGATTGTTTTACGGGTGGAGGAAGCCGAAGTACCCAGAGAGAACCACCGAGCAATGGTGAGCAACTGTTAGATCCCCAACTTACTAACTCCACACAAGCAGGGTTAACATGGGTTGAAGACAAGTGCACGTTCAACATGCAGTATGCCTTTGTACACAGCATCACTGTGTCCCCACATGGGCAATCGGAATGAAGTACCTTGTCCAAAGGCACAAAGCGGTTGCTGCAGGTGGGATTCGAACAGACAACCTCTCGGATTGCTGCCTGCACCGCTACCTACTGAGCCACCGCACTCCTGTCAACTGGTAGAGCGCAAAATTATTTTTCAAGAGTGATTTGAAACAATTTTTATTTTCAAAGATACGTGCTCCCAGCAAGTAGAGCCTCAATTTAGCAAGATTTTGTTCATTAATAATTGTTCTGTTACTATTTATTGAAAAGTGCAAACAACAAACTAATGCACATAGTGTAAATGCACTAAAGTGGCTTTCAGCAATGTTTAATAAAGCCTTGATAGTGTCTTCTAGCACTTAACCTGTTCAAAGAAGTGATCGCAGCCCAAAACAACATCTGAAACATTAAGTGTCCTGCAATTGGAAGACTTGAAGCATCATGATTGGTCAAAAATGAAAGTGTCAATGACACTGTAGCTCAACTTGTGTAAGACATGTACATGTATAGTATGTGACACAGCAATGACACACATCTAGATAATGACCTGATAACAAAGGTACATTTAAAGTATTGTAAAGGTCTGTACATAAATACTGACCGTAGCCTGTAACATATGTACAGGTAAAGTATTGTAAATGTGGGTAACAGTTAGATGTATCTACTCAGAGCCGTATTGAAATGTGGACTTACTGTGTATAAGTAGCACTAAATAAATCAAAGTTTGTCTAATTGGCCATGGGCGACCATCTTGAAATTTCGGACCGCACCCAAAAACACTCGTTCTCGTCCCAAGGTACCCAAGAAGTTTCGTGAAGACCAATTCATAAATACAGCCTCTAGCCCGAGTCATATTGATATGTGTACTAACTGTGTATAAGTAGCACGAAGTAAATCAAAGTTCATCTAATTTGCATAATTTATGCACAAGAAAAAAACTGTATTATATGTGATGTATTCCATGTTACTAAACATTCATACAAAAATTTATTCAAATCAGAACCTTCATACAGAAGTTCTGTACAAAAAACTGATTGCACCTAATTTCGGTATAAAATGGCCGCCAACAGCCATCTTGAATTTCGGGCTGCACCCAAAAACAATCGTTCTCATCCCAAGGTAATAACAAAGGCACCGATGAAGTTTCATGAAGATCGGTTCATAAACACAGCCTCTAGCCCGAGACGTATTGACATGTGCACTTACTGTGTATAAGTAGCACAGAATAAATCAAAGTTCATCTAATTTGCATAATGTCTGCACAAGAAAAAACCTGTATTATATGTGATGTATTCCATGTTATTAAACATTCATACAAAAATTTATTCAAATCAGAACTTTCATACAGTAGTTCTGCACAAAAAACTGATTGCACTAATTTCGGTACAAAATGGCTGCCAGTGACCATCTTGAATTTTGGACTGCACCCAAAAAGTCTCACGGTGATAACAAAGATACCCAAGAAGTTTAGTAAAGATCGGTTCATAAATACAGCCTCTAGCCCGAGCCATATTGAACTTTTGACGGACGGACGGACGACGGGCCATGACATAACCTCAAATTTGACATCAAAGTTGAGCTAAAAACTTATGAACAAATATTCCATAACTAGACTATAAAGGTTCATAGAATTGATGAAGATTCAAGACAAGTGAGCTGAGTATTCTTGTAATCAATCTCAGATTGCCTGATATTTCATATTTAAAGGGTTTTCAAAGATGGTTCGAATATTCAAGAACTTTCCAAGTCCTTGGCAAGCATTTCTGTATTTGATGCAAATAACCAATACAACCTTTAGCATTCAATAAGAAAGTGATAACTTCATCATGCAGGTATTTATTTATTGATTGGTGTTTAAGGTCACATACTTATGCACAATGGCTAATCGTGACCATGACAGTTTTATGGGTGGAGGAAGCCGGATACACGGAGAGAACCACCGTGCATCGGCGAGCAACAGTCAGCTCCTCAACATTCTAACTCTGTTCAAGCTCTGCTCAAGCAGGGTTACAGTGGTTGAAGACATGAGCACCATCGACATGCAGTACACCTTAGTACAAGGCATCATCGTGCTCCCATGTAGGCAACCAGGATAAAGTGCTTTGCCCAATGACACAACATGGATCGCCCCAAACGGGGATCAAACTCGTGACACATCATGCATGTATATTTGCATATGATCCTTTTCATCCAATAACTTACATCGCTAATTAATTTTGTGAGTTCTTTTTTCTTTTTCTCTTCTGCCTTCAGATTGTCTTTCTTTGTGTCAACTGCACTCTGAGCCATAGCATCCTTTTTCTGTGCCTCAGCCAAATTTTCTTCTAGTTCTTTCAAAACACTACCCGATTCCTAGTGAGAAAAGAAACATATTAAAGGTGGGTGTTCATTTTTTGCTGCAAATTATGATCAAGCAGCATCTTGCTAGTGTTATGATTTGCAATTAGTGTCACAACAGAGTAATTAGGCAAAAAGAACATTACTTACCACAATATTAACCCTCTGCACACTGAGGTCAAAATATTGAAATTTCAAGAAGAAAATGTTTCCCATAATGCAACTTTGAATTTAACCAATACAATCTTGTTTGACAGATCCACTGATCTCAATACAACTGGATTGCTGAAAAGTCACCAGTCAAACTTTACCCTCCCCTCTGTGATAACACTTCCAAATCCATGACATTTCATGATGTATTCGATGCAGCTTTCACTCATCAAGCGCCATGGCATCCTACCCTGCCTGAAAACTAATAATACTGTATCCACTTTTCAATCTCAGAACTTGTTTTTGTCAATAATAACTAAAATATGTTGTAAATGTCCAATTTGCATCGCCCCGAAAAATGTCAAAATCAAATACAGTGGAACCCTGATAATTGAATAGCCACTTTGTCAGTGAAAATTATTCAATTAACAGCAGTATTCAATTAACAGGTATTGTGTCACTTTCCTGTATTATAGAGATAAACTTAGCATTTTTTCTATTATATCTTGTTTGACAGAGCTCCATGAGCTCTGTAAAACATGGTATAATAGATTAAATACCTGCACTGGATGTACTGAGGCCAAATAGGTCTATAATTAAAGGAAAACTGGGGAGAGTCAGGGTAATTTCTCAACAGGTTACAAGATTTTTTATTCAATTAACAGGAGTTTACTCTATAACCTATATTCAATTAACAGGTCAAATTTGTACTGGAGGTATGGTAAATGGTTTTGTGTTTGGAAATTATATTCAATTAACAGGGATATACAATTAAGAGATATCCAATTAAGTGGGCTCCACTGTACATATTTAATTTTCACAGGCATCAAAGTATATAGTTTAAAAGTGATCAAAGATTGCGAAGCATCAGGAAATTGAAAACCTTCTAAAAATTTGTTTTTCTTCAGCACTGTTTATTCATAGCAACATGGGGAGCGCGGTAGCTCAGTAGGTAGAGGTGCAGGCTGCAAGCCGAGAGGTCCTCGGTTCGAATCCCACCTGCGGCAACCGTGTTGTGTCCTTGGGCAAGACACTTCACCCCCATTGCCCATGTGGGGGCACGATGACGCCGTGTACTAAGGCGTACTGCACGTCGATGGTGCGCATGTCTCCAACCAATCTAACGCAAGTTACGATGTTGGGGAGCTGACAGCTGCTCGTCGTTGCTCGGTGGTTCTCTCCGGGTACTCCGGCTTCCTCCACCCGTAAAACTGTCACGGTCATGATTAGCCATTGTGCATAAATATGTGACCTTAAACATCAATAAATAAATAAATAATAAAAAATCATAGCAACATACGCCTCTTCCCCTAAGACGGCAGCGGTGTACACATTTTTCTATAGGTGACAATTGAGCATTCCAGCAATCCTGTTATACAGAGATTAGTGGCCAGCGGTGTAGACATTTTTCTATAGGTGACAATTGAGCATTCCAGCAATCCTATTATACAGAGATTAGTGGCCAGAGCTCAATCAAGACTGAATCTGTTAAATTCCTTGAAGCACTAAGCGGAAAATTTGCAGATGAAATTTTGATATTTCGACATCAGTGTGCAGATGGTTAAGTGAAAATTAGGCCCTTCAAAGTCGATCTTTTGTTTGTACGGCCATTATTTGTAAAATTGCATGTGGGCGGACATTTTTTTTTATTTTTTTTTTTTGTAATTATTTCTTTGCCATCATAAGTTCAGGTTCGTGATTTGTTTTATGTTTTAGACCTCATCTACAGAATAGCACGGGTGGTGGTGTATTTCGTCCCTTGAGTGCAAGAAGGCTTTGCAATACCAAAGCATTGCAAAGCCTTGTTGCACTCAAGGGATAAATATATCACGTTTTATTAACTTCGGTAAAATATCAGACATAAATCATTTAATTTTTATTTTTTTAGGTTTGCATTGGTTATAAAAAACAGAGCATGCAGCAGCCAAAAGGAGGGCCTAAGAAAGAGATTTTTAACTTTTTTAGGCCTTATTATTTAAATTTAAATGGCAAACAGACATGCAGGCATGTAAGTGTATTTTCAAGAGTTTATAGTAGGATCTAAGTAGTCCTTGTGGAACTGACCCAACTATAACATGGAATATTACCAGACCAGCGAGAATTTAGACTTCCAAAAATATAATTGAAGCAGTAGTTGAATTCTAAATTTGTTGATTTTTTATTTTGGTTTAATACTATTTCCAAAATCCTTTCGGGAATACTTGGAACTGCAGTCCTGGTAATTCATCCTTGTTTCCTCGGCAAAAAAATTGCTGTGGAAAACTGGTGCTTCTACAGCACTTGCTGTGAAGCCTGTTCGATTGTGTAAAAATCATCAGTGGGCAGGGCCTAGTCTCAACTGCCATGTATATGTAGTGTGCGGTGAAGTGAAAACTTTTCAAGTAACTTTAATGGGTGAAAGTAGTTCAAGATACAGGTGTATATAATCACAATCAATGTGCAGAATCCTTCAATCAATTAGATAATGCCAATATCATGAACCATGTGAATGCTGAGAAAAATCTTGGAAGTAAGCATGCAACTTGTTCAATATGTATAGTATGAGTGAAAATATGATGCAGCATAACCACAAGCTAAGTATCACAATGCTTCAATGTTGATAACACCAGAATCATTCTGACATCAGTTTCCGGAAAGCTCTGTAAGAGCTTTCCAGAAACTGATGTCAGATTCTGGTGTTATCAACATAGAAGAAGCAGAACACATAGTTTTTAGTGGTTATACTGCATCAGATTAGTAATACAGCATAGGGCAACACACTTCGTTTGATTCCTTCTGTAACCTGGAAGTTGTGCAATTTCTGCCACCACAAGGCTTTCTGAAGAAGCCATCCTCGGCAGTATTTTTGCTGTGGATACTTTTAGTTTCCTCGGCATTTTTCTCAGCACTGCTGATTGCTGAGGGTGAATTACCAGGGCTGGAAATGATAACTTTGCATTTAAAAAATTCAAAATAACATGAAAATAGAGTAACACAAAGCATTCCATATACCCCCCCCCCCCCCCCCCCCCCCCCTCCTGCAATATAGTGTTGAAACGATTACACAACTAGTCATTGTCGATGCTAATTTTGCCGAACAGTGACTTGGGATATACAGTGTAACAAAATTTGGAAGCAGGGTCTACTGGGGACGAGTTAAAACGATTGTCAGTTGATCTGTTCAAAGAGTGAAATCAACACCATTAATGATGATATAATTGACACAGACATTGAGATCAAAGTAGACACAGAAGCTAAAATTGTGTTGAGTTGACTCCTTTGAACTCGCTGATAGTGGTCGGCACACAATGGTGGGTAGGGTGGGGGCAGACATAATAAGGCCATAAAAACAGGAGGAAAAAAAATAAAAAGATTAGTTTACAGGTTGTAATGCATTGAAAGAAACCCTGCACACTGGGCAATTTTATTGAATGGTTGGAAATGCATCCACCTGTTAAACACAACCAACATTCTACTTTAAGAAATGTTGGGGTGAACCTCCACTAAGAAAACACAATTTATTCAGACAAAACAGAAAATCTTGGTATTAAAAATAAATCAATCATTTAATGTGACAGTGATGTCACAAGTTTGTTTAGGGAGCATCCAGTCATTAATTTTTGTAGGTGGAACATTCCCAAAAATAAAATAGTAATGTTGGCAATGGTATATCTTACCAAAATAGGTTTAAAAAAATATATATATATATAGAGACTTCCAGGTAAGTGGGTGGGGTGCGGTGGTGGGTTAATTCATCTTGTGGACTTTGAAAAGATTGGTTGGGTGGGCACTCAGACGTTAGTTTTTTCACCGTTTTGGGGGAAAAGCATTATAAGAAATAATGTTGACAATGGTGTAACCTACCGGAAAGGATTTTAAAAATGTATTGAGACTGTTACTGGAGACATTTATACGAATTTATCTCTGCATCCAGTACAGAGTTCAACACTGAAACAATGCTTCATGTTTTTTGCATTAACTTGATAGTCACAATTACTGAGAGAAAAAAGTTCAAGAAAAGTCAGAAAATACTGAGTTCATGAACCCAGTGCAAACAGGCTTCTTCAGTTGAAAGTTTGACAGTGATTTTTGCATTTTTTTTTCTTGGCAATGTAAAAATCTGTCAGATGGCTGTTGCATGGGAACAAGTATATTTTACAAAGTATTTAGCTTTTTTCACCAAATGATGATCATACATATCAAAACCCAATAAATAGAATGTGATGTCAACTTGAAAGATAAGAGGGCAAGTAACACAGAAAATGATACCTCATCTCTCTTTTTCTCCAATTCTGCAATCATAACTCCCAGTTCTTTTATATTTTCATCAGTCTAAAAAATAAATATTTCTGTATGCTGAAACACTTGTATTACAAAGTTCAATTATTAACTACTGCAACACAAAAATTTAACCCTTTACCCAATGAATCGCCCGCATCCGCCTGCATAATATGCAAATTCAGCAGCTGAAAAAATATTATTTTTCGAATACTTTTAACAAAACTATATCATGTGACCCCTCTTTGGAACGAGCTCGTCGAGCTCGTTCCAAAGAGGGGGGTCATATGATATGATTTTGTTAAAATTTTTGGAAAAATTTTTTAAAATACTTAAAATAATAAATTTTGACATCTTCTGCATTGGGTAAAGGGTTAATTCAGTTTTTTAACCTATTTTTGTTTACCAAAACTGATTTATTTCAAAATTATAATATCACTTAAATGTTTGAGCACAGGCAATTAAATGGTTAAAATTCAAGCCAAATATAAACAAGAAAGACTTGAGAAGTCATGTGACTTGCAGTTTGTGGCAGTGTGGGCATTTTGTGAAACTGTTCAAAGGTTAGAGACCTGGAAAATTTTCTAAAAATTCCACCACATCACAAACCACAAGTCAATTCTTGTTTTAAAGACACCTGGTAGAGTTTCCAAGTGACGTCTGGTCGGATTGTGTCCACCTGTATAGGCAGTGAAGGCTTGATGCCTGTACCAGTTGGGCAAATGATCTCTTCACTCATCTTAAAGTAAATAAATAAGGCAACTGAGTTTTCATTCATCTACACTTCTAGAGCTCTGTCAATTAACAAGAATGGATACTTGAAGCCTTTGGTGTTCATTCATGCTTTTATAGAACCATGGTCTACTTTATAATTTATTTATTATTGGGGTTTAATGACTCTTTTGACAGCCAGGGTCACCTCGAGTCGGGCAGTTTTGCGGGTGGAGGGAGTCAGAGTGTGGTTGAGGGAATCACTGAGCAATGGCAAGCAAGTCAGACACCCCAACGTACCAACTCTGCACAAGCAGGGTTAGCATTGGCTGAAGGCAAGTGCATCATTGATGTACAGTACGCCTTAATACACAGCACCACTGTAAAACTGTAAAACGTGGGCAATCGGGATGAAGTGCCTTGCCCAAGGACACACTGCAGTTACCCCTAGCAGGGCTCAAACGTGGACCTTTCAGTTTGAAGTTCAATGCCGTAACCACTGAGCCACCATGCTCCCCAACTTTTTAATTCTCAAAAAATTATTATTATCTCGGCCGATAGTAACCAAGCCAGAGTTGTCCCCCTTGATGCATCATTACTAGACACAAGCAATTTGTTTATATCAATTGAGAAAACTGTTGTTATATATAATGAAGTGGTTTGAAGTGGAGTTTTTGGATAATGAGGAATTAATGACAGCAACGAGTGTGTGGAAGCAGAGAAGAAAGAAGAGTTGTACAGAAAATTCAACACAAACATAGGATTCAGAGTCATAGGCAGAGATTAGTCGAAGTGTGAGAAGAAATAGTTCAGCTACCTGAACGTAATGACTTCCCACTGGGGAACCACAGCATTCGGTTAGCTGAACTAGAATAGGAAACTTCAGCCTTTGTGAAAGGAATGAGAAACAATAACATAGTCCAAAAACTGTAACAGATCCGAGAACATTTTGTGATTCAGTCTCAGGATGATGTGAAGTTATCTCAGGCTATCTCGGCCGATATGAAACTAACCAGTTAGAACTAGGGCTGTCACGATTAATCGATTAGTCGATTGTTGATCGGTCACAGCGAAATCGATTAGTATTTTTCGTTGTCAAATAATCGGTAAATTTTATCCCGCTTTAGACGTTCAGTAATTAAAAGAAAATTTTATGAAAAAACTATTGTTTCTAAAGGTAAAGAGTTAAGAACATCGGTGTTAAACCCCAAGAAGCCGTTGGAGGCATTTGTCTGTCAGGTGCATTCATCAAAGCTTTGATGTTCTGAACTTTTGAACCGTCAGTGTAATAATCAAGACCGGTCGGCAGTTGCGAAGTTCGCAACTGCCGACCGGTGTTGATTATTACACTGGCGGTTCAAAAGTTCAGAACATCAAAGCGGCTTTGAATGTACCTAAAAGAGGATCGTTTTCGTTGTTTACCGGAGGTAGGTCAACTGACTTGAACTTCATTTTTTTATTGACGTCAGAAAGAGGGAGAGGGGGTCATCTAGGTACGATTAATCGATTATGATCGATTATTTGCGACGATTAATCGATTCCTAAATTAAAAAATCGTGACAGCCCTAGTTAGAACCTCTAAGTATTTTTTTTTACTTTGGTACTGATGTGCTGTATTCTAGGTTGTTCACCTTAGCTTTTTCATGAACACTTGGAAGCATATCAATATTACTTAGTTCTCTTTTCAAAAAATCAGAAGATTACCTGGAAAACAGGTTGCCTCAAAACTTAAGGCAACCCTCTTTTCAGGTGGCCATTAACCTTTAGCACTCTGTTAGTGCAACAGAATTTTCTACAATTACTCTGTTTTTCTTATGTTTAAGTATGAATTTAGCCAATTACATCTTGTTTGACAGGGCTCACCGAGTTCTGTCAAATAAGGTATATTTTATTTGGTTAAATATCAAACTGCATTATGGGAAATATTTGCTGCTTTAAACTTTTGCCATCAGTGTGTAGAGGGTTAAACTCCAACTTGTACAGGCCTGCTGCATACTGAGAAACCTGTCTGATCTGTTGTGACAAAGTTGTACAATTTGGGATCAAAGTAGGGCTGTCACAATTTTTTAATTTAGGAATCGATTAATCATCGATAATAATTGATTAATCGTACCTAGAGGAACACCCCCCACCCCCCCCCCCCCCACCCCCTCTTTGAAGTCGTTAAAAATGAAATTCAAGTCAGTTGACCTACCTCAAGTAAACAACAAAGATGATCCTGTTTTCAGTGCATTCAAAGCTTTAATGTTCTGAACTTTTGAAGCGTCAGTGTAATAACCAAGACCGGTCGTCAGTTGCGAACTTCACAAGTTCGCAACTGCCAACCAGTCTTGATTATTAGACTGACAGTTCAAAAGTTCAGATCAACAAAGCTTTGAATGTACCTAAGAGACAAATGCTTCCAACGGCTTCCTGAGGTTTAATGTCGACGTTCTTGGCCTTTTACCTTTAGAAACAATAGTTTTTTCATCAAATTTTTTTTAATTATTCAACGTCTAAAACAGGGTAAAATTTACCGATTCTTCGACAACGAAAAATACTAATCAATTTCACGTGACCGATTGACAATCGTTTAATCGTGACAGCCCTAGATCAAAGCTTTGAAAGTCATCACTGAGTAAGATTGGAAATAGTAATCTTTTAGTTGCCTTTCCTTGTGACATAAATAAAATGAATTTCATTAAATAACGCATGTTTTTTGATGCATCCAAATAAAATTCCTAATGCTTTCAGAAGACATTTTTTTATAATCCACTCTGCAGTTTATAAAGCTTGTTCCCAAATCAATGAATTTATTTCTTTTTAGAGATAAAAAAGCATGAGGGGGTTATCCTTTAGGTTACCATTTCTGTGTGAAAATATTCAACACTGCTAATCATTTTTTCAAGCAAAATATTTGCAAGAAAAACAACACAGAATTTCAAGAATAGAAGCAGTGCATGACAGGTCATTATACATACAAATATAAAAAAAATAGTTAAACATCTCATGTACAATCATCAGTTCTAGAGGTTTGGACATATTTTCTCTAAAACGTTTAAATTTAAAGTTGTTCCATGTGAAACAGTAACTGGTTGAGGGCTAGATTATTTTTGGTGGACTGAATTTGTTATTCAAAATTTGTTTTATTACAAATTTATATAAACGCAATCTTATTTGCATTTGACTGAATTTGAAACACAAGCAAGGAAAATGTTGGATTATACCCTGGTACTCTCATTTTTTGAAAACCTGGAGAGTGGCTTCTAGCACTCAACCAGTTAATATTTCATCTGTGCATCTAAGATAAGCACAAGACAATCAACTTTATACCCCAAAAACTCAAAACTCTTACCTCTTTAATCTTATCATGAGAAGATTTTATTAATTCTTGCATTTCATGAAGGTCATCAGCAGATTTCTTTTTTCTCTCCTGTAAAAGGAATAGAAAATTTAACATCACAGACAATATTTTGAGGATTTTTAATTCCATACTTTCAGGTTTTGAAAATCCAAAGTGGTAACAATGCTGGAATACAGATTTGTTATTCTTGAGAAACAAAGCTCTCTAATTGTATTGACAGAAATATACCTTATCCAGTAATGACCTGGTTTAACAGCATTAATATTAAGACAAACAACAGGAGACATGAATTTGGAAATCTCAAAACTCTACTGCAGCAATCAGGAGGCCATATTCGAAAAGACAAAGCTTGCCAGCCTCTCTAAACAGATAAAAAAAAATACATTTTAGCAGCAAATGAACTGAATTGAAGGATGCAAGTTGACTGGTCACCAGCGGTCAGACGAATGATCTGCCTGCAAAGTATGTTTTTAAATTTCTCATAAAATCAAGTAATGGCTGCTCTAAAGTATTCATTACCTGGTTTACAGAATAACTGATCAGAGAATAGAATTTGGAAATCATTCTTTATTTATGTTTAAGGTCACTTTCAGCATCTATGGCTATATAATGACTGTCAGAAATCAATGACAAAGAGACTATTTAAATTTATATGGTTATATTTTGTTGAGAAGACCAGGAACACAACTACGGTACACAAAATGACCTTTTTGAGCCAAGAAGGCAAATATGCTTAGGACAAACATGGTTAAATTTCAATAACAGTAAATAAGTATTGGAATCTTTATACATGACACTCCAGTCTCATTTTTGTTTGCTACAGTTCTTGTAATTAGAAAATCATTTTTATACTATATTCTTTTTATTAATGTATTAGGTCAGACAAATTAGATTTTCTGTTTCTCAGGCCATTATTTGTAAAATTGCATGTGGGCGAGCATTTGTTTTATTTTTTATTTCTGTAATTATTTCTTTACCATCAAAAGTTCATGTTCTAGGCCTGATAATCTACGGAATAGCATGGGTGATGGTGCATTTCATCCCTTGAAGCAAGAAGGCTTTGCAATGTTAAAGCATTGCAAAGCCTTCTTCCACTCAAGGAACAAATTTATCAACTTGGGTAAAATATCAGACATAAACCATTTAATTTTTTTTTTTTTAAGTTTACATTGGTTATAAAAAGAGAGCATGCGGCAGCCAAAAGGCCATGTGGGAGGGCCTGAGAAACAGATTTTTATTTTTTTAGGCCTTATTATATTATTATATTTTTGTCTTAAAAATACAGCTTATGAGAACCCCCTCCCCCCCCCCCCCCCCCCCCCCACCATTGTAACAAGCTCTTTGGGGTAATAAGCCATGTTTTTGAGGGGAAAATTTAATTTTTTAGTTGTTCAAGAAATGTTTTTTTCAAGTGTCTGTTATTTGAATTAGGTGAAGGGTTAAAATATACAACCTATATTCTTAAGAGTGAATGTATTTAAAGTAGGGATCTGCAGGATGTTCAGAGATAGCTTTATTTATTTATTAAGGTTTAAGCACACTTTAACAGCCAAGGTCATATGATGTCGGTGACAGTTTTATGGGTGAAGAAAGCCGGAGTACCCAGAGAGACAACCAAACAACAAGCAGTTGCTAGCTCCCCAACACTGTAACTCTGAACTGCAGCAGAGGCAGGGTTAGATTGGTTGAAGACGCGAGCATCATTGACATGCAGTAGAGCTGGGCGATATACCGAATTTTCGGTACGGTTTCGATATTTCTTTAATATCGAATATCGTATCGAATGCAAATGAACTTAACCAAAATTTCGATATTTAGATTTTGTGCAAGCTGATCAGGGATAAGGCAGGAATTCCTCATAACGCGCTAAAAACATGACAGAACACAAGTCTATAAGAGTGCACTGGCAACGTGTTTTGAAAAAAACATGCCAAGAAGTCTTGCAGGTATAAACTTTGTAATAGTTTAGCAGCCGCATCAACAGCGAACACAGCCAATTTACGGTCTCACAGTCACAATCATCACAAATAAAAAGATTTCAATTTTTTAAAGAAATTACCTTGAATTCGGCAGCGACAAAATTAAAATTGTTAAGTTTTACTTTCATTGTCAAGCGGGGAAGTTTAGTTTGTGGAACGTGTACTATTTAACAGTTTTTCCGTTTGCTTTTTGATCAGTATCCGGATATTATTTTGTTAATAACTTAACAAACTAAAGGTCTGATATTATTTAAGCTAAAACCAACTTATACTTCGGCCACGATGTGTGAGAGATAACTCTATTTCCTAAGTTATGCAGGTTGACCTTCAGGGTCATGATATAGGGTTAAAACTTATGAGGTGAAGTTCAGAGTACACAATTTCAGCATGCATGATCTGATACCGATATCGATATCGAAACCGAGGTATTTCCCACGAAAATATCGATATTGATATCGAATACTGAATTTCAATATCGCCCAGCTTTAACGTGCAGTACGCCATAGTACACAGCGTCAGCGTGCCTCCATGTGGACAATCAGGGTTAAGAGCCTTACCCAAGGACACAATGTGTGAGTTTGAATCGATCGCTCAGACGGTCACCCATCCAAGGACTAACCAGGCTCAACGTTGCTGAACTTTGGTGATCTGACAAGAACAGGTTACCGCAACGCCACTGCGCCCCTTCAGACCTAGCTTTAAATGGACAAAAACATTAGGGTCAGCCTCAGGCATGAAAATTAGGATTGGTTAGGATGAACGTTTTGTTTGTTTGTTTTCCTCAACCTTAGGGCAGTTTTATCTTACAAAAATGTAAGAATACTCTTATCCTTTACCCAACGAATCAACCTTATCCTCCCGTGTAATATACAAATTCAGCAGTTGAAAAAATATTATTTTTCAAAAAATTTCAACAAAACCATATCATGTGACCCCTCATTGGAATAAGCGCGACGAGCTCGTTCCAACGAGGCATCACATGATATGGTTTTGTTGAAATTTTTTGAAAAATTTCAAAAATTGATATTTAAAATAATAAATTTTGATATCGTCTGCGTTGGGTAAAGGGTTAATGCTCCAATCTTTAAAAGAAATCTTCTGGTGGGTGGAGGGTCCTATGTGGAGATACAAATTATCTGAGTCACAGCTGCAAGGATGAGTTAAGTGCTACTCTGAAGGTTCAGACTCACAATGCTGAGAACTATGATGTGCTCTTTAGTCATATTGCTTTAGGGCCCTGCGAAGCTTCAAGATTCGATTGAATTTGGATCTTAAGTTGGTATTTGCTACGATTTGAAACTGGGTGCCCGATTCATTTTCCTTGTAATCTTTTCACTGGAATTTTGCTTGATATCAGTCAGTCATCATAGTCGTCTCACAAAACATATATCTTAGATAGAAATTGTACATAAATGTTGAAAATGAAGACCAAGTGTAATTTCTGCTATATTAACATAAAAAGCATCTGTACCCATGCCATCATCCATGCTAATTCCAGTTTCACTAGTCACTACCACTGCTGAAAACAAATTTAAAGTTCACAAGCAATATCGACAATGAGCTCATGGTTGCTCGCAGTTAGCCCCGTGCAGTGCCCAATACAAAATTCTCACACCCGTTTTTGTTTTTGAACAAAATTCCTTGATGGGTAATATTCCATGTCTTCAACGAAGGCATGCCTTGATGATGTAGTTGGAATATTTTATCAAGCAGGACTTCAAGATGTCTGTAGTGTATTCAATTTAAGGTTAGATTCAATTTTGAATAATAAACTTGATTCAATATGAGATTTGATTCGAATAAAAAATACGTGATTTGCAGGGCCTTATATTGTGTCTGGAGAGATAGGCATCACCTGTTTTGAATACATTACTAATAGCCTGACAAGAAAGGTCATGATTAATTAGCTGAAGAACCACAGTCAATCCCACATAGTTTTTTAGTACAGGGAGATAATATAAAAACTATTCCTTGGACAAGGTAAATTGTAGTTTTCTACTCCTGTGAGATGAGTCACGAGTAACCAGTAACAGAAAATCAGTCTACTTCGTAAGTGAGCAAAAGGAAATATCGCTGTAGTCAAGTTAGAATGGTTAAAGATTTCCAACAATACACTCAAAGAGTGTTGCATTCTCACCATTTTATGAAAAACAGGCTGCTTTCAAATGAACTAGACAAACAAGAGGTGTGCATCAGAGATGCCCGAGTCGAGTTGTGGTGGCAACTGGAGATTATTGAATGTTCATAACCTGGTTATCAAATCTGGAACCTTTGTTCAAGTTATAATGCTAATAAGTTCAGAATTAGAAAAAATTAATTGCCGGGTAAGGACCATAACTCTACCAAAAAATTGGATTGGGGGGGGGGGCAGTTTTTGAAACCACTTGAGATATTATTGTAAAAGACCTCTATGGCAAATATTAGTCAAATCGGAGGATGTTTGTTCAAGTTATTGTACTAACAAGCTCAATATTCATGAAGTTGACTAATTAAGACCCATAACTCTGGAACAAAACATCGGGGCAGGCATGGCTTTTGAATCTGCTTGATATATTATTGCAAAAGACCTATAAGGCAACTATTAGTCAAATTGGAGAACGTTTGTTCAAGTTATTGCGCTAACAAGCTCAAAATTCATAAAAATTTACTAATTAAGACCCATAAATTTATAACGAAAAATCGGACAGGACCAGTTTTCGAACTTGCCTGAGATATTACTGAAAAAGACCTGTATGGCAAATATTAGTCAAATTGAAGAACGTTCTGTTCAAGTTATTGTGCTAACAGTGCAAGGTCTCCCAGACACACATCGACCATCACCAAACTATAGCTCTCAGTTGTCAACACAACTCGACCCAACTTGAACTATCACTGAAGGCGATTAATAACCCCATCACTTCGCAAATACACCCCTAAATGGACCAATTTTCAAGTACTTTTCAAGGGCATTTTCTGAATATTCCAAATTTAAGGAGTTTGGCTCAAATTCAAGGGCTTTTCAGGGCTGTCGGGCCCTGTCTAAGGTGAGGGGAAGGTAACCTATTTAAAATTATCACAGGTTAAAATTTTTGAAATACGCACATGTTCACTCATTAGTGGTCATGTTTGAGAAGTTTTATTAAAATTCACCAAAATCTATCTAAGCCTTGCATTCAGGCTTGTCATTTTGAAAATTGGAGGGTCATTACGTTTCGCCTCAAATCACCCCAGGGGGGCCATTTTGGGTTTGCCTAAAAAGACCCCAGGAGGGCCATTTATGTTTTGCGGAGGCCATGTTGTTTCAGCCTGCTGGGTATTCAACTAATATCATTTTAAGGTACATGGTTTGTGTAATTATGATGAACATCATCACGTAATGTGTAGATGCAGGCTCGAATATTTGGATGCAAGATACCAGGTTTCCCATAACACTCACCAACAGTGACTGTTATAGTTATCTTGCATCCAAATAACCAAGCCCATATCTATACATTACATGACTGTACAAGCCAGTGCACCAAACTCACCGCCAGATGCCGATAACTTGGGGCGCATCAATCAGATTTGGGGGACGGATTGTCCCAGCTTTGATTTTGGGACGAAACGTCCCAGGCGAAGTGCCATAAGTCGAACTGGCTTGGAGATGATCCGTCCTGTAATCATGTGTGATACGAGAGTTGTCACAGTCTGATGTGTGATGTAATAACTAATTACAACTTTGGAAATGCTCGCTCGTATTTGGAAAATTACTTACTGTCTCTTGGTGACTGCGTCAACGACACACTACAAACTTCACAAATTGTGCTTTGTTACCTCCTTCAATTCACGAAAATTGCTGTTTTAGACGACCGATTTTGAGGTGCCTTCGACTGAATTAATGGGCCGCAGAAATCGGGGTTAGATGGACATTTTGAACTCAGACAGGCAACTGCGGCCCGGGGCGATCGGCTGCCTCAAAATGACAAGCCTGTGCAATGGGAAACTTCAGCCTGAATCAATTTTAGTGAACACAGTATAGAAATTTCACACGACATTGTGACTCATTGGAGATCTTCTTTTTAAAATGTTTTGATTCAGTAAAAGAACCAAAGTAAGTTGATGACATACCTCGGCACATACAAATTTATAGGCAATGTACAACTTATTCAAATGCTCCAATTCTCTTATAATCTTCTGGTATTCCAAATAGGATGACCTTTCTTCTTTCAGTTTTGTTAATGTTGGTGTAATATCTTCCTTCAGAATCTGAAATTTGTTAACAAAAATGCACTAAAATCAAAATGTCCATATTATAAATAATTCCAATGGTAAATTTTCTGGGAACATTGTTGAATCCTTTTTTGCAATAGTTAAGTAAGCATAATTTATAATTTAATTTTCTTCAATGATATCCAACCTGCTTGCATTTGATTGGATGAGATGAATTTTTCACAACTTGATGAATGTTCTTCCTATTGTATGATGGTTTTCGCTTTTCCTCCACTCTGTAAATAAATCATTCCCCTGTAACCGAGCTTCGGGGTACACTGATGGAGAAGTCACTTCTTCCTCTACAGATTTTAGGGAGAGGTCAGATGAAAACAGGGAAAAGTGAGCTAGAAAGAGAGGCAAAAATGAGCATTAGCTCGATTGCTTTATTCAGTTTATTGCAATTTTATCTATCTCTTATAGATCCATTATTAATTAAAATGAATTAATAATGGATCAATGAGCTCCTTCCAATGAGGGGTTACAAGCTACATGTATGTTTCTAAGGCAAAAAATGAAACAATAATGAAAATTGAATGGTAATTTTTGTGAAAAGTGCTGGCTAGTTTTGGCCGATACGTTGGTTAAATCATACAGCAAACCCTACTTATGTATTAGTCTACAGTTAATTAATGATTAACTGCAACAATGATTAACCTGCAGTGAGTTTTTAGATCCAAATTAAGCTCTCAACAAGAGTGCTCTCTCAAAATAGGTCCTAAGGTGAACGAAAATGTAGCTTCTAGTTAAGCAGGGTATTCAGCTAACTGATCCATTATCTAACTTACAGTATCTATTTCTCTCAACTTAGCATCCTTCTTTTCAATAGTTTTCTGAGCTGACTCCTTTTTTGTTTCGTACAGTCTTGTTCCAGCAGCTTCCTCAATCATTGATAAAATCTGTGAAAAAAAAAGTTCAAAATGAGATCATAAAAACAAACGGGTTACAGTATGGCTGCTGTGGACTGGTCACTTTCCACGGATGCAATAATATTGGATTCCAAACACTAATTATAGGAATAATCATCCAAAATTTAATTAACGAAGCACCGCGTAAAGCCCTAAAAATTAACATTTTGCTAACGATTTCTGTTACCTGGTAAACGCATGCGTGGACCAATCCATTGCGGCTGTACTGTACACAGGCGCATCCCTCATTAAAAATTAGCCTAATAAATCTTTTTGTATCAGTGGTCTATTTTAACCAGTCAACTTTTTTCTGTGACTAAAGCTGATAAAATATTATGTGATGCTAAGGACAATTCTTTCAAAAATCAAAGATATAACCCTCCCCCCCCCCCCCCCCCCCCCAAAAAAAAAATCTTTTGAACTCTTATTGTGAGGGCAGGGGCAATTAGCTTTATTTTGTTATTTTGGAGGCCAAAATTGAAAATCTAATCAACTTGAATTGAGATTTGTGAGAACAGAGCAGTGCAAATATGACCACCATATTAGATAAAGTGTTTAATAGCTCTTCAGATTCCTTTACTGAAATGAATTTATATATATTTGTTTTAATAATCAGATCATTACCTAAATTCCAGGCACACAAGTAGGCTAAATAATCATTAATTCACAGTTGATGCTGATCAGGTGGACAGAATTTTCACAAGTCGATTCAATGTTGTATTTAATTCTGAAGTTGTTGAAATGATAAAAAGGCTTACACCTTTGAGACATTCTCTACATGAAGTTTGTTGAAAGGCAGAAATGTTTTTAAGTTAGATATGTAACTCGATGATACCAAATAGTTCAGAGAAAACATTTTTTCTGAACTATTCAACATCATCTTCTTATTTATTCCTAAGTTATAACACTTTAGTTACTTGAGAGTCCATTTCTGTTTGCATTACACAGGGATTTGATGCACAGACCCTGACAGACCCAGGAAATCTCAGTCTTGGTTTTTATTTGTATATTGTAGTATTTCAGATAATTTTCAGACTTTTTTGATGAAGATGAGACTTTTTCTTTCTCTCTTGTAAATTCTATAAAACGGTACTGAAAATATTATTTTTTACTCTTCATAAAATCACTGAAATCATTTAACCCTTAGGGCCTAATTCCGACTTTAACCCTTTACCCAACAAATCAGCCGCATCCGCCCACGTAATATGTAAATTCAGCAGTTGAAAAAATATTATTTTTCAAAAAATTTCAACAAAACCATATCATGTGATCCCTCGTTGGAACGAGCTTGTCAAGCTCCTTCCAATGAGGGGTCACATGTTATGGTTTTGTTGAAATTTTTTGAAATTTTTTTTAAAATATTTAAAATAATAAATTTTGATATCGTCTGCGTTGGGTAAAGGGTAATAACATTTTTTCTATAACAAAACAGGTGCTCAAACAAAGTTTTCGAGTAAGTTTGCAAGTTACATTCAAAGTGCCATGGCAGTTGTTTCTAAGCAAGTCTTGGCTGCCTGAATAGGCAGCCCAGACTTGCCAAGAAACAACTGCAAAGTCATAGGATGTGGATTGTAAAGGTAAATCAAAAATGTATAAAAAATCTCCTGCCTTTAACCGTTTACCTAACAAATCGTCCGCATCCGCCCACGTAATATGCAAATTCAGCAGTTGAAAAATATTATTTTTCAAAAAATTTCAACAAAACCATATCATATGACCCCTCGATGGAACGAGCTCATCCAGCTCATCCCAATGAGGGGTCACATGATATGGTTTTGTTGAAAGTTTTTGAAAAATTTAAAAAAATGATATTTAAAATAATAAATTTGGATATCGTCTGCGTTGGGTAAAAGGTTAAGGGTTAACAAGATATTTTTTTCTTGTCAATGCAATGTAAATTAAACTCACTTCAGGTGGTTTCATGTTCAGAACCTTAGTGATTCTACCCTGCATGATCAGGAAATGTGGATTGTTGACATTCAGCTGAACAGAACGAAAGAGATCTTGAACTCTAGTGTTTGTGGCATTGCTACCATTGATCAGGTATTTATTTCTTCCACCAATAACAACCTGTAATAAAATATTACCATAAGTCTATTAAAAAAAATTCTCATAATCTACAAAACATCAAATTTCCTAAAAACCTAAAACAAATATTTCTTCACTAGTGATGAAAATTTAATCAAATCATCGTTGAGTGAAACAAGACACCATTTGCAATGGTTTCAGAACTACAGATGGTACCTTGTTGCACTCAAGAGACAAAAATATACCTCATTTCACAGGGCTCAAGGAGCTCTCTCAAATACATTGCATCTGGTTTAATTCATAATCCTGTATACAGAAAAAGGTTAGGCCCCCACAAAGTAGATCTTCTGTATCAAAAATTCATGTTCTCGGTTTGTTTTATGCTTTAGGCCTCATAATCTACAGAATAGCATGGGTGGCCAGGCCTGCACAAATTGGGCGAACAGTCGTTTCGTTCACCTAAAGGTTGCCCTAATTTTTTTATGGCGAGCTGTTTCCCGTTCGCCCAAATTTTCAGCTGTGTTTCTGAAGTATCCGACTGAATACAAAACTTGAAAGCCAGTCACCTTTTTCTTATTGTTTATACATGGAGACCGGTCAATGCTAATTTAATTAATTACTTGCGAAAGTACGGATGTTATTTGTACAACGTGTGTGGAAGTCCCCAGCAAATGTGTGAGATCATATGTGGGACGTATTTACTATTGACAGAGCTAACCACTTGTACAATAAATAACTGCTGAGACTGCACATTCATCATTGTATGTTTTATTTTTGTCGCAACATAACTTGACCTTCTTGTTCTCCATATGATTGCACATGACGTCGATGATTCTTCCAAAACAGTGGGCTAAACTAATTGATAACGTCAAAATAAAACGGTGCAACTGATGATTTTCGGTTGTTGAAACCATGTTGTAAATATATTTATTTAGAGGAATAATTACTTCCAGCTGAAAAGAATAAAATTTTCATGATGAACTCAGTCACAGTCCTCGAATTTTAAGTTATCAATTGGTACAGTATCAGTCATGAGGAAATCGTCTCGTGGTGGCACTTCAGGGTTTGTAAACAAACTGAACAGCAAAACAGCTAAGTTAGCACATGTTATGGTGTACACCTATGCGATCTTATAATATAATTCAACCTCGTTCTTTTTAAAATTGAATCATTAACACATACTTTACCCATGATAAGAGATTTGGTTAATTGTAGCGTGCCGTAGGCACAGGGAACAGCTGAGTGATGTTTCAGCTCAATTAAATTGTAGAACTCAAACTGATCAATAAATTTGTCAGTCACTGTCTGAAAATTGAACCTCATGTCCAATGTTTGCTTTCCTTCTCTAAGAAACTGAAATTGGAAATTTGCATGGATTCTGTTTTGGGCAATCAGGAGCATGTCTAAAGGGATATTATTTTAGTGACACACTATTAACATGTTGAATGGTTTCCATTCAACATTATTACAGTGCAATGCTGAAATGGGTTACCTTAATTCAAAGGGTTACTTTAAAATAATTAGGGAAACCCATAAACAGGTTGCCTTAATTTTCAATTTGTGCAGGACTGGGTGGTGGTGTATTTCATCTCTTGAGTACAAGAAGCCTTTGCAATACCAAGGCAATGCAAAGCCTTGTTGCACTCAATGAACAAATTTAATAATTTTATTAACATGGGTGAAATATCAGACATAAACCTTTTAATTTTTATTTTTTTAAGTTTGCGTTGGTTATAAAAAGAGAACATGCGGCAGCCAAAACACCCATGTAAAAGGGCCAGAGAAAAAGATTTTTACCATGTAGACCTAATTTCAGTTTCCAAATGCAGCATAAAAATAGCCAATATTAACCTGTCTGGTAACAGATATCTCTTCATATCCCTCATATCCAAAAGGACTCTGTTGTTTATCTGAGTTATCAAATGTTATGGATACTGTCGCCTTGGACACGCCAGCCTGCCCACTTTTGTATACTAGATCTTGAAGATTTGAGGCACGTACCTGAAAAAGATACAAATACAGTAATAATAAACATACTGTACGTGGAGAGTGGGTTGTAACTAAATCACCCGGGGGGTGGAGTTATCACCCAAAAGATCACTTTCATATTCTGTACATGTGGACAAAAAAATACAAGCAATGTTTTAGCCAATGGATCTCCGGGTATAACCCGGAGGTCCATTGGTTGGAACTTTGCTTGTGCTTGTAATGCTTTGCAACAAATTTGCAATTACTGCTTGGGTGGAATCTCCACTCTGCAGGTGATTTAGTGATAATACACTCTCCACGTACTGTAAACTAAATTTGGAAAAACATGGTGACATAGTGAAATGGATACAAATGAAATCAAAACTATTCCCACTACCTGGTATGTAATTCACAGGCAGCGCGGTGACTCAGTAGGTAGTGATGCAGACTGCAAGCTGAGAGGTCCTCGTTTTGAGTCCTACCTGCGACAACCGCGTTGAGTCCTTGGACAAGACCCTTAATCCTACTGCCCAGGTGGGGACACAGTGGCATTGTGTTTTAAGGCGTACTCCACATCAACGGTGCACTTCCCTTCAACCAAACCTAACCCTGCTTGTGTGGAGTTAGTACGTTGGGGAGTCTGACAGTTGCGTGGCGGTTCTCTCCAGGTACTCTAGATCTGGCTTCCTCCACCCGTAAAACTGTACGACACAAGGTGGCTCTGGCTGTCGAAAGTGTCGTTAAACCCCAATAAATGAATAAATAAAATTCTCTGAGTCTCTATTGTTAGCAACTGACTGATAATGATGAACCAGCCAATCATATGGTAACTGGGATTGACAGCTAAACATCACATTTTCCGATCGCTTAAAAAAAATGGTGGCAGACATTTCAACATGGTGTATCAGACTACATATCAATGTATGACAAAAAGAAATGCGAAAGTTATACTTCAAATTAAAAAAAAACAACCAGACGAGTTGTGCTCGCTAGCCAACATTAACATTTTTAAGCAAGAAAAGTCATGAAATTTAATGCAGCCCACAGTTATCAACACTAGTCATGTCAAATTCCAGCAACAATTACAAATGCCATCAGGGTTTTTCTGTTATCTCTAGGTGCAAATCATCAATGTTTTTCTGTTATCTCTTGGTGCAAAGGACGGGGGATGCACTAGTCAAATTCTAGCAACAATTACAAATGCTGTCATGGTTTAATTTATTATCTTCGGGTGAAAAGATGGAAGGCTTGATTTTAACACTAATTTGGGGGACCATGGGGATCTCCAAGGAAAATATATGATAAAAGGCTTTGTTGAGAGACCAGAGACCAATTGGTGACTTCTGCCAAGTTCACCATACCCTCTTCAGAAATCAGAACCCTTCTGCGAATCAAAAGGTTTCAATCACTTATAGAAAAGATTATGTCGAGCGGTCATACAGATAATCAGAAGAAGCAGTGCTCTTTGTTTTACAATTAGCTACTGCCAATCATCGTTTTTTGCTCAATTTATTCCAAATTACCACAATCATTTTAATCAGTTTTTCTTCTGAAAATAATCTTTTTGCTACATTCTATTTATTTATTGGTGTTTAAGGTCTCATATTTTTAAACAATGGCTAATGATGACCACAACATGAGTATCAACTCAAGACCAGGGGTGAGCGTTAATAAGCCATGTTGCCCATTTTAGAGAGGGTTTGCACCTCCCAAGCACTGGTGACTAGGTCCTATTTTACCAGTAAAACAGAGCCTGTTTACCACAGGGAACAGGCACTGCTTCTCTTCCCGGGGTTCCTGGGGGGAGAGCATTCAAAAAACATATTCATCACCAAAGACTCCATCATTGAAATGACTGCATTCTTCCTGCCCACTTCAAATACACTTAATTTTTAATGTAATTTATCATCAAATACTACTTTTACAACAAACAAGAGCTTTGCATCCAAGATGCTGGACTCGAGTTTTGGAGGCTAGAAAGGAATCTGTGCTGTGCACTATTGAAATTTCAGGTTCAGTATCAATATTTTTCAGGTAAATACCTCGGTATGTGCATAGAACACTGAAAGTAGTTGCAAATTGACCCAATTTCCCAACATTTGACCATATAGTAACTTAACAGGTTCAGCGCCGACATCTCACCAACTTGACAAGTTAATTCAAATTTGGTAACTGATTAGTCTAGCAAGTTATTTAATGGAATCACTCGATTCAGCATGAATCACCACACTGATTTGATTGATTCATTAAATAACTTGCCAAGCTAATCAGTTGGCCTCAATGTCCTTCGTACCATGCCCGTCTCCAAGCCCCAAATGAATCAGGAAGAAACATATATGGTCTTCAACTTCAAGGCTTTTCAGCAAGTTTTCACTGGTAGTAACACTCTTGGTCAGTCCCTCCCCCCTTATCTTTCATCTTCCAAAGTGGCAACAAGATTAATGTCCACTGTCCAGTGTCCAATATCAACACAAACAAGCAAGTAAATTGAAGTAATTCAACTGTTACTACACAACATGTGTTGAAGCTTGTAATGGTGACAGCAAAAAACTGTTTAAAGTTGTTAAAAATCTGTGTACAGAAAAACAAAGTGTGTCATTTCCACCACACAATGATCCATCAAAGCTAGCTGATCAATTTGGCGAATTCTTCATCAACAAAATAAAACTGATTCAGAAAAAAATTCAGAACATAAATGTAGACAACATTGACATCAAACAGAGACCATCGGAAAAAGAGCTTTCAACTTTTCGACCATTAGAAATCCACGAGGTAACCAAATTAATAAAAGAATCCTCAAATGCCTCATGTCAACTTGACCCAATGCCAACATCTATTGTCAAATCATGTGTAGACTCTTTGGCTACTGTAATCACAAAAATGATCAACATGTCTCTGCTAGAAGGATATGTGCCTGATGCATGGAAAATAGCAATTGTTAATCCTCTTCTGAAGAAACAAGGTGCGGAACTTGTGTTTAAAAACTTCCGTCCAGTGAGTAACTTACCGTTCGTCTCTAAGCTGTGTGAAAAAGCCACAATTGACCAGCTAATGTTACATAGTGATATGCATGCTCCATTACCGGCCAACATGTCTGGATTCAGAAAATTTCACTCGACTGAAATGGCATTGCTCAAGGTTCAGAATGACATCCTCCTTAATGCAAGTAATAGTGTACATAATCTTGGTGCATTCTTCGACTCTACCATGTCTATGGACAGACATGTTACAAATATGTGCAATAAGGCTTTCAGGGGTCTATACAAAGTTAAACAGATAAGACAGTTCCTCACGAAAGACTCCACAAAAACTCTAGTTCATGCCTTTGTAACTTCACATTTGGATTATTGTAATGCCTTACTGTTCAACCTTCCACAATATCATTACTCTCGCCTGCAGAAAGTACTAAATGCATCAGCCCGAGTGGTACGAAGGGTATCACGATCTCAACACATCACTCCTGTTCTGAGGGATATGCACTGGCTGCCAGTCAAGTACAGAATAATTTTCAAAACTTTATTATTAGTTTTTAAGACACAAAACAACATGTCACCAGCCTACTTAGAAGAACTCATTAATACAAAGAATGTGTGTCAATACAACCTGAGGTACAATGGTAAAATGCTACTACATGTTCCAAAACATAGGTGTAAGACATTTGGAGATGGGTCATTCTCATTTGCTGGCCTTCACTTATGGAATAATTTACCAGAACACCTAAAAAGACTGTCAAATGTCGACCTTTTCAAGAAAGATCTCAAAACATACCTGTTTCAAAAAGCCTATAAGTAATGTTGTGGACTGTAAGTCTTATAATTTCAATTGCATCATTTCTAGACCCACGATTTAAGAACACTTATTTGTCAGACGAGCAGTACGAGTGTGTGAAAGACGAAATCACAAGTGACAAATCTATGCATGCTTCAGACAATGGTGCAATTAGTAAGACAGATAATGTTGAGGAACCAGCTACAAAGAAAAAAAGCACAATAGGTAGCCTATTCAAAGCAAATTACCTCAACAGAGTGAGAAATTGTATTGTGTTGATCAGGAGATTTCATTGTATCTTGGGGCTGATGTTCCCGACAGTGACACTAATCCCCTAGACTGGTGGCAGATGAATGCTTCTAGGTATCCAACTCTGGCCAAATTTTCTAAAAAGTATCTCTGTGTTTGCGCTACTAGCGTTCCCTCAGACTTTTTAGCAAATCTGGACAGATAGTAGAACCTAAACGTTCGTGTCTGAAGCCAGAGAAAATCAACGTGCTATCTTTATTAGCTGCAAATTTGTAAGCCTTTTCAGTTTATAAATAGAAATGTCTATAGTATTCCTATATAAAGTGCTACCACCCCCCCCCCCCCCCCCACACACACACAGAAGGTTGTCAATGGTTCAACAATTTATATTTTGATGTACGGAGCTCTCACTGAGCTATGTACATATAAATATAAATTGTTTGAACCTTTGACTACTCGAGAAAAATTAAGTGGGGAGGGGGGGTGGTGGTTGTTGGGTGGGGGGAGGGGTCGAGATAAGTTATACAGCACCTTTAGTTCAATATACGCACATATATCTTATATATGTAGGGGGTATATTGAACTAAGGGACCCTTAACTGTGTTTCAGAACTGTAACAACCCACCCCTGGTGACAAGCCTGTGTTTCGCTCGTGCCAAAGATGGTATAAATGTAACAGCCAGTTTAAATAAATGTGCCGACATCTTTGCCTCCCGCTTTTCATCAAGATTGCCAATGAGTTATTTCCCTTAACATCCGAACCACAGATCTATATTTGGAATCTACAAACAACAAAAGTCGGCCATTTTTCGTTCATTGCAAAGTTCCGAGTAGATGATCCACCTATATTTTCAAAACTAGATCGACAGATACACATGCGACATCAGAATATATCAACATTGGAGAGAAACATCAAAGGAGGTAACTGAATTAAAAAATAAACTTGACAAACTGAAAATGTGTTTGTGACAGACTGACAGTCATTCGACTTAAATGCTGTGACAATCATCTATTTTTTTCTGTGATTTCCACCCTTTTCATTTAACATGTTACACGAAGTGACGGCATTCAAGATTGTGCAGTTAAATAACCGTGCGTGTCCCGACTGACGGTTATCTCACATTCAGGTCGGTCGCAGGGTTGGGGCGAATACATTGTAAATGTATTGAATACGAATACTTTGAAATTTCATGAATACGAATACGAATACACAAATTTAAAATGTATTGAATTATTGAATACGAATACTTTACAATGTATTCATGAATACAAATATGAATACTTGAATACTTTTCAAAATTATTTCTTGTAAATGGATGATAATTTGATCATTCTTATTGGGATTAAGGGTATAAGGGATCATAGGTGAAGAATTAGTTTTTCAGAGGGTGGATCTCTTAATCCTTTAGAATCCAATCAACAGACATAAGTTGGTATTAATGACAAACAAAAAGAAATAAAACAAAATTTCAAATATCAATTTATTTAGAAAACAATTAGCAAAATATGCAGATTGCAGAGTACTCATCCAATGTTTTGTTGTTTAGTGCATACACAGTAATCATTAAATAGAGAACTGTAAGAAATTTACACAATTTTGGGGGTATTTTTTTAAGTTTTTTTCTTCTAAACTGCATTTTATGACCCCCAATAATGTCTATTAATTGTGGCTAATTGTGGCTTCTTTGCTTCATGTCTTTTATTAATATTTAAACATACATTGCTGGTGAGAATAAAAAAAATGGACAGTGCTATTCACAAAAATCAATTAAGCAATTACTGCACTTTTGGAAAAATGTTGCACAATAATTTTACAAATCTATCAGTCTGGTCGCCAGACATTTCCCCATCGGACATTTCCCCATCCGGACATTACCCCATCCCATTTAGGATGACACCTTATTTCTACTATTACTGTAGAAAAATATTAGATTAGTAAATTGGATAATGGGAGTTGTTTGGGGATTAAAAATCAACACTTTGGCCAGACTGATATCCTTTGTCCTAAGAATAATCTGTACAATTACAATGTTCAGTTTACAATGAAACAAATTTTGAACAATGAAGAGTTTGCTATCAAAAGGCAGATAAATAATTGAACTTACCTTCATGTGTAGTATGAAGTTTGATGTACTATTTGATGGACCTGATACGTGCACTTCAAAAGTATTAGTTTAATTTTTTACTACTTTCTAATAGAGATAATCACAATATTTTTTTCACAAATATTGTATACATGTGTATTAAAAACAAGAAAAGTATTCAAAAAGTATTCATGAATACACCTCAAATTTTACTGTATTCGAATACAAATACGAATACGAATACTTTAAAATTGCATGAATACTGAATACATTTGAATATTTGAAAAAATGTATTGAATACGACTGAATACCGAATACGAATACCCCAACCCTGGTCGGTCGGTGTTTTTAAATAACCAAAACCGAGTTGTATTTTTGGTTAACCTCCCAGCACTACATGTAAGCAGTATTACCGTTTGTATGTCAAGATGTCAACGTACTAAATGTCAATACCAGTGGATTATTTTTAACCCATTGTCAAGCAATCAACCACCCACTGGACCCCCAAATCCCCATGAATAAATCACATAGTAATTTCCCAGAAAATATATTGAATCAGCCTGAATGTAAAGAACACTGGGACCAGGCCGAATTTCTTCGGAAACAGAAGTACCAAGTTAACAACTTGCCATTTTTCATTTTTCTGCCATCGCCTTTTTATTTCAATCTTTCTCTGACGTATTTGGCAATGTCTGCTGTAGGCTTGGGATGATATCCCGGTATTCCAATATGTAGCGATACAGCAACCCATGATATGGGTACCGATGCAGATGTCCAAATCTTGTCATGTCGTGATATAGTGGAACCCTGTTAATTGAATAACCATTTTGTCAATGAAAATTATTCAATTAACAGGAGTATCCAATTAACAGGGATTGTGTCACTTTCCTGTATTCTGGAGATAAACTTAGCATTTATTCTATTATATCTTGTTTGGCAGAGCTCCATGAGCTCTGTCAAACAAGATATAATAGATTAAATGCCTATACTGGATGTACTGAGGCCAAATAGGTCTATAAACAAAGGAAAACTGCGGAGAGTCAGGGTAATTTCTCAACATATTACAAGATTTTTTATTCAATTAACAGGAGTTTACTCTATAACCTATATTCAATTAAGAGGTCAAATTTGAGGTTTGGTAAATAATTTTGTGTTGGGAAATTATATTCAATTAACAAGGATATACAATTAAGAGATATCCAATTAAGTGGGCTCCACTGTACCACTATATAGGCCGGTCACCAATCTTGAAATTCAACTCTTTCACTCTCAATACATTCAACACATCATCTTTAAGGATTGGGTGATTTGGCCAACTCAAATACCCGCAATTCAGAATATAACCCCGGAATACTGGTTATTAAATCAGGGTATTTTTTCCCAAATTTTGCTCACATGGTGCGATTCAATATTTTATGCGCTTATCCAATATTCAGATTCAAAAATGGTAAAACTACAGATAAGCAGTGCAACAATAATCCAATTTATTATGAACGATCGTAGATTGGTTGTGCAAAATGATAAATGTTCACCATTTTACAAGTGTTTTCAAAGCAGTTGACAAAACTTCATTCATGTTTTCTAGGATGTTGGTGCCTATTAATTAGCCCCCTTGATGTGCACCAGTTATTCTTTGAAATCATCTTCCACGACTTTTTTCGTTCAGGTGAATCGATTTGAAAATTGTCCCTGTGATCTTAACTGTAGCTTCAATACCAGGATGAATATCGAGATATGTATCTAGATATATTTTGTATCGTGATTCGTGTACCTAGATATGTATCGTCCCAACCCTAGTCTGCTGCTACCTGTCGCTTATGAAGTTCACATTTGCATGTTTTCTTACCAATTCAATCAAAATATGCGGCCCACAGTAGCGAAACCAAATCAAAATACCACTTATGTCGGTTTTGAGAGAAAGTCAACTTATCAAGGTGGATCGTAAATCTAAAAGCCAGTGGTCCGCATATTTTGATCTAATTGATAAGAAAATGCACAAATGTGAATTTTGTAAGCGACAGGTAGCAGCAAACGCTGTTGAACACATCGGAGAAAGAAATAAAAAAGTGACTGCAGAAAAACAAAAAGTTAAAAAATTTATAGTAATTTATATATTTTTTATACTTACCAATGACCCAGACTTAGCTGGTGCTAACTCTAAAATATCTAGGGCCAAACACAAATTTTGACACCCCCCCCCCCCCCCCCAGTCCCCAAAATTTGCATCAAAAAACGAAAAATAGATGTCCTATATGGTCCTCCATACTTTTACTCCTCTGCGCATGCGCATTGTCAAGGAGGTCTCAAAAATTGGCGCGAAATATCATTCTTACAACCAGTGCCTGGTAAGCGTTATGTACTCGGCGGGGAGGTATGAGTTCCCAACTCATGGGAGGGCCATCCCCGTCTGGGTCATTGGTAAGAAAAAAAATATATAAATTACTATAAATTTTTTAACATTTTTATACTGTACCAATGACCCAGACTTAGCTGAATAGTAAAAAGGTTGGAGGGCCTAGGACATAAAAGGAAATCCAATAGACTCAATAACATATAACAGAATTATCCCCTCAAGGAGAAAAAGGAGAGATAGGCTTTACATGTATCTTTCTTATTTGTATCAAAAAAGAAAGACACAACACCATTCTGTAATTGAGCACAATAACATCAATGATCTCTATTACCATCCAGTATAACCCTTTATACAAATATTTTTTAAAGGAAAGCCAATAAATAAAGGAAGTCCAGCGAAATGAGACTCTTTATACTCATTTAAAAGTGTCCGAGGATTGTATATTAACGCCCGATTAATATGTGACATATACAAATACGTCACACCGAGCAACATTTAAAAAATATTACATGGATGAGTAAACATTAGCTTTACACTTTAAAACCATCCCAGTACCGACTCGGAATTACTGACTCCAAGAGTGGTATTCCCTTGCTTTACACTATAAAGCAGGTGACCTAAGGGAACACCCACCCCTTCCCCTTGCCCTGGGTCAAATACCCCAGAGCAAAGAGGGCAGCAGGACAGAGTCACTGCCAGAACCGAAAGCCTACATACATATAGTTGCAACAGTTTAGTGGATGACATTCTGAGCAAGAGAGAACGGACCTAAACAATGCAGATCTCCAGAAATGGACTCAATATTTCTCAGATACAAATTTGTGAAAGTGGAGGGTAAAGAACAATATGCAGTCCTCATTAGATCTTGTAATAGCAACACTATAAGCATAAGCCCACAATGTAGAAAGAACTCTTACTTCATGAGCTGAAATCTAAAGCACAGACTGCTGAGTTGAAGATATTTATAAGCAGTATGGATGGATAATTGAATCCATCAAGCCACAGAATGGACCGAAATGTGGAGGAAGCTTCCACGGCATATCCCACAACAGACTCCTGAGTAGATTAATCCACGATCTTTGTGGAGATAGAGATGCTACCAACAGAATTTTGCATTGAGAATATTTAACTTGAGCAATGTCTGCTGAATCACGGTGCTGGAGGGGTACGCATATCCTATCATTCCGTCTCCCTAGATCGATAAAGCGTCTACTGCAAACGCTCGAGGATCCGAACCTGGTGACACATACGTCTGCAACTGAATGATGAGATGCGTCACAAATAAATCCATCACTGACCGCTCTCATTGGTAGCAAATCATGATTAAATACTCGTTGATGTAAGTCCATTCTGACGGCAACAAGCGGCCCTCCGTGAAAGGGAGTCCGCTAATACGTTCAGACGACCTGGAATATAACGGACCGATAGAAGAATTGAAGTTCTAGTACAAACAGAAGGATTCATTCCGAATAACAGAAAGGAATGAGTGCCTCCCTGGTTCCAAAAATACGCTAATATCGTCGAATTGGCGGAAAGAATTGCACGTGAGCATTCTGAATAACGTTCATTCAATGACGTATCGCAAGCCAAATTGAAATGATTGCTGATGTTTATGTGCTTGATTAGGAACTGCGGATCCCAAAGACCCTGGCACTACAAATCCGTTGGGCTCAATGTCGCGTCCCAACCTGTTTGACTGGTATCCGTCAAAACAAAAAACTCGGATCCGGCAATTGCAGTGGAACTCCCTGAATTAACCACTGAATAAATGCCCAAGTCTGAATCTCTTGATCACTTGATTGACAAGAGGATGTCCATATTGAGCGAATGAATCTTTACCCTCCAATTCTGGTTCCGAAAATTGGAGAGGACGAGTGCGTAGCCGTCCCATCGGAATAAAATCCGCGGCAGCTCCGCACAACCTATTATTCTCATGAAATCTCTCGCTGTAACTATATCTGAATGAAGACAATAGCGAGCGTAACAACTGATTAATTCGCTCTGGTTAACGGCAGACGAACGAGATTGTTATGCGTCTCGAAGCTCATCCCCTGGTGCATGAATGACTTGGACAACACCAGGTCCGACTTCTCCTCGTTTACTTATGAAACCGAGACGTCAGAGCAATACAAGCAAATTCTGCACATCGTTCTGAAGTGTTAACTCATTGCCGTACCTCTGAAGAATGTCGACCAGGTAGGCCGATGTTACCGCAGACGAATGAGCTCAAAAATGAGTCATTACTGAGTTTATTATTCGAGTGAAAACCCAAGGCGCTAGATTCAGACCAAAGCACATTGCTCGGAACTGATACACGACTCCTATGATGGCGAAGCGAAGATACTTTCTGAACGCCTGATGTACCATGACGTGAAAGTACGCATCTTGAGATCTATGCATGCAGCATAGTCGTTCACCTGAAAACTCGCTCTGAACAATAAGATGGTCTCCGTATAAGAAACTTGGAGCCACGATCAGCTTGTTAATCCAGCTCAGATTTATGAGTGGACGGAACGAGTCGTCTGGTTTCGGAACCAGAAACAGATGGTTGTAGAACCTGGGGATTCCTGGATTCTACAATATCTATCGCTAACTTCTCCAGAAGAGACTGGACTTCTGATGGAAGCAAGCCTCTTCTCTGCATATTTGACAGAAGCTGACTCCATCCTGGACTTCGAGTTTAGCGGAGGTTTTCGTTCGAAGGACAGTTTAGTCCTTCAGAAATTGAGTCCCAATTGGTGGAGAAAACTCGACAGTCTTCCGCCCACTGGGACACGATAGGGGTTACACCATCACCTGCGAGGCTTGCGGAAGGAGAAACCATGTCCTCCACGGCCCGCACCTCACCCCGTCGACCCAGGGGTGTCTGACCGGTTGACTCGGCCAGAATTATGGCCCCTATCTGAGTTGCTATCCTGACGGTCTCTAGAGTAAGACCTAGAGGACGCAAAGGAACCTCTATAGAAACTTCCTTGGACGTATATGTCCCAGAAGTACCTGTCCTACTCTTCTCCGCTGAATCCGACTTATGGAAGCGGGTTTGAATAGCAGAGAGTCTGAAGCTTTCTTAGTTATCTGATCACAGATTGCGAAAAGCTTGCCGTCGAAGAGAAGCTCTCCAGAGACCGGAGCGACTCTGAGAGAGTTTTTCACCCTACCATGCATATGATAATGCGTCTAAGCTAGTCCTGTTAGACGATATTGTCATTTCCAACATTGTGGTTGGAACTGACATAGACGACGGTATAGACAGTACTAGGTCTTTGGCCTGGTTGTCTAGACGCAGAGTGACTCTCTGAATGCCCTGTCCTGCCATTTCGAATTATTCCATGAATTGATGAAAGGCAGATGTAGAGCATTTGCCGATAAGAAACTGGACCTGCCCGTTTAGGTAGCAAGTTATATATAGCGTCATTCAATAGTTCAAATGTTCGTGAGACATTACTGGACTGTGTCGAAAACTCAGGGTCAATGCCCCCAAATCGAATAAAGAATTCTGTGTCCAGTGGAGCTATCAGTCTCTTATTCGGCAACGCAGCATTTTGGTCCGGAGGAACAACGTCAGATGATAATGCCGGATATACTCTACAGCAATTATGTTGTTCCGAAAGGGAAAAATACAACTCCTTCGTATCCCTTTAGCCATCCTGTCGGACCACTTGTAAATCTTGGTTGTCCGTGCGTGAACCTGCAGCGGAACATACCAACCCAGCTTCCTCAGATAATTCCTGATCCGATAGAGTTTCTGTCGGATGCTGGGATGCTGCTATAATTGTGCTATCTGCGATAGCACGTCCGAAACAGAGGCCTGTGGAGCTGCGGTCTTGCAGGATTTAGCTGCTGGGAGCTCCTTGGACGTTGACACGTGCATACATCTTTATGCGAACGTCCGGAGTATGAAGGCCTCGTATCCTTGGCTACCGGATGGAGTGACCTGGTCGCCGTGGAATCCCTGGTCGGCAAGATTAGTTGAATATCACTGGTCACATAGCCAAGGTGCGGTCGTGTGTGCCGCCATGAGGATGAGGAAGCTGATAGAGCAGTCATTCCAGACTGTCTATATAACAGAGCGTCCCAAGCTGTGGATGTATGGTCCGAATGAGGAACGTTATGTACCACAACATCTGGACCCAGATGTTGTTGTACGAGAGAGGGACCTCTCTCGCTCACAGCCCGGACGGACCTGGACGAGCTAGGAACCGGACTAATAGGCATCCTCCGTACCATCCTCGTATCCGTCGTCACTGGGTGTGCACTATGTATTTTATAGTGCTCGCATCACCCAAATCTCCTTTCTGGACCGCAACCTGGGTGCCGAGCCATTCGGCAAATGGTCGCTACACCGGGCGAGCTAGCAATCGCCAAAGCCGTCGATCCTACTTGGGACCTCTTAGGCATGAGAACTTTTACCGCTAGCTCTTCATTGACTGTGACGACGGAAGCACACTTTTCGAAGACACCACGGTAACATCACCCTGCTATGCTCCTCAATGAGGCCAGTGGAGCCGCGGTCATGCGTGATTAGCCGCTGGAAGCTCCAGGGACGTTCATTCCTGCATTTATATAATATGCGAACGTCCCAACTGGAAAGGCCTCATGTCCTTGGCTAGCAGATGGAGTGACCTGGACGACGTGTATTCCCTGGTCGGCGAAGCAGGAGCTCCACGGAAGTTCATTCCTGCATTTATATAATATGCGAACATCCCCTGGAAATCTGTGGTCACATAGCCAAGGTGTGGTACTGTGTGCTGACGTTAGGATGAGGAAGCCAATAGAACCGCCGCGTCCAACTGTCTATGCGACGGAGCGTCCCGAGCAGGAGGAGTGGACGTATGCTATGACTAACAAATGAACATACAACAACATCGTGGCGCAGATGTTGATGTAAGAGGGAGGGGGGGCCTCTCTCGCTCGCGGTCCGGATGAACCCGGACAACCTAGGAACCGGACTAACAGCCTTTCTCTGTACCATCCTCTGGCCGTCGTCACTGGGTGTGCACGTTGTATGTTTATAGTGCTCGCAACACCCAAATCTTGGCTTCCTCCGTACCATCCTCTGATCCGTCGTCACTGGGTGTGCACGTTGTATGTTATAGTGCTGGCAACACCCAAATCTCCTTCCTGGACCGCAACAGACGGACCCGGGTGCTGAGCCATTCGGCGAATGGTCGCGACACTGGGTGAGCTAGCGGATGCCAAAGCCATCAGTCCTACTACTCTCGGGGTCCAAATAATAGTACGGTCCCAAATAATAGTACAGAGTGGAAATTTGGTTAAAATTAAATAATAGTACAGACCCAAATAATAGTACAGGAGGGAATTTCCAATTTTCGGAAACAAATTATTAAAACAATAGTAAGCCCAAAAAATTTAACTAGAACAAATTTTGTATGAGTGATACTGGTAGAGCTGTCTCGGCATTGAAATTTGTTAACCATGTCGATTTTTGATTTTTTGTGACTACTAGTACTAGTAAAAGTTTAAAACCTTTCTACCGATATTAATAACACACATGCTTCATTCAGTCTTTCGAGTTGGAAGACCAGACCAACAATCTGCCATGACCGATCATGGCTGGACATTGTTCCACACTAAAATGTAAACAACCGCAAAAATGCATTTTATTTGATGACAAAGTGCAAACTATTCACAGGTAGCTTTCCGAAGTCGAGTATTTTAAGAGGAATGGTAAGTTGAATCAGGTGCATCTGTTTATGTTTACGTTTTGGTGAGGGACAAGTATCTACTAGTACCCATCACACATCGGTCACTGTGCATTGTTGGTCTGGTCTTAGTCATTGTATGACTGTGGCCTGGAGCCTAACCCCCACCCCCTACATAGGCTCCACACAGTCATTGAGAAGCTCGACCAAATTCAATCTGACTAAAAATTGACATTCGACCCGGCTCACTTCACGCATCGTTTTGCCGATTAATAAATCACAGATAAGCATTGTGCTTACTGCTTTCAATTTGTGATACATTTATTTACGCGTCAGAATCATTTTCTGGCAAGGACATGGTAGTGATATGAAGAAATCTCGAAAAACATCCAAGTACAAGAATTTCAGCCAACTATTTTTTTGAAGAGGGCAGGACATTTGAATATAAACAACGCTATCTACGCACGCACACGAAAGGCAAGAGACTTCACTCAGGCCTTCAAAATCATTTTGTCGTTTCCTTATATTTCATTTTGCTCACTCGCGAACTGAACGTCTTGGCTAAACAAGCGGCTATGGGTTCTTCACTGAAGACTTTTACATCGCGTGGCTTAGTTCGAAGCGATGAGAATTGCCTGTTTTCTTAGGGGTTTCAAAATGTATTAAAATGTGAAAGGAAACCACGTTGGGGCGGGGAATGTACACGCGACGATTTTAGAGACTCGTGTCTTTTGCAGAAACCGGGTGAAATGGGACGTTATTTTGTTACCTAAACCACATTTTAAACCCCTAAGAAAACAGTCAATTCTCGTCGCTTCGAACTAATGTAAAAATTTTCGGCGAAGAACCGATAGCCGCTTGTTTAGCCAAGACGTTCAGTCGTGAGTGATCAAAATGAAATATAAGGAAACGACAAAATGATTTTGATGGCCTGTGTAAAGTCTCTTACCATTCGTGCGCGTGCGCAGATAGCGTTGTTTATATTCATATATACAGCACAGCTCCCCTTCTCGATAAATGGGCTAATCTAAATTGTGCGTTAATTGGAAGTTGGACCGCAGGAATTATTTTTCTGAGGGTACACTGGGGTACACGGCAATATACTGGCTGTTTGCGAGAATGTTTTATGCCCGGGTGAACACACAGTGCGTTTTTATGAAGATAAACTGCTACTATTACACAACTGTTTTGGGTGATGTTTCCGTGAATTTAAAACTGATTTATACAATCAGCTGTTGTTTATTATGATAAAGGAGTAAAGTTGAGTTCCTCACATTTTGGCAATTCATATTTTGATGAAATTACATAATCGTACAGACCCAAATAAGGGTCGTACAGGTGGGATTTTATCCGAAAAAATAATAATCGTACATGTACGATTATTTGGACCCTGAGAGTAGGGAACTCCAGGCAATTGACGTATCTGCATGAGCACTTTTGCCGCTAACTCTTCATTTGATTGTGACGATGGAAGCACACTTTTGGAAGACATCACGGAAACATCACCCTGTTCTTGTTCCTCGGAAAAAGAGAGTGAACAAGAGCATACGTATCGCTGAAGCAATACAATGTCCCCTACCGGACTAATGAGCATTAATAATTATACAAATGTTATAACCTATATGTGATCAGCATGAATTCCGTTGAAGCAATTCACAAAAAAAGTCCAGAAAACTGATATTTTGGTGCTTTTTCCCATATTTCCAAGGGCCATAACTCACACAAGAATAATGCAATCAGCATGAAACTCAAACTTGAACTGTAAGTCATTGTTCTATAGTAGGTTACCAAGAATGAAATCATTCGGTTGAAGCATTTAAAAAAAAAGTCCGGAAAACTAAAGTATGACTGACAGACTGACTGACAGACTGACGGATGGACAGAGTGCAAATGAAACTTGATCTGTAAGTCATCATTCTATAGTAGGTTACCAAAAATGAAATCATTCCGTTGAAGAGTTTCAAAAAAAAAGTCCGGAAAACTAAAATATGACCGACAGACTGACTGACTGACGGATGAATGGACAAACTGTAAATGACACTTGATCTGTAAGTCATCGTTCTATAGTAGGTTACCAAAAATGAAATCATTCCATTGAAGCATTTCCAGAAAAAGTCCGGAAAACTGATATTTTAGCACTTTTCCATATTTCCAAGGGCCATAACTCACACAAGAATAAGGCAATCAACATGAAACTCAAACTTGATCTGTAAGTCATCGATCTATAGTAGGTTACCAAAAATGAAATCATTCCATTGAAGCGTTTCCAAAAAAAGTCCAGAAAACTGATATTCTGGCGCTTTTCCATATTTCCAAGGGCCATAACCCACAGAAGAATAAAGCAATCAGCATGAAACTCAAACTTGATCTGTAAGTCATCGTTCTATAGTAGGTTACCAAAAACGAAATCATTCCGTTGAAGCATTTCCAAAAAAAGTCCGGAAAACTGATACTTTGGCACTTTTCCATATTTCCAAGGGCCATGACTCACACAAGAATAATGCAATCAGCATGAAACTCAAACTTGATCTGTAAGTCATCATTCTATAGTAGTTTACCAAAAATGAAATCATTCCGTTGAAGCGTTTCCAAAAAAAACTCCGGAAAACTGATATTTTGGCACTTTTCCAAATTTCCAAGGGGCATAACTCACACAAGAATAATGCAATCAGCATGAAACTCAAACTTGATCTGTAAGTCATCGTTCTATAGTAGTTTACCAAAAATGAAATCATTCCGTTGAAGTGTTTCCAAAAAAACTCCAGAAAGTTAAAAAATTTATAGTAATTTATATATTTTTTATACTTACCAATGACCCAGACTTAGCTGGTGCTAACTCCAACAAAACCAGGGCCAAACACAAATTTTGCCCCCCAATCCCCAAAATTTACATCCAAAACAAAAAGAAATCATGTCCTAAAGGACCTCCATACTACGCCTCTACTGCGCATGCGCAGTGACGCAGTCGTCCCGAAATTGGCGCCAATTATCATTCTTACTGGCAGTGCCTGGTCAGCGCTATGTACTCAGCGGGGAGGCAAGAGTTCCCAACTCCAGGGAGGGCCATCCCCGTCTGGGTCATTGGTAAGTATAAAAAATATATAAATTACTATAAATTTTTTAACATTTTTATACTGTACCAATGACCCAGACTTAGCTGAATAGTAAACAGGCTGGAGGGCCTAGGACATAGAGGAAAATCCAATAAGCTCAACTATATAGTAAAGAGGTAACCCCTTAAGGAGAAAAGGAGTATTAGGCTTTACATGTATCTTTCTTATTTAATATTAAATTAGAAAGATACACTACCCTTAATAATTGAGCACAATAACATTCATGTTCTCTATTAACATCCAGTATAACCCTTATACTAATTATTTTTAAAGCAAGCCAATAAATAAAGTAGTCCAGAGAATTGAGACTCTTTATAATCATTTAAAAGTGTCCGAGTATTGTATATTAAAGCCCGTTTGACACTTGACATATACAAATGCTTCACACCGAGCTACACTTTAAAAATAAGACATGAATGAATTTAAACATTAATATTACACTTTAAAACCATCCCGGAAGCGACTCAGAAATACTGACTTGGAGGAGGCATTCCCTTGCTTTTCACTATAAAGCAGGTGACCTAAGGGAACACCCGCCCCCCCCCCCCCCCCCCCCACCTTCTCCTTGCCCTGGGTCAAATAGCCCAGAGCGAAGAGGGCAGCCGGACGGAGTCACTGCCGGAACAGAAAGCCTGCATAACTATAGTTGCAACTGTTTAGTGGACGACATTCTGAGCAACAGATAACGGACCTAAACAATGCAGGTCTCCAGAAATGGACTCAATATTTCTGAGATAAAAATTCGTAAATGTGGATGGCTGAGACCAATAAGCAGCCTTCATTAAATCTGTAATAGCAACACTATTAGCATAAGCCCAGGAAGTAGAAAGAGCTCTTACTTCATGAGCAGAAATCTTAAGCACAGACTGCTGAGAAGAAGATAAATCTTCATAAGCAGTACGGATAGTTAACTGAATCCATCTAGCAATAGAATGGACTGAAATGTCCTTTCTATTAGGCATCAAAGACAGAAAGAAACGTTTCCGTCCCTTTCTAATAAACTGAGATCTCTGTTTATAGATACGTAGTGCTCTAACAGGACAGAGTAAAGGCCTACGCCCGTCTGAAGACGGAAGAGCCTTAATAACAATAGGTTCCGGATATTTATTAGGAGCCTGATTCTTAGCTAAAAAACCCACATTAGTAGTGAAGGTGATAGTGTTCCCAACACTACGATAATGAGAATCATCCACCGATAGTGCATGAAGCTCACTGACTCTTCTGGCAGAAGAGAAAGCTAAGAGAAAAGCTGTCTTATAAGATAAGAATTTGAAATCTACTGTCCCAAGAGGTTCAAATGGCTTTTCCTTCAATTTAAGGAGAACCCAAGCTAAATTCCACTTAGGAATTAATCTAAGAGTTCTGGGTCTATTTATCGAAAAGTTTCTAACCAACTTCGATAAAGAGACATTAGATCCAATTTGTAAACTATCATGATGTGCATAGGTATCAGATAACATAGATCTATAACCCTTTATAGTAACAGGCTGCAGTTTGATTTCGTCAAACAAGTATACTAGAAAGTTTGCAATGTCTGGTATAGAGGGATCAAATATATCTACAGAATGATCCCTACACCAACGACGAAAAACCTTCCACTTAGCCGCATAGTTTAGCGAAGAGGAGGTCCTCCTACAGTTAGAAATCGCGTCCACTGCTCGTCCTGTAAAGTGCTTGCCATGCAAGAAGGACCGCACAACGGAAAAACGTGAAGGTTGAGACCTTGCGGGTTGTGATGGAGTTGGCGCGATTTCCCCTGCGAAAGAAGATCCTCTCGTGGAGGAAGCTTCCGCGGTAGGTCCCACAACAGACACCTGAGTAGATTTATCCACGGTCTCTGTGGTGACAGAGATGCTACCAACAGAATCTTGCATTGAGATTGTTTTATCTTTAGCAATACTTGTTGAATTAACGGCGCTGGAGGATACGCATATCCTATCATTCCGTCCCAAGGGATCGACAGAGCGTCTACTGCAAATGCTCTTGGATCCGGACACGGAGACACATACGTCTGCAACTGATTGTTGAGATGTGTCGCAAATAAGTCTATCATTGGCCGTTCCCATTGGTAGCAAATCTGATTGAATACTTGTTTGTTGAGAGTCCACTCCGACGGCAACAAGCGACCCTTTCGTGAAAGGGAGTCTGCTAGCACATTCAGACGACCCGGTATGTGACGGACCGAAAGAAGAACGTGATGTTCTAACGCAAACAGAAGGATTCTTTCCGTTAGATTGAACAACGGAACTGAATGAGTGCCTCCCTGATTCCGTATATACGCCACTACTGTCGTATTGTCGGATAGGATTTGGACATGAGCATCGTGAATAATGTCCATCCAGTGACGTAACGCAAGCCAAATTGACATCATTTCCTTGATGTTTATGTGCTTGCACAGGAATTGCGGATCCCAAAGACCCTGGCATCTCGAATCCGTTGGGATTAATGATGCACCCCAACCTGTTTGACTGGCATCCGTCATAACAGTAAAACTCGGATCCGGCAACTGCAGCGGAACTCCTTGAGTTAACCACTGAATGTTTGCCCAAGTCTGAATCTCTTGTTCCACTTGATCTGACAAGAGAATGTCTACATCGAGCGAATGAATTTTCACACTCCAATTCTGAGTCAGGAAAATTTGAAGAGGACGTGTGCGTAGCTGCCCCATCGGAATGAGATCCGCGGCGGCTCTGCACAGACCTATCAGTCTCATAAATTCTCTCGCCGTGACTTTGTCTGCGTGCAGACAATAGCGAGCGTAACAACTGACTAATTTCGCTCTGGTTAACGGCAGACGAACGAGATTGTTGTGCGTCTCGAAGCTCATTCCCAGATGAGTGAATGACTTGGACGGCACCAGATCCGACTTCTCCTCGTTTACTATAAAACCGAGACGTCGGAGCAATAGAAGAAGATTCTGAACATCGTTCTGAAGCGTTAACTCGTTGCCGTACCTCTGAAGAATGTCGTCCAGGTAGGCCGACGTTACCGCAGACGAATGAGCTCGGAAGTAGATCATTACCGAGTTCATTACCCGATTGAAAGCCCAGGGTGCTAGATTCAATCCGAAGCACATCGCCCGGAATTGATACACCACTCCTAGGACTGCGAAGCGTAGATACTTTCGGAATGTCGGATGTACCATGACGTGAAAGTACGCATCTTTGAGATCTATGCTCGTTGCATAATCATTCACCCGAATACTCGCTCTGACCGATCGAATCGTCTCCATATAAAACTTCGGAGCGACGATCAGCTTGTTTATCCAGCTCAAATCTATGACTGGACGGAACGAGCCGTCTGGTTTCGGAACCAGAAACAGATGGCTGTAGAATCCCAGAGATTCCTGGTTTTCTACGACCTCTACCGCGTTCTTCATTAAAAGAGACTGCAGCTCTGATAACAGAGCGTCTCTTTTCTGTGGATTTGAAGGAAGATGAGTCCACTTTGGACTTCGAGTTAATGGAGGCTTTCGTTTGAAGGATATCTTTAGACCTTCCGAAGTCACTCCTCTCACCCAAGGGTCGTCCGTAATCGACGCCCACTCTTGTGAAAAACTCGACAACCTTCCGCCAACCGGAACGCGATAGAGGTTTAAGCCATCACCTCCTGGACCTGCGAGGCCTGCGGTAGGAGAAACCACATCTTCCACGACCCGCACCTCGCCTCGTCGACCTCGGGGCGTCCGACCGATTGTCCCGGCCTGAAGGACGTCCCGAACGAGAGTCGCTATCCTGACGGTCTCTCGAATAAGACCAAGAGGACGCACCGGAACCTCTATAGGAACCTCTCTTGGGCGCATTAGACCCAGAAGTGCCTGTCTTATTCGTGTCTGCTGTATCCGACTTTTTAGGAGCCGATCTGAACAACAGAGAATCATTAGCTTTCTTTTTAATTTTATCATAAATAGCGGAAAGCTTGCCGTCAAAGAGAAGTTCTCCTGAGACCGAAGCGACTCTAAGAGAGTTCTTCACCTTAGAATCCACTAGTGTGGATGTAGCTAGGGCTGCGTCACGTCTAACCAACTCCAGATTTGCCACTGAAAGGGCGGAGTTACACGTGGAATAAGCTACTGCCCTTGAAAGAAGTCTTAAAGAGGATTGTATATCCTGAAACTCTTCCCCTTGAAGGTGCAGTGATAACGCCTTAGTAAGGTGATCTGCGTAAGATAAGGCATCTAAATTGGCTCTGTTAGACGCAATAGCTGTTTCCAACACCGCGGTTGGAATAGAAGCTGACGACGGTAATGATAGCTCTAAGTCTTCCGCCTCGTCGTCCATACGCAGAGGAACTCTCGGTATACCCTGTCCTGCCGTATCGAATTTATTCCTTGCATTAATGAAAGGCAGGTTGAGAGTATTAGCGGACAAGAAACCTGCTTTCCCCGTCCTGGAAGCAAGTTTAAATATAGCGTCGTTCAATAATTCAAATGTTCTTGCAACATTATTGGACTGCGACGGAAACTCGGGAGCGATGTCCCTGAACCGCTCAAAAAATTCAGAGTCCAATGACGCTATAATTCTCTTGTCCGGAAGCGCAGCAGTCTGGCCCGACGGAACAACTTGAGGGAGAAAGTGCCGGATGAAGTCCACGGCAGCTTTATGTTGTTCCGAAAGGGATAGCTCCAAGTCATCCGTATCCCTTTCACCATCCGGTCGGACCTCCCGATGTTCCCGGTCGTCCGCCCCCGATGCTTCAGCGGAGCGTACCGACCCAGAGCCGTCGGATAATTCTCAATCCGACACCGTTTCTGTCGGCTGCTGGGATGCTGCGATAAGCTGTGCTATCTGCACAAGAATGTCCGACGTCGAGACCTGCGGAGGCGCAGTCTTTCGCTGCTTCGCCGAGGGCAGCTCCGCATCAGATGGCTCCCGCATACTTTTCCTATGCGAACGTCCGGAGTCCATCGGTCTCGAATCCCTGGCTGCCGGATGGTGTGACCTGGTCGCCGAAGAATCCTTCATCGGCGAAGCTGGTAAAATATCGGCGGTCACGCAGCCAAGGTGCGGTCGTGTTCGCTGACGAGAAGAGGAAGCCTTAACAGTCTCTGCGGACTGCTTATACAACGGAGCGTCCCGAGCGACGGACGTATGCTCCGCTAAAGACACATTTTGTACCACAACATCTGGTCCCAGATGTTGTTGTACGAGAGAGGGACCTCTCTCGCTCGCGGCCCGGCTGGACCTGGACGAGCTAGGAACCGGACTAAAAGGCTTCCTCCGTTCTCGCTTACTATCCGCCGTCACTGGGTGTGCATCTATTATGTTTATAGTGCTCGCATCATCCAAAATTTCCTCTTGGACCGCATCGGACGAACCCGGCTGCCGAACCATTCGGTGAATGGACGCTACACCGGGCGAGCTAGCGGACGACATTTGTCTAATCTCCATGAGCACTTTTGCCGCTAGCTCTGAATTCATTTGTGACGACGGACGCACACTTGAAGAAGATAACATGGAAACATCACCCTGTTCTGGTTCCTCTGAAATAGAAACTGAGAGAGTAGAGTGACCTTGTGGAGAAAGAGCCGGCATCGCTCTTTCTCCAGAAACAACATATCGTGACACACGTTTCCAATGTTTCTCATCCCAATGTTCACATATAGGACAGGGATTAATGCGAGAACACTGACTACAATTAATACAATGATCATGAAAGTCAGAGGAAGATTTCTTCCTATTACAATTTGAACAATGTCCCTTCATTGTGAAAGAACAACAATAAGTCCTAGTTACTCGCAAAAACCCCTGACACAAAGATACATAATAACATGATCCATTAATAAATGAAAAAACAATTGCAAAACAAAATAATTTTGAAAAAATATTTTTTCAGAGAAGCCCAAGTTGCTGAAAAGTAACGTTGAGCCCCGATGGATCCGATGGCAAAGTGTGGTCAAAAATTTTAAATTTATATAAAATAATTAATGAGACACTTTCGGATAATATAAATGTATCTTATAATGAGATAAACTACCACAAAGGCAAACAGCCCCCCTCAAAAAAGGCTGTTGCCAATGAAAACAAACAGTGTAAACACACTAGAAAACATGACTCCAGGCACTGAAAAAACTGGCCCGGAATCAGTCATCAATTACACTCTATCTGATGCAAAACAGAGACTCCCAGGGGAGAATCTGTAGAACATCAGATGGAAGATGCAGAACACAAACGTTATACACCCATGGGTGAAAACGTAACTATGGGGAAAATAACAGAAAACATTCTGTAACCAGGCAACTCTCCCAGGAAATTTTAGAAATGAAATTTCTCAAAAATATGCCAAAAGCATGGGAGAATTGCCAGGGGGACTTTAGAAGGCTAGGGGAGAGGAAACACTGAATAAGCAGTGCAACAATTAGCAAGAATGACAACAAGAGGCCCATGCCTCGAAAATAGGCAACTTAACATAATTTCATCAAAAAATTTTAAGTACAGCCCTGATTATTTTTTGCCAGTTCTTTTTCCTCTCCTCCTTCTATCCTCCTTAGAATCACATTTTCTCCAAAAATTACGTGTCTGGCATCCTTTAAACTGAGATTTACAAGCACAAAGATCAGTGAGATTTTGACTGATGAAGGGCCAAACAGAGAATGATAATTGGCGCCAATTTCGGGACGACTGCGTCACTGCGCATGCGCAGTAGAGGCGTAGTATGGAGGTCCTTTAGGACATGATTTCTTTTTGTTTTGGATGCAAATTTTGGGGATTGGGGGGCAAAATTTGTGTTTGGCCCTGGTTTTGTTGGAGTTAGCACCAGCTAAGTCTGGGTCATTGGTACAGTATAAAAATACTGATATTTTGGCGCTTTTCCAAATTTCCAAGGGCCGTAACTCACACAAGAATAATGCAATCAGCATAAAACTCAAACTTGATCTGTAAGTCATCGTTCTATAGTAGTTTACCAAAAATGAAATCATTCCGTTGAAAGGTTTCCAAAAAAAACTCCGGAAAACTGATATTTTGGTGCTTTTTCCCATATTTCCAAGGGCCGTAACTCACACAAGAATAATGCAATCAGGATGAAACTCAAACTTGATCTGTAAGTCATCGTTCTATAGTAGTTTACTAAAAATGAAATCATTCCATTGAAGCGTTTCCAAAAAAACTCCGGAAAACTAAAGTGTGACTGACGGATGGACGGAGTGCAAACCTATAGTCTCCTCCGGCGATGCCGGTAGGGGACTAAAAACTAGAGTGACCCTGCAGAGAGAGGACCGGCATGGTCCTCTCCCCGCTAACAAAATACTGTGACACACGTCTCCAACGTTTGTCATCCCAATTGATACACACTGAACAAGGGTTAGTGCGAGAACATTGACTACAATTAATACAGAGATCATGAGAATCAGAGGAAGATTTCCTCCTAAACAATTTGAACAAAATCTTTCATTGTGAAAAAAGTAAACAGTCATAGTACTCACACTAAACCTTGAAACAAAGATACATAATAAAATAATTCATTATAACATTACGAAAATAATAATTCAAAAAGAAAAACATTTTTGAAAATTTTTTTTTCAGAAGAGCCCAAGTTCCCAATGGGAACAATTAGCCCAAATGGATCCCCAAAAAAGCCAAAGTGTGGACAAAAATTTTCAATCATTTCAAAAAATTAATGTAATACTTACAAACAATATTAATGTATCTTGCTATGAAGTGAACTAAGCAGAAGACAAGAAATCACTATCAGAAGTAACCGTTGTCAACCTAAACAAAAAGTGTAAACAAACCGGAAACATGTCTCCAGGCACTGGTAAACATGGCTCGAAATCAGTTACCAATTTAAACACTATCTGATGCAAAACAGAGGCTTCCAGAGAAGAAACTGTAGAACACCAGATGGTAGACGCAGACCAAAACGCAGACCAAACCCAAGGGTGAGGACGTAAACATGGGGAAAAAACAGAAAATAATTCTGTTTCCAAGCCAAAACTCCCAAGAAATTTTAGTAATAAACAGGGCACGAAATTTGGGGCGAACGATCGTTTCGTTCGCCCAGAGGTTGCCCAAACTCAAAATCGGGCGAACGATAAATAGGTTAACGAAAAACATCCAGGGTGAACGCTCCAAACACTCAGGTTTGAATTTTTCCGCTCAAGAAATTTCATCTCATCAATTAATGGGACATAACTCCCTTTCTTTTGCGTTGTTTTTAGCAACTGATATCTCCGATAATTACGTCATCGGAACACCACAAGTCTTCAGTTTTGATCATTTCCGCCAAAATGTCGCACGCAAAGAGTCAGTCACGGTTAAAACATTTAAAAATTGCCCCCCCCCCCCCCCCCCCAACTCACCCCCAGAATTATGAGAGTCCTGAGTGAGGCAGGCTGAGTGACTGAGTCCTCACGAGAAATAAACTTCATTTTTTTTTATGCCCAGATTTTGTTGCTGTTCGGTGTTGTTAAATTAAATTTAACGAACAACACCGAACAGCAACAAATCTCGTTCATTTCTTTCAGTTCCTTATATTATTTGTTTTAAATACACAATGTCGGTTTGAACATCAATTTTTTATATCAAATTATTTGATATAAAAAATTGATGTTCAAACCGACATTGTGTATTTAAAACAAATAATATAAGGAACTGAAAGAAATGAAGTTTAATACTTTATTGCCCTGAAATGAAATGAATTAAGAGAAAAATAACATATTTCCATATTTGACGTGACTGTGTGTTCATTGGCAATTGGATCCTCCAATTTCTGAATTTATTCTTTGGAAGCAATCTTCCCTAACAGCTTTCAAAGATGTCATTCCGAAACTGGTAGATTTTTTCAGCTGGATGTTAACTGTAAGGGGAGATTATTTGTTTCTTGCCATTTCTCATGTATTTTTAGAAAACTAATTTGCAGTTTTCAGCAAACTTTTGACTCTTACTTTTTTTTATGCCGAACTGATAAAGTTGGTATATAAACCATAACAAATTATATATAATATGTAATATATATTGAATATATTCGAGTGATTAACGTTTTTATTGAACACACATTTTAGTTGTTCTAATTTTCTGTTCCGTTCGTACCCACGACAATATAGAAATTTATTTGTTAATGAGTTCTATGAAACAGATCCTGCAATGTTTTGAAAAGTTCAAGTTGCATTGCCAGTATTGCACCTGGCTCTGGCAATGGGTTTGTTTGGGGTTCAAACATTGTCACGTCCCCCTCAAAACACAAGAATCTTTAGAGAAGATTGATCAATTCATTAAAATGTGATAGTTTTTTCATGAATAAGTTACATTTATGTCCAAAACAGGACCTGCAGTTGTCCACCGACAATGCCTGGATTCGACACTGCTTTTCATTGACATTTCTGCGCACGATAGTGTTATAAATTTTAGGTTAACCAAAAGGTTAATCACAAAATTTCGGGCGAACGAACAATAGGTTAACCATGTTAGAATGGGGTGAACGAAATATAGGTTAGCTAAATTTGTGAAATTTCGTGTCCTGAATAAACATTACAAAAAATAAGCCAAAAGCATGGGAGAATAGCTAGAGGGGAATAAAGGAAAGGGAGAGAGAAAACACTGATCAAACAATGGAACATTCATAGCAAGAATGACCACAACAGGGTCATGCCTCGAAAATAGGTAACATGAAATAATTTCGTAAAAAAATTATAAGTTACAGCCCTGAACATTTCCTTCCACTGTTTCTTCCTCTCATCCTTCTATTTCCTCCTTATATCCACCATTTCTCTCATAATTATGTGTCTGGCATCATTTAAACTGAGATTTACAAGCACAAATATCAGTGATATGTACTGTAACTGAATTGAGGACCAAACAAAGAATGACATTTCGCGCCAATTTCGAGACCTCCTTGACACTGCGCATGGGCAGAGGAGTAAAAGTATGGAGGACCATATAGGACAACTATTTTTCGGTTTTTGATGCAAATTTTGGGGATTGGGGGGCAAAATTTGTGTTTGGCCCTAGATATTTTAGAGTTAGCACCAGCTAAGTCTGGCTCATTGGTACAGTATAAAAATATGGCAAGTTGTTAATCTGGTATGTCTGTTTCTGAAGAAATATGCCCTGGTCCCAGTGTTTCCAACATTCTGGCTGATTCAATGTATTTTCTGGAAATTACTGTGCGATTTATTCACAGGGGACATTGGTGGTCGGGTGGGTGGTTGACATTTGGTTGGAAATAATCCACTGGTTTTGAAAATTTAATACGTTGACAACTTGACATACAAATGTTAATACTGCCAGTGGTTATCGTCTCCGCATTTGTTTACAGCATTTCTTTCAATACAGTATTAATATTTTAATTTAAGTTGCAGATACTTTTAACAACTGATCATTTTATTAAAATACAAGCCCCCAAACTTTTAACATTCGATCATCTGCTTTAAATTCTTTCGAATAGATAATTTATACTGCACACCAGCATACATGGGAAAGACGTGATCGACCTTAATTTAAGACACATTAAAAAACAATGTACAGAAGCCAACAGGCGACATCAGATTTAGTTTAAACAATATTTATTTCCAACCTCAGTGAGTACAGTATACAACATGAAGAGGTTTGTTGATTCGACAGTAAGCCGACATCAGATTTAGCATTATCGGAGTTCATTTGGTCAATTGAGGTGCAGCAAATGCTTTGAAAATGATTCGTAAATAATCAATTTATACATTTTTTTTCATGGAAACTGAAAGTTTATTCCAATTTATCTTGAAAAATTGTAGATTCTCATGAATTTTCAGAAATGTGTATGAGGCAAAGAACCAGAAGTGAAGTTAGTGAACACTGATAGAGTGATTCCACTCAAAATCCCCTATAAATGCAACTAGGTGAATGTCATAAAACATGTTATTTTTATACGTTTATCATGGATGAACCCCAACAATGAAAGGTGGAGGACACCATGTCATTGACGTAATGCATGATTGATAATGATTACACAATGTTTTCACAACTGGGATTATCATAGAGATTAATTACAGTTGAATTACTTCAATTTAATTGCATATTGGTATGATATTGGACACTTGTCACACTGGATTCAGTGGACAGTGGACATCAATCTTGTTGCCACTTTGAAAGATAAGGGGGAGAGGGTGCAGACCAAGAGTGTTACTGCCAGTGAAAACTTGCTGAAAAGCCCTGAAGGTGAAGATCATATATGTTTCTTATACCCGATTCAATGGGGGAGGGGCATGGTACATGTACGAAGGACAGCGAGGCCAACTGATTAGCTTTGCAAGGTATTTAATGAATCACTCCATGCAGTGTGATGATTCACAATGAATGGATTGATTCATTAAATAAGTTGCTAGACTAATCAGTTATCACAGTAACTTGTCAAGTTCATGAGATGTCAGCACCAAACCAGTTAAGTTACTATATGGTTGAATGTTTGGAAATTGGGTCAGCTTGCGACCATTTTCAGTGTTCTATGCATATGCCAAATACCGTACCGAAACCGAGGTATTTACCAGAAAAATACCGATACCAAACCTGAAATTTCAATACCGCACAGCTCTAGTTAAGATATTGAAAAAAAGCACAAGGCAAACATCATAACGTCATAGTTCACACATTGCGCCTCATTTCTTAAAGACCATTTTACATCTGGGACTCGATATGCCTGTTGAAAGCATCCATTCAGATTTGTTACTAAAAATTTTACCAATGTCTGCTGTACAGTACTGAATGCTGCATTCATATCGTTTGTTTACACTTTATATTTTTGTCAATGCTGTTGTTCTTTTGAAGCAAAATTTGATTGTGTGCATGCCTGCCGTTCTCTGAATGAAACATTTTAGCTTTAAAGAAGCCGAAGGTATATTGCAGTTGAGAGCTGTGACGAACGTCGGTACAAACATGAAGGATTGTAACAGGAAAATGATAAGTATGGATTATAACATCAAAAAATACACAAATTTCTAACACCCAACCGTTGTTCTCTTTGGGGATGAAAACGAATGCAGATTAGGTAAATTGTCGAATTTTAATTGATAAAATGGAGATGAAAAACAAAGCTTTCAATGCCGATCAGCAGTTCAGTATGTGTGTGTGCAATGTTGATAAACAAAGCCGGTTTCTACAGGCATATGGAGTCCTGGATGCAAGATGGTGCTATATAAAAATGGTCTATTAATATTCTGACATTATGTTCAAATTCATTTCCATATTCACTCTAATCGACTAACTGTCGACTGTTGTGGTAGTCAATGGTTTTTATTTTTAGTCAAGATTGGCTTTTTCCCAGGAAAAACCTGGTAAAAACCGGGAAAAAACTCGGTATTTACCACCCAAACCTGTTATCAACGTATACCACCATACCATCACTTTATGCAGGGTTAAGTGGAGATGTGTTTAGAAAGTCTAACGCTGCTTAGCAGTCTTCAATTTAATCTGTTCCCATAAGTCAAATGGAAACATTTTTCACTAGTTCTGCTTAATATCTTAATCTGTAGTTACAGTACAGTAGGATGGTATTATGGTCATGATGTGGGCCAACATTATAAGTTACAGGACGTTCAGGTGGTGGATACGGTATCATATGAGGCGAGGTGAAAACAATATTGGACGAGGCGGTACGCCGAGTCCAATATTGTTTTTGCTGAGCCTCATATGACACCGTATCCGCCACCTGAACGTCCTGTAACGTATTTATTATGCCAGCGAAAACAAAATAATCAAATTTGAACGCTGGCACATTTTCAAAACTGGCGCAAAACGCTATGCAAGTTGTAACAAACGTGCACAGTTGTCTCCCTGTTTGTGTATAATTTCCTTGACAACACAGGCAACAGCGATAGACGCTTTTCTTCGTACTGTCACTTTGTCTTGAGTGTGCAGAAAATGTCCGAAACGTCCGATTTTATAGAATTCGAACAAAATAAATGTATCTCGCATCTTTTCCTTCATAGCTGAGATTCATTTCTTACAATTTCATTATAGTGCAGTGAAATTAAATCCATTTTCGAAGCGACGTTATCCATTTACCACAACAGAGACTACAGAATGAGCTCAACGAGAAAAGATGAAATTAATCTATTCCCGGGATAAGACAATTTTTTTCTCAGTTTATTTATTCACACTATACATATTTTTCAACTTTCTAAGAACGCATTTACATGTATGGGGTTATATATTTTTTCTAAAGCTTTTAAAATATCGGGGCGAATACGTACCCAAACTGTTGTGTGTTAGCCTTAATAAGCTTAGACCCTATGTCAAGTTAGGGCCAGGCCAACTTATCCGTTATCGGTAGATCGAATACAGTAGTATTTCTCACTTCAAATAATTAAATTTACATTTAGAAAATAAATTTCCCAATAAATTTATTATAAAACGAGAGAAAATGAGACATATAGACACGGAGGGACGTTTGATTGTACTGCAATTTCTTCAATATGGATATAAAAGCACCGCGAGGTGAGGAATTTCCACGTCGAAACAAAATGGCGGTACTGACCTAATATGAGTTTCGGATTAGGTCACCTCGGGCTGCAGGTGACCCAATACGGCTCAGTACCGTCCCACTATTCGGGGGCTGTGATTGGCAAATTTCATTAGCTGGCATAATAATACACTGTATCACTCCAGCACAGGAATGGGGCTTCTCAAAGCTTAAATCAATGTTTCAAAATATAAGAAAAAACTGGCTTATTATTTCTCATCCAAGACAGATCAAGGTACCTATACAGCAACATGCTTCCTCTTCTTTCTGAGTTTTATTGGTAAGAATGATTTCTCTTTCTCGTGTAAAGTCTTAGCAGAAACTGTAAACAACTTCAACCATATGGTATTAATGATGTCTTGACCTGCCAGACCTGGTACCCCCACTTTCTTCTGAACAGCTGAATGAAGCTCAGGAGTTGGTGAGGAATGAGAGTCCTAATCTTGTGCCAGAATTGTTGAAACGTTTGGCCGGAAAGTTGCCTATCCCTAGTGCCTTGGATGCAGATACAGTAAGAATGAACACTAAACCAAACGTGTGGTGGAAGTGGTTGGCAAGATTGCAAAAAGTTGATCTTGGTCTGTGCAAACTAGCACAAAAGCTAGTATCTCTGCCTTCCAGCAGTGCATCCACTGGGCGAGTGTTTTCAAATTTCAGGTTAATTCAAAGAAAACTACATAACAGACTTGGTATAGCAAAAGCAGCTAAGTTAGTTGTGTGTTACAGGTTCCTTAGGGGGAAAGAAGAGCTTGACTGGAAGACCTAGCTATATCAGTACTGATTAGTATCATGTTGAATTTTTTTCACTAACAAAGGATCTTCTCATGATGAACAGAGGTTTCTACAATCTGCACTCAAAAGTTAAAAAATTTATAGTAATTTATATATTTTTTATACTTACCAATGACCCAGACTTAGCTGGTGCTAACTCCTTAAATTCAAGGGCCAAACACAAATTTTGCCCCCAATCCCCAAAATTTGCATCAAAATCCCAAAATTCAATGTCCTATGTGTCAAGGAAGTCTCGAAATTGGCGCCAAAGTCATTCTTACAACCAGTGCCTGGTAAGCATTATGTAATCAGCGTGGAGGTAAGAGTTCCCAACTCATGGGAGGGCCATCCCCATCTGGGTCATTGGTAAGTATAAAAAATAAATAAATTACTATAAATTTTTTAACATTTTTATACTGTACCAATGACCCAGCCTTAGTTGAATAGAAAAAAGGCTGGAGAGCCTAGGACATGAAGGAAAATTCAATAGGCTCAATTACATGTAAACAGAATTATCCCCTCAAGGAGAAGAGAACAGGTTTTACATGTATCTTTCTTGTTTGTATCAAAAAAGAAAGACACAATACCATTCCGTAACTGAGCACAATAACATCAATGATCTCTATTGACATTCAGTATAACCTGTTATACTAATTTTTTTAAAGGAAAGCCAATAAATAAAGGAAGTCCAGAGAATGAGACTCTTTATACTCATTAAAAGTGTCCGAGGATTGTATATTAACGCTTGTATGACATGTGACATGTACAAATGCTTCACACCGAGCTACACTTTAAAAATATTACATGAATGAGTTAAACATTAGCTTTACAGTTTAAAACCATCCCGGCACCGACTCGGAATTACTGACTCCAGAGGAGGTATTCCCTTGCTTTTCACTATAAAGCAGGTGACCTAAGGGAACACCATCCCCCCCCCCCCTTCCCCTTGGTCAAATACCCCAGAGCGAAGAGGGCAGCTGGACAGAGTCACTGTCGGAACAGAAAGCCTGCATAACTATAGTTGCAACTGTTTAGTGGACGACATTCTGAGCAACAGATAACGGACCTAAACAATGCAGGTCTCCAGAAATAGACTCAATATTTCTAAGATAAAAATTCGTGAATGTGGAAGGCCGAGACCAATATGCAGCCTTCATCAAATCTGTAATAGCAACACTATTAGCATACTCCCAAGATGTAGATAGAGCTCTTACTTCATGCGCCGAAATCATAAACACAGATTGCTGAGTTGAAGATAATTTATCATAAGCAGTACGGATAGTTAATTGAATCCACCTTGCAATAGAATGGGGCCGTAATGTCCCTTCTATTAGGTATCAAAGACAGAAAGAAACGTTTACGTCCCTTTCTGATAAACTCAGATCTACGTTTGTAAATACGTATAGCTCTAACAGGACAGAGTAAAGGCCTATGCCCATCTGAAGGCGGAAGAGCCTTAATAACAATGGGTTCCGGATACTTATTAGGAGCCTGATTCTTAGCCAAACATCCAACATTAATAGTCAAGGTAATAGTATTACCTACACTACGATAGTGAGAATCATCAACAGATAGTGCACGAAGCTCACTAACTCTTCTAGCCGAAGAGAAGGCTAAGAGAAAAGCTGTCTTGTAAGATAAGAATCTGAAGTCCACCGTGTCAAGAGGTTCAAATGGCGATTCTTTTAATTAAGAAGAACCCAAGCTAAATTCCACTTAGGAATTAATCTAAGGGTTGTAGGTCTATTTATCAAAAAGTTTTTCACTAACTTCGATAAAAAGACATTAGATCCAATCTGTAAACTATAAAGATGTGCATAGGTATCAGATAGCATAGACCTATAACCCTTAATGGTAACAGGCTGCAGTTTGATCTCATCAAACAGGTAGACCAGAAAATTAGCAATGTCTGGAATGGACTTTATGGAGGGATCATAAATATCAACAGAATGATCCCTACACCACCTACAGAAAACCTTCCACTTAGCAACATAATTTAGCGAAGAGGAGGTCCTCCTACAGTTAGAAATTGCGTCCACTGCTCGTCCTGTAAATTGCTTGCTGTGCAAGAAGGACCGCACAACAGTCCTTCGTGTGAGTAAATTTTACGGGTGCAAAAAAGTGCACTCGCAAATTGTGTTGCGAGTGCGATCCACAAAGTTTCACAACTGTGCATGTTTGAGACAGATGTGTTTCAACACAGCTACCGTACTCACCCGTGTCGAAGCCCATATACGTGATTAGGCCCACCCTCGCTTTTTCAGATTTATGAACCAGAGTGCCCTACTCGAGTCAACCCCCCCACCCCTTAAGTTTCAAATTGGACGAAAGTTGTTTTACAGGCAACAAATGGAACAAGAGGCCCCAGGGGGCCTGAGGGCGCTCACCTGACATGGTAGCCTAAATAGCAACCCAGAGAATTGATTTCCACAAGTTGCATCTGCTCCTCCTAAGAAAAGCTGAAACCAAATATCCAAATATTCTGACCAGTGGTCAGTGGATCTAAAAAAAGATTTTTAAAGAATATTCCTCATACTGAACTAAGTCATAATTCGGGCTCCCACAGGAAGCCCATATATGAACCCAGGGACTTGGCTTTAACAAACCTGAATCTCACACCCCTAAGGATTCTGCACACCAAATATCAAAACATTCCGACTGCTGGATCTGAAGAAGAAGATGTTTAAAGAAAATTCCTCATTTTGAACCAAGTTACAATTCGAGCTCCCACAATCAGCCCAAATATGGACCTAGGGACATGGCTTGAACAAACTTGAATCTTACCCCCCTAAGGATGCTGCATAAAAAATATCAAAAGCATTCATCTGCTGGATCTGAAGATTTTTAAATAAAATTCCTCATTTTGAACTAAGTTGTCATTCAGGCTCCCATAGTGAGCCTAAATATGAACCAAGGGACTTGGCTTGAACAAACTTGAATCTCAGCCCCCTAAGGTTGCTCCATGCCAAATATCAAAACATTCCAACTGCTGAATCTGAAGAAGATTTTTAAAGAAAAATTCCTCATGTTGACTAAGTTATAATTTGGGCTCCCACAGGGAGCCCAAATATGGACCCATGGACTTGGCTTTAACACACTTAAATCCCCCTCCCCCCCCCCCCCCCCCCCCCCCCCCCCAAGGATGCTACTCACCACATATCAAACCATTCCGACTGCTGGATCTGAAGAAGATTTTTTAAGAAAATTCCTCATTTTGAACAAAGTTACAATTCAAGCTCCCACATTGAGCCCAAATATAGACCTAGGGACATGGCTTGAACAAACTTGAATCTCACCCCCCTAAGGATGCTGCATACCAAATATCACAAGATTCTGCCTGCTGGATCTTGAGAAGAAGATTTTCAAAGAAATTTGCCTGAAATGCACTAAGTTCGAATTTGGGCTTCTAAAGTGAGCCCAAATATGAATCCAGGTGGCCGATTTGAACAAACTGGAATCAGATCCACCCCACAATGTTGCATACCAAATATCAAAAGATTCTGCCTGCAGGATCTGGAGAAGAAGATTTTTGAAGAAATTTGCCTGAAATGCACTAAGTTCAAATTCGAGCTTCTATAGTGAGCCCAAATATGAATCTAGGGAGCCGATTTGAACAAAATAGAATCATATCCACCCCACAATGTTGCATACCAAATATCAAAAGATTCTGTCTGCTGGATCTGGAGAAGAAGATTTTTTAAGAAATTTGCCTGAAATGCACTAAGTTCAAATTTTGGCTCCTATACTGAGCCCAAATATAAACCCAAGGGGCCAATTTGAACAAACTTGAATCAGATCCACCCCACAATGTTGCATACCCAATATCAAAAGATTCTGCCTGCTGGATCTTGAGAAGAAGATTTTCAAAGCAATTTGCCTGAAATGCACTAAGTTCAAATTTGGGCTCCTATACAGAGCCCAAATATAAACCCAAGGGGCCGATTTGAACAAACTTGAATCAGATCCACCCCACAATGTTGCATACCAAATATCAAAAGATTCTGCCTGCTGGATCTGGAAAAGAAGATTTTCAAAGAAATTTGCCTGAAATGCAGTAAGTTCAAATTTGGGCTCCTATACTGAGCCCAAATATAAACCCAGGGGGCCGATTTGAACAAACTTGAATCAGATCCACCCCACAATGTTGCATACCAAATATCAAACGATTCTGCCTGCTGGATCTGGAGAAGAAGATTTTTTAAGAAATTTGCCTGAAATGCACTAAGTTCGAAATCGGGCTCCTATACTGAGTCCAAATATGAACCCAGGGGGCCGGTTTGAACAAACCTGAATCAGATCCACCCTCCAATGTTGCATACCAAATATCAAAAGATTCTGCCTGCTGGATCTGGAGAAGAAGATTTTTTAATGTTTTTCCCATTGCCTACAGTGTTAAAAAGTGCTGACTCAGCACTTTTTCAATGTCCCAAAACTGTACCCTATGATAAAACCGATAGCAATTTTTTTTTACCAATTCTTTCTGTTGGTCCTAAGGAAGCTTCACACCAAATAAAAATTCTGGGTGCCGTGCAGTTTTGGAGATATGGGCGTTTTAATTTTTTTCTATTTTTAGCTCCTGCGGTTCCCATGGGGCTACGGGAAAAAAAAAATCAGCATAAATTAGTTACTTATGACCCAATAAGCCCTCACATAAAATTTGGTTCAAATCAGCCTCTCAGTTTGGAAAATAGAAATTTTGGGCGGGGCCAAAAATTTTGCCCCTCCCATAACGAAGCCAAGTATAGCCCCACAAACTTCTCTTGAACAAATCTGAGTCTACACCTCAAAAGGAAGCTGCACACCAAATATCAAGTCTCTGCTACTGCTGGTTCATGAGAAGAAGATTTTTTAAGATTTCAGCACACTTTTTGGGTGTGGCCCTACCCACGGGCGGGGCAACCTGATTTGAACAAAATCAAATTGCGATGTCATAACAAACTATTATCTCAAATATCAATTAAATTGGTTCAGCGGTTTGGGAGGAGAAGACGCAAACACCATGTTCACGGACGACGGACGCAGGACGACGGACGGTGAGTGATCACTATAGCTCTCCTGACTGAAAGTCAGGTGAGCTAAAAACAGGTGACTTGTTGCAACACTGTACTTACCCCGGTATCATATAGAACTGTAATACTGTTTACTGTATTATGTATATTTTTGGGAGTTGGGGTTTTTGTGTTGTTAAATTCATCCTTTGTGTAATACATTATGTCTGTGTTCAGTGTAATAAGTCTTTATTAAAAAATTATATATCCCAAGCAAAATTGACTTGTTTATTTTTTGTCGACCTCGTTTTGGAAGCTGTGACTTGTTTCAAATAACTGTGCAGACTGCTGTCAATAGTTGTCTGAAACACGCCCATAACATATAGTTTTCACAGTGGTCGAACATCATCACAAAGATACTGATTGAACACTGCCACTTTCGAGCGGTGCACCACTCATTGTGAAAGAACACTGCCACTTTCGAGCGTGCACAACGCACTGTGAAAACAGGTGTTCAGAAATTAATGAGAAAGTGGTAATTAAAAATAAAAAATAATTACAACTCTGGTGTTTGAGAATTATATAACAATTTAACCAGCGATATGATGTATGACTTATTGGTTTAATAAAACATGCTCATTTATCATTCCATCATGCTCTGCAACATGTGAAATTATGACAGAGTGTAAAATCAATTTTTTGAATTTTTCCAAGGGAGGCAACTATTTTGTTATTCATATTCCACTGTGTAAATTTTATCTGGTCTTCATATTATGATTTTATTTTTTTTGATTTTGTGTGAAGCTATATTTTGTTTATTCGTAATAAATGTACATATTTAAAAAAAAACAGCTATTTTTAAACAGACTATGTTTGTCTGTTTTCAAGGGGGTGGTTTGCAGTGTTGATTGACATACTAACTTACGTCCATTTCTAGCTTCGAAAGTAACCTGTACAAAAAATGAAAACAACACCGCATGGTTTTCTGTTTGTTTTATTCATTAAATTGAGAATTAAAACCCGAAATCCGAAAATGAAACGTATGTACAAGATAATTATGAAAATTTTTAAAGCAAATTCTGATGAAATTTGCACTACTTTCAGTTTCGTTTACTGGATGAATGGGGATGTATAATGGCATGCGCAGTGAACAAAGGAAAGTGGAAATGTTTCAGTTTTCACTGACAACATCCATTCCGACCTCTTGCGGAGCGGATGGTGATATAAAGGTGGAGGGGTGGGGGAGGCAGGGGGGGGGGGGCTGGTGGAGGGCATATAACAGCAGTTTTAATTTTGTTTTTGTTTTACCATTAACCAATGGACAATAACAAAATAGATGTCCTTTCTGACTTGAAGCGTGGCAATGCTTGTGAGTTGAGTGCAATTTAAGTGAAGGTGAACTGTTCGATGACGGGTGCGATTTTTTGCGCTCGTCTTTTTTAAATTACGGGCGCTTGCGAGCGCAATAGCGCCCGTCTCACGCGAAGGACTGGCACAACGGAAATAAATGAAGGTTGAGACCTTGCGGGTTGTGATGCAGAGTGCGCGATTTCCCCTGCAAAAGAAAATCCTCCTGGGGAGGAAGCTTCCGTGGCATGTCCCACAAGACACCTGAGTAGATTTATCCATGGTCTCTGGGGTGACAGAGATGCTACCAACAGAATTTTGCAGTGAGATTGCTTTATCGTGAGCAATATCTACTGAATCAATGGCGCTGGAGGACATGCGTATCCTATCATTCTGTCCCAAGAGATCGAGAGAGCGTCTACTGCAAACGCTCGAGGATCTGGACACGGCAACACATACGTCTGCAACTGATTGTTGAGATACGTCGCAAATAAGCCTATTATCGGACGCTCCCATTGGTAGCAAATCTGACTGAATACTCATTTGCTGAGAGTCCATTCCGATGGCAACATGCGACCCTTCCGAGAAAGGGAGTCTGCCAAAACGTTCAGACGACCCGGAATATGGCAGACCGATAGGAGAACCTGATGCTCTAGGACAAACAGAAGAATTCTTTCCGTTAAGTTGAATAACGGAATGCAATGAGTGCCTCCCTGGTTCCGAATATACGCTACAACTGTCGAATTGTCGGACAGAATTTGCACATGTGAATTCTGAATAATGTTCATCCAATGATGTAGCGCAAGCCAAATTGACATCATTTCTTTGATGTTTATTTGCTTGTTTACGAACTGCGGATCCCAAAGACCCTGGCACTTCGAATCTGTTGGGCTCAATGTTGCGCCCCAACCTGTTTGACTGGCATCCGTCATAATCGTAAAACCCGGATCTGGCGATTGCAGTGGAACTCCCTGAGTTAACCACTGAATATCTGCCCAAGTCTGAATCTCTTGTTTCATTTGATTCGGCAAGATGATGTTCGTATCGAGCGAATGAATCTTCACACTCCAATTCTGAGTCAGAAAGATTTGGAGTGGCCGAGTACGTAGTCGCCCCATCGGAATAAGATATGCGGCGGCTCAGCACAAACCTATCAGTCGCATGAATTCTCTCGCTGTAACTATGTCGGAGTGAAGACAAAAGCGAGCGTAACAACTGATTAATTTCGCTCTGGTTAACGGCAGACGAACGAGATTGTTGTGCGTCTCAAAACTCATCCCCAGGTGGGTGAATGACTTGGACGGCACCAGATCTGACTTCTTCTCATTTACTATAAAACCGAGACGTCAGAGCATTTGAAGCAGATTCTGAACATCGTTCTGAAGCGTTAACTCGTTGCCGTATCTCTGAAAAATGTGTCCAGGTAGGCCGACGTTACTGCAGACGAATGAGCTCGGAAATGAGTCATTACCGAGTTCATTATTCGAGTGAAAGCCCAGGGCGCCACGATCAGCTTGTTTATCCAGCTCAGATCTATGACTGGACGAAACAAGCTGTCTGGTTTCGGAAGCAGAAACAGATGGCTGTAGACACCTGGAGATTCCTGGTTTTCTACGACCTCTATCGCGTTCTTCTCCAGAAGAGATTGGACTTCTAATAGAAGCAAACCTCTCTTCTGAGAATTTGACGGAAGCTGAGTCCATCTTGGACTTCGAATTAACGGAGGTTTTCTTTTGAAGGACAGTTTTAGCCATTCTGAAATCACCCCTCAAATCCAAGGGTCGCCCGTAATCGACAACCAATTGTTTAAGAAACCTGATAACCTTCCGCCCACTGAAACAAGATAGAGGTTTGCACCATCACCTCCTGGACCGGCGAGGCTTGCGGGAGGAGAAATCACGTCCTCCTCGACCCGCACCTTGCCCCGTCGACCTCGGGGCATCTGACCAGTTGTCTTGGCCAGTATTATGGCCCCTACCTGAGTCGCTACCTTGACGGCCTCTGGAGTAAGATCTAGAGGACTTATAAGAACCTCTATAGGAACTTCCCTTGGACCAGGGACCAGCCGTGAGGGCGACTAGGGCGATTATGTCGCCCTTCTAAGCTCAAAGTTGCCTAGAAAAATAGTCGGGGCGATTACAAGTCGCCTTCTAAAAATTGGCCAATAAATGGCAATATGAGGAAAGGCTGAACTGAGTGATGTGAGGTTTACATGAAACGAATATTTTCAAAAATCGAATGTGCTCGAGTGTGATAAATGGGCATTTTAATTCGTCAAATAAACGTCCATTTATTTGAAATCACACGACAATCAATTGTCCATTGTCGCTTTTGGCGGATTTTTTTATTTCTATTTTGTTGCGTTTCAGTCGGAGCTTCAAGTGTTGAAACGAAAATAGGTGACTTATGCGACTCAACAAAATAACCCAGTCTGAAAGTAGGTTACGTCGCTTAGGATGCGGAAAATGTATACACAACGGACGTATTTTATAACACAGTATTTTCATTTCGTTTTGCTGACGACTGTTAACTGTTGGGCTGTCTATTCCAAGAAAAACACGAATGGAATTGAAACACATGAAGAAAAGCTTTAGTGATGACAAGAAAAGCTTTGTACAGGACACAAGTGTGCATGTGGACGATCTTGAAAAAGGTTCCTCCTAAACACCGGAGTGACACGAAATGACGCGGAATGACACCAGAATGCCATAAAAATGATGCGGAATGACATTTCTTTTACAAAATACTCGACCCCAGAATGTATTTTGTTTATTAACTAACAAAGTACCTCCCAAGCAACCTTCTTACATCTGGTCCTGTTCACACTTTCAGACTTAGGAAATTATTAGCTTAGTAGACTTTGGTGAAAGGCAACAACAGGAAGGTGCTGGGGGATTGGCACAAAGAAGAGGGGAGGGGTCATGAAGGAGAGTGTAGCAGTGGGGGATTTTCAGTAAATAATTACTTTGTGATTTTTTAACCTGGCATAGATGCATCATAGACAACTGGACCTGGATTATTTGGACGTTAATGGAGGACCACAAATTGAAAATATGAAGGGGCGGCGGGGGTGGTACATGAATGTTCTTAATTTTCCCCACTTGCCTATGAAGTCTCTCTACATGACTCTGCAGTCTCCCTCCCTACATGACTCTGCAGTCTCCCTATTTTTTCTGGAGGGAGACTTGAAGTCTCCCTAAAATTCCCCCCTAGGCTGGTCCCTGCCTTGGACGTACTCGCCCCAGAAGTGCCTGTCTTACTCTTCTCCGCTGAATCCGACTTTTTAGAAGCGGACCTGAACAGCAGAGAGTCTGAAGCTTTCTTAGTAATCTGATCATAGATTATGGAAAGCTTGCCGTCGAAGAGAAGCTCTCCGGAGACCGGAGCGCCTCGAAGAGAGTTTTTCACCTTACGATCCACCCGAGTGGATGTAGCCAGGGCAGCATCACGTCTAACTAACTCCAGATTTGCCACTGAAAGGGCGGAGTTATACGTAGAGTATGCTATGGTCCTCGAAAAAACTCTTAAGGAAGTCTGTACATCCTGGAATTCTTTTCCTTCGAGACGTAATGATAACGCTCTGGTAAGGTGATCTGCATACGATAATGCGTCAAAGCTGATCCTGTCAGACGAGATTGTCATTTCCAACGTAGTGGCTGGAATAGACATAGATGAATGGCAAAGACAATTCTAGGTCTTCAGCCTGGTCGTCCAGACGCAGAGGAACTCTCGGAATGCCCTGTCCTGCCGTTTCAAATTTATTCCTTGAATTGCTGAAAGGCAGCTATAGAGCATTGGCCGCTAAGAAACCAGACTTGCCCGTCTTGGAGGAAAGTTTGAATATAGCGTCATTCAAAAGATCAAATGTCTGTGAGACATTTCTGGACTGGGTCGGAAACGCAGGGACGGTGTCCCTATTCCGGCCGAAAAAGTCTGTGTCCAGTGACGCTATCAGTCTCTTATCCGGCAACGCAGCATTCTGGTCCGGAGGAACAACATCAGGATTGCCGGATGAAATCTACGGCTATCTTATGTTGCTCCGAAAGGGAAAATTCCAGCTCCTTTGAATCCCTTTCGCCATCCGGCTGGACCAATTGATAATCTCGATCGTCCCTTCCTGACTCTGCAGCGGAACGAACCGACCCAGCTTCCTCAGGCAATTCCTGATCTGAAAAAGTTTCTGACGGCTGCTGGGATGCTTCGATGAGATGAGCTATCTGTGATAGCAAGTCCATTACGGAGGCCTGGGGAGCTGCGGTCTTACGTGATTTAGTCGCTGAAAGCTCCTGGGACGTTGAATCCTGCACATTTCTTTTATGCGAACGTCCCGACTATAAAGGCCTTGTATCCCTGGCTACCGGATGGCGTGACCTGGTCAACGTGGAATCCCTGGACGGCGAAGCTGGCTGGATATCAGCGGTCACGTAGCCAAGGTGCGGTCGTGTGTGCTGCCATGAGGATGAGGAAGCCGATAGACTAGTCCCTCCGGACTGTCTATGCAATGGAGCGTCCCGAGCAGGTGGAGTGGACGTATGTTCCGACTGACGAACGTTACGTACAACATCTGGTCCCAGATATTGCTGTAACAGAGAGGGGCCTCTCTCGCTCGCGGTCCAGGTAGACCTGGACGAGCTAGCTACCGAACTGACAGGCTTCCTCCGTACTATGCTCGGATCCGTCGTTATGGGTGTGCACGTTCAATGTTTATAGTGCTCGCATCACCCAAACTCCTTCCCTGGACCGCAACAGACGAACCCGGCCTGCCGAGCCATTCCATGAATGGTCGCTTCACCGGGCGAGCTAGCGGACGACAACGCCGTCGATCCTTCTAGGGACCTCTTAGGCAATTGACGTATTTCAGTGAGTGCTTTAGCCGCTAGCTCTTCGTTAGAGTGACCCTGCAGAGAGAGGACCGGCATGGACCTCTCACCGCTAACAATATACCGTGACACTCATCTCCAACGTTTGTCATCCCAATTGACATACACTGAGCAAGAATTAGTGCGAGTACATTGACTACAAGCCACACAATGAACATGAGAATCAGAGGAAGACTTCCTCGCATTACAATTTGAACAATATTCTTTCATCATGAAAAAATATAAACAGTCATAATACTCGCACTAACCCTTGAAAACAAAGATACATAATATGATATAATCTATTATAACATTTCGAAAAAATAATTCAAAAGAAAAAAAATTTTCGAAAAAATTTCAGAAGAGCCCAAGTTCCCAATGGGAACAATGAACCTGGGTTTCCGCTAGACCAGCAGTGGGTCCGTCGACCAGACCCATTCCCCCCTCCGATCATACTATGATCAGTCAGAAAAGCTGATGGTTAAAATATTGAGTACAATGCTGTATCATAACGACACTTGGGATCCTTTGTTTCCACGTAATATAGGCATAATTATGTTGTATACTATGCCTACTATTACTGGCAACAACCTGATACCTTATAACCCCCAGACGAGAGGGGGAAACAAAGTTCAAATCCTAAACGTCGCCTATAAAATTTCTGACTCAAATTGTCGTGTTTGGTCCGAAATCACTGGCTTTTATTTTGAGCGATAAATAATGTACTCGTTTTGGAAGCTGTCACTTGTTTCAAATGTGTGTGCAGGCTGCCGTCAGTAGTTGTCTGAAACACACCCACAACATATAGTTTTCACAGTGGTTGAATATCATCAGAAAGATACTGATTGAACACTGCCACTTTCGAGCGGTGCACAACTCATTGTGAAAGAACACTGCCACTTTCACGCGTACACAACTCATTGTGAAAAACGGGTGTTCAGAAATTAATGAGAAAGTGGTAATTAAAAATAAAAAATAATTACAACTCTGGTATTTGAGAATTATATAACAATACTAGATGAAATGATTGTGCCCGCACAATACACAGGATTTTCCTCCTATTTTTCGTCTTAAAATTGAGAACGCAGAAAAAAGGATTTTTGATGAGCCTATTAACACATTGACGGTAGACGATATAATGTCAAGATTTTTTTTTACAGAAACCCTGTTGTTTGATGTAAATCACTGGGGTCTTCTCGTTTGACCAGCAGCTATTGTTCAGGAGAAAAGTGTGATAACTACCATGATATTTGGAAGGTCGTTGTCGAGTTTCTAGGTTAGTACAGAGAAATTTGCGGAGGGGGTAAGTCCAGAGGGTCATAGACTCCTAGTAAGGACAAAGTCTTCCCGAGAATATTTTGCAAAGTTCAGTACTCTTAAAATTCAATCTGAGCAGTTGTAGCATGTGCTGCCCTATATTGGAGAGCATTTGTGGGGGCTCTATGTTGTATGAAATTGCACTGGGTCAATTTTTTTTTTTTTTTTTGGGGGGGGGGGAGGGAGGGAGAGAGAGGGGGGAAACATTTAGGGACTTGCCACCCCCCCCCCCTTAATCCTGTGGCTACACTACTGAATCAAAACAGCAGCAATGTCGGCAGGATCGCTATGCAGTATGCCAGCTCCCAGAGGTCGCATCTAATGAAATTCTGTACTGACCGCCAAGGCTCCATATATTGAAACAACCATAGACATTTCACACTGCGCGTTATTACTATGTCAACCTCAATAATTGTCAACGAGTGGATGACATTTGGCAGTAAATCAAACGCCTACCTTGTATAATCTAAAAGTGCATATTTTTCTCAATATAACTGTTCTCTGTCATAAATGCATGTATTTAGATCCGAGTGCCAGCATGTCTCAATGTGACAGACACAAATTGTCATTACGCCGTGTTGAGCAGTGCAGAGGCTTCTAACCACGTGAAGTGAATGACAATGTTTTTTTGAAACAGATGGCTTTGGCAAGAGAATTGTGATGAGTACTCTCCCTTGATGCGCAGAGCTTTGTTTTCAGCATCGCATTCCAAGTTTCCTTTCTTGCTTTCACAATTCCGTTTTTTGAAACATTTTGTTTTCGAAATAACATCATATCAAAATATTTCTTTATTGAGTAAAAATTCTTCCAATATATTTACCACTATGTATTATTCTTTGGTGTTTTTTCACCAAATTTCTTGCCGGTACCCAAGGTAAACTATTTGATATTTGTGGGACATCACAATTCACTGGATTGGCAAAGCTCAACTAACTTCGTGTCAACTCAAGAAAGTCGCCTGCTTTTAATGAATTAAGGTGGAACAAAAATGGCCCACCTGGACCCATTTTTGGCAGAACATTATGGCCCTCCTGCCATTCTGACAATGACAAACATGGATTTGTATGATCACAACATGTGTAGGCCTAAAATCAAGATTAACCAATCATGTATTCTGTTGTCACTTTAGGGGAATTCCACCAGACATTGGTCATATTTCCCCAACCCTTCCTGTTGCTTTTTATCTACATGTATGTCGCAGGGTAGATGAATAATTCTCAGTTATTTATCTATGCCGTGAGCTCTTATGGTGAAAGCCTGAAATTGAAACGCGGTACCAGAAGGCAACTTCCCCGGCCCGAAGTGAGCATTATTTAAAAATTTGACATGGGTGTGGGGAGAGGGGGGAGGGAACAATTCTGTACCTAAGGCTAATTCGAACTTGGACCCAAAGTCCGTAATATATTGGGCATACCCAAAATGCACAGCCCCGCCGAGGTGGGGGAGGGTATTGGAGGGGGTCCCCCCTTCCCGATTTTTTTTAATAAGAGTCTCTGATAACTATTCTAGAGCCTCATAATGCCTCATTTGAGGATTGTTATGGCTCTGCGTTTAGTCAATGGTTAACACAATAGGCCTGCTTTTTAAGCGAACGATCTTTTGGTTCGCCTGGAGGTCCCTGAATTGAAAAATACGCGAACAAAAAATGGGTTGCTTCGAAATCCCCGACGGTTCGCGCAAAGTTTTTGAGGGTTCGCATAAATATTGTTTGTAATGATGAGCTGTACACGTGTGAGAATTGTTCCAAATCGCTTCGTGGATTGCCGCAAAAATTTGATACAGTCCGATTCGGTAATGGCAGCCAGGCTAATTAGGGATGTGTCGCTATGTAATGTCTACACAGTTAGTAACACTCTGGCAATACCATCGGAATCGCCACCGTCATCAAATTCAATGAGGACGGGGGAGGGGATGAGTAGCTGGGGTCATATTCCCATAAAAAATAACAGATTCTCAGTGTTCTACTTTCGACTTCAGTTTAGGATACAAAATACCATGGGACATTATGAACAACGTTCACTGAAATTGAGGTCGCTGGGTGCAAAATGATCAAGGTTTTTCAGACGTGTTTCCTGGCTTGGACGCCAGAGTCTGTAGAGTCTAATGCGTGTTTGCCTTGGGTGGGGGTTGGGCAGTCGCGTCGGATAGTTTTACTGGTGGAGGAAGAGCCTCAACATCCAAATTCTGAATAACGGCCACTTTAACCCGCCTCGTAGTACAGTTTTGTCAGGTCAAAGTGGTAATCTAAAAAAAAAAGTTCATTTTTTTATCAAAAATTTTCAGTCCAAACCGGACCAAAAAATTTCCAGGTAAAAAAAATTTGTTTTCGTCTCAAAATTGAACAAAACACATAAAAAAACAGAAACAAAAATTTTCGGATTTTGGTCTAAAAGTCCGAACCGGAGTGGTAGTTCTCCAGCCATCAGAAGCCAAGTGAAATAAAACCCTATTCCCATTTGGTGAGGAAAGGTTTAAAGATACCGTGAATGTTGCCATTTCAATCACGGAAGCCTTATACGATTCAAGAACGCCGAGTATTCTCATGCCGAAAAGAGGGTGTACGGACCGTTGAGAGACCAAGAGTGTATTTTGGCGACCGCCCAAAGCCAAACTCAACAAAATTGTGCTTCCAAACTACGGGGAATCTTTTTACCTATATACGGGCTACACATTCTCAATCACCACCGCTTTTAACCCATTCCGGTAGTACAGTATAATTAGTTCAAAGTACCAGGTTGAAGACTGATTTTTCGTTTTTTGGTGTAGTGTAAAAAAAAAAAATAAAATAAAATTTTTTCGTCTCAAAAGTGAACAAAACACAAAAACAAAAATTTCCGGATTTTGGTCGAAAAGTCCGAACTGGAGTAATAGTTCTCCAGCCATCAGAAGCCAAGTGAAATAAAACCTTATTCCCATGGGGTGGGGAAACGTTAAACAGACCGTGAATGATACCATATGAATCACAAAATCCTTATACGAGTCAAGAACGCCGAGCATTCTCATGCCAAAAAGAGGGTGTACGGACCGTTGAGAGGCCGAGAGTGTACTTTTGGCGACCGCCCGAAGGCAAACGCAACAAAATTGTGCTTCCAAACTACGGGGAATCTTTTTACCTATATATGCGCTACACATTCGCAATCACCGCCGCTTTTAACCCACTCCGGTAGTACAGTATAAATAGGTCAAAGTACCAGTATGAAGACCAATTTTCGTTTCTTGGTGGTGGTGTGTAAAAAAAAAAAAATTTTTTTTTTCATCTCAAAATTGAGCAAAACACATAAAAAACAAAAACAGAAATTTCCGAATTTTGGTCGAAAATTTCGGAAGTCCGAACCGGACCGACAATTTTCAGTGTAAACAAATTTTTTTTCGTCGCAAAATTGAACAAAACACATAAAAAACGAAAAAAAAGTTTTCGATTTTTTGGCCGCCATTTTGGATTTACGAAAAATCGAAACGAAATTCTTTCGATTTTTTTTATAAAGCGGTATTACTTCCTTCAATTTGGAACCCTTTTAGAGGGCTCTTTATATTTAAATCTCGATATTTCAATCCAAAATGGCCGATTTTTTAGATAACTTTCCGTTTTGTGAAAAATTTTGGCAGAAAACATAAAAAATGGAAAAAAATACCGATTATATTTGTTTTAGACAAGAGTAATTCTGACAAGTCTGTCAAAAAATTAAGTCGATAGCTTTTTTCTTTCATGAGATATTGGCCTACGAAGCTTTGGGCGTTTTTGCCCACCAAGAAACATTTTCCCCCAAATACTGATGGTTTTATTTATTTGAACTCATGGCCATCATTGATCGTGCAAAGTTTGAAAAAATCTTAAAGACCGTTTTCGAGAAAACTCTTTCCCCGATGTGTTGGAAAAACAAAAAAAAAAAAAAAGAATAATAATCTTGGCAATAACAAATAGATTTTCCTTTCAGGAAAATCCAAATAACCAGGGATATGATTTATGACTTATTGGTTCAATAAAACATGCTCATTTATCATTTCATCATGCCCTGCAACATGTGAAGTTATGACTTTCAGTGTAAAATCAATTTTTCGAATGTTACCAAGGGAGGCAACTATTTTGTTATTCATATTTCGCTGTGTAAATTTTATATGGTCTTCATGTTATGATTTTTTTATTGAGTTTGTGTGGAGCTATATTTTGTTTTATTCGTAAAAAATGTACATATTTAAAAAAAACAGCTATTTTTAAACAGACTATGTTTGTTTGTTTTCAAGGGGGTGGTTTGTAGTGCTGATTGACATACTTATGTCCATTTCTGGCTTCGACTTTTGAGAGTAACCTGTACAAAAAAGAATGAAAACAACACTGCATGGTTTTCTGTTTGTTTTATTCATTAAATTGAGGATTAAAACCCGAAATCTGAAAATGAAACGTATGTACAAGATAATTATGAGAATTTTTAAAGCAAATTCTATAAAATTGGTAGGCAGTTTCCAAAGAAACGTAACATACCCAGTGGATACTTACTTGTCTTATATCGCCAATTTCAGACGCATCCCAACGCGACTTGCAAGCACTATTACTTATCCCGAAGCCTCCCCCCCCCATGCCCCCCCCCCCCCCCCCCCACACACACACTTTGCAATTTATCCACTGCAAGCACCTCCTGGGCTTCTACACGAGTCAGCACAGTAATTACATGTGCATGACGTCACACGTCCACATATGGTTCTTTTCGAATATTACTGTGAGCGGTTGTAAACAAAGCTCAGTCACTGTTAGGATTCGTGGGTTTTGTGTTGTTTTGGGTTTGTATTTTTATTAAACCTCCGACCAGATGTAGTATTGTGTGTCCTGTGTGAATTTAGAGAATTGTAGGAGGAAAAAATACATATTTCCCACATCAATTATTCAGCATTTTAGCGACCAGAATGCCCCCAGAGAGCACATAAAAATCAAAATTTTCCTGGAGAACCCCCATCTATACGCACGTGCCTTCGGCACGTATGGCAGACGCCCTCGGCGTCTGAGTTTCACTTTCTTTAAACTACCGGACCCACAAATTTTCCCCTGAACGAGCCCAAATGGATCCCAAAAAAGCCTAAGTGTGGACAAAAATTTTAAAACATATTTAAAAATTAATGTAACACATACAGACAATATTAATGTATCTGGCAATGAGCAGAACTAAACAGAAGACAAGTAATCACTATCAGAAGTAACCATTCTCAACGTAAACAAAAGTGTACAAAAACTGGAAACATGACTCCAGGCACTGTAAACATGGCCCAAAATCAGTTACCAATTTAAACACTATCCGATGTAAAACAGAGACTTCCAGAGAAGAAACTGCAGTACATCGGATGGTAGATGCAGACCAAAACGCCTAACCACCCATGGGTGAGGACGTAAGCATGGGGAAAAACAGAATAATTATTCTGTTACCAAGCCAAAACTCCCAAGACATTTTAGTAAAAAAAATTACAAAAATTATGCCAAAAGCATGGGAGAATAGCAAGGGGGGAATAAAGGAAAGGGAGAGAGGAAACACTGAACAAACAATGGTAAATTCCTAGCAAGAATGACAACATCAGGCCCATGCCCCGAAATTAGGGAACATGAAATAATTTCGTAAAAAAATTATAAGTTACAGCCCTGAACACATCCTGCCACTGTTCTTCCTCTCATCCTTTTATTGCCTCCTTAGATCCTCCATTTCTTTCATAATTATGTGTCTGGCATCATTTAAACTGAGATTTACAAGCACAAATATCAGTGAGATGTTACTGATTTTAGAGCCAAACAAAGAATGACTTTGGAGCCAATTTCGAGACCTCCTTGACACTGCGCATGCACAGTGGATAAAAGTATGGAGGACCACATAGGACATTGAATTATCGGATTTTGATGCAAATTTGGGGGATTGGGGGGCAAAATTTGTGTTTTGCCCTTGAATTTAAGGAGTTAGCACCAGCTACAGTTAAAAGTAGAAGTCCTGTCACAAACTGCGCTTATCTAGGCTTAATTGCGCGCACTTGCCATATCGAATGGCATCCAAAGCACGGCCGGTTCTCCTGGTTACTCATATCAAACACGGGCAATGTTTCTGCCAATGGACCTCCGGGTTACGCGGAGGTCCATTGGCTGAAACATTGCTTGTGCACAGGCCATAATTACAGAATTTGATAGCCTTATCGCGTAGATTAATGCGCATATCGATGTGCTATTTGTGCGCGTTTCAGGACAGGACTTTTAGTTTTAACTGTAAGTCTGGGTCATTGGTACAGTATAAAAATAGGCAAATTTGACACATTTTCTATTTCATTTGATTAAGTGAGGGTAATTCTTCCTGTACCTAGAAAATTTATAATATTTTCGTTTACGTTACACATATTCATGTATGAAATGAAGTAAAACTGTGTTTCAGTGATAATTGTTATCATTTTTGCTATTTTTACCCCTTTCTGGCACTGTTTCTGGAGATGCTTTCCTGAATTCAGACAATTGTTATTTGTTTCAGTTAATCTTTTTAACACAAAAGGGTTTTCTCCAGTTTTGACCGTAATGAAGCGGGAAAAACTCCTGCTTTTTACCAGTATTTTCCAGGCGGCAAAAAACCACTCAGTACTTACCGACCAACCCTTTTTTAGTCGATAATCGTTCATTTTTAAAGTGGTACAAGTCAGATTAAAATTCTGCTGTGTAATGAGGTACATTAACAGATTGTTAACCTTTGAAATGTCTCACTTTTGTCTTCTGCATTATTGTACAACAACATAATTTTGAAAACACTGAGCCTTGCCATTTGAAAAATTCCTGTTCTCTGCAGTATTAATCGGCACCCGTTGATCAGTCCTAAAGAGTATCTTTCAAACAGTGTATCTTTTTATAATTTCTGTTTGTGAAGTCACTGAAGAGTAAATAGAATCTTCGGTCTTGTACACTCGAACAACCCCCTTTGGTATAATTGGAACCACAGAAGTGACAAAACTGTCACAAGACCCACAGCGGTAAATTCACTTGTAGTACTAAGTTGTAACTTGTGTTGAAATGGAGGGGGTTTTATATTCAAAATTTCTGAATATTAGTTACAGAAAAGAAACATTTGCACAAATGTTCTGTTTAAATTCTTCAAATCAATCAGAGTCTGCTAGAGGTATTTTTTGCTGGTGCCAAGTGGGCAGATAGCTCAGTGACCTCACCAGCACTCATCTCAATATGCAAAGAAAGAACAAACAAAATAAAGCGGTTTCAGAGCATTGAGGGCCTGAGGCTGATCCAAGCAGAGTTATAGTTTGGCCCAAACTAAGACTCTGTTTGGATCAGGCCCTGAGCCTCTGTGCTCTGAAAATGCTTTATTTTGTTTGAATTTGGACACTGCATCACGGTTCACTGAGCAACATGGGTGGGGGTCTTCTGGACCAAAGTGTGGTTGACCAAAAGTAACCATTTCTTCACATCTGAGAGAGCATGTCTCATGTCATGACTATTCATAAATGGCCCAAAATTATTTAGTTCCTAACTGCACATTAAAAAAATCTTAGGGCCAGTATGGGGAATCCAAGGATCTGACGAGGTGAACCATGTTTCGTCTGTCGGAACCCTGGATTCCCCATTACTGGCCTCATGATTTCATTCGTCTGAACTGAAGTCGACATTCCAAACCCCTGAAACATAGCTCAAAATTGATGCAAGTGCTGCTCCATGCATTTGTCGATGATGTGCCTCCAGTGGTATTTCTGCTAGATTCTCAGAACATATCTTGCATTGTAGCCGCTCAATATTTCCATCATCGTCGAGCCCCAACAAGTTGAAGTCTTCTCGGAACTCCCACTTTCTAAATGTTTTTATGTTTACAGTCTCTTTTGAAGGTTCTGACATTTTGGAGGAAATAGAAAACTGAAGGTCAGATAACCTTTGTTAAGGTCATTACGTCACGCCGCATAAACTCATGCTTACAAGAAAGTTTGTGCTGAGCACAAGTGCACGTAAAAGTTTTTTAAAACTTGTGCGAACCTCTTTTTTTTTTTGGTGAACCTATTATCCGTTCAGCCTAGTTCAGCGATCTGAACATAGTGACAACTCATCCATGTTCCGATTCTTCCCATTCAATCCAAAAGAAAAAGTTCCCATCAAGTTTTTATGGGAACTCAAAACTCGAAAATAGGAATATATATCAAGCTTTCGCCCTTATTACTGGCTGCAATCGATAGTACACATATTTTCTCACATTTGGGCAGAGTTTATTGATCCAAACTATGTTTTATCCTTTAGTTATCGTTATATGAATACTCTCGAAATGTCAACAAATGTTTCAAAATCGTCCATGTTTTGGTATAAATATAAAACAGTAAAAACAATAACCCGGTAATGGCGCCGAAACAAATAGACCTTTTCAATGATGCGGAATCGGAAATTTGATCGCATTTGCGCATAGGGGGTTGAAAACCTCCTCTGTGCGAATGCAATCAAGCTTGATAATCTCCTCTGCGTGAATGAAATCGAGATTCCGAATCGTTGAAAAGGTCTATTCGTTTCGACGCCATTACCGGGTTATTGTTTTTACTGTTTTATATTTATACAAAAACAAACATGGACGATTTCGAAACATTTGTTGATGTTTTCGAGAGTATTCATATAACGATAATTAAAGGATAAAACATAGTTTGGATGGTATCAAGACGTTTCGTAGAAAAACCATTTCGTAGAAGACGTTTCGTAGACATTTATTGGTCGTTTCGTAGAAAAACAATGGACGCTTCGTAGACATCTTCTGGCGGGGTGGGGAGAGGGCAATTGCTTTGGGTTCCAATCAGAGAAGGAAAGAGAACAGGCTTCCTCTTGGACAGTTTTTTGGATAGTTCGGCTAGCACCTACCTCACAACGTTCAGATTCAATTTGTGCAGAAAAGTTCGAGTATCTCCGGGATTTGGACATTGGCCTATCTCCCACTCAAATCCCCGGGAAATATTCCAACTTGTTTGCACAACTGGAATATGAACGTAGTGGGCAGCCACATAGTGCCGTGGCATATGTATTTTGGGGAATAAAAATAGAAAAACAAAACGCATTGAGAAGCACCAAATTTATTTCAGACTTAAAAAATCAAGTATACATAAAATTAACAAAATTGTAGCTCATGTGTAAAAAATTTTAATTAACAAGTTTCACAGCTCCAATCTACATGTACCAATTGCTGGATAAATTATTAACAACTTGCTCGATTTCTTTTTTTGCGAATTTTGCGGGTTTTTTAACATAGCTCATGATTCATCACTGAAACGTCATCAATTGAGTTCGTTTCAGTGAGGGAGCATGAGCTATGTTTTGAGACAACACACTGAAGAAAACATAATATGAAATTTACAATCTAACCTTTACCGCACACATTTATAAAAATTACGGAACATCGAATTTTGAGGTTTTTTTTACTCTAAACATACCTCATGATTCATCACTGAAACGACATCAATTGAGTTCGTTTCAATGAGGGAGCATGAGCTATGTTTTGAGACAACACTCTGAAGAAAAAATAATATGAAATTTACAATTTAACCTTTACCGCACATACCGGAATTATCGAATTTACTCTCAGATGTAGTCCAATGAGCAGTTGCATAATAATTTTGTAACAATTTTCATTACAAATGTTTTGAAATTTAAGGACCAAATATATCACCACATTTACGTAACAAGTCAGAGGATGACAAATCACCAGATAAATACAATTCCCAACACTCAAACAATTTACTCTGTGCTTGGCGATACACTTTGCGCTGATAGCGCTTGAGGTTTTTCTCTGAAACAAGTTTCACTTGTAGTGACACAACTTTAGCCTCATCAAACAATAATGGAATGAGAATGTAAAAAGGTATATTTGATTTCCCAGCACGTGCATTCAGTCGTCGATGCCACCGTTCAACATCATTGTTTGTTCGTACACTTTTGTTAAAGACACACCAGTCCTCAGCACTCCATATATTTCCATTTAGCCATGTATCCTGTACATAAGCCAGAAGTTCCTCAACATTTTGCTGACCATCGACCTGTTGGTTCAGGCTGTCAAATGCAGTAGAAATATGTTCAGTTGGCAAATATGGAAGAGCAAGTAAACGTCTTATAAATCTGTGAACTTCACCATGCCTGGAATAAGTAGGGGCAAAAATTATGTGTCTGATTGTCTACATGCAAATCATTTCTGAAAAAAACCTCTGGGAGAAATTTGATTGCCAAATCAAATTCTAAATCTGTTGGATCATTTGGACGCATGTTCTGTCGATATCTATTTGCAGCACGAACCATGTTGTGCAGGTTAGGTAAATTATCCTCACCATCATTGACTGCCTTTTCTCTCTTGGACCCATTAGAAACTAGCGTATATGTGGCCAAAACAACGTCTAAATCCATTTCAACTGGCAATGGATGTTCAGGTAATGAATTTTCAAGCACGTCTAGTGGCATGGCAACATCTCTGCCACTAACATCAAAGTAGGATGGCGATTCTTCAACCTCCATTTCAACATCATTTTCACCTGCGATGGCATTGCAGGCTTCGCATGTGAAGTCAATGTCAGACCTTTCTCTAACAGCTCGTCTGTAGTCTTCTCGCAAAATTCCTGTGTTGCATGTACGGTGGGTCCATCTTTCACAATTGTCACACTGCACCGCTTCTTGTCTAGGACGTACGGTCTGGTTGCAACTGGTGCAAGCATTAGACATAATGGTTATTACTGAAAATGTTTATGACTGTGGTCAGGTACGACCCGTATATATATTCTATTTCAGAGGCGTGAATAACACTCACATCAAAGACACCAAAAAGTACATTCAAACCATCAAGCCACACACAAACTGTCATCAAAGAAATATTTTGATAAGTATATAAACATATGACGATTTTGTAATAATTAACTTTATTTATTTATTTATTTAATGATGTTTAAGGTCACATATTTATGCACAATGGCTAATCATGACCGTGACAGTTTTACGGGTGGAGGAAGCCGGAGTACCCGGAGAGAACCACCGAGCAGTGACGAGCAGCTGCCAGCTCCCCAACATCGTAACTCGCGTTAGATTGGTTGGAGACATGCGCACCATCGACGTGCAGTACGCCTTAGTACACGGCATCAACGTGCCCCCACGCGGGCAATGGAGATGAAGTGTCTTGCCCAGGGACACAACGCAGTTGCCGCAGGTGGGATTCGAACCGAGGACCTCTCGGTTTGCAGCCTGCACCTCTACCTACTGAGCCACCGCGCTCCCAATAATTAACTTTAAATTGTATAGACAAAAGTTATTGAACTATCCCGTTAATTGATGATACCATAACATGACTGTATACACAATGTTGTTTAATAATTACAGTACTCACAATTAATTATCAGACTTGATGAATACAGTGTTGCTCCAAAGCAACAAACACTGAATGAATGGGCGGAGACACAAATAACTAATTAAATTGAAATAAAATATTCTGTGAAATGTCCATTGTTTTTCTACGAAACGACCAGTACATGTCTACGAAATGGTCATTCTACGAAATGACTTGTCTACGAAACGTCTTGTCTGCGAAATGGTTTTTCTACGAAACGTCTAGAAATCGTTTGGATCAATAAACTCTGCCTAAATGTAAGGAAATACGTGTACTATCGATTGCAGTCAGTAATAAGGGCGAAAGCTTGATATATATTCCTATTTTCGAGTTTTGAGTTCCCATAAAGACGTGATGGGAATTTTTCCTATAGGACTGAATGGGAAGAATCTGAATGTAAAGGGGTAACCACTACGTTCAGATCGCTGAACTACCGTTCAGCCCAAATCAATCTCAGGCAACCTCTGGGTGAACGAAACAAATTACAATCATTCACCTGAAATTTCATGGCTTGAAAATTTAAGAATTTTTTCAATATTTGATCTATTTTCTGGCCCCTATGCCATGGAATCACACTTTACCATTATACCAAACCCTTTTTTTTTTTTTTTTGGGGGGGGGGGGGGGGGGGGAGGGGGTGTCAACTGAATTTCTAGGTCTATTTTTTCCCAAACTACGTTCGCTTGTAGGTTGCACTTATTTTCATGTTAAACACTGTTTAAAATAACAGTTTGAGGTATGAAACAGAAACATACATGTGTCAAGTTTGTTATTCCCAGTAGGAAGCAAATCGAATCCAAAATATTGGATTTGCCACTGCCATTCAAACCAGTGATTGCGTTGAAAAGCCGATCAAAACCGTTGATTTCTGTTCTCTGGGCATAGGATTTAAACCCATCAATGACTACGGACTTGATATGCATTGCACGACAGTCTAAATGGCTAAAATGAATAAAAACCGCATTCAAACAAACTTGTCCGTTTCTCAAATTCGGCGCCTTTTGATAAATAAAGACTGCGCATGCGTTACCTATAGGAAATGAGGCAACAGGGACAATGTAAATAAGATTTACTTTTAAATAAATTATGAACAGATATTGTTCAGTTCTCCCAATTACAATTCAATTTTATTTGTTTAATAATATGAAATAGGTGCTACCTAAAAGCTAGCGCAAGTAGTCTTATTCAAATTCAAGTCAACAAAATCGTTAATTTCAATTTTCATATCGAATACTGGACTTTTCGCCGGAAAGACAGTTCGCCGGAAAAGACATTTCGCCGGAACTTAAAGTTTTAAAATTGGACAGTTCGCCGAAAAGATTTTAAAATTTTAAAAATGACTTGCCCATTTTTTAAAATTCGTTTAACAGGTCAAAACCGGTCAATTGAAGATGAAATTCTAAATTGAAATGAACGTTTAACTGAACACAATGGGCTTTTTTCTGTTTTTTTTCCCGCCGACAAGCCAAAATGCCAATTAACACTGACGGCACATTCTTTTTTTTCTACCGACATGGCAGAGGTCGTCATTTTGAAATTGAACCACGAACATTTTTTATACTTTGCATGAAAATAAGAATCTCCTAGCATAATATAGGTGCTCCTTATCCTGTGCAATACAGTTTATACAGCACACAAATAGTGCTTTTTAATTGTCAATAGATTGTGATTTCTTTTAACATCCAAACCAAAACAAAGCAACTGCAACCTCGATGGTACCCCTGGGCTCAACCGTACCCAGCTGTTTGCAATGACTCGTATAACTGATCACCTACCCATTTCTGGGTCGACAACCAGCAGTCAAGAAGATACTTCCATGTTATTGAGTGACAGAAACAAAGGAACTCACTTTGAATCCAAGTCTACTACATGTACATCACAACTTGCTAATGTCAAAATTAAAGACTATTGTTTGAATAAGGACAAAGCCATGGCAAAGAAACGTCAGGCATGTAACCGCCCTTTTATCAACATAATACCAAAGGATCAGGGCAGGCAACTCAAGATTGAATGTAGCTCTGGCTGCTATCAGTTACTTAAACAGGAAATTTTATGTAAATTTTTTGAACCTGATTTCTCATCAAAGCATCAGTTCGTAGCTCAACATATCCCGGTAGTTGAGAAAACTGAGAAACCCCCAGAGTTTATCCTGAAAGCCTTCAAACGACTTGTAAATGGCACAGCGGGAAAATATGTACGCTACACGATAAATATGTACCACACTCAATCATCCTTGTTAATGGCAGAAATACAATAGATTTCCATGACGAAGTGTTGCCCGAAATGATGAATACTGTAATAAGTAAACCTGGTATGTCAAGCTTGGATCAACATCTTGCAGTTTTGATAGATCGATGCATTAAGAAGAGTGTGAATAAACTCATGTTGTGTTAGAAACCTGCCTTGTCGTTACCCCATCCTTCCGCTTCCCTTTCGTGGAAGTGGGATGATGGGGGCAACAATCGGAGGGTCCTAGTTACGATTAAGGAAGGACCGCCGAAACTCCACAACAGCCTCTAACCTATTATGGTTGCCCCCCCCCCCTCCCCTCCAATAAAGATCAGGATTGTGCACCAATAAATAAATACCAGGCTCTTTTGAAGATTCCACGAACTGCTTGTGACACCTTGGAGATTCAGTGTCTGGCACATTTCGGCGAATTGTCTGGCACATTTCGGCGAATTGTCCAAACTTTCGGCGAACTGTCCAAACATCCGACGATCTGCCCAAACTTCGGGGAAGTGTCCAATATTCCGGAGAAATGTCCAAAATGCCGGCGAATTGTCTTGAAAGTTCCGGCGAACTGTCCAAACTTTCGGCGAATTGTCCAAACTTCCGGCGAAGTGTCCAAAATTCCGGCGAACTGTCCAAAGTTTCGGAGAACTGTCTTTCGGCGAACTGTCTTTCCGGCGAAAAGTCCAGTCCCCTTCATGTCTTGATAATGAATTATTCATCGGAGCAGTAGCTGAGAGCGTAACGTGTTGTGACTTGCACTGATCCTGGGTTCTGTCGGTTTCTCAATAGATTGGGTACTCAGGGTAGGTCAAATCGACTTAGATAGATAGGTAGATAGATAATTTATTCGACAGTATGCATAAATAGATACATCAGCAGACTATACAACATGTATGTTACAAGCAATAATTAATAACTAAGTAATTCTGTACAGAAGAGGGCAACTGATATGCATACTGTCGGGGGATGTCATAGCCAGACTGGCTGTCTACCTGATATCCCCCAGGTAACAACACCGTTTCAGACTGCTTCTTACCATTGACATCAGGGTAGGAAATCTGTAATTAGTCATAAAATGTCTGAAATAAGCAAATGCAAAATTATTATGCACAGCGGGAATCGAAGGTTGATCGGATGGAAAGAGCATCTCCCCTCTCCAACTGTTTGTCTCCCAGTGAGGCCATGTAACTAACAGAAGTTCACTAAACCCTGTAGTTGATTACATCTGTGGTTCCCAATCTAAGGTAAAATTGTGAAGGGAGTGAAGCTGAGAGACATAGAGAGAGAAGAGTTGTTTCGCGACGAGCTGACCGAAACAGACATCAACCGCGTGATGTAGGAAGATAGAACATACACACAAATACACTTATGTGGATATACATACATACGCGTGCATAAACATATCCGTGTATGTAAGCATATATGAATGGGACATCCAGGAGCTACACTCCGGACAGTACGGGTTATTGCACTCAACATGGCTCGAGTAAGTACTGAATATTTTCGCAACGATAGCTTTTTTAAACGTAATTCGATTTTGCATGTTATACAGACCTGGTTCCAACTCGTTTCAAAGTTTCAGAAAATAAAATCCTGGTAGGTGATCTAAAGACTTGGTTCTACTTCTGAGCTGCAGTAAGGCGGCTGTGTTTCTGGTTTGACACGTTGGTTATTAGTGGAGAATAATGAATCAAGGGACTGGGGAAGGCGCCCGTTCTGCCAATCAAACAGGAAAAGTACTGCATGTATTCTGAATAAGTCTGTTACTTTTAATATTTTGTCTTTCAGGAAGAGGGGGTCCGTACGGGAGTTGTGACGGCTGTTGTTGATGATTCTAATGGACCGTTTTTGCATCAAAAAGAGGTTTGTAACTGCTTTTGAACTGCCCCAGGCCTGTATACCATAAACGAGATGACTGTGAATTAGGGAGTAATAAACCATTTTCATTGAACTGTGGGTTAATTGTGTCTTGACCTTATTTAAGGCGTAATTAGCACAAGCTATCTTTGAGCATAGTTGGGAAATATGGGACTTAAAGGAAAGACGATCGTCTATGTTAAGACCCAAGCATTTAGTATATCTGTCACATTCATGTGTTCCTACTCTATTTAATTTTACGTTGTGTATGACAATGGGTCGATTAAGAAATAGTTTTTTTCCACAACTAGGATTGATTAAAATATACTTTGTTTTTTGGTGAATTTAAGAGCAGCTGGTTCGCTGAACACCAATCGGATATCTTTCAATAGATTGGGTACTCAGGGTAGGTCAAATCGACTTTGCACCTGGTAAACAGTAGCTATGGCCATTTTCGTTTTGACCATACACATTTCTACTCACAGGAATGGAGTAATTATGGTCATTCAAGGAGTTAACAGCTTCACTGTAAAGCTTTTTGTTAACAGTGCTGGGGTTGCACATACCACTACCAGTACCCAAGATGCCACAACTGCCGCGGGTGTCAATTTGTGAGATGGGCATTATTAATACGATTCTGATTCAACTTTCAAAAATCAAATTAATGAAGATGAAATTGGAAGAGTTTTTTTAAAAAAATATTTAAATTTCTTTTGTTCCACCAAATCACTCACCGTTACAAAAGTATTTTGCAATCAATGAATAGAATTTGTCAACTGAGTTTCGAAAATTTTGTGTGAAAAACACGTCTTGTTCTGTTGATCAATAAATGCAGACGACAAAATTGATTCCAAAGAACGCCTATGTCCCTCCCACAATCCCCGCTGCTAAATATGCAAATCACATACTACTAACCCATCCTGTTTTTTGACTAAAAAAAATCCTGATACATGACTACTGTGACACTCTGTCAAATGATGACAGATGAGCATTCGTTCTTTCGTTGCTCCGCCCACACTTCGAAACTTTGTTATATCACGATTGTGATTTCCGTGTCAAGTCGGATTTGAAAGTATTGTTTCATTAAAAACCCCAAAACAAGAAATTATAGCAAAGCTATGCAAAAAAGGACGATGAAAAAATCCAGATCTGCGAGTAACTACTTGATGATATGTTTAATATTTTAAAATTTTAATCTCAAATGGAAAGGATAATCTTCCAAGTCATGTTTACAGAGTGCTAGTTCAAGGTTCAGGGTGCCACTATACACTGCTAAAACTGTATTTCTCAGAGTTCCTGCTGTAAAATTTAGCCTTGTAGATGAGAATGAGACCATACCAAATGAGTAATGTTATCAATCTCCTCTGCGAGAATGCGATCGAGTTTCCGATTCCGCACCGATAAAACGGTCTCTTCGTTTCGGGGCCATTACCGGGTTATTATATGTAGACAATAGTTCATATCCTCCGCTGCACGAATGCGATCGAGTTTGATAACCTCTTCTGCGCGAATGCGATCGAGATTCCGATTCCGCATCAATGAAACGGTCTATTCGTTTCTGCGCCATTACCGGGTTATTGTTTTTACTGTTTTAAATTTAAACAAAAACATGGACAATATCGAAACATTCGTTGGATTTGAATCTGAATTTGAATACTGTGTAAACCGCCTTTTCGCGTATTTTAACACTGGGGGAGGTGTTGATGTTTATATGCGCATGGCGGAGTTGCCGCAAACTGCATCGATGGCGGCCTGACTGTATTCCAATCCACAATAGTACGTGGGAAAAAGGAATTTTTAAACTCTGTTGTAGTTGTTCTGTAAACTGCCAGCTTGGTGTTGTTATTGCTTCTTGTGTGTGTCTGGCCCATTTGGATGTAATGTCCCTTAGGGATCGCATCGCATCCAGAGGTGATATTGTGTAGTGTTTGGTTGCGTTTGATTTTACGGCGTTCCTGTAGTGTTGGCCAATTTAGGGCACTGAGAATTTCACTAACGCTGCTTCTTCTGCGGTAGTCGTTGTATATGAAACGTGCAGCTGACCTTTGTGTCATCTCAAGTTTCTGGATATCTCTTTTGATGTAGGGGTCCCAGACAACGCAACCATATTCTAATTTTGACCAGACTAAGGATTTGTTCGCGAGTCTTCAGATATCGTTAATCAAAGGATAAAACATAGTTTTGGATCAATAAACTCTGCCCAAATGTAAGGAAATACGTGTACTATCGAACGTAGCCGGTAATAAGGGCGAAAGCTTGATATATATTCCTATTTTCTTCGTATTCATGCGCCTGTGTGTAGGCAGAATATTTGTTCGTGGATCCAAATCTTTGCTTTTTCCATATTTTAAGATCGTTTTCAGGAATTACTTCTACATATGATGTTCGGAATGCTACCAAGGTTATCAGGAAAGAAAAACTTTGTTTACATTTATTTTGATTTATATGCACTCTTAATATATCTTTTTTCACCTTCAATCAGAGACGGCGAGCACCGCTCACTCCATTGTTTTCAATACAAACAATAGTTGCATTGTCTGTGCTTGCGTTGTTGCTGAACCACAAGCTTTCACAGCACACAGAATGACCACTACACACGTCACCCGAAATCACATATTTTCTGGGTTCAAATACAGTTCTGCGGAAATGCATGCATTAAAACCATCATTCGAGAACTGTGATCTAAAGACTTACAACCCCTTTCTTCTCCTCAGTGATGATGTGATAAATAATATTAAATCTTTTGGCATCCTTCGCAAGAGACGAAATAAGAAATGCGGCAAACGACGACATAAACACATTAAATCCAAAACTGTAAATGTTCAAAATCTTATCCATATTAACTAAGTCACGATCGATTCCAAATCTAACGATCTCAAGTTGTGCCTAGTGAATGCTCGTTCATTAGTGAACAAAACTGCAAGCTTACTCGACACAATCGACAATAACAATATTTCAATATCCATGATAACTGAAACATGGTTAAGTACAGACGACACAGTGACTGTCGGTGAGATCATTGCCAACGGCAAGATTCTTACACACAATCTCAGGAAGTCACAGAGAGGTGGAGGTGTGGGGGTAATCTGTGATAACACTGTGAAGGTTAAGCGTAAGGCGTCTCAGACTTGGGTTACATTCGAGTGCATTGACATCATTGTAACAATCGTCTCACACTCCGTCCACCTCATTGTCATTTATCGACTCCCAAATAGCTCCAAAAATAAATTCACTGTCAACCAGTTCATTAGCGAATTGCAAGACTTCCTAGGAAGTCTTGCAATTCGCTAATGAACTGGAAAATTCATAATTGGAGGTTATTTCAATTTCCATATGGAGAAGAAAACTTTCAGTGATTCTTCTAAACTACGTGATCTTATCAATTCAGTGAATTTACGTCAACATGTTGAAGAACTACCCACAAAGATGTCCACACATTAGATCTGCTGATCACCAGGGAATCCGAGGCTGATCTTGTTAAAGATGTATTAATTGTTGATCCGATAATCTCTGACCATTTTATGATTATCTTCGATTTGGCACTTCCTCGTCCCTCCCCTGTCCGGAAGAAAGTCACATACCGCAAGTACCGAAGTACGGACCTTGCTAAGTTTGCGAATGCTATTGCTTCGTCTCCCGTCACTAAAATTAACGAGATGCAAACTGTTGACAGCATTGAATACATCCTCACTGGCTCACTTCAAGAGGGTATTGACAAGTTTGCGCCGAAGCACACACGCACTTTTATCATACGCCCTTGCTCACAGTGGTTCAGTGATGAGATTAGGCGCGCAAAAGATTTACGACGCAAACTAGAGCTTCAGAGACGGCAAACGAAACTATGTGTTCACAGAGAGATGTTTGTCAACCAGCGAAATGTTGTTAACAAACTGGTCAAATCCGCGAAACAGAAATACTTTTCGGACTTATTGTCAGCTAATGTTAATTCCCCTAATGCGCTGTCTGTCGTTCTTGAGAAGCTTCTGTATCGTCAAAAGACAACCGTACTCCCAGAGCATTCGTCATCCAAAGACTTTTGCGAATAGATTTTCTTTCTTTTCTGGAAAAAATGAGAGCTTTGCTTGATACAAGCTCACAATCCGGTCTTCGACAGATGGCCGACATGCCATGCACCTGTGTTAAAGCTGTTGCACAGTTGTCCCAATTCAAACTTTTGGCTACAACAGATATCCAGAGGTTAATATCCAAGGCCCCATCTAAGGAATTCATGCTAGATATCATTCCAACTTGGGTGTTAAAAACATCTCTTTCGGAGTTAACTACACCGATCTTGAAACTGGTGAATGCCTCCCTCCACTCTGGCGTCTTTCCGACAAGCATGAAACACGCTTTAGTAAAACCTCTTCTCAAAAAGCCAACACTTGACCCAGAGGTTCTGAATAACTACCGACCGATCTCTAATCTTCCATTCCTATCAAGATTATTGAGCGTGCGGTGGCTTCTCAGCTGAATTCTCATTTGGGAGCCCACGGCCTAGCCGAAGTTAACCAATCTGCATACAGATCTAATTGCAGTACATAAACAGCGCTTCTAAGGGTCCAACATGGTATCCTCCTATCCACGGGCAGGCACAGCCTAACATGTCTTGTTTTGTTGGATTTAATAAGCGCCGTTTTTGACACCATACACCATAACATACTTATTGAAAGGCTGGCAGTGAGAATAGGCCTTACTGGCCGAGTACTTAATTGGTTTTCGTCGTACCTTAATGGTCGCACACAGAGTGTCCTTATTGGCAGTGCATGAGTCGGCAGACAAGGTCACACTACGTTTTGGCGTCCCTCAAGGATCGGTGTTGGGTCCTCTACTGTACACTGTCTATGTCGTACCTCTCGGTGACATTATCAGAAGCCAGGGCCTCCACTTTCATCTTTCGCAGATGACACACAGCTGTATATTTGTTTTACTGACACCTTTGAGCCTCAAGCATGCAGTAAGATTGAACTTAGTATTTCAGACATCAAGGCATGGATGACTAAAAACTTTCTCAAATTGAACAATGACAAGACAGAAGTAATATAATAGGTCTACCTCAACAACTTTAAAAAATATCCAAACTGTCCCTCAGTATTGGAGGTTCAGGTTCTGCGATAAAACCCTTAGCTGTGTTCGAAACTTAGGTTATTTCATGGATGAAAATTTGGCCGCTGATGAACATATAAAACATGTCTCTCGCAGTGCATTTTTCATCTTAGAAAACATTAGCACAATTCGACCCTTCATTGATACGCAGACGTCACAACAGCTTGTCCACGCCTTTGTTACCAGTCGCCTCGACTACCGCAACTCTCTTCCGATTGGCTCTAAAACATCTATTCTTGAAAAGCTACAACACATTCAAAATTGTGCTGCACGGGTCATAACCAGAACTCAAAAGTACTGCCATATAACACCAGTGCTCTCTGAGTTACACTGGCTACCCGTTAAGCAAAGAATTCGATTTAAAATTGTCCTTTTGGTGTTTAAGTGTATCTCGGGATCTGCACCATCCTACCTGTCCGATCTGCTTACCATCCACAAACCACCGAAGTTTCTTAGGTCATCAGGTCAACTTGAAGCCTGATGAATCCTAGATTGTAACTAGAGAGTCAGAGGCCGTTCCACTGCTATGGATCTTCACAAGACAACAAAATACACCGACAGAACGCCACGATATGCCATGACACCCAATAGTTATGTATTATAAAAACATCCCCTTGTCTGACAATGAACTAAAAAATAGCAAGAACCGCCCATACCACACTATATCACTTTTACACAACAAATTCTGAGAGTAGCCTAACATCAATTCAAAATTACATAACAAACAGCTGAGCACCAACGTTTGCATGTTAGATAATAACAAAGGACGTCGAGATAATTGTGCCAGCTTTGGAATGTGAGTTAATTGCTTCCCAGGCTCGTAGCTATACTCGCATACTGGGGTTGAGGGGTATGACATGTTTGCCCGACCATGAAATGAATTTGCCGGACGGTTCTTATGTACCCACATCTTCGCTTCTCGGAGAGCTATTCAGACAATTAGTCTACATTTACCGTAGTTAACTATGATATTCGGCAGTCAGTAATGCCACAGAAAGAAAACGTGGAATTCTGTCATTACTTTTACCGTGGCATTTCCAACTGCCGTGGCTAATTTGGTGGCCAAGTGTCTCAAATATCACCAAACGAGCAATCATCCCTGGTAGTCCTAAGACTATGCGGTGAACAAGCCCATTATCAGGCAGTGGTATTCAACATTGCCATCGACCAACGAGACAAAGAATTTATTTTTCGTGTTCATCACAACTTTCTCACTGGTGACATTCATGACTAAAGAGAGAAAAGAGCTCGGCGAACAGGTTGACTGTGGTCCATATCCAGGCAAATTGTAGCTTGCTCCTAGCAAAGCACTGATTCTGGAGATTCCTAACCACCATCGAGATTATGCTTCTGTGGCCGCTCTCAGAGTAAAAGCTGGAACTTACGCCCCGCCGCCCCACCCCCTAGAACCATGTTCTCCTCCATCTGTTTTCCATGAAAATTCTTGGGTCATCATCGAGTTTGTGCCTCTAAAAGTATCCATCCTTGACGAGAACGGTTATTTGTCCAAGGTATGCAATTGTATGTATCTATTTTTCTAGGATTCTACAGATCCTGTTCGGCTTCTGTCGTTCCCGGTGTTATATTACAGGGATGGTGGGGAGGGGTGGGGTCTTACGCGTGGTGCCACATGATCAGGCTCGTGGTATGGGCCAATCCAGTCCTATCACTTTTTTATTAGCTGCATTGAGAGACCGTTTTAAAATACAAGATACACAACGACTTCCCTTAGCCACATTAAGACAGTAAAACTACTCCTGTAGAATTCCATTTAGAATTTAGTTTCTGTGTGGTCATAAGGGCTCTGTATTTGTATTCAATGGTTTAGCGACTGTTCGGAAAGAATGTTTCTTAAGAGATATGTGAGGAGGAGGAAATGCTACATGCACATCTTTATATCTTTCATTGGGTCGGTTGGAAAGTGCTAGGTTGCACACATGGGAGAGACCATACGGTGTATATGCTTCGGACCCCCTCCCCCCTCCCGCCCCGGTGTTTATAATACTTTGCACTGCTACCGCATTACACTTACATAAGCGTTATTATGACTTAACTCTCGTAATAATGGCTTCATACTTCGTAGTTACAACAAAGTGTATTCCAACACAGACTTCATGTCCTTATGTTGGTAGCCATATAAATGCATAACATGATGACAATGCATATTAGGTGCCCCGTGAACCAAGGCAACGGGTCCTGTGTCCGGGATTTCCCCATCGATTGAATACTTTCTTTATTCCACCTTCAAACGAATTTCGTGACTATCGATATGAAGGGGTGATTTGAAAATTTAGTTTAAATAACCGGCAGATATGATTGACTAATGGTAGTACTTTATAGGAAAACAGAGTTCTGTTATATTGTCTGGGAATGCCCTGGTACATAACGGTAATAACTTTATCAGTGAATTCCAGAACATTCCCACTGAGTATCCGTGTCCTTTTATTAAGGATTAGATGCAGACAAGCATTGCTAGCACTGTAGACGCGAAGAACAGCGTACGTGTGTGTGTGTGTATCTAGGAATGTTGGTTTTCCTGAGAACATTTTTAGAAAACCCACGCTTCTTTTGGCGATGTAAGAAGAAAGTCTCCAAAAATTACGTCTACCGATACCTCAATTCGAACCAAGACACCACCTGGGATAGTTTATGTTTTTTTTAAATTGCTTCAAGATTAGTTTCTCCCCAAAACTTCTATTCGGAATGGTGGACTGGTGATGAAGGGTGTATGTGAGTCGGGGAGTGGGGTAGTGTGTGAATTCTGTTATATGAAACAGGAATATTCATGCTGTAAAGAAATGATATCGGGTAAGATTCAGGGGTTGACAATCTGGGTTGAGACAAATTTCGGAAGCAAATGACTGCAGTTGTTTTCAGAAGTGAATTTTTAGGATTATGACAATTTGTCTCGGCGATAAATATGTAATTTCCCGGAGTTGTATGAAGCCTACACTGACAGTTACAAATCCCGCAATATTGCTATTTTCTTCATTTCGTTTCTGTTTGTTTTTTTTTTTTTATCTTTTGTTTATTTTACTTTTGCCGGGTAATAATGTCGTCGCCTACAGAATACAAGTGTGTGTAATACAAATTTGAGACCGCAATCATTAACATAACGTGCAGGGTTCAATAAAACAAGGAGACGTCGAGTGTTTGAAAAGGATCGAGTTGCAAATCAAGAGCAACAATTTGTTTACTGCTTTGAAAACCCGACAGGCTTCATTGTGGGCATATCACGAATTGCGGAAAGATGTTCGTGTGGTTATAGTTTCGAGCTTTCAGTCACATATGGGAAATTTCATTCACAGCACCATTAAAGCAATGCTTTTTAATGCAATAAATGAGCATTTTGAAATCACTTCCAGCTTTTTCATAAGCATAGCGATCAAACTTTGCAATCGAAAAGCAGTGATATGGTATAATACCGGCGCAACACACATACATGTACTCGGTTATCATTGGCTATACTATGTCGTAATTACGAGTTAGCTATGTAGTAATTACGACATCCTAAGTCGTAATTACGAGATAGCTGTGTCGTAATTACGACATACTAAGTCCTAATTACGACATAGCATGTCGTAATTATGACATACTTAGTCTTAATTACGACTTAGTATGTCGTAATTACGAGATAATATGTCATAATTACGACTTAGTATGTCGTAATTACGACATAACATACGAAGTCGTAATTACGACATACTATCTCGTAATTACGACATACCAAGTCGTAATTACGACATGCTATGTCGTAATTACGTACGAGATAACCTATGTCGTAATTACGACATTCTAAGTCGTAATTACGACATACTATGTCGTAATTACGACATAAAAAATTGATTTACAGATGGCACTAACCGGCTTCCGTAACATGCAAAAAAAAATCAATATCAAAACACAAATGCAACATGTGCTGACAGCAACGTTCAGAGTATATCATTATCCAAACACGCGCGACACTTCCAACAGCAAGTTTTCATTGCATAAACTTATAGAAGTGTATGTTCCATTAGTCAAATCAATAGTGATTTAAAGAAAATAGTGATAGCATGTCCATTGGTTTGTTATTTTTGTGTTACTATCCGCCCCACCTCCTGTAAATCATATCAGGTACGAGTTGTCCAGCTGTGGGCACGAGTTGTCCAGCCAAAAATGGGTACGAGCCGTCCAATGTTGGTTACGACTTGACTGGTACGAGTTGCCGTGGGTACGAGTTGTCTAGAAACCCGCCCGTCATCCCGACGACCATCCTTCGCCCGATTCGCCCCCCCCCCCCCCCTCCCACACACACACACACTTTGAAAATCGTTCCGCCGCCCCTGGAGAGACCAATTCGTTTTACCGGCAGTCTATGCTATCAGATTCCTTTGGCTTTTTGGCCATTTTCACGAATTCTCGTGTACGAGAGGTGTTGGGTTGTATCAGTTTTGGGGGCCTCGCCATTAATTTTCTCGGTGTCCATCCGACCAAACAGATTTCTTTTTGTAAGCTAAGCAAATTGCGAAAACAAAACAGCAAACATGACAGAATGAAACATTCAAAAGAAAAAGATGATCAAAGTACATAACTAGATGGTGTCACTTGTGTGCAAAGCACACTATAGTGTATCCCCGCATTTGCATCCTTGACTTTGTATGAATGCTTGATACAAAGATGAAATGTATTATATGACACACTAAAACCATATTGAGTGGCACAGGTGACACAGCTTCGTGCGCACCTACAGACTCCACTGCAACATTTGGGCATGGTTTTAGCGTTTCGAATTACATACATGTACCCTGGGAGCCTTTCGCCGGAAACGGTCTAAGAAAACATGAAAGTGGCAACGGTGGCAACCCAAAAATCCGAAACCTTCGTGCACATCTAGCATAGTTTTAGCATTTCAAATTACATACTCTGGGAGCTTTTCGCCGGAAATGATCTAAGAAAACACGAAAGAAAAACGGTGGCACCCCCACATGGCATCTGAAAAATCTGAAACCTTTGTATGCATCTACAGACCTTACTGCAACATTTGAGCATGCGTTTAGCATTTCGAATTACATACCCTAGGAGCCTTTCGCCGGAAACGGTCTAAGAAAACACAAAAGTGGCAACGGTGACACAGCTACTTAGCACCAAAAAAGTCCAAAACCTTCCTACGCATTTACAGACTCTACTGCAACATCTCAGCATTGTTTTAGCATTTCGAATTACATACTCTAGGAGCCTTTCGCCGGAAACGGTCTAAGAAAACACGAAAGTGGCAATGGTGGCACAGCCACGTGGCACCTGAAAAATCCGAAATCTTTGTGCACATCTACAGACCCTACTGTAACATTTGAGCATGGTTTTACCATTTCGAAATACATACTGTAGGAGCCTTTCGCCGGAAATGGTCTAAGAGAACATGAAAGAGGCAACGGTAGCACAGTCACGTGGCACCCTAAAAATCCCAAACCTTTGTGCTCATCTACAGACCCTACTGCAACATTTGAGCATGGTTTTAGGATTTCGAATTACATACCCTATGAGCCTTTCGCCGGAAACGGTCTAAGAAAACGTGAAAGTGGCAACAGCACAGCCACAAGGCAGCTGAAAAATCTGAAACCTTCGTGCACATCTACAAACCCCACTGAAACATTTGAGCATGGTTTTAACGTTTCGAATTACATACCCTAGGAGCCTTTCGCCGGAAACGGTCTAAGAAAACACAAAAGTGGCAACGGTGGCACAGCCACGTGGCACCTGAAAAATCCGAAACCTTCGTGCGCATCTACAGACCCCACTGCAACATTTGAGCATGGTTTTAGCGTTTCGAATTACATACCCTAGGAGCCTTTCGCCGGAAACGGTCTAAGAAAACACAAAAGTGGCAACAGTGGCACAGCCACGTGGAACCTGAAAAATCCGAAACCTTCGTGCGCATCTACAGACCCTACTGCAACATCTGAGCGTGCTTTTAGCATTTCGAATTACATACCCTAGGAGCCTTTCGCCGGAAACGGTCTAAGAAAACACGAAAGTGGCAATGGTGGCGCAGCCACATGGCAGCTGAAAAATCTGAAACCTTCGTGCACACCTACAGACCCTACTGCAACATTTGAGCATGGTTTTAGCGTTTCGAATTACATACCCTAGGAGCCTTTCGCCGGAAATGGTCTAAGAAAACACAAAAGTGGCAACGGTGGCACAGCCACGTGGAACCTGAAAAATCCGAAACCTTCGTGCACACCTACAGACCCTACTGCAACATTTGAGCATGGTTTTAGCGTTTCGAATTACATACCCTAGGAGCCTTTTGCCAGAAACGGTCTAAGAAAACACAAAAGTGGTAACGGTGGCACAGCCACGTGGCACCTAAAAAATCTGAAACCTTCGTGCACATCTACAGACCCTACTGCAACATTTGAGCATGGTTTTAGCGTTTCGAATTACATACCCTAGGAGCCTTTCGCCGGAAACGGTCTAATAAAACACAAAAGTGGCAACGGTGGCACAGCCACGTGGCACCTGAAAAATCCGAAACCTTTGTGCGCATCTACAGACCTCACTGCAACATTTGAGCATGGTTTTAGCGTTTCGAATTACATACCCTAGGAGCCTTTCGCCGGAAACGGTGTAAGAAAACACAAAAGTGGCAACGGTGGCACAGCCACTTGGCACCCGAAAAATCCGAAACCTTTGTGCGCATCTATAGTCCCTACTGCAAGATATGAGCATGGTTTTAGCATTTCGAATTACATTCCCTACGAGCCTTTCGCCGGAAACGATCTAAGAAAACACGAAAGTGGCTACGGTGGCACAGCCACGTGGCACCCGAAAAATTTGAAACCTTCGTGTGCATCTATAGACCCTACTGCAACATATGAGCATGGTTTTAGCATTTCGAATTACATACCCTACGAGCCTTTCGCCGGAAACGGTTCAAGAAAACATAAAAGTGGCTACGGTGGCACAGCCACGTGGCACCCGAAAAATCTGAAACCTTCGTGTGCATCTATAGACCCTACTGCAACATATGAGCATGGATTTAGCGTTTCGAATTACATACCCTACGAGCCTTTCGCCGGAAACGGTCTAAGAAAACACAAAAGTGGCTACGGTGGCACAGCCACGTGGCACCCGAAAAATCCGAAACCTTCCTGCGCATCTATAGACCCTACTGCAACTTCTGAGCATGGATTTAGCGTTTCAAATTACATATCCTACGAGCCTTTTGCCGGAAACGGTCTAAGAAAACACAAAAGTGGCTACGGTGGCACAGCCACATGGCACCCGAAAAATCCGAAACCTTCCTACATATCTACAGATCATTTAGCAACACCCTAGTGTAATTTTAGAACTCCGAATTACATAGGTTGGGACTATTCAGCAAAAAAGTGAAAAAATAACGCATTTTTTAAGTGGCTCCACAGAAGCCACCTGGTGGCACAAAAATTTAAAAGTTGTATTTTTGGGTTGCTCAGACCCTATCAAACAACTGTAGAAAGTTACAGCGTTTCGAATTACAAAACCGGACGTACGGAAGTACGGACGTACGGCCATACGGACGTACGGACGGAGATCATGACAATATCCCGATAAAAATAAACTATATATATCAACATAAAGAAGAAGTATTTTATTTTTGTGAGCTCAGGTCCCCTACGTTGAAAGAAGCGCCAGATCATGTTACATATGGTATAACATATCTGTGGGATACTGTTTTACATTATCAAGTTGAATTTTCCTTTTATATCCATATATTGAAAATTTCACCAAAATTATAGTTTGTTAACGCCGCAGGAGTGCTGACAGACTTAATAGGATATAACGCTTGAAGCGTGTGATTTCTTAGGGATCGGGTGCAAAAGCGGACTTTAGAGTTCAGATGGTCACGTATATAGTCACTCAGTACTAAATGTAGATTGCATATTCTCCAGGTATACACTGCCACTGACTCACGGAAGTATCGAACGTGACTAGAATTGTTAAGGATATGATTCCATCTCTAATCAAAATTGAAGCAGTCCTCGGGGCATCGCTTCTCTGAGTCGAGGAATTGGCTCCATTTGCAATTTTCAATTTTTTTTTTCCACATCGGACCGAACCATGGTCCAACCGGTGCGTCTTATGTACCCTCATGCGTTATGGTCACGGACAACCACCTCAATTCCACCGCAATTGCATGATGGGGGTGGAATTCAGAGTGGGCACACCCTCGAATCAATATCCTCTTGTAATGCCCTGGAGATAAATGGATAATAAGGATTCTGTTAAGGTTGACACTTGTTACGTTTTTTTTATCCATGAACGTCCCCTGGTAAGAGAAGCACTTTAATGTATATTGCGCATTTATGAGATTCTAAAATCTTTCCACAATAGAACTTCCGTTGGTAACGGATGGTTATTTCGTGCGCTTTGACTAATAATTTTTTTAATTGAAAATATATCTTCATTTGATGACAACCAATGAAGATATGATTCTTGCACCTCAATCCCGCCGCGACTGCATGAAGGTGAGGGGGAGGTGGAATTCAGAGTGGGCAGACCCTTGAATCAATACCATCTTGCAATTCCCTGGAGATAAATGGATAATAAGTAAACACAGAGTATGGGCTGGCGTAAACGGGATTTCATGCCGAAAATAAGGGCGTACCTCTTCGGTTCACAGGGCAGCTAATAGGGCAAGCAGAAAGCCTGCCCTGTGGTGCCCAGCCTCTAACTGGTTACCACGGTCCGCGACCCACGCAACTACTGCCCTGACAAGGAATTATTTACCAGAATGTTGCCCAGCCTAACAGAATAGAGCTGAACAGCAAGGTCACTCTGGGCAACTGATATGTCATGGTTTTGTAACGGTCCATCCCCACATATACGCCCTAGTATGGGGCGGTATTGTGATATATATATGCAGGGCAATATGCGCTTATGCGCTGACAGTAGGGCAGAATGATGATACCCACCCTCCACCCCCCACCCCCAATATTTTTCGGTGGTTATGGGCCTACCTGGAAACACAAACAAAATCTTCATGGTTCTTTTTGTACGCGCTTGTGCTTTGCACAGCAATTTCTTGTTTTCTCTTGTTGTGTTGTGCCTACTTTCGATTTGGCGCCAAATAGTTTCCAGGATATAACGACGCTCATGATTGGTCAAACCGGCACGCTGCTTCTTGGGATTTTATCACGATTCAGCATCATAGTGTATGACCATGGGCCATACATTGTGAATTTAGTATGATACTTAAATAAGCGACGTATGACCCAGCATCGTGCAAGTTGAACCTACTTTATACTATGTGTGATCCTGGGTCATACATTGTGAATTTAGTACGATACTTAAATAAACGATGTCCGACACAGCACCGTGGAAGTTGAACCTGCATCATACTATGTATGACCCTGGGTCATACATTGTCAATTTAGTACGATACTTAAAAAAACGATGTAAGACCGTCCCAGCATCGTGCAAGTTGAACCTGCATCATACTATGTATGACTCTGGGTCATACATTGTGAATTCAGTATGATACTTAAATAAACGATGTATGACCCAGCATCGTGCAAGTTGAACCTGCATCATGATATTCTGGTACGAGAGGGTCATAATTTTTAATTTAGTATGATAGCAAAATAATTAAGTATGGTACTTAAATAAGCGATGTATGACCCTGCATCATACCAGCCAAACCTGCATCATACTCGCTTAATTAAGTATGATACTTAACTATCTATGTATGACCCAGCATCTTCCAGGTTGAACCTGCGTCATGCTATTCGCGTACGAGTGGGTCATAATTTTCTAATTTAGTATGATAGTAAAATAATTAAGTATGATACCTAAATAATATAGTATGACCCTTAAATAATTCTGCATGATACTTAATTACTTTAGTGTGATACTTAATTATTTTAGCATCATACTATATTAATTTAGTATCATACTAAAATAAGGAATTTTTACACCAATCGTACGTCATAGACTTGCGCAGTCACAACATCGTGTAGGGTCGATGTAGTTACCTCCCTTATTGTACCTGGTCCTCTCCCCCCCTCCTTTTCTTTAGTTTTTCAAAGAGAACTTGATTGCTGCAATTTTTAGAGCGCCCCCCCCCCCCCCCCCCGCGCACCTACACACACACACACACACACACAAACACCTTCTCTGTGTATGGGAAACGTGTGTCCGAAGGATCCAGTCTCTTTAACTGACAGGCTGCAACCGTCGTGTCAGAACAAAATCGGTGCAAATACTTGTTGGGAAGAAGTTGGCATGAGGAGGAGAGTTTTTCTCTCTTTTACATTATTGCCTTCATCGTTCGATTTAAGATGACACGGCGACGCTTCCCGTGCCTCCCATGCATTTGCACTTTCCCTGTATAAGAATTAGGGGAAGTGGAATCGTGCTTGTTTACTTTGGCAGACAAGTTCTGATTCACCATGGGAACCCCGGGAAGTGAAGCATGCAGTGTTTGTTTACTGTGGTAAACAAGCTCTGTTTCACTGGTCAAACAGGACCCAGTTATCATATTGATTTATTTATTTATTGGTGTTTAAGGTCACATACTTATGCACAATGGTTAATCGTGACAGTGATCCAGTCATCAATGCTGGGGTGGAATTCCTCTAAAATTATCAACTTTGTAATGAAAGATTGACTAAACTTGACTTTATCTCCATGTTGCGGTAACTTTTAAATAGCCGTCGTGCAGAAATATGTGACCTTAAACATCAATAAATAAATAAATTCTGATTTCTGGTGTAATAGGACCCGGTAACCAACACTAGAGGTGAACGTCCCCAAGAGTGGGCTACGCAAATATAAACTATTTGCCCTTTATACTCGTGCTGAGATCTGGAGTGACTTCACATTCCAACAAATCAAACTGGAGTATGCTTATTTTCAGGCCTGACCAACCCAGTTTGTAGAAATAACAGATACTGAAGGAAAGTAGTTATTATTATTTTATCGCAACGCTCGCCGCATACGCATCTCTTCTAATGTGAAAGGGCATTTACTGCTAAAACGAGAAAGTGAATGTGCTGATGCTGAAAGTGACCTCAAATACCAATTAATAAATAAATTTCAGCAGTATGCCCTCTAAATTGAGCGTTCCCTGTATCTAGTGGATGAGCAGGTAGAGGTGTCGGCTACAAGCCGAGAGGTCCTCGGTTCGAATCCCACCTGCGGCAAACGTGTTGTGTCTTTGGGCAAAACACTTCACCTCCATTGCCTTCGATGGTGCACTTGTCTTCAATCAATGCTAACCCTGATGTGTGGTGTTAGTATGTTTGGGAGTTGACAGTTACTCGCCGTTGCCCAGTGGTTCTTTCCGGATACTCCGGCTTCCCCTACCCGTAAAACTGCCGTGGTCATGATTAGCCATTGTTCAGACACATGTGACCTTAAACACCAATAAATAAATAAATAATACATAAATAATAAGTAATTGATCAAACGCCAGGCAGAGTTGACTCCCTTCTCAGGCTCGTTACAGCCCCATTGGGCATAGTGAAGAGAGAAAACACCGCTTAGCGTTAAATCAGATGAGAACGTTTTTTTTTGTATTTTGGTTTAAATGTTTTTTCTGCCACTGCTTGTAACATGTTCTTTGTGGCGAGACATAATCGAGGGGGTTGGTCGGAGGGTGGTTGTTAGTGGAGGAGGGAGGCACCTTTTGTTGATCAAAATAATTATTTTCTTCTTCATACATAGACGGATTAAAAAAATAAATTTTCAAGCCAATCAAATTGGAAGTTAAATCCATAAAAACACCAGAGAGCACCAGTTGTTATCTTACCAAAAAATGAGATGAAGGGGCGCATGCCTTTTTGGTCCAATTGTCAGATTCCACAGCGCTCATTCCAATTCGTGAAAATATTTCCAAGAGAAAAAAATGTGCGTTTTCAACTTTCAACTTTACCTTCGGGTTTTGTCCTCTTCTTTACGACTATTAACATACTGAGTATTATCTTAACGATATCAAAATTTATTATTTTAAATACCATTTTTTAAAATTTAAAAAAAAATTTCAACAAAACCATATCATGTGACCCCTCGTTGGAACGAGCTCGACGAGATCGTTCCAATGAGGGTCACATGATATGGTTTTGTTGAAATTATTTGAAAAATAATATTTTTTCAACTCCTGAATTTGCATATAACGCGGGCGGATGCGGGCGATTCGTTGGGTAAAGGGTTAAATTTGTCTTCAAATTAAGTCATGGCTCGTGAGGAGCACGGTGGCACTGTGCATGGTGCATTGCATGTCGATGGTGCACTTGTCTTCAACCAATGCTAACCCTTCTTGGTGGAGTTAGTAGGTCCTATGTTTGTGAGTCTGACAGTTGCTCGCAGTTGCGCGGTGGTTCTCTCCGGGTACTCCGACTTCCCCCACTTGTAAAACAGTCCGAAACGAGGTGACTCTGGCTGTTGAAACTTATCATATTGATTTATTTAACCCCCAATAAATAACTAACTAACTAACTAAATAAATAATAAATAAATAAATAAAAAAATAAATAAGTCATTGACATCAAGAGATCATTGATAAGAGTGTGTTCCCTATTTGTAGGGGAAGGCTATATTTTGTCAGCAAGAGTAGGTCTGAGGAGCCCTACTCAGTGGCGTACGTATGGGGAGGGGTTGAGGGTCCTTCCGTAAAACTTTGGCCCTCCCCACCCACCTCCGAAAAAATTGGCTCAGTGCAACTTCCTCACAACATAGAACATAGAACTCTAAAATACACACGCTACAAGTGCCTCAGATTCGCCCTCAGAGCACTAAATTTTGCAACGGGGGGGGGGGGGGGGGTAGTCCTTACTTGGACCATCTATCCGTTGTCCCCTTCTCCCGCTTCCGGGAAGTAGGAGGAGAGGCAACGACCGAAGGGTCCTAGTTAGAACTTGAGGAGCCCCCCCCCCCCCCCACACACACAACGGCCTTTCAAATATCAGCCCCCCTCCCATCCCCACACAAACAGGTCACACCCTATTATAGAATCCTGGCTACGCGCCTGCCTCTACTAAAAATGCCATTATGGGATATTTTTGTACATAAGAGGAAAGGATTATTTTGTGCAACACGGAGGTAATTGTTTGTGCTGACTTGGCGCATTTTTTTTAAAGTATTCGGCCCACACTTGATTATGTTTTGATGGAATCAACAACACATTGCCAAATATGGGATCGCCGAGTGGTCAGTGACGTAGGAATTAAATGCAGACGACCAGTTTCGCGCGCACAATCAAACAATTTGCGCATTTCCCAACAGACGCTGAATGGAAATGAACAACATGTGATAGGTTGGAGCGAAGAAAATATTGCTTCAGTTCAGAAGATGCGAAGGAAATGTCGGAAAAGTAAACGGTTGATTTTATGTTGAATATTTTCAGCAATAATGATGTAAATAAGGATTAAAGGATAAATGCTTTCTAACAAGGGACAACTCGTAAGTCAAAAGCAAATTTTAGTAGTCAATTTTGATGTTGCCCTGAGCAGGAGTTTGACCATGAGGGTGGGTGATAGGCCTATACGTAATTTATTCAAAAGAAAGAATAATCAATGAAAACATTGCTCTTAAAAAGTGGTTCACACACACACTCACACACACAAAAATACGCCTACTTGTAAGCGCCAGGCATTTAAACGATGACCCCCCCCCCCCCCCCAAAAAAAAAAAAATAAAAAAAAATAAAAAATTCAAAATAGGCCTACACTCACAGTCACAGGCTGTGGGACACCAAACAAAGTTATTTGAATTATCCAGTAATATATCTTAATTTTTCCAAGTCTACTGACAATGTTTTGCTTGGAGAGATTGCAGTTTCACTCGCCCCCTGCTACTGATGAAAAACGTAGCAATCTCAAGCTCAGATGTTCAGCGGCCCTCTTTCTGGCCGACAGCGCCCATAATTTGTACAGAATTCCAATGTTGCTTCAGCCGCTGCTATTTATTTGTTGAAAATAGGTTATTTTGAAAAAGTCGTCGACTCGTAATCTGTCTACTTTTCTAACATGTCCATTTTTCCGTCAAAAATATCTTCGTTCTCATCACAAACTCAAACTTTCCCCCGGCATGTCGGTACAATGCAGTTCTCTCAAAAGTCACCATATTTTATTTATTTTATTTTCGGTGGAAAAGAATTAACAGTTTTTTAAAAGTAAAATCAACAGCAGAACAAAAAACTCACAAGAAAAACACCTGTGTTTTGCTTTCAATGCTTTGTTTATGATACCAAGAATCTGTGCCATTGTGTCATCAGGAAGGAAAACCAAGTGAAAAAAATTCTGCTGCAATTCTTCAACAACCTATTTTTACCGACAAGGGAGATACTAGGGGTGGGGGGGGGGGGGGGTCAGAAGGGCCCCCACACACCCACATGCGGAACTGCCACCTTTATTGTAGACTTGTCAGGCAATACCCTAATCCCACTAAAGATGAGCACAAACCCCTAATGACCAGTACTGTGCATCAAGAAAATATTTTAGGATCCCCCACTGCACAGTAATACAGTAATTCTAGAGGGGTGGGGGGGGGGGGGGATGTTCATTTTTCTAGATAAAAAAGGGCAATATTCATATTATTTTCCCTGAACTTGTGGCTCAACAATGTAGTGAGAGTGTATTTACCACTAATACACAGTGGAGTGTTCAATTCTTATACAGTCACAAGTCATATATAATGTAAAAATAGATTAGAAGCACCAGAAAAGTTTCAGTCAGCTGACCTCTGGGTTGAATCCACCTTGTCATCAACCCAAATGTCTGTTAACTGAATTTTGCTTGTCATGTGTGTTTGTTTTGTTTTTTTTGTGAGAATTTGGAAATGATTGCTTGTGTGGAAATCCACTCCATGGGTGTCTCAATAATAAGTGCCCCTCCCCATAAAATGTAAAAATACCCTTGAACTATTTCCAAATATTTTTTTCATTCTGAATTTATTTGTTCATTTATTTGGGGTTTAATTATACTTTCAACAGCCAGGGTTACCTCTTGTCAGATAGTTCTATGGGTGAAGGAAGCTGGAGTACCCAGAGAGAACCACCAAGCAGCAGCAAGCAACTATCAGACTATCCAACGTACTAACTCCACACTTGCAGGCTTAGCAATGGTTGAAGACAAATGCACCATCGTCGTGCAGTATGCCTTAGCACATGGTGCCACTGCCCCCCCCCCCCCCCCACCCCCCACATGGGCAATTAGGATTAAGTGCCTTGCCCAAATAGGACACAATGCAGTTACTCCTGGCAGGGATCGAACCATGTATCTTTTAGTTTGAAGTCCAATGCCGTAACCACTGAGTCACCATGCTCCCTTTCATTCTGAACCTGCACTGGATTACAATTATAAAGTACACAGGTACCAAGGTATACAATATGACATGATGAAGGGGCAGAAGCTGGGGTGGGGGTGGGGAGAGTGGGGAGAAAATTCCACAAAACTTATGTTAAGAACAAGCTTGAAGGGCAGGACAGGGCTGAAGCTAGAATGCCCAACACTTGGGGTGGGGACGTGAAAGTTTCCGACACACCACAAACTACATGGAAGAAATATAAGGATGGTTTGTTGTGGAAAATGTGTTTTCTATTTAAGTGCATTTTAAGGTCCCAGCCCACATCCCTAGCCTGGAAATTCTGTAGAAATTGAGCACAAGTACTTCTATCTGAAGATTCCGAAAGCATTTGTTTTTCTTAATTTTGCAGTGAACTAAGGACATTTCGTGTGTTGTTGATCAACAATACCTGCAACAAAACTTTTTACATTTTTCACTATTTAAGTTCCAAGCTTTGACATCATTCCTTGGGAAGCTTCCCAAGAAATAATGCCAAGGCTTGGAATTATCAACAGTGAAAATGGGATGAAAATTTACTTGTGGCATTCCTACACTGTATTTCTGCTTATAATTTTCTGATGGGTGTATTTAAGTGGGGGAAGTCACCCCAGGCCTCCAACCAGTTTCTGACACATTAACTACTTAAGTATTAAATTATTTTCTAAGGTGATTTGAAGCATGAGTATTTTTCTCAAAGTTGCCATCCAACCAGCTAAGGAAGCCTTAATTTAGTCAGATTTTGTTCATGAACAAATGTTTTGTCACAATTTATTGGAGAGTACCTCTCGGCTCTCTCTTGGCACTCCAATAAATTGTAACAAAATAACTTTATATAAACATTTATTTTCTACTTGTAAGAAAAACCTCAAGCCTATGCAAATACTGTGTAAAGCTCCCAAAGTGGTTTCATCACTTTTCAATAGAGCCATGATAGTAGCTTCTGGCACTTAACCCTTTATCTGACGAATCGCCCGCATCCACCCGCGTAATATGCAAATTGAGCAGTTGAAAAAATTAAATTTTTCAAAACATTTCAACAAAACCATATCATGTGACCCCCTCATTGGAATGAGCTCAATGAGCTCGTTCCAATGAAGGGTCAGATGATATGGTTTTGAAGAATTTTTTTTGAAAAATTAAAAAAAAATTATATTTAAAATAATAAATTTTGATATCGTCTGCGTTGGGTAAATGGTTAACCAGTTAAATGGCTGTCTGAAGGAGAATGTACCCTCCCCTGTAGAACCATTTCAAAAGATTGCCTTCAGAGATGTATTCCAGGCATTCATTTTGAAAGTGTTACCTACTCAAATGTTGTGATCCATTACATAAATGAGACAACATCTTTGTGTATCTCTGTTTACTACTTTTTACAATTATTCGGGAATGCCAACAAGCATTTTATGAAAATGAAATTTTGATGACAATAACTAGGATTTTGTGATACCTGAAAAATATTTAACATTCAAATGATCTGCTAATTTAAAAATTGAACCAGCTAATCAAACTATAAAGCCCTATTCAGATGATAGATCGTAACCCTTTGTACAGTGCAGTCTGCAGAATCCCACCTGCGGCAACCACATTTTGTCCATGAGCAAGACACTTCACCCCCATTGCCCACGTGGGGGCACATACTTGTCTTCAACCAATGCTAACCCTGTTTGTGTGGAGTAAGTATACTGGGGAGCTGACAGTTGCTTGCTGTTGCTCAGTAGTTCTCTCTGGGTACTCCAGCTTCCTCCACCCATAAAACTGTTGTAGTCATGATTAGTCATTGTACAGAAATATGTGACCTTAAACACCAATAAATAAATAAATAAATAAATAAATAAATAAATAACCCTTTATCCAATGCAAATAATATCAATATTTATTATTTTAAATATTATTTTTTTTAATTTTTCAAAATATTTCAACAAAACCATGATGAGCTCATTACAATGAGGAGAAACATGATATAGTTTGTCAGAGGATAATAATTTTTCAACTGCTGAATTTACATATTATGCAGGTAAATTTTTCCAATTCGTTAAGTAAAGGGTTAATTTATTTATTTATTGGTGTTGAAGGTCACATAAAGGTAAAGGGTTAAAAGACATTGTGGTGTTTTCATTGCAGACAGATCTGTGATCACAAAAAAACTATTTTACCAAAGTTATGATTCTCAATTCCTTTTAACTTGTAGATTGTTAAATAACCATTTGAAGGTGATTTGTAAATGCCATGCTACCAATGGAATTTCAGATTAGGAGATTCTGTTAAAAAATAACTGTTTTGTTACAAGTTACTGGAGAGTGCCTGCTGGCTCTCTCTAATAAATTGCAACAAAAGTCTCATATTGGCATTTTTTCTACTGCTCACAAAGCAACAACATAATCAGGCTGTGAATTTTGAAATAAGGTTGAGGCCTACCAGAAGGCCTTGTAGACAAAATTAATGGGGCCTGCTTCAGCAGTATCAGAGCCTATTTTTTTTTAAGTTCATGATTAAATGTTATTCTCATGAGGACTAGTGATAGGCAGCTGTAAAATAATTTATGGGGCTGATCATGAGGGCTATCAGCCCCAGCCCAAACTAAATGCAAGGCCTATATACTGAATACATTATAAGCCACTGAAATGGCTTTCAGCAATTTTCAATAGAGCCTCAATTGTGTCTTCCAGCTCTCAACAGGTGAACAGATGGGAGTTTAAGAATCCTTCAGTTGGGCTCTATTGAGATGTATGCTGGGCATGAAATACTTTTTTAAAAGTGTATAGCAGAATGCTATACTAAATTGGTTTTTGTATAGCATAAATTGAAAAACAAATAACATTTTTGTTTCGATTAAATTGATCCTGTTCTCTATAATAATGTTTTGCTGAATTAAGCCTTAAAGTACTCACTGTTTATAAATTTGATTAAAATTAACACTGAAAATGATCTAATGGGGCTTACCACGTCAACTGTTGATAGATGGTGTGCATGTTCTATCGGTTATACTATACTTTCGATTTGACCAGTGGAAGTTATTTTTGTTCATGAAAATATTCGCACACTTGTTATCGCAAAAGCTGAAATATTTTTTGATGAATATGTCGAATCACGGGAATTTCACTGTTAAACATCTGAAAATTTAACTTGACAACACAAGGGCCATTATAACCAGCTGGAAGACAGATTTGATAACCAGGTGAGTGTCTTGTTTTCGTATAGTGTAACCTAATTTCGCCCAGTCTCTGAGATATCACATGTAGTTCTCAGTTGTCATCCGATTAATTATAAATATTCATGTTACACACCACAAGTGCCTGTATTTAAAACAGAAATGCAAGTTAATTGAAGATGTGTTGAAAACATTACGTTTGAAATACAAACTTAGCTCATAGATTTCATTTGCCGTGTTGAGGGCATATTTGACACGAATTGTTATTGGTAATTAGACGGTTCTTCAATTCGTGAAAATGATTCGTGTTTTGCACCAAACGTATCTGCCGTCTGTAATAAAAACAGAGTGGAGGTGAAGTCAAGAATATCCGAAGGTAAAAATTAATTCATCGCCCTCCTTGACATGAGCCCTAAGGTAAGAAATGACTTCTACAAGAGCATTTTGTCCATGCATACAATTCAGAGATGATCCGCTATGACACATAGCAGAATTTACATCAGTGAAGCATGTGGATTCTGACCCACCATGATGGCCATTTTGTACTTGGGATGATTTGACCTCTATTTGGGAAGAGTGGACTTCTGCACTGGGACTAGTGGACTTCGGTTTGAGACGAGTCAGTTTGGATTTGGGACGAGTCAACTTTTGTTTGAGCTGAGTGTGCTTTGGGCTAAAACTACTGGTTACTAGCTATGGCATTATGATGCAGTTCAGCATGTATTCTTTTTATGGCTTTACATCACTGGCACATTAATTGCTTGCCTCGATTTACTTATACCTTCAAATCATTGAAATCAATCTGTGTCACTTGTTTTTGACTGAAAACTTCAAAAGCACAGTTTAGGTCGTACACATGCACAGTTGTTGTGTTAGATTTTCCGGAACACGCTAACCACGTTCAGGAAAATCCAACATAAATATAACAACTGCGAATGTGTATGGCGCAATTGTTTCTAGAGGGGTTATGGTATGAAAAACCAATGACATTGAATGATTGAGTCACTGACTGGCCTCCCCTTATAACATAAGTTGACAAGTTCTGACACAGATACTCTGAACTTAGTCAGGTTTATAATTTAGACTTTCAGGTAACTCAACTTTACCCAAAAGATTCAAATCGAACTTTCCATACTGCCACTGCATTATATCATTGCATGAAGCTGAAAACTCCTCGCAAAATGCGATGCTATACCACTTATTTCGCGCCCTGGATGTATGTGTTTCTTCTACAGTGAAAAGCCTTCATACTCTTTTGTTGTGCTTCATATTCTTTTAACCCTCAGCAAACTGATGCCAAAATATAAAAATTTCCAGCAGCAGTTGCATTATGGGAAAAATTTGCAAGCTGATTTGAAATTTTGATATTTCAATATCGGTGTGCAGTATCTTAGGAGGTTAAGCATCAGATTTTTTTGTCAACCGTTTACCCAGAGTAACAACCAAATATGTCCAGTACTATTCACAAACATTGTAATTCAATTTTTTTTTTCCTTTCAATTTTTGCCTCAAGAACATACCTTCTCTGGGAGATCATAAGCAATGTTGCTGATGCTAAAATGAAAAGTAAAGTTTTTAAAAAATTTGCAAGTGTCACTCCAATGCCACGTTCAAAATTTAGATAAAGCGTTAATATTGATTTGATCTGTTACAGTTGGTTGGAGAGCATCTGCTGGCTTGTGCGTATGCTTTCATTCAGAGTATATGGCTTACCGTTAGAGGTGAGGAACTGAACAATGTAGATGGTTTTAGTGGTATAATACCATATTCCTCCCACCATGCACTGTATTTTAGTGTCGACTGGTTAAGTTCTGAATTATTTTTCAAAGTTGAGTTTTTTTTCTCAATGAGATCATGCTACTGCCATGAAAAGACTCAGTTTATCAAGATTTTGTTCATGAATAATTAGCTTAACTTGACAAAGTCAAGATAAGCTAAAGCTATTGCCATCACACATGCAGTAGTCTGTTTACATTTTCCTGTAGCACAGGCTACACCCTGTAGTTCTTGTCCGATCATCACAAAATTTCATCTGCAGGTTTGAGGTCATGTTTAGATGAGAACGTCCCCTTTTGGTCACGATCAGTCAACCGTGATGGCTGCCCAAGCCCCAAACCAGACTTTAACACAGTCTACAGGTCGTATTTATGAATGGATTTTATTGTAACTTGATAGGATGACTCTGTATAATGTCCAGATGAAAAGATCCCCTTTTGTTCTGTCAACTGTGATGGCTGCCGAAACCCCAAAACTTTTAGCACAGTCTACAGGTCGTATTTAATATGGAGGGATTTCATTGTAACTTGGTAGGACGACTCTGTATGATGTCTAGATGAGAACTTCCCCATTTGGTTGTGATCTGTCAGCCGTGCTGGCTGCATGAGCCAAAAACAAAAAAAACTTTAGCACAGTCTACAGGCTGTATTTATGAAGGGATTTCATTGTAACTTGATAGGATGACTCGTTTTGGAATAATTTCACTGTAACTGGTAACTTTGGTTGACATACATTAACTGTGAGGGCCTCATTAACCCACCCCTCAATTCTTTAGTACAGTCTACACCTCAAGTATCTTTATTGAAAACATAGCATACACTCATACAGGGAACAGAAATTAACATATTCTCAATATCAAAATGCTTGCCGTATTTCATAATCCTTACATAAACATTGAACATTTCCCTTTTCATCAAACACAACACACAGCCGAGTTAAGCTAAAGTGTCATTGACACTTTAATTTTTCTGTTACAATTTATTGATGAGTGTCATCAAGCACTCTGCAATAAATTTTAGTAAAACAATTTTACCCCAGCATTTTCCTGCCACTGAGCAAATGTCATACTAATGCATATAATGTAAAGCCACTGAAGTTTACTTTAAGCACTCTTTAGTACACCTATAACAGTGGTTTCTAGCATTTTGAGACCCAACCATAGAAATTATGTTGAAATTGGGCTCAAGTTCTGTCTGGAGTTATCCTGAGCATCTGTTTCTTAAAATTTAGACATTTTGTTTATAAAGCTCTAGATAACAAAAAAATTTGTTATATTTCAAGGAATGGTGTCAATGTTTTGAATTATTAATAGTGAAAAATCGAATGAAAATTACTGATGGTATTCCTGCAGTTTATGTTAACTGGTAACTAATTTTCCAACAGATAGGTAAGTCAATAACAGTCAAAAGCTTTTGTACTCAGTTGTTGTGCTTCATATTCTTTTTAACCCTCAGCCCACTGATGTCAAAATGTAAAACTTTCAAGCAGTATTTTGTCCTCCATAATGCAACTTGGAATTTAAACAATTCATTCTTGTTTTACAGCGCTCATTGATTGAATGGTTTAATTTCTAGTTGGATTATGGGAAAAAGTGTGTAGGTTGAAATACTCACCCTTGCATAACTGCTTTGAAACATTGTCCCGTACAGACGTATTCTAGCCATTCATTGTAGAGATGAGCAATATACCAAAGAACCAAACCCATACCGACATCGTGGGGATACCAAAAAAAAAACAAACCAAACCAATCATTGAATACCAAGACATCTGATTTTCAAATTTTCCTGCCTTCACTATTTATAAGGCTCTGCTGAGGCTTGATAACAGCTGAAAGGTTCATTTTCTTGAAAGAAGTGCCTGATTTTTTTCTCAATTTTGTTAACCTCAATGGTCTGGTCAGTTGTCTTGAATTCCCACTAGGCTGCAATCTGTACATGTCCATTTACTTATCAGTGATTTCTAGTGAAGTCTTGGCTGCCTGTTAAGTGGGCTTGGCTTTTTATAAATTGCAGGAGGGCAATTATGGTTCGCCTCAAATCACCACCGGAGGGCCGTTTTGGGTTCTCCTAAAATGATCCCAGGAGGCCTGTTTATGCAGGTTTGCGGGGGCCATTTTGTTTCAGCCTGTTGGGTAGACAATTAATATCAATTTAAGGTACAAGGTTTGTGTAATTATGATGTACGTCATCAATAATGTATAGAGGTAGGTAGGGCTGCATGGTATTCGGATTTGAGTACCGGTGACAGTATTGAAAACAATACCACGGTATACCGTGAAACAGTTAAGAATGAAAGCAAAATAAAACTGAAATACCTTACTTTTCCTTAAGCCCTTGATAAATGCGATGTACACAGTCCCACCGTCCTAGATGAAAAACAACTCATGAAATCCGGTACATTCAGAGTGTTGAGTTTACTACTTTGGATGTAAAAGAATTTTGATGTTCATTAATTGACACAATGTTGGTATCAAAAGCCTGGCTCAATAATTAAATGCTTATCGAGACAAGAGAGGTTGACCATGTTTTTACAGGAGTTAAACTGACAAAGACTAATTTACTTGTATTCGAGTTTCTATCAGATGAGAAAGTGAGTAAACCGGCTAATAATTTTATGGCTTATTTTCGTAACAATGGGTTCAATAACTTTTCAGACATGGGTTAGTCTTTCATTGAATCCATTCAAATCACTCATTTCCCCAGGGCAGTAAATAATACTTCTATCTGTAACCCCCAAAATATCTTTTTTATTGATGATATCCCTTGCATTTAATATGTGTTTTCCCTATTTTCACGCATTATATATATTTTTATTTCAAGAAAACGTAAATTTCAAATCATAATACTGGACCCAAAAATTGTATACCGTTACTCACGGTATACTGGTATTCATTTTTGATGGACAGTTTTTAACCGGTGACAATTTCAATACCGATACCAAACGGTATACTGTAATACCGTGCACTGCGTGCAGCCCAAGATGTAGGCTTGAATATTTGGATGCAAGATACCAGGTTACCCATGACACTCACTAACAGTAGTGTTATAGTTATCTCGCATCCAAATAACCAAGCCATGTTGGGGTGAATCAATCAGATTTGGGGAGGGGGGGGCTTTGATTTTGGGATGAAACACCCCAGGCGAATCATCTGAGGTCATACTGACTTGGGAAAGATACGTCCCTTAATCGTGCATGACATGACATCACAGTCTGATGTACAATATAATAACTACTTACAACTTTGGAATTGGCAGACCCCTCGCTCATATTTGGAAAGTTACTGAGGGCGACTGCAGCCCGGGGCGATCACCTACCTCAAAATGACAAGCCTGGTTAAGGTAGCCAAGGTCTGACCTAATGAGAATATTATTATCTCTGATGGGGGTGGGTGTGAGATGAGGAAATCTCACCTGAGGGCAAATTTTTTGGTCTAGACACAAGGCTTGCTGAGTGCCTGGACCAAATATCTTATCCCGAGGCTACAAAAATATGAAAACACTGTTAAGTTGAATACATGCTAACCTTTGATTTCTCATGGAAGAATACACTTGGGACAACATTTTAAGAGCAATGTTTTAACGGCGAGTAACTGTCAGACTCTCCCAGCATACTAACTCAGCATAAGCAGAATTAGTATTGAATGCAAGTGCTCCACTGACCTGAAGTATGCCTTAGAACACAGTGTCATTGTGCAATATAAAAGGGTCTGTTTGTGGCTGAATGGAACTTAAAGATTTATTGGTTGAGTAAAGGAGTTATGTAAAATGAGTATTTGTTTTCAAAGATGTCATGTTACCAGCAAGCCAAGCCTCAGTTTAGTAATAAGAATTTGTTTTAAAATAACTCTTTTGGCATTTACAACTATTTCCTGTAAACATTTTTTTCTGCTTCTCAAAAAACAATAAGTCACACTGCATACAGTATAATGCTACTGAATTGGCATTCACCACTTTTCAATAAACCATGATAGTGGATTCTAGCACTGGACAGCTGGGTTCTTTTGAGAAGTGTTTCTTCCTCAGTCAAAAGCCTTCATACCCTGTTTCATATTCTTTTAACCTTCTACACACCAATAAGTGATTGACTAAACTTTAATTCATACTGGTCATGATATAGCCATGGATGCATAAAATGACCCTAAACACCAATAAATAAGTAACACTGATGCCAGAATATAAATATTTAAAGCTGGGTATTGTTTCCATATTGCCACTAAAATTAAACTAATTCATTCTTATTTATCAGGGATCATGAGATAAAAATTAAATTGTTTAAAGTTGCATTATGGGAAGAATTTGCAGCTTGAAATTTTGATATTTCAACATCAGTGTGTTCAAGGGCAACAACTTTTTTTTGCTAACTCTTCACCCAATATAACTATCAAATACAGCCAGTGCTATTCACAAATATCAGCTTTCAAATTCTTTTTGATTTTTGCCTCCAAAATATAGCTTATAACCCCTACACTGGAATTTTTGCCTTTAAAACCATTAACATAGATCATAATCACATACTAGAATGAGCTCATTCTAATGAAAGGTCATAAGCTATGTTTCTAAGGTGAAAAAGGATAATTTTGAGAGTTTCTAAATAGAATTTGTAAGTGTCACATAGCTGTGTTACATGAGGCATTAATAAACAAATTAGTCTGTTACAATCTGTTGGAAAGCACCTGCAGGCTTATACTTGTGTCTTTTTCAGACTATATGGCTTAACTGGTATAGAGTGCTAAATTATTTTTCAAAGGTAATTTGTGATATGAATATTTTTTTTTAACGATACCATGCCACCAGCATGGGGTGCCTTATGGTTAAGCAAAATTTTGTTCATAAATGATTGTTTTGGTAGAATTCATTGAAGCTTGCCAGCAGATACTCCAATAAATTATAGCAAAAACAATTTTATTGAGACATTTTCTTGCTACTGCTTCGCAAAAAAAACAAAAAACAAACAGGTTAATTCACACAGTGTGAAGCAACTACTCTTGTGTTCCAAATAAAAGTACATGTACAGGTGGGAATAAAAGTACAGGGTGGGACATTTATGAAAAATAAATAAAATTACAGACCCAAATAATAGTACAGGATGGAAATCCATTGAGGGGGTGGGGGTGTAATGCTAGTTAATTTTTATTTAAAAGCCAACTTGTTTTCCAGTATTGCTGTTAGTTTTATGAAAGAAAACTAATAGGCATTAAGGCATCATGATTACTGCAATGAATACACTGTGTTGAACAAAAGACTATCATCAGGCTTGTGAAGATTTACTAATTTGAAGTTCTCCTCCCTGTCGGAAGGGCAATTTTAATAAACATACAGGCCCAAATGAAGTGCATACAGGGTAGAAAAATTCCCCAAAATTAATAAACATACATGTTTATCAGGTTACACAGCCATTGTTAGTGATGAGGAAATTAATCAGTATACAATCCGACATCGGCTGAAAAGCAGAAATTGGTTGACAAAAATCGGTTGTCGGGGTGTGGGATCGGCCCTCACCAATGGTCACACATAAAACAAAATTGTCGAGATTTACTCAATTCATCATCCAGATTTAAGACGTTTTTATTGAAATGACTCTTGAGTGATTCGTTGTTCTGTTTGATCTTGTCAGATTTCCTGAGCACTGGTGGAAATGGAGAGACAACCCTGTTCACTCAAGTGATGAGTGTCGGCTTGATATCAAAGAAATCCGAAAAAAAGAAATTGAAGGAACTTGCTTGCGACATTGTGTATATTACCTTTGATGCATTTGTAATGTTCGGCTTTATGTATGTTTTGTTTTGATTTATTCTACCGTGATTCTGATTTATCAAATATTATGTATGCAAGATGGCAGCGCCCATTGGTAAAATAAATGTGCTTCTCATCAATAATTAAATAGTTAATTAAATCCCTCAACACTGGTAAGAAACACCACAAAAACCATTGTCGGGATTTGGGGTTTCCAACTTTACATGGTGCATTACCTGGTGATTACCATCAATTAAACATAAAACACTGACCATCTGACATCATCATTGACAATCGGCCGATTTCATTTCCAAAACATCGGCTGTCGGATGTCATTTATCTTATCGGCTCATCACTAGCCATTGTGCTCTTCTGATACACAGTAATACCCATTTTAACCGGAATTTTCTTTGAAAAAAAGGTTCCAGGTGGATTTATGTTTAGATGACCAATTGAATAATTTTTCTAGGACCAAGAAAAAGGCTCCTTTCCCATCCTACTTGAATCAAACCCTATGGTGGCTTCTGGCACTCAACCAGTTAATATTTGGGGGAAAACTGAACTCCATGGCCGTTTCAGTGGTTTTATGCATGGCCTTGCATATTCAATGTTATGTGATATAATGCAGACACTGGGAAATGTTCTAGATACACCATCTGTGGAATCTGGATCATGTGTAAGAACATCATGTAAGAGCACATCTTATTGGACGTTATGCATCTGAGTGACATTATATCGTGAATGAAATGCTTCGACACAAATCAGTGTTGGCAAGAAATAATATCAGTTTTGTTTACTCAATTCAAGTTTAAAGTAGTATAAATACAGAACACAACTCAAGTAGAGTAAGGGGGATAAGAATCAATAACCCTTGACCAGTGGTCGAGAGTTTTTCCCTGTATTTCATACGTGGAATTGACCCTTGTGAAATACAAGAAAAACTCCACCTACAGCCATTGATTCCAGTCCCCAGTACCCCATCGTTGCTGTTTTCTGTCTTATTCCACTCTCCACACACTATATATTCAATGTTCAGGTTGTAACAGACAAGGACAGTCCAGAGAGTAAAACTGATGTGTGCTCTCACCCATGGGAACCCTAAGGAGTGGGGCAGTGCTTGTGTTCCATGGCAAACAAGTTCTGCTGAGGAGGTCTTAATCTGCTGGCTCCTATTTTTTTCTAAGCAGGGATGCATGTCGATTGTTATAACATTTATTGAGGAAGGTTAAGGCTGATTACTGTTGTAGTCTAGTTCTGATAAATACAATAAATTGTATGAAGAGACTTCATTGATAAAAGTTTCATTAACTGGTTGAGTGCTAGAAGCCACTACCAGGGCTTTAAAAAAAAACAAGTGTACTAGAGAAAAAGCAAAATTTTCCTTGCTTTTGGACATATTGAGTCAAACGCATATGATATTTTTTGTTTATATACATTTGTTTTATTACAAATTATTGAAGAGTGTCTGGGAACTCTCCACTAATTTGTAATAAAATAAATTTTTATGAATAAATTCAGATCACTAAAAAAAATCTATCCCATAACCCTTTACCCAACGCAGACGATTTCAAAATTCATTATTTTAAATATCATTTTTTTAAATTTAAAAAAAAAATTTCAACAAAACCATATCATGTGACTGCTCTTTGGAACGAGCTCATTCCAAAGAGGGGTCACATGATATGGTTTTGTTGAAATTTTTCAAAAAATAATATTTTTTCAGCAGCTGTATGCAGGCAATTCGTTGGGTAAAGGGTTAACCAGTGAAAATCAATACATAGATTATCGTCAGAATTTTTTGTAGGACTGGTGCAGAGAGGAGTGGACGATTTTCTGGGAATAAATTGGTGAGCAAAGCAATACCCTCCCCTTCCTGTGTGCATATATGTATTCATTAACTGGCTAAATTATTCTCGGTGGTCAATATTTGTTCACATGTCTTTGCCTTGTTTCAATTTATGGGAGAGTACCAACATGCTCTCTCCCATAAATTATAATAAGGCAAATCTATACAGATTAAATAACTACATAGATAATATGAAGCACATGGATGGAATGTGAAAGCTTCAAGTTGTGTTACCTGCACTCCAAAATAAAGTGCAAATATGGGCTCCCAACACTCAACCAAACTAACTACACTTGTTGATGCATTAATGCACAGTAGTTATATTGATAGTATTATACTATTCTCTTTTTAAAATGAACTATAGTTACACTTTCTATGAGTTGCGAGCATACTGAGAAAATAATTAATATGCTTGCAGGCAGATCAAGAATTAACAAAAGTATGGGATCCAGCAAACCGAGACATACCCCTTCTGTTTTACTGGAAAATAGGAGCTGGTAACCAACACCTGGACGTTCTGTAAAGTGAGTAGTATAAATGATTTGCTAAACTTTACTTCATACTTATGTTGTGGTCACTGTATAGCCATAGATGCTAAAGTGACCTGAAACTCTAATAAAAAAAATAAATGTGTATACTTTCTGTATTTATTTAGTCCCCTACTGGCATCGCCAGAGGGGACAATAGGTTTGCACTCTGTCCATCCGTCAGTCTGTCAGTCACACTTTAGTTTTCCGGACTTTTTTGTTTTTTGGAAATGCTTCAAGCGACTGATTTCATTTTTGGTAACCTACTATAGAACGACGACTTACAGATCAAGTTTGAGTTTCATGCTGATTGCATTATTCTTGTGTGAGTTATGGCCCTTGGAAATATGGAAAAGTGCCAAAATATCAATTTTCCGGACTTTTTTTGGAAACGCTTCAACGGAATGATTTCATTTTTGGTAAACTACTATAAAACGATGACTTACAGATCCAGTTTGAGTTTCATGCTGATTGCTTTATTCTTGTGTGAGTTATGGCCCTTGGAAATATGGAAAAGCGCCAGAACATAAGTTTTCTGGACTTTTTTTGGAAACGCTTCAACAGAATGATTTCATTTTTGGTAACCTACTATAGAACGATGACTTACAGATCAAGTTTGAGTTCCATGCTGATTGCATTATTCTTGTGTGAGTTATGGCCCTTGGAAATATGGAAAAGTGCCAAAATATGAGTTTTCTGGACTTTTTTTTGGAAACACTTCAACGGAATTCATGCTGATCACATCTAGGTTATAACATTTGTATAATTATTAATGCTCATTAGTCTGGTAGGGGACATTGTATTGGTTCAGCGATACGTGAGCTCTTGTCTTAAAACTGATACCATTCTAGATATGGTACTGATACCATTCTAGATATGGTATGATCTGCAGTATCCAGTTGAACCACATGACCTTATTTCTGTTAATATTTACCAATCAGGCCTGGAAATAATGAGTAAATGATTGTTTAATACCTCAATTGTAAGATATGCAAATGAACTACAAGTTACTGCAACCAAAATAATACAACATAAATTAAATTCCTAATCCTGCATGTTTTCGCAATCTGACTTGTCAGTCTTTCAGAACTAACTCAACTCAAATGTTGTGTATTGTCCCCTCATAGGTTACACATTGCATGCACATTGCACAAAGATAACGCATTGCATCCATCTTAACAAAAATTATGCCAAAATAAATAACAACTAACACATCATCTTGCTGAAGCAAGATCACGTGTTAGTTAGTGATATTTATTTTGATAGGAATTCTTTTAATTCGTAAATAGCATGGACGGTGGGCATTGTAAAAATTGTGTAGGTGGAAAAGCATTACAGCATCCTTTTTCCCTATAATCAGATTAGGTTACCAACATGTTATATAGCATAACATGCTAAGAGGTTACAATCTATATTTCCAGGCTTGCCAGTGTATTGCTTAGTTTTGCTAGATTAATTATGATGGGCCAAGGAAAAAAATGAAAAGGTTCAGGTTTACTGACTGACCCTACTTTTCTCCCCCCCCCCCCCCCTCCCCCTTATCTTTTTATGAGCAAAAAAATTAAAACAATTTAAAATGATATCTGAAGACAGTTATGAACAGTTTAGTCATACAGTTTAACTTTTTATACAACATCAGTAGCACATGACTCCTCCAAAAACATTTCTTGGATAACTAAAAATTTATTTACATTGTTTGCCTCCAAAACATTGTGAATGTTCTCTCACAGGAACTAGCTCAATTCAAATTGGGATCAAAAGCTATCTTATTGAGAAAGAAAATATCAAATATTAAAATGATGTGATTAAAAGGGTTCTTTGAACAGAAATGAACAGAAAGTTAGACGAGTTAATTACAAAGCATACTGAATAGATTATTGTTAGAAGTTAGAGTGTTTTTTTACAATGTTTTGTTAGTTTTTTGAAAAGTGCAAACGGGCATTCACAATGTAAAAAAACTAATCCATATTAACAAAAAAGCTTTTACATTTTGTTGAATATGATATACTTGCCAAGAATGTGGGAGGTTTATTGAAGCATCACCTCTGCTCAGTAACTCACCGAAGCAACTGAACCAAAACTTAAACTTCCAGCAATGTTCAGTTTGCAATGACAAGGTGTTTAGTGCTGAAACTTCTTACTAATGTAATAACCATCAATATTCACAAAAATCTCCTTTCAGTTGTTTTTTTTTCAATTTTTGACTCCATAACATAACTTCTGAACCTTTATTGGAGCAACCTCAATGAGCTCATTCCAATGAGGGTTTATAACCCATGTTTTTGAAAACAAAAATGACAATTTTTACTTCAGCCCAAAAAAGTTAAAAATCTGTTTCTTGGGCCCTCCCGCTTGTCTTTTTGGCTACCGCATGCTCACTTTTTATAACCAATGTAAATTTAAAAAAAAATAAAAATTAAATTGTTTATGCCTGATATTTTACCCAAGTTATTAAAATTGATAAATTTGTCCCTTGAGTGCAAGAAGGCTTTGCAATGCTTTAGCACTGCAAAGCCTTGTTTCACTTAAGAGACAAAATACACCACCACCCATGCGACTCTGTAAATTAGGAGGCCTAATACATAAGACAAGCCAAGAACATGAACTTTAATGGCGAATAAATAATTACAAAAATTAAAAATGAAATAAAAAAACCCAGATTCAAGCTTTGTTAGCTCACCTGACTTTCAGTCAAGAGAGCTACAGTGTTCACTCACTGTCTCGTCTGTGAACATGGAATTTGCGTCTTCTCCTCCCAAACCGCTGAACCAATTTAATTGATATTTGAAATAATAGTTTGTTTTGACATTGCAATTTGATTTTGTTCAAATCAAGTTGCCTCACCCCTCGGTAGGGCCATGCCCAAAAAGTGTGCTTAAATCTTAAAAAATCTTTTTCTCATGAACCAGCAGTAGCAGAGACTTGATATTTGGTGTGCAGCTTCCTTTTGAGGTGTTCAAGAGAAGTTCAAGGAGCTATATTTGCCTTCGTTATGGGAGGGGCACAAATTTTCGCCCCGTCCAAAATTTCTATTTTCCAAACCGAGAGGCAGATTTGAACCAAATTTGATATGAGGGCTTATCGGGTCATAAGTACTTAATTTATGACCAAATTTTTTTCACCCCATGGGAACCGCCGGAGCTAAAAATAGAAAAAATTGAAACGCCCATATCTCCAAAACTGCACGGCACTGGGAATTCTTATTTGGTGTGAAGCTTCCTTAGGACCAACAGAATGGAGTGGTAAAAAAAAAAAAATTGCTACCGGTTGTATCATGGGGTACTTTTTTGGGACTTTGAAAAAGTGTTGAGTCAGCATTTTTCAACACTGTGGGTAATGGGAAAAATATTTACACTACTTTTCTCCCAAACCACTGCTCCGAAAGCTTTCAAATTTCACATATAACATCTTTGGAAGATTGTAACACACGTTTATTGAAGTCAAATCCCAGGGTCCATATTTGGGCTCTCTATGGGAGCCCAAATTTTTAAATTAGAGCAGTATGAGGAATATTCTTTAAAAATCTTCTTCTTCAGATCTACCAATCAGAATGTTTTGATATTTAGTATGCAACATGCTTAGGGGGGTGAGATTCAAGAGTGTTCAAACCAAGTCCCTGGGTTCATATTTGGGCCCACTGTGGGAGCCCGAATTCTAACTTAGTTCAAAATGAGGAATTTTGTTTAAAAATCTTCTTCAGATCCAGCAGTCGGAATGTTTTGATATTTGTTATGCAGCATCCTTAGAGGAATGAGATTCAAATTTGCTCAAGCCATGTCCTTAGGTCCATATTTGGGCTCACTGTGGGAGCTCGAAATGTAACTTAGTTCAAAATGGGGAATTTTCTTAAAAAAATCTTCTTCAGATCCAGCAGTCTGAACGTTTTGATATTTGGTGTGCAGTATCCTTAGGAGGGTGAGATTCAAGTTTGTTAAAGCCAAGTCCCTGGGTTTATATTTGGGCTCCCTGTGGGAGCCTGAATTATAACTTATTCAATATGAGGAATTTTTCTTAGAAAATGTTCTTCAGATTCAGCAGTCAAAATGTTTTGATATTTGGCATGCAGCATCCTTAGGGGAGGGGGGGGGGGGGGTGAGATTCAAGTTTGTTCAAGCCAAGTCCCTGGGTTCATATTTGGGCTCACTGTGGGAGCCCGAATGATAACTTAGTTCAAAATGAGGAATTTTCTTTAAAAATCTTCTTCTTCAGATCCAGCAGTCAGAATGCTTTTGATATTTGGTATGCAGCATCCTTAGGGGGGGGGGGGGGGGGGGGAATTCAAGTTTGTTCAAGCCATGTCCCTACAGTTGAAACTAGAAGTCCTGTCACAATTAGCGCAGAAACCGCTCGTTAGTTAATGCGCTTCTTACCGCAGAAGAAGGAAGTGGTCCAAAATGCATGAGAATGTTTGCACTGTGAAATACAAAATAAAATGCCCGATTAGCGTGGTCGGTAGTAAAATCACGTACTGAACCGATCAAACAGAAGGAAAATATTGAAACTATAATCTGTGGAGGGTGGATTATTGATAAATCGCTGTGGGATAGATTTGTCACTCATTAAGTATTTACAAGTACTGAGGACAAGACACAGGAAGCACTTGTAAACTTTCATCACATGGACCACCGGGTTATACCCGGTGGTCCATGTGATGAAATTTTGCAAGTGTTTCTCTTGCAGTTATGAACAATTATAAATACTTTTCGAGTGGAGAATAGATGGCGCTGCGATTAAGTAGTAATCCACTCTCTTCATTCTGTATATGCAGTCAAATTTTAATATCTATTTACGTCATTACATGTGCATGTATCCCAGTAGAGGTTAGGAATGGTGTTAATGATCTCTATTTACTAGTATAGAATTATTGGGTACACTGTTTTTTTTTCTACAGGAATTGAGTTACAATAAAGAGCATGATAGGGACAAAAAGTGCACTTACTCAGCGCGCTGTTACTTCAAAATAGTGCACAATACAGTGACAGGACTTCTAGTTTCAACTGTAGGTCCATATTTAGGCTCACTGTGGGAGCTCGAATTGTAACTTGGTTCAAAATGAGGAATTTTCTTAAAAAATCTTCTTCAGATCCAGCAATATTTGGTATTTTGGTATATTTGGGGGGTGGGGGGGGGGGGGGGTGAGATTCAAGTTTGTTCAAACCAAGTCCCTGGGTTCATATTTGGGCAAATTATTACTTAGTTCAGTATTAGGAATATTCATTAAAAATCTTTTTTTTTTTAGATCCATTGGTCAGAATCTTTGGATATTTGATATAAGCTTTTCTTAGGAGGGGCAGATGCAACTTGTTCAAATTATTTCCCTAGGTTGATATTTAGGCTACCATGTCTTGTTTAAATCAAGTGTCTGGGTTCATGTTTTGACTGTAGCCATAATGCAGGCCTGCCGTTTTCAGAATTTTGCATAACCAATTTATCGTTCATCTGGTCTCGGCTTTGGTAACCTATTATTCGTTCCCCTGTACTTGATTCAGCTGAAATGTTAAGGAACCTAAGTATACTCTGATAAATGAATTATGAACTGTTGTATCATAGCAGACATGTTAACTTTCCCCTGGAATCGGAGAAAATCAAGAAATTTCAGTGCCAGCCTCCAGGATGGGAATCAGTTTTGGACCAAAAATCCAGGAAAACAACAGCCGGATATTTCTTTCCTGTTGTAACCTACGTGAAACGTTCGGAGTCAAATCACATGCATTTCAAACTCTGGTAAAAACTCGCGAACCAGTAAAATATGGATTTAAGTTGAATTTATTTAAGAAAAGGGTATTTTATGATACATATTTCAACTGTGTTCATGTTTATTTCTGTTTTTTTCTCTTCGTAATCAGAGATTCGTGATCAATATGCGAGTGTTGAAGTGAAAATAGGTGACTTACTTTCAAAAAATTGAAAACTCCACCTTCATTTAAATGCAGTTTTTTGGTAAATAAATGTATGAAAATGAATTAAATAATATATATTTATTTATTCATAGAATAGCTTAATTCCCACACCTTTTCCAATCAAAACGTAAACAACACCTTGACCTCAACTATTTAACACAGTTTAAAAATAGATTAAAGTCACTGAGGATGCAGAAAAATTATGACTGCATATTTATACATAATGGACTTATTTTCTAACACTACATTTATTCTGTTGTGCTGACTACAGAACTGTTAACTGTTGGCCATCTGTACCTAGAAAATTTTGATTGGATTTTAAAAAAACAAAAATGCTTCAATGATGAAAAGAAAAGTTTTGTGCAGGGCACAAACGTCCACACATGCATGAAGGATTTTGATAAATAGAGGATATGGAATGAGCGTTTTTCTCATACAATATTTATGAAACGAGTCTAAGAATTTTCCGTTTTGGCGAGCCCAAACGGAAAATTCGGACAAGTTTCATAAATATTATATGAGAAAAACACTCATTTCATATTCTATTTATCATATGGCAAACACACGCACAAATTACCCACTTAGTATGACTTTTTAACCCATCACCTAACTTGAGTTGCAGACAGCACTTGGAAAAAACATACTCGTATAACTAAAAAATATTCATTTTTTGCTTCCAAAACATAGGTTATGACCCCTCATTGGAACGAGCACGACACGCTAGTTCCAATGAGGAGTCATAACCTATGTTTTGGAAGCAAAAAGTGAAAATATAAAAAAAAATGAATGGCATTTTTATTGTAGGTAAAAGATTAATACAATATAACCCACCCTAAATAGGACAGATAATGTAAATTCTCCCTACTGAAATTATGCAAATGTGACCCAGTTGTATTTTGTTTAGCCAATCAATTTATCCAGTTTTGAAATTGACCAATGACAGCTCCCAACTCTAATTATGCAAATTATGAAAATGTGGCCCAGTTGTATTTTGTTCAGCCAATCAAATTGTCTAATTTTGAAATTGACCAATGGAAATGACAAAAGGCTTTATTTATCACTGATTAATATGAAAACAAAATAAAAATGTTTTAAAGTGAACAAAACGGACGAGTCATATGATAAAGATACTTTCCAAGTACTAATCTTCTTTAAGTAACTGAACATTTGGACAACTTTTCCTGTTAACATTTCCAGACTTGGGAAATTATTAGCTTAGTAGACTTTGATAAAAGCAAACCACAGGTGGTGGTGCTCTGTGGGTGGGGATGGGGAGGTCATAAAGAAAAGGATGACAGGGTGGGGGGGGGGTGTCAAATCAACAATTATTTTATGATTTTTTAACATAGCATAAATGCATCATCCATGATTGATAACTAGATCTGGATATAACCTGGTGTTAATGGTGGTCCATGAGCTGAAAATTCGCAAGTTTTTTCTTTTGTTTTGTCCTCGTGCAAACTTTTCCATGAAATTCATCCAATTTCCCTGAAAATCACCCTCAGGTTCCCTGAAAAATTATTCTGGAGGATAACATGTCGATCTCATAGTGCACACCCATGCAGTGGCATGTGCGCACATAGGTAATACAGGTGGTATGTATTCATGACTTCATAAACTTTCTATATACCCTGCAACAAAGTTTGGGGTGCCATCTGGCGGTGTGGCTCTCCTACTGATAAATAATCTGGAATCATTGTAACAGATATTTATTTGTTTGTGGCTTATCAAAAGAAATTATGTAAAATATATTGTCGCAGAATGCTGGGAACTGTGACCAATAATTAAATAATGAAGTGGATTTTGAAGTTAGGTAGTTGTTGGCCAGTTAGGTATTGTTTGAAACTTCAAGGTGCCAATGCCATCCGTTGCCGGTTTTGTCAGATTCAAAGCCCAGTTTCAATTTTATTTTTAACTGAGAATGCGCAATTTACAATTTGTTGACAACAAATTATAAAATATGAAACAAGTGATTTATTGACACTTTTAGTGGGCCTTTTTTATTTGTGGGGAACTTTGCGCAATTTCATTAGCAAAAGCCAGAGTTTGGATGAATTCAAATTATGTTGACATACAGTCTGGGAAATCTTTGTTCTCAAAACACGGGCATGCAGTCTTAGTAAAATTTTACAGAGACAGACATGCACGCGAACAGTGATATTCATTTATTTCCAAGATTTCTTTTTCCTTCCCTGGCTCCAGTCTATGAACTATTTTTACCAGTGATACAAGACAATGTCAGTTTAAGACTGTCAGAATTACAGTGTAGCGGCCAGCAAATTTTGTGATCCGACAGGTTCTCCTAAATACCAGAACCACACAGAACTCCCATTAAATTACACTTTCTCAGTGTTTTGGTAAAAATTTTTTATTTCCTGGATGCTTTAGGCTTTGCAACCAGAACAGAACTGAATTCATCTCCAAACTAGTCATTTATGTCACCCTTGTCGGATCAACATCCTGGTAGTGGGGATTCTGATATTTCACTGCACTTCTGAATAGACTGCTCCACAAAATTGATTCTGTAACTCATAAGTTTTGAAAAACAAGGATTCCTTGTATAGAAATTAGATCAGTGAAATTAATGCAGGTGGCATCCAGGATGTGCACCCGCATCACCAGTTGAAGACAATGGAGATCAGTATTTGACAGAGATTCACAAATAAAAAATAAAATAGCATAATGGCCAATTCGATATAACCATTGACAAACACCTACCAGGTGCATGTACCCGATGGGTTAAATTATAGGCTGCATGTATAACAAACACACCCTTACCATAACTCTAATCCCAACCTAGAACAATATAAACCTAAAATGTATGCATTTATCAGTCGTGACTTTTAACAAAATTGTTCAATTGTTTATTGGGGTTTAATGGCACTTTCAGCACCCAGGGTCATATCTTCTTGGATTGTTTTATGGGTGGATAATGCCAGAGACAACCACTTAGTTGTGGTGGTCTATAACAATCAGATGTATATTTCTGCATTTTATACATCCTTAAATTTGTGTTTGGGCAAACAGAAATGGCAGCACCAGATTTTTGTTCAGAGAGTGGGGTGGGGTAAGAGTGGAGTATTTTAATTCCCCATTGTGGGGTAGGGGGTTGATTGGTGTGTCTGTGTTGGAAAGGAGTGATGCCTGCTTTCTTGAGGGGAGGGGGGGGGGGGGCAATATGAATTAATTTTTGTCCTGCAAAATATTTTTTTTTAAATTGTTATAAAATCAAGTTATGACTGTTGGAAAGCAAAGCAGCCATGTTTTGATTATTTGATGAATTAATGAATAAAGTTTGCCTTCCAGAACTCGTTGACAAGAATACTTCTATTTATAGCGGTACATTCTGTCAACAGGAGCCAGGAACACACTTCCATTAGTGATTTTTGTACTGGTCAGGAAAATTCACTTCCAGCAAGCAAAGACTTAAATCCCAAATGTGTTTTTTTGGCATCCGGTTCATGGCTCAAAATTCATGTGAGAATCAGAATCAATTCTTATGATTCCCACCAGGGAAACAATGAAAATCAGATTTGATTCTCAAAGAATGTTCATTTGATTCTGGTCATGAATTTAGAAAGTGTCATTAACTGCTTGCGTGCTACTGGCAGATATTCCTGCCCAGGACAGGATTTATTTTGTTGCTGAAATATGTATAATTTGGGCATATTTAATCCAGTTTCCACCCTGTAAATTGAATGCATTTTTTAACCAATGATTTTTGGGGTTAAACTTCCATGAATTTTTCATCAGATCTAGTCATGGTTGCTTAACCCTTTATCCAACGCAGACGATATAAAAATTTATTATTTTAAATTTCATTTTTAGCTCAACTTTGACGAAGTCAAATTTGAGCTATTGTCATGGCCCGTCGTCCATCGTCCGTCTGTCCGTCTGTTCGTACGTCAACAATTGGCTATGGCTCGGGCTAGAGGTCGTATTTATGAACCGATCTTTACGAAACTTCTTGTGTACCTTTGTTATGACCCTGGGACGGGAACGAATGTTTTTAGGTGTGGTCCGAAATTCAAGATGGCTGCCAGCGGCCATTTTGTACCGATGATGCAAAAATCAGTTTTTTGTACAGAACTTCTGTATGAAAGTTCTGATTTGAATAAAGTTTTGTATAAATGTTTAGTACCATGGGATACATCACATATAATACAGGTTTTTTTCTCGTGCGTAAATTATGCAAATTAGACTGACTTTGATTTATTTAGTGTTACTTTCAGAGCTGTAAGTGCCAAGCTGCTATGGCTCGGGCTAGAGGCCATATTTATGAACCGATCTTTACGAAACTTCTTGGGTACCTTTGTTATGACTGTGGGACGAGAACAAGTGTTTTGGGGTTTGGTCCGAAATTCAGGATGGCTGCCAGCCGCCATTTTTGTACCGACGATGCAGAAATCTGTTTTTTGTACAGAACTTCCATATGAAAGCTATGATTTGAATAATTTTTTGTATGAATGTTTAGTACCATGGGATACATCACATATAATACGGGTTTTTTTCTCGTGCGTAAATTATGCAAATTAGACTAACTTTGATGTTTTTTGGTGTTACTTTCAGCACTGTAAGTGCAAATGCCAATACGGCTCGGGCTAGAGGCCGTATTTATGAACCGATCTTTACGAAATTCCTTGGGTACCTTTGTTATCACCGTGGGACGAGAACGAGTGTTTTGGGGTCCGATGGCAGCCATTTTGTACAAAATTTGGTGCAATCAGATTTTTGCACAGAACTTCCATATGAAAGCGCTGATTTGAATAATTTTTTGTGTGAATGTTTAGTACCATGGGATACATCACATATAATACAGGTTTTTTTCTCGTGCAGAAATTATGCAAATTAGATGAACTTTGATTTTTTCAGTGCTACTTACACACAGTAAGTACACATGTCAATACGGCTCAGGCTAGAGTCTGTATTTATGAACCGATCTTCACGAAACGTCTTGGGTACCTTTGTTATCACCTTGGGACAAGAACGAGTGTTTCTGGGTGCGGTCCAAAATTCAAGATGGCTGCCAGTGGCCATTTTGTACCGAAATTAGGTCTAATCAGTTTTTTGTACACAACTTCTATATACGGCTCAGGCTAGAGGCCGTATTTATGAACCGTTCTTTACGAAACCTCTTGGGTACCTTTGTTATCACCGTGGGATGAGAACGAGTGTTTTGGGATGTGGTCCAAAATTCAAGATGGCCACCAGCAGCTATTTTGTACCAAAATTAATGCAATCAGTCTTTTGTACAGAACTTCTGTATGAAAGTTCTGATTTGAATATATTTTTGTATGACTGTTTAGTTAACATGGAATACATCACATATAGTACGAGTTTTTTTCTCATGCAGAAATTATGCAAATTAGATGAACTTTGATTTATTCAGTGCTACTTATACACTGTAAGTGCACATGTCAATACGGCTCGGGCTAGAGGCTGTATTTATGAACCGATCTTCACAAAACTTCTTGGGTACCTTTGTTATCTCCTTGGGACGAGAACGAGTGTTTCTGGGTACAGTCCAGAATTCAAGATGGCTGCCAGTGGCTATTTTGTACCGAAATTAGGTCCAATCAGTTTTTTGTCACAACTTCTACACAGCTCATATTTGTGAACTGATCTTCACAAAACTTCTTGGGTACCTTTGTTTTCACCTTGGGACAGGAATGAGTGTGTTTTGGGGTGCCTTTGTTATCACTGTGCTATGAGAACAAATATTTTGGGGTTCAGTCAGACCCACTCTGGGACTCAAATATTTCTTTTCTAGTTTAGCATCTGACTGTCACCCACCTTTACAATACTTTACCTATTCATTTGTTACAGGCAACGGTCAGTATTTATGTACAGACCGTTACAATACTTTATATGTACCTTTGTTATCAGGTCATTACCTAGATGTTTGTCATTGCTGTGTCACATACTATACACGTACATGTCTTTGTCTTGACAAGTTGAGCTACAGTGTCATTGACACTTTCATTTAAAAAAATTTCAACAAAACCATATCATGTGACCCCTCGTTAGAACGAGCTCAATGAGCTCGTTCCAACGAGGGGTCACATGATATGGTTTTGTTGAAATTTTTTGAAAAATAATATTTTTTCAACTGCTGAATTTGCATATTATGCGGGCGGATGCGGCCGATTCGTTGGGTAAAGGCTTAAGAGCAGCTGTGACTAGATTTGATGACAAATATTAAAAAAAATACTCTGCGGGTTAAGAGTTATAGGCGCGGACAATTCTAATTTTTGTTGCTCCTGTTGCATTAATGAAACAGACTATAATGTGCCTTGTGCATACAATATAGAAACAGACTATAGGAGTGTACAGGAAGTTGGTTTGGTGTAATGACTGAATGTGAGATGTTGGAAGACACATGGCTTGAGGCCCAAAACACTTATTTAGGAGTTTGGTGAACAATCAGTTAAGACAACTGTAAGTAATTTTCATCAAGTTTTCTTGGTAGCAGAGCAAAACACTGAAGGAAAATATTGACAATGGCTGTTAAGGGGTTGTCCAACCAAACTTTGGTCAATTTTTTGACATTTTTCCCAATGCCTCAGAAACAGATAAGAAAAGTAAGGAAAGGCAAATTATATATCAAAATAATGAGTAATGTGCATAGAAAAGGTACATATAATTTTTTTCAGGAAAAAAAGTGAATTTTATGATTTTGAAGAAGATTAATTTGCCAATGGCATAAGTAACGAACCAGTAAAACCACAAAATAATTGGTAATTCGAAAGTCTTGTCCTCAATATAATGATAACATACTACAGACTCGGAGAAAGAATTTTTTTGACACACATTCTGGTGGGTTTTGATGTTTGAATGTAATAACACCAACACAAATTTTGGATGTTCCGGATGTGGCCAAGTTTCAGTAATGTTTATTCCGGTCATGTGATTACGATGTGGTTCTTGCAGAAATACTCAATTTGGGCAATCGTAAGAATGCAAGGACGTGATCACGCCCTTTATTTGTTCGAGACAATGTATGAGCGGATTTGCAAACAGGTGACAGCAAATACTTGAGCTGTTAATGTCATAACTGCAAAATATGGTTCGAAATTCCCTCTCATGTTTACAGGCCATCTGAACTTTTTTGTTGACAAAAAATCTGAATTATTGCGCACTAGAAAGACAACATGAACCACTTGTAAAAAAATAACCGAGTGTATAAAATCGGGACAATACACATAAAATAAGGCAATATTCATAACAAAGTAAGCAGAATGCTTCGGAAATCACTTTTTCACGAAGTATATTCCAAGTTACCTAGAACTATATTGAGCGTGTTAATTTCCCCCGATGTTGCAAAGTTATTTACTTCCTAGTGACCATGGAATTTGTCGCGCCTGTCTTTGATGTCTGCAAAGGACCGATTGAAGATGGGCTGAAAATGATGCATTCGCGCTTTTAAATAAGGTGTGCTTGGACGATGCTGAGAATTTAGCTTTTTCTTGCAACCAACCATACTAACACAAGCGTCGATCAGTGTCTTTTGTCATCGTTTTACACTGACAAATGTGACAAATCTCCTTCACCAGAAACCTTCCCACAATTTGCATATCACAATAAACATAACCGCTCTCACTGAGTGTCAGCGTGGCCATGTGGTCAAAACCGAAACGAATTATTCAATGCACGGTCAAGATTATCTGCAATTGGCTTTTAAGGGCCTATATAAGTAATGAAATTTTGTTTATTTTAAATATACTCACCTCTGATATTCCTTCAATTCAAATTAAATATACACAAAATGTACATCAAAATGAAGGTTGGGATGTATAGAACACGAAACACATGTGTAACCAACTCATAGAGTCGACTGTAGGCACCACTGGTTCCTGGAAGTCTGCTGCCGTATTCGCACCAGAACTGATAATTTAATAATATTTCACGAAAACAACTCGTGGCCAAATGTGCTTTACATATCCAAGAACAAAGCTGGGGGATCAAAATTCTTCAAAACACGGCGACAGAGCTGCATTGGGGAAAATTCCAAAGCCTTTGCTTTTGTTTACGTACAGTACGTGGAGAGTGTATTATCACTAAATCATTCGCAGAGTGGAGATTCCACCCAAGCAATAATTGCAAATTTGTTGCAAAGCATAACCAGCACAAGCAAAGTTTCAGCCACAGAAGCAATGTTTCAGCCAATGGACCTCTGGGTTAAACCCGGAGGTCCATTGGCTGAAACATTGCTTCTGTTTTTTGTCAATATGTACAGAATTTGAAAGTTATAACTTGGGTGATAACCCCACTCTGCGGGTGATTTAGTTACAATCCACTCTCCACGTACTGTATAGTCTACTTTCGATTTCCGGTTGACATCATCGGACAGAAAAAAGCATGTAAAAACAACGCCGTCTAAAATCAAATGATGAAAAAGATCGCCTTCATACAGTATACTGTTATTAGATAGAGACTACACAGTTGCCATATTCAGTGCAATGTATCACGATACCTGTTGAAATTTCTTAAAATTACGATTTTGTTTTTCGATGGAAATTCGTGGTAACAAGTGATTTGCGCATGTCTGTCGAGCATGGAAACCATCTTCAATAAAAAATGCAGACAGTGTTGTCCTTTTCCAAAATGCAGTCCTATCGCTGTATTTGAAAGTGTTTTGAATGCCTAGCTTTGTTCTTGGATATATGAAGCACATTTGGCCACAAGTTGTTCTGATGAAATATTATTTTATTATCAGTTCTGGTGTGAATACGGTAGCAGACTTCCAGGAACCAATGGTGCCTACAGTCTACTCTATGAGTTGATTACATATGTGTTTCGTGTTCTATGCATCCCAACCTTCATTTTGATGTATAATTTGTGTATATTTAATCTGAATTTAAGGAATATGAGAGGTGAGAATTTCCATTATGTGTACACTCCATATAAAACCGCACTTCGTGTACCCCACTTTTTGTGTAGAAAAGTGGGGTACCCAAGTGCGGTTAGGAGAGAAGCATTACATAATCAATTAGTTCTCGACGAGAAATTTCTTCCAGAGTCTGAACCTGATTAGCAATATTAGTCTTCAGTCAGTGAATTTCTAAAACCTGCATTTCATAAAATAATGACATAAAAATATTATATCTGTCTTTTCCAGATCATTGTACCCCGGAATAATGTCTGCTTTTAAACAATTCGCCCAATATTTTTCGAGATATTTAACTTGTTTCCGTATTAAAATAAAATGTTTTGCCGATATGTCATTTGGATTCCCCCCTGTATAATTAAAGGTAAGTTTATCGCCATCGAACATGATCTTGTCCACCTTCATTCTCGAAACATTTCATTGAGACATTTTTAAATAAAATTACCAAATAGAGGAAGTATTTTAAAATAAAACAAATTCTGTGCGTTGCTATGTTTTTAGCTGAACTTTGACGAAGTCAAATTTGAGCTATTGTCATGGTCCGTCTGTCCGTATGTCAACAATTGGCTATGGCTTGGGCTAGAGGTCGTATTTATGAACCGATCTTTACGAAACTTCTTGGGTACCTTTGTTATGACCGTGGGACGAGAACGAGTGTTTTTGGGTGCGGTCCAAAATTCAAGATGGCTGCCAGCCGCCATTTTGTACCGACGATGCAGAAATCTGTTTTTTGTACAGAACTTCCATATGAAAGCTCTGATTTGAATAATTTTTTGTATGAATGTTTAGTACCATGAGGTACATCACATATAATACGGGTTTTTTTCTCGTGCGTAAATTGTGCAAATTAGACTAATTTTGATGTTTTTTGGTGTTAATTTCAGCACTGTAAGTGCAAATGCCAATACGGCTCGGGCTAGAGGCCGTATTTATGAACCGATCTTTACGAAACTTCTTGGGTACCTTTGGTATCACCGTGGGACAAGAACAAGTGTTTTTGGGTCCGGTCCGAAATTCAAGATGGCCGATGGCAGCCATTTTGTACAAAATTAGGTGCAATCAGATTTTTGCACAGAACTTCCATATGAAAGCGCTGATTTGAATAATTTTTTGTGTGAATGTTTAGTACCATGGGATACATCACATATAATACGGGTTTTTTTCTCGTGCAGAAATTATGCAAATTAAATGAACTTTGATATTTCAGTGCGACTCGCACACATTAAGTACACATGTCAATACGGCTAAGACTTCAGTCTGTATTTATGAACTGATCTTCACGAAATGTCTTGGGTACCTTTGTTATCACCTTGGGACGAGAACGAGTGTTTCTGGGTGCGGTCTAAAATTCAAGATGGCAGCCAGTGGTCATTTTGTACCGAAATTAGGTCTAATCAGTTTTTTGTACACAACTTCTATACAGCTCAGACTAGAGGCCATATTTATGAACCAATCTTTACGAACCTTGTTGGGTACCTTTGTTATCACCGTGGGATGAGAGCGAGTGTTTTTGGGTGTGGTCCGAAATTCAAGATGGCCACCAGCAGCCATTTTGTACCAAAATTAGTGCAATCAGTCTTTTGTACAGAACTTCTGTATGAAAGTTCTGATTTGAATAAATTTTTGTATGAATGTTTAGTAACATGGAATACATCACATATTCTAAGGGGTTTTTTTTCGTGCAGAAATTATGCAAATTAGATGAACTTTGACTTATTCAGTGCTACTTGCACAATGTGAGCACACATGTCAATACGGCTCAGGGTAGAGGCTGTATTTATGAACCGATCGTCACAAAACTTCTTGGGTACCTTTGTTATCACCTTGGGACGAGAATGAGTGTTTCTGGGTGCGGTCCAAAATTCAAGATGGCTGCCAGTGGCCATTTTGTACCAAAATTAGGTCCAATCGGTTTTTTGTCACAAGTTCTATACAGCTCGTATTTATGAATTGATCTTCACCAAACTTCTTGGGTACCTTTGTTTTCACCTTGGGACAGGAACGCGTGTGTTTTGGGGTGCCTTTGTTATCACTGTGCTATGAGAACAAATATTTTGGGGTTCAGTCAGACCCACTCTGGGACTCAAAGTTTTCTTTTCTAGTTTAGCATCTGACTGTCACCCACCTTTACAATACTTTACCTATACATTTGTTACAGGCAACGGTCAGTATTTATGTACAGACCATTACAATACTTTATATGTACCTTTGTTATCAGGTCATTACCTAGATGTTTGTCATTGCTGTGTCACATACTATACATGTGCATGTCTTTGTCTTGACAAGTTGAGCTACAGTGTCATTGACACTTTCATTTAGAACAATAATGTGACAGTCTCGGCGATACATCCTGTCTTTACGAAGTGCGGCCCCTATTTTTCAGACTCGGGATCATTACGAACTCGGCATATGATTTAATATCATTGCAGATAAGCTGCTTCACGTTTACCTCCGTAATTATTTTTGACGAATTAAATTGAGAATGAAACAGAATTAATAAATAAATCCATCTACTCCTTCCGGTCATTTTCGTAACAACTCGGGTGGATTTTTCAAATTAAGTTCAGTCTTTGGAATCATGAAATTTCAGAAGCAAGAGACATACGAATCATGGCCTATGGTAAACAAATTTATAGTGCAGTTTAGGAAGTGGAAGGCACCCACAATGGGATTTTCTTGTCAACTTCCAATATCTGAAAAAGGCATGAAAAATTGGTGGCGTCACTGGGGGCCGGGGGAGGGGTAGGTATTTGCCCCTTAAACGTATATTTTGCCCACTTTTGCTTCCCATGTCCATAACACACACACACACAAACTCTCTCTCTCTCTCTGCCCCCCCCCCTCACCCCACCCCCGTAACCATGGCGTATTCACGCCTCCCGTGAGTCAATGATCGACAGTATAATCTCTCCACTTTTAAATCTGATCCGCCGTGCTTGGAAAATTTCTCCCTTAAAATTTTATATATTTTCCTTTTTTTACAGCTTGTGGCCCTCATTAACGGGGGAGGGGAGCATTCCAATGAGGGGCCATAAACTATGTGACTGAAACAAAATATGGAAATTCACTAAATTCACAACGCCAATGGCCGAATTTGGCCAGCACTCAGGCTATACAAAAATCTGCATTCAAATTTTATTATGTTTTAAGTTTTTGTTTCAAAAACATAGCTTATGACCCTTCATTGGAACGAGCTAGTGGATTTTGAGTCTTTCCATTGAGGGGTCCCAAGCTCTGTTTTGAGACAAAAAAATTCAAATTTTTAGTTGTTATTAAAGAATTTATCTTGCAAGTGCCACTTAGTCCTGTAGGCGGGTGGAGACTATTGGATCATCGGATTTATCTTCCTAGTATTTGGTACGTTTTTTCTTGGAAGTAGTATGTTTATTTTCGTGGCTGGAAACTGGGTAGACTGATAACATTTTGGTCAGACGTTGTCGTCTGTATGTTGGTGTTTTGGTAATAATAATTCTCCCCAGCCAGCATGGGTTTCTTTTCAATAGATGTTTCAATGCTTTGGCCCTTTGACAGATTAATAAGTAAATTAGCCTTAGAAAAGGTGTTGAACATATGACATACCAGTATACAATTATGCTCAATTAGTTACTTCTGTTCAGTGGCGTGTTAAATTAAATCCTTTGTTTGTTGTTAATCCCCAAGAAAATGTTAAAAGAAACGAAACACTTGCTATGTTTCATCATATCACATCCCCCAAATATAAAAATATTCACAGGAAACATTTTTAAAATCTCCTGAAATTTAGTGCTTGTGCGGTCTCGAGTCCAATGATATTAGCTACAAATAAGAGACTTCATTAGTTGAAACTTTGGATATTTAGTGCTTAACATGATGTCTTGATCAAGTAGTCCAATAATATTAGCTATTAACACGCGTCTCATCAAGCTTTATTTATTTTTTATTATTTGTTGCTAATATTATTGGTGGACTGTTTCATTATCCACATCATAGTATGATGCCGCAACACTACCACTGAGTTAGGGTGAGAATGGTTTGAGTTTCGCCGAATTGAATGGAGCATGCGTTTTGGCCCTAATCTTTTCAAAATCAGCCCCCCTCCCCCTCCAAAAAAAAGAATGGGAGCCAAAACTCGTTTTATCACCAATATCAGCCACTGCTGATATGACCGATTCCCTGGGTTGAATAAGATGTCACGACGTTGTTCTCATGACCATAAACTCAAGTAATGTATTCCTGGGTGGCGTCATTTCGTTCCCATGGGGACACTCTTCATCGATCGGAATGGTCCCGAGTTGAATTATGATACCGTGTTTTGAAGTAGCTCCAGGAAAAAGATGAGAGAAGCACGGATCGGGTTTACCCAAATTGGATCTGATCCGTGTTTTGAAGATAATCTCCCCCGTGTCTGGGGTTCCATAGCAGCTGTCAGATAGAATAAAAAATGTGTTTTAATTTAACATTTGGGCGGATTATGATGTTATATCCCGGGCGAAAAGCAGATAAATTGCCAGTATGTTCAAAAAGAAAAATGTGTAGTTATCTGTACCCGTCCATTTTGGTTGAGAATCAGAATGTTTTTTTCAACAACAATGACCTCGATTAAGCAAGGTCAGACTATTTTATATCATGTAAATCCAATAGATGGAAGAGCCACACTGCTTCACGGGATCGTCAAAATTCACATTTTTTTAAAGATTTATGAGAACACAAAACGTGAATTATGGGACCGATTTTCACATTTAAAGGATTCTTTTGATCCAGAAAATTCTCTCCAAAAATATTTCAGGCACAGAAAAAAGATTTAGTGAAGAAAACTTATTATGTAAATTGCGAGGTGTTTTCCCAATCAACACTGATTAATGAGTAAATACCTGCTGTTATATAATCATACATAACGCACTCAGTCGACATTGGAATAATTTTTTTATATGGAGTTTACACGTAATGCAAAATAAACGAAATTCCATTACTTATATAGGCCCTTAAACATATTCGCAATTTATTCATTATTCATGCCGAGTTACTTTTTAACCAGACCACATGCGTTCAGTTTCGTTTGTCGGCATCAAAGTGATATTGTTTGTGGTAATTAAATAGTACGAGAAGGCGAAGGAACCCAAATATTTTCCATCATCTATTCATTAATTAAAATTGATAATTTCTTTTATTTTACTGAAATTATGAATTGATAAGGTGGGTGTGTTGCGATTATTATGCCCCAGACCTGGAAGTTGGAAAATCAAAGGTGCATCTAGGGCCGTGCAGTGGTGACCCCTGTCCTCTTAATCTTAGTCTTACCCATTCATCATTACATGTACCAACATTCTCCCTTGTATCTCAACCATTGCTACTCCAATTTGAAGGATATTTGGTGGTGTGATCGAGCATCATGGGGAAACATTGCCTGTGTAGCTGCTGTAGCATGTGTTTCTTCCCACATTTTTCAGACTTGTGGTACTTTTTCACTCTTTTGAGTTAGAAAATTTTGTTTATAACTAGTTGATTTGTTACAATTTGTTGCAAAATGCCTGCTAATACCCTCAATTGTATTGCTACAGAATTTTCTGGTGAAGATTTTGTTCCTATTACTTATCAAGCAACAACCTAATGAATATTCTGTATAAAACCACCAATCTGATGTTTGACACTTTTATCGGAGCTGTTTTGAAGGCTTATGGAACTCAAAATGTTGGTTATGGCAGGACTTTTCTATTCACCCATTAATTGATAAATTAAGTGTTATAGTTGGAAGTAAGAAGCATAAAAGGTCCAGAACTAAAAGTCTAAAAAGAATGTTTTGCATTGTAACATGATTTTGGCAGATATACTTATTTGGAGGGTTACCTGTCTGATAGTGTTTGGAACATGTGTGGCCAGGATCTTCAAAAAGAAAAAAAGAGTTAAACTTTGAGAAAAACAGGCATATGCCTTGAGTGCCGGAGGTAGCGTCATACAAGGAAGAGAGCCCCCCTCCAGGAAATTTTTTGTGTCAAATGGAGCTCACTTGTCACCTTTTGGGGATTGCTTTGTGTACTGCGTTCTTGAAAAAAATATGTGAGACCCTCTGGATGTGCCCTTCTGATCTCAATTTGCCAATAAGCCTCCTTGGGGAAAGTACATGCAATAATGGTTATGTGAGGTTGATTTGATGTGTTTTGAATAACAATGTACTTTTAAGTACATTAGATGGTTTATTGCAGTGACAGGTTACAGTTACCCTTATTTCTTCTCCAACAGATATCATGAGTGTATTGGTGTCCAAGAGTAAACAAAGCTATTATACTTATTGATAAACCAGACAAATTTAACAATTTAATCACTATCAAATTGATGCATGGGATAAAAGGGGTTACAGTGCAAGGGATTTGTAAATATATTTATTCAACTACAATGTATGACTTTGCAGTGCATTCTACATTGGAGAATATCATAGTTTCTTTCCAAACCATCACAGTAACACATACATCTTTATATTGGGAGACACTCTTTTGTCCTTCCATACTTCTTCTGGTGGACTCCTTCAAGTTGACCTTTGTTGAACACCCCAAATCAAAACATAAACAAAAGAAAATGTCTGCCTTCAATCAGTGAGCACTCCACTTATAACACTTGGTCTCAATCTTTATTACTTTCATGAATTAGGAAAAGATTTCTTCGAGTATGTACTTCAATGTTTGTAGAATATAGCTGTTATTTTATTTCGAGGTATTTTATTGTAAAAATTTTGTTCTCTTTCTTATGCCACAGCAGACTTTCAGGTGGTGCTATTTACACATGGCAGCAGTTCCATGGCAAATTTCAGATTCTACATGTTCTATTCCAAGCATTTTGGTATATAATTTATTGGGGTTATTCATTTTGGGACTTTTTTAGACTTGAAAGAAAATTACATGAAATTTGACCAAAGTTAGGTTGGACGTCCCCTTAACTACAAAATTCCACCAGCTTTTGGTGATGTGCCTTATTCAACAGTCGGGCACAAGTTGAAATTGATCTATTTAGTATTATACCGTAGTTAGATCGAACTATAATAGATCGTTCAGTCTATACTTTTTGACTCAAAACAAGCTTTTTTCCAAATAACTTTTGTTGCGCAAAAAGTCACATCAAACCGCCACCAAAAATCAACACTTCATTACTGTTTCAACATTTGTCAACAAAAAATTCAAATGCCAGAGTTGCAACAATAAGTAATTTGATTTTTAAAATATATATTTTGACGGTGTTTAGACTTTATTTTGTAAATAAATCATGTTTTAGGCTTCTGTTCCCGTCAATTTCACTCACCCAGCCGCTTCATCATCACAACAACAGAATCTGATGAATACGTGTGCGCAATGTTCAGTCAATGTAGGTATAATCTTGAGTATTAGGTAACCGTGCACGTCAGCATTACATTTACGTTTTGGTGATGGGAAGATCATTTATTCAACTGATCTGGTAACACTCCCAGCATGCATCCACGGTACTGTGTGTAATATAAAGACAGAAGTAGTGGATTGTTATATTCCCTTTTTACTCAGTAAACAATCTCTTAAGACAGCAGATACCGTTATAGATATTCAAAACGATAAAGTTTCCTTATTTGGTACAGCTGTTCCTCTTGAGTATTCTTCTAGTGGACATTACTGTGTTAGTATTTTAAATGACACTCCAATAAATGTTACAAGAATATTTCAAGTGAAAAGATAACTGACATTTTTTAAGTTGAAACAAGCGAAACACCTTCTACAGTGGAGCCCACTTAATTGGATATCTCTTATTTGTATATCCCTGTTAATCAAATATAATTTTCAAACACAAAACCATTCACCATACCTTCAGTACAAATTTGATCTGTAAATTGCATATGGGTTGTAGAGTAAACTCCTGTTAATTGTATATAAATTTTTGTAATATGTCGAAAAAATTACTGTGACACGCACCAAATTCCCCTTATTTAGAAACCTTTTTGGCCTCACTACATCCAATACAGGCATTTATTCTATTATATCTTGTTTGACAGAGTTCTATGAGCTCCATCAAACAAGATATAATAGAATAAATGCTCTGTTTACCTCCAGAACGCAGGAAACTGACCAGATCCCTGTTAATTGTATACTCCTGTTAATTGAATAATTTTCACTGGCAAAATGGATATTCAATTTAGAGAATTCTGCTGTACCAATCAACAATTACTAAAAATACATAAACAGTTTGGACATGCTTCTGAAAATAAACTGGTTCGATTATTAAAGAATTCTGGTGTTACTGACAGTGAAACTTTCAGTTGTCTTCATGAAATAATTTCTATATGTGAATTATGTTTAACCCTTTACCCAACGAATCACCCACATCCGCCCGCATAATATGCAAATTCAGCAGCTGAAAAAATATTATTTTTCGAAAAATTTCAACAAAACCATAGCATGTGACACCTCTTTGGAACGAGCTCGTCGAGCTTGTTCCAAAGAGGGGTCACATGATATTGTTTTGTTGACATTTTTTGGAAAAATTTTAAAAATGATATTTAAAATAATAAATTTTGATATCGTCTGCATTGGGTAAAGGGTTAAAATATAAGAAACCACCTTCTAAACCAGCTGTGAGTATTCCTTTAGCAGCTAAATTCAATGATGTTGCATCGGTGGATTTGCATGAAATAGAACCAAATTTATGGTACTTCCACATTTTTGACTTATTTACGTGTTTTAGTGCTGCCGTAATACTTTCAAATAAACAAACTTCAACAATTGTAAATAACTTTATTCAACATTGGATTGGAATTCATGATGCTTGTACATTTATACTTAGTGGGCAAATTCTTTGGTTTGGTCTTTTAATGCAAAAAACTCGTTAGTGTTCATGGTTATAGTCCACACCAACTTGTTTATGGACAGAATCCAAGTCTACTTTCATCATTACATGATAATCTAACAGCTTTAGAAGGATCCTCAGTAAGTGAATATGTAAAAAATCATTTACTTGCACTCCATGAAGCCAGAAAAGCATTCATTGAAACAGAAATCTCTGAAAGAATTAGACGAGCCCTTCAAAAGCAAACACAAACTTTCCATGATGTTTATCACACAGGAGATTCTGTATATTATAAACGCTTAGACAGTGAAGAGTGGAGAGGTCAAGGTACAGTTATAAGACAAGATGGTTCTGTAATATTTGTTAGGCATGGAGGTGCTTATGTACGAGTGCATCAGTGCAGACTGTCTAAAGTGTGTTTGTCTTCCAGGCCTGAAAATAAAAGTCTGACATTTGCAGAATGAGGTCCCCGGAAGGTGAATTTGATGATGCTATCCCATACAGTGGGCCAATTTATCCTCTGGGTACCTCTTTCTGTTTAGTTTTGAGACCCTGATTCAGATTGAGGTTTACAGAGGGTAAATTTAGTGAGGCAGCCCTGCTGTGCAGGGTAGCATCACTAAATTCACCCTCTGGGGACCTCATTTTGCAGATGTCAGTCTGCTTATTTTCTGGCTTGGTGTCTTCTGATGAACATTCAATTATTGAAGAATCTGTTCCTGAACGAACTGTTGAGTCATCGAATCTTGATAGTGAAACTTTAATTGATTTAGATGACAATTTACCACTGACTGTTTCATCGTCAACTGTTGATGATTCGACAGGTTCGGTTGGTAATGAAAATAACATTTCAACTGATACTAATTTACATGTGCCAGATATTCATGACAGATCCATTCCTATTACTAAGTTTAAAGAAGGACAATTTTTTCAATTTACTGATGTAAACTCAAATGAAAATACTGTAATACAAATACTTTCAAGAGTGGTAAAAGCAACTGGTTCGAATAAACATTGGTATAATGTAGATTTTCATGAACCAGATGATAAAGTTGGAGTTAAAATATCAATGGACTTAAGTAAAATTTCAGATTTAAAGTTAATCTCTGACCGTTGTGCAGGTGATCAAAGCAATAGCATTCTTTTAACAAATGAACTGTCATTTGCTGCTGCTAAACAAGAAGAACTGCAAAAATGTTCCAAATTTTCTGTTTTTGAAGCAATTCCTGATGAGGGTTTAAAAATGTATTTCCACCAGGTGAGTATATTCCATTAAGAATTCTGCAGAAGGGACTGTTCAGAAAGCCTGTTTAGTTGCTCTGGTTTTGAGGACACTGATATTGATAATGTGAATAAAGAGGCTTTGAGATTAGTGCTTGCATTATTTGGACACAAAGATTGGGAACTGCATTCTATGGACATTAAAGCTGCATTTTTGCAGGGAATTGCATTAACTCAAGATGTTTTCCTTCGACCACCATTAGAAGCACATGCTAATCATATGATTTTTAGATTAAAGAAATGTGTTCATGGTTTACGAGATGCTTCACTTCATTGGTATCAAATGTTTAAGGAGGTAATGCAGCAGTGTGGTGCATCAATATCATCGCTTGATCCAGCTGTTTTTTACTGGTTTCATGCAGACAAAGGCTTATCGGGAGTTCTCTGCAGTCATGTTGATGATTTTGTATGGGCAGGAAATTATTCTTTTGAAGAACCCATTATTGTCAAAATTTGAAAATATTTGAATGTTGGAAGAGAGGAGAACAGTTGCTTCAAATATATAGGTCTTAAATTATGTTATGTTGACTCTGTACTGCATATGGATCAGGCTGATTATATTAGAACATTAGAGCCTTGGAAATTTGACAAAGCAAGACTGCATGACAATAATTCTCTGGGAGACTGATTTGAAAGAGTTCAGATCAAGTTGGACAAATTAACTGGATTTGTACTCAGACCAGACCTGATATTTCATTTGACTCTTGTAACTTATCACTGAGAATAAAACAGTTGAACACTAAAGACATCTTATACCTGAACAAGGTTGTCAGAAAAATTAAATCAGTTACAGTAAGTTTGAGATTTCCTCATCTTGGAACAAAAGATTCCATCAGACTTGTTATTTACAGTGATGCTTCACTTGGTAACCTACCTGATGGCTGGTGTCAGTGAGGCTATATTCAGGGTTTCCGCTAGACCGGCTGTGGGTCCGTCAACCGGACCCATTCCCCCGCCGATCATACTATGATCAGTCAGAAAAGCTGGTGGTTAAAATGTCGAGTACAATGCTGTATCGCAACGACACTCAGGATCCTTTGTTTCCATGTAATATAGGCATAATTATGTTGTATACTATGCCTACTATTACTGGCAGCAGCCTGATACTTTATAACCCCCAGACGAGAGGGGAAATCAAAGTTCAAATCCTAAATGTCGCCTATAAAATTTCGGACTAAAATGATCGTGTTTGGTCCGAATCACTGGCTTTTATTTCGAGCGATAAATGATGTAATTGCACGTCATGGTTGAATATTACCACGAGCGGTTGTAAACAAAGCTCAGTCACTGTCAGGATTCGTGGATTTTGTGTTGTTTTGGGCTTGTATTTTTATGAAACCTTCAACCAGATGTAGTATTGTGTGTCCCGTGGGAATTTAGAGAATTGTAGGAGGAAAAAATACATATTTTCCACTTCAATTATTCCGCATTTTAGTGACCAGAATGCCCCCAGAGAGCACCTAAAAATCAAAATTTCCCCAGAGCCCCCTTTATATGCACGTGCCTTCGGCGTCTGCGTTTCACTTTGTTTAAAGTACCGGACCCACAAATTTTCCCCTAGCGGTAACCTTGCTATATTATTCTTCAGGTTGGAGACAATGATAAGATTTCATTACTGGACTGGCAGTCTAGAAAAATTAGATGAGTTGTTCGTAGTTCACTGGCTGCGGAAACTTTAGCTCTGTCGGAAGCTATAGATAGTGGAATATTTCTTGCACAGTTATATGTTGAACTCACACAAGGCTCAAGTAAAGTCAAACTTTCGCTCTGTCGGAAGCTATAGGTAGTGGAATATTTCTTGCACAGTTATATGTTGAACTCACACAAGGCTCAAGTAAAGTCAAACTTTTACCAATTGAGTGCAGTATTGATAACAAATCTTTATTTGAATCTATTTATTCTACAAATAAAATTTCTGAGAAACGTCTACGAATCGAAATAAGTGGAATCAGAGAATTAATTTGATCTAACCAGATTTCAGTCAAATGGAAACCTTCAAATGTCCAACTTGCAGATTGTCTGACCAAAAGTGTCTCTTCCTCTGCACTTTTGAGTTTATTGGAGACAGGCAGAATTGGCTGAACTTTCAACCCAAATCATCAGATTGAATATATGCACATGTATTTTCCAGAACATGTGAATATGTTGGTTTTCAAGTTTTAATTCATTTAACTTTCAACCAAAGATAAAAACAAAACAAAAAACCTAAAACACAAACAAACAAAAAACAAAAAAACAAACAAGAAGAGGGGAATTGTTACATTAATGAAACAGACTATAATGTGCCTTGTACATACAATATAGAAACAGACTATAGGAGTGCACAGGAAGTTGGTTTGGTGCAATGGCTGAATGTGAGATGTAGGAAGATACATGGCTTGAGGCCCAAAACACATATTTTGGAGTTTGGTGAACAACCATTTATGACAACTAAGTAATTTTCATCAAGTTTTCAGCTCCCTCATAATACGGTAACACTTTAACTTAGCAGTGATGTCCAATGAAGTCTTGGCCACCAATACAGGCAGCCAGGACTTTACCAGAAACCACTGCCAGTGCCAGCCACTGTAACTTCCATGATTCCATCAACAAACCACCAAAAATGCCTTTCTGTTGGAACATGTGTTTTACATGTACATGTAAGATAAGAAACAAAACAAAATTTGAACTAGGCCTTTAAGGGTTAAGCAGCTGTAGCAAATACACAAATTTGAGGTTTGTTTTTACTGTGGAATATGCACTGGTTGCACTCACAAGGGTTTTACAGAGTTCAAACTCTAAATTATTTAAGAACTTAAAATTAATTTTTGCAGCAGGAGTTCATGAGAATTGAAACTGACTCATACAAATTTTAAGGCCTGGAGTGTTGCACTGAATCATTTTAAAACTTGTATAGTTTATTCATTGTATCACAAACTTATAACAATGGTTAGTTTAGAATTTGTACATGTTAGTTATTTTAATAATTTATTGGCGAGTGTGTCACTGTAATAAGTTGTAAGAAAAATCATTTTTATTTTCAGTAATTTTTAAAGAAAACAAAAACAAACAACCTACTCTGTCTGAAAAATGGTACCATAGTTATGGAAAGAGAAAAGCCTTACAACAGACCTGATAACCTAAACAAGAAACACAATCTGTATTGGTCTTGTGAGAAGAATTATCTTTACTTTAACTCTTTGCATACTGCTGGCAGATATTCCTGCCCAGCACAGGGTTTCTCTTGTCACTGACATCAGTATAATTTGGACATATTTTAACAAAATTACATGGATTTTTGCACCAATGATTTCTTGTTATATTTAGTTTAATTTTTCATAATCACCAGTCATGGCTGCTTTGATGAAAAAATATCTTGAAAATCCTCAGCGGGTTAAGGGTTAACCCACAGCTTTCTTACAGTATTCTTTTGTTCTGTGGGTTTTCAATCATTCAAATATATTGGCATATGTATTGTATTGTAAATGGTGAGAAACCCAGATATTTGAACTCTTTCAGATATTTGGATCGTACTAATATCTGCACTATAGACCATTGTTTGCAAATCGGGATAAATTTTAAGGTCTGCATGGACCACATTGAATTGATTGTATTGATGCCAAAGAGGTCTGTAAAGCAGAAGAATTGAGTGATTAACAAAATAAATTTTCAATAAGTTTTATTTTTTATTCAATTAACAGATATTTATTCTGTAACCTTTTTGCAAATTCAGATCAATTTTATACTAAAGGCATAATAAATGGTTTAGTGTTTTAAATGTATATGCATTTAACAGGGTTTTCCATCATGTGATATCCAGTTAAGTGGGTCCCTCTGTATTTGCTTTGCAGCATATGTCTTCAGCAATGGCTAACCAAGTTTCAAATTGAATTCTTATCAATTGACACCATCCAGTAAATTGAAAGAAAACACTTTATCATGAACAGAAACTTTTGTCATGTGAATATTTTTTACTTTAAAAAATTATATTAAACCTAGACTTGAGGCTTTGCCTGTCTGCCTGTCAGTTTTGTCAACAACAGGTCGTAAAATACAACGGTTGCATGCAGCAGGTCAGTTGATTAATTTCTATTTGTCTATGTTATATAATTATTCCCAAAACAACAAAATGATGCATCAACTCTTGTGTGGGAAAAAAAATTGTACAAGCTAAACTCAGTTACTTTAAAAACACATTTGTCAGTTTTTTATTTGACAGGTATGTTTACAGTATGGTAGATTCAGAAGGAAAAATTTGGGAGTGAAGTGAATCCATGGAATGAACACTGTTTGATGTCCAGGGATGCTAAACCTTGGAAAATCTGGGGTGTCGTGGTTATGATCGAACATTGTCAAACAAGATATAATGGAATAAATACTCTGTTTTTTCCCAAAATGCAGGCAAAATAAAAAATTCTGGTCAACTGAATATTTTTAACTTAATAGTTTTAATTGGAAAGGTGTAAGTACTGTTAGTTTGTTTGTTTGACATCAGTAATTAATGAATGGATGGTCCATGGACCCACTGTGCTGACTATGGTTTAACCCAGAGTTTGAAATTTGGCAACTTGACGTAATTTCCTGGCTTCTGGTGTTGAAATATACAAAACATGAGTGAAAGTGTATCATTTTCACCCATCCATAAGCAGATTGAAACTGAGATTAACCCTCTGAACACTGATGGCAAAATATCAAAATTTTACGAAGTTGCAGATTTTCTCATAATGCAACAAGGAATAGAACCAATTCACGTTTGTTTGGCAGATCTCATGGAGTTCTGTGAAACAAGATTGAATTGGTTGAATTTCTATTTGCATTTTGAGAAACCCTTGCAACTTGAAATAACAGTAATTTGACATCAGAATGTAGAGCTTGGGTTAATGACATTTTTCACTAACTGTATTCCAACTTAAAACTTCTCAAATGAGATTTCCTCTGAATGTTATAAACGCAAAACTTCTGCTGGGAGGAGTCATCGACAGGCTATTCTATATTTTGTGGGTTATGTCCCTTTGCCAAAATGGTAATTACTTTTTTTCATGACATGCACTGTACTTCTGAATAGACTGCTCCACAAAATTGATTCTGTAACTCTTAAATTTTGAAAAACAAGGATTCCTTGTAAAGAAATTAGATCAATGAACTTAATGCAGGTGGCATCCAGGATGTGCACCCGCATCACCAGTTGAGGTCAATGGGGATCAGTATTTGACAGAGATTCACATTTATTGAAAAATAAAATAGCATAATGGCCAAGTCGATCTAACCATTGACAAACACCTACCAGGTACATGTACCCCAATGGGTTAAATTATAGGCTGCATGTGTAACAAACACACCCTTACCATAACTCTAATCCCAACCTAGACAATATAAACCTAAAATGTATGCATTTATCAGTCGTGACTTTTAACAAAATTGTTCAATTGTTTATTGGGGTTTAATGGCACTTTCAGCACCCAGTGTCATATCTTCTCGAACCATTTATGGGTGGATGATGCCAGAGAGAACCACTGAGTTGTGATGGTCTACAACAATCAAATGTATATTTCTGCATTTTATACATCTTCCAATTTGTGTTTGAGCATCATGGTAAACAGCAATGGCAGCACCAGAATTTTGTTGAGATAGTGGGTGGAGTAAGAGTGGAACATATGAGTTTTCTATTGTGGGGATAAGGGGTTGATTGGTGAGTGTGTGTGGGAGAGGAGTGATGCCTGTTGTCTTGGGGGGGGGGGGGGGGTAGGGGGGGGGGGGGAGATATGAATTGATTTTTGTCCTGCAAAATATTTTCTTGAAATTGTTATAAAATCAAGTAATGACTGTTGGAAAGCAAAGCAGCCAGGTTTTGATTATTTGATGAATTAATAAATAAAGTTTGCCTTCCATAACTCATTGACAAGAAGACTACTATTTATAGCAGTACATTCTGTTAACAGGAGCCAGGAACATACTTTCATTAATGATTTTTGTACTGGTCAGGAAAATTCACTTGCAGCAAGCAAAAAGGCTTAACCCTTTACCCAACGAATTGCCCGCATCCGCCCGCGTAATATGCAAATTCAGCAGCTGAAAAAATATTATATTTCGTAAAATTTCAACAAAACCATATGAGGTGACCCCTCTTTGGAACAAGCTCATCGAGCTCGTTCCAAAGAAGGGTCACATGATATGGTTTTGTTGAAATTTTTTGAAAAAATTGAAAAAATATAATAAATTTTGAAATCGTCTGCATTGGGTAAAGGGTTAAAGCCCAAATGTGTTTTTTTTGCATCTGGTTCATGGCTCAAAATTCATGTGAAAGTCGGAATCAATTCTCCTATATGATTCCCACCAGGGAAACAATGAAAATCAGCTTTGATTCTCAGAAAATGTTCATTTGATTCTGGTCATAAATTTGGAAAGCATCCTTAAAGGCCCTGAGAATTCTAATTTTTTGTTGCTCCTTCATAATATGGTAACACTTTAACTTAGCAGTGATGTCTAATGAAGTCTTGGCCACCTATACAGGCAGCCAAGACTTCACTAGAAACCACTGCCAGGCACTGTAACTTCCATCATTCCATCAGCAGACCACCAAAAATGCCTTTCTGTTGGAACATGCGTTTTACATGTACATGTAAGATAAGAAACAAAACAAAATTTGAATTAGGCCTTTAAGGGTTAAGCAGCTGTAGTAAATACACAAATGTGAGGTTTGTTTTTGCCATGGAATATGTACTGGTTGCACTCACAAGGGTTTTACAGAGTTCAAACTCTAAATTATTTAAGAACTTAAAATTAATTTTTGCAGCAGGAGTTCATTAGAATTGAAACTGATTCATACAAATTTTAAGGCCTGGAGTTTTGCTCTGAATCATTTTAAAATTTGTATAGTTTATTCATTGTATCACAAACTTATAACAGTGGTTAGTTTAGAATTTGTGAATGTTAGTTATTTTTTAATAATTTATTGGAGAGTGTGTCACTGTAATAAGTTGTAAGAAAAATATTTTTTATTTACAGAAATTTTTAAAGAAAACAAAAACAAACAATCTACTCTGTCTGAAAAATAGTACCATAGTTATGGAAAGAGGAAAGCCTTACAACAGACCTGAAAACCTAAACAAGAAACACAATCTGTATTGGTCTTGTGAGAAGAATTATCTTTACTTTAACTCTTTGCATTCTGCTGGCAGATATTCCTGTCCTTGACATGGTTTCTCATGTCACTGACATAAGTATAATTTGGGCATATTTAACCCCCTGCACACTGATGTCAAAATATCTAAATTTCAGGCAAAAAAAATTTCCCAAGTAGTATGTAATGTGGTTTGGGGGGCCTTAGTTGCCGGACCCCTGTGCCGGACCCCGGAAGTGATGTCATGTCACGTGACCTAGTGGTGCCATGTTGTGTTGTCATGGTAACCTGCATGAGCGGCCATGTTGTGACGTCATCTCCATAGTGATACGTGGTGTTAGTGTGCATGCGCAGCGCGTGTTGTTAGGATGATACGCGTTTCTGTCATCCATTTTGTATACTGGAGGCCGCCATTTTGGTTTCTATGGTAGCACGTGATTGCTATGTTACCAATGGCTTCTAACAAGACAGGGGTATGTTCGGGGGGTGTGTTCCTTTGTAGAAGAGTAAATCTGATTACCACACCACAAACAACCCAACAATCCCTCCAAATCACCAAAATCCGCCCAAAATCACCAAAATTGACTTTATTTCCCCAATTTATCGGCTTAGCACGTAGTGCTGTAGTACTAAAGGGATACCGGGGGTGCATTCGATTGAACAGGAGTAATGTTCTGGCTTAGAATTCTCCCAGAATCCCTTTTTGGATTGGTATCCCATGACATTTTTCCCATTAAAAGACATGTTCCTTTGATCATTACCCAGAATTCTCTGCTTCTATCTATATATGCAATAGTTTATGGCCATGTTCCTTTGTTCTAGAGTATACTCCAGTAACATAGAAGATCCTATTAGTTGGAACAGCTTTGCTTATTATTACTATATTTAGCTATTCTAGTCTATTCTTGTTAGTTCTGACCCTATTCCTTGTACTCTTGTTGTTTCATTTATCTAGATCATTTATATAAATTATAACTAACCAATCAGATTGCTTGATTTCCCATAATCTGTATACAGAGTTATCTCCCTTCTGTATAATAAAAGACTATATCCAATGGCAATATCCCCGGGCACCCCAATTTCGGCACCCCTTTTTTGAAAAAACATATGACCTTCGGCACCCCTTTTTTGTCATGTGTGCTTATGTGAAAAAGCACAATGTGACACAGTGTGCCCTAGCACATAGGCACATGATTTATGTGCCGATATGTGCTTATGTGAAAAGGCACAATGTGACACAATGTGCCCTATCACATAGTCACATACGGGTATTTGAGGATACCTATTGCCTGGTATTGTAGTATTCGAGGATACTTACTAGAGAATCCCTTTTTTGTCATATGTGCTTATGTGAAAAAGCACAATGTGACACAATGTGTCCTAGCACAAAGGCACATGCTTTATGTGCCGATATGTGCTTATGTGAAAAGGCACAATGTGACACAATGTGCCCTATCACATAGTCACATACGGGTATTTGAGGATACCTATAGCCTAGTATTGTATTATTTGAGGATACCTATCTAGGATACCTTCTGGAGAATCCCTTTTTGTCATATGTGCTTATGTGAAAAAGCACAATATGACACAATGTGACCTAGCACATAAGCACATGCTTTATGTGCCGATATGTGCTTATGTGAAAAGGCACAATGTGCCCTATCACATAGGCACATACAATCAAAATGGGATTCCATAGCCACAGGTGTTTTCCAAAAGGGATTCTTTAAAAAGGATTCCATAAAATGGAATTTCTATCCGACTCCGGAAAATGGGCGCCATCGGAGCATTTCTCAAATGCCTGATGTGGTCTTCAAAGGAAGTTTTTTTTTTTTTTTTTTTTGGGGGGGGGGGAGGGTGCTATGCTCCCCCCCCCACCCCCCACTATGGCGCTGCCACTGATGTATAGACTTAACCAAATACAACATATACAACAGGAAAATAATCAAATGACCTACAATCTACCCCAAATTCATATTAACTATGCTATGTCTCAGTACTGCCAGTAGGACGTAGCATGCTATAAATAGCTCTCTTGTGACATTTCTGTGGCCTTTTCTAGTAAGACGATAGTGATTTAGATTAATTGAAGGGCCTGGAAATAATACCGAAAAACCAAACCGAAACCGAGGTTTAAAAAAAATTAAAACCGAACCAGGGAAAAAAACCCTCTATGCACTACAACATGGCCACTCCCACGGGTTACCATGACAACACAACATGATGCAACTGAGTCATGTGACTATGATGTCACATGAGATCCAGCAAATGTGGGGTGAAACATATGAGAAATACTACTCCTGACTGATCCTTGGGAAGCTCTCTCAAGAGAGCTTAACAAAGGTCAGGTGCAGGTGTTAATGTTAGAATGGTTAACAGGTTTGTATGCAATCACCATAGGTAACGAAAATAGTTTTGGACAAAAGTGGGAAAGTGCTTGAGAATTCTCAGTACATGTCCTTGAAAGTCCAGGGGTTTTTTTCCTCCAGAGGTACAAGAACCCTGTCGGTAAGAACTTTAGGACCCCACATGTAGTATGATGACCTGTTATCCATCAGCATGAAATTTCCTTGTTGGTCAGGGGGGGGGGGTCTTCCAAAAAATTCCGGACACAAGGCCTAAAATATTTTTTTCCACCTTTTGACCACCACCCACCCACCCAAGTGCAAAAAAAATATTTTTTTCCTCTGACCACATGGACACCCACCCCACCACCTATATTTTTTCAGTGTATCACCACAGTGGGTAATGAAAAATTATTGCACTGAGCTTCCAGTTGTCAATCCTTGCCTTAATTTGAATCCTAATCTACTGTTAAACTAATTATGTACACATCAACCAGCATCAACAGAAGCATTTAGATTTCACTAAAGAAAATTGTTATTAACTCCTTTGTTATCAAGCACGCATTTATTTTTACTGGGAAAAATTTCATTGTTATTTTTCGTTGTGAGAAAACTTTCGAGGAACTGATTGATTCTTGAGTTGGAATTGGTGCTGAACCTAATATTACCCAGGATTGTTTCATCCTGATAACTGTTTTTTTCACATCTTTATGTTCTGGTGGTTCTAATACCTGACGACAGAACTTTCAGTTGAGCATTTGTAATTCATGCATTTCAATAATATGCCTATATACACTATGGCGTAGTGTATACTGGCATATTATTGAAATGCATGAATTACAAATGCTCAACTGAAAGTTCTGGCCTCAATGCTCTCATAATTATCATTCATGTGTTAAGTTCCGAGACTGAAGAAACAGTTTAAATTTAGTGAAGAAGTTTTAATTTTAATGACCTGACTACAGGCTAAGTGTCTAGGCTTGAGGTTTCAGCCAATTGTCATTACTCAAAAGATAGTAGATAGCGTAGGAAAGCTGAAAATCTGTCACCTAACACTATTGTAAATCTCACTGTCCGTCCTGGTCCGTCTCTGAAAAAATGTCAGCATTGATTTCTGCATATAACAGCATATAATGCAAGAATTACCGGTAGACTACTTTTGTGAACATCAAATAGAGGATTAAAATAATCTTCTTTTGCTGCATAGTATTATGCTCAGCTACTCATCTATATACTCTGGCTCAGTCAGGGTCAGTTTTCAATTCAAATATTAACTGTAACTTTTGTTTCATGTTTTCACGAGATAGCCAGACAAACCCTCTGTGAAAACCCTGGTACTATCACTATGAGCTTGTATTAAGTAAGTGGGGTTTTATATCAAAGATGCACAGTGAGAATTTTCATTAGTTTCAGGTTACAAGAGCTCTACTCAGAGAAACTGGGCATTTAGATTATTTTCCGTAAATTTTTTACATTATTTTAGATGTTCTGCTAAACACATTGCTACTCATTGTAAAATCCAAATTGTGCTGTGATGATTCAGCTATGAAAATTATGTTAACCATTCCCAAATTAAAATTTATAAATTTCCACTGATTGTTTTTAGTCAAACTGGAGTACACAATTCTTTAATGCATCTAATTTAATTTACAAAAAAGAGAACAAATCCCCTAATCAGCCTAGTGAGGCTTTATTCACTAACCCTGCCTGACAAACAGGTGCCTATTAGACTACTAAACAACAATATAGCCTTGTTATGTGAAAATAATTTAAAAAAAAACACCAGGAAAAAAATTGCAACTCCAGGAAAAAAGGTGTTTTGGCCCCCATCCAACCACCCACCCACCCCGGCCTTGTGTCCGTAATTTTTTGGAAGACCCCCCCCCCCCCCCTGTGTTGGTTTCTATTATTTTTACTTGACTAGCAAGTGGGGGTATGCACAGATGTACACCCTTTAAGAGACTATGCACCTTGTAATTCAGTTAATGCCACAAAACTTGCTTAAATGGCGATTTACGTCAAAAATGTCAAAATGTATACTTTGCACCATCCAAAGGAACATTCATGCAGTTTCCACAGGCCTGTGATGCAGGAAACTACAAAATGTGTTGCAAACAAGATCCATTTTTTGCTATCAGTTTTCTTAAATATTGAATGCTTAAATATTGAATGTTTTTTATTACAAATATGAACGATCAGTGTTGCATGGCAAAGAAAAGTCTAATCTTGAATGGTTTCACTGATTGAACCAACAGGCCCAACTCAGATGGGAACATCAATCAGTCATTCTCTGATGTCTGATTTGTTTGGAGCTACATTAATTTAAGTCGTCAGAATTTAATTACAACATGTATTTATCAAGAGGTTTTTAGTTCACCGAAGGGAGCTTAACTTATCACTTGCCATCCATCGTCGTCCGTCGTGAACTTTACATTATCGACTTCTCCTCACAAACTACTTGACCAAATTGAACCAAATTTCGTGTGCATTTTCCTTATATGTCATTTCAGGTTTATACAAATAAACTTGCTGCGCTCACAGTGGGCACCAGAAGGGGCATAACTCTGATAGTACCCATAAATATTTTCAAAAATTAAAAAAAATCTTCTTCCTCAGATCCAGCAGTCAGAATCATTTCATATTTGTTATACAACATCTCTAGGGAGGTCAGATTCAAGTTTATTCAAACTGAGTCGCTGGGTTAATATTTGGGCTCCCTATGGGAGCCAAAATTTTAACTTTGTGCAATGCGTGGAATATTCTTCAAAAATCTTCTTCTTCAGATTCACCAGTCAGAATCCTCTCATATTTGGTATTCATCATCTCTGGGGGGAGGGGAGGGGCAGATTCAAGTTTGTTTAAATCGAGCTTCTCTGTTAATATTTGGGTTCCCTATGGAAGCCTGAATTTTAACTTAGTGCAATATGAGAAAATTTCTTTAAAAATCTTTTTCTTCAGATCCCCCATTCTGAATCCTTTAACATTTGGTATGCATCATCTCTAGGAGGGGTCAGATTCAAGTTTGTTCAAATTGGGTCCGTGGGTTGAAAGTTTTGAGTCTGGTTCAGACTTAGAAATTCTTGACCAAAATTTGAGAAAAAAAATTTGTTTGGGATTTTTTATGCGTTTTGTTATATTTGGTATACTACATATCTAGGTGGGTCAGATTCAAGTTTGTTTAAATCGGGACCCAGCGTTAATATTTTGGCTCCTTATTCGAGCCCAAAGTTAAACTTTGTGCAATGTGAGGTGATTTCTTTAAAAACCTTCTTCATATCCACCAATCAGAATTCTTTCCTATTTGCTATATGACATCTCAAGGGGGATCAGATTCAAGTTTGTTCAATTTGAGTCCTTGGCTTAATATTTGGGCTCTATGGGCAGGGGTGGGGGGGGGGGGGGCATGTTACTTTCAGGTTTGTTCAAATCCATTCCTTAGTGTTTTTCCATAAAATTTGCCTCTCATGACTTCATTCCTTTGTAGTGTTGATAAACCATGTCTAACTGATTGTTACCCCAAATACCTCTTTGAACCACTTTGGCCGGTGAGCGATTAAGGCCCCCTGGGGCCTCTTGTTTTGAAAACTGATAGACAACTAACTGTAACAAGAAATCAAGATTAAGAAAACATAATGCCTCTGAATGAATGCACATGCAATTGTTCACAAGAGTTATGTCCCTTTTCATGAAACTTATCAATTGCATTGAGGTTTGGATTTGAATCACCAGTTCAGACTAAACATGCAATAATTTCCCCCTCCCCTCTCCCTGCCCCTAAGCAAAAGAGCACCCAAGAAAGATTCTATCTTGGGGTAGGCTGCAAAATCCTAGGCCTTTTCAAAGAAAAGTGCCAAATAAGCTTGGACAGGTACGGATTAGTGCCGATACAATGCTTTCCTGCATACGAAAAGGTATCCAAAAGCATGGACCTGTACCCTTTGACGATAACAGATTGGAGACCCCAAGAATCAAACAGATATACCAGAAACTCTCCAATCTGTGTTAATGAAGGATCAGCATAATCAACAGAGTGATCACCACACCATCGACAGAAGACCTTCCACTTAGCTGCATAGGCTAATCCAGTGGAGAGCCACCTTGATGAAGAAATGCTCGCCTCGAAAAACCTCTATGAGGAGACAGAACCCGACAAAGATATGTGTGAAGGCACAATGAAGTCGGGTCGACATGAAACCTCCTCAGGTGACCTTGACAAGGAAGGTCACGATATAGTGGGAGACATGTCAGAACCGCCACCAACAGAGAGCGGAGCTGATTGATCCACACCCGCTGAAGCGACAGGGGAGTGATCAGAATGATTCAACAATTGCAGGTTCGTATCTTTGCTAGAACCTGAGGCAGAATCGGACCTGTCGGGAAGGTGTAGACGACAAGCCCATTCCAATTGAGTGACAGAGCATCCACGGTGAAAGCCAGAGGATCTGGACACAGGATCAGGAAAGTGTCCACCTGATCATTCCAATGGGTCTCAAAAAGATCTATGTGGGGATGACCCCAGAGATCGCAAAGCGACTGGAACTCGGCCCTGTGAAGCATCCACTCAGTGGAAAGGACCCTGCCCCATTGGTTCAGGGAGTTGGCTTGGACATTCAAACGACCGGGTATGTGACGAACCACCACACTGGCATTGACATCCTGAGCTAGCAGTAGAAGATCCCAAGCCAATTCGTACATGAGAACCGAGTGCATTCCACCCTGGTTCCAAATGTAAGAGACCATTGTTGAACAACAGAAGGACCTGACGATTCGAAATGTGTGGGATCCACTGCCGGAAACTCAGAAGAAGAGCCTGAAGCTCCTTCTGGTTGATGTGAAGAGTGGCTTGATCCTGGTCCCGTACACCATGAAGGGAAAGACCTAGGATCCAACGTCGCACCCCATCGAAGATCGTTGGCATCTGCCGTTAGAACACAATCGGATATGGGCAAGTCCAATGGAACTCCCTGCATATTGCACTGAACATTTGCAATGTCGCATGCTGCAAAAGCTTCGACCACTTGTACCGACTGGTACGGTCGAAGGCACCCAGAAGTATCCTGAACCAGTCTATCATTGCTCCCAGGTTCAGCATGGAGACTTTCAGGTTGGTTGCATTTCCCAGGGAGATTTCACTTCCAGCATCAACCTGCGAGTTGCTTACTTTCACGTTCATCGGACATCTCGAAAGTATCTCAGGTTTGCTTTTCTGTGGAGAGTTTACCAGTTCAAGGTCATGCCTTTCAGCCACATCCTGGCTCCTTGGGCTTTCACCCAACTGATGTCGCATGTGATAGCCTTCTATTGCACACACTCCAAGGTAACTACTTCGCCGTATCTGGATGATATCCTCCAGAGGCACTTCAATGCTTCTCTTCTGGAGTCAGATGTCATCACACTGTTGAGCCTGCTCATGTTGCTGAGGTCCCGAGTAAACGAGAAGTTGGAACTGGTCTCTTCTCAGTCGTTTTGTCATCTGAGGATGGACTTCTGCACACAGCTGAATATGGTGGCGGTTCCCCAGGCGAGGGCTGTGATTCCCCCGGTTTTCGCCCTGACTCTGACCCAGTCCAAGATCGCGACAATTCAGAGTATTCTCCGTCTGCTCGGTCTCTGCAGTTAGCTGACGGCTCTCATTCCTCTAGGTCGGCTGCATGTCATAACTCTCCAACACTTTCTGCACAGTTATTGGAGGCCGATTGTCGATCCTCTAGATCTGGTGCTCCAATTACTAGCATCTCTTCATCGTCACCTTCTTCCCTGAACAGATGTTCAGTGGATTCTGCAGGGAGTTCTGTCGAACTTGCCCATATCTGACCGTGTTCTGTCGGCAGATGCCAGTGATCTCAGATGGGGCACGACATTGGATTCTCTAGGTCTTTCGCTTCATAGTGTATGAGACCAGAATCAAGCAGTTTTTCACATCAACCAGAAGGAGCTTCTTGGTCTTTTTCAGAGTTTCCAGCAGTCGATCCCCCACCTTTTGAACCGTCAGGTCCTTCTGTTGTTCGACAATTCGACAATGGTCGCTTACATTTGGAACCAGGGCGGCACGCACACCGTTCTCATGTACGAATTGGCTCAAGATCTTCTACTGCTAGCTCAGGATGTCAACGCCAGGGTGGTTGTTCGACACATTCCTGGTCATCTGAATGTCCTAGCCGACTCCCTGTCCCGACGTGACAGGGTCATTTCTACTGAGTGGATGCTTTATAGGGCAGTGTTCCAGTCGCTTTGCGATCTCTGGGGTCGTCCCCACATCAATCTTTTTGCAACCTATTGGAACCATCAAGTGGACACTTTCATGTCCCTTTGTCCAGATCCTCCGGCTTTTGCTGTAGACACTCTCAGTCGATTGGAACATTCTTGTCAGCTACGCCTTCTCACCAGGGCCAATTCTACCGCAGGTTCTCACCAAGATACGAACCTGCAGTTGACAAATCATTCTGTTCGCTCTCCTGTTGCCTCAGCGGGTGTGGATCAATCATCGCCACCCTCTCTTGGTGGCGGTTCTGACACGTCTCCCTCTACATCGCGGCCTTCTTTGTCAAGGTCGCACAAGGCGGTTTCATGTCGACCTTACTTCATTGTGCCTTCATGCATATCTTTGTTGGGTCCCGTCTCTCTTCATAGAGGTTTTTCAAGATGAGCAGTGGAGCGCATTTCTTCTTCAAGGCGGCACTCCACTGGTTTAGCCTTTGTGGCTAGGTGGAAGGTCTTCTGTCAGTGGTGTGCTGGTCAATCTGTTGATTATGTTGATCCTTTGGTAACACAGACTGGAGAGTTTCTGGTATATCTGTTTGATTCTCGGAGTCTCCAACCTGTTACGGTCAAAGGGTACAGGCCCATGCTTTTGGAGACCTTTTCGTGTGTGGGAAGGCGTCAAATCGGCATTAATCAATACCTCTCCAAGCTTAGTCGGCAGTTTACTTTGGAATGGCCTAGGAATTTGCAGCTTACCCCAAGATGGAATCTTTCTTGGGTGCTGCTTTGCTTGGTGGCAGGGAGGGGGATGTGCTGTTCAAACCTTTATCCCAGGTGGATAAGTGTTTCCTCACATACAAGATGGCTTTTTTGATGGCGTTTGCCTCAGCCAGAGGGTTAGTGAGCTTCTCGGTTGATCCGGCCTTTTTCAGGAGCACCGCCAACAGTGTTACTTTTATCACTGATTGCTCCTTTCTGGTCAAGAATCAGATGCAAGAAACTACTCCACCCCCTCTCTGTATCGGGGCTCTTTCTTCTGCTGATGGTAATTGCCCTTTGCTCTGTCCGGTTCGTACAAAATCATATTTATCTCGACCAGACGCAGTTCATTAGGAAAGGCAGGAAACAATGTTTTCTGTCTCTTATTCCTGGTCGACAGAAGATCTCTCCTCAATCCATTTCTCGATGGATTAGTCTTGCTATTCGCGCATCCTGCACCCGTCTAGCAGGCTGACAGTTGTATTACCAATTGTATTTTTGTCCACAAGGTTTGTGCCTTGTCTACCTTCTGGGCTTATGCTAACTCTGTCAAGTTGTTGGATGCTATGCAGGCAGCCTATTGGAGAAATGCTTCAACTTTCTCCACCGTCTGTCTGTGGCAGTTGCAGGAGCAGTCTGAGGACCTTTTTTCCTTGGTCCCTCTTTCTTCTGCTCACTCTGTTGTCTACCCCAGCCATTAGACTTCTTACAAGGTCAGTTCCAGCCATGTGCTTGGTTATAGTCCTTTCCATCTATGTGTCACTCAGAGCCATATGCCTCATATCTGATTGTATTTTACTAATGTGTGCGATGCTATGGTTTTATTGGCCTTGGGAACTCCTCTTCTGTCCATGGTTCCAGCACATGTGGGTTGTGTGGGGTTTGGTTATGTGGTTCCCTCCTCCTATTGTCTATTCAGCATGTTGTAAACAATTTTAAGGTAGAGTGGTAAGAAATTTAAATTTTATAGTAAATTTCCTTTCTTATTATACCTACCACAATTGTTTACTTGGAGACCCTCTGCCTTCTTGTTCGGATAAGAATCCTACCTCATTGCTGATCGCATAACTGCAATGTTGGCAGATTCAAATAGAATGACACATTGATTATGTGTCTGTGCACTGGTTCTGGAAGCCATGGATTAATACAAGGAGAAGAGTGTCCTCTACTGGGTTGTGCCGATCGCACACGACCCAGTTTTGCCTCATTTTATCTTGGAGCTTTTACACCACTTTTCTTTCCCAAATCGCTTCGGAAAGATGAAAATAGAGAGTATTTTTCCGAGTTTCGGACTTCCATTATAGTGCAAGCATGTGCCTAAATGCTAGTGCACAATGTGTCACATTGTGCCTTTTCACATAAGCAGATATCAGCACATCCAGCATGTGTCGATGTGCTAGTGCACAATGTGTCACATTGTGCCTTTTCACATAAGCACATATTGGCACATCCAGGATGTGTTTTTGTGCTGCATGTAATGTGTACAATAGAAGATAAACACGACTGGGGAAGTCAGAATAAATAGAACAAAGAAGTCATAACAGCTTGTGATACATAGGTAGAAACCGAGAATTCACTGGGAAATCAGAGCCAAGTAAACAATTATGGGTATGGCTTTTTTTGTGGTAATTCTACGAGGTAAATATGAATTCTGTGGAAATCTGAACCAGAAAAACTACTCTAGTTCAATTGAACTTACCCCAGGCCACACCACGGTATGGTAGTCCTAAAAAGGATTTTGGTGGTTTGGAGGGATTGTCGGGTCTATTTGGGTAATTCTATGAATCAGGGACTTCTCTTTTACAAAGGAACATATCCTCCGAACATACCCCTATACTATAAAAAGTCTTTGGGTAACATAGCAACCATAGAAACCAAGATGGCTGCCTCCAGTATACAAAATGGACTACGAAAACACATATCACCCTAACAACATGTGTTGCATACGCGCACTTACGCTACCTATCACTATGGGGATGATATCAGAACATGGTAGAACGTGGAGGATCAGTTATGGTTATTGTCACAAACTGAAAAAACGAACCGACAGGGGCCAAAACAACTGTCCATACGTTTTTTGCATACTTTGACGTTAACTTCGAATTTACAACAACCCCCTCATAATCTCATTTTGAAAATGACAACGAATGTAAGCAGAACGGGCAAATCCAAAAGCGATTATTTCCATATAATCATGTCCATGTTTTAGTCGCTCCCACGTGTAAGTCGCACCCAATATTTTCAGCCAAAATACCTCCCCTGTGACTATTACATGTACCTTTGTATAAGTCGCACCCCGACTGAGAATAACCGGTGGGGCCTTCACAAGAATGAAAATGGCCAGTGAGTGTGGGCTTTTACTGTACGAAATTAGGTGAGTATCGGAACACGTGAACGTTTTTTTTTTTTTTTTTTTTTTTTTTTTTCATTCCATTCATATTTATCTCACATTAAATGCATGAAATAAAATAATAATCAAAATTATATCAAAGCAGGTATATAATGTATAGCAGTGGCGGCGCCAGAATTTCAATCGGGGGGGGGGGGGGGGGGGGCTGCTAAGTAAGATGTGGGGGTCCAAAGTTGGGATGCTTACGGCATATCACAAAGGTCGTAGGCCTGAGCCAGGGGTATGGGCATGGGAGAGTGGTTTGGGATCTGTGGGCCGTGCCCCAGAAAAAAAAATCACATTTGAATAATTTGGACTCCATCGGAGCGATATTGGAGCGTTTCTACAACGCCTGATGTGGTCTTCAAAGGTGCCCAGGTTGTGTCAGATAGCGATTTGAAGTTTGTTTGTTTTTTTTGGGGGGGGGGGGGGGGGGGTGCTATGCTCCTTCCCCTCCTCTACACTACGCTGCCACTGATGTATAGCATTTACCAAATACAACATATACAACAGGAAAATAATCAAATGACCTACAATCTACCCCAAATTCATATTAACTCTATGCTATGTCTCAGTACTGCCAGTTGGATGTAGCACGCTATAAATAGCTCTCTTGTGTCATTTCTATGGCCTTTTCTAGTAAGACGATAGTGATTTAGATTAATTGAAGGGCCTGGAAATAATACCGAAAAACCAAACCGAAACCGAGGTTTAAAAAAAAAAAACTGAACCGGGGAAAAAAAACATCCATGCACTACAACATGGCCACTCCCACGGGTTACCATGACAACACAACATGATGCAACTGAGTCATGTGACTATGATGTCACATGAGATCCGGCAAATGTGGGGTGAAACATATGAGACATACTACTCCTGACTGATCCTTGGGAAGCTCTCTCAAGAGAGCTTAACAAAGGTCAGGTGCAGGTGTTAATGTTAGAATGGTTAACGGGCTTGTATGCAATCACCATAGGTAACGAAAATAGTTTTGGACAAAAGTGGGAAAGTGCTTGAGAATTCTCAGTACATGTCCTTGAAAGTCCAGGGGTTTTTTTCCTCCAGAGGTACAAGAACCCTGTCGGTAAGAACTTTAGGACCCCACATGTAGTATGATGACCTGTCATCCATCAGCATGAAATTTCCTTGTTGATTCCTATTATTTTTACTTGACTAGCAAGGGGGGTATGCACAGATGTACACCCTTTGTGAGACTATGCACCTTGTAATTCAGTTAATGTCACAAAACTTGCTTAAATGGCGATTTACGTCAAAAATGTCAAAATGTATACTTTGCACCATCCAAAGGAACATTCATGCAGTTTCCACAGGCCTGTGATGCAGGAAACTACAAGATGTGCATTCCACCCTGGTTCCAAATGTAAGAGACCTTTGTTGAACAACAGAAGGACCTGACGATTCGAAATGTGTGGGATCCACTGCCGGAAACTCAGAAGAAGAGCCTGAAGCTCCTTCTGGTTGATGTGAAGAGCGGCTTGATCCTGGTCCCGTACACCATGAAGGGAAAACCTAGGATCCAACGTCGCACCCCATCGAAGATCGCTGGCATCTGCCGTTAGAACACAATCGGATATGGGCAAGTCCAATGGAACTCCCTGCATATTGCTCTGAACATTTGCAATGTCGCATGCTGCAAAAGCTTCGACCACTTGTACCGACTGGTACGGTCGAAGGCACCCAGAAGTATCCTGAACCAGTCTATCATTGCTCCCAGGTTCAGCATGGAGACTTTCAGGTTGGTTGCATTTCCCAGGGAGATTTCACTTCCAGCATCAACCTGCGAGTTGCTTACTTTCACGTTCATCGGACATCTCGAAAGTATCTCAGGTTTGCTTTTCTGTGGCGAGTTTACCAGTTCAAGGTCATGCCTTTCAGCCACATCCTGGCTCCTTGGGCTTTCACCCAACTGATGTCGCATGTGATAGCCTTCTATTGCACACACTCCAAGGTAACTACTTCGCCGTATCTGGATGATATCCTCCAGAGGCACTTCAATGCTTCTCTTCTGGAGTCAGATGTCATCACACTGTTGAGCCTGCTCATGTTGCTGAGGTCCCGAGTAAACGAGAAGTTGGAACTGGTCTCTTCTCAGTCGTTTTGTCATCTGAGGATGGACTTCTGCACACAGCTGAATATGGTGGCGGTTCCCGAGGCGAGGGCTGTGATTCCCCCGGTTTTCGCCCTGACTCTGACCCAGTCCAAGATCGCGACAATTCAGAGTATTCTCTGTCTGCTCGGTCTCTGCAGTTAGCTGACAGCCCTCATTCCTCTAGGTCGGCTGCATGTCATAACTCTCCAACACTTTCTGCACAGTTATTGGAGGCCGATTGTCGATCCTCTAGATCTGGTGCTCCAATTACTAGCATCTCTTCATCGTCACCTTCTTCCCTGAACAGATGTTCAGTGGATTCTGCAGGGAGTTCTGTCGAACTTGCCCATATCTGACCGTGTTCTGTCGGCAGATGCCAGTGATCTCAGATGGGGCACGACATTGGATTCTCTAGGTCTTTCGCTTCATAGTGTATGAGACCAGAATCAAGCAGTTTTTCACATCAACCAGAAGGAGCTTCTTGGTCTTTTTCAGAGTTTCCAGCAGTCGATCCCCCACCTTTTGAACCGTCAGGTCCTTCTGTTGTTCGACAATGGTCGCTTACATTTGGAACCAGGGCGGCACGCACACCGTTCTCATGTACGAATTGGCTCAAGATCTTCTACTGCTAGCTCAGGATGTCAACGCCGGGGTGGTTGTTCGACACATTCCTGGTCATCTGAATGTCCTAGCCGACTCCCTGTCCCGACGTGACAGGGTCATTTCTACTGAGTGGATGCTTTACAGGGCAGTATTCCAGTCACTTTGCGATCTCTGGGGTCGTCCCCACATCAATCTTTTTGCGACCTATTGGAACCATCAAGTGGACACTTTCATGTCCCTTTGTCCAGATCCTCCGGCTTTTGCTGTAGACACTCTCAGTCGATTGGAACAGTCTTGTCAGCTACGCCTTCTCACCAGGGCCAATTCTACCGCAGGTTCTCACCAAGATACGAACCTGCAGTTGACAAATCATTCTGTTCGCTCTCCTGTTGCCTCAGCGGGTGTGGATCAATCATCGCCACCCTCTCTTGGTGGCGGTTCTGACACGTCTCCCTCTACATCGCGGCCTTCTTTGTCAAGGTCGCACAAGGCGGTTTCATGTCGACCTTACTTCATTGTGCCTTCATGCATATCTTTGTTGGGTCCTGTCTCTCTTCATAGAGGTTTTTCAAGATGAGCAGTGGAGCGCATTTCTTCTTCAAGGCGGCACTCCACTGGTTTAGCCTTTGTGGCTAGGTGGAAGGTCTTCTGTCAGTGGTGTGCTGGTCAATCTGTTGATTATGTTGATCCTTTGGTAACACAGACTGGAGAGTTTCTGGTATATCTGTTTGATTCTCGGAGTCTCCAACCTGTTACCGTCAAAGGGTACAGGCCCATGCTTTTGGAGACCTTTTCGTGTGTGGGAAGGCGTCAAATCGGCATTAATCAATACCTCTCCAAGCTTAGTCGGCAGTTTACTTTGGAATGGCCTAGGAATTTGCAGCTTACCCCAAGATGGAATCTTTCTTGGGTGCTGCTTTGCTTGGTGGCAGGGAGGGGGATGTGCTGTTCAAATCTTTATCCCAGGTGGATAAGTGTTTCCTCACATACAAGATGGCTTTTTTGATGGCGTTTGCCTCAGCCAGAGGGTTAGTGAGCTTCTCGGTTGATCCGGCCTTTTTCAGGAGCACCGCCAACAGTGTTACTTTTATCACTGATTGCTCCTTTCTGGTCAAGAATCAGATGCAAGAAACTACTCCACCCCCTCTCTGTATCGGGGCTCTTTCTTCTGCTGATGGTAATTGCCCTTTGCTCTGTCCGGTTCGTACAAAATCATATTTATCTCGACCAGACGCAGTTCATTAGGAAAGGCAGGAAACAATGTTTTCTGTCTCTTATTCCTGGTCGACAGAAGATCTCTCCTCAATCCATTTCTCGATGGATTTGTCTTGCTATTCGCGCATCCTGCACCCGTCTAGCAGGCTGACAGTTGTATTACCAATTGTATTTTTGTCCACAGGGTTTGTGCCTTGTCTACCTTCTGGGCTTATGCTAACTCTGTCAAGTTGTTGGATGCTATGCAGGCAGCCTATTGGAGAAATGCTTCAACTTTCTCCACCGTCTGTCTGTGGCAGTTGCAGGAGCAGTCTGAGGACCTTTTTTCCTTGGTCCCTCTTTCTTCTGCTCACTCTGTTGTCTACCCCAGCCATTAGACTTCTTACAAGGTCAGTTCCAGCCATGTGCTTGGTTATAGTCCTTTCCATCTATGTGTCACTCAGAGTCATATGCCTCATATCTGATTGTATTTTACTAATGTTTGCGATGCTATGGTTTTATTGGCCTTGGGAACTCCTCTTCTGTCCATGGTTCCAGCACATGTGGGTTGTGTGGGGTTTGGTTATGTGGTTCCCTCCTCCTATTGTCTATTCAGCATGTTGTAAACAATTTTAAGGTAGAGTGGTAAGAAATTTAAATTTTATAGTAAATTTCCTTTCTTATTATACCTACCACAATTGTTTACTTGGAGACCCTCTGTCTTCTTGTTCGGATAAGAATCCTACCTCATTGCTGATCGCATAACTGCAATGTTGGCAGATTCAAATAGAATGACACATTGATTATGTGTCTGTGCACTGGTTCTGGAAGCCATGGATTAATACAAGGAGAAGAGTGTCCTCTACTGGGTTGCGCCGATCGCACACGACCCAGTTTTGCCTCATTTTATCTTGGAGCTTTTACACCACTTTTCTTTCCCAAATCGCTTCGGAAAGATGAAAATAGAGAGTATTTTTCCGAGTTTCGGACTTCCATTATAGTGCAAGCATGTGCCTAAATGCTAGTGCACAATGTGTCACATTGTGCCTTTTCACATAAGCAGATATCAGCACATCCAGCATGTGTCGATGTGCTAGTGCACAATGTGTCACATTGTGCCTTTTCACATAAGCACATATTGGCACATCCAGGATGTGTTTTTGTGCTGCATGTAATGTGTACAATAGACGATAAACACGACTGGGGAAGTCAGAATAAATAGAACAAAGAAGTCATAACAGCTTGTGATACATAGGTAGAAACCGAGAATTCACTGGGAAATCAGAGCCAAGTAAACAATTATGGGTATGGCTTTTTTTGTGGTAATTCTACGAGGTAAATATGAATTCTGTGGAAATCTGAACCAGAAAAACTACTCTAGTTCAATTGAACTTACCCCAGGCCACACCACGGTATGGTAGTCCTAAAAGGATTTTGGTGGTTTGGAGGGATTGTCGGGTCTATTTGGGTAATTCTATGAATCAGGGACTTCTCTTTTACAAAGGAACATATCCTCCGAACATACCCCTATACTATAAAAAGTCTTTGGGTAACATAGCAACCATAGAAACCAAGATGGCTGCCTCCAGTATACAAAATGGACTACGAAAACTTATATCACCCTAACAACATGTGTTGCATACGCGCACTTACGCTACCTATCACTATGGGGATGATATCACAACATGGTAGAACGTGGAGGATCAGTTATGGTTATTGTCACAAACTGAAAAAACGAACCGACAGGGGCCAAAACAACTGTCCATACGTTTTTTGCATACTTTGACGTTAACTTCGAATTTACAACGACCCCCTCATAATCTCATTTTGAAAATGACAACGAATGTAAGCAGAACGGGCAAATCCAAAAGCGATTATTTCCATATAATCATGTCCATGTTTTAGTCGCTCCCACGTGTAAGTCGCACCCAATATTTTCAGCCAAAATACCTCCCCTGTGACTATTACATGTACCTTTGTATAAGTCGCACCCCGACTGAGAATAACCGGTGGGGCCTACACAAGAATGAAAATGGCCAGTGAGTGTGGGCTTTTACTGTACGAAATTAGGTGAGTATCGGAACACGTGAACTTTTTTTTTTTTTTTTTTTTTTTTCATTCCATTCATAGTTATCTCACATTAAATGCATGAAATAAAATAATAATCAAAATTATATCAAAGCAGGTATATAATGTATAGCAGTGGCGGCGCCAGAATTTCAATCGGGGGGGGGGGGGGGGGGGGGGGCTGCTAAGTAAGATGTGGGGGTCCAAAGTTGGGATGCTTACGGCATATCACAAAGGTCGTAGGCCTGAGCCAGGGGTATGGGCATGGGAGAGTGGTTTGGGATCTGTGGGCCGTGCCCCAGAAAAAAAATCACATTTGAATAATTTGGACTCCATCGGAGCGATATTGGAGCGTTTCTACAACGCCTGATGTGGTCTTCAAAGGTGCCCAGGTTGTGTCAGATAGCGATTTTAAGTTTTTTTGTTTTTTTTTTGGGGGGGGGGGGGTGCTATGCTCCTTCCCCTCCTCTACACTACGCTGCCACTGATGTATAGCATTTACCAAATACAACATATACAACAGGAAAATAATCAAATGACCTACAATCTACCCCAAATTCATATTAACTCTATGCTATGTCTCAGTACTGCCAGTTGGACGTAGCACGCTATAAATAGTTCTCTTGTGTCATTTCTATGGCCTTTTCTAGTAAGACGATAGTGATTTAGATTAATTGAAGGGCCTGGAAATAATACCGAAAAACCAAACCGAAACCGAGGTTTAAAAAAAAAAAACTGAACCGGGGAAAAAAAACATCCATGCACTACAACATGGCCACTCCCACGGGTTACCATGACAACACAACATGATGCAACTGAGTCATGTAACTATGATGTCACATGAGATCCGGCAAATGTGGGGTGAAACATATGAGACATACTACTCCTGACTGATCCTTGGGAAGCTCTCTCAAGAGAGCTTAACAAAGGTCAGGTGCAGGTGTTAATGTTAGAATGGTTAACGGGCTTGTATGCAATCACCATAGGTAACGAAAATAGTTTTGGACAAAAGTGGGAAAGTGCTTGAGAATTCTCAGTACATGTCCTTGAAAGTCCAGGGGTTTTTTTCCTCCAGAGGTACAAGAACCCTGTCGGTAAGAACTTTAGGACCCCACATGTAGTATGATGACCTGTCATCCATCAGCATGAAATTTCCTTGTTGATTCCTATTATTTTTACTTGACTAGCAAGGGGGGTATGCACAGATGTACACCCTTTGTGAGACTATGCACCTTGTAATTCAGTTGATGTCACAAAACTTGCTTAAATGGCGATTTACGTCAAAAATGTCAAACTGTATACTTTGCACCATCCAAAGGAACATTCATGCAGTTTCCACAGGCCTGTGATGCAGGAAACTACAAAATGTGTTGCAAACAAGATCTATTTTTTGCTATCAGTTTTCTTAAATATTGAATGCTTAAATATTGAATGTTTTTTATTGCAAATATGAACGATCAGTGTTGCATGGCAAAGAAAAGTCTAATCTTGAATGGTTTCACTGATTGAACCAACAGGCCCAACTCAGATGGGAACATCAATCAGTCATTCTCTGATGTCTGATTTGTTTGGAGCTACATTAATTTAAGTCGTCAGAATTTAATTACAACATGTATTTATCGAGAGGTTTTCAGTTCACCGAAGGGAGCTTAACTTATCACTTGCCATCCGTCGTCGTCTGTCGTGAACTTTACATTATCGACTTCTCCTCACAAACTACTTGACCAAATTGAACCAAATTTCGTGTGCATATTCCTTATCATATGTCATTTCAAGTTTATACAAATAAACTTGCCACGCTCACAGTGGGCACCAGAAGGGGCATAACTCTGATAGCACCCATAAATATTTTCAAAAATTCAAAAAAATCTTTTTCCACAGATCCAGCAATCAGAATCATTTCATATTTGTTATACAACATCTCTAGGGAGGTCAGATTCAAGTTTATTCAAATTGAGTTGCTGGGTTAATATTTGGGCTCCCTATGGGAGCCAAAATTTTAACTTTGTGCAATGCGTGGAATATTCTTCAAAAATCTTCTTCTTCAGATTCACCATTCAGAATCCTCTCATATTTGGTAAACATCATCTCTGGGGGGAGGGGAGGGGCAGATTCAAGTTTGTTTAAATCGAGCTTCTCTGTTAATATTTGGGTTCCCTATGGAAGCCTGAATTTTAACTTAGTGCAATATGAGAAAATTTCTTTAAAAATCTTTTTCTTCAGATCCCCCAGTCAGAATCCTTTAACATTTGGTATGCATCATCTCTAGGAGGGGTCAGATTCAAGTTTGTTCAAATTGGGTCCGTGGGTTGAAAATTTTGAGTCTGGTTCAGACTTAGAAATTTTTGACCAAAATTTGAGAAAAAAAATTTGTTTGGGATTTTTTATGCGTTTTGTTATATTTGGTATACTACATCTCTAGGTGGGTCAGATTCAGGATTGTTTAAATCGGGACCCAGGGTTAATATTTTGGCTCCTTATTCGAGCCCAAAGTTTAACTTTATGCAATGTGAGGTGATTTCTTTAAAAACCTTCTTCATATCCACCAATCAGAATTCTTTCCTATTTGCTATATGACATCTCAAGGGGGATCAGATTCAAGTTTGTTCAATTTGAGTCCTTGTCTTAATATTTGGGCTCAATGGGCAGGGGGGGGGGGGGGGGGGGGGCATGTTACTTTCAGGTTTGTTCAAATCCATTCCTTAGTGTTTTTCCATAATATTTGCCTCTCATGACTTCATTCCTTTGTAGTGTTGATAAACCATGTCTAACTGATTGTTACCCCAAATACTTCTTTGAGCCACTTTGGCCGGTGAGCGATTAAGGCCCCCTGGGGCCTCTTGTTTTGAAAAACTGATTGGTGAGGACTCATAGACAACTAACTGTAACAAGAAATCAAGATTAAGAAAACATAATGCCTCTGAATGAATGCACATGCAATTGTTCACAAGAGTTATGTCCCTTTTCATGAAACTTATCAATTGCATTGAGGTTTGGATTTGAATCACCAGTTCAGACTAAACATGCAATAATTCCCTCCTCCCCTCTCCCTGCCCCTAAGCAAAAGAGCACCCAAGAAAGATTCTATCTTGGGGTAGGCTGCAAAATCCTAGGCCTTTTCAAAGAAAAGTGCCAAATAAGCTTAGATTAGTGCCGATACGATGCTTTCCTGCATACGAAAAGGTTTCCAAAAGCATGGACCTGTACCCTTTGACGATAACAGATTGGAGACCCCAAGAATCAAACAGATATACCAGAAACTCTCCAATCTGTGTTAATGAAGGATCAGCAGAATCAACATAGTGATCACCACACCATCGACAGAAGACCTTCCACTTAGCTGCATAGGCTAATCCAGTGGAGAGCCACCTTGATGAAGAAATGTTCGCCTCGAAAAACCTCTATGAGACAGGACCCGACAAAGATATGTGTGAAGGCACAATGAAGTCGGGTTGACATGAAACCTCCTCAGGTGACCTTGACAAGGAAGGTCACGATATAGTGGGAGACATGTCAGAACCGCCGCCAACAGAGAGCGGAGCTGATTGATCCACACCCGCTGAAGCGACAGGGGAGTGATCAGAATGATTCAACAATTGCAGGTTCGTATCTTTGCTAGAACCTGAGACAGAATCGGACCTGTCGGGAAGGTGTAGACGACAAGCCCATTTCAATTGAGTGACAGAGCATCCACGGTGAAAGCCAGAGGATCTGGACACAGGAACACGAAAGTGTCCACCTGATCATTCCAATGGGTCTCAAAAAGATCTATGTGGGGATGACCCCAGAGATCGCAAAGCGACTGGAACTCGGCCCCGTGAAGCATCCACTCACTGGAAAGGACCCTGCCCCATCGGTTCAGGGAGTTGGCTTGGACATTCAGATGACCGGTTATATGACAAACCACCACAACACTGGCATTGACATCCTGAGCTAGCAGTAGAAGATCCCAAGCCAATTCGTACATGAGAATCGAGTGCATTCCACCCTGGTTCCAAATGTAAGAGACCATTGTTGAACAACAGAAGGACCTGACGATTCGAAATGTGTGGGATCCACTGCCGGAAACTCAGAAGAAGAGCCTGAAGCTCCTTCTGGTTGATGTGAAGAGCGGCTTGATCCTGGTCCCGTACACCATGAAGGGAAAGACCTGGGATCCAACGTCGCACCCCATCGAAGATCGCTGGCATCTGCCGTTAGAACACAACCGGATATGGGCAAGTCCAATGGAACTCCCTGCATATTGCACTGAACATTTGCAATGTCGCATGCTGCAAAAGCTTTGACCACTTGTACCGACTGGTACGGTCGAAGGCACCCAGAAGTATCCTGAACCAGTCTATCATTGCTCCCAGGCTCAGCATGGAGACTTTCAGGTTGGTTGCATTTCCCAGGGAGATTTCACTTCCAGCATCAACCTGCTAGTTGCTTACTTTCACGTTCATCGGACATCTCGAAAGTATCTCAGGTTTGCTTTTCTGTGGCGAGTTTACCAGTTCAAGGTCATGCCTTTCAGCCACATCCTGGCTCCTTGGGCTTTCACCCAACTGATGTCGCATGTGATAGCCTTCTATTGCACACAGTCCAAGGTAACTACTTCGCCGTATCTGGATGATATCCTCCAGAGGCACTTCAATGCTTCTCTTCTGGAGTCAGATGTGAACACACTGTTGAGCCTGCTCATGTTGCTGAGGTCCCGAGTAAACGAGGAGAAGTCGGACCTGGTCTCTTCTCAGTCGTTTTGTCATCTGAGGATGGACTTCTGCACACAGCTGAATATGGTGGCGGTTCCCCAGGCGAGGGCTGTGATTCCCCCGGTTTTTGCCCTGACTCTGACCCAGTCCAAGATCGCGACAATTCAGAGTATTCTCCGTCTGCTCGGTCTCTGCAGTTAGCTGACGGATCTCATTCCTCTAGGTCGGCTGCATGTCATAACTCTCCAACACTTTCTGCACAGTCGTTGGAGGCCGATTGTCAATCCTCTAGATCTGGTGCTCCAATTACTAGCATCTCTTCATCGTCACCTTCTTCCCTGAACAGATGTTCAGTGGATTCTGCAGGGAGTTCTGTCGGACTTGCCCATATCCGACCGTGTTCTGTCGGCAGATGCCAGTGATCTCAGATGGGGCATGACATTGGATTCTCTAGGTCTTTCGCTTCATAGTGTATGAGACCAGAATCAAGCAGTTTTTCACATCAACCAGAAGGAGCTTCTTGCTCTTTTTCAGAGTTTCCAGCAGTCGATCCCCCACCTTTTGAATCGTCAGGTCCTTCTGTTGTTCGACAATTCGACAATGGTCGCTTACATTTGGAACCAGGGCGGCACGCACACCGTTCTCATGTACGAACTGGCCCAAGTTCTTCTACTGCTAGCTCAGGATGTCAACGCCGGGGTGGTTGTTCGACACATTCCTGGTCATCTGAATGTCCTAGCCGACTCCCTGTCCCGACGTGACAGGGTCATTTCTACTGAGTGGATGCTTTACAGGGCAGTGTTCCAGTCGCTTTGCGATCTCTGGGGTCGTCCCCACATCAATCTTTTTGCGACCTATTGGAACCATCAAGTGGACACTTTCATGTCCTTTTGTCCAGATCCCCCGGCTTTTGCTGTAGACACTCTCAGTCGATTGGAACAGTCTTGTCAGCTACGCCTTCTCACCAGGGCCAATTCTACCGCAGGTTCTCACCAAGATACGAACCTGCAGTTGACGAATCATTCTGTTCGCTCCCCTGTTGCCTCAGCGGGTGTGGATCAATCATCGCCACCCTCTCTTGGTGGCGGTTCTGACACGTCTCCCTCTACATCGCGGCCTTTGTCAAGGTCGCACAAGGCGGTTTCATGTCGACCTTACTTCATTGTGCCTTCACGCATATCTTTGTTGGGTCCTGTCTCTCTTCATAGAGGTTTTTCAAGATGAGCAGTGGAGCGCATTTCTTCTTCAAGGCGGCACTCCACTGGTTTATCCTTTGTGGCTAGGTGGAAGGTCTTCTGTCAGTGGTGTGCTGGTCAATCTGTTGATTATGTTGATCCTTTGGTAGCACAGACTGGAGAGTTTCTGGTATATCTGTTTGATTCTCGGAGTCTCCAACCTGTTACCGTCAAAGGGTACAGGCCCATGCTTTTGGAGACCTTTTCGTGTGTGGGAAGGCGTCAAATCGGCATTAATCAATACCTCTCCAAGCTTAGTCGGCAGTTTACTTTGGAATGGCCTAGGAATTTGCAGCTTACCCCAAGATGGAATCTTTCTTGGGTGCTGCTTTGCTTGGTGGCAGGGAGGGGGATGTGCCGTTCAAACCTTTATCCCAGGTGGATAAGTGTTTCCTCACATACAAGATGGCTTTTTTGATGGCGTTTGCCTCAGCCAGAGGGTTAGTGAGCTTCTCGGTTGATCCGGCCTTTTTCAGGAGCACCGCCAACAGTGTTACTTTTATCACTGATTGCTCCTTTCTGGTCAAGAATCAGATGCAAGAAACTACTCCACCCCCTATGGCAGCGCCATAGTGTAGGGGGGGGGCATAGCACCCTCTCTCCCATCCCTCCCCCCCCCCCCCCCAAAAAAAAAAAAAACAAACTTCAAATCGCTATCTGACACAACCTGGGCACCTTTGAAGACCACATCAGGCGTTGTAGAAATTCTCCAATATCGCTCTGATGGAGTCCAAATTATTCAAATGTGATTTTTTTTTTCTGGGGCATGGCCCACAGATCCCAAACCACAACAACAGCAAGGATGCGCGAATAGCAAGACAAATCCATCGAGAAATGGATTGAGGAGAGATCTTCTGTCGACCAGGAATAAGAGACTGAAAAAATTGTTTCCTGCCTTTCCTAACGAACTGTGTCTGGTCGAGATAAATATGATTTTGTACGAACCGGACAGAGCAAAGGGCAATTACCATCAGCAGAAGAAAGAGCCCCGATACATGTATAGCATTTACCAAATACAACATATACAACAGGAAAATAATCAAATGACCTACAATCTACCCCAAATTCATATTAACTCTATGCTATGTCTCAGTACTGCCAGTAGGACGTAGCACGCTATAAATAGCTCTCTTGTGACATTTCTATGGCCTTTTCTAGTAAGACAATAGTGATTTAGATTAATTGAAGGGCCTGGAAATAATACCGAAAAACCAAACCGAAACCGAGGTTTAAAAAAAAATAAAACCGAACCGGGGGAAAAAAACCTCCATGCACTACAACATGGCCACTCCCACGGGTTACCATGACAACACAACATGATGCAACTGAGTCATTTGACTATGATGTCACATGAGATCCGGCAAATGTGGCGTGAAACATATGAGACATACTACTCCTGACTGATCCTTGGGAAGCTCTCTCAAGAGAGCTTAACAAAGGTCAGGTGCAAGTGTTAATGTTAGAATGGTTAACGGGCTTGTATGCAATCACCATAGGTAACGAAAATAGTTTTGGACAAAAGTGGGAAAGTGCTTGAGAATTCTCAGTACATGTCCTTGAAAGTCCAGGGGTTTTTTTCCTCCAGAGGTACAAGAACCCTGTCGGTAAGAACTTTAGGACCCCACATGTAGTATGATGACCTGTCATCCATCAGCATGAAATTTCCTTGTTGATTCCTATTATTTTTACTTGACTAGCAAGGGGGGTATGCACAGATGTACACCCTTTGTGAGACTATGCACCTTGTAATTCAGTTAATGTCACAAAACTTGCTTAAATGGCGATTTACGTCAAAAATGTCAAAATGTATACTTTGCACCATCCAAAGGAACATTCATGCAGTTTCCACAGGCCTGTGATGCAGGAAACTACAAAATGTGTTGCAAACAAGATCTATTTTTTGCTATCAGTTTTCTTAAATACTGAATGCTTAAATATTGAATGTTTTTTATTACAAATATGAACGATCAGTGTTGCATGGCAAAGAAAAGTCTAATCTTGAATGGTTTCACTGATTGAACCAACAGGCCCAACTCAGATGGGAACATCAATCAGTCATTCTCTGATGTCTGATTTGTTTGGAGCTACATTAATTTAAGTCGTCAGAATTTAATTACAACATGTATTTATCAAGAGGTTTTTAGTTCACCGAAGGGAGCTTAACTTATCACTTGCCATCCGTCGTCGTCTGTCGTGAACTTTACATTATCGACTTCTCCTCACAAACTACTTGACCAAATTGAACCAAATTTCGTGTGCATATTCCTTATCATATGTCATTTCAAGTTTATACAAATAAACTTGCCACGCTCACAGTGAGCACCAGAAGGGGCATAACTCTGATAGCACCCATAAATATTTTCAAAAATTCAAAAAAATCTTCTTCCTCAGATCCAGCAATCAGAATCATTTCATGTTTGTTATACAACATCTCTAGGGAGGTCAGATTCAAGTTTATTCAAATTGAGTCGCTGGGTTAATATTTGGGCTCCCTATGGGAGCCAAAATTTTAACTTTGTGCAATGCGTGGAATATTCTTCAAAAATCTTCTTCTTCAGATTCACCATTCAGAATCCTCTCATATTTGGTATACATCATCTCTGGGGGGAGGGGAGGGGGCAGATTCAAGTTTGTTCAAATCGAGTTTCTCTGTTAATATTTGGGTTTCTATGGAAGCCTGAATTTTAACTTAGTGCAATATGAGAAAATTTCTTTAAAAATCTTTTTCTTCAGATCCCCCAGTCAGAATCCTTTAACATTTGGTATGCATCATCTCTAGGAGGGGTCAGATTCAAGTTTGTTCAAATTGGGTCCGTGGGTTGAAAATTTTGAGTCTGGTTCAGACTTAGAAATTTTTGACCAAAATTTGAGAAAAAAAATTTGTTTGGGATTTTTTATGCGTTTTGTTATATTTGGTATACTACATCTCTAGGTGGGTCAGATTCAGGATTGTTTAAATCGGGACCCAGGGTTAATATTTTGGCTCCTTATTCGAGCCCAAAGTTTAACTTTGTGCAATGTGAGGTGATTTCTTTAAAAACCTTCTTCATATCCACCAATCAGAATTCTTTCCTATTTGCTATATGACATCTCAAGGGGGATCAGATTCAAGTTTGTTCAATTTGAGTCCTTGGCTTAATATTTGGGCTCTATGGGCAGGGGGGGGGGGGGGGGGGGCATGTTACTTTCAGGTTTGTTCAAATCCATTCCTTAGTGTTTTTCCATAATATTTGCCTCTCATGACTTCATTCCTTTGTAGTGTTGATAAACCATGTCTAACTGATTGTTACCCCAAATACTTCTTTGAACCACTTTGGCCGGTGAGCGATTAAGGCCCCTTGGGGCCTCTTGTTTTGAAAAACTGATTGGTGAGGACTCATAGACAACTAACTGTAACAAGAAATCAAGATTAAGAAAACATAATGCCTCTGAATGAATGCACATGCAATTGTTCACAAGAGTTATGTCCCTTTTCATGAAACTTATCAATTGCATTGAGGTTTGGATTTGAATCACCAGTTCAGACTAAACATGCAATAATTTCCTCCTCCCCTCTCCCTGCCCCTAAGCAAAAGAGCACCCAAGAAAGATTCTATCTTTGGGTAGGCTGCAAAATCCTAGGCCTTTTCAAAGAAAAGTTCCAAATAAGCTTAGACAGGTACGGATTAGTGCCGATACGATGCTTTCCTGCATACGAAAAGGTTTCCAAAAGCATGGACCTGTACCCTTTGACGATAACAGATTGGAGACCCCAAGAATCAAACAGATATACCAGAAACTCTCCAATCTGTGTTAATGAAGGATCAGCAGAATCAACATAGTGATCACCACACCATCGACAGAAGACCTTCCACTTAGCTGCATAGGCTAATCCAGTGGAGAGCCACCTTGATGAAGAAATGTTCGCCTCAAAAAACCTCTATGAGACAGGACCCGACAAAGATATGTGTGAAGGCACAATGAAGTCGGGTCGACATGAAACCTCCTCAGGTGACCTTGACAAGGAAGGTCACGATATAGTGGGAGACATGTCAGAACCGCCGCCAACAGAGAGCGGAGCTGATTGATCCACACCCGCTGAAGCGACAGGGGAGTGATCAGAATGATTCAACAATTGCAGGTTCGTATCTTTGCTAGAACCTGAGGCAGAATCGGACCTGTCGGGAAGGTGTAGACGACAAGCCCATTCCAATTGAGTGACAGAGAATCCATGGTGAAAGCCAGAGGATCTGGACACAGGAACACGAAAGTGTCCACCTGATCATTCCAATGGGTCTCAAAAAGATCTATGTGGGGATGACCCCAGAGATCGCAAAGCGACTGGAACTCGGCCCCGTGAAGCATCCACTCAGTGGAAAGGACCATGCCCCATCGGTTCAGGGAGTTGGCTTGGACATTCAGACGACCGGGTATGTGACGAACCACCACAGTGGCATTGACATCCTGAGCTAGCAGTAGAAGATCCCAAGCCAATTCATACATGAGAACCGAGTGCATTCCACCATTGTTGAACAACAGAAGGACCTGACGATTCGAAATGTGTGGGATCCACTGCCAGAAACTCAGAAGAAGAGCCTGAAGCTCCTTCTGGTTGATGTGAAGAGCGGCTTGATCCTGGTCCTGTACACCATGAAGGGAAAGACCTGGGATCCAACGTCGCACCCCATCGAAGATCGCTGGCATCTGCCGTTAGAACACAATCGGATATGGGCAAGTCCAATGGAACTCCCTGCATATTGCACTGAACATTTGCAATGTCGCATGCTGCAAAAGCTTTGACCACTTGTACCGACTGGTACGGTCAAAGGCACCCAGAAGTATCCTGAACCAGTCTATCATTGCTCCCAGGCTCAGCATGGAGACTTTCAGGTTGGTTGCATTTCCCAGGGAGATTTCACTTCCAGCATCAACCTGCGAGTTGCTTACTTTCACATTCATCGGACATCTCGAAAGTATCTCAGGTTTGCTTTTCTGTGGCGAGTTTACCAGTTCAAGGTCATGCCTTTCAGCCACATCCTGGCTCATTGGGCTTTCACCCAACTGATGTCGCATGTGATAGCCTTCTATTGCACACAGTCCAAGGTAACTACTTCGCCGTATCTGGATGATATCCTCCAGAGGCACTTCAATGCTTCTCTTCTGGAGTCAGATGTGAACACACTGTTGAGCCTGCTCATGTTGCTGAGGTCCCGAGTAAACGAGGAGAAGTCGGACCTGGTCTCTTCTCAGTCGTTTTGTCATCTGAGGATGGACTTCTGCACACAGCTGAATATGGTGGCGGTTCCCCAGGCGAGGGCTGTGATTTCCCCGGTTTTCGCCCTGACTCTGACCCAGTCCAAGATCGCGACAATTCAGAGTATTCTCCGTCTGCTCGGTCTCTGCAGTTAGCTGACGGATCTCATTCCTCTAGGTCGGCTGCATGTCATAACTCTCCAACACTTTCTGCACAGTCGTTGGAGGCCGATTGTCGATCCTCTAGATCTGGTGCTCCAATTACTAGCATCTCTTCATCGTCACCTTCTTCCCTGAACAGATGTTCAGTGGATTCTGCAGGGAGTTCTGTCGGACTTGCCCATATCCGACCGTGTTCTGTCGGCAGATGCCAGTGATCTCAGATGGGGCACGACATTGGATTCTCTAGGTCTTTCGCTTCATAGTGTATGAGACCAGAATCAAGCAGTTTTTCACATCAACCAGAAGGAGCTTCTTGCTCTTTTTCAGAGTTTCCAGCAGTCGATCACCTTTTGAATCGTCAGGTCCTTCTGTTGTTCGACAATACGACAATGGTCGCTTACATTTGGAACCAGGGCGGCACGCACACCGTTCTCATGTACGAATTGGCCCACGTTCTTCTACTGCTAGCTCAGGATGTCAACGCCGGGGTGGTTGTTCGACACATTCCTGGTCATCTGAATGTCCTAGCCGACTCCCTGTCCCGACGTGACAGGGTCATTTCTACTGAGTGGATGCTTTACAGGGCAGTGTTCCAGTCGCTTTGCGATCTCTGGGGTCGTCCCCACATCAATCTTTTTGCGACCTATTGGAACCATCAAGTGGACACTTTCATGTCCCTTTGTCCAGATCCCCCGGCTTTTGCTGTAGACACTCTCAGTCGATTGGAACAGTCTTGTCAGCTACGCCTTCTCACCAGGGCCAATTCTACCTCAGGTTCTCACCAAGATACGAACCTGCAGTTGACGAATCATTCTGTTCGCTCCCCTGTTGCCTCAGCGGGTGTGGATCAATCATCGCCACCCTCTCTTGGTGGCGGTTCTGACACGTCTCCCTCTACATTGCGGCCTTCTTTGTCAAGGTCGCACAAGGCGGTTTCATGTCGACCTTACTTCATTGTGCCTTCACGCATATCTTTGTTGGGTCCTGTCTCTCTTCATAGAGGTTTTTCAAGATGAGCAGTGGAGCGCATTTCTTCTTCAAGGCGGCACTCCACTGGTTTAGCCTTTGTGGCTAGGTGGAAGGTCTTCTGTCAGTGGTGTGCTGGTCAATCTGTTGATTATGTTGATCCTTTGGTAGCACAGACTGGAGAGTTTCTGGTATATCTGTTTGATTCTCGGAGTCTCCAACCTGTTACCGTCAAAGGGTACAGGCCCATGCTTTTGGAGACCTTTTCGTGTGTGGGAAGGCGTCAAATCGGCATTAATCAATACCTCTCCAAGCTTAGTCGGCAGTTTACTTTGGAATGGCCTAGGAATTTGCAGCTTAACCCAAGATGGAATCTTTCTTGGGTGCTGCTTTGCTTGGTGGCAGGGAGGGGGATGTGCCGTTCAAACCTTTATCCCAGGTGGATAAGTGTTTCCTCACATACAAGATGGCTTTTTTGATGGCGTTTGCCTCAGCCAGAGGGTTAGTGAGCTTCTCGGTTGATCTGGCCTTTTTCAGGAGCACCGCCAACAGTGTTACTTTTATCACTGATTGCTCCTTTCTGGTCAAGAATCAGATGCAAGAAACTACCCCACCCCCTATGGCAGCGCCATAGTGTAGGGGGGGGAGCATAGCACCCTCTCCCCCCATCCCCCCCCCCCCAAAAAAAAAACAACAAAACTTCAAATCGCTATCTGACACAACCTGGGCACCTTTGAAGACCACATCAGGCGTTGTAGAAATGCTCCAATATTGCTCTGATGGAGTCCAAATTATTCAAATGTGATTTTTTTTTCTGCGGCACGGCCCACAGATCCCAAACCACAACAACAGCAAGGATGCGCGAATAGCAAGACAAATCCATCGGGAAATGGATTGAGGAGAGATCTTCTGTCGACCAGGAATAAGAGACTGAAAAAATTGTTTCCTGCCTTTCCTAACGAACTGTGTCTGGTCGAGATAAATATGATTTTGTACGAACCGGACAGAGCAAAGGGCAATTACCATCAGCAGAAGAAAGAGCCCCGATACATGTATAGCATTTACCAAATACAACATATACAACAGGAAAATAATCAAATGACCTACAATCTACCCCAAATTCATATTAACTCTATGCTATGTCTCAGTACTGCCAGTAGGACGTAGCACGCTATAAATAGCTCTCTTGTGACATTTCTATGGCCTTTTCTAGTAAGACGATAGTGATTTAGATTAACTGAAGGGCCTGGAAATAATACCGAAAAACCAAACCGAAACCGAGGTTTAAAAAAAAATAAAACTGAACCGGGGGAAAAAAACCTCCACGCACTACAACATGGCCACTCCCACGGGTTACCATGACAACACAACATGATGCAACTGAGTCATGTGACTATGATGTCACATGAGATTTGGCAAATGTGGCGTGAAACATATGAGACATACTACTCCTGACTGATCCTTGGGAAGCTCTCTCAAGAGAGCTTAACAAAGGTCAGGTGCAAGTGTTAATGTTAGAATGGTTAACGGGCTTGTATGCAATCACCATAGGTAATGAAAATAGTTTTGGACAAAAGTGGGAAAGTGCTTGAGAATTCTCAGTACATGTCCTTGAAAGTCCAGGAATTTTTTTCCTCCAGAGGTACATGAACCCTGTCAGTAAGAACTTTAGGACTCCACATGTAGTAAGATGACTTGTCATCCATCAGCATGAAATTTCCTTGTTGGTTCCTATTATTCTTACTTGACTAGCAAGTGGGGGTATGCACAGATGTACACCTTTTGTGAGACTATGCACCTTGTAATTCAGTTAATGTCTCAAAACTTGCTTAAATGGCGATTTACGTCAAAAATGTCAAAATGTATACTTTGCACCATTCAAAGGAACATTCATGCAGTTTCCACAGGCCTGTGATGCAGGAAACTACAAAACGTGTTGCAAACAAGTACCATTTTTTGCTATCAGTTTTCTTAAATATTGAATGCTTAAATATTGAATGTTTTTTATTACAAATATGAATGATCAGTGTTGCATGGCAAAGGAAAGTCTAATCTTGAATGGTTTAACTGATTGAACCAACAGGCCCAACTCAGATGGGAACATCAATCAGTCATTCTCTGATGTCTGACTTGTTTGGAGCTACATTAATTTAAGTCCACAGAATTTAATTACAACATGTATTTATCAAGAGGTTTTTAGTTCACCACAGGGAGCTTAACTTATCAATTGCCATCCGTCGTCGTCCATCGTGATTTATTTATTTATTGGTGTTTAAGGTCACATACTTATGCACAATGGCTAATCGTGACCGTGACAGTTTTACGGGTGGAGGAAGCTGGAGTACCCGGAGAGAACCACCGAGCAATGACGAGCAGCTGTCAGCTCTCCAACATCGTAACTCTGAACTCTGCACAGCAGCACAGGCAGGGTTAGATTGGTTGAAGACATGTGCACCATCGACGAGCAGTACACCTCAGTACACAGCGTCATCGTGCCCCCATGTAGGCAATCGGGGTGAAGTGTATTGCCCAAGGACACAACGTGGTTGCCGCAGGTGGGAATTGAACCGAGGACCTCTTGGCTTGCAGCCTGCACCTCTACCAACTGAGCCACCATGCCCCCATCGTCGTCCGTCGTGAACTTTACATTATCGACTTCTCCTCACAAACTACTTGACCAAATTGAATCAAATTTTGAGTGCATATTCCTTATCATATGTCATTTCAAGTTTATACAAATAAACTTGCCGCACCCACAGGGGGCACCAGAAGGGGCATAACTCTGGTAGCACCCATAAATATTTTCAAAAATTCAAAAAAATCTTCTTCCTTTGATCCACCAGTCAGAATCATTTCATATTTGTTATATAACATCTCTAGGGGGGTCAAATTCAAGTTTATTCAAATTGAGTCGCTGGGTTAATATTTGGGCTCCAAAATTTTAACTTTGTGCAATGCGTGGAATATTCTTCAAAAATCTTCTTCTTCAGATTCACCAGTCAGAATCCTCTCATCTCATATTTGGTATACATCATCTCTAGGGGGGAGGGGGGGGGGTTCCAGATTCAAGTTTGTTCAAATCGAGTTTCTCTGTTAATATTTGGGTTCCCTATGGAAGCCTGAATTTTAACTTAGTGCAATATGAGAAAATTTCTTTAAAAATCTTTTTCTTCAGACAGAATCCTTTAACATTTGGTATGCATCATCTCTAGGAGGGGTCAGATTCAAGTTTGTTCAAATTAGGTCCGTGGGTTGAAAAGTTTGAATCTGGTTCAGACTTCGAAATTTTTGACCAAAATTTGAGAAAAAAAATTTGTTTTGGATTTTTTATGCGTTTTGTTATATTTGGTATACTACATCTCTAGGTGGGTCAGATTCAAGTTTGTTTAAATCGGGACCCAGGGTTAATACTTTGGCTCCTTATTTGAGCCCAAAGTTTAACTTTGTGCAATGTGAGGTGATTTCTTTAAAAACCTTCTTCATATCCAACAATCAGAATTCTTTCCTATTTGCTATATGACATCTCAAGGGGGATCAGATTCAAGTTTGTTCAATTTGAGTCCTTGGCTTAATATTTGGGCTCTATGGGCAGGGGTGGGGTGGGGGGGGGGGGGGGACTCATAGACAACTAACTGTAACAAGAAATCAAGATTAAGAAAACATAATGCCTCTGAATGAATGCACATGCAATTGTTCACAAGAGTTATGTCCCTTTTCATGAAACTTATCAATTGCATTCAGGTTTGGATTTGAATCACCAGTTCAGACTAAACATGCACTAATTTCCCCCTACCCTCTCCCTGCCCCCAAGCAAAGCAGCACCCAAGAAAGATTCTATCTTGGGGTAGGCTGCAAAATCCTAGGCCTTTTCAAAGAAAAGTGCCGAATAAGCTTAGACAGGTACGGATTAGTGCCGATATGATGCTTTCCTGCATACGAAAAGTTTCCAAAAGCATGAATCTGTACCCTCTGACGAGAACAGATTGGAGACCCCAAGAATCAAACAGATATACCAGAAACTCTCCAATCTGTGTTAATGTAGGATCAGCATAATCAACAGAGTGATAACCACACCATCGACAGAAGACCTTCCACTTAGCTGCATAGGCTAATCCAGTGGAGAGCCACCTTGATGAAGAAATGCTCGCCTCGAAAAACCTCTATGAGGAGACAGGACCCGACAAAGATATGTGTGAAGGCACAATGAAGTCGGGTCGACATGAAACCTCCTCAGGTGACCTTGACAAGGAAGGTCACGATATAGTGGGAGTCATGTCAGAACCGCCACAAACAGAGAGCGGAGCTGATTGATCCACACCCGCTGAAGCGACAGGGGAGTGATCAGAATGATTCAACAATTGCAGGTTCGTATCTTTGCTAGAACCTGAGGCAGAATCAGACCTGTCTGGAAGGTGTAGACGACAAGCCCATTCCAATTGAGTGACAGAGCATCCACGGTGAAAGCCAGAGGATCTGGACACAGGAACACGAAAGTGTCCACCTGATCATTCCAATGGGTCTCAAAAAGATCTATGTGGGGATGACCCCAGAGATCGCAAAGCGACTGGAACTCGGCCCTGTGAAGCATCCACTCAGTGGAAAGGACCCTGCCCCGTCGGTTCAGGGAGTTGGCTAGGACATTCAGACAACCAGGTATGTGACGAACCACCACACCAGTATTGACATCCTGAGCTAGCAGTAGAAAATCCCAAGCCAATTCGTACATGAGAACTGAGTGCATTCCAGCCTGGTTCCAAATGTAAGAGACCATTGTTGAACAACAGAAGGACCTGACGATTCGAATCCACTGCCGGAAACTCAGAAGAAGAGCCTGAAGCTCCATCTGGTTGATGTGAAGAGTGGCTTGAACCTGGTCCCGTACACCATGAAGGGAAAGACCTAGGATCCAACGTCGCGCCCCATCGAAGATCGCTGGCCTCTGCCATCAGAACACAATCGGATATGGGCAAGTCCAATGGAACTCCCTGCATATTGCACTGAACGTTTGCAATGTCGCATGCTGCAAAAGCTTCGACCACTTGTACCGACTGGTACGATTGAAGGCACCCAGAAGTATCCTCAACCAGCCTATCATTGCTCCCAGGTTCAGCATGGAGACTTTCAGGTTGGTTGCATTTCCCAGGGAGATTTCACTTCCAGCATCAACCTGCGAGTTGCTTACTTTCATGTTCCGATTCATCGGACATCTCGAAAGTATCTCAGGTTCGCTTTTCTGTGGCGAGTTTACCAGTTCAAGGTCATGCCTTTCAGCCACATCCTGGCTCCTTGTTCTTTCACCCGACTGATGTCACATGTGATAGCCTTCCATTGCACACAGTCCAAGGTAACTACTTTGCCATATCTGGATGATATCCTTTTGAGGCACTTCAATGCTTCTCTTCTGGAGTCAGATGTCAACACACTGTTGAGCCTCCTCATATTGCTGAGGTCCCGAGTCAACGAGGAGAAGTCGGACCTGGTCTCTTCTCAGTCGTTTTGTCATCTGAGGATGGACTTCTGCACACAGCTGAATATGGTGGTGGTTCCCCGGGAGAGGGCTGTGATTCCCCCGGTTTTCTCCCTGACTCTGACCCAGTCCAAGATTGCTACAAGTCAGAGTATTCTCCGTCTGCTCGGTCTCTGCAGTTAGCTGACGGATCTCATTCCTCTAGGTCAGCTGCATGTCATAACTCTCCAACACTTTCTGCACAGTCGTTGGAGGCCGATTGTCGATCCTCTAGAATTGGTGCTCCAATTACTGGCATCTCTTTATCGTCACCTTCTTCCCTGAACAGATGTTCAGTGGATTCTGCAGGGAGTTCTGTTGGACTTGCCCATATCCGACCGTGTTCTGTCGGCAGATGCCAGTGATCTCAGATGGGGCACAACATTGGTTTCTCTAGGTCTTTCCCTTCATAGTGTATGAGACTAGAATCAAGCAGTTTTTCACATCAACCAGGAGGAGCTTCTTGCTCTTTTTCAGAGTTTCCAGCAGTTGATCCCCCACCTTTTGAATCGTCAGGTCCTTCTGTTGTTCGACAATTCGACAATGGTCACTTACATTCGGAACCAGGGTGGCACGCACACAGTTCTCATATACGAATTGGCCCAGGGTCTTCTACTGCTAGCTCAGGATGTCAACGCCGGGGTGGTTGTTCGACACATTCCCGGTCGTCTGAATGTCCTAGCCGACTCCCTGTCCTGATGTGACAGGGGCATTTCCACTGAGTGGATGCTTTACAGGGCAGTGTTCCAGTCGCTTTGCGATCTCTGGTGTCGTCCCCAAATCGATTTTTTTATGCGACCCATTGGAACCATCAAGTGGACACTTTTGTGTCCCTGTATCCAGATCTGCTGGCTTTTGGCGTCGTAGACACTCTGTCAGTCGATTGGAACAGTCTTGTCGGCTACGCCTTCTTGCATGTTCATTTTACCTTCACGCATATCTTTGTTGGGTCTTGTCTCTCTTTGTAGAGGTTTTTCGAGACGAGCAGTGGAGCGCATTTCTTCTTCAAGGTGGCACTCCACTGATTTAGGCTAGGTGGACGGTCTTCTGTCGATGGTGTGCTGATCACTTTGTTGCTTATGCTGATCCTTTGATAACACAGATTGGAGAGTTTCTGGTATATCTGTTTGATTCTCGGAGTCTCCAACCTGTTACCGTCAAAGGGTACAGGCCCATGCTTTTGGAGACCTTTTCGTGTGTGGGAAGGCATCAAATCGGCACTAATCAATACCTCTCCAAGCTTAGTCGGCAGTTTACTTTGGAATGGCCTAGGATTTTGCAGCTTACTCCAAGATGGAATCTTTCTTGGGTGCTGCTTTGCTTGGTGGCAGGGAGGGGGATGTGCCGTTCAAACCTTTATCCCTGGTGGATATGTGTTTTCTCACATACAAGTCGGCTTTTTTGATGGCGTTTGCCTCAGCCAGACGGGTTAGTGAGCTTCTCGGTTGATCCGGCCTTTTTCAGGAACACCGCCAACAGTGTTACTTTTATCACTGATTGCTCCTTTCTGGTCAAGAATCAGATGCCAGAAAATACTCCACCCCCTATCTGTATCAGGGCTCTTCCTTCTGCTGATGGTAATTGCCCTTTGCTCTGTCCGGGAAAGGCAGGAAACAATTTTTTCTGTCTCTTGTTCCTGGTTGCCAGAAGATCTCTCCTCAAGCCATTTCTCGATGGATTTGTCTTGCTATCCGCGCATCCTGCACCCGTATAGCGGGCTGACAATTGTATTACCAGTTGTATTTTTGCTCACAAGGTTTGTGCCTTGTCTGCCTCCTGGGCTTATGCTAACTCTGTCAAGTTGTTGGATGCTATGCAGGCAGCCTATTGGAGAAATGCTTCTACTTTCTCCACCTTCTATCTGTGTCAGTTGCAGGAGCAGTCTGAGGACCTTTTTTCCTTGGCCCTCTTTCTTCTACTTAGTCTGTTGTTTACCCTAGCCATTAGACTTCTTACAAGTTCAGTTCCAGCCATGTGCTTGGTTATTGTCCTTTCTGTCTATGTGTCACTCAGAGCCATATGCCTCATATCTGATTGTCTTTTACTAATGTTTGTGATGCTATGGTTTTATAGGCCTAGGGAACTCCTCTTCTGTATATGGTTCCAGTACATGAGGGTTGTGTGGGGGTTGGCTATGTGATCCCTCCTCCTATTGTCTATTCAGCCTGTTGTAAACAGTTGTATGGTAGGTTGATAAGAAATTTAAATTGTATAGTAAATTTCCTTTCTTATTATACCCACCACAGTTGTTTACATGGAGACCCTCTGTCTTCTTATTCGGGTAAGAATCCTACCTCATCGCTGATCACATAACTGCAATGTTGGCAGATTCAAATAGAATGATCCATTGGTTATGTGTCTGTGCACTGGTTCTGGAAGCTGTGGATTAGTACAAGGAGAATAGTGTCCTCTACTGGGTTGTGCCTGTCGCACACGACCCAGTTTTGCCTGATTTTTTCTTGGTGCTTTTACACCCTTTTTCTTTCCCAAATCGCTTGGGAGAGATGAAAATAGAGAGTACTTTTCCGAGTTTCGGACTTCCACTGTAGAGCAAGCATGTGCCTAAATGCTAGTGCACAATGTGTCACATTGTGTCTTTTCACATAAGCAGATATCAGCACATCCAGCATGTGTCGATGTGCTAGTGCGCAATGTGTCACATTGTGCCTTTTCACATAAGCACATATTGGCACATCCAGGATGTGCTTTTGTGCTGCATGTAATGTGTATAATAGAAGATAAACATGACTGGGGAAGTCAGAATAAATAGAACAAAGAAGTCGTAACAGCTTGTGATACATAGGTAGAAACCGAGAATTCACTGGGAAATCAGAGCCAAGTAAACAATTATGGGTATGGGTTTTTTGTGGTAATTCTACGAAGTAAATATGGATTCTGTGGAAATCTGAACCAGAAAAACTACTTTAGTTCAATCGAACTTACCCCAGGCCACACCACGGTATGGCAGTCCTAAAAAGGATTTTGGTGGTTTGGAGGGATTGTTGGGTCTATTTGGGTAATTCTATGAATCGGGGACTACTCTTTTACAAAAGAACATATCCTCTGAACATATCCCTATACTATAAGAAGTCTTTGGGTAACATAGCAACCACATGCTACCATAGAAACCAAGATGGCTGTCTCCAGTATACAAAATGGACTACGGAAACACATATCACCCTAACAACATGTTTTGCGTACGTGCACTTACGCTGCGTATCACTATGGGTATGATGTCACAACATGGTAGAGCATGGAGTTTTTTTTTGTTTTTTTCGGTTTGGTTTTGGTTTTTGCCGCTAACCGACAGGGGCGAAAACAACCGTCCATACATTTTTTGCATACTTTGACGTTAAACTTCGAATTTACAATGACCCCCCCCCCCCCCCCCCCCCCCCCCCCCCCCCAAAAAAAAAAAAAAATTATCTCCGTGTTTTAGTCGCTCCCACATATAAGTCGCACCCAATATTTTCAGCCAAAATACTTCCCCTGCGACTATTACATGTACCTTTGTATAAGTCGCAACCCCGACTGAGAATAGCCGGTGAGCCCCACACAAGAACGAAAATGGCCAGGGAGTGTGGGCTTTTACTGCACGAAATTAAGTGAGTGTCGGAACACATGAATGTTTTGTTTTTTTGTTTGTTTTTTTTTTTTCATTCCAGTCATATTTATCTCGCATTAAATGCATGAAATAAAATAATAATCAAAATTATATAGGGTTATTTACTTTGACCATTTATTCCCCATGTGATACTCGTTGATGTTGTAAATCCATTTTATTTTGCACATAACAACATGAGGGAGAGATCATACTCTGTACTTTGAAAGGAGGCGAGATGTCCAGTGAGGTATCAAGGAACAGGACAGTGAATGGAATCCCTGTATTATGGCGATGTTAAACAAAACAGAAAAGTTACATGTGAAAATTATTTATTTTATCGAAATTAAAACTGAACACAAAATAACAAAGCAGGTATATAATGTACAGCAGTGGCGGCACCAAGATTTCGAGGGGGGGGGGGGGGGTCTAAGTGAGATGTGGGGGTCCAAAGTCGAGATGCTTATGACATCTCCTGAAGGTCATAGGCCTGAGCCAGGGGTGTGGGCATGAGAGAGTGGTTTGGGATCTGTGGGCCAGGCCCCAGAAAAATAAGATCACATTTGAATAATTTGGACACCATTGGAGCATATCTACAATGCCTAACATGTGTCAGATAGCAATTTGAAGTTTTTTGTTTTGTTTTTCAGGGGGGGGGGATATTCCCCCCCCCACCCCACCCCCCACCCCCGCAGTATGGTGCTGCCACTGATGTATAGCATTTACCAAATAGAACATATACAATGCGAAAATAATGAAATGACATACAATCTACCCCAAATTCATATGAACCCTTCATCAACTGAGTGAGTGCTAGTGAAGTGTGCTATGTCTCAGTACTGCGAGTAGGAGGTAGCACGCTTTAATTAGCTCTCATGTGACATTTCTATGGCCTTTTCTAGTAAGGCAATTGTGATTTAGATTAATTGAAGAGCCTGGAAATAATACTGAAAAACTGAACCAAAACCGAAGTTTTAAAAAAAATAAAACTGAATGCGAACTGGGAAAAAAAACCATCCCTGCACTACAACAAGGCCATTCCCACGGGTTACCATGACAACACAACATGATGCAACTGGGTCATGTGATTTGAGATCCGGCAAATGTGGGGTGAAACATATGAGACATACTACTCCTGACTGATCCTCAGGAAGCTCTCTCAAGAGAGCTTAACAAGGGTCAGATGCAGGTGTTAATGGTCTGGGTTAGAATGGTTAACAGGCTTGTATACAATCACCGTAGATAACGAAAATAGTTTTGGACAAAAGTGGGAAAGTGCTTGAGAATTCTCAGTACAGGTCCTTGAAAGTCCAGGATTTTTTTCCTCCAGAGGTACATGAACCCTGTTGGTAGGAACTTTAGGACCCCACATGTAGTATGATGACCTGCCATCCATCAGCATGAAATTTCCTTGTGGTTCCTCATATTTTTGCTTGACTAGCAAGTGGGGTTATGCACAGATGTATATCCTTTGTGAGACTATGCACCTTATAATTCAGTTAATGTCACAAAACTTGCTTAAATGGCGACTTAGGTCAGAAATGTCAAAATGTATACTTTGCACCATCCAAAGGAACATTCATGCAGTTTCCACAGGCCTGTGATGCAGGAAACTACAAAACATATTGCAAACAAGATCTATTTTTTGCTATCAGTTTTCTTCAATATTGAATGCTTAAATATTGAATGTTTTTTTATTACAAATATGAATGATCAGCGTTGCATGGCAAAGGAAAGTCTAATCTTGAATGCTCTCACTGACTGAACCAACAGGCCCAACTCAGATGGAAACATCAATCAGTCATTCTCTAATATCTGACTTGTTTGGAGCTACGTTAATTTAAGTCGTCAGAATTTAATTACAAAATGTATTTATCAATAGGTTTTTCAGCTTAACTTGACAAAGTCAAGATAAGCTATTGCCATCACGTGTGCAGAAGTCTGTTAGTCTGTGAGTCTGTTTGAGTCTGTTCACATTTTCTTTTAGCACAGGCTACACCCCACAGTTCTTGTCTGATCGTCATATGCAGGTTTGGGGTCATGTCTAGATGAGAACGTCCACTTTTGGTCGCGATCGGTCAACCGGTATGGCTGCCCGAGCCGAAAACCCGAAAACCATCAGCACAGTCTACAGGTCGTATTTATGAAGGGATTTCATTGTAACTTGGTAGGATGCCTCTGTATAATGCCTAGATGAGAACATCCCCTTTTGGGCATGATCTCTCAACTGTGATGGCTGCCCAAGCCCAAAAACTTTTAGCACAGTCTGCAGGTCATGTTTAATATGGAGGGATTTCATTGTAACTTGGTAAGATGACTCCGTATGATGTCTAGATGAGAATTTCCCCATTTGGTCGTGATCTGTCAACCGTGACGACTGCTCGAGCCCAAAACCCGAAAACCTTTAGCACAGTCTACAGGTCATATTTATGGAGGGATTTCATTGTAACTTGATAGGTTGACTTCATATAATGTCTAGATGAGAAAGTCCCCTTTTGGACATGATTGGGCAACTGTGATGGCTGCAGGGGCCCAAAGCCCGAAAACCTTTAGCACAGTCTACATGTCATATTTATGAAGGGATTTCATTGTAACTTGGTAGGATGACTCCAAATAATGTCTAGATGAGAACGTCCCCTTTTGGTCATGATCATTCCACCTTGATGGCTGCCCAAGCCCAAAAACCTTTAGCTTAGTCCATAGGTCGTATTTATGTAAGGATTTCATTGTAACTTGTTAAGTTGACTCCATATAATGCCTAGATGATGATATCCCCTTTTGGTCGTGATTGGTCAACTGTGACAGCTACAGGTGCCGAAGCCCGAAAACCTTGAGCACAGTCCACAGGTCATATTTATGAAGGGAATTGTAACTTTGTAGGACCACTCCAGATGATGCCCAGATGAGAATTCCCCTTTTGGTTGCGATCATTCAGCCATGATGGCTGCCCGAGCCCGAAGCCCGAAAACCTTTAGCACAGTTTACAGGTCATATTTATGAAGGGATTTCATTGTAACTTGGTAAGTTGACTTCATATAATGTCTAGATGAGAACGTCCCCCTATTGGTCGCGATCATTCAACCTTGATGGCTGCCCGAGCCCAAAAACCTTTAGCATGGTCTATAGGTCATATTTATGGAAGAATTTCATTGTAACTTGTTAGGTTGACTTGATATAATGCCTAGATGATAACATCCCCTTTTGGTCGTGATTGGTCAACTGATGGCTGCCCAAGCCCAAAACCCCAAAACCTTTAGCATAGTCTATAGGTCATATTTATGGAAGGATTTCATTGTAACCTGTTTGTTTGACTCCATATAATGCCTAGATGATGACATCCCATTTTGGTCCTGATTGGTCAACTGTGACGGCTGCAGGGGCCCGAAGCCCAAAAACTTGACACAGTCTACAGGTTATATTTATGAAGGGATTTCATTGTAACTTCGTAGGATCACTCCAGATGAGAATGTCCCCTTTTGGTTGCGACCATTAAACCATGATGGCAGCCCGAGCCTGAAGCCCAAAAACAAAGCTTTAGCACAGTCTGCAGGTCATATTTATGAAGGGATTTCATTGTAACCTGGTAGGTTGACTTCATATAATGTCTAGATGAGAACGTCCCCTTTTGGACGTGATTGGGCAACTGTGATGGCTACAGGGGCCCGAAGCACAAAAACCTTTAGCAAAGTCTACAGGTCATATTTATGAAGGGATTGCAGCTTGGTAGGATGACTCCAAATAATGTCTAGATGAGAATGTCCCCTATTGGTCGCAATCATTCAGCCTAGATGGCTGCCCGAGTCCAAAAACCTTTAGCATAGTCTATAGTTATATTTATGTAAGGATTTCATTGTAATTTGTTAGGTTGTCTCAATATAATGCCTTGATGAGGACAACCCCTTTTGGTCATGATTGGTCAACTGAGACGGCTACAGGGGCCCGAAGCCCAAAAACCTTGAGCACAGTCTATAGGTCATATTTTTATACTGTATACCAATGGCCGAGACTAGCTGCTGGTGCAAACTCAAAAATAGTTAGGACCAAACACAAATTTTGCCACCCCAATCCCCAAAATTTGCATGCAAAACTGAAAATTAGAAGTCCTATCTGGCCCTCCATACATTTACCCTCCATGCATGCGCAGACTCCAGGAAGTCACCGAATCTGGTGCCAACATTATTCTTTGTTTGGCCTTTGATAACAACAAACTGTCATTTGTGCTTTTTAAATCCCAATTAATATTGATGCCAGACACAAATCAAAGGTTAAATTGGTGGATCCAAGGACACAACTGGATGACGGAAGGAACAAACGGTGATTTGTAACGTTCAGGGTTGTAATTTTATAATATTTATAAAAATTAGTTCATGTTCCCCAATTTCGGGACATGGGCCTGACGTCATCATTCATTGATAATGATTTGTCCAATGTTTGTTTAGTATTCCTTCCTTTCCTTCCCTTGATCCCCCCCAGTTAAGCTTCCAAGCTTTTTGGCTTGTTTTATTGAATTTTTTTTATAAAATTTCTTGGGACTTTAACGTATTATACAGAAAATATTATGTACATCCCCAGGGTTACGTCCTCACCCTTAGGGTTTTTTGGTCATGCATCATTTATCCGATGTATCATTTTCTCTTCTGATAAAGATCTTGCTTTACATCGGGTAGTCTTGTTTCTGTTACTGACTTTGGGCCGTGTTGCCTGGGGTCTTGTTTACGGTTTTGAAGTTGTTTACATTGACACTGCTCTTGGTAGTTTCCTATTATTTTTAAGGAACGACAGCTGTAAGTAACTTTAAATATCTGATAGTGTGGTATGTAATTTTATGACATATTATTATAATTTTGTCAGCCAGGACCGCAAGCAAGAGAGGTCTCTCTCTCTTACAGCATCATCTGGGGACAGATGTTGTTAGCAGGAACTTGCATCAGTCGGAGTTTACGTCCATGCCTCCTGTCTGGGACGTGGCGTCTAATAGACAGCCGGGGTTGGCTAGTCTTACGGCTTCCTCTACATAACGGATAAAGTATTCTTTATATTACACAGGGTTATAAACCGAGATGAGTGGTTTCAGTTCCCTGACGCCGGTGAAACGGTTAAGATTGAATATGAGGACCATGACACTGGATGTGTCGCATGTGCATGGTATTCAGAGCTAGTGGCATAAGTGCTCAATGATATAAGACAAGGGCTAGGCCTTTGAACTAGGGTTTACACCCCTTGGCTCCAGCTAGCGCGACCGATGGATCGTTACTTAGAATATGGATAGTGTGACGCCTGATATGTCCGTAGCGGTCGATAGAGAATAAGGGTGAAGCGAGAACTATTAAATGCAATCATGCTCACCCTGCATTGATGGAAGGAAGAAGCCGGCAAGTTCTGAGGTACGCTCGGTTAGGTCTTCCCGGGCCGTGAGCAAGAGGGAGACCCCTCTCTCTCTTTTAACAACATCTGGGGCCAGGTGTTGTTGGTAGGAATTTGCTTCAGTCAGAGCTTACGTACATAGCTATTGTCTGGTACTCTTACTTCGATTCTTAGCCGGAGATGGCTACAGTTTGGCTTCTTCAGCGTCTACCAGGCACTCCCGACCGCACCTTGGCTAAGTGACTTAGGATATCTAGTCTGCATCGTCAAACGGTCCATCTTTTGTGAATAAAGTCGCACCATCTAATAGCCAAGGAGATGAGGTTTCATTCATCGGGACGTCTGCAGTAAGAGCCGTCTCGGACTCGCTGTTCCAGGAGCAGCTGGCGGACAAGCAATTCATGACCACTGCTCCCCAGGCCTCCATAACGGACTTGCTGTCGCAAATTGCGCAGCTCATCGCAGTATTCTTGCTAAGGCAGAAGCAATCAACGTCAGTCTCAAAACTTGAGCTGTTGAATGGTGCTTGATCAATCCAGTCATCAGCCTGTTCAGATGCCGGTGACTGTGATTCTATCTAATTTAGACAAATGATGAAAGGGATACAGAGGAGGATAACTTTCCCTTTCGAAATAACTCATGGATGATATGGATACTATGCATTATCGTTTCCTTGAACTTGTTCCAGTGAATCACAATGCTGCGAGTAATTGTGAGAAACCCCTACCGTTGTTAGACGCTGACTTCATCTGCATGTCACAGGTCCTTGATTGTGCAGACAGCACCATATTTAACTTCCTGTCTTATCATCATCTTCTTTATGTTTTACCATTTTTAGCTCAACTTTGGCGAAGCCAAATTTGAGCTTATGCCATGGCCGGTCGGCCGTCTGTCCGTCTGTCCATCAACAATTGGATACGGCTCGGGCTAGAGGCCCTATTTATGAACCGATCTTTACAAAACTTCTTGGGTACCTTTGTTATGACCGTGGGACGAGAACGAGTGTTTTTGGGTGCGGTCCGAAATTCAATATGGCTGCCAGCCACCATTTTGTACCGACGATGCAGAAATCTGTTTTTTGTACAGAACTTCCATATGAAAGCTCTGATTTGAATAATTTTTTGTATGAATGTTTAGTACCATGGGATACATCACATATAATACAGGTTTTTTTCTCGTGCGTAAATTATGCAAATTAGACTAACTTTGATGTTTTTTGGTGTTACTTTCAGCACTGTAAGTGCAAATGCCAATACGGCTCGGGCTAGAGGCTGTATTTATGAACCGATCTTTACGAAACTCCTTGGGTACCTTTGTTATGACCGTGGGACGAGAACGAGTGTTTTGGGGTCCGGGCTGAAATTCAAGATGGCCGATGGCAGCCATTTTGTACAAAATTTGGTGCAATCAGATTTTTGCACAGAACTTCCATATGAAAGCGCTGATTTGAATAATTTTTTGTGTGAATGTTTAGTACCATGGGATACATCACATATAATACGGGGTTTTTTCTCGTGCAGAAATTATGCAAATTAGATGAACTTTGATTTTTTCAGTGCTACTTACACACAGTAAGTACACATGTCAATACGGCTCGTGCTAGAGTCTGTATTTATGAATCGATGTTCATGAAACGTCTTGGGTACCTTTGTTATCACCTTGGGACGAGAACGAGTGTTTTTGGGTGTGGTCTAAAATTCAAGATGGCTGCCAGTGGCCATTTTGGACCGAAATTAGGTCTAATCAGTTTTTTGTACGCAACTTCTATATGGCTCAGGCTAGAGGCCGTATTTATGAACCGATCTTTACGAAACTTCTTGGGTACCTTTGTTATCACCGTGGGATGAGAACGAGTGTTTTTGGGTGTGGTCTGAAATTCAAGATGGCCACCAGCAGCCATTTTGTACCAAAATTAGTACAATCAGTCTTTTGTACAGAACTTCTATATGAAAGTTCTGATTTGAAAAAATGTTTGTATGAATGTTTCGTAACATGGAATACATCACATATAGTACAGGTTTTTTTCTCGTGCAGAAATTATGCAAATTAGATGAACTTTGATTTATTCAGTGCTACTTATACACTGTAAGTGCACATGTCAATACGGCTCGGGCTAGAGGCTGTATTTGTGAACCGATCTTCACAAAACTTCTTGGGTACCTTTGTTATCACCTTGGGATGAGAACGAGTGTTTCTGGGTGCGGTCCAAAATTCAAGATGGCTGCCAGTGGCCATTTTGTACCGAAATTAGGTCAAATCAGTTTTTTGTCACAACTTCTACACAGCTCATATTTGTGAACTGATCTTCACGAAACTTCTTGGGTACCTTTGTTTTCACTTTGGGACAGGAATGAGTGTGTTTTGGGGTGCCTTTGTTATCACTGTGCTATGAGAACAAATATTTTGGGGTTCAGTCATACCCACTCTGGGACTCAAAGATTTTTTTCTAGTTTAGCAACTGACTGTCACCCACCTTTACAATACTTTACCTATACATTTGTTACAGGCAACGGTCAGTATTCATGTACAGACCGTTACAATACTTTATATGTACCTTTGTTACCAGGTCATTACCTAGATGTTTGTCATGGCTGTGTCACATACTATACATGTACATGTCTTTGTCTTGACAAGTTGAGCTACAGTGTCATTGACACTTTCATTTGTTCACATACATTTAAAAAACGACCGGGGAAGATGTGTTCAGAGTTTCTCTGCGTTGATTGAGCAGGCTAAGATCTTAGTGGTAGTCTTACCTTCATCATTTCGCTGTTCGTTCGGACACAATTGAGAAGATAATTTCTTATTCAGAGCGAATTTAGACTCATGGTCTTATGTACTTCATTTTTAAGTACTGTGACGCAACGTCTATTTGGAAAGGAATTTTGTGGACGTTTGTACCTTTTAAAAATTCTTTCCAGACCTATTATAATATATATCTCTGTCTTAACAAATGTTAAGTGGGAGCTATTCTGATGTGACGAAGCCTTGTGTCGGCATCTTTAACATTTGATTAGGTGGAAAATTTGCTACAGGTCGCTTTAGTTTTCCAGACACTAGTCTTTAATAGAAAGCATTAATACTTGACTCTTTAAGTTACTCGACTCTTTAAGTTGGGGTCAATTTGACCAATGCCAGCAGAAAGAGTAGGAGAGGTGGTCCTAGACTTAGATCGTCTATTAGGACTCATAGCGAAGGAAAAAGGTATCCCTCCTATATTTTACTTTAGGGATTGTCTATATAGCCACTTGGATAGGGGGTTTAGGTCTGTTTGAGTTTACCGATCAGACACCCCTGATCAGGTGGCTTGAGACTCTTATAGCGCTCGGTCTGACCAGTTTTCATTGGAACTGTATAGTTAGGTTATTTATGATAATATTTCTGTCTAAAAGCGAGCGTTCGGCGATATAGTGTGTATAGTTCTTTAGATCACTTGAATTATGAACTAGATAATGTCTCATGGGATGAATGGTAAGATACACATATCCTACAATTTATTTTCAACAGGCTGGTTCGTCTGTTGTTTCACAGAGTGAATTAGCCAGTTGTTTGGCTCGCTTTTATCTGACGCATTAACAGTGGAAAGCATCGGATGGGGTTGTGCGGAGCGGCTATGAATGTTGTTTCGATGGGTCGCTTACGCACACGTCCCCTCCAGTTATTCTTAACTGGAGTGATAGACGTTTTTCGCTCTAGACCTGTTTTGTTTCAGATAATCTTTTAACGTAAGGTCAAGTTTGGGCATATATTTATCGGTTTTCTCAATTATGACGGATGTGAGTTCATATATTGGGTTACAATACTGAGTCCGATGGTCTCTCTATGCAGGTATCTTGCGACCCTCGGTTCTTGGAGACCACATATTATTACCGTTCATGTATTTATAGATGCAGATTAGAGTTTATCAGTAGAAAAGAAACGCTTCTTTTGTCATTAATTTCCAATAGAAGGGACATTTTGGTTCATTCTGTTACTAAATGGAGTCGGTTAGCTATTTGTACTGCTCAGGAAAATTTATCTTCGAATCAGCAGTCAGTGCTTAAGACTTCAGCGCATGAAGTAAAGCGCTGGCAGCATCTTGAGCTTATTCTAACTGAATGGCTATTACATGATCTTATGTAGGATCACTTCAGGATAGTTAAGTCTGTGGCGCATGGTAATAATAGTTTCCATTATTTGTGTCGCAAGTATTAGGCTTTTAAACGCATACATTTGACACTCAGCCATTTTTCGTGGGAATGAATGATAGGATAGGATATGTGTATCCTTCTATTCATTTGTTTCTATTGATTACATTGACGTTAAGTGTCTGTTATTGAACATTCACTAGAAGCTTCCCCCACAAGAGGGTTTTCTTCTTCAAGGGAAGTTTTCTTCTTCACATCATTCTCCACACTCAGTGGCATAATGGAGTATATCAGATGTGAGGGAGCTTTGTGGTTACTATATTATTGCTGTTTGGACCAGCAATGATTAAGTCATGTGGGTGAGGAGATTTCGACACTCACACACTGTCGCGTATATATATCTTAGTACATACATACTATGCTTTTGGGTCATGTTGCATGGCGTCCTCATAGGCATATATGCAGTTCTGTTGCATTAGTTTCCGGGGTTTATTTTCTGTTTTCTAATATACAAGAACTTATTTAATCATCATATTTTCTGCAATTTGAGTTCATAGGTGACTGCATAACCATTTAGTGGTTTTTAGATGATTACAGGCTGGATTTTAATGCACTCGCGCAATATTTTATTATGCTATCACTAGGGCCCTGCAAAGCTTCGAGTATTCGATTCGATGTCGACATCGCTTTGGTATTCGTATATCGATCTCGAATAGTTAGCCAATTCGTTAGTCAAACGAAGCTTCGAGGAAAATGAATCAGTGTTTGACAATGTCGACATCGGTTGAAATAAGGAGCGAACTCTTCTAGTTTTAATGTTTCTAATCAGGAAAATAGTCAAATTCATTGCAAAATTCTGTCGTTTCACTTTCAGTTTCGGATTCCCAGAAAACCACACACCGCTAATTTGCTATTTATAGATTTCCAGGAATTTGTGTGAGAGTTATTCACAGAATCCTGTTTGCTCAGCGGCTCTGTCGTTACTTTAGTCTCATACTTTATTAGAAGCGTGGGAATAGTGATCATCATGGCTACTAGCAGTAGAAAGCAAGTTAAGCAACCATCTTCTCATTCTTCTGTTATACGAGAATACTTCACAGTGAAGTTTGATGAAAAGGCTAAAAAAGACTGCTTTGTTTGTAATGCCTGCTGCTCAAGTTTAACAAAACAGGCAAGTGGTACGACATCACATCTTTGGGTACACCTGGAACGAAAACATTTGTCTCTCCATCAGCAAGTGCGACAAAAGTTTAATGAATCGAAGGCATCAAAGGGAGTGACACAGACACACAGTGTTTCGGCTAGTGGTTCTACTTCCTCTGCAAAAGGAACCATTCAAACAAGTCTCGGGTCCTTTGCCTCTGCCCGTCACGAAATAAACAGCAACGTTAGAAAGAAATATGACAATGCCGTACTTTGCTTCATCGTCTCCGACAGCCGACCATTCAAACTGTCAGCTGGTTTGGGATTCAGACACCTATGTATGGTTCTTACCGATGGTATCTACACCCCACCCCACCCAACGACACTGACCTGGAAATTAGGAGACCTTAAAACCGAGTTGGAGGAAAAGTTGACTGCCAAAATAAAGTCAGAAAGTGGGAATAATCAAATAAATATAACATTTGATCATTGGAAAGCTGATAATAAAACCAACTACCTCGTCATAACTATCCATTATGTATCCATTGACTGGAAATTACACAGTATTTGTCTGTCAATCATAAACCTTGAGGATAGAGATGCTGACCATAATGCCAAATGTACAGCTGATATAATACGTGAACAGCTGCTGGAACGAGATTTAGATGTCAACAGCAAAATATTGTTTGCCACAACTGACATAACGAATGTTATGCCAGCTACAGTTAGAATGCTCGATCTCAGATGGCTCGGGTGTGCTGCCCATAAGTTACAATTGGCAATTAATGCAGCCCTTGATGTGCAGGCAATGATCAAGAAACTAATTTCCTTGGTGCACAGAATAGCCAATTTCTTTAACTCGTCTAGTGTTGGACTACAGTGTTTGCACAAACACCAAAAGGAACAAGGCCTAGCAGAGAGTAACCCCCCACTAGACGTTGTCACCAGATTCAATAGCACCTTCAAACTATTGGAGTGGATTGAAGCTAACACAACACCCATATCTCTCGCCTTGGTTGAGTGTCAAGCACGACGCCGATGTGCAACTGATCCACCTCAGTGTTTAACTCCAGCTATGGCTGACACTCTCAAGTTTGCTATTCCCATACTCCGACCACCAGCAGAAGCTACTGGAATCTTAAGCACTGATAGCAGTGTGAGTCTGTCATTGATTGTTCCTTGTATTTCAATTTTAAAGGATCAGCTTCAGAAGACTGAGGCCAAAGGCGTGAAGGAATTCCAACAAGAGCTTGTCAAACAGATCTCGACTAGGTTTGATCCAAGCCTCCCAGAACTCCATGCTGCAACTCTGCTAGATCCACGATTCAAAAATACTATGAGTTCGGTTGAGTGTTTCGAGAATGCAAAGTTGTTCATTGAAGGAATTCTTACCCTTGAAGGCCCAACCATCAGTCAGCGTGATATCTCCGAAGCACGGAGCGCGGGTGGTAGTTCCACCGAGTTAGATGAGACACCACCTAAAATATCAAAATCAGTCTCTAATACAAGTCTGAAGCAGTTGATGTTTTCTCGTGCGAGACAAGCTGAACCAAGACAAGCTAAACAGCAGATTACCAGCCGTAAAAGGCACCCGAGTCTACGTGAACAGCTGAATGTGGAAATTGGAACTTACACAGCAAGGCCTCTTCTTTCACAGGATGGTGATCCTTTGAATTTTTGGTCAAGTTCCTCTTCGGAGTTCCCATTATTGTCAAGAGCTGCAGGCTCTATTCTGTCAATTCAAGCCACTAATACCTCATATGAATGTGTTAACTCCGCTGCTGGTAACGTTCTCACTGACAAAAGACTAAGTTTGTCGAATCAGAACGCATCTTTGTTGATCTGGACAAAGAAGAACGTAGAGTTGTTGTTCTGATATTCTAATTGTTTTGGTCTGTACTGTGTCCAACGTTCAGCAGGGACTAACAATATAATATAAACCTTCTACATTTGTAATTATCGAAATTGAAAATTTTATACTCTGCAGTAAATGGTCAAAATTGTTTGATAAATTGGTAGTACATCAAGCGATGAGGCAGTTCACCCAAAGGTAAACTTCCACGTCACTTAGGGTACCAGCAAACAATTTCTACCATTTACTGTGGCACATAAGATTTACAATTTCGGTAATGACAGTTGTAAAAGTTTTATAATATTTAATTGAACCCAGGTTGTGATTTGTGAACTTGTTCCAATGTTCCTTTTAGTTTTCAATTTCTTGTCTGTACCTGTTATACATGTACATTTTGAGTTTTTAGAACGGGAAATTAAACGTTCGTTTTGTGACTTTTGCAAATTGGAGCTGTTTTAACTTGTAACCTGTTCACGCCCCATCTATACAACCGAAATATCCAGCTATGGGCCTAAGGCCCGCTCCCAGTCCCAGAATCTTCTAACACAATAATGGGAGCATGTCGCCTGGAGCAATCCCATTATTATGTTAGAAAACTGTGGGAGGAAAACCTCTTTAGTTTATTTGCATTGTTTGGCGTTGGTACTTGGAAGTTGGAATGAAGTAAAAGCAATTTGTGTGAATGAGCACTGCTTCAATATTCGAGTTAACTAATGCAGAAACTAACACAGTTTAACGCCTTCGCTGCTTCTGATGTATACTGAGTTATTGAGTTGAGAACGGACCGAAATCTACAGGACCCGAATCCTGATAATACAAAAACAACCAAACATTACAATAATGAGGTTCCTATAAGATGTACATGTATTTAGCCACCCTAACATATGTGAAGTTAGCGGCTGTAGCCGACTTCAACCCTTGGGAATTAATGTGCCACTTGTATTACATTTGTGCTTTTAATTCTCATCCTGTTTAGCATGATTTCATGCTCAGATTTAGGATTTACATAATTGGGATCCATATTAGGATATGTCTCTTCTATTATCGTATAAAGAGACATACATGTAACTTCTAATTATTCTAATTTTCTTCATCATGGATTGAAGGATTTGATCTATGTTGATATAGTATTCCTGAAGTTCTAGGCCCTCCACCTTTTTACGATTCAGCTAGTCTGGGCCATTGGTATACAGTATAAAAATATGAAAAAATTTAAAGTAATTTATATGTTTTTTATACTTACCAATGGCCCAGACGGGAATGCCCCATCCATGGGCAGGCAGTACTGGGCACTCATACCTCCCCGCTGAATTATTATATTATAATCGTTTTACAAAGAATGATGTTGGCGCCAGTTTTGGTGACTTCCTGGCATCTGCGCATGCACGGAGGGTAAATGTATGGAGGGCCAGATAGGACTTCTAATTTTCGGTTTTGCATGCAAATTTGGGGGATTGGGGGGGCAAAATTTGTGTTTGGCCCTAAATATTTTTGAGTTAGCACAAGCAGCTAGTCTGGGCCATTGGTAAGTATAAAAAATATATAAAAAATAAATTTTTTCATATTTATGAAGGGATTTCATTGTAACTTCATGGGATCACTACAGATGATGCCCAGATGAGAATATCCCATTTTGGTTGTGATCATTCAACCATGATGGCTGCCTGAGCCCAAAGCCCAAAAACCTTTAGCACAGTCTACAGGTAAAATTTATGAAGGGATTTCATTGTAACTTGGTAGGTTGACTTTATATAATGCCTAGATGAGAATGTCCCCTTTTGGATGCAATTGGGAAACAGTCGGCTACAGGGGTCCGAAGCCCAAAAACCTAACTTGATAGGATGACTCGTTTTGGAATAATTTCACTGTAACTTGGTAACTTTCGTTGATATACGTTAACTGTGAAGGCCACATACATTAACTGTGAGGTCATGTTAACCCACCCCTCAGCTCTGTAGTACAGTATACACCTCATATTATTTTTATGAACAACATATCATACAGCGAACAGAAATGAACATATTCCAAATAATCACAATGCTTGTCTCATTTCATAATCCTTTCATAAACATTGAACATTATCCTTTTCATCAAACACAACACACAAGTTAAGCTACAGTGTCATTGATGCTTTCATTTGAAAAACTGATTGGTTAGGACCCATAGACAACTAACTGTAACAGAAGAAATCAAGATTAAGAAAACATAATGCCTCTGAATAAAATGCACTTACAATTGTTCACAGAGTTTTGTCCCTTTTCATGAAACTTATCGATTACATTCAGGTTTGGATTTGAATCACCAATTCAGATTAATCCTGCGCTAATTTCCCCCTCCCCTCTCCCTGCCCCCAAGCAAAGCAGCACCCAAGAAAGATTCCATCTTGGGATAGGCTGCAAAATCCTAGGCCTTTTCAAAGAAAAGTGCCGAATAAGCTTGGACAGGTATGGATTAGTGCCGATACGATGCTTTCTCACATACGAAAAGGTCTCCAAAAGCACCTGTATCCTTTGACGATAACAGGTTGGAGACCCCAAGAATCAAACAGATATACCAGAAATTCTCCAATCTGTGTTAACAAAGGATCAGCATAATCAACACAGTGATCAGCACACCATCGACAGAAGACCTTTCACTTAGTCGCATAAGCTAAACCAGTGGAGTGCCACCTTGATGAAGAAATGCACTCCACTGCTCATCTCCAAAAACCTCTCCGAGGAGACAGGAACCGACAAAGATATGCGTGAACTCACAATGAAGTTGGGTCGACATGAAACCTCCTCGGGTGACTTTGACAAGGAAGGTCGCGATGTAGTGGGAGACGTGTCAGAACCACTGCCAACAGAGTGGGGAGCTGATTGATCCACACCTGCTGAGGCGATGGTGGAGTGATTAGAATGATTCAACAACTGCAGGTTCGTATCTTGGCTAGAACCTGGGGAGAATCGGACCCGTCCGGAAGGTGTAGCTGACAAGCCCATTCCAATCGAGTGTCAGAGCATCCACTGCGAAAGCCAGAGGATCTGGACACAGGGACACGAAAGTGTCCACCCGATCATTCTTGTGGGTTGCAAAAAGATATATGGGGGGGGGGGGGGGGGGGATTATCCCAGAGATCGCAAAGCGACTGGAACACTGCCCTATCAAACATCCACTCAGAGGAAATGACCCTGCCCTGTCGGTTCAGGGAGTCGACTAGGACATACAGACGACCGGGTATGTGATGAACCACCACACCGGCACTGACATCCTGAGCTAACAATAGAATATCCCGAGCCAATCCGTACATGAGAACCGAGTGCATGCCATCCTGGTTCCGAATGTAAGAGGCCATTGTCGAATTGTCGAACAACAGAACGACCCGACGATTTGAAATGTGGGGGATCCACTGCCGGAAACTCAGAAGAAGAGCCAGAAGCTCCTTTTGGTTGATGTGAAGAGCTGCTTGATCCTGGTCCCATACACCATGAAGGGAAAGACCTTGAGGATCCAACGACCCGCCCCATCCGAGACAGCTGGTATCTGCTGTCAGAACACGATCGGATATGGGCAAGTCCAATGGAACTCCCTGCATTTTCCACTGAACATTTCTCCAGTCAAGAAGGTGACGATGAAGAGATGCTGGTAACGGAAGACCCAGATGCAGATGATCTACATTCGGTCTCCAATGACTGAGCAGAAAGTGTTGGAGAGGTATGACATGCAGCCGACCTAGATGAATGAGATCTGTCACCGAACCGAAGAGACCGAGCAGCCGGAAAATACTCCGATCTGTCGTGGACATGGACTGGGTCAGAGTCAGGGTGAAAGCCGTGGGAATCACATCCCTCAGCCAGGGAATCACCATCATATTCAGCTGAGTGTGGAAATCCATTCCTAGATGACAAAACGAATGAGAAGGGACCAGGTCCGACTTCTCCTTGTTGACTTGGAACACCAGCGATGTGAGCAGGTTCAATAGTGTGTTGACATCTGACTCCAGAAGAGCAGCATTGAGGATATCGTCCAGATATGCCAAAGTAGTCACCTTGGACTGTGTGAAATGGAGGGCTATAACATGCGACATCATTCGGGTGAAGGCCCAAGGAGCCTGGTTGTGGCCGAGAGGCATGACCTTGAACTGGTAAACTCCCCCCAGAAAAGAAAATCTGTGATACTTTCGAGATGTCTGATGAATCGGAACGTGAAAGTAAGCGACTCTAGGGTCGATGCTGGAAGCAAAATCTCCCTGGGAAATGCAACTGACCTGAAAGTGTAAATGCTGAACCTGGGAGCAATGATAGACTGGCTCAGGATACTTCTGGGTGCCTTCGATCGTACCAGTCGGTACAAGTGGTCGAAGCTTTTGCAACATGCGACTGAAAGCTGAGTTCCAAGGCTACGAAGACTTCATTCTTCGCTAGGCCGATACCTTTTTGCCTCCTGTGCATTATCGTTCTTCCGATTCCGCCAATCTGTCGGCCTAACAGAGTTTGACGGTCTTGAATCAGGACTCCTCCTCCCTCAGGTTTTCCAAGCGTCGGCCATTATTCCAATGGCAACATTGGAGTCCATGTTGGGCTTATCCTCTGAGAGATGCTAGGTATGCTTTCTCTCTCAGATGAAACCATCTCTGCCTTGGCTGCTTATCTGCCTCCAGATAAGTTTGACAACATACAGGCTCCTTTGCATGTGATCTCTAAGGTGCTCATGCATCTTACTCACACACAATCCTGTGACACTGCTAATTTGGAATTAGTTTGGAGGAACACTGTGTTGGACTCAAGCTGTTCCCTTCCTGAAGCTCAGCTCACTGCTCTTCGATCCGCTTCTTTGGTGGGTGCGCAACTATCCCATGATTCCGTGGCAGTGGTCCGCAATGACATCCTGCTGCTGCTTCGCCAGCTTGATCCACCTTCTGTTGGAGGCTGTGGCCGTTCCAAGCCTAACAAACTCCCTTCAGCTTCCATTGTGAAGCCACGGGCTGATCCTTCTGTCGCCGCTTCTTCTTACTCACGTGGTAAGGCTAAGCATCGGCAGACCAGAGATGTCTCAGGATCCTTCCTCTGGCAGAGGAGATGGTTTCTCCTCTCACAGGCCTCGCTGGGGCTCGAAATGGTCTTCACCTCGATTTGTCCCGAGTTGGAGGAAGGATATCAGAGTTTGCAGACCGTTGGGCCACGATCACATCCGATCCTTGGGTGTTAGATGTTGTTTGGTCTGGTCTGTGGATATCCTTTCGGAGGCACCCCACTCTGTCGAGAGTGCCTCTTCCAACCCAAGTTCCTTCAAACATTTCACGTTGGGAACTTTTGATCACGGAGATAGACAATCTCCTGTAAAAGGGAAGATTGAGGTCATCAAGAACATTCATTCAGTGGGATTTTATTCCCACCTGTACTTGGTGGCGAAGAAGGATGGCTGACTCCGACCGGTTATCTATCTGATTATCCTGAACCAGATTATCATTGCTCCCAAGTTCAGCATGGAGATTTTCAGGTCAGTTCCATTTCCCAGGGAGATTTCGCGTCCAGCATCGACCTGCGAGTTGCTCACTTTCACGTTCTGATTCATCGTCCATCTCGAAAGTATCTCAGGTTGGCTTTTCTGAGGCGAGTTTACCAGTTCAAGATCATGTCTTTCAGCCACATCCTGGCTCCTTGGGCCTTAACCTGACTGATGTCGCATGTGATAGCCTTCCATTGCACACAGTCCAAGGTAACTACTTCGCTGTATCTGGACAATATCCTCCAGAGCCACTTCAATGCTGCTCTTCTCGAGTCAGATGTTAACACACTGTTGAGCCTGCTCATATCGCTGGGGTTCCGAGTCAACGAGGAGAAGTCGGACCTGGTCCCTTCTCAGTCGTTTGGTCATCTAGGGATGGATTTCCACACTCAGCTGAATATGATGGCGATTCCCTGGCTGGGGGATGTGATTCCCTCGGCTTTTGCCCTGACTCTGACCCAGTCCATGACTGCGACAACTCGGGAGTGTTCTCCGGCTACTCGGTGTCTGTGGTTTGGTGACGGATCTCATTACTCTAGGTAGGCTGCATGCCAGAACTCTCCAACACTTTCTGCTCAGTCGTTGGAGGCCGATTGTCGATCTTCTAGAGCTGGTGCTTCAGTTTCTAGCATCTCTTCATCGTCCCCTTCTTCCCTGGACAGGTGTTCAGTGGATTATGCAGGGAATTCTGTTGGACTTGCCCATATCCGATCGTGTTCTGTCGGCAGATGTCAGTGATCTTGGATGGGGCACGACATTGGATTCTCTAGGTCTTTCCCTTCATGGTGTATGGGACCAGAATCAAGCAGCTCTTCACATCAACCAGAAAGATCTTCTTGCTTTTCTTCAGAACTTCCGGCAGTGGATCCCCCACCTTTCGAATCATCAGGTCCTTTTGTTGTTCGACAATTAGACAATGGTCTCTTACATTCGGAACCAGGGAGGCACGCACACGGTTCTCATGTACGAATTGGCTCTGGATCTTCAACTGCTAGCTCAGGATGTCAACGCTGAGGTGGTGGTTCGGCACCTTCCCGGTCGTCTGAATGTCCTAGCCGACTCCCTGTCCCAACCTGACAGGGTCATTTCCACTGAGTGGATGCTTTACAGGGCAGTGTTTCAGTCGCTTTGCGATCTCTGGGGTCGTCCCCACTTCGATCTTTTTGCAACCCATTAGAACCATCTAGTGGACACTTTCGTCTCACTGTGTCCAGATCCTCTGGCTTTTGCCATAGACACTCTGTCAATCAATTGGAACAGTCTTGTTGGCTACGCCTTCTCGCCAGGGCCGATTCTGCCTCAGGTTCTCGCCAAGATACGAACCTGCAGTTGTCAAATCATTCTGTTCGCTCCCCTGTCGCCTCAGCGGGTGTGAATCAATCACCTCCGCTCTCTGTTGGCGGCGGTTCTGACACGTCTCCCTCTACATCGCAACCTTTTTTGTCAAGGTCACATGAGGAGGTTTCATGTCAACCTGACTTCATTGTGCCTTCACGCATAACTTTGTTGGGCTTTGTTGGGTCCTGTCTCTCTTCATAGAGGAGACGAGCAGTGGTGCGCATTTCTTCTTCAAGGCAGCACTCCACTGGTTTAGCCTATGTGACTAGGTGGAAGGTCTTCTGTCGATGGTGTGCTGTTGATTATGCTGATCCTTTGATAGCACAGATTGGAGAGTTTCTGGTATATCTGTTTGATTCTCGGAGTCTCCAACCAAAGGGTACAGGTCCATGCTTTTGGAGACCTTTTCGTATGTGGGAAAGCGTCATATCAGCGCTAATCCATACCTCTCCAAGCTTAGTCAGCACTTTTCTTTGGAAAGGCCTAGGATTTTGCAGCTTACCCCAAGATGGAATCTTTCTTGGGTGCTGCTTTGCTTGGTGGCAGGGAGGGGGATGTGCCATTCAAACCTTTATCTCAGGTCCATATGTGTCTCACATACATACAAGATGGCTTCTCTGATGGTGTTTGCCTCAGCCCGAAGGGTTAGTGAGCTTCACGCCCTCTCGGTTGATCTGGCCTTTTTCAGGAGCTCCACCAACAGTGTTACTTTTACCACTTATTGTTCCTTTCTGGTCAAGAATCAGATGCCGGAAACTACTCCACCTCCTATCTGTATCGGGCTCTTCCTTCTCTCCTCAATCCATTTCTTGATGGATTTGTTTTGCTATTCGCGCATCCTGCACCTGTCTAGAGGCTGACAATTGTATTACCAATCGTATTTTTGCCCATGAGGTATGAGCCTTGTCTACCTCCTGGGCTTATGCTAATTCTGTCAAGTTGTTGGATGCTATGCAGGCAGCCTATTGGAGAAATGCTTCTACTTTCTCCACCTTCTGTCTGAGTCAGTTGCAAGAGCAGTCTGAGGACCTTTCTTCCTTGGGCCCTCTTTCTTCTGCTCAGTATGTTGTCTACCCTAGCCATTAGACCTCTTACAAGGTCAGTTCCAGCCATGTGCTTGGTTACTGTCCTTTCTGTCTGTGTGTCACACAGAGCCATATGCCTCATATCTGATTGTCTTTTACTAATGTTTGTGATGCTATGGTTTTATAGGCCTCGGGAACTCCTCTGGTGTCCATGGTTCCATCACAGGTGGGTTGTGTGCAGTTTGGGAATGACGTCACAAAATGGCCACTCACACGGGTTACCATGACAACACAATATGATGCAACTGGGTCGTGTGACTATGATGAAACTCGAGATCCGGCAGATGTGGGATGAAGCATATGAGACATACTACTCCTGACTCTGATCCGTGGGAAGCTCTCTCACAGAGTTTAACAAGGGTCAGGTGCAGGTGTTTATAGTCTGGGTTAGAATAGTTAACAGGCTTGCATACAATCACTGCAGATAACGAAAATACTTTTGAACAACAGTGGGAAAGTGCTTGAGAATTATCAGTACATGTCCTTGAAAGTCCAGGTTTTTTTTTCCTCCAGAAGCATGTGAACCCTGTCTGTAGGAACTTTATGACCCCACATGTAGTATGATGACCTGTCATCCATCAATCAACATGAAATTTCCTTGTTGATTCCTTATATTTTCACTTGACCAGCAAGTGGGGGTATGCACAGATGTACACCCTTTGTGTGACTATGCACCTTGTAATTCTTTAATGTCACAAAACTTGCTTAAATGGCGATTTACGTCAAAAATGTATGCTTTACACCATCAAAAGGAACATTCATGCAGTTTCCACAGGCCTGTGATGCAGGAAACTACAAAACATGTTGCAAACGAGATCCATTTTTTGCTATCAGTTTTCTTAAATATTGAATGCTTAACCCTTTACCCAACGCAGACGATATCAAAATTTATTATTTTAAATATCATTTTTTAAATTTTTCAAAAAATTTGAACAAAACCATATCATGTGACCCCTCATTGGAACGAGCTCAACGAGTGGTCACATTATATGGTTTTGTTCAAATTTTTTTAAAAATAATATTTTTTCAACTGCTGAATTTGCATTTTACGTGGGCTGATGCGGCCGATTCATTGGGTAAAGGGTTAAATATTGAATGTTTTTTATTAAAAATATGAAAGTCTAATCTTGAATGCTTTCACTGATTGAACCAACAGGCCCAACTCAGATGGAAACATCAATCAGTCATTCTCTTATGTCTGACTTGTTTGGAGTAACATTAATTTAAGTCGTCAGAATTTAATTACAAATTGTATTTATCAATAGGTTTTTTAGCTTAACTTGACAAAGTCAAGATAAGCTATTGCCATCATGTGTGCGGAAGTCTGTTAGTCTGTGTGAGTCTGTTCACATTTTCCTTTAGCACAGGTTACACTCAGTAGTAGCACAGGTTACACTCCGTAGTTCTTGTCTGATCATCACAAAATTTCATATGCAGGTTTGGGGTCATGTCTAGAGAACGTCCCCTTTTGGTCACGATTGGTCAACCGATATGGCTGCCCGAGCCCAAAACCTGAAAACCATTTGCACAGTCTACAGGTCGTATTTATGAAGGGATTTCAGTGTAACTTGGTAGCATGCCTCTGTATAAAGTCTAGATGAGAACGTCCCCTTTTAGTCATGATCTGTCAACCGCGATGGCTGCAATTTTTTTAGCACAGTCTGCAGGTCATATTTAATATGGAGGGATTTCATTGTAATTTCGTAGGATGACTCCGGATGATGTCTAGATGAGAACTTCCCCATTTGGTCGTGATCTGTCAACCGTGACAACTGCCCGAGCCCAAAACCCGAAAACCTTTAGCACAGTCTACAGGTCATATTTATGGAGGGATTTCATCATAACTTGGTAGGTTGACTTCATATAATGTCTAGATGAGAAAGTCCCCTTTTGGACGTGATTGGGCGACTGTGATGGCTGCAGGGGCCCAAAGCCCGAAAACCTTTAGCACAGTCTACATGTCATATTTATGAAGGGATTTCATTGTAACTTGGTAGGATGACTCCAAATAATGTCTAGATGAGAACGTCCCCTTTTCATGGCGATCATTCAGCCTTGATGGCTGCCCAAGCCCAAAAACCTTTAGCATAGTCCATAGGTCGTACTTATGTAAGGATTTCATTGTAACTTGTTAGGTTGACTCCATATATTGCCTAGATGATGACATCCCCTTTTGGTCATGATTAGTCAGCTGTGACGGCTACAGGTGCCCGAAGCCCGAAGACCTTGAGCACAGTCTACAGGTCATATTTATGAAGGGAATTGTAACTTTGTAGGATCACTCCAGATGATGCCCAGATGAGAATTCCACTTTTGGTTGCGATCATTCAGCCATGATGGCTGCCGAACCCGAAGCCTGAAAACCTTTAGCACAGTTTACAGGTCATATTTCTGAAGGGATTTCATTGTAACTTCGTAGGTTGACTTCATATAATGTCTAGATGAGAACGTCTCCTTTTGTCATTATCATTCAGCCTTTATGGCTGCCAGAGCCCAAAAACCTTTAGCATTGTCTGTAGGTCGTATTTATGGAAGAATTTCATTGTAACTTGTTAGGTTGACTCGATATAATGCCTAGATGATGACATCCCCTTTTGGTCGTGATTGGTCAACTGTGACGGCTACAGGGGCCCGAAGCCTGAAAACCTTGACACAGTCTGAATTATTATATTATAATCTTTTTACGAAAAATGATGTTGGCGCCAGATTTGGTGACTTCCTGGTGTCTGTGCATGCACGGAAGGTAAATATATGGAGGGCCAGATAGGACTTCTAATTTTCGGTTTTGCATGCAAATTTTTGGGATCGCGGCTGATTGGGGGGGGGGGGGGGGGGGGGGAGGGGGGTAAAATTTGTGTTTGGCCTTAAATATTTTTTAGTTAGCACCAGCAGCTAGTCTGGGCCATTGGTAAGTATAAAAAATATATAAATTACTTTAATTTTTTTCATATTTATGAAGGGATTTCATTGTAACTTCATAGGATAACCCCAGGTGATGCCCAGCTGAGAATTCCCCTTTTGATTGCGACCATTCAACCATGATGGTTTCCCGAGCCTGAAGCCGGAAAAACTTTTGCACAGTCTACAGGTCATATTTCTGAAGGGATTTCATTGTAACCTGGTAGGTTGACTTCATATAATGTCTGAATGAGAAAGTCCCCTTTTGAACGTCATTGGGAAACTGTGATGGCTACAGGGGCCCGAAGCCTGGAAACCTTTAGCAAAGTCTACATGTCATATTTATGAAGGGATTTCATTGTAGCTTGGTAGGATGACTCGAAATAATGTCTAGATGAGAACGTCCCCTTTTCATCGCGATCATTCAGCCTTGATGGCTGCCCAAGCCCAAAAACCTTTAGCATAGTCCATAGGTCGTACTTATGTAAGGATTTCATTGTAACTTGTTAGGTTGACTCCATATATTGCCTAGATGATGACATCCCCTTTTGGTCGTGATTAGTCAGCTGTGACGGCTACAGGTGCCCGAAGCCCGAAGACCTTGAGCACAGTCTACAGGTCATATTTATGAAGGGAATTGTAACTTTGTAGGATCACTCCAGATGATGCCCAGATGAGAATTCCACTTTTGGTTGCGATCATTCAGCCATGATGGCTGCCGAGCCCGAAGCCTGAAAACCTTTAGCACAGTTTACAGGTCATATTTCTGAAGGGATTTCATTGTAACTTGGTAGGATGACTCCAAATAATGTCTAGATGAGAACGTCCCCTATTGGTCGCGATCATTCTGCTTTGATGGCTGCCCGAGCCCAAAAACCTTTAGCATAGTCTATAGTTATATTTATGTAACGATTTCATTGTAATTTGTTAGGTTGACTCGATATAATGCCTTGATGATGACAACCCCTTTTGGTCATGATTGGTTAACTGTGACGGCTACAGGGGCCTGAAGCCTAAAAACCTTGAGCACAGTCTACAGGTCATATTTTTATACTGTATACCAATGGCCCAGACTAGCTGCTGGTGCTAACTCAAAAATATTTAGGGCCAAACACAAATTTTGCCATCCCAATCCCCAAAATTTGCATGCAAAACTGAAAATTAGAAGTTCTATCTGACCCTCCATACATTTACCCTCCGCGCATGCGCAGACGCCAGGAAGTCACCAAATCTGGTGCCAACATTATTCTTTGTTTGGCCCTTGTCTGATGACAACAAACTGACATTTGTGCTTTTTAAATCCCAATTAATAATGATGCCAGACACAAATCAGTGATTAAATTGGTGGATCCAAGGACACAACTGGATTTAGGAAGGAAGAAACGGTGGTTTGAAACGTTCAGGGCTGTAATTTTATAATATTTATAAAAATTAGTTCATGTTCCCCAATTTCGGGACATGGGCCTGACGTCATCATTCATTGATAATGATTTGTCCACTGTTTGTTTAGTATTCCTTCCTTTCCTTCCCTTGATCCCCCCAGTTAAGCTTCCAAGCTTTTTGCCTTGTTTTATTGAAATTTTTTTATAAAATTTATTAGGACTTTAACGTATTATACAGAAAATATTCTGTACATCCCCAGGGTTACATCCTCATCCTCAGGGCATTTAGGTATTTTTGTCATGCATCATTTATCCAATGTATCATTTTTTCTTCTGATAAAGATCTTGCTTTACACTGGATAGTCTTGTTTCTGTTACTGACTTCGGGCCGTGTTGCCTGGGTTCTTGTTTACGGTTTTGAAGTTGTTTACATTGACACTGCTCTTGGTTGTTTCCTATTATTTTTAAGGAATGACAGCTGTAAGTAACTTTAAATATCCTGATAGTGTGGTAGTTAATTTTATGACATATTATTATAATTTTGTCCACACTTAGGCTTTTTTGGGCTCTTCGTTCCCTTTGGGAACTTGGGCTCTTATATAAGAAAAATTTTTTCAAATTTTTTTTTTATATTTTTATACTGTACCAATGACCCAGACTTAGCTGGTGCTAACTCCTTAAATTATAGGGCCAAACACAAATTTTGCCCCCCAAACCCCAAAATTTGCATCAAAAACCGAAATTCAATGTCCTATATGGTCCTCCATACTGCATGCGCTGTGTCAAGGAGCTCTCGAAATTGGCGCAAATGTCATTCTTTGCTTGACCCTAAAATCATTAACATGTCACTGATATTTGTGCTTGTAAATCTCAGTTTAAATGATGCCAGACACATAATTATGAAAGAAATGGTGGATCTAAGGATGAAATAAAGGATGAGAGGAAGAAACAGTGGCAGAATGTGTTCAGGGCTGTAACTTATAATTTTTTTACCAAATTATTTCATGTTCCCTAATTTCGGGGCATGAGCCTTATGTTGTCATTCTGGCTATGAACTTTCCATTGTTTGTTCAGTGTTTCCTCTCTCCCTTTCCTTACCCCCCTTGCTATTCTCCCATGCGTTTGGCATAATTTTGGAATTTTTTTGTCCTTGGGCAAGACACTTCACCCCCACTGCCTACGTGGGGGCACGGTGACATTGTGTACTAAGGTGTACTGCACGTCGATGGTGCACCTGTCTTCAACCAATGCTAACCCTGCTTGTGTGGAGTTAGTATGTTGGGGAGCTGACAGTTGCTCGCTGTTGCTCGGTGGTTCTCTCTGGGTACTCCGGCTTCCTCCACCCGTAAAACTGTCGCGGTCATGATTAGCCATTGTGCAGAAATATGTGACCTTAAACACCAATAAATAAATAAATAATAAATAAATTTCGGGGCATGAGCCTTATGTTGTCATTCTGGCTATGAACTTACCATTGTTTGTTCAGTGTTTCCTCTCTCCCTTTCCTTAATACCCCCCTTGCTAATCTCCCATGCTTTTGGCACAATTTGGAATTTTTTTTACTAAAATTTCTTGGGAGTTTTGGTTTGGTAACAGAATGCTTATTCTCTTTTTTCCTCATGTTTACGTCCTCACCCTTGGGTGATTAGGCGTTGTTATCTGCATCTACCATCTGATGTACTGCTGTTTCTTCTATGGAAGCCTCTCTTTTACATCGGATAGTTTTTAAATTGGTGACTGATTTTGGGCCATGGTTACAGTGCCTGGAGTCATGTTTCCGGTTTTTGTACACTTTTGTTTATGTTGACAACGGTTACTTCTGATAGTGATTACTTGTCTTCTATTAGTTCTGCTCATAGCCAGATACATTAATATTGTCCGGAAGTGTTGCATTAATTTTTAAAAATGTTTTAAAATATTTTGTTCACACTTAGGCTTTTTTGGGATCCATTTGGGCTCATTGTTCCCATTGGGAACTTGGGCTCTTCTGAAAATTTTTCAAAATTTTTGTTTTTTTTGGAAATTATTTTTTGAAATGTTATAATGGATTGTATTATATTATGTATCTTTGTTTCAAGGGTTAGTGCGAGTACTATGACTGTTTATATTTTTTCATTATGAAAGAATATTGTTCAAATTGGAATGCGAGGAAATCTTCCTCTGATTCTCATGTTCATTGTGTTTCTTGTAGTCAATGTACTCGCATTAATTCTTGCTCTGTGTGTGCTTATTGGAATGACAACGTTAGAGACGTGTGTCACGGTATATTGTTAGCGGTGAGGGGTCCATGCCGGTCCTCTCTCTGCAAGGTCACTCTAGTTATCAGTCTCTTTTTCAGAAGAACAAGAACAGGGTGATGTTTCCGTGATGTCTTCAACAAGTGTGTCTCCGTCGTTGCAGTATATAAGGGCTAACGGCTAAGTGCTTATGGAAATACGGCAATTGCCTAAGAGGTCCCTAATAGGATCGACGGCGTTGATCGTCCGCTAGTCCGCCCGGTGTAGCGACCATTCATCGAATGGCTCGGCAGCCGGGTTCGTCCGTTGCGGTCCAGGGAAGCAGTTTGGGTGATGCGAGCACTATAAACATTGAACATGCACACCCAGCGTTGACGGATCCGAGGATAGTACAGAGGAAGCCTGTCAGTCCGGTAGCTAGCTCGTCCAGGTCTATCCGGACCGCGAGCGAGAGAGGCACCCTCTCTCTTACAGCAACATCTGCACCGCGATGTTGTTGTATGTTCGTTTGTTAGTCGGAGCATATGTCCACTCCTCCTGCTCGGGACGCTCTGTCGCATAGACAGTCCGATGCGGCTGGTCTATTAGCTTCCTCATCCTCATGTCAGACCACACCTTGGCTATGTGACCACAGATATTCAGGGGACGTTTGCATATTATATAAATGCAGGAATGAACGTCCCTGGAGCTCCTGCTTCGCCGACCAGGGAATCCACGTCAACCAGGTCACGCCATATCCGCTAGCCAAGGACATGAGGCCTTTCCAGTTGGGATGTTCGTATATTATATAAATGCAGGAATGAATGTCCCTGGAGCTTCCAGCGGCTCATTATGTAAGACCGCAGCTCCACAGGCCTCTGTGATGGACTAGTTATCGCAGATAGCTCAATTCATCGCAGCATCCCAGCAGCTATCAGAAACCTTTTCAATAAAGAACTATCTGAGCAAGCTGGGTCGGTTCGCTCCCCTGCAGAGTCAGTAGGGACGACTGAGATTATTATGTGGTCCAGGTGGATGGTAAAAGGGAATCAGCACGGCTGAAATTTTCCCTTTCCGAACAACTTAAGGTGCCGTAGATTTCATCCGGCATCACCTTTAGAAGTTGTTTCTCCGGACCCAAATGCTGCATTACCTGATAAGAAACTGAAAGCGTCACTGGACACAGACTTTTTCGGCCCTGACACCATCCCTGAGTTTCCGACCCAGTCCAGAAATGTTATCGACATTTGAACCTTTGAATGACGCTATATTCAAGATAGCCTCTAAGACTGGCAAATCCAGTTTCTTATCGCCTGTGCGCCATACAGCTGCCTTTCATCAATGCTAGACATAGTTTGAAATGGCTGGACAAGGCGTGCCGAGAGTTCCTCTGCGTTTGGATGACAAGGCTGAAGACCTGGAACGGTCATTGCCGGCGTCCATGTCTATTTTCTCCAGTATACTGGAGAACACAATTTAGACGCATTTTCTCACGCAGATCACCTTACCAGAGCATTATCACTACGTCTTAAAGCAAAAGAATTCCAGGATCTTCAATCTTCCTTAAGAGTTCTTTCGAGGGCTATAGCATATTCTACATATAACTCTGCCCTTCAGTGGCAATATGGAGTTAGTCAGACGTGATGCTGCCCCGGCTGCATCCACAAGAGTGGATAGTAAGGTGATAAAACTCTCTTCCAGTCGCTCCGGTCTCAGGAGAGCTTCTCTTCATCATTAAGCTTTCTACAGTCTATTAGATTACAAAGAAAGTTCTGGATTCTCTGCATTATTCTGCTTTGAAAAGGTCGGACTCAGCAGGGAGGAGTAAGGCAGGTTCTTCAGGGGTGATACGTCCAAAGGAAGTTCCTATAGAGGATCAAAGCATCTACATCTTACTCCGGAGACCGTCGGAGTAACGACTCATATAAGGGTCGTAATGCTGGCCTGAGATATCGGGTCAGATGCCCTAGGTCGACTGGGCGAGGTGCAATGGTTCCATGTCGACCTGGTCATGCCATCTTCTAGCCAAGGACACGAGGCCTTTCCAGTTGGGACGTTCGCATATTATATAAATGCAGGAATTAACGTCCCTGGAGCTTCCAGCGGCTAATTACGTAAGACCACGGCTCCACAGGCCTCTGTGATGGACTTGCTATCGAGCTAAATTCATCGCAGCATCCCAGCAGCTATCAGGAACTTTTTCAGTAAAGAACTATCTGAGTAGCTGGGTCGGCTCATTCCCCTGCAGAGTCAGTAAGGGATGATCGAAATTATTATGTGGTCCAGGCGGATGGTAAAAGGGAATCAGCACAGCTGAAATTTTCCTTTTCCGAACAACTTAAGGTGGCCATAGATTTTATCCGTCATCACCTTTTAGAATTTGTTTCTCTGGACAATAATGCTGCGTTACCTCATAAGAAACTGAAAGCATCACTGGCCGGATTAGGGACATCGTCCCTGAGTTTCCGACCCAGTCCAGAAATGTTATCGACATTTGAACTTTTGAATGACGCTATATTCAAGCTAGCCTCAAAGACTGGCAAATTAGGTTTCTTATCGCCTAGCGCTATTCAGCGTCCTTTCATCAATGCAAGACATAATTTTGAAACGGCAGGACTAGGCGTGCCGAGAGTTCCTCTGCGTTTGGACGACTAGGCTGAAGACCTGGAATTGTCATTGCCGACACATTATCTTACGCAGATCACCTTACCAAGAAAAACTTGGACGGCATTCTTCAGGGTTACTTCAGCAAGTTAACGCTTCAGAACGATGTTCAGAGTCTGCTTCGATGAAAAGAAGTCGGATCTAGTGCCGTCCTATTCATTCATCCATGTGGGAATGAGCTTGGAGACGCACAACATTCTCATTCGTCTGCCATTAACCAGAGCGATATTAGTCAGTTGTTAGGCTCGCTTTTGCCTTCACTCAGATGTAGTAACAGCAAGAGAATTCATGAGACTGACAGGTTTGTGCGGACCCACTGCGAATATTATTCTGATGGAGCGGATACGCACTCGTCCACTCCACAGATATTTTATCTCAGAATTGGAGTGTGAAGACTCATTCGCTCGAATCGAACATCGTCTTGTCGAATCAAGTTAACAAGAGATTCAGACTTGGGTAGATTTTCCGTGGTTAACTCAAGGAGTACCACTGCATCTGCCGGATCCGAATTTAACGATAATCACGGATGCGAGTCAAACAGGTTGGGGGTCTGAGCCAACAGATTCAGGGTGCCAGGGTCTTTAGACTCCGCAGTTCCTAACAAGTACATAAACATCAAAAATGATGTCAATATGGCTTGTGATACGTCAATGAATGTACATTCTTCAGAATTCGCATGTTCAAATTCTGTCCGACTATTCGTCAGTAGTAGCGTATGTTCGGAACCAGGGAGGCACTCATTCCATTCCGTTATTCAATTTAATGGAAAGGATCCTGTTTGTCCTAAAGCATCAAGTTCTTCTATCGGTCCATCATATTCCGGGTCGTCTGAACGTTCTAGCGAACTCCCTTTCTCGGATAGGTCGTATGTTGTCGTCAGAATGGACTCTCAATAACGAGTTTTCAATCAGATTTGCTACTAATGGAATCGTCCAATGGTAGACTTATTTGCGACGCATCTCAACTATCAGTTGCAGACGTATGTGTCGTCATGTCCAGATCTTCGAGTGTTTGCAGTAGATGCTCTCTCGATCTTTTGGGACGGAATGATAGGATACGCATATCCTTCAGCGCCATTGATTCAGCAGATATTGCTCAGGATAAAGCATTCTCACTGCAGATTCTGTTGGTAGCATCTCTGTCACCCCAGAGTCCATGGATAAATCTTTTCAGGTGTCTGCTGTGGGACATGCTGCGGAAGCTTCCTCCACGAGAGGATCTTCTTTCGCAGGGGAAATTGCGCACACTGCATCACAACCCGCAATGTCTCAACCTTCACATATTTTCGTTGTGTGGTCCTTCTTGCACGGCAAGCAATTTACAGGACGAGCAGTGGACACAATTTCTAACTGTAGGAGGACCTCCTCGTCGCTAAATTATGCTGCTAAGTGGAAGGTTTTCTCACGGTAAGGTAGGGATCATTCTGTTGATACCTATGCACATCATGATAGTTTACAGATTGGATCTAATGTCTCTTTATCTAAGTTACGGAAAACTTTTCGATAAATAGACTGAGAACCCTTAGATTAATTCCTAAGTGGAATTTAGCTTGGGTTCTTCTTAAGCTTAAAGAATCGCCATTTGAGCCTCTTGATACAATGGACTTCAAATTCTTATGTTATAAGACAGCTTTCTCTTAGCCTTTTCTTCGGCTAGAAGAGTTAGTGAGCTTCAGGCACTATCTGTTGATGATTCTCACTTTCGTACTGTAGGTAATACTATTACCTTGACTACTAAGGTTGGATTTTTGACTAGAATCAGGCCCCTATATGTATCCGGAACCTATTATTATTAAGGCTCTTCCGTCTTCAGACAGGCATAGGCATTTAATCTGTCCTGTTAGAGCTATACGTATTTTTCAAACGTAGATGTGAGTTTATCAGAAAGGGACGTAAACGTCTCTTTCTGTCTCTGCTGCCTAATAGTAGGGACATTACGGTCCATTCTATTGCAAGGTGGATTCAATTAACTATCCGTACTGCTTATGAAAAATTATCTTCAACTCAGCAGTCTGTGCTTAAGATTTCGGCGCATGAAGTATCTGTTCTGGCAGCGTATCTGTCCTGCTGCCCTCTTCGCTCTGTGGTATTTGACCCAGGACTAGGGAAAGAGGGGGGGGGGGGGGGATGGTGTTCCCTTATATCACCTGCTTTATAGTGAAAAGCAAGGGAATACCTCCTCTGGAGTCAGTAATTCCGAATCGGTGCCGGGTTGGTTTTAAAGTGTAAAGCTAATTCATATTTTTAAAAGTGTAGCTCGGTGTGAAACATTTGTATATGTCACGGATCATACGAGCGCTAATATACAACCCTCGAACACTTTTTAATGAGTATAAAGAGTCTCATTATCTGGACTATCTTTAATTATTGGCTTTCATTTAATAAGATTAGTATAAGGGATTATACTGGATGTTAATAGAGATCATTGATGATTATTGTGCTCAATTACGGAATGGTATTGTGTCTTTCTTTTTTAATACAAACAAGAAAGATACATGTAAAACCTGTGCTCCTCTTCTCCTTGAGGGGATAATTCTGTATTTTTATACTGTACCAATGACCCAGACTTAGCTGGTGCTAACTCCACAAAAACCAGGGCCAAACACAAATTTTGCCCCCCAATCCCCAAAATTTGCATCCAAAACAAAAAGAAATAATGTCCTAAAGGACCTCCATAATACGACTCTACTGCGCATGCGCAGTGACGCAGTCGTCCCGAAATTGGCGCCAAATATCATTCTCTGTTTGGCCCTTCATCAGTCAACATCTCACTGATCTTTGTGCTTGTAAATCTCAGTTTAAAGGATGCCAGACACGTAATTCTTGGAGAAAATGTGATTCTAAGGAGGATAGAAGGAGGAGAGGAAAAAAGAAGTGGCAAAAAATAATCAGGGCTGTACTTAAAATTTTTTGTTAAAATTATGTTAAGTTGCCTATTTTCGAGGCAAACGCCTCTTGTTGTCATTCTTGCTAATTGTTGCACTGCTTATTCAGTGTTTCCTCTCCCCTAACCTTCTAAAGTCCCCCCTTGCAATTCTCCCATGCTTTTGGCATATTTTTGAGAAGTTTCATTTCTAAAATTTCCCTGGGAGAGTTGCTTGGTTACAGAATGTTTTCTGTTATTTTCCCCATAGTTACGTTTTCACCCATGGGTGTATAACGTTTGTGTTCTGCATCTTCCATCTGATGTTCTGCAGATTCTCCCCTGGGAGTCTCTGTTTTGCATCAGATAGAGTGTAATTGAGGACTGATTCCGGGCCAGTTTTTTCAGTGCCTGGAGTCATGTTTTCTTCTGTGTTTACACTGTTTGTTTTCATTGGCAACAGCCTTTTTTGAGGGGGGCTGTTTGTCTTTGAGGTAGTTTATCTCATTATAAGATACATTTATATTATCCGAAAGTGTCTCATTAATTATTTTATATAATTTTAAAATTTTTGACCACACTTTGCCATCGGATCCATCGGGGCTCAACGTTACTTTTCAGCAACTTGGGCTTCTCTGAAAAAATATTTTTTCAAAATTATTTTGTTTTGCAATTGTTTTTTCATTTATTAATGGATCATGTTATTATGTATCTTTGTGTCAGGGGTTTTTGCGAGTAACTAGGACTTATTGTTGTTCCTTCACAATGAAAGGAACTTGTTCAAATTGTAATAGGAAGAAATCTTCCTCTGACTTTCATGATTATTGCATAAATTGTAGTCAGTGTTCTCGCATTAATCCCTGTCCTGTATGTGAACATTGGGATGAGAAACATTGGAAACGTGTGTCACGATATGTTGTTTCTGGAGAAAGAGCGATGCCGGCTCTTTCTCCACAAGGTCACTCTACTCTCTCAGTTTCTATTTCAGAGGAACCAGAACAGGGTGATGTTTCCATGTTATCCTCTTCAAGTGTGCGTCCGTCGTCACAATTAAATACAGAGCTAGCGGCAAAAGTGCTCATGGAGATTAGACAAATGTCGTCCGCTAGCTCGCCCGGTGTAGCGTCCATTCACCGAATGGTTCGGCAGCCGGGTTCGTCCGATGCGGTCCAAGAGGAAATTTTGGGTGATGCGAGCACTATAAAAATAATAGATGCACACCCAGTGACGGCGGATAGTGAACGAGAACGGAGGAAGCCTTTTAGTCCGGTTCCTAGCTCGTCCAGGTCCAGCCGGGCCGCGAGCGAGAGAGGCCCCTCTCTCGTACAACAACATCTGGGACCAGATGTTGTGGTACAAAATGTGTCTTTAGCGGAGCATACGTCCGTCGCTCGGGACGCTCCGTTGTATAAGCAGTCCGCAGAGACTGTTAAGGCTTCCTCTTCTCGCCGGCGCACACGACCGCACCTTGGCTGCGTGACCTCCGATATCTTGCCAGCTTCGCCGAGGAAGGATTATTCGGCGACCAGGTCACACCATCCGGCAGCCAGGGACTCGAGACCGATGGACTCCGGACGTTCGCATAGGAAAAGTATGCGGGAGCCATCCGATGCGGAGCTGCCCTCGGCAAAGCAGCGAAAGACCGCTCCTCCGCAGGTCTCGACGTCGGACATTCTAGTGCAGATAGCACAGCTTATCGCAGCATCCCAGCAGCCGACAGAAACGGTGTCGGATCGAGAATTATCCGACGGCGCTGGGTCGGTTCGCTCCGCCGAAGCATCGGGGGCGGACGACCGGGAACATCGGGAGGTCCGACCGGATGGTGAAAGGGATACGGATGAATTGGAGCTATCCCTTTCGGAACAACACAAAGCTGCCGTAGACTTCATCCGGCACTTTCTTCCTCAAGTTGTTCCGTCGGGCCAGACTGCTGCGCTTCCGGACAGGAGAATTATAGCGTCATTGGACTCTGATTTTTTCGAGCGGTTCAGGGACATCGCTCCCGAGTTTCCGTCGCAGTCCAATAATGTTGCAAGAACATTTGAATTATTGAACGACGCTATTTTTAAACTTGCTTCCAGGACAGGGAAAGCAGGCTTCTTGTCCGCAAATACTCTCAACCTGCCTTTCATTAATGCAAGGAATAAATTCGACACGGCAGGTCAGGGTATACCGAGAGTTCCTCTGCGTATGGACGACGAGGCGGAAGACTTAGAGCTATCATTACCGTCGTCAGCTTCTATTCCAACCGCAGTGTTGGAAACAGCTATTGCGTCTAACAGAGCCAATTTAGATGCCTTATCTTACGCAGATCACCTTACGAAGGCGTTATCACTGCGTCTTCAAGGGGAAGAGTTTCAGGATATACAATCCTCCTTAAGACTTCTTTCAAGGGCAGTAGCTTATTCCACGTGTAACTCCGCCCTTTCAGTGGCTAATCTGGAGTTGGTTAGACGTGACGCAGCCCTGTCTACATCCACACTAGTGGATTCTAAGGTGAAGAACTCTCTTAGAGTCGCTTCGGTCTCAGGAGATCTTCTCTTTGACGGCAAGCTTTCCGCTATTTATGATAATATTAAAAAGAAAGCTAGTGATTCTCTGTTGTTTAGATCCGCTCCTAAAAGGTCGGATTCAGCAGACACGAATAAGGCGGGCACTTCTGGGTCTTATCCGCCCAAGAGAGGTTCCTATAGAGGTTCCGGTGCGTCCTCTAGCTCTTATTCGAGAGACCGTCAGGATAGCGACTCTCGTTCGGGACGTCCTTCAGGCCGGGACAATCGGTCGGACGCCCCGAGGTCGACGAGGCGAGGTGCGGGTCGTGGAAGACGTGGTTTCTCCTACCGCAGGCCTCGCAGATCCAGGAGGTGATGGCTCAAACCTCTATCGCGTTCCGGTTGGCGGAAGGTTGTCGAGTTTTTCTCAAGAGTGGGCGTCGATTACGGACGACCCTTGGGTGAGAGGAGTGACTTCGGAAGGTCTAAAGATATCCTTCAAACGAAAGCCTCCATTAACTCGAAGTCCAAAGTGGACTCATCTTCCGTCAAACCCTCAGAAAAGAGACGCTCTGCTATCAGAGGTGCAGTCTCTTTTAATGAAGAACGCGGTAGAGGTCGTAGAAAACCAGGAATCGCTGGGATTCTACAGCCATCTGTTTCTGGTTCCGAAACCAGACGGCTCGTTCCGTCCAGTCATAGATTTGAGCTGGATAAACAAGCTGATCATCGCTCCGAAGTTTTATATGGAGACGATTCGATCGGTCAGAGCGAGTATTCGGGTGAACGATTATGCAACGAGCATAGATCTCAAAGATGCGTACTTTCACGTCATGGTACATCCGACATTCCGAAAGTATCTACGCTTCGCAGTCCTAGGAGTGGTGTATCAGTTCCGGGCCATGTGCTTCGGATTGAATCTAGCACCCTGGGCTTTCACTCGAGTAATGAACTCGGTAATGATTTACTTCCGAGCTCATTCGTCTGCGGTAACGTCGGCCTACCTGGACGACATTCTTCAGAGGTACGGCAACGAGTTAACGCTTCAGAACGATGTTCAGAATCTTCTTCTATTGCTCCGACGTCTCGGTTTCATAGTAAACGAGGAGAAGTCGGATCTGGTGCCGTCCAAGTCATTCACTCATCTGGGAATGAGCTTCGAGACGCACAACAATCTCGTTCGTCTGCCGTTAACCAGAGCGAAATTAGTCAGTTGTTACGCTCGCTATTGTCTAAATACAGACAAAGTCACAGCGAGAGAATTTATGAGACTGATAGGTCTGTGCGGAGCCGCTGCGGATCTCATTCCGATGGGACGGCTACGCACACGGCCTCTTCAAATTTTCTTGACTCAGAATTGGAGTGTGAAAATTCATTCGCTCGATGTAGACGTTCTCTTGTCAGATCAAGTGAAACAAGAGATTCAGACTTGGGCAAACATTCAGTGGTTAACTCAAGGAGTTCCGCTGCAGTTGCCGGATCCGAGTTTTACCATTATGACGGATGCCAGTCAAACAGGTTGGGGTGCATCATTAATCCCAACGGATTCGAGATGCCAGGGTCTTTGGGATCCGCAATTCCTGTGCAAGCACATAAACATCAAGGAAATGATGTCAATTTGGCTTGCGTTACGTCACTGGATGGACATTATTCACGATGCTCATGTCCAAATCCTATCCGACAATACGACAGTAGTGGCGTATATACGGAATCAGGGAGGCACTCATTCAGTTCCGTTGTTCAATCTAACGGAAAGAATCCTTCTGTTTGCGTTGGAACATCACGTTCTTCTTTCGGTCCGTCACATACCGGGTCGTCTGAATGTGCTAGCAGACTCCCTTTCTCGAAAGGGTCGCTTGTTGCCGTCGGAGTGGACTCTCAACAAACAAGTATTCAATCAGATTTGCTACCAATGGGAACGGCCAATGATAGACTTATTTGCGACACATCTCAACAATCAGTTGCAAACGTATGTGTCCCCGTGTCCGGATCCAAGAGCATTTGCTGTAGACGCTCTATCGATCCCTTGGGACGGAATGATAGGATATGCGTATCCTCCAGCGCCGTTAATTCAACAAGTATTGCTAAAGATAAAACAATCTCAATGCAAGATTCTGTTGGTAGCATCTCTGTCGCCACAGAGACCGTGGATAAATCTACTCAGGTGTCTGTTGTGGGACCTACCGCGGAAGCTCCCTCCACGAGAGGATCTTCTTTGGCAGGGGAAATCGCGCCAACTGCATCACAACCCGCAAGGTCTCAACCTTCACGTTTTTCCGTTGTGCGGTCCTTCTTGCATGGCAAGCACTTTACAGGACGAGCAGTGGACGCGATTTCTAACTGTAGGAGGACCTCCTCTTCGCTAAACTATGCGGCTAAGTGGAAGGTTTTCCGTCGTTGGTGTAGGGATCATTCTGTTGATATATTTGATCCCTCTATACCAGACATTGCTAACTTTCTAGTATACTTGTTTGACGAAATCAAACTGCAACCGGTTACTATAAAGGGTTATAGATCTATGTTATCTGATACCTATGCACATCATGATAGTTTACAAATTGGATCTAATGTCTCTTTATCGAAATTGGTTAGAAACTTTTCGATAAATAGACCCAGAACTCTTAGATTAATTCCTAAGTGGAATTTAGCTTGGGTTCTCCTTAAATTGAAGGAAAAGCCATTTGAACCTCTTGGGACAGTAGATTTCAAATTCTTATCTTATAAGACAGCTTTTCTCTTAGCTTTCTCTTCTGCCAGAAGAGTCAGTGAGCTTCATGCACTATCGGTGGATGATTCTCATTATCGTAGTGTTGGGAACACTATCACCTTCACTACTAACGTCGGTTTTTTAGCTAAGAATCAGGCTCCTAATAAATATCCGGAACCTATTGTTATTAAGGCTCTTCCGTCTTCAGACGGGCGTAGGCCTTTACTCTGTCCTGTTAGAGCACTACGTATCTATAAACAGAGATCTCAGTTCATCAGAAAGGGACGGAAACGTTTCTTTCTGTCTTTGATGCCTAATAGAAAGGACATTTCAGTCCATTCTATTGCTAGATGGATTCAGTTAACTATCCGTACTGCGTATGAAGATTTATCTTCTTCTCAGCAGTCTGTGCTTAAGATTTCTGCTCATGAAGTAAGAGCTCTTTCTACTTCCTGGGCTTATGCTAATAGTGTTGCTATTACAGATTTAATGAAGGCTGCTTATTGGTCTCAGCCATCCACATTTACTAATTTTTATCTCAGAAATATTGAGTCCATTTCTGGAGACCTGCATTGTTTAGGTCCGTTATCTGTTGCTCAGAATGTCGTCCACTAAACAGTTGCAACTATAGTTATGCAGGCTTTCTGTTCCGGCAGTGACTCCGTCCGGCTGCCCTCTTCGCTCTGGGCTATTTGACCCAGGGCAAGGGGAAGGGGGGGGGCGGGTGTTCCCTTAGGTCACCTGCTTTATAGTGAAAAGCAAGGGAATGCCTCCTCCAAGACAGTATTTCTGAGTCGCTTCCGGGATGGTTTTAAAGTGTAATATTAATGTTTAATTTCATTCATGTCTTATTTTTAAAGTGTAGCTCGGTGTGAAGCATTTGTATATGTCAAGTGTCAAACGGGCTTTAATATACAATACTCGGACACTTTTAAATGACTATAAAGAGTCTCAATTCTCTGGACTACTTTATTTATTGGCTTGTTTTAATAATAATTAGTATAAAGGTTATACTGGATATTAATAGAGAACATGAATGTTATTGTGCTCAATTATTAAGGGTAGTGTATCTTTCTAATTTAAATATTAAATAAGAAAGATACATGTAAAGCCTAATACTCCTTTTCTCCTTAAGGGGTTATCTCTTTATTTTATAATTGAGCTTATTGGATTTTCCTCTATGTCCTAGGCCCTCCAGCCTGTTTACTATTCAGCTAAGTCTGGGTCATTGGTACAGTATAAAAATGTTAAAAAATTTATAGTAATTTATATATTTTTTATACTTACCAATGACCCAGACGGGGATGGCCCTCCCTGAGTTGGGAACTCTTGCCTCCCCGCTGAGTACATAGCGCTGACCAGGCACTGCCAGTAAGAATGATATTTGGCGCCAATTTCGGGACGACTGCGTCACTGCGCATGCGCAGTAGAGTCGTATTATGGAGGTCCTTTAGGACATTATTTCTTTTTGTTTTGGATGCAAATTTTGGGGATTGGGGGGCAAAATTTGTGTTTGGCCCTGGTTTTTGTGGAGTTAGCACCAGCTAAGTCTGGGTCATTGGTAAGTATAAAAAATATATAAATTACTATAAATTTTTTAACTTTCATGTAATTGAGTCTTGGATTTTCTTTTATGTCCTAGGCCCTCCAGACTTTTTTCTATTCAGCTAAGTCTGGGTCATTGGTACAGTGTAAAAATGTTAAAAAATTTAAAGTAATTTATATATTTTTTGTACTTACCAATGACCCAGACGGGGATGGCCCTCCCATGAGTTGGGAACTCATACCTCCCCGCTGATTACATAACGCTTACCAGGCACTGATTGTAAGAATGACATTTGCGCCAATTTCGAGAGCTCCTTGACACTGCGCATGCGCAGTGGGTAGAAAGTATGGAGGACCATATAAGACATTGAATTTCGGTTTTTGATGCAAATTTTGGGGATTGAGGGGCAAAATTTGTGTTTGACCCTATAATTTAAGGAATTATCACCAGCTAAATCTGGGTCATTGGTAAGTATAAAAAATATATAAATTACTATAAATTTTTTAACTTTTTGAAGGAATTTTTTCTTTTGGATGTATTTATCTCATCGATTGTACTTTAATGTTATCTTATATTTATGTAGATTTGGTGGTAGTACAATTGACCTTTGTTAGATTTTAGATATAATATTTATCTAATAGTAGGGCAAATAGAGGAAGCCTTTCCTCTATTTACATGGTCATTATCTTGCGTATACTGGATGTACTACCACTAATTCTTGCTCCAATGTTCCAGGTTTTGACAATGTTAATGACGGGTGTCAAGGTTTGTGTTAGGTGAGTGGACACTATCGGTCCTATCGTGGTGAGGGGACACTGCTGGTCCTCTCACCAAAAATGTCACTATAGTTTTTAGCTCACCTGACTGAAAGTCAGGGTGAGCTTTTCTTATCACTCTTCGTCCGTTGTCCCTCGTCTGTCGTCCGTCAATCTGCGTGAAGGTGGTGTTTCAGCCTCTTTCTAGTAAACCACTGGCCACATTTTAATTAAATTTCATGTAAGTAGTGGTTATATAGTGGCATTTTGATTTTTATGCAAATTAGGTTTCGGCTCATATTGAGCAGAGGGGTGTGGAAAAAATGGCCAAATTTTTTGAAAATCTTTGTCTAATGAACCACCGGTAGCAGAGACTTGATATGTGGTGTACAGATTCCTTTTGAGGTTTAGAATCAAGTTTGTTCAAGAGAAGTTTGTCGGGCATTATTTGCCTTCGTTATGGGAGGGGCAAAAATTTTGGCCATGCCTAAAATTTCTATTTTCAGAACTGTGAGGTCGATTTGAACCAAATTTGATATGAGATGATAATGGGTCATAAGTAGTTGATTGATGCAAAAATTTTTTTTTCTCATTGCCCCGTGGGAACCTCGGGAACTAAAAATAGGAAAAACCTTTAAACTGCCATATCTCCAAAACTACACGGGACAGAGAATTCTTATTTTGTAGAAAGCTTACTTTTATCCAGTAGAATAGAATGGTTAAAAAAAAATCCTTATTGGTTTGATCACAAGGTACTTTTTTCAGGACTTTTGAAAAAGTGCTGAGTCAGCACTTTTTAACACTGTTGGCAATGGGAAAAAGATTAAAAAATCTTCTCCAGATCCAGCAGGCAGAATCTTTTGATATTTGGTATGCAACATTGTAGGGTGGATCTGATTCAAGTTGTTCAAATCGGCCCCCTGGGTTCATATTTGGGCTCAGTATGGGAGCCCGATTTAGAACTTAGTGCATTTCAGGCAAATTTCTTCAAAAATCTTGTTCTCCAGATCCAGCAGGCAGAATCTTTTGATATTTGGTATGCAACATTGTCGGGTGGATCTGATTCAAGTTTGTTCAAATCGGCTCCCTAGATTCATATTTGGGCTCACTATGGAAGCTCGAATTCGAACTTAGTGCATTTCAGGCAAATTTCTTCAAAAATCTTCTTCTCCAGATCCAGCAGGCAGAATCTTTTGATATTTGGTATGCAACATTGTCGGGTGGATCTGATTCAAGTTTGTTCAAATCGGACCCCTGGGTTAATATTTGGGCTCACTATAGAAGCCCAAATTTGAACTTATTGCATTTCAGGCAAATTTCTTTGAAAATCTTGTTCTCAAGATCCAGCAGGCAGAATCTTTTGATATTGGGTATGCACCATGCTTAGGGGGTGGGTGGGGGGGGGGGGATTCAAGTTTGTTTGAGCCATGTCCCTGGGTTCATATTTGGGCTCACTGTGGTAGCCCGAATTATAACTTAGTTCAAAATGAGGAATTTTCTTTAAAAATCTTCTTCAGATCCAGCAGTCGGAATGTTTTGATATTTGGTATGCAGCATCCTTAAGGTGGTGAGATTCAAGTTTGTTCAAGCCATGTCCCTAGGTCCATATTTGAACTCACTATGGGAGCTCAAATTGTAACTTAGTTCAAAATGAGGAATTTTCTTAAAAAATCTTCTTCTTCAGATCCAGCAGTCAGAATGTTTTGATATTTGGTGTTCAGCATCCTTAGGGGGGGTGAGATTCAAGTTTGTTTAAGCCAAGTCCCTGGGTTCATATATGGGCTCCCTGTGGGAGCCCGAATTATAACTTAGTTCAATATGAGGAATAGTCTTTAAAAAAATTTTTTTTTTAGATCCACTGGTCAGAATCTTTGGATATTTGGTATAAGCTTTTCTTAGGAGGAGCAGATGCAACTTGTTGAAATCAATTCTCTGGGTTGATATTTAGGCTACCATGTCAGGTGAGCGCCCTCAGGCCCCCTGGGGCCTCTTGTTTAGTTTCTATTTACAGAGGAACAAGAATATGGTGTGGTTTTGTGACGCCGTCAGGGAGAGTGCTTCCGTCATAGCTTTATACTATTAGAGCTAGCGGAAAAGTGCTCAATGATATAAGATGAGGGCTAGGCTTTTGAACTTAGGTTTTTGTCCCTTGTCTCCAGCTACCTCAACAGGCAGATCTATCACGTTGGATGTGGTGTGACGCCATGTATGTCCATAGTGGTCGAGAAGAGGAATAAGGGTGTAGCAAGCACTATAAAAATACGAACATGCTCACCCTGCGACGGCGGAAAGGAGGAAGCATGGGAAGGAGGAAGCAGACAAGTTCTGAGGTATGCTCGTCCAGGTCTACCATGATCGCGAGCAAGAGAGTGGCCCCTCTCTCTTATTTCAACATCTGGGGTCAGATGTTGTTGGTAGGAACTTGTGTCATGCCTTCCTGTCCGGGACGCTCCTCATAGGCTGCCGGGGTCGGCTAGTCTTATAGCTTCCTCTACGTTCGAAAAGCACACACAACTGCACGAAGTCCATTGTCGCCAGCTAGCTTGACCAATGAAGCAGTTACCCAGGCCTCTGAGAACTGCGACACTGGGGTGTCCGCTCCGGGCTAGTAGATGATCTAGGGTGGAGCGAGCACTATAATATGCAACCAGGCTCACCCAGCGACGACGGAAGGAGGAACCCTGCAAGTTCTGAGGTACGCTCGTCCAGGTCAGCCAGGACCGCGAGCAAGAGAGAGGTCTCTCTCCCTTACAGCATCATCTGGGGACAGATGTTGTTGGTAGGAACTTGCGTCAGTCGGAGGTTACGTCCATGCCTCCTGTCCGGGATGTCCCGTCTAATAGACAGCCGGGGTCGGCTAGTCTTACGGCTTCCTCTACATAACGGATAAAGTATTCTTTATATTACATGGCTATAAACCGCGATGAATGGTTTCAGTTCCCTGATGCCGGTGAAATGGTTTAGATTGAATATGAGGACCGTGACACCGGATGTGTCGCATGTGCATGGTATTCAGAGCTAGTGGCATAAGTGCGCAATGATATAAGATAAGGGCTAGGCCTTTGAACTAGGGCTTACGCCCCTTGTCTCCAGCTAGCTTGACCGGCAGATCATTACTTAGAATATGGATAGTGTGACACTGGGTGTGTCCGTAGTGGTCAAGAGAGAATAAGGGTGTATCGAGCACTATTAAATCCAATCATGCTCACCCTGCATTGATGGTACGAAGAAGCCGGCAAGTTCTGAGGTATGCTCAGTTAGGTCTTCCCGGACCTCGAGTTAGAGGGAGACCCCTCTCTCTCTTTTAACAACATCTGGGGCCAGGTGTTGTTGGTAAGAATTTGCTTCAGTCAGAGCTTACATACATAGCTATTGTCCGGTACACTTTGTTCAATTCTTAGCCGGGGACGGCTACAGTTTGGCTTCTTCAGCATCTACCAAGCACTCCCGACCGCACCTTGGCTAAGTGACTTAGGATATCTAGTCTGCATCATCAAAAGGTCCATCTTTTGTGAATTAAGTTTCACCATCTAATAGCCAAGGAGATGAGGTTTCATTCACCTGGGACGTCCGCTGTAAGAGCCATCTCGGACTCGCTGTTCCAGGAGCAGCCATCATGAATTGCTTGCAGGTAACTGTGATTCTAACTAATTTAGACGAATGATGAAAGGGATATGGAGGAGGATAACTTTCCCTTTCGGAACAACTCATGGATGATATGGATACTATAAATTATCGTTTCCTTGAACTTGTTCCAGTGAATCACAGTGCTGCAAGTAATTGTGAGAAACCGCTAACGTTGTTAGATGCTGACTTCATCTGGACAAAGAGCAGGATAATAAGTTTTCTTTCCAGTTAAGTCTACATGGGTGTCACAGGTCTTCAATTGTGTAGACGACGCCATATTTAACTTCACGTAGGAAGAAGTAATACAGTTTCTTATCATCATCTTCTTTATGTTTTACCGTTTTTTGTTCACATACATTTCAAAAACGACCGGGGAAGATGTGTTGAGAGTTTCTCTGCGTCGATTGAGCAGGCTAAGATCTTAGTGGTAGCCTTACCTTCATCATTTCGCTGACACAATTGAGAAGATAATTTCTTATTCAGAGTGAATTTAGACTCATGGTCTTCATTTTTAAGTACTGTGACGCAACGTCTGTTTGGAAAGGAATTTTGTGGATGTTTGTACCTATTATAATATATATCTCTGTCTTAACAAATTGTTAAGTGGGAGCTATTCTGATGTGACGAAGCCTTGCATCGTCATCTTTAACATTTGATTAGGTGGAAAACTTGCTACAGGTCGCTTTAGTTTTCCAGACACTAGTCTTTAATAGAAAGCATTAATACTCGACTCTTTAAGTTACTTGACTCTTTAAGTTGGGGTCTATTCGACCAACGCCAGCAGAAAGAGTAGGAGAGGTTGTCCTAGACTTAGATCGTCTATTAGGACTCATAGCGAAGGTATAGGTATCCCTCCTATATATTACTTTAGGGATTGTCTATACAGCCACTTGGATAGGGGGTTTAGGTTTGTTTGAGTTTACTGATCAGACAGCCCTGAGCCGGTGGTTCGAGGCTCTTATGGGATGAATGGTAAGATACACGTATCCTACAATTCATTTTCAACAGGCTGGTTCGTCTGTTCTTTCACAGAGCGAAATCACCATTTGTTTGGCTCACTTTTATCTTTTATCTGACGCATTAACAGTGGAAATTTTATGCGTCGGATGGGGTTGTGCAGAGCGGCTATGAATGTTATTTCGATGGGTCGCTTACGCACACGTTCCCTCCAGTTATTCTTAACTGGAATGGTAGACGTTTTTCGCTCTAGACCTGTTTTCTTTCAGTGAATCTTTTAACATAAGGTCAAGTTTGGGCATATATTTATCGGTTTTCTAAATTATGACGGATGTGAGTTCATGTATTGGGTTACAGTACTGAGTCCGATGGTCTCTCTATGCAGGGATCTTGTGACCCTCGATTCTTGGAGACCACATGTTATTACCGTTCATGTATTTATAGATGCAGACCAGAGTTTATCAGTAGCGAAGAAAAGCTTCTTTCGTCAATAATTTCCAATAGAAGGGACATTTCGGTTCATTCTATTGCTAGATGGAGTCAGTTAGCTATTCGTACTGCTCAGGAAAATTTATCTTCCAGTCAGCAGTCAGTGCTTAAGACTTCAGCACATGAAGTAAAGCGCTGGCAGCATCTTGAGCTTATTCTAACTGAATGGCTATTACATGATCTTATATAGTATCGCTTCAGGATAGTTAAGTTTGTGGCGCACGGTAATAATAGTTTCCATTGTTTGTGTCACCATTATTAGGCTTTTGAACGCATACATTTGACGCTCAGCCGTTTTTCATGGGAATGAATGATAGGATATGTGTATCCTTCTATTCATTTGTTTCTATTGATTACATTGACATTAAGTGTCTGTTATTGAACATTCGCCAGAAGCTTCCCCCACAAGAGGGTTTTCTTCTTCAATGGAAGTTTTCTTCTTCACATCATTCTCCGTTCTCAGTGGCATAATGGAGTATGTCAGACGTGAGGGAGCTTTGTGGTTACTATATTATTGCTGTTTGGACCAGCAATGATAAAGTAATGTGGGTGAGGAGATTTCAACATGAAGTTGAATTCCCCCCCCCCCCCCCTCCAACGCCCACCACACACACACACACACACACTCACACACTGTCGTGTATATATATCTTAATACATACATACTATGTGTTTGGGTCGTGTTGCATGGCGCCCTCATAGGCATATATGCAGTTCTGGTGCATTAGTTTCCGTTCTTTATTTTCTGATTTCTAATATACAAGAACTTATTTAATCATCATATTTGCTGCTATTTGAGTTCATAGGTGACTGTATAACCATTTAGTGGTTTTTGGATGATTACAGGCTGGATTTTAATGCACTCGTGCAATATTTTATTACGCTATAACTTTGATGGACCTAGAAATTATTATATATTTTGGGTGCTGTCTGTGTTGGAGCCGGATAATCATACCTACCTCTATTTCCAGATCCTGGTCTCTATTTTGTCATTTCTCAAATCGCATATTCTCACATGTTTATTCACATATTCTCACATGTTTATAATTGTAGATACCAAATAGTACACATTGGAGAGTGTTCTTACAGGATTTAATTGTACAGAGGCTTCCTGTGAATGATCTTTGAAGCGTGTTTTCTCTGCAGAGATTGTTCATCGTATCTCATTTTTGTATGTGTAGGTTATATTATTATTTCACTGATTTCGCCGTACCTGTATACGCCGTCTGCAGTGCATTTTTTGTAGCGAATAATGTTGTTCACCAAATTGTTGGTATAGCCTTGGCTTGTGAAGTGGCATTAAGCACCATTTATTATTCATGAATTAATTTTTAAGTGCCTGATCGATAATTATTTATATCGTTTCCAGGTACCGCCAATTGATTCCAGAGCTCTCTTCTCCTTCTTTTGAAGATATGTTAAAAAAAAAGGGATTGGGGTCATTTTGTCCACTTCTCTGGCTTATTGGGTATGTAACTATGAAGGAAGCTGTTTTTGTCCGTACTATATTCGGCGTTCAGCTGTAGTGTTATTGTATGGCATAGGTTTATGGGCAATTTTCTCTCATTCTCAAATAAGCCATCCTAATTTTTAGAGCTTAGTCCAGACTAGCCTTAAATATTTGTGAACTTGTTACATCCTATTTAGCATGATTTCATGCTCAGATTTAGGATTTACATAATTGGGATCCTTATTAGGATATGTCTCTTCTATTATGGTATAAAGAGACATACATGTAAATTCTAATTATTCTAATTTTCTTCATCATGGATTGAAAGATTTGATCTATGTTGATCTACTATTTCAGAAGTTCTAGGCCCTCCACCTTTTTACAATTCAGCTAGTCTGGGCCATTGGTATACAGTATAAAAATATGAAAAAATTGAAAGTAATTTATATATTTTTTATACTTACCAATGGCCCAGATGGGAATGCCCCTCCCATGAGCGGGCAATACTGGGCACTCATACCTTCCTGCTGAATTATTATATTATAATCTTTTTACAAAGAATGATGTTGGTGCCAGATTCGGTGACTTCCTGGCATCTGCGGAGGGTAAATATATGGAGGGCCAGATAGGACTTCTAATTTTCGGTTTTGCATGCAAATTTTGGGGATTGGGAGGGGGGCAAAATTTGTTTGGCCCTAAATATTTTTGAGTTAGCACCAGCAGCTAGTCTGGGCCATTGGTAAGTATAAAAAATATATAAATTACTTTAAATTTTTTCATATTTATGAAGGGATTTCATTGTAAATTCGTGAGATCACTACAGATGATGCCCAGATGAGAATATCCCCTTTTGGTTGTGATGATTCAACCATGATGGCTGCCTGAGCCCAAAGCCCAAAAACCTTTAGCACAGTCTACAGGTAAAATTTATGAAGGGATTTCATTGTAACTTGGTAGGTTGACTTCATATAATGTCTATATGAGAATGTCCCCTTTTGGACGCGTTTGGGCGATGTGATGGCTACTTTGACCGAAACCCGAAAACTTTTAGCACAGTCTACAGGTCATATTTATGAAGGGATTTCATTGTAACTTGGTAGAATGACTCCAAATAATGTCTAGATGAGAACATCCCCTTTTTGTCGCGATCATTCAGCCTTGATGGCTGCCCGAGCCCAAAACCTTTAGCATAGTCTATAGGTCATATTTATGGAAGGATTTCATTATAACCTGTTAGTTTGACTCCATATAATGCCAAGATGATGACATCCCCTTTTGGTCGTGATTGGTCAACGGTGACGGCTTCAGGGACCTGAAGCCCCAAAACCTTGAGCTCAGTCTACCGGTCATATTTATGAAGGTATTTCATTGTAACTTCGTAGGATCACTCCAAATGATGCCCAGATGAGAATGTCCCCTTTTGGTTACGCTTCTTCAACCATGATGGCTGCCTGAGCCCAAAAACCTTTAGCACAGTCTACAGGTCATATTTATGAAGGGATTTCATTGCAACTTGGTAAGTTGACTTTATATAATGTCTAGATGAGAACGTACCCTTTTGGACACAATTGGGAGACTGACGGCTACAGGGAGCCGAAGCCTGAAAACCTTTAGCACAGTCTACAGGCCATATTTATGAAGGGTTTTCAATGTAACTTGATAGGATGACTCATTTTGGAATAATTTCACTGTAACTTGGTAAATGTCATTGATATACGTTAACTGTGAGGGCCACATACATTAACTGTGAGGTCATGTTAACCCACCCCTCAGCTCTTTAGTACAGTGTACACCTCATATTATTTTTATCAACAACATGTCATACAGGGAACAGAAATGAATATATTCCCAATTATCACAATTCTTGTCTTATTTCATAATCCTTTCATAAACATTGAACATTATCCTTTTCATCAAACACAACACACAAGTTAAGCTGCAGTGTCATTGACACTTTCGTTTGAAAAATTGATTGGTGAGGACCCATAGACAACTAACTGTAACAGAAGACATCAAGATTAAGAAAACATAATGCCTCTGAATGAAATGCACATATAATTGTTCACAGAGTTATGTCCCTTTTCATGAAACTTATCAATTGCAATAAGGTTTGGATTTGAATCACCAGTTCAGACTAAACATGCACTAATTTCCCCCTCCTCTCTCCCTGCCCCCAAGCAAAGCAGCACCCAAGAAAGATTCCATCTTGGGGTAAGCTGCAAAAGCCTAGGCCTTTTCAAAGAAAAGTGCCGAATAAGCTTGGACAGGTATGGATTAGTGCCGATACAATGCTTTCTCACATACGAAGAGGTCTCCAAAAGCATGGACCTGTACCCTTTGACGATAACAGGTTGGAGACCCCAAGAATCAAACAGATATACCAGAAACTCTCCAATCTGTGCTATCGAAGAATCAGCATAATCAACAGAGTGATCAGCACATCATCGACAGAAGACCTTCCACTTAGTCACATAGGCTAAACCAGTTGAGTGCCACCTTGATGAAGAAATGCACTCCACTGCTCATGTTGAAAAACCTCTACGAGGAGACAGGACCCAACAAAGATATGCGTGAACTCACAATGAAGTCGGGTCGACATGAAACCTCCTCAGGTGACTTTGACAAGGAAGGTCGTGATGTAGTGGGAGACGTGTCAGAACGGCTGCCAACAGAGGGGGGAGCTGATTGATCCACACCCGCTGAGGCGACGGGGGAGTGATCAGAATGATTCAACAACTGCAGGTTCGTATCTTGGCTAGAACCTGAGGGAGAATCGCACCCATCCAGAAGGTGTAGCCAACAAGCCCATTCCAATCGAGTGACAGAGGATCTGGACACAGGGACACGAAAGTGTCCACCTGATCATTCCAATGGGTTTCAACAAGATCTATGTAGGGATGACCCCAGAGATCGCAAAGCAACTGGAACACTGCCCTGTGAAGCATCCACTCAGTGGAAATGACCCTGCCCTGTCGGTTCAGGCAGTCGGCTAGGACATACAGATGACCGGGTTTGTGACGAACCACCACACCGGCATTGACATCCTCAGCTAGCAATAGAAGATCCCGAGCCAATTCGTACATGAGAACCTAGTGCGTGCCACCCTGGTTCCGAATGTAAGAGACCATTGTCGAATTGTCGAACAACAGAACAACCCAACCATTCGAAATGTGGGGGATCCACTGCCGGAAACTCAGAAGAAGAGCCAGAAGCTCCTTTTGGTTGATGTGAAGAGCTGCTTGATCCTGGTCCCATACACCATGAAGGGAAAGACCTAAAGGATCCAACGTCCCGCCCCATCTGAGATCGCTGGCATCTGCTGTCAGAACATGATCGGATATGGGCAAGTCCAATGGAACTCCACTGAACATTTGTCCAGTCAAGAAGGTGACAATGAAGAGATGCTGGTAACTGAAGACCCAGATGCAGAGGATCAACATTCGGCCTCCAGTGACTGAGCAGAAAGTATTGAAGATGTATGACATGCAGCCGACCTAAATGAATGAGATCTGTCACCGAATTGCAGAGACCGAGCAGCCGAAAAATACTCCAAGCTGACGTGGACTGGGTCAGAGTCGGGGCAAAAGCCGAGGGAATCACATCCCTCAGCCGGGGAATCGCCACCATATTCAGCTGAGTGTAGAAATCCATCCCTAGATGACCAAACGACTGAGAAGGGACCAGGTCCGACTTCTCCTCGTTGACTCGGAACACCAGCGACGTGAGCATGTTCAACAGTGTGTTGACATCCGACTCCAGAAGTGCAGCATTGAGGATATCGTCCAGATATGCCAAAGTAGTCACCTTGGACTGTGAAAAATGGAGGGCTATAACATGCAACATCATTCAGGTGAAGGCCCAAGGAGCCAGGTTGTGGCTGAGAGGCATGACCTTGAACTGGTAAACTTCCCCCAGAAAAGCGAACCTGTAATACTTTCGAGATGTCCGATGAATCGGAACGTGAAAGTAAGCGACTCGCAGGTCGATGCTGGAAGCGAAATCTCCCTGGGAAATACAACTGACCTGAAAGTGTCCATGCTGAACCTGGGATCAATGATAGACTGGTTCAGGATACTTCTGGGTGCCTTCGACCGTAACAGTCGGTACAAGTGGTCGAAGCTTTTGCAACATGTGACTCAAAGCTGAGTTCCAAGGCTACGAAGACTTCATTCTTCGCTAGGCTGATACTGTTTGCCTCCTGTGCGTTATCGTTCTTCTGATTCTGCCAATCTATTGGCCTAACAGAGTTTGACGGTCTTGGATCAGGACTCCTCCTCCCTCGGGCTTTCCAAGCATCGGCCCTTATTCCAATGGCGACATTGGAGTCCATGTTGGGCTTATCCAGAGAGATGCTAGGTATGCTTTGTCTCTCAGATCAAATCGTCTCTGCCTTGGATGTTTATCTGCCTGCAGAAAAGTTTGACTACATACAGGCTCCTTTGGATGTGATCTCTAAGGTGCTCATGCATCTTACTCACATGCTTGCCTGTAACACTGCTAATTTGGAATTAGTTTGGAGGAACGCTGTGTTGGACACAACAAGCCGTTCCCTTCCTGAAGGGCAGCGCACTGCTCTTCTATCCGCTTCTTTGGTGGGTACGCGACTATTCCATGAGTCCATGGCAATGGTCCGCGATGACGTCCCGTGTCATTCCAACGATAAGCTGCTGCTTTGCCAACTTGATCCACCTTCTGTTGGAGGCTGTGACCGTTACAAGCCTAACAAACGCCCTTCGGCTTCCATTGTGAAGCCACCGGCTGATCCTCCTGTCGCCCCTTCTTCCTCTTACTCACGTGGTAAGGGTAAGCATCAGCAGACCAGAGAGATGTCTCAGGATCCTTCCTCTTGCAGAGGAGATGGTTGCTCCTCTCACAGACATCACTGGGGCTCAAAATGGTCTTCACCTCGATCCGTCCCGGGTTGGAAGAAGGATATCAGAGTTTGCAGACCGTTGGGCCACGATCACATCCGATCCTTGGGTGTTAGATGTTGTTTGGTCCGGTCTGTGGATATCCTTTTGGAGGCACCCCACTCTGTCGAGAGTGCCTCTTCCAACCCAAGTTCCTTCAAACGTTTCACGTCGGGGAACTTTTGATCACGGAGACAGACAATCTCCTGTCAAAGGGAAGATCAAGGTCGTCAAGAACATTCATTCAGTGGTATTTTATTCCCACCTGTACTTAGTGGCAAAGAAGGATGGCTGACTCCGACCGGTTATCTATCTGATTATCCTGAACCAGTTTATCATTTCTCCCAAGTTCAGCATGGAGATTTTCAGGTCAGTTCCATTTCCCAGGGAGATTTCGCATCCAGCATCGACCTGCGAGTTGCTTACTTTCACGTTCTGATTCATCAGATATCTCGGATGTATCTCAGGCGAGTTTTCCAGTTCAAGATCATACCTTTCAGCCACATCCTGGCTCCTTGGGCCTTAACCTGACTGATGTCGCATGTGGTAGCCTTCCATTCCACAGTCCAAGGTAACTACTTCGCTGTATCTGGATGATATCCTCCAGAGCCACTTCACTGCTGCTTTTCTGGAGTCAGATGTCAACACACTGTTGAGCCTGCTCATGTCGCTGGGGTTCCGAGTCAACGAGAAGTCGGACTTAGTCCCTTCTGTCATTTTGTCATCTGAGGATGGACTTCTGCACAGAGCTGAATATGGTGGCGATTCCCCAGGCGAGGGTTGTGATTCCCCCGGCTTTCGCCCTGACTCTGACCCAGTCCACGACTGTGACAACTCGGAGTATTCTCCGGCTGCGAGGTCTCTGCGGTTCGGTGACGGATCTCATTCCTCTAGGTCGGCTGCATGTGATAACTCTCCAACACTTTCTGCTTAGTCGTTTGAGGCCGATTGTCGATCCTCTGGATCTGGTGTGTCAATTACTAGCATCTCTTCATCGTCCCCTTCTTCCCTGGGCTGGTGTTCAGTGATATATGCAGGGAATTGTGTTGGACTTGCCCATATCCGATTGTGTTCTGTTGGCACATGTCAGTGATCTCGGATGGGGCACGACATTGGATTTTCTAGGTCATTCCCTTCATGGTGTATGGGACCAGAATCAAGCAGCTCTTCACATCAACCAGAAGGAGCTTCTTGCTTTTCTTCAGAGCTTCTGGCAGTGGATCCCCCACCTTTCGAATCATCAGGTCCTTTTGTTGTTTGACAATTCGACAATGGTCGCTTACATTAGGAACCAGGGAGGCACGCACACGGTTCTCATGTACAAATTGGCTCGGGATCTTCAACTGCTAGCTCAGGATGTCAATGCCGGGGTGGTGGTTCGACACATTCCCGGTCATCTGAATGTCCTAGCCGACTCCCTGTCCCAATGTGACAGGGTTATTTCCACTGAGTGGATGCTTTACAGGGCAGTGTTCCAGTCGCTTTGCGTTCTGGGGTCGTCCCCACATCGATCTTTTTGCAACCCATTGGAACTCAAGTGGACACTTTCGTGTCACTGTGTCAAGAACCATCAAGTGGACACTTTCATGTGACTGTGTCCAGATCCTCTGGCTTTTGCCGTCGACACTCTGTCAATCGATTGGTACAGTCTTGTCGGCTACGCCTTCTCACCAGGGCCGATTCTGCCTCAGGTTCTCGCCAAGGTACGAACCTGCAGTTGTTGAAATCATTCTGTTCGCACCCCTGTCGCCTCAGCGGGTGTGAATCAATCACCTCCGCTCTCTGTTGGTGGTGGTTCTGACACGTCTTGCTCTACATCGCAGCCTTTTTTGTCAAGGTCACAGGAGGAGGTTTCATGTCGACCTAACTTCATTGTGCCTTCACGCATATCTTTGTTGGGTGCTGTCTCTCTTCATAGAGGTTTTTCGAGACGAGCAGTGGTGCGCATTTCTTCTTCAAGGCAGCACTCCACTGGTTTAGCCTATGTGACTAGGTGGAAGGTCTTCTGTCGATGGTGTGCTGTTGATTATGCTGATTCTTTGATAGCACAGATTGGAGAGTTTCTGGTATATCTGTTTGATTCTCGGAGTCTCCAACCAAAGGGTACAGGTCCATGCTTTTGGAGACCTTTTTGTATGTGGGAAAGTGTCATATCGAAGCTAATCCATACCTCTCCAAGCTTAGTAGGCACTTTTCTTTGGAAAGGCCTAGGATTTTCAGCTTACCCAAAAATGGAATCTTTCTTGGGTGCTGTTTTGCTTGGTGGCAGGGAGGGGGATGTGCCATTCAAACCTTTATCTCAGGTCCATATGTGTTTTCTCACTTACATACAAGATGGCTTCTCTGATGGTGTTTGCCTCAGCCAGGAGGGTTAGTGAGTTTGACGCCCTCTCGGTTGATCTGGCCTTTTTCAGGATCTCTGCCAACAGTGTAACTTTTACCACTGATTGCTCCTTTCTGGTCAAGAATCAGATGCCGGAAACTACTCCACCTCCTATCTGTATCAGGGCTCTTCCTTCTCTCAATCCATTTCTCGATTGATTTGTTTTGCTATTCGCGAATCCTGCACCTGTCTAGAGGCTGACAATTGTATTACCAATTGTATTTTTGCCCACAAGGTATGTGCCTTGTCTACCTCCTGGGCTTATGCTAATTCTGTCAAGTTGTTGGATGCCTGTTGGAGAAATGCTTCTACTTTCTCCACCTTGTATCTGTCAGTTTCAAGAGCAGTCTGAGGACCTTTCTTCCTTGGGCCCTCTTTCTTCTGCTCAGTCTGTTGTCTACCCTAGCCATTAGACTTCTTACAAGGTCAGTTCCAGCCATATGCTTGGTTACTGTCCTTTCTGTCTGTGTGTCACACAGAGCCATATGCCTCATATCTGATTGTCTTTTACTAATGTTTGTGATGCTATGGTTTTATAGGCATTGGGAACTCCTCTGGTGTCCAAGGTTCCAGCACAGGTGGGTTGTGTGCGGTTTCACCCTAACAACGTGTGTTGCGTATGCACACTTACGCCACGTATCACTGGGGATGATGTCACAACATTTCCACTCACACAGGTTACCATGACAACACAATATGATGCAACTGGGTCATGTGACTATGATGAAACACGAGATCCGGCAGATGTGGGATGAAACATATGAGACATACTACTCCTGACTCTGATCCCTGGGAAGCTCTGTCAGAGAGCTTAACAAGGGTCAGGAGCAGGTATTAATAGTCTGGGTTAGAATGGTTAACAGTCTTGTATACAATCACAGTAGATAACGAAAATACTTTTGGACAAAAGTGGGAAAGTGCTTGAGAATTATCAGTACATGTCCTTGAAAGTCCAGGATTTTTTTCCTCCAGAAGCATGTGAACCCTGTCTGTAGGAACTTTATGACCCCACATGTAGTATGATGACCTGTCATCCATCAGCATGAGATTTCCTTGTTGGTTCCTTATATTTTTACTTGACCAGCAAGTGGGGGTATGCACAGATGTACACCGTTTGTGAGACTATGCACCTTGTAATTCAGTTAATGTCACAAAACTTGCTTAAATGGTGATTTATGTCAAAAATGTATGCTTTGCACTATCCAAAGGAACATTCATGCAGTTTCCACAGGCCTGTGATGTAGGAAACTACAAAACATGTTGCAAACAAGATCCATTTTTTGCTATCAGTTTTCTTAAATTTTGAATGCTTAAATATTGAATGTTTTTTATTACAAATATGAATGATCAGTGTTGCATGTCAAAGGAAAGTCTAATCTTGAATGCTTTTACTGATTGAACCAACAGGCCCAACTAAGATGGAAACATCAATCAGTCATTCTCTAATGTCTGACTTGTTTGGAGCTACATTAATTTAAGTTGTCAGAATTTAATTACAAAATGTATTTATCAATAGGTTTTTTAGCTTAACTTGACAAAGTCAAGATAAGCTATTGCCATCACGTGTGCGGAAGTCTGTTAGTCTGTGTGAGTCTGTTCACATTTTCCTTTAGCGCAGGTTACACGCTGTAGTTCTTGTCTGATCGTCACGAAATTTCATATGCAGGTTTGGGGTCATGTCTAGATGAGAACGTCCCCTTTTGGTCATGATCGGTCAACCGGTATGGCTGCCCGAGCCCAAAACCCCAAAACTATTTGCACAGTCTACAGGTCGTATTTATGAAGGGATTTCAGTGTAACTTGGTAGGATGCCTCTGTATAATGCCTAGATGAGAATGTCCCCTTTTAGTCATGATCTGTCAACCGCGATGGCTGCCCAAGTCCGAAACCCCAATTTTTTTTAGCACAGTCTGCAGGTCATATTTAATATGGAGAGATTTCATTGTAATTTGGTAGGATGACTCCGAATGATGTCTAGATGAGAACTTCCCCATTTGGTCATGATCTGTCTCCCGTGACGACTGCCCGAGCCCAAAACCCGAAAACCTTTAGCACACTCTACAGGTCATATTTATGGAGGGATTTCATTGTAACTTGGTAGGTTGACTTCATATAATGTCTAGATGAGAAAGTCCCCTTTTGGACGTGATTGGGCAACTGTGACGGCTGCTGGGGCCCGAAGCCCGAAAACCTTGAGCACAGTCTACATGTCATATTTATGAAGGGATTTCATTGTAACTTGGTAGGATGACTCCAAATAATGTCTAGATGAGAATGTCCCTTTTTGGTCATGATCATTTAGCCTTGATGGCTGCCCGAGCCAAAAAACCTTTAGCATAGTCCATAGGTCGTATTTATGTAAGGATTTCATTGTAACTTGTTAGGTTGACTCCATATAATGCCTAGATGATGACATCCCCTTTTGGTCGTGATTGGGAATTGTGACTTTGTAGGATCACTCCAGATGATGCCCAGATGAGAATTCCCCTTTTGGTTGCGATCATTCAGCCATGATGGCTGCCGAGCCTGAAGCCCGAAAACCTTTAGCACAGTTTACAGGTCATATTTATGAAGGGATTTCATTGTATCTTGGTAGGTTGACTTCATATAATGTCTAGATGAGAACATCCCCTTTTGGACATGATTAGGCAACTGTGATGGCTATGGGTGCCCGAAGCCTGAAAACCGTTGGCACAGTCTACAGGTCATATTTATGAAGGGATTTCATAGTAGCTTGGTATGATGACTCCAAGCAGTGTCTAGATGAGAACGTCCACTTTTGTTGTTATCATTCAGCCTTTATGGCTGCCCAAGCCCAAAAACCTTTAGCATAGTCTGTAGGTCGCTTTTATGTAAGAATTCCGTTGTAACTTGTTAGGTTGACTCGATATAATGACTAGATGATGACATCCCCTTTTGGTTGTGATTGGTCAACTGTGACGGCTACAGGGGCCCGAAGCCCGAAAACCTTGACACAGTCTACAGGTCATATTTATGAAGGGAGTTCATTGTAACTTCGTAGGATCACTCCAGATGATGCCCAGATGAGAATTCCCCTTTTGGTTGCGACCATTCAACCATGATGGCTGCCTGAGCCTGAAGCCGAAAACCTTTAGCACAGTCTACAGGTCATATTTATGAAGGGATTTCATTGTAACCTGGTAGGTTGACTTCATATAATGTCTAGATCACGTGATTGGGAAACTGTGATGGCTACAGGGGCCCGAAGCCCGGAAACCTTTAGCAAAGTCTACAGGTCATATTTATGAAGGGATTTCATTGTAGTTTGGTAGGATGACTCCAAATAATGTCTAGATGAGAACGTCCCCTTTTGGTCGCGATCATTCAGCCTTGATGTCTGCCCGAGCCCAAAAACCTTTAGCATAGTCTATAGTTATATTTATGTAAGGATTTCATTGTAACTTGATAGGTTGACTCGAGATAATGCCTAGATGATGACATCCCCTTTTGGTCGTGATTAGTCAGCTGTGACGGCTACAGGGGCCCGAAGCCTAAAAACCTTGAGCACAGTCTACAGGTATTTTTATACTGTATACCAATGGCCCAGACTAGCTGCTGGGGCTAACTCAAAAATATTTGGGGCCAAATACAAATTTTGCCAACCCAATCCCCAAAATTTGCATGCAAAACTGAAAATTAGAAGTCCTATCTGGCCCTCCATACATTTACCCTCCGCGCATGTGCAGATGCCAGGTAGTCACTGAATCTGGGGCCAAAATTATTCTTTGTTTGGCCCTTGTCTGATAACAACAAACTGACATTTGTGCTTTTTAAATCCCAATTAATAATGATGCCAAACACAAATCAATGGTTAAATTGGTGGATCCAAGGACACAACTGGATGAAGGAAGGAAGAAACGGTGGTTTGTAACGTTCAGGGTTGTAATTTTATAATATTTATAAAAATTAGTTCATGTTCCCCAATTTTGGGACATGTGCCTGACGTCATCATTCATTGATAATGATTTGTCCACTGTTTGTTTAGTATTCCTTCCTTTCCTTCCCTTGATCCCCCCCCCCCCCCCCCTCCCCCAGTTAAGCTTCCAAGCTTTTTGGCTTGTTTTATTGAAATTTTTTTATAAAATTTCTTGGGACTTTATCGTATTATACAGAAAATATTCTGTACATCCCCAGGGTTATATCCTCACCCTTAGAGTGTTTAGGCATTTTGGTCGTGCATCAATTATCCGATGTATCATTTTTTTTTCTGATGAAGATCTTGCTTTACATCGGATAGTCTTGTTTCTGTTACTGACTTCGGGTCGTGTTGCCTGGGGTCTTGTTTACGGTTTTGAAGTTGTTTACATTGACACTGCTCTTGGTAGTTTCCTATTATTTTTAAGGAATGACAGCTGTAAGTAAGTTTAAATATCCTGATAGTGTGGTATGTAATTTTAAGACATATTATAATAATTTTGTCAGCCAGGACCGCAAGCAAGAGAGGTCTCTCTCTCTTACAGCATCATCTGGGGACAGATGTTGTTGGCAGGAACTTGCATCAGTTGGAGTTTACATCCATGCCTCCTGTCTGGGACGTGGCGTCTAATAGACAGCCGGGGTTGGCTAGTCTTACGGCTTCCTCTACATAACGGATAAAGTATTCTTTATATCACACAGGGTTATAAACCGAGATGAGTGGTTTAAGTTCCCTGACGCCGTTGAAACGGTTAAGATTGAATATGAGGACCATGACACTGGATGTGTCGCATGTGCATGGTATTCAGAGCTAGTGGCATAAGTGCTCAATGATATAAGACAAGGGCTAGGCCTTTGAACTAGGGTTTACGCCCCTTGGCTCCAGCTAGCTCGACCGATGGATCGTTACTTAGAATATGGATAGTGTGACGCCGGGTATGTCCGTAGCGGTCGATAGAGAATAAGGGTGAAGCGAGAACTATTAAATGCAATCATGCTCACCCTGCGTTGATGGAAGGAAGAAGCCGGCAAGTTCTGAGGTACGCTCGGTTAGGTCTTCCCGGGCCGTGAGCAAGAGGGAGACCCCTCTCTCTCTTTTAACAACATCTGGGGCCAGGTGTTGTTGGTAGGAATTTGCTTCAGTCAGAGCTTACGTACATAGCTATTGTCCGGTACGCTTAGTTCGATTCTTAGACGGGGATGGCTACAGTTTGGCTTCTTCAGCGTCTACCAGGCACTCCTGACCGCACCTTGGCTAAGTGGCTTAGGATATCTAGTCTGCATCGTCAAAAGGTCCGTCTTTTGTGAATAAAGTCGCACCATCTAATAGCCAAGGAGATGAGGTTTCATTCATCGGGACGTCCTCAGTAAGAGCCATCTTGGACTCGCTGTTCCAGGAGCAGCTGGCAGACAAGCAATTCATAACCACTGCTCCCCAGGCCTCCGTAACGGACTCGCAAATTGCGCAGCTCATCGCAGTATTCTTGCTAAGGCAGAAGCACTCAACGTCAGTCTCAAAACTTGAGCTGTTGAATGGTGCTTGATCAATCCAGTCATCAGCCTGTTCAGATGCTGGTGACTGTGATTCTAACTATTTTAGACGAATGATGAAAGGGATACAGAGGAGGATAACGTTCCCTTTCTAAACAACTCATGGATGATATGGATACTATGCATTATCGTTTTCTTGAACTTGTTCCAGTGAATCACAAAGCTGCGAGTAATTGTGAGAAACCGCTAGCATTGTTAGACACTGACTTCATCTGCATGTCACAGGTCCTTGATTGTGCAGACAGCGCCATATTTAACTTCCTGTCTTATCATCATCTTCTTTATGTTTTACCATTTTTTGTTCACATACATTTAAAAAACGACCGGGGAAGATGTGTTGAGAGTTTCTCTGCGTTGATTGAGCAGGCTAAGATCTTAGTGGTAGTCTTACCTTCATCATTTCGCTGTTCGCTCGGACACAATTGAGAAGATAATTTCTTATTCAGAGCGAATTTAGACTCATGGTCTTATGTACTTCATTTTTAAGTACTGTGACGCAACGTCTATTTGGAAAGGAATTCTGTGGACGTTTGTACCTTTTAAAAATTTTTTCAGACCTGTTATAATATATATCTCTGTCTTAACAAATGTTAAGTGGGAGCTATTCTGATGTGATGAAGCCTTGTGTCGGCATCTTTAACATTTGATTAGGTGGAAAACTTGCTACAGGTCGCTTTAGTTTTCCAGACACTAGTCTTTAATAGAAAGCATTAATACTCGACTCTTTAAGTTACTCGACTCTTTAAGTTGGGGTCTATTCGACCAACGCCAGCAGAAAGAGTAGGAGAGGTTGTCCTAGACTTAGATCGTCTATTAGGACTCATAGCGAATGATCGTCTATTAGGCCTCATAGCGAAGGAAAAAGGTATCCCTCCTATATTTTACTTTAGGGATTGTCTATATAGTCACTTGGATAGGGGGTTTAGGTCTGTTTGAGTTTACCGATCAGACACCCCTGATCAGGTGGCTCAAGACTCTTATAGCGCTTGGTTCGACCGATTTTCATTGGAACTGTATAATTAGGTTATTTATGATAATATTTCAGTCTAAAAGTGAGCGTTCGGCGATATAGTGTGTATAGTTCTTTAGATCACTTGAATTATGAACTAGATAATGTCTCATGGGATGAATGGTAAGATACACATATCCTACAATTCATTTTCAACAGGCTGGTTCGTCTGTTCTTTCACAGTGCGAATTAGCCAGTTGTTTGGCTCGCTTTTATCTGACGCATTAACAGTGGAAATTTTATGCATCGGATGGGGTTGTGCGAAGTGGCTATGAATGTTGTTTCGATGGGTCGCTTACGCACACGTCCCCTCCAGTTATTCTTAACTGGAGTGGTAGACGTTTTTCGATCTAGACCTGTTTTGTTTCAGATAATCTTTTAACGTAAGGTCAAGTTTGGGCATATATTTATCGGTTTTCTCAATTATGACGGATGTGAGTTCATATATTGGGTTACAATACTGAGTCTGATGGTCTCTTTATGCAGGTATCTTGCAACCCTCTGTTCTTGGAGACCACATATTATTACCGTTCATGTATTTATAGATGCAGATTAGAGTTTATCAGTAGAGAAGAAACGCTTCTTTTGTCATTAATTTCCAATAGAAGGGACATTTTGGTTCATTCTATTGCTAGATGGAGTCGGTTAGCTATTTGTACTGCTTAGGAAAATTATCTTCCAATCAGCAGTCAGTGCTTAAGACTTCAGCGCATGAAGTAAAGCACTGGCAGCATCTTGAGCTTATTCTAACTGAATAGCTATTACATGATCTTATGTAGGATCACTTCAGGATAGTTAATTTTGTGGCGCATGGTAATAGTTTCCATTATTTGTGTCGCCAGTATTAGGCTTTTGAACGGATACATTTGACGCTCAGCCGTTTTTTCATGGGAATGAATGATAGGATATGTGTATCCTTCTATTCATTTGTTTCTATTGATTACATTGACATTAAGTGTCTGTTATTGAACATTCGCCAGAAGGTTCCCCTACGAGAGGGTTTTCTTCTTCAATGGAAGTTTTCTTCTTCACATCATTCTCCACTCTCAGTGGCATAATAGAGTATGTCAGACGTGAGGGAGCTTTGTGGTTACTATATTATTGCTGTTTGGACTAGCAATGATTAAGTAATGTGGGTGAGGAGATTTTGACATGAAGTCAAATTCCTCCCCCCCCCCCCCCCCCCCTCCACACTCACACACTGTCGCGTATATATATCTTAATACATACATACTATGTATGTGGGTCGTGTTGCATGGCGCCCTCATAGGCATATACGCAGTTCTGTTGCATTAGTTTCCCGGGTTTATTTTCTGATTTCTAATATGCAAGAACTTATTTAATCATCATATTTGCTGCTATCTGAGTTCATATAGGACTGCATAACCATTTAGTGGTTTTTAGATGATTACCGGCTGGATTTTAATGCACTCGCACAATATTTATACCCCCGCTTCGAAGAAGTGGGGGCTATATAGGAATCGCCCTGTACATCCGTCTGTCCGTACGTCCGTCCGTACGTCTTTCCGTCCGGACAAATTCTTGTGTGCGCACCTGCTCCTACATTAATGAACCGATTTTGATGAAACCTTCATCTCTACTAAGTGAACATGTGCATATTCCAAACTTTTTGATCTGCGACAATTTTAACCAGGTTATCTCTCTTGAACTTTGATTTAATATGGGTTTCTATATGAAATTCTTGTGTGCGCAACTCCTCCTACATTTATCAATCAATTTGGACAAAACTTTTCAGACATCATCACTACTAAGTGAACATGCGCATATTCCAATATTTTTGATCTGCGACAATTTTAACCAGGTTATCTCCCTTTGACTTAGATTTATTGTGTATTTCCATCCGAACAAATTCTTGTGTGCGCAACTCCTCCTACATTAATGAACCGATTTTGATGAAACCTTTCAAACATCATCTCTACTAAGTGAACATGTGCATATTCCAAACTTTGTAATCTGCGACATTTTTAACCAGGTTATCTCTCTTGAACTTTGATTTTATATGGGTTTCTACATGAAATTCTTGTGTGCGCAACTCCTCCTGCATTTATCAATCAATTTGGACAAAACTTTTCAGACATCATCACTACTAAGTGAACATGCGCATATTCCAAGATTTTTGATCTGCGACAATTTTAACCAGGTTATCTCCCTTTGACTTAGATTTATTATGTCTTTCCGTTCGAACAAATTCTTGTGTGCGCAACTCCTCCTACATTAATGAACCGATTTTGATGAAACCTTTCAAACATCATCTCTACTAAGTGAACATGTGCATATTCCAAACTTTTTGATCTGCGACAATTTTAACCAGGTTATCTCTCTTGAACTTTGATTTAATATGGGTTTCTGCATGAAATTCTTGTGTGCGCAACTCCTCCTACATTTATCAATCAATTTGGACGAAAGTTTACAGACATCATCACTACTAAGTGAACATGCGCATATTCCAAAATTTTTGAGCTGTGGCAATTTTAACTAGGTTATCTCCCTTTAACTTAGATTTATTATGGGTTTCTACATGAAATTCTTGTGCGTGCAACTCCTACATTTATCAATCAATTTTGACGAAACCTTTCAAACATTATCACAACTAAGTGAACATACGCATATTCCCAAATTTTTTATCTGCGACAATTTTAACCAGGTTATCTCCCTTTAACTTGGATTTATTATGGGTTTTCAAATGGGATTCTTGTGTGTGCAACTCCTCCTACATAAATGAACCGATTTTGAATACATGTTGCACATTGTAAATGTGTTTTTCCAAATGTAAACCATATATGTGTGGGCTCTTTAAGTATTCAGTGCTGTTCTGTGGAAGGCCACATGCAAATACAAATTTCAACAACAAAAAATGATCTTTATGTATACATTTCCTTATGGCCTTCGCCTACATGATCAGAAGTGCATTCCTCTAAAAACCCAAAGCGGGAGTATTAATCACCTTCAGTGATAGTTCTAGTTTATTACGCTATCACTTTGATGGACCTAGAAATTATTATATATTTCGGGGGTGGTCTGTGTTGGAGCCGGATAATCATACCTACCTCATTTCTAGATCCTGGTCTCTATTTTGTCGTTTCTAAAATCGCATATTCTCACGTGTTTATAATTGTAGATACCAAATAGAACACATTGGAGAGTGTTCTTACAGGATTTAATTGTACAGAGGCCTCCTGTGAATGAACTTTGAAACGTGTTTTCTCTGCAGAAATTGTTCCTCGTATCTCGCTTTTGTATGTGTATGTTATATTATTATTTCACTGATTTTGTCATACCTGTATACGCCATCTGCAGTGCATTTTTTGTAGCGAATAATGTTATTCACCAAATTGTCGGTATAGCCTTGGCTTGTGAAGTGGCATTAAGCACCATTTATTATTCATGAATTATTTTTTGAGTGCCTGATCGATAATTATTTATATCGTTTCCAGGTACCGCTTATTGATTCCAGAGCTCTCTCCTCTTTCTTTTGAAGATATGTTAATAAAAAAGGGAGGGGGGGGGGGGGGTCATTTTATCCACTTCTCTGGCTTAGTGGGTATTTAACTATGAAGGAAGCTGTTTTTGTTCGTACTATATATGTAGTGTTATTGTATGGTGTAAGTTTATGGGCAATTTTCTCTCATTCTCAAATATGCCATCCTAATTTTTAGGGCTGAGTCCAGACTAGCCTTAAAAATTTGTGAACTCGTTACATCCTATTTAGCATGATTTCATGCTCAGATTTAGGATTTATATAATTGGGATCCATATTAGGATATGTCTCTTCTATTATGGTATAAAGAGTCATACATGTAACTTCTAATTATACTAATTTTCTTCATCATGGATTGAAGGATTTGATCTATGTTGATCTACTATTTCAGAAGTTCTAGGCCCTCCACCTTTTTATGATTCAGCTAGTCTGGGCCATTGGTATACAGTATAAAAATATGAAAAAATTTTAAGTAATATATATATTTTTTATACTTACCAATGACCCAGACGGGAATGCTCCTCCCATGAGCGGGCAGTACTGGGCACTCATACCTCCCTGCTGAATTATTATATTATAATCTTTTTACAAAGAATGATGTTTGCGCCAGATTCGGTGACTTCCTGGCGTCTGCGCATGCACGGAGGGTAAATGTTTCGAGGGCCAGATAGGGCTTCTAATTTTCGGTTTTGCATGCAAATTTTGGGGATTGGGGGTGCAAAATTTGTGTTTGGCCCTAAATATTTTTGAGTTAGGACCAGCTGCTTGTCTGGGCCATTGGTAAGTGTAAAAAATATATAAATTATTTTAAATGTTTTCATATTTATGAAGGGATTTCATTGTAACTTCATGGGATCACTACAGATGATGCCCAGATGAGAATATCCCCTTTTGGTTGTGATCATTCAACCGTGATGGCTGCCCGAGCCCAAAGCCTGAAAACCTTTAGCACAATCTACAGGTCACATTTATGAAGTGATTTCATTGTAACTTGGTTGACTTCATATAATATCTAGATGAGAACGTCCCCTTTTGGACGCAATTGGGCATCTGTGACAGCTAGAGGGGACCGAAGCCAGAAAATCTTTAGCACAGTCTACAGGTCATATTTATGAAGAGATTTCATTGTAACTTGGTAGGATGACTCCAAATAATGTCTAGATGAGAACGTCCCCTTTTTGTCGCGATCATTCGGTCTTGATGGCTGCCCAAGCCCAAAACCTTTAGCATAGTCTATAGGTCATATTTATGGAAGGATTTCATTGTATCCTGTTAGTTTGACTCCACATAATGCGTAGATGATGACATCCTCTTTTGGTTGTGATTGGTCAACTGTGACGGCTTCAGGGACCCGAAGCCCAAAAACCTTGAGCACAGTCTACAGGTCATATTTATGAAGATATTTCATTGTAACTTCGTAGGATCACTCCAAACGATGCCCAGATGAGAATGTCCCCTTTTGGTTGCACTCATTCAACCATGATGGCAGCCTGAGCCCAAAGCCCAAAAACCTTTAGCACAATCTACAGGTCATATTTATGAAGGGATTTCATTGTAACTTGGTAGGTTGACTTTATATATAATGTCTTGATGAGAACGTCCCCTTTTGGATGCAATTGGGAAACTGACGGCTACAGGGGCCCGAAGCCCGAAAACCTTTTCCACAGTCTACAGGCCAAATTTATGAAGGGTTTTCATGTAACTTGATAGGATGACTCGTTTTGGAATAATTTCACTGTAACTTGGTAACTTTTGTTGATATACGTTAACTGTGAAGGCCACATACATTAACTGTGAGGTCATGTTAACCCACCCCTCAGCTCTTTAGTACAGTGTACACCTCATATTATTTTTATCAACAACATATCATACAGCGAACAAAAATGAACATATTCCAAATTATCACAATGCTTGTCTCATTTCATAATCCTTTCATAAACATTGAACATTATCCTTTTCATCAAACACAACACACAAGTTAAGCTACAGTGTCATTGATGCTTTCATTTGAAAAACTGATTGGTGAGCACCCATAGACAACTAACTGTAACAGAAGAAATCAAGATTAAGAAAACATAATGCCTCTGAATAAAATGCACTTACAATTGTTCACAGAGTTATGTCCCTTTTCATGAAACTTATCAATTGCATTCAGGTTTGGATTTGAATCACCAATTCAGACTAATCATGCACTAATTTCCCCCTCCCCTCTCCCTGCCCCTAAGCAAAGCAGCACCCAAGAAAGATTCCATCTTGGGGCAGGCTGCAAAATCCTCGGCCTTTTCAAAGAAAAGTGCCGAATAAGCTTGGACAGGTATGGATTAGTGCCGATACGATGCTTTCTCACGTACGAAAAGGTCTTCAAAAGCATGGACCTGTACCCTTTGACGATAACAGGTTGGAGACCCCAAGAATCAAACAGATATACCAGAAATTCTCCAATCTGTGTTAACAAAGGATCAGCATAATCAACACAGTGATCAGCACACCAACGACAGAAGACCTTCCACTTAGTCGCATAAGCTAAACCAGTGGAGTGCCACCTTGATGAAGAAATGCACTCCACTGCTCATCTCCAAAAACCTCTCTGAGGAGACAGGAACCAACAAAGATATGTGTGAACTCACAATGAAGTTGGGTCGACATGAAACCTCCTCGGGTGACTTTGACAAGGAAGATCGTGATGTAGTGGGAGACGTGTCAGAACCACTGCCAACAGAGTGGGGAGCTGATTGATCCACACCCGCTGAGGCGACGGTGGAGTGATTAGAATGATTCAACAACTGCAGGTTCGTATCTTGGCTAGAACCTGGGGAGAATTGGACCCGTCCGGAAGGTGTAGCTGACAGGCCCATTCCAATCAAGTGTCAGAGCATCCACTGCGAAAGCCAGAGGATCTGGACACATGGACACGAAAGTGTCCACCTGATCATTCTTGTGGGTTGCAAAAAAGATATATGGGGGGGGGGGGATGATTCCAGAGATTGCAAAGCGACTGGAACACTGCCCTGTCAAGCATCCACTCAGAGGAAATGACCCTGCCCTGTCGGTTCAGGGAGTTGACTAGGACATACAGACGACCGGGTATGTGATGAACCACTACACCGGCATTGACATCCTGAGCTAACAATAGAATATCCCGAGCCAATCCGTACATGAGAACCGAGTGCGTGCCATCCTGGTTCCGAATGTAAGAGACCATTGTTGAATTGTCGAACAACAGAACGACCCAACGATTCGAAATGTGGGGGGTCCACTGCCGGAAACTCAGAAAAAGAGCCAGAAGCTCCGTTTGGTTGATGTGAAGAGCTGCTTGATCCTGGTCCCATACACCATGAAGGGAAAGACCTTGGGGATCCATCGACCCGCCCCATCCGAGATAGCTGGTATCTGCTGTCAGAACACGATCGGATATGGGCAAGTCCAATGGAACTCCCTGCGTTTTCCACTGAACATTTGTCCAGTCAAGAAGGTGACGATGAAGAGATGCTGGTAACTAAAGACCCAGATGCAGAGGATCTACATTCGGTCTCCAATGACTGAGCAGAAAGTGTTGGAGAGGTATGACATGCAGCCGACCTAGATGAATGAGATCTGTCACCGAACCGCAGAGACCGAGCAGCCGGAAAATACTCCGATCTGTCGTGGACATGGACTGGGTCAGAGTCAGGGCGAAAGCCATGGGAATCACATCCCTCAGCCAGGGAATCACCATCATATTCAGCTGAGTGTGGAAATCCATCCCTAGATGACAAAACGAATGAGAAGGGACCAGGTCCGACTTCTCCTTGTTGACTTGGAACACCAGCGACGTGAGCAGGTTCAACAGTGTTGACATCTGACTCCAGAAGAGCAGCATTGAGGATATCGTCTAGATACGCCGAAGTAGTCACCTTGGACTGTGTGAAATGGAGGGCTATAACATGCGACATCATTTGGGTGAAGGCCCAAGGAACCTGGTTGTGGCCGAGAGGCATGACCTTGAACTGGTAAACTCCCCCCCCAAAAAGCGAACCTGTGATACTTTCGACTTTAGAGATATCCGATGAATCTGAACGTGAAAGTAAGCAACTCTAGGGTCATTGCTGGAAGCGAAATCTCCCTGGGAAATACAACTGACCTGAACGTCTCCATGCTCAACCTGGGAGCAATGATAGACTGGTTCAGGATACTTCTGGGTGCCTTCGACCATACCAGTCGGTACAAGTGGTTGAAGCTTATGCAACATGCGACTCCAAGCTGAGTTCCAAGGCTACGAAGACTTCATTCTTCGCTAGGCCGATACCTTTTTGCCTCCTGTGCGTTAACGTTCTTCCGATTCCGCCAATCTCTCAGCCTGACAGAGTTTGATGGTCTTGAATCAGGACTCCTCCTCCCTCGGGCTTTCCAAGCGTCGGCCATTATTCCAATGGCGACATTGGGGTCCATGTTGGGCTTATCCAGAGAGATGCTAGGTATGCTTTCTCTCAGATGAAAGCGTCTCTGCCTTGGCTGCTTATCTGCCTCCAGATAAGTTTGACAACACAGGCTCCTTTGCATGTGATCTCTAAGGTGCTCATGCATCTTACTCACACGCATGCCTGTAACACTGCTAATTTGGAATTAGTTTGGAGGAACGCTGTGTTGGACACAAGCTGTTCCCTTCCTGAAGGGCAGCTCACTGCTCTTCGATCCTCTTCTTTGGTGGGTGCGCAACTATCCCATGATTCCGTGGCAGTGGTAGCAATGACGTCCTGTGTCATTCCAAAGATCAGCTGCTGCTGCTTCGCCAGCTTGATCCACCTTCTGTTGGAGGCTGTGGCTGTTCCAAGCCTAATAAAGACTAGAGAGATGTCTCAGGATCCTTCCTCTAGCAGAGGAGACGGTTTCTCCTCTCACAGGTCTAGCTGGGGCTCGAAATGGTCTTCACCTCGATTCCTCCTGGGTTGGAGAAAGGATATCAGAGTTTGCAGACCGTTGGGCCACGATCACATCCAATCCTTGGGTGTTAGATGTTGTTTGGTCCGGTCTGTGGATATCCTTTTGGAGGCACCCCACTCTTCCAACCCAAGTTCCTTGAAACGTTTCACGTCGGGAACTTTTGATCATGGAGATAGACAATCTCCTGTCAAAGGGAAGATCGAGGTTGTCAAGAACATTCATTCAGTGGGATTTTATTCCCACCTGTACTTGGTGGCAAAGAAGGATGGCCGACTCCGATCGGTTATCTATCTGAGTATCCTGAACCAGTTTATCATTGCTCCCAAGTTCAGCATGGAGATTTTCAGGTCAGTTCCATTTCCCAGGGAGATTTCGCTCCCAGCATCGACCTGCGAGTTGCTTACTTTCACGTTCTGATTCATCGGACATCTCGGAAGTATCTCAGGTTGGCTTTTCTGAGGCGAGTTTACTAGTTCAAGATCATGCCTGTCAGCCACATCCTGGCTCCTTGGGCCTTAACCTGACTGATGTCGCATGTGGTAGCCTTCCATTGCACACAGTCCAAGGTAACTACTTTGCTGTATCTGGACGATATCCTCCAGAGCCACTTCACTGCTGTTCTTCTGGAGTCAGATGTCAACACACTGTTGAGCCTGCTCATGTCGCTGGGGTTCTGAGTCAATGAGGAGAAGTCGGACTTGGTCCCTTCTCAGTCATTTTGTCATCTGAAGATGAACTTCTGCACACAGCAGAATATGGTGGCGATTCCCCGGGCGAGGGCTGTAATTCCCCCGGCTTTCTCCCTGACTCTGACCCAGTCCACGACTGCGACAACTCGGAGTATTCTCCGGCTGCTAGGTCTCTGTGGTTCGGTGATGGATCTTATTCCTCTAGGTCGGCTGCATGTAATAACTCTCCAACACTTTCTGTTCAGTCGTTGGAGGCCGATTGTCGATCCTCTAGATCTGGTGCTTCAATTACTAGCATCTCTTCATTGTTCCCTTCTTCCCTGGACAGGTGTTCAGTGGATTATGCAGGGAATTCTGTTGGACTTGCCCATATCCGATCGTGTTCTGTTGGCAGATGTCAGTGATCTCGGATGGGGCACGGCGTTGGATTATCTAGGTCTTTCCCTTCGTGGTGTATGGGACCAGAATCAAGCAGCTCTTCACTTCAATCAGAAGGAGCTTCTTGTTTTTCTTCAGAGCTTCCGGCAGTGGTTCCCCGAGCTTTCAAATCATCAGGTCCTTTTGTTGTTCGATAATTCGACAATGGTCGCTTACATTCGGAACCACGGAGGCACGCACATGGTTCTCATGTACGAATTGGCTCGGGATCTTCAAATGCTAGCCTAGGATGTCAATGCCGGGGTGGTGGTTCGACACATTCCTGGTCGTCTGAATGTCCTAGCCGACTCCCTGTCCCAATGTGACAGGGTCGTTTCCACTGAGTGGATGCTTTACAGGGCAGTGTTCTGGTCGCTTTGTGATCTCTGGGGTCGTCCCCACATCGATCTTTTTGCAACCCATTGGAATCATCAAGTGGACACGTTCGTATCACTGTGTCCAGATCCTCTGGCTTTTGCTGTAGACTCTCTGTCAATCGATTGGAACAGTCTTGTCAGCTACACCTTCTCGCCTGGGTTGATTCTGCCTCAGGTTCTCGCCAAGTTACGAACCTGCAGTTGTCGAATCATTCTGTTCGCTCTCCTGTCGCCTCAGCGGGTGTGAATCAGTCACCTCCGCTCTCTGTTGGCGGCAGTTCTGACACGTCTCCCTCTTCATCGCGAGCTTTTTTGTCAAGGTCACATGAGGAGGTTTCATGTCGACCTGACTTCATTGTGCCTTCACGCATATCTTTGTTGGGTCCTGTCTCTCTTCATAGAGGTTTTTCGAGACGAGCAGTGGAGCGCATTTCTTCTTCAAGGGGGCACTCCACTGGTTTAGCCTATGTGACTAGGTGGAAGGTCTTCTGTCGATGGTGTGCTGTTGATTATGCTGATCCTTTGATAGCACAGGATGGAGAGTTTCTGGTATATCTGTTTGATTCTCGGAGTCTCCAACCAAAGGGGACAGGTCCATGCTTTTGGAGACCTTTTCGTATGTGGGAAAGCTCATATCGATGCTAATCCATACCTCTCCAAGCTTAGTGGGCACATTTCTTTGGAAAGGCCTAGGATTTTGCAGCTTAACCCAAGATGGAATCTTTCTTGGGTGCTGCTTTGCTTGGTGGCAGGGAGGGGCATGTGCCATTCAAACCTTTATCTCAGGTCCATATGTGTTTTCTCACATACATACAAGATGGCTTCTCTGATGGTGTTTGCCTCAGTCTGAAGGGTTAGTGAGCTTCACTCCCTCTCGGTTGATCTGGCCTTTTTCAGGAGCTCTGCCAACAGTGTTACTTTTACCACTGATTGCTCATTTCTGGTCAAGAATCAGATGCCGGAAACTACTCCGTCTCCTATCTGTATCAGGGCTCTTCCTTCTCTCCTCAATCCATTTCTCGATGGATTTGTTTCGCTATTCGCGAATCCTGCACCTGTCTAGAGGCTGACAATTGTATTACCAATCGCATTTTTGCCCACGATGTATGTGCCTTGTCTACCTCCTGGGCTTATGCTAATTCTGTCAAGTTGTTGGATGCTATGCAGGCAGCCTATTGGAGAAATGCTTCTACTTTCTCCACCTTGTATCTGTGTTAGTTGCAAGAGCAGTCTTCCTTGGGCCCTCTTTCTTCTGCTCAGTCTGTTGTCTACCTTAGCCATTAGACTTCTTACAAGGTCAGTTCCAGCCATGAGCTTGGTTACTGTCCTTTCTGTCTGTGTGTCACACAGAGCCATATGCCTCATATCTGATTGTCTTTTACTAATGTTTGTGATGCTATGGTTTTATAGGCCTTGGGAACTTCTCTGGTGTCCATGGTTCCAGCACAGGTGGGTTGTGTGCAGTTTCACCCTAACAATGTGTGTTGCGTATGCGCACAAACGCCGCATATCACTATGGGAATGACATCACAATGACACAATCACACAATGACTCACACAGGTTACCATGACAACACAATATGATGCAACTGGGTCATGTGACTATGATGAAACACGGGATACGGCAGATGTGGGATGAAGCATATGAGACATACTACTCCTGACTCTATCCGTGGGAAGCTCCCTCAAAGAGTTTAACAAGGGTCAGGTGCAGGTGTTTATAGTCAGGGTTAGAATAGTTAACAGTCTTGTATACAATCACTGCAGATAACGAAAATACTTTTAAACAAAAGTGGGAAAGTGCTTGAGAATTATCAGTACATGTCCTTGAAAGTCCAGGATTGTTTTCCTCCAGAAGCATGTGAACCCTGTCTGTAGGAACTTTATGACCCCACATTTAGTATGATGACCTGTCATCCATCAACATGAAATTTCCTTGTTGATTCCTTATATTTTCACTTGACCAGCAAGTGGGGGTGTACACCCTTTGTGTGACTATGCACCTTGTAGTTCTTTAATGTCACAAAACTTACTTAAATGGCGATTTATGTCAAAAATGTATACTTTGCACCATCAAAAGGAACATTCATGCAGTTTCCACAGGCCTGTGATTCAGGAAACTACAAAACATGTTGCAAACGAGATCCATTTTTTGCTATCAGTTTTCTTAAATATTGAATGCTTAACCCTTTACCCAACGCAGACGATATCAAAATTTATTATTTTAAATATTTTATAAATTTTTCAAAAAATTTGAACAAAACCATATCATGTGACCCCTCGTTGGAACGAGCTCAATGAGTGGTCAGTTGATATGGTTTTGTTGAAATTTTTTTAAAAATAATATTTTTTCAACTGCTGAATTTGCATATTACGCGGGCTGATGCAGCCGATTCGTTGGGTAAAGGGTTAAATATTGAATGTTTTCTATTAAAAATATGAAAGTCTAATCTTGAATGCTTTCACTGATTGAACCAACAGGCCCAACTCAGATGGAAACATCAATCAGTCATTCTCTAATGTCTGACTTGTTTGGAGTAACATTAATTTAAGTCATCAGAATTTAATTATACCCCACGCAACGAAGTTGCTGGGGTATAATGTTTTTGACTGGTCTGTCCGTCAGTCCGTCCTACTTGTTTTCTGGACTTTTTTTCTACACGCTTCCAGATTTGAGGTGATTTTTGGTATGTGAGTCTAACATGGTGGCCTACAGATCAAGTTTGCATTTTTTTCCGCTCCACTGATTTTTACTGAAATTACGGCCCTTGGACTCTGAAAAATTCATCAAAATTACAGTTTTCTGGACTTTTTTTTTACACGCTTCCAGATATTGAGCTGATTTTTGGTATGCGAGTCTAACATGGTGGCCTACAGATCAAGTTTGCATTTTTTTTTCGCTCCACTGATTTTTACCGAAATTACGGCCCTTGGACTCTGAAAAATTCATCAAAATTACAGTTTTCCAGACTTTTTTTCTACACGCTTCCAGATATTGAGCTAATTTTTGGTATGTTAGTCTAACATGGTGGCCTACAGATCAAGTTTGCATTTTGTTCCGCTCCACTGATTTTTACCGAAATTACGGCCCTTGAACTTTGAAAAGTTCATCAAAATTACAGTTTTCTGGACTTTTTTTTATACACGCTTCCAGATATTGAGCTGTTTTTGGGTATGTTAGACTAACATGGTGGCCTACAGATCAAGTTTGCATTTTGTTCTGCTCCACTGATTTTTACCGAAATTACGGCTCTTGAACTTTGAAAAGTTCATCAAAATTACAGTTTTGCAGACTTTTTCCTACACGCTTCCAGATATTGAGATGATTTTTGGTATGTTAGTCTAACATGGTGGCCTACAGAAGAAGTTTGCATTTTGTTCCGCTCCACTGATTGTTACCGAAATTACGACCCTTAGACTCTGAAAAATGCAGTAAAATTACAGTTTTCTGGACTTTTTTTCTACACGTTTCCAGATATTGAGCTGATGTTTGGTATGTTAGTCTGACATGGTGGCCTACAGATCAAGTTTGCATTTTGTTCCTCTCCACTGATTTTTACCAAAATTATGGCCCTTGAACTTTGAAAAGTTCATCAAAATTACAGTTTTCCGGACTTTTTTCCTACACGCTTTCAGATATTGAGCTGATTTTTGATATGTTAGTCTAACAAGGTGGCCTACAGAACAAGTTTGGGTTTTGTTCCGCTCCACTGATTTTTACCAAAATTACGGCCACATAGACTTTGAAAAGTTCATCAAAATTACAGTTTTCCAGGCTTTTTCTCTGCTTGAATTCTTTCAATACCATTGAAACTACAGAACACTGTTTTCTGCAGTATTCCTAGAATCTATGTTTATTTTTAAAAAATGATTAGAGCTTGAAATATCGGGGCGCGTGGGGTATGTGAGCGTGCTCACTAAGGTTCTATATTTACAAATTGTATTTATCAATAGGTTTTTTAGCTTAACTTGACAAAGTCAAGATAAGCTATTGCCATCATGTGTGCGGAAGTCTGTTAGTCTGTGTGAGTCTGTTCACATTTTCCTTTAGCACAGGTTACACTCCGCAGTTCTTGTCTGATCATCACGAAATTTCATATGCATAGAACGTCCCCTTTTGGTCACGATTGGTCAACCGGTATGGCTGCCCGAGCCCCAAACCCGAAAACCATTTGCACAGTCTACAGGTCGTATTTATGAAGGGATTTCAGTGTAACTTGGTAGGATGCCTCTGTATAAAGTCTAGATGAGAACGTCCCCTTTTAGTCATGATCTGTCAACTGCCATGGCTGCAATTTTTTTAGCACAGTCTGCAGGTCATATTTAATATGGAGGGATTTTATTGTAATTTCGTAGGATGACTCCGGATGATGTCTAGATGAGAACTTCCCCATTTGGTCGTGATCTGTCAACCGTGACGACTGCCCGAGCCCAACGCCCGAAAACCTTTAGCACAGTCTACAGGTCATATTTATGGAGGGATTTCATTGTAACTTGGTAGGCTGACTTCAAATAATGTCTAGATGAGAAAGCCCCCTTTTGGACGTGATTGGGCAACTGTGATGGCTGCAGGGGCCCGAAGCTTGAAAACCTTTAGCACAGTCTACATGTCATATTTATGAAGGGATTTCATTGTAATTTGGTAGGATGACTCCAAATAATGTCTAGATGAGAACGTCCCCTTTTCGTTGCGATCATTCAGCCTTGATGGCTGCCCGAGCCCAAAAACCTTTAGCATAGTCCATAGGTCGTACTTATGTAATGATTTCATTGTAACTTGTTAGGTTGACTCCATATAATGCCTAGATGATGACATCCCCTTTTGGTCGTGATTGGTCAGCTGTGACGGCTACTAGGGCCCGAAGCCTAAAAACCTTGACACAGTCTGCAGGTCATATTTATGAAGGGATTTCATTGTAACTTCATAGGATCATTCCAGATGATGCCCACCTGAGAATTCCCCTTTTGATTGCGACCATTCAACCATGATGGTTTCCCGAGCCTGAAGCCGGAAAAACTTTTGCACAGTCTACAGGTCATATTTCTGAAGGGATTTCATTGTAACCTGGTAGGTTGACTTCATATAATGTCTGGATGAGAACGTCCCCTTTTGAACATCATTGGGCAACTGTGATGGCTACAGGGGCCCGAAGCCTGGAAACCTTTAGCAAAGTCTACATGTCATATTTATGAAGGGATTTCATTGTAGCTTGGTAGGATGACTCCAAATAATGTCTAGATGAGAACGTCCCCTATTGGTCGCGATCATTCAGCCTTGACGGCTGCCCGAGCCCAAAAACCTTTAGCATAGTCTATAGTTATATTTATGTAACGATTTCATTGTAACTTGTTAGGTTGACTTGATATAATGCCTTGATGATGACAACCCCTTTTGGTCATGATTGGTTAACTGTGATGGCTACAAACCTTGAGCACAGTCTACAGGTCATATTTTTATACTGTATACCAATGGCCCAGACTAGCTGCTGGTGCTAACTCAAAAATATTTAGGGCCAAACACAAATTTTGCTACCCCAATCCCCAAAATTTGCATGCAAAACTGAAAATTAGAAGTCCTATCTGGCCCTCCATACATTTACCCTCTGCGCATGCACAGACGCCAGGAAGTCACCGAATCTGGTGCCAACATTATTCTTTGTTTGGCCCTTGTCTGATGACAACAAACTGACATTTGTGCTTTTTAAATCCCAATTAATAATGATGCCAGACACAAATCAGTGGTTAAATTGGTGGATCCAAGGACACAACTGGATTGAGGAAGGAAGAAACGGTGGTTTGAAACGTTCAGGGCTGTAATTTTATAATATTTATAAAAATTAGTTCATATTCCCCAATTTCGGGACATGGGCCTGACGTCATCATTCATTGATAATGATTTGTCCACTGTTTGTTAAGTATTCCTTCCTTTCCTTCCCTGGATCCCCCCCAGTTAAGCTTCCAAGCTTTTTGGCTTGTTTTATTGAAATTTTTTTATAAAATTTATTAGGACTTTAACGTATTATACAGAAAATATTCTGTGCATCCCCAGGGTTACGTCCTCACCCTCAGGGCATTTAGGCATTTTTGTCATGCATCATTTATCCAATGTATCGTTTTTTCTTCTGATGAAGATCTTGCTTCACATTGGATAGTCTTATTTCTGTTACTGACTTCGGGCCGTGTTGCCTGGGGTCTTGTTTACGGTTTTGAAGTTGTTTACATTGACACTGCTCTTGGTTGTTTCCTATTATTTTTAAGGAATGACAGCTGTAAGTAACTTTAAATATCCTGATAGTGTGGTAGTTAATTTTATGGCATATTATTATAATTTTGTCCACACTTAGGCTTTTTTGGGCTCTTCGTTCCCTTTGGGAACTTGTGCTCTTATATAAGAAAAATTTTTTCAAATTTTTTTTTTATATTTTTATACTGTACCAATGACCCAGACTTAGCTGGTGCTAACTCCTTAAATTATAGGGCCAAACACAAATTTTTTCCCCCATTCCCTAAAATTTACATCAAAAACCGAAATTCAATGTCCTATATGGTCCTCCATACTGCATGCGCTGTGTCAAGGAGCTCTCAAAATTGGCGCAAATGTCATTCTTTGTTTCGCCCTAAAATCAGTAACATGTCACTGATATTTGTGCTTGTAAATCTCAGTTTAAATGATGCCAGACACATAATTATGAAAGAAATGGTGGATCTAAGGATGAAATAAAGGATGAGAGGAAGAAACAGTGGCAGAATGTGTTCAGGGCTGTAACTTATAATTTTTTTACCAAATTATTTCATGTTCCCTAATTTCGGGGCATGAGCCTTATGTTGTCATTCTGGCTATGAACTTTCCATTCTTTGTTCAGTGTTTCCTCTCTTCCTTTCCTTAATACCCCCCTTGCTATTCTCCCATGCTTTTGGCATAATTTTGGAATTTTTTTGTCCTTGGGCAAGACACTTCACCCCCACTGCCTTCGTGGGGGCACGGTGACATTGTGTACTAAGGCGTACTGCACGTCGATGGTGCACCTGTCTTCAACCAATGCTAACCCTGCTTGTGTGGAGTTAGTATGTTGGGGTGCTGACAGTTGCTCGCCATTGCTCGGTGGTTCTCTCCGGGTACTCCGGCTTCCTCCACCCATAAAACTGTCGTGGTCATGGTTAGCCATTGTGAAGAAATATGTGACCTTAAACACCAATAAATAAATAAATAATAAATAAATTTCGGGGCATGAGCCTTATATTGTCATTCTGGCTATGAACTTACCATTGTTTGTTCAGTGTTTCCTCTCTCCCTTTCCTTAATACCCCCCTTGCTATTCTCCCATGCTTTTGGCACAATTTTGGAATTTTTTTTACTAAAATTTCTTGGGAGTTTTGGCTTGGTAACAGAATGATTATTCTCTTTTTTCCCCATGTTTACGTCCTCACCCTTGGGTGATTAGGCGTTGTTATCTGCATCTACCATCTGATGTACTGCAGTTTCTTCTATGGAAGCCTCTCTTTTACATTGGATAGTGTTTAAATTGGTGACTGATTTTGGGCCATGGTTACAGTGCCTGGAGTCATGTTTCCAGTTTTTGTACACTTTTGTTCATGTTGACAACGGTTACTTCTGATAGTGATTACTTGTCTTCTATTAGTTCTGCTCATAGCCAGATACATTAATATTGTCCGGAAGTGTTGCATTAATTTTTAAAAATGTTTTAAAATATTTTGTTCACACCTAGGCTTTTTTGGGATCCATTTGGGCTCATTGTTCCCATTGGGAACTTGGGCTCTTCTGAAAATTTTTTTTGTTCAAATTGGAATGCGAGGAAATCTTCCTCTGATTCTCATGTTCATTGTGTTTCTTGTAGTCAGTGTACTCGCACTAATTCTTGCTCTGTGTGTGCTTATTGGAATGACAACGTTGGAGGCATGTGTCACGGTATATTGTTAGCGGTGAGGGGTCCATGCCGGTCCTCTCTCCGCAAGGTCACTCTAGTTATCAGTCTCTTTTTCAGAAGAACAAGAACAGGGTGATGTTTCCGTGATGTTTTCAACAAGTGTGCCTCCGTTGTTGCAGTATATAAGGGCTAGCTGCTAAGTGCTCATGGAAATACGGCAATTGCCTAAGAGGTCCCTAGTAGGATCGACGGCGTTGATCGTCCGCTAGTCCGCCCGGTGTAGCGACCATTCATCGAATGGCTCGGCAGCTGGGTTCGTCCGTTGCGGTCCAGGAAGGCAGTTTGGGTGATGCGAGCACTATAAACATTGAACGTGCACACCCAGCGTCGACGGATCCGAGGATAGTACAGAGGAAGCCTGTCAGTCCGGTAGCTAGCTCGTCCAGGTCTATCCGGACCGCGAGCGAGAGAGGCACCCTCTCTCTTACAGCAACATCTGCACCGCGATTTTGTTGTATGTTCGTTCGTTAGTCGGAGCATACGTCCACTCCTCCTGCTCGGGACGCTCTGTCGCATAGACAGTCCGATGCGGCTGGTCTATTGGCTTCCTCATCCTCACGTCAGCACACATGACCACACTTTGGCTATGTGACCACAGATATTCAGGGGACGTTCGCATATTATCTAAATGCAGGAATGAACGTCCCTGGAGCTCCTGCTTCGCCGAACAGGGAATCCATGTCGACCAGGTCACGCCATCCGCTAGCCAAGGACATGAGGCCTTTCCAGTTGGGACGTTCTTATATTATATAAATGCAGGAATGAACGTCCCTGGAGCTTCCAGCGGCTAATTGTGTAAGACTGCGGCTCCACAGGCCTCTGTGATGGACTAGCTATCGCAGATAGCTCAATTCATCGCAGCATCCCAGCAGCTATCAGAAACCTTTTCAATAAAGAACTATCTGAGCAAGCTGGGTCGGTTCGCTCCCCTGCAGAGTCAGTATGGACGACTGAGATTATTATGTGGTCCAGGTGGATGGTAAAAGGGAATCAGCACGGCTGAAATTTTCCCTTTCCGAACAACTTAAGGTGCCGTAGATTTCATCCGGCATCACCTTTAGAAGTTGTTTCTCCGGACCCAAATGCTGCATTACCTGATAAGAAACTGAAAGCGTCACTGGACACAGACTTTTTCGGCCGGATTAGGGACACCGTCCCTGAGTTTCCGACCCAGTCCAGAAATGTCATTGACATTTGAACCTTTGAATGACGCTATATTCAAGATAGCCTCTAAGACTGGCAAATCCGGTTTCTTATTGCCTGTGACCTATACAGCTGCCTTTCATCAATGCTAGACATAATTTGAAATGGCTGGACAAGGTGCGCCGAGAGTTCCTCTGCGTTTGAAGACCTGGAACGGTCATTGCCGGCATCCATGTCTATTTTCTCCAGTATACTGGAGAACACAATTTAGACGCATTTTCTCACGCAGATCACCTTACCAGAGCATTATCACTACGTCTTGAAGCAAAAGAATTCCAGGATCTTCAATCTTCTTTAAGAGTTCTTTCGAGGGCTATAGCATATTCTACGTATAAATCTGCCCTTCAGTGGCAATATGGAGTTAGTCAGACGTGATGCTGCCCCGGCTGCATCCACAAGAGTGGATAGTAAGGTGTTAAAACTCTCTTCCAGTCGCTCCGGTCTCAGGAGAGCTTCTCTTCGTCGTTAAGCTTTCTACAATCTATTAGATTACAAAGAAATGCTAATGTATAAAAAATCCAAGAGGTGACACACACGCTCCCCTAATGTTAATGATAAGTGAATGAATTTATTTTGCCTGACCGGTTTCGTCTTTTTTAGACTCATCAGAGGTGGCAAACCTTTGAAGCATCTCCCTTATATACTTTATTGATTGTGATGTCATAACAGGGTACCCGAGGGGTATTCTACGTGTACCCGACGGGTATATATGATGGTACCCGGCGGATTTTTGTTAGTACCCGGCAGGTATTTTTCGTGTACCCAATGGGTATATGTGGTAATACCCGGCGGGTATATTTACTGATGTCCGGCGGGTATATAAGTGTACCTGACGGGTATATTTAGTAGTACCCGGCAGGTATTTTTAGTGTACTCGCCGGGTATCCCTTGGTGACGGATTGTTATGTTCCAATTCCTCGGGCACATTACTACAAAAAGGACGAGTATTCTGTGTACCCATCGGTGTGATGTTTCTTATGGTGTTTGTGCGGTTACAAATGGGAGATAGGTATAAAGGTTTTATGTTGATGATTAAAAATCCTTAAAAGAAGAAAATTGCATAAACACCACTTTATTTAAGGAAACGGTTGATGCTGTTGTCTGTGAAGTCTAGGACTTTTTGAGTATTATAGAGGTTTGCAGTCCCGGTTATGGGAGTGTTGTTTTGATGGCTCCATATTTTGGGGTGCACCGTTTCACAATCTGGGTTGATGATGAAGTTTTCTGAAGCACCAGCAGAATGCGATGAGCCAGGTTGAATCACCGTCGTGATAAGTTTATCCACAGCGGTGCCAATATCGGAACTGTGTGTCGTTTCACTTGGTCCAGATTCTATTGAGTATCGGACCGTATCGGACTCAAAGCAAGTCACAGTACTCGATGAAGCTTGTGCATCAAAGTCTGTTTGTGTTCTTTGGTCTTTTGTGTCTTGTTGAATGCTGGCCGATGTCTGCCTGGATATTCTCTTCAATGGGGGTAATTTCTTCTGATGTTGGTTTAACATATGTTTGCTTAAATATTCCCGACGTCTGTATGTCGTATTGCATATATTGCATTGTGGAAGCCCCCTTGCCGATGTACTATTCTGATGTGGCAGTAAAGTACAGATTTGTGAGCAAAAGTTGCCCTGCAGGTTTTACAATCAACAGCCATTTTTGGTTTAATACTCCACTACGTTCCTCTATAAGACATGTTGTGGAGTAGCAATTATGACGTTATGTTTACGTGACGTCGTCTTATTTTTATTATTAGGTGTGGAATTTTGGCAGAAGACAGAAAAGTGTAGAAAATTAAAACAATAAATGATAAATTAGAAATCTTTTCTGTTCAGCCCAAATGGTAGCAAAGTTCGTAGGCATATCCAATTGATTTCAGTTTGTTTTCTTTGTCCTGTGGTGAGGGCACTTATATTTAACTTGAAATTCTTTTGGTGCCAGTTGATGTTCGTGACACTCTATGTAAAATTGTATGGATAATCGTGTTCTCAGTTCTCTTACTTTGATGTTCCGAATTTGTTTATACAGGGATAAGTTCTCTGGTCTAATGTTGACTATTTTCTTCTTGTTGTGAAGTTCATGGCCAGCCTCCCCTGTTGTTCTTTGACGTTTTTTGGGGGGACTGCTGGAAGATGCGATCATCGTTACGTTCGACTCGCTGCTATTCAGACTAAGTAGAGAAGAACTGCCCATGGACATGCTATCCGTGGTGGTTGCTTCTTCTGCCATCGCTAATATACAATCCTCGAACACTTTTTAATGAGTATAAAGAGTCTCATTATCTGGACTATCTTTAATTATTGGCTTTCCTTTCCTAAGATTAGTATAAGGGATTATACTGGATGTTAATAGAGATCATTGATGATTATTGTGCTCAATTACGGAATGGTATTGTGTCTTTATTTTTTGATACAAACAAGAAAGATACATGTAAAACCTGTGCTCCTCTTCTCCTTGAGGGGATAATTCTGTTTTCATGTAATTGAGTCTATTGGATTTTCTTTTATGTCCTAGGCCCTCCAGACTTTTTTCTATTCAGCTAAGTCTGGGTCATTGGTACAGTGTAAAAATGTTAAAAAATTTATAGTAATTTATATATTTTTTGTACTTACCAATGACCCAGACGGGGATGGCCCTCCCATGAGTTGGGAACTCATACCTCCCCGCTGATTACATAACACTTACCAGTCACTGGTTGTAAGAATGACATTTGCTCCAATTTCGAGAGCTCCTTGACACTGTGCATGTGCAGTGGGTAGAAAGTATGGAGGACCATATAGGACATTGAATTTCGGTTTTTGATGCAGATTTTGGGGATTGGGAGGCAAAATTTGTATTTGGCCCTATAATTTAAGGAGTTAGCACCAGCTAAGTCTGGGTCATTGGTAAGTATAAAAAATATATAAATTACTATAAATTTTTTAACTTTTTGAAGGAATTTTTTCTTTTGGATGTATTTATCTCATCGATTGTACTTTAATGTTATCTTATATTTATGTAGATTTGGTGGCAGTACAATTGACCTTTGTTAGATTTTAGATATAATATTTATCTAATAGTAGGGCAAATAGAGGAAGCCTTTCCTCTATTTACATGGTCATTGTCTTGCGTATACTGGATGTACTACCACTAATTCTTGCTCAATGTTCCAGGTTTTGACAATGTTAATGACGGGTGTCAAGGTTTGTGTTAGGTGAGTGGACACTATCGGTCCTATCATGGTGAGGGGACACTGCTGGTCCTCTCGCCAAAAATGTCACTATAGTTTTTAGCTCACCTGACTGAAAGTCAGGGTGAGCTTTTCTTATCACTCTTTGTCCGTCGTCCATCGTACTGCGTGAAGGTGGTGTTTCAGCCTCTTTCTCCTAATCCACTGGCCACATTTTAATTAAATTTCATGTAAGTAGTGGTTATATAGGGGCATTTTGATTTTTATGCAAATTAGGTTTTGGCTCATATTGAGCAGAGGGGTGTGGAAAAAATGGCCAAATTTTTTGAAAATCTTCTAATGAACCACCAGTAGCAGAGACTTGATATGTGGTATACAGAGTCCTTTTGAGGTTTAGAATCAAGTTTGTTCAAGAGAAGTTTGTCGGGCATTATTTGCCTTCGTTATGGGAGGGGCAAAAATTTTGGCCTCGCCTAAAATTTCTATTTTCAGAACTGTGAGGTCGATTTGAACCAAATTTGATATGAGGTGATAATGGGTCATAAGTAGTTGATTGATGCAAAACAAATTTTTTCTCGTTGTCCTGTGGGAACCTCGGGAGCTAAAAATAGGAAAAACCTTTAAACTGCCATATCTCCAAAACTACACGGCACAGAGAATTCTTATTTTGTATAAAGCTTACTTTTATCCACTAGAATAGAATGGTTAAAAAAAATCCTTATTGGTTTGATCATAAGGTACTTTTTTCAGGACTTTGAAAAAGTGCTGAGTCAGCACTTTTTAACACTGTTGGCAATGGGAAAAAGATTAAAAAATCTTCTCCAGATCCAGCAGGCAGAATCTTTTGATACTTGGTATGCAACATTGTAGGGTGAATCTGATTCAAGTTGTTTAAATCGGCCCCCTGGGTTCATATTTGGGCTCTGTATGGGAGCCCGATTTAGAACTTAGTGCATTTCAGGAAAATTTCTTAAAAAATCTTCTTCTCCAGATCCAGCAGGCAGAATCTTTGGATATTTGGTATGCAGCATTGTTGGGTGGATCTGATTCAAGTTTGTTCAAATCGGCGCCCTAGATTCATATTTGGGCTCACTATAGAAGCTCGAATTCGAATTTAGTGCATTTCAGGCAAATTTCTTCAAAAATCTTCTTCTCCAGATCCAGCAGGCAGAATCTTTTGATATTTGGTATACAACATTGTCGGGTGGATCTGATTCAAGTTTGTTCAAATTGGCCCCCTGGATTCATATTTGCGCTCACTATAGAAGCCTGAATTCGAACTTAGTGCATTTCAGGCAAATTTCTTAAAAAATCTTCTTCTCCAGATCCAGCAGGCAGAATCTTTTGAAATTTGGTATGCAACATTGTCGGGTGGATCTGATTCAAGTTTGTTTAAATCGGACCCCTGGGTTTATATTTGGGCTCAGTATAGGAGCTGAAATTTGAACTTAGTGCATTTCAGGCAAATTTCTTTGAAAATCTTCTTCTCAAGATCCAGCAGGCAGAATCTTTTGATATTGGGTATGCACCATGCTTAGAAGGGTGGGGGGAGAGATTCAAGTTTGTTCAAGCCAAGTCCCTGGGTTCATATTTGGGCTCACTGTGGTAGCCCGAATTATAACTTAGTTCAAAATGAGGAATTTTCTTTAAAAATCTTCTTCGGATCCAGCAGTCAGAATGTTTTGATATTTGGTATGCAACATCCTTAGGGGGGTGAGATTCAAGTTTGTTCAAGCCATGTCCCTAGGTCCATATCTGGGCTCACTGTGGGAGCCAGAATGATAACTTAGTTCAAAATGAGGAATTTTCTTTCAAAATCTTCTTCTTCAGATTCAGCAGTCGGAATGTTTTGATATTTGGTATGCAGCATCCTTAAGGGGGTGAAATTCAAGTTTGTTCAAGCCATGTCCCTAGGTCCATATTTGGACTCACTGTGGGAGCTCAAATTGTAACTTAGTGCAAAATAAGGAATTTTCTTAAAAAATCTTCTTCTTCAGATCCAGCAGTCGGAATGTTTTGATAGTTGGTGTGCAGCATCCTTAGGGGGGTGAGATTCAAGTTTGTTAAAGCCAAGTCCCTGGGTTCATATATGGGCTCCCTGTGGGAGCCCGAATTATAACTTAGTTCAATATGAGGAATAGTCTTTAAACATTGTTTAGCTCACCTGAGCGAAGCTCAGCGGGAGCTTTACTGATCGTGATCCGTCCGTCGTCCGTCATCCATCGTCCGTCCGGCGTTAACTTTACATTATCGACTTCTCCTCCTAAATCACTAGCCCAATTTTATTCAAATGTTGGCTAAATATTTATTACCTAATGCCAATTCAGATTTGTTCAAATGAAGTTGCCCCTCCTCCTGGGTGGGGCCACGCCCCCAAAGGGCACCAAAATCTTTGAAAATCTTCTTCTCAAGAACCAGCAGTAGCAGATACTTGATATATGGTATGCAGCTTCCTTTTGAGGTGTAGACTCAGATTTGTTCAAGAGAAGTTCGAGGGATAATATTTGGCGTTGTTATGGGAGGGGCAAAAATTTTGGCCCCGCCCTAAATTTCTATTTTCTGAACCGAGAGGCCGATTTGAACCAAATTTAATGTGAGGACTTATTGGGTCATAAGTACTTGATTTATGCCAAAAAAAATTTTCCCGCAGCCCCGTGGGAACCTTTGGAGCTGAAAATAGAAAAAATTTAAAACGCCTATATCTGCAAAACTGCACGGCACTGAGAATTTTTATTTGGTGTGAAGCTTCCTTAGGACCAACAGAAAAGATTGGTAAAAAAAAATTGCCATCGGTTTTATCATAGGTTACAGTTTCGGGACTTTGAAAAAGTGCTGAGTCAGCACTTTTTAACACTGTAGGCAATGGGAAAAACATTTAAGTATCTTCTTTTTTAGATTCAACAGGCAGAATTCTTTCATATTTGGTATACAACATCTCTAGGGGGGTCAAGTTTGTTCAAATTGAGTCCTTGGGTTCATATTTGGGCTCCCTATGGGAGCCCGAATTTTAACTTAGTGCAATATGAGGTCTATTATTTAAAAATCTTCTTCTTCAGATCCACCAGGCAGAATTCTTCCATATTTGGTATGCAACATCAATAGGGAGGTCAGATTCAAGTTTGTTCCAATCGAGCCCCTGGGTTCATATTTGGGCTCCCTATGTGAGCCCGAATTTTAACATAGTGCAATATGAGGATTATTCTTTAAAAATTTTCTTCTTCAGATCCACCGGGCAGAATTCTTTCATATTTGGTATACAAGATCTCTAGGGAGGTCAGATTCAAGTTTGTTCAAATCGAGTCCTTGTTTAATATTTGGGCTCCCTATGTTAGCCTGAATTTTAACTTGGTGCAATATGAGGATTACTCTTTAAAAATCTTCTTCTTCAGATCCACCAGGCAAAATCCTTTCATATTTGGTATACAACATCTCTAGGGGGTTCAGATTCAAGTTTGTTCAAATTGTGTCCCTGGGTTCATATTTGGGCTCCCTATGGGAGCCCGAATTTTAACTTAGTGCAATATGGGGATTATTCTTTAAAAATCTTCTTCTTTGGATCAACCAGGCAGAATTCTTTCATATTTGGTATACAACATCTCTAGGGGGGTCAGATTCAAGTTTGTTCAAATCGAGTCCCTGGGTTCATATTTGGGCTCCCTATGGGAGCCCAAATTTTAACTTAGTGCAATATGAGGATTATTCTTCAAAAATCTTCTTCTTCAGACCCACTAGGCAGAGTCCTTTCATATATGGTATACAACATCTCTAGAGAGTTCAGATTTAAGTTTGTTCAATTCAAGTCCCTGGGTTCATATTTGAGCTCCCTGTGGGAGCCCGAATTTCAACTTAGTGCAATATTAGGTCTATTCTTTAAAAATCTTCTTCTTCAGATCCACCAGTCAGAATTCTTCCATATGTGGTATACAACTTATCTAGGTGTACCAGATTCCTGTTTGTTCAAATCGAGTTTCTGGGTTTATATTTGGGCTCCCTGTGGGAGCCTGAATTTTAACTTAGTGCAATATGAGGATTATTCTTTACAAATCTTCTTCTTCAGATCCCCCAACCAGAATCATTTCATATTCAGTATATAACATCTTTAGGGAGCTCAGATTCAAGTTTGTTGAAATCGAGTCCCTGGGTTCATATTTAGGCTCCCTATGGGAGCCCAAATTTTAACTTGGGGCCGTATGAGGATTATTCTTTAAAGATCTTCCTCTTCAGATCCCCCAGTCAGAATCATTTTATATTTGGCATACAACATCTCCAGGGAGGTCAGATTCAAGTTTGTTCAAATCGAATCCCTGGGTTAATATTTGGCCTCCCTATGGGAGCCCAAATTTTAACTTAGTGCAATATGTGGAATTTTCTTTAAAAATCTTCTTCTTCAGATCCACCAGTCAGAATCTTTTCATATTTTGTATATAACATCTCTCTGGGGGGTCAGATTCAAATTTGTTCAAATCGAATCCCTGGGTCAATATTTGGGCTCCCTATGGGAGCCCGAATTTTAACTTAGTGCAATATGTGGAATATGCTTTAAAAATCTTCTTCTTCAGATCCGCCAGTCAGAATCATTTCATATTTGGTTTACAATATCTCTAGAGAGGTCAGATTCAAGTTTGTTCAAATCGAGTCCCTGGGTTCATAATTGAGCTCCCTGTGGGAGCCTGAATTTCAACTTAGTGCAATATCAGGTCTATTCCATAAAAATCTTATTCTTCAGATCCACCAGTCAGAATTCTTCCATATTTGGTATACAACTTATCTTGGGGCACCAGATTCAAGTTTGTTCAAATTGAATTCCTGGGTTCATATTTGGGCTTCCTATGGGAGCCCGAATTTTAACTTAGTGCAATATGAGGACTGTTCTTTAAAAATCTTCTCCTTCAGATTCACCAGTCAGAATGATTCAGGTTTGGTATACAACATCTCTGGGGGGGGGGGGGGGGGGGGAGGGGGGGGTGTCAGGGGTCAGGTTCAAGTTTGTTCAAATCGAGTCCCTTGTTTCATCAGTTATGGCTTTCAAACTGCAGTGGCGTAACAACGCTTGGAAATTTGGAAACGCTTATCTATAGCTGGGAGAATTGGATCTAGTTGGCAAGACCTATGCTATTATAATGATTATCTGACATGGACACCTGAATTTAATTTCATGATGTCATTCCTCTGTGGTGTTGATGAACCATAACGAGCTGAATGTGATCCAAAATACTTCTTTGAACCACTTTGTCAGGTCAGCGATTTAAGGCTACGTGGGGCCTCTTGTTTTTTTTAGATCCACTGGTCAGAATCTTTGGATATTTGGTATAAGCTTTTCTTAGGAGGAGCAGATGCAACATGTTGAAATCAATTCTCTGGGTTAATATTTAGGCTACCCTGTCAGGTGAGCGCCCTCAGGCCCCCTGGGGCCTCTTGTTTAATTTCTATTTACAGAGGAACAAGAATATGGTGTGGTTTTGTGACGCCGTCAGGGAGAGTGCTTCCGTCATAGCATTATACTATTAGAGCTAGCGGAAAAGTGCTCAATGATATAAGATGAGGGCTAGGCTTTTGAACTAAGGTTTATGTCTCTTGTCTCCAGCTACCTCAACGTTGGATGTGGTGTGACGCCGGGTATGTCCATAGTGGTCGAGAAGAGAAATAAGGGTGTAGCGAGCACTATAAAAATACGAACATGCTCACCCTGCGACGGCGGAAAGGAGGAAGCATGGGAAGGAGGAAGCAGACAAGTTCTGAGGTATGCTTGTCCAGGTCTACCATGATCGCGAGCAAGAGAGTGGCCCCTCTCTCTTATTTCAACATCTGGGGTCAGATGTTGTTGGTAGGAACTTGTGTCATGCCTTCCTGTCCGGGACGCTCCTCATAGGCTGCCGGGGTCGGCTAGTCTTATAGCTTCCTGTACGTTCGAAAAGCACACACGACTGCACGAAGTCCGTTGTCGCCAGCTAGCTTGACCAATGAAGCAGTTACCCAGGCCTCTGAGAACTGCGACGCTGGGGTGTCTGCTCTGGGCTAGTAGATGATCTAGGGTGGAGCGAGCTCTATAATATGCAACCAGGCTCACCCAGCGACGACGGAAGGAGGAAGCCTGCAAGTTCTGAGGTACACTCGTCCAGGACCGTGAGCAAGAGAGAGGTCTCTCTCCCTTACAGCATCATCTGGGGGCAGATGTTGTTGGTAGGAACTTGCGTCAGTCAGAGTTTACGTCCATGCCTCCTATCCGGGATGTCCCGTCTAATAGACAGCCGGGGTTGGCTAGTCTTACGGCTTCCTCTACATAACGGATAAAGTATTCTTTATATTACATGGCTATGAACCGTGATGAATGGTTTCAGTTTCCTGACGCCGGTGAAATGGTTAAGATTGAATATGAGGACCGTGACACCGGATGTGTCGCATGTGCATGATATTCAGAGCTAGTGGCATAAGTGTGCAATGATATAAGACAAGGGCTAGGCCTTTGAACTAGGGCTTATGCCCCTTGTATCCAGCTAGCTCGACCAGCGGATCGTTAATTAGAATATGGATAGTGTGGCGCTGGGTGTGTCCGTAGTGGTCGAGAGAGAATAAGGGTGTATCGAGCACTATTAAATCCAATCATGCTCACCCTGCATTGATGGAACGAAGAAGCCGGCAAGTTCTGAGGTATGCTCAGTTAGGTCTTCCCGGACCGCGAGTTAGAGGGAGACCCCTCTCTCTCTTTTAACAACATCTGGGGCCAGGTGTTGTTGATAGGAATTTGCTTCAGTCAGAGCTTACATACATAGCTATTGTCCGGTACGCTTAGTTCAATTCTTAGCCGGGGACGGCTACAGTTTGGCTTCTTCAGCATCTACCAAGCACTCCCGACCGCACCTTGAATAAGTGACTTAGGATATCTAGTCTGCATCGTCAAAAGGTCCATCTTTTGTGAATTAAGTTTCACCATCTAATAGCCAAGGACATTAGGTTTCATTCACTGGGACGTCCGCTGTAAGGGCCATCTCGGACTCGCTGTTCCAGGAGCAGCGGTCATGAATTGCTTGCAGGTAACTGTGATTCTAACTAATTTAGACGAATGATGAAAGAGATATGGAGGAGGATAACTTTCCCTTTCGGAACAACTCATGGATGATATGGATACTATCCATTATCGTTTCCTTGAAACTTGTTCCAGTGAATCACAGTGCTGTAAGTAATTGTGAGAAACCGCTAACGTTGTTAGATGCTGACTTCATCTGGACAAAGAGCAGGATAATAAGATCTCTTTCCAGTTAAGTCTACATGGGTGTCACAGGTCTTCAATTGTGTAGATGACACCATATTTAACTTCCTGTGGGAAGAAGTAATACAGTTTCTTATCATCATCTTCTTTATGTTTTACCTTTTTTTGTTCACACACATTTAAAAAACGACCGGGGAAGATGTGTTGAGAGCAGGCTAAGATCTTAGTGGTAGCCTTACCTTCATCCTTTCGCTGTTCGCTCGGACACAATTGAGAAGATAATTTCTTATTCAGAGCGAATTTAGACTCATGGTCTTATGTACTTCATTTTTAAGTACTGTGACGCAACGTCTATTTGGAAAGGAATTTTGTGGACGTTTGTACCTATTATATATCTCTGTCTTAACAAATGTTAAGCGGGAGCTATTCTGATGTGACGAAGCCTTGCATCGTCATCTTTAACATTTGATTAGGTGGAAAACTTGCTACAGGTCGCTTTAGTTTTCTAGACACTAGTCTTTAATAGAAAGCACTAATACTCCACTCTTTAAGTTACTTGACTCTTTAAGTTGGGGTCTATTCGACCAACGCCAGCAGAAAGAGTAGGAGAGGTTGTCCTAGACTTGGATCGTCTATTAGGACTCATAGTGAAGGTATACGTATCCCTCCTATATATTACTTTAGGGATTGTCTATACAGCCACTTGGATTGGGGGTTTAGGTCTGTTTGAGTTTACTGATCAGACACCTCCGAGCCGGTGGTTCGAGGCTCTTATAGAGCTCGGTCCGACTGATTTTGACTGGAACTGGATAATTAGGTTATTTATGATAATCTTTCAGTCTAAAAGTGAGCGTTCGGCGATATAGCGTGTATAGTTCTTTAGATCACTTGAATTATGAACTAGATAATGTCTCATGGGATGAATGGTAAGATACACGTATCCTACAATTCATTTTCAACAGGCTGGTCCGTCTGTTCTTTCACAGAGCGAAATAGCCATTTGTTTGGCTCACTTTTATCTTTTATCTGGTGCATTCACAGTGGAAATTTTATGCATCGGATGGGGTTGTGCAGAGCGGCTGTGAATGTCATTTCGATGGGTCGCTTATGCACACATTCCCTCCAGTTATTCTTAACTGGAGTGGTAGACGTTTTTCGCTCTAGACCTGTTTTGTTTCAGTGAATCTTTTAACATAAGGTCAAGTTTGGGCATATATTTATCAGTTTTCTTGATTATGATGGATGTGAGTTCATATATTGGGTTACAATACTGAGTCCGATGGTCTCTCTATGCAGGGATCTTGCGACCCTCGATTCTTGGAGACCACATATTATTACCGTTCATGTATTTATAGACACAGACGAGAGTTTATCAGTAGAGAAGAAAAGCTTCTTTCGTCATTAATTTCCAATAGAAGGGATATTTCGGTTCATTCTGTTGCTAGATGGAGTCAGTTTAGCTATTCGTACTGCTTAGGAAAATTTATCTTCCAATCAGCAGTCAGTGCTTAAGACTTCAGCGCATGAAGTAAAGCGCTGGCAGCATCTTGAGCTTATTCTAACTGAATGGCTATTACATGATCTTATATAGGATCACTTCAGGATAGTTAAGTTTGTGGCACACGGTAATAATAGTTTCCATTGTTTGTGTCACCATTATTAGGCTTTTGAACGCATACATTTGACGCTCAGCCGTTTTTCATGGGAATGAATGATAGGATATGTGTATCCTTCTATTCATTTGTTTCTATTGATTACATTAACATTAAGTGTCTGTTATTGAACATTCGCCAGAAGCTTCCCCCACAAGAGAGTTTTCTTCAAGGGAAGTTTTCTTCTTCACGTCATTCTCTGCTCTCAGTGGCATAATGGAGTATGTCAGACGTGAGGGAGCTTTGTGGTTACTATATTATTGCTGTTTGGACCAGCAATGATAAAGTAATGTGGGTGAGGAGATTTCAGCATGAAGTCGAATTCCCCCCCCCCCCCCCCCACACACACACACACACACACACACACACACTGTCGTGTATATATATCTTAATACATACATACTATGTGTTTGGGTCATGTTGCATGGCACCCTCATAGGCATATACGCAGTTCTGGTGCATTAGTTTCCTTCTTTATTTTCTGCTTTCTAATATACAAGAACTTATTTAACTTGAGAAACAGAATTTACTGCATCCAGTAAATTCAAGTCTGTGTGAAAAGGGTTAAAGTATCAGGAATAAACTCTACAGAAAGAGAATTTATGGAGGCTTATCTTCTGGTGTAAAATATTTTTTAACAAATCAGAAATGGGTTTTTCGTTAACAGTATTTACAGATATTCATACAGGAATCAGAACAATTTTTATAAGAAACCAGAAAAGGCATATATGTGACCAGCATTTAAAGGGTTCGATACACGAATCAGAAATGGACAATTTTGGCTCTGCCCATGAATTTGAGTGATGAAATACATTCATAAACTTTAGAAATACATTAAGGTGTAAATGCATTTCCCAGTCTTTCCGAATAATATGCACTTGATGACCTCATTCAGGTGGACCATATATTAAATCTCCAGCAATGTTTAACTCAGTCGGTGTAGTCCCATGTCCACATCTACATTGAAGAATGAGCGCAACCCACTTTGAAATAATAGCTCCACCAACTTCAGATCTGTCATCTGACATTCAGATCGAACGGGTGAAAAAAAACATAGATGAGTGCAAACTGGTTATTGTTAACCAGCATGCCAAAATGCATAGAGATAGGACGATCCGTATTTGAGTTGTCGCGCTGACAAAGGGTGCATAGACTCTATGTCGGAGATATTGTCATAAAAACCTTAAAAAAAACCCAAGAGCTCATTTGAAAGCCTGCTTTTAAAATAGCATCTAGTGACCTAAACAAGGCATACATAAAACTAGAACTTCTCTAATAAATTAATTTTAAACAGTCATAGCACTAACACAGTTAACAGAACATTCAACTATGTCAGTATTGCATCTTTTACCGGCATCCTGACAGTATTGTGATAGGTTTAAATAACAAATCTCCAGTGTAGTTTTACAATTACATGTACACTGGAATTCTTCATTATCAAGTTGTTTGTTTTTATATTAACTTGGTTTGGGAATTAATTCTGTACAATGAGATTAAATAAATAGATCATGTTATTGTATGTGACAGTCACAGCTTTCTCCCCACTGCTTTTTGTGAAATTCTTTCATGGAGAAAATATTCATACAGGAATCAGAACAATTTTTCTAAGAAACCCGAAAAGGCATATATGTGCACACCATATATAGGGTTCGATCAAGGAATCAGAAATGGACATTACTGCCGCTACCATTTATTTGAATGATGAGATACATGTATAATCTTCAGAGCTGCATTAATTGGTATAAAATGAAATTCCCAATAGGAAGAAAAAGTATGCATTTAATGACCTCTCTTGGCCGCATAGAGGTGGACCACATTTTGAACCTCCAGCAAGTTTCAACTCATTTGGTGTAGGTACCATTACTATAGGTCATACTAAACCTGAAGTATGAGCACAAACTACTTTATAAATATTGGCTCCACCAACTCCAGATCTGCCATATTTGTAGATGATGGCAAATGTCCATATTAGCAAGGCAATGATGAAGTGCATGCATGGTACCTCTGGAAAATATATTGCAAGTAAAAAGGTTCAGTAATGTTGGAATGTAGACGTTGAAAGGCCTTGAAGACCCCCAAGAGCCTGTCTGAAGACTTATTGGCATTGTCAAAATACCGAGGTCCCATCTATATCCATGTGTGTTTAGAACAACACTGTGAGAATGGAAATAGTTTTCATTATTCTCAATGATTTTTTCGAAGAGAGGTGCACCATCGAAGTGCAGTACGCTTTAGTACACAGCGCTACCGTGCCCCCATATTAAGATTTTCAGAGGATTAAAATATTCGCTTTAAATATTCCATTTTAATCCTTTAACCCTTTACCCAGATGGTAGAGGTGCAGGCTGCAAGCCGAGAGGTCCTTGGTTCGAATCCCACCTGCGGCAACCGCGTTGTGTCCTTGGGCAAGACACTTCACCCCCATTGCCCACGTGGGGGCACGGTGACGATGTGTACTAAGGCGTACTGTACGTCGATGGTGCACCTGTCTTCAACCAATGCTAACCCTGCTTGTGTGGAGTTGGTATGCTGGGGAGCTGACAGTTGCTCGCCATTGCTCGGTGGTTCTCTCCAGGTACTCCGGCTTCCTCCACCCGTAAAACTGTCACGGTCATGGTTAGCCATTGTGCAGAAATATGTGACCTTAAAACACCAATAAAAATAAAAAAAACCCCTTTACCCAACGAATCGGCCGCATCCACCCGCGTAATATGCAAATTGAGAAGTTGAAAAAATATTAGTTCCAACGAGGGGTCCCATGATATGGTTTTGTTGAAATTGTTTGGAAAATTTGAAAAAAATGATATTTGAAATAATAAATTTTGCTATCGTCTCCGTTGGGTAAAGGGTTAAATGGGGGTGCAGTGGCTGAGTTGGCAGAGGTGCAGGCTGCAAGTCGAGCGGTCCTCACTCTGTCCTTGGGCAAGACACTTCACCCCATTGCCCACGTGGGTGCATGGTGGCGATGTGTACTAAAGCGTATTGCACATCGATGGTGCACCTGTATTCAACCAATGCTAACCCTGCTTGTGTGGAGTTAGTATGTGGGGAATCTGATAGTTGCTCGCTGTTGCCCGGAGGTTCTCCCCAGGTACTCTGGCTTTCTCCGCCCGTAAAACTGTCCTGGTCATGGTAAACCACTGTGCAGAAATATGTGACATTAAACACCAATAAATAAATAATCCTTTAAAAAATGAACTCCTTCCAATGAAGGGTCATAAGCTATGTTTTTCAAGCAAAAATGAAAAAGTAATTAAAACTGAATAGACATTTCTGTGTATAAAGCTGACCGGTTTTTGCCGTTATGTTGCTGAAGGGTTAAGAATCCCTTAGTTTGGAAAGCACACTGAAAAGGTGTCCCATTCCACATAGAATTAAATGTTTCAGAAAAGAAAGTGAAAAACATTCTGTAGCCATGAGTTATATTAAAGATATTTTTTTACTCACATCGAAGTATTAAGAGGGTTAAAATCTGACCATTCAAATATTCCATTTTATTACTTTGTAACTGTGATAGGTGTTTCGAGAAAGCCACACACCCCTCCATCCCAAAACCTCTCAATCTTGAGTTATGATTGAGAATAAATAGATTTTAAAAAAAAATGCTTTGAAAAGTGAAGGTTTCTCTCTCTCTTCAATGACTGAGACTGAAGTTTTTAACATGATACAACATAAATATACAGTGCTGTTCAATGTAACAAAGAATTCTATCTCAGCTTTCTCTCTGGAGATTTCTGTTTTAGATAATGGTTACTGCTTCAGCTAACTCATTTCCCAGTAAATGTTGTAAACATATTTTTAACATCTAGAGCCCGAAGGCCCCACATGCCTCCAAATCATAGATGACCAAGTACCAATGACAGGCACTCTATCAGTATACCAAAAACATTGAGATAGGATTGATTGTATTTGGGTTATCATGTTGACAAACAGTGCATAGAAGACATTCTATGAATGTTATTAATTTATTGGGGTTTAACAACACTTCAACAGCTAGGCCCGCCTCGTGTCGTACAGTTTTTACGGATGGAGGAAACCAGAGAACACAGAGAACCACCAAACAACAACAACAAGCAACTATCTGGATCCCGAACATGCTAACTCCACACAAGCAGGGTTAGTGCAAGTGTATCATCGGCGTGCAGTATAGCTTAGTACACAACATCACTATGCCATTATGTGGGCAATGGGGGTGAAGTGTTTTTGCCCAAAGACACAAGACAGTTGCCGCAGATAGGATTCGAACTGAGAACCTCTCGGCTTGCAGCCTGCACCTCTAACTGCTTAGCCACCATGCCCCTCTATGAATGTAATGGGAATACTTTAGAGGCTTATTTTGGGGATAAAATAGTTTTAAAGAAATAAAAAATAGGTTTTCAATGACAATATTTATAGGTATTCATTCAAAAATCAGTTAATTTTTTCCAAGAAACCAGATAAGGTATATATCTTCACAGTATTCAAAGGGACCAATCAAGGGAATGCACAAGGAGGTTCAAAAATATGATTTCCAGCAATTCTGGTAATAGCCCTCAAGACTCCTGTTCGACCTTGGCCCAAATTTTGAATCTCCATTGAGTGTCGACTCGTTTGGTATTGGTCCCAGGTCCATACATCATACCATGCTTGAAATATGAGCATGACCCACTTTCACAAATTTTGGCCACACCAACTTTTTACATAAAAATGGATGTATGGACTTCAGGAATGCTTTAGAGAGTCAAAAAATGTGATTTCCAGCAATTCTGAAAAAATGCACTCAATGACCACAAGTGACCTCCGTAACCTTGACCCACATTTTTGAACCTCCATCAAGTGTCAACTTATTTAGTGTTGGCTCCAGGTCCATGCATCACACCATGCTTGAGATATGAGCGTGACCCACTTTCAAAAATTTTGGCCACGCCCACTTTTTTCATGAAAAAATGCACATCTGAATTTTTGGGGAAGCATTTGGAGGTCAAAAAATATGATTTCCAGCAATTATGAAAAATGCACTCATTGACCCCTGAGTGACCTCGGCGACCTTGACCCATATTTTGAATCTCCCTCGAGTGTCGACTCGTTTGGTGTCGGTCCCAGGTCCATACGTCATACCATGCTTGAGATATGAGCGTGACCCACTTTCAAAATTTTTTGCCACGCCCACTTTTTTTACGTCAAAATGCATGTGTGTATGTCAGGAATGCTTTAGGGTGTCAAAAAATGTGATTTCTTGCAATTATAAAAAATGCACTTAATGACCCCACGTGACCTCCGTGACCTTGACCCATATTTTGAATCTCCATCGAGTGTCGACCCATTTGGTGTTGGTCCCAGGTCCATATGTCATACCATGCTTGAGATATGAGCGTGACCCACATTCAAAAATTTTGGCCACGCCCACTTTTTTACGTCAAAATGCATGTGTGTATGTCAGGAATGCTTTAGGGGGTCAAAAATGTGATTTCTTGCAATTATGAAAAATGCACTTAATGACCCCTAGGTGACCTCCGTGACCGTGACCCATATTTTGAATCTCCATCGAGTGTCGACTCATTTGGTGTTGGTCCCAGGTCCATACGTCATACCATGCTTGAGTTATGAGCGTGACCCACTTTCAAAAATTTTGGCCACACCCACTTTTTTTACGTCAAAATGCATGTGTGTATGTCAGGAATGCTTTATGGGGTCAAAAAATGTGATTTCTAGCAATTATGAAAAATGTACTTAATGACCCCTAGGTGACCTCTGTGACCTTGACCCATATTTTGAATCTCCATCGAGTGTCGACTCATTTGGTGTTGGTCCCAGGTCCATACGTCATACCATGCTTGAGATATGAGCGTGACCCACTTTCAAAAATTTTGGCCACACCCACTTTTTTTTACGCCAAAATGCATGTGTGTCTGTCAGGAATGCTTTAGGGTGTCAAAAAATGTGATTTCTAGCAATTATGAAAAATGCACTTAATGACCCCTAGGTGACCTCCGTGACCTTGACCCATATTTTGAATCTCCATCGAGTGTCGACTCATTTGGTGTTGGTCCCAGGTCCATATGTCATACCATGCTTGAGATATGAGCGTGACCCACTTTCAAAAATTTTGGCCATGCCCACTTTTTTACGTCAAAATGCATGTGTGTACGTCAGGAATACTTTAGGGGGTCAAAAAATGTGATTTCCAGCAATTCTGAAAAATGCACTCAATGACCCCTAGATGACCTCCATGACCTTGACCCATATTTTGAATCTCCCTCGAGTGTCGACGCGTTTGGTGTCGGCCCCAGGTCCATATGTCATACCATGCTTGAGATATGAGCGTGACCCACTTTCAAAAATTTTCACCACGCCCACTTTTTTACATCAAAATGCATGTGTGTATGTTAGGAATGCTTTAGGGTGTCAAAAAATGTGATTTCTAGCAATTATGAAAAATGCACTCAATGACCCCTAGATGACCTCCGTGACCTTGACCCATATTTTGAATCTCCATCGAGTGTCGACTCATTTGGTGTTGGTCCCAGGTCCATACGTCATACCATGCTTGAGATATGAGCATGACCCACTTTCAAAAATTTTGGACACGCCAAATTTTTTTTAACGTCAAAATGCATGTGTGTATGTCAGGAATGCTTAGGGGGTCAAAAAATGTGATTTCTAGCAATTATGAAAAATGCACTTAATGACCCCTAGGTGACCTCCGTGACCTTGACCCATATTTTGAATCTGCATTGAGTGTCGACTCATTTGGTGTTGGTCCCAGGTCCATATGTCATACCATGCTTGAGATATGAGCATGACCCACTTTCAAACATTTTGGCCACACCCACTTTTTTTTCGTCAAAATGCATGTGTGTATGTCAGGAATGCTTTAGGGGGTCAAAAAATGTGATTTCTAGCAATTATGAAAAATGCACTTAATGACCCCCTAGGTGACCTCCGTGACCTTGACCCATATTTTGAATCTCCATCGAGTGTCGACTCATTTGGTGTTGGTCCCAGGTCCATACGTCATACCATGCTTGAGATATGAGCATGACCCACTTTCAGAAATTTTGGCCACGCCCACTTTTTTACGTCAAAATGCATGTGTGTACTCCAGGAATACTTTAGGGGGTCAAAAAATGTGATTTCCAGCAATTCTGAAAAATGCACTCAATGACCCCTAGGACCTCCGTGACCTTGACCCATATTTTGAACCTCAGTCGAATGTCGACTCATTTGGTGTTGGTCCCAGGTCTGTAGGTCATACTACGCTTGAGATATGGGTGTGACCCACTTTCAAAACACCCCTACAGACACCCCTGATACCCCAGGAATCTGAAAAACATAGGTGGCCGAGAACTTGTGGCTGTCTATCAGCATGCCAAAAATCAACGAGATAGGGCAATTCGTTTTCGAGTTATCTTGCGGACAAAAAAGTGATGAGAAGACAGAAGACAGGAGAAGAAGAAGAAGAAGAAAAAGAAGAAGAAGAAGAAGAGGAAGAAGAAGAAGAAGAAGAAGAAGAAAAAAAAGAAAAAAAAGAAAAAAAAAAAAAAAAGAAAAAGAAACCGTGCAAAAACAATAGTCTGTGTGTTTCACACAGACTAATCATCATATTTGCTGCTATTTGAGTTCATAGGTGACTGCATAACCATTTAGTGGTTTTTGGATGATTACAGGCTGGATTTTAATGCTCTCATGCAATATTTTATTACGCTATAACTTTGATGGACCTAGAAATTATTATATATTTTGGGTGCATTCTGTGTTGGAGCGGGATAATCATACCTACCTCTATTTCCATATCCTAATCTCTATTTTGTCGTTTCTCAAATCGCATATTCTCACATGTTTATTCGCATATTCTCACATGTTTATAATTGTAGGTACCAAATAGTACACATTGGAGAGTTTTCTTACAGGATTTAATTGTACAGAGGCCTCCTGTGAATGATCTTTGAAGCGTGTTTTCTCTGCAGAGATTGTTCATCGTATCTCACTTTTGTATGTGTAGGTTATAATATTATTTCACTGATTTCGCCGTACCTGTATACGCCGTCTGCAGTGCATTTTTTGTAGCGAATAATGTTGTTCACCAAATTGTTGGTATAGCCTTGGCTTGTGAAGTGGCATTAAGCACCATTTATTATTCATGAATTAATTTTTGAGTGCCTGATCGATAATTATTTATATCGTTTCCAGGTACCGCCAATTGATTCCAGAGCTCTCTTCTCCTTCTTTTGAAGATATGTTAAAAAAAAAGGGATTGGGGTCATTTTGTCCACTTCTCTAGCTTATTGGGTATGTAACTATGAAGGAAGCTGTTTTTGTCCGTAGTATATTCGGCGTTCAGCTGTAGTGTTATTGTATGGCGTAGGTTTATGGGCATTTTTCTCTCATTCTCAAATAAGCCATCCTAATTTTTAGAGCTTAGTCCAGACTAGCCTTAAAGATTTGTGAACTTGTTTTGATCTATGTTGATCTACTATTTCAGAAGTTCTAGGCCCTCCACCTTTTTACGATTCAGCTAGTCTGGGCCATTGGTATACAGTATAAAAATATGAAAAAATTGAAAGTAATTTATATATTTTTTATACTTACCAATGGCCCAGATGGGAATGCCCCTCCCATGAGCGGGCAGTACTGGGCACTCGTACCTTCCTGCTGAATTATTATATTATAATCTTTTTACAAAGAATGATGTTGGTGCCAGATTCGGTGACTTCCTGGCATCTGCGGAGGGTAAATATATGGAGGGCCAGATAGGACTTTATGAAAAATGCACTTAATGACCCCTAGGTGACCTCCGTGACCTTGACCCATTGGGGATTGGGAGGGGGGCAAAATTTGTTTGGCCCTAAATATTTTTGAGTTAGCACCAGCAGCTAGTCTGGGCCATTGGTAAGTATAAAAAATATATAAATTACTTTAAATTTTTTCATATTTATGAAGGGATTTCATTGTAAATTCGTGAGATCACTACAGATGATGCCCAGATGAGAATATCCCCTTTTGGTTGTGATCAACCGTGATGGCTGCCCGAGCCCAAAGCCCGAAAACCTTCAACACAATCTACAGGTCATATTTATGAAGTGATTTCATTGTAACTTGGTAGGTTGACTTTGTATAATGTCTATATGAGAATTCCCCTTTTGGACGCGATTGGGCAACTGTGATGGCTACAGGGGGCCCGAAACCCAAAAACCTTTAGCACAGTCTACAGGTCATATTTATGAAGGGATTTCATTGCAACTTGGTAGAATGACTCCAAATAATGTCTAGATGAGAACATCCCCTTTTTGTCACGATCATTCAGCCTTGATGGCTGCCCGAGCCCAAAACCCCCAAACCTTTAGCATAGTCTATAGGTCATATTTATGGAAGGATTTAATTATAACCTGTTAGTTTGACTCCATATAATGCCAAGATGATGACACCCCCTTTTGGTTGTGATTGAGCACAGTCTACCGGTCATATTTATGAAGGTATTTCATTGTAACTTCGTAGGATCACTCCAAATGATGCCCAGATGAGAATGTCCCCTTTTGGTTACGCTTCTTCAACCATGATGGCTGCCTGAGCCCAAAAATCTTTAGCACAGTCTACAGGTCATATTTATGAAGGGATTTCATTGTTACTTGGTAAGTTGACTTTATATAATGTCTAGATGAGAACGTACCCTTTTGGACGCAATTGGGAGACTGATGGCTACAGGGACCCAAAGCCTGAAAACCTTCAGCACAGTCTACAGGCCATATTTATGAAGGGTTTTCAATGTAACTTGATAGGATGACTCATTTTGGACTAATTTCACTGTAACTTGGTAACTTTCATTGATATACGTTAACTGTGAGGGCCACATACATTAACTGTGAGGTCAAGTTAACCCACCCCTCAGTTCTTTAGTACAGTGAACACCTCATATTATTTTTATCAACAACATATCATACAGGGAACAGAAATGAACATATTCCCAATTATCACAATTCTTGTCTTATTTCATAATCCTTTCATAAACATTGAACATTATCCTTTTCATCAAACACAACACACAAGTTAAGCTGCAGTGTCATTGACACTTTCATTTGAAAAATTGCTTGGTGAGGACCCATGGACAACTAACTGTAACAGAAGAAATCAAGATTAAGAAAACATAATGCCTCTGAATGAAATGCACATACAATTGTTCACAGAGTTATGTCCCTTTTCATGAAACTTATCAATTGCATTCAGGTTTGGATTTGAATCACCAGTTCAGACTAAACATGCACTAATTTCCCCTCCTCTCTCCCTGCCCCCAAGCAAAGCAGCACCCAAGAAAGATTCCATCTTGGGGTATGCTGCAAAAGCGTAGGCCTTTTCAAAGAAAAGTGCCAAATAAGCTTGGACAGGTATGGATTAGTGCCGATACAATGCTTTCTCACATACGAAAAGGTCTCCAAAAGCATGGACCTGTACCCTTTGGCGATAACAGGTTGGAGACCCCAAGAATCAAACACATATACCAGAAACTCTCCAATCTGTGCTATCGAAGAATCAGCATAATCAATAGAGTGATCAGCACATCATAGAAAGAAGTCCTTCCACTTAGTCACATAGGCTAAACCAGTTGAGTGCCACCTTGATGAAGAAATGCACTCCACTGCTCGTGTTGAAAAACCTCTACGAGGAGACAGGACCCGACAAAGATATGCGTGAACTCACAATGAAGTCGGGTCGACATGAAACCTCCTCGGGTGACTTTGACAAGGAAGGTCGTGATGTAGTGGGAGACGTGTCAGAACCGCTGCCAACAGCAGGGGGAGCTGATTGATCCACACCCGCTGAGGCGACGGGGGAGTGATCAGAATGATTCAGCAACTGCAGGTTCGTATCTTGGCTAGAACCTGAGGGAGAATCGGACCCATCTGGAAGGTGTAGCCGACAAGCCCATTCCAATCGTGGGACAGAGGATCTGGACGCAGGGACACGAAAGTGTCCACCTGATCATTCCAATGGGTTTCAAAAAGATCTATGTGGGGATGACCCCAGAGATCGCAAAGCAACTGGAACACTGCCCTGTGAAGCATCCACTCAGTGGAAATGACCCTGCCCTGTCGGTTCAGACAGTCGGCTAGGACATACAGACGACTGGGTTTGTGACGAACCACCACACCGGCATTGACATCCTCAGCTAGCAATAGAAGATCCCGAGCCAATTCGTACATGAGAACCTAGTTCCTGGTCCCTGGTTCCGAATGTAAGAGACCATTGTCGAATTGTCGAACAACAGAACAATCCAACCATTCGAAATGTGGGGGATCCACTGCCGGAAACTCAGAAGAAGAGCCAGAAGATCCTTTTGGTTGATGTGAAGAGCTGCTTGATCCTGGTCCCATACACCATGAAGGGAAAGACCTAAAGGATCAACGTCCCGCCCCATCCGAGATCGCTGGCTTCTGCTGTCAGAACATGATCGGATATGGGCAAGTCCAATGGAACTCCCTGCGTTTTCCACTGAACATTTGTCCAGTCATGAAGGTGACGATGAAGAGATGCTGGTAACTGAAGACCCAGATGCAGAGTATCTACATTCGGCCTCCAATGACTGAGCAGAAAGTGTTGAAGATGTATGACATGCAGCCGACCTAGATGAATGAGATCTGTCACCGAACCGCAGAGACCAAGCAGCCGGAAAATACTCCGAGCTGTTGTGGACGTGGACTGGGTCAGAGTCAGGGCGAAAGCCAAGGGAATCACATCCCTCAGCCGGGGAATTGCCACCATATTCAGCTGAGTGTAGAAATCTATCCCTAGATGACCAAACGATGGAGAAGGGACCAGGTCCGACTTCTCCTCGTTGACTCGGAACACCAGTGACGTGAGCAGGTTCAACGGTGTGTTGACATCCAACTCCAGAAGTGCAGCGTTGAGGATATTGTCCAGATATGCCAAAGTAGTCACCTTGGACTGTGAGAAATGGAGGGCTATAACATGCAACATCATTCAGGTGAAGGCCCAAGGAGCCAGGTTGTGGCTGAGAGGCATGACCTTGAACTGGTAAACTCCCCCCAGAAAAGCGAACCTGTAATACTTTCGAGATGTCCGATGAATCAGAACGTGAAAGTAAGCGACTCGCAGGTCGATGCTGGAACCGAAATCTCCCTGGGAAATGCAACTGACCTGAAAGTCTCCATGCTGAACCTGGGAGCAATGATAGACTGGTTTAGGATACTTCTGGGTGCCTTCGACCGTACCAATTGGTACAAGTGGTTGAAGCTTTTGCAACATGCGACTCAAAGCTGAGTTCCAAGGCTATGAAGACATCATTCTTCGCTAGGCTGATACTTTTTGCCTCCTGTGCGTTATCGTTCTTCCGATTCCGCCAATCTGTCGGCCTGACAGAGTTTGACGGTCTTGGATCAGGACTCCTCCTCCCTCGGGCTTTCCAAGCATCGGCCATTATTCCAATGGCGACATTGGAGTCCATGTTGGGCTTATCCAGAGAGATGCTAAGTATGCTTTCTCTCTCAGATCAAATCGTCTCTGCCTTGGCTGTTTATCTGCCTGCAGAAAAGTTTGACTACATACAGGCTCCTTTGGATGTGATCTCTAAGGTGCTCATGCATCTTACTCACATGCATGCCTGTAACACGGCTAATTTGGAATTAGTTTGGAGGAACGCTGTGTTGGACACAAGCCGTTCCCTTCCTGAAGGGCAGCTCACTGCTCTTCAATCCGATTCTTTGGTCGGTACGCGACTATTCCATGATTCCGTGGAAATGATCCACGATGACGTCCTGTGTCATTCCAACGATAAGCTGCTGCTTTGCCAACTTGATCCACCTTCTGTTGGAGGCTGTGGCCGTTACAAGCCTAACAAACGCCCTTCGACTTCCATTGTGAAGCCACGGGCTGATCCTCCTGTCGCCACTTCTTCCTCTTACTCAGGTGGTAAGGGTAAGCATCAGCAGACCAGAGAGATGTCTCAGGATCCTTCCTCTAGCAGAGGAGATGGTTTCTCCTCTCACAGGCCTCACTGGGGCTCGAAATGGTCTTTAACTCGATTCGTCCCGGGTTGGAAGAAGGATATCAGAGTTTGCAGACCGATGGGCCACGATCACATCCGATCCTTGGGTGTTAGATGTTGTTTGGTCCGGTCTGTGGATATCCTTTTGGAGGCACCCCACTCTGTCGAGAGTGCCTCTTCCAAGTTCCTTCAAACGTTTCGCGTCGGGGAACTTTTGATCACGAAGACAGACAATCTCCTGCCAAAGGGAAGATCGAGGTCGTCAAGAACATTCATTCAGTGGGATTTTATTCCCACCTGTACTTGGTGGCAAAGAAGGATGGCTGACTCCGACCGGTTATCTATCTGATTATCCTGAACCAGTTTATCATTGCTCCCAAGTTCAGCATAGAGATTTTCATGTCAGTTCCATTTCCCAGGGAGATTTCGCGTCTAGCATTGACCTGCGAGTTGCTTACTTTCACGTTCTGATTCATCTGCCATCTCGAAAGTATCTCAGGTTGGCTTTTCTGAGGCGAGTTTACTAGTTCAAGATCATGCCTTTCAGCCACATCCTGGCTCCTTGGGCCTTAACCTGACTGATGTCGCATGTGATAGCCTTCCATTGCACACAGTCCAAGGTAACTACTTCGCTGTATCTGGATGATATCCTCCAGAGCCACTTCAATGCTGCTTTTCTGGAGTCAGATGTCAACACACTGTTGAGCCTGCTCATGTCGCTGGGGTTCCGTGTCAACGAGAAGTCGGACTTGGTCCCTTCTCTGTCATATTGTCATCTGAGGATGCACTTCTGCACAGAGCTGAATATGGTGGCGATTCCCCGGGCGAGGGCTGTGATTCCCCCGGCTTTCGCCCTGACTCTGACCCAGTCCACGACTGTGACAACTCGGTGTATTCTCCAGCTGCTAGGTCTCTGCGGTTCGGTGAGGGATCTCATTCCTCTAGGTCGGCTGCATGTAATAACTCTCCAACACTTTCTGCTCAGTCGTTGGAGGCCGATTGTCGATCCTCTAGATATGGTGTGTCAGTTACTAGCATCTCTTCATCGTCCCCCTTCTTCCCTGGACAGGTGTTCAGTGATATATGCAGGGAATTCTGTTGGACTTGCCCATATCCGATCATGTTCTGTTGGCAGATGTAAGTGATTTCGGATGGGTCACGACATTGGATTTTCTTGGTCTTTCCCATCGTGGTGTATGGGACCAGAATCAAGCAGCTCTTCACATCAACCAGAAGAAGCTTCTTGCTTTTCTTCAGAGCTTCCGGCAGTGGATCCCCCACCTTTTGAATCATCAGGTCCTTTTGTTGTTTGACAATTCGACAATGGTCGCTTACATTCAGAACCAGGGAGGCACGCACACGGTTCTCATGTACGAATTGGCTTGGGATCTTCAACTGCTAGCTCAGGATGACAACGCCGGGGTGGTGGTTCGACACATTCCCGGTCGTCTGAATGTCCTATCCGACTCCTTGTCCCAATGTGACAGGATTATTTCCACTGAGTGGATGCTTTACAGGGCTTGTTCCAGTTGCTTTGCATTCTGGGGTCGTCCCCACATCGATCTTTTTGCAACCCATTGGAACCATCAAGTGGACACTTTCGTGTCACTGTGTCCAGAACCATCAAGTGTACACTTTCATGTCACTGTGTCCAGATCCTCTGCCTTTTGCCGTAGACACTCTGTGAATCGATTGGTACAGTCTTGTCGGCTACACCTTCTCGCCAGGGCCGATTCTGCCTCAGGTTCTCGCCAAGGTATGAACCTGCAGTTGTCGAAATCATTCTGTTCGCTCCCCTGTCGCCTCAGTGGGTGTGAATCAATCACCTCCGCTCTCTGTTGGCGGTGGTTCTGACACGTCTCGCTCTACATCGCGACCTTTTTTGTCAAGGTCACAGGAGGAGGTTTCATGTCGACCTAACTTCATTGTGCCTTCACGCATATCTTTGTTGGGTCCTATCTCTCTTCATAGAGGTTTTTCAAGACGAGCAGTGGTGCGCATTTCTTCTTCAAGGCAGCACTCCACTGGTTTAGCCTATGTGACTAGGTGGAAGGTCTTCTGTCGATGGTGTGCTGTTGATTATGCTGATCCTTTGATAGCACAGATTAGAGAGTTTTTGGTATATCTGTGTGATTCTCGGAGTCTCCAACCAAAGGGTACAGGTCATTGCTTTTGGAGACCTTTTTGTATGTGGGAAAGCGTCATATCGAAGCTAATCCATACCTCTCCAAGCTCAGTCGGCACTTTTCTTTGGAAAGGCCTAGGATTTTGCAGCTTACCCCAAGATGGAATCTTTCTTGGGTGCTGTTTTGCTTGGTGGCAGGGAAGGGGATGTGCCATTCAAACCTTTATCTCAGGTCCATATGTGTTTTCTTACATACATACAAGACGGCTTCTCTGATTGTGTTTGCCTCAGCCAGGAGAGTTAGTGAGCTTGACGCCCTCTCGGTTGATCTGGCCTTTTTCAGGATGTCTGCCGACAGTGTAACTTTTACCACTGATTGCTCCTTTCTGGTCAAGAATCAGATGCCGGAAACTACTCCACCTCCTATCTGTATCAGGGATCTTCCTTCTCTCAATCCATTTCTCGATGGATTTGTTTTGCTATTCGCGAATCCTGCACCTGTCTAGAGGCTGACAATTGTATTACCAATTGTATTTTTGCCCACGAGGTATGTGCCTTGTCTACCTCCTGGGCTTATGCTAATTCTGTCAAGTTGTTGGATGCCTATTGGAGAAATGCTTCTACTTTCTCCACCTTGTATCTGTCAGTTGCAAGAGCAGTCTGAGGACCTTTCTTCCTTGGGCCCTCTTTCTTCTGCTCAGTCTGTTGTCTACCCTAGCCATTAGACTTCTTACAAGGTCAGTTCCAGCCATGTGCTTGGTTACTGTCCTTTCTGTCTGTGTGTCACACAGAGCCATATGCCTCATATCTGATTGTCTTTTACTCATGTTTGTGATGCTATGGTTTTATAGGCCTTGGGAACTCCTCTGGTGTCCATGGTTCCAGCACAGGTGGGTTGTGTGTGGTTTCACCCTAACAACGTGTGTTGCGTATGCACACTTACGCCACGTATCACTGGGGATGATGTCACAACATGGCCACTCACACGGGTTACCATGACAACACAATATGATGCAACTGGGTCATGTGACTATGATGAAACACGAGATCCGGCAGATGTGGGATGAAACATATGAGACATACTACTCCTGACTCTGATCCCTGGGAAGCTCTCTCAGAGAGCTTAACAAGGGCCAGGAGCAGGTATTAATAGTCTGGGTTAGAATGGTTAACAGTCTTGTATACAATCACAGTAGATAACGAAAATACTTTTGGACAAAAGTGGGAAAGTGCTTGAGAATTATCAGTACATGTCCTTGAAAGTCCATGATTTTTTTCCTCCAGAAGCATGTGAACCCTGTCTGTAGGAACTTTATGACCCCACATGTAGTATGATGACCTGTCATCCATCAGCATGAAATTTCCTTGTTGGTTCCTTATATTTTTACTTGACCAGCAAGTGGGGGTATGCACAGATGTACACCGTTTGTGAGACTATGCACCTTGTAATTCAGTTAATGTCACAAAACTTGCTTAAATGGTGATTTACATCAAAAATGTATACTTTGCACCATCCAAAGGAACATTCATGCAGTTTCCACAGGCCTGTGGTGTAGGAAACTACAAAACATGTTGCCAACAAGATCCATTTTTTGCTATCAGTTTTCTTAAATTTTGAATGCTTAAATATTGAATGTTTTTTATTACAAATATGAATGATCAGTGTTGCATGGCAAAGGAAAGTCTAATCTTGAATGCTTTCACTGATTGAACCAACAGGCCCAACTAAGATGGAAACATCAATCAGTCATTCTCTAATGTCTGACTTGTTTGGAGCTACATCAATTTAAGTCGTCAGAATTTAATTTCAAAATGTATTTATCAGTAGGTTTTTTAGCTTAACTTGACAAAGTCAAGATAAGCTATTGCCATCACGTGTGCGGAAGTCTGTTAGTCTGTGTGAGTCTGTTCACATTTTCCTTTAGCGCAGGTTACACTCCGCAGTTCTTGTCTGATCGTCACGAAATTTCATATGCAGGTTTGGGGTCATGTCGAGATGAGAACGTCCCCTTTTGGTCGCGATTGGTCAACCGGTATGGCTGCCCGAGCCCAAAACCCGAAAACCATTAGCACAGTCTACAGGTCGTATTTATGAAGGGATTTCATTGTAACTTGGTAGGATGCCTCTGTATAATGCCTAGATGAGAATGTCCCCTTTTAGTCATGATCTGTCAACTGCGATGGCGGCCCAAGTCCGAAACCCCAATTTTTTTAGCACAGTCTGCAGGTCATATTTAATATGGAGAGATTTCATTGTAATTTTGTAGGATGACTCCGAATGATGTCTAGATGAGAACGTCCCCATTTGGTCATGATCTGTCTACCATGACAACTGCCCGAGCCCAAAACCTGAAAACCTTTAGCACACTCTACAGGTCATATTTATGGAGGGATTTTATTGTAACTTGGTAGGTTGACTTCATATAATGTCTAGATGAGAAAGTCCCCTTTTGGACGTGATTGGGCAACTCTGACGGCTGCAGGGGCCCGAAGCCAGAAAACCTTTAGAACAGTCTACATGTCATATTTATGAAGGGATTTCATTGTTACTTGGTAGGATGACTCCAAATAATGTCTAGATGAGAATGTCCCTTTTTGGTCATGATCATTCAGCCTTGATGGCTGCCCGAGCCAAAAAACCTTTAGCATAGTCCATAGGTCATATTTATGTAAGGATTTCATTGTAACTTGTTAGGTTGACTCCATATAATGCCTAGATGATGACATCCCCTTTTGGTCGTGATTGGGAATTGTAACTTTGTAGGATCACTCCAGATGATGCCCAGATGAGAATTCCCCTTTTGGTTGCGTTCATTCAGCCATGATGGCTGCCGAGCCTGAAGCCCGAAAACCTTTAGCACAGTTTACAGGTCATATTTATGAAGGGATTTCATTGTATCTTGGTAGGTTGACTTCATATAATGTATAGATGAGAACATCCCCTTTTGGACATGATTAGGCAACTGTGATGGCTATGGGGGCCTGAAGCCTGAAAACCGTTAGCACTGTCTACAGGTCATATTTATGAAGGGATTTCATAGTAGCTTGGTATGATGACTCCAAGCAGTGTCTAGATGAGAACGCCCCCTTTTGTCGTTATCATTCAGCCTTTATGGCTGCCCAAGCCCATAAACCCTTAGCATAGTCTGTAGGTCGTATTTATGGAAGAATTTCATTGTGACTTGTTACGTTGACTCGATATAATGACTAGATGATGACATCCCCTTTTGGTCGTGATTGGTCAACTGTGACGGCTACAGGGGCCCCGAAGCCCAAAAACCTTGACACAGTCTACAGATCATATTTATGAAGGGAGTTCATTGTAACTTCGTAGGATCACTCCAGATGATGCCCAGATGAGAATTCCCTTTTTGGTTGTGACCATTCAACCATGATGGCTGCCCGAGCCTGAAGCCCGAAAACCTTTAGCACAGTCTACAGGTCATATTTATGAAGGGATTTCATTGTTGTTTGGTAGGATGACTCCAAATAATGTCTAGATGAGAATGTCCCCTATTGGCCGCGATCACTCAGCCTTGATGTCTGTCCGAGCCCAAAAACCTTTAGCATAGTCTATAGTTATATTTATGTAAGGATTTCATTGTAACTTGGTAGGTTGACTCGATATAATGCCTTGATGATGACAACCCCTTTTGGTCATGATTGGTCAACTGTAACGGCTACAAGGGCCCCAAAGCCTAAAAACCTTGAGCACAGTCTACAGGTATTTTTATACTGTACACCAATGGCCCAGACTAGCTGCTGGTGCTAACTCAAAAATATTTAGGGCCAAACACAAATTTTGCCACCCCAATCCCCAAAATTTGCATGCAAAACTGAAAATTAGAAGTCCTATCTGGCCCTCCATACATTTACCCTCCGCGCATGTGCAGACGCCAGGTAGTCACTGAATCTGGGGCCAAAATTATTCTTTGTTTGGCCCTTGTCTGATAACAACAAACTGACATTTGTGCTTTTTAAATCCCAATTAATAATGATGCCAAACACAAATCAATAGTTAAATTGGTGGATCCAAGGACACAACTGGATGAAGGAAGGAAGAAACGGTGGTTTGTAACGTTCAGGGCTGTAATTTTATAATATTTATAAAAATTAGTTCATGTTCCCCAATTTTGGGACATGTGCCTGACGTCATCATTCATTAATAATGATTTGTCCACTGTTTGTTTAGTATTCCTTCCTTTCCTTCCCTTGATCCCCCCCCAGTTAAGCTTCCAAGCTTTTTGGCTTGTTTTATTGAAATTTTTTTATAAAATTTCTTGGGACTTTATCGTATTATACAGAAAATATTCTGTACATCCCCAGGGTTATATCCTCACCCTTAGAGTGTTTAGGCATTTTGGTCGTGCATCAATTATCCGATGTATCATTTTTTTTTCTGATGAAGATCTTGCTTTACATCGGATAGTCTTGTTTCTGTTACAGACTTCGGGCCGTGTTGCCTGGGGTCTTGTTTACGGTTTTGAAGTTGTTTACATTGACACTGCTCTTGGTAGTTTCCTATTATTTTTAAGGAACGACAGCTGTAAGTAACTTTAAATATCCTGATAGTGTGGTATGTAATTTTATGACATATTATTATAATTTTGTCAGCCAGGACAGAGGTCTCTCTCTCTTACAGCATCATCTGGAACAGATGTTGTTGGCAGGAACTTGCATCAGTTGGAGTTTACGTCCATGCCTCCTGTCCGGGACGTGGCGTCTAATAGACAGCCGGGGTTGTCTAGTCTTACGGCTTCCTCTACATAACGGATAAAGTATTCTTTATATTACACAGGGTTATAAACTGAGATGAGTGGTTTCAGTTCCCTGACGCCGGTGAAACGGTTAAGATTGAATATGAGGACCATGACACTGGATGTGTCGCATGTGCATGGTATTCAGAGCTAGTGGCATAATTGCTCAATGATATAAGACAAGGGCTAGGCCTTTGAACTAGGGTTTATGCCCCTTGGCTCCAGCTGGCTCGACCGATGGATCGTTACTTAGAATATGGATAGTGTGACGCCGGGTATGTCCGTAGCGGTCGATAGAGAATAAAGGTGAAGTGAGAACTATTAAATGCAATCATGCTCACCCTGCGTTGATGGAAGGAAGAAGCCGGCAAGTTCTGAGGTATGCTCGGTTAGGTCTTCCCGGGCCGTGAGCAAGAGGGAGACCCCTCTCTCTCTTTTAACAACATCTGGGGCCAGGTGTTGTTAGTAGGAATTTGCATCAGTCAGAGCTTACGTACATAGCTATTGTCCGGTACACTTAGTTCGATTCTTAGCCGGGGATGGCTACAGTTTGGCTTCTTCAGCGTCTACCAGGCACTCCCGACCGCACCTTGGCTAAGTGACTTAGGATATCTAGTCTGCATCGTCAAAAAGTCCATCTTTTGTGAATAAAGTCGCACCATCTAATAGCCAAGGAGATGAGGTTTCATTCATCGGGACGTCCGCAGTAAGAGCCATCTCGGACTCACTGTTCCAGGGGCAGGTGGCGGACAAGCAATTCATGACCACTGTTCCCCAGGCCTCCATAACGGACTTGCTGTCGCAAATTGCACAGCTCATCGCAGTATTCTTGCTAAGGCAGAAGCACTCAACATCAGTCTCAAAACTTGAGCTGTTGAATGGTGCTTGATCAATCCAGTCATCAGCCTGTTCAGATGCCGGTGACTGTGATTCTAACTAATTTAGACGAACGATGAAAGGGATACAGAGGAGGATAACTTTCCCTTTCAAAACAACTCATGGATGATATGGATACTATGCATTATCGTTTCCTTGAACTTGTTCCAGTGAATCACAATGCTGCGAGTAATTGTGAGAAACCGCTAGCGTTGATAGACGCTGACTTCATCTGCATGTCACAGGTCCTTGATTGTACAGACAGCGCCATATTTAACTTCCTGTCTTATCATCATCTTCTTTATGTTTTACCATTTTTTGTTCACATACATTTAAAAAACGACCGGGGAAGATGTGTTGAGAGTTCCTCTGCGTTGATTGAGCAGGCTAAGATCTTAGTGGTAGTCTTACCTTCATCATTTCTCTGTTCGCTCGGACACATTTGAGAAGATAATTTCTTATTGAGAGCGAATTTAGACTCATGGTCTTATGTACTTCATTTTTAAGCACTGTGACGCAACGTCTATTTGGAAAGGAATTTTGTGGACGTTTGTACCTTTTAAAAATTCTTTCCAGACCTATTATAATATATATCTCTGTCTTAGCAGATGTTAAGTGGGAGCTATTCTGATGTGACGAAGCCTTGTGTCGGCATCTTTAACATTTGATTAGGTGGAAAACTTGCTACAGGTCGCTTTAGTTTTCCAGACACTAGTCTTTAATAGAAAGCATTAATACTCGACTCTTTAAGTTACTCGACTCTTTAAGTTGGGGTCTATTCGACCAACGCCAGCAGATCGTCTATTAGGACTCATAGCGAAGGAAAAAGGTATCCCTCCTATATTTTACTTTAGGGATTGTCTATATAGCCACTTGGATAGGGGGTTTAGGTCTGTTTGAGTTTACCGATCAGACACCCCTGATCAGGTGGCTCGAGACTCTTATAGCACTCGGTCCAACCGATTTTCATTGGAACTGTATAATTAGGTTATTTATGATAATGTTTGAGTCTAAAAGCAAGCATTCGACGATATAGTGTGTATAGTTCTTTAGATCACTTGAATTATGAACTAGATAATGTCTCATGGGATGAATGGTAAGATTCACATATCCTACAATTCATTTTCAACACGCTGGTTCGTCTGTTGTTTCACAGAGCGAATTAGCCAGTTGTTTGGCTCACTTTTATCTGACGCATCAACAGTGGAAATTTTATGCATCGGATGGGGTTGTGCGGAGCGGCTATGAATGTTGTTAGAGTTTATCAGTAGAGAAGAAACGCTTCTTTTGTCATTAATTTCCAATAGAAGGGACATTTTGGTTCATTCTGTTACTAAATGGAGTCGGTTAGCTATTCGTACTGCTTAGGAAAATTTATCTTCGAATCAGCAGTCAGTGCTTAAGACTTCAGCGCATGAAGTAAAGCGCTGGCAGCATTTGAGCTTATTCTAACTGAATAGCTATTACATGATCTTATGTAGGATCACTTCAGGATAGTTAAGTTTGTGGCACATGGTAATAACAGTTTCCATTATTTGTGTCGCAAGTATTAGGCTTTTGAACGCATACATTTGACGCTCAGCCATTTTTCATGGGAATGAATGATATGATAGGATATGTGTATCCTTCTATTCATTTGTTTCTATTGATTACATTGACGTTAAGTGTCTGTTATTGAACATTCACTAGAAGCTTCCCCCATGAGATGGTTTTCTTCTTCAAGGGAAGTTTTCTTCTCCACATCATTCTCCACTCTCAGTGGCATAATGGAGTATATCAGACGTGAGGGTTCTTTGTGGTTACTATATTATTGCTGTTTGGACTAGCAATGATTAAGTCAAGTGGGTGAGGAGATTTCGACACTCACACACAGTCGCGTATATATATCTTAGTACATACATACTATGCGTTTGGGTCGTGTTGCATGGCGCCCTCATAGGCATATATGCAGTTCTGTTGCATTAGTTTCCGGGGTTTATTTTCTGATTTCTAATATACAAGAACTTATTTAATCATCATATTTTCTGCTATTTGAGTTCATAGGTGACTGCATAACCATTTAGTGGTTTTTAGATGATTACAGGCTGGATTTTAATGCCCTCGCGCAATATTTTATTATGCTATCACTTTGATGGACCTAGAAATTATTATATATTTCGGGGGCGGTCTGTGTTGGAGCCGGATAATCATACCTACCTCCATTTCTAGAGTCTCTATTTTGTCGTTTCTCAAATTGCATATTCTCACGCGTTTAAAATTGTAGATACCAAATAGTACACACAGGATTTAATTGTACAGAGGCCTCCTGTGAATCAACTTTGAAGCATGTTTTCTCTGCAGAGATTGTTCATCGTATCTCGCTTTTGTATGTGTATGTTATATTATTATTTCACTGATTTCATCATACCCGTATACGCCGTCTGCAGTGCATTTTTTGTAGCGAATAATGTTAATCACCAAATTGTCGGTATAGCTTTGGCTTGTGAAGTGGCATTAAGCACCATTTATTATTCATGAATTAATTTTTGAGTACCTGATCGATAATTATTTATATCGTTTCCAGGTACCGCTTATTGATTCCAGAGCTCTCTCCTCTTTCTTTTGAAGATATGTTAAAAAAAAGGGAGGGGGGGGGGGTCATTTTGTCCACTTCTCTGGCTTAGTGGGTATGTAACTATGAAGGAAGCTGTTTTTGTCCGTACTATATATGTTGTGTTGTTGTATGGCGTAGGTTGATGGGCAATTTTCTCTCATTCTCAAATATGCCATCCTAATTTTTAGGGCTTAGTCCAGACTAGCCTTAAAAATTTGTGAACTCGTTACATCCTATTTAGCATGATTTCATGCTCAAATTTAGGATTTACATAATTGGGATCCATATTAGGATATGTCTTTTCTATTATGGTATAAGGAGTCATACATGTAACTTCTAATTATTCTTATTTTCTTCATCATGGATTGAAGGATTTGATCTATGTTGATATACTATTTCTGAAGGTCTAGGCCCTCCACCTTTTTACGATTCAGCTAGTCTGGGCCATTGGTATACAGTATAAAAATATGAAAAAATTTAAAGTAATTTATATGTTTTTTATACTTACCAATGGCCCAGACGGGAATGCCCCTCCCATGAGCAGGCAGTACTGGACACTCATACCTCCCCGCTGAATTATTGTATTATAATCTTTTTACAAAGAATGATGTTGGCGCCAGTTTCGGTGACTTCCTGGCATCTGCACATGCATGGAGGGTAAATGTATAGAGGGCCAGATAGGACTTCTAATTTTCGGTTTTGCATGCAAATTTTGGGAATTGGGGGGGGGGGGGGGGCAAAATTTGTGTTTGGCCATATATATTTTTGAGTTAGCACAAGCAGCTAGTCTGGGCCATTGGTAAGTATAAAAAATATATAAATTACTTTAAATTTTTTCATATTTATGAAGGGATTTCATTGTAACTTCATGGGATCACTACAGATGATGCCCAGATGAGAATAACCCATTTTGGTTGTGATCATTCAACCATGATGGCTGCCCGAGCCAAAAGCCGGAAAACCTTTAGCACAATCTACAGATCATATTTATGAAGTGATTTCATTGTAACTTGGTAGGTTGACTTCATATAATATCTAGATGAGAACGTCCCCTTTTGGACGCGATTTGGGCAACTGTGACGGCTACAGGGGCCCGAAGCCCGAAAATCTTTAGCACAGTCTACAGGTCATATTTATGAAGGGATTTCATTGTAACTTGGTAGGATGACTCCAAACGATGCCCAGATGAGAATGTCCCCTTATGGTTGCGCTCATTCAACCATGATGGCTGCCTGAGCCCAAAGCCCAGAAACCTTTAGTACAGTCTAAAGGTCATATTTATGAAGGGATTTAATTGTAACTTGGTAGGTTGACTTTATATAATGTCTAGATGAGAACATCCCCTTTTGGATGCAGTTGGGAAATAGACGGCTACAGGGGTCCGAAGCCCGAAAACCTAACTTGATAGGATGACTCGTTTTGGAAAATTTTCACTGTAACTTGGTAACTTTCGTTGATATATATATATATATACGTTAACTGTGAAGGCCACATACATTAACTGTGAGGTCATGTTAACCCACCCCTCAGCTCTTTAGTACAGTGTACACCTCATATTATTTTTATCAACAACATATCATACAGCGAACAGAAATGAACATATTCCAAATTATCAAAATACTTGTCTCATTTCATAATCCTTTCATAAACATTGAACATTATCCTTTTCATCAAACACAACACACAAGTTAAGCTACAGTGTCATTGATGCTTTCATTTGAAAAACTGATGGGTGAGGACCCATAGACAACTAACTGTAACAGAAGAAATCAAGATTAAGAAAACATAATGCCTCTGAATAAAATGCACTTACAGTTGTTCACAGAGTTATGTCCCTTTTCATGAAACTTATCAATTGCATTCAGGTTTGGATTTGAATCACCAATTCAGACTAATCATGCACTAATTTCCCCCTCCCCTCTCCCTGCCCCCAAGCAAAGCAGCACCCAAGAGAGATTCCATCTTGGGGTAGGCTGCAAAATCCTAGGCCTTTTCAAAGAAAAATGCCGAATAAGCTTGGACAGTACGATGCTTTCTCACATACAAAAAGGTCTCCAAAAGCATGGACCTGTACCCATTGACGATAACAGGTTGGAGACCCCAAGAATCAAACAGATATACCAGAAATTCTCCAATCTGTGTTAACAAAGGATCAGCATAATCAACAGAGTGATCAGCACACCATCGACAAAAGAGCTTCCACTTAGTTGCATAAGCTAAACCAGTGGAGTGCCACCTTGATGAAGAAATGCACTCCACTGCTCGTCTCGAAAAACCTCTCTGAGGAGACAGGAACCGACAAAGATATGCGTGAACTCACAATGAAGTCGGATCGACATGAAACCTCCTCGGGTGACTTTGACAAGGAAGGTCGCGATGTAGTGGGAGACGTATCAGAACCACTGCCAACAGAGGGGGGAGCTGATTGATCCACACCCGCTGAGGCGACGGGGGAGTGATTAGAATGATTCAACAACTGCAGGTTCGTATCTTGGCTAGAACCTGGGGAGAATTGGACCCGTCCGGAAGGTGTAGCTGACAAGCCCATTGCAATCGAGTGCCAGAACATCCACTGCGAAAGCCAGAGGATCTGGACACAGGGACACGAATGTGTCCACCTGATCATTCTTGTGGGTTGCAAAAAAATATATGGGGGGTGGGGATGATCCCAGAGATCACAAAGCGACTGGAACACTGCTCTGTCAAGCATCCACTCAGAGGAAATGACCCTGCCCTGTCGGTTCAGGAAGTCGACTAGGACATACAGACGACTGGGTATGTGATGAACCACCACACCGACATTGACATCCTGAGCTAACAATAGAATATTCCGAGCCAATTTGTACATGAGAACCGAGTGCGTGCCATCCTGGTTCCGAATGTAAGAGATCATTGTCGAATTGTCGAACAACAGAACGACCCGACGATTCGAAATGTGGGGGATCCACTGCCGGAAACTCATAAGAAGAGCGAGAAGCTCCTTTTGGTTGATGTGAAGAGCTGCTTGATCCTGGTCCCATACACCATGAAGGGAAAGACCTTGAGGATCCAACGACCCGCCCCATCCGAGATAGCTGGTATCTGCTGTCAGAACACGATCGGATATGGGCAAGTCCAATGGAACTCCCTGCGTTTTCCACTGAACATTTGTCCAAGAAGGTGACGATGAAGAGATGCTGGTAACTGAAGACCCAGATGCAGAGGATCTGCATTCGGTCTCCGATGACTGAGCAGAAAGTGTTGGAGAGGTATGACATGCAGCCGACCTAGATGAATGAGATCTGTCACCGAACCGCAGAGACCGAGCAGCCGGAAAATACTCTGATCTGTCGTGGACATGGACTGGGTCAGAGTCAGGGTGAAAGCCGTGGGAATCACATCCCTCAGCCAGGGAATCACCATCATATTCAGCTGAGTGTGGAAATCCATCCCTAGATGACAAAACGAATGAGAAGGGACCAGGTCTGACTTCTCCTTGTTGACTTGGAACACCAGCGACGTGAGCAGGTTCAACAGTGTGTTGACATCTGACTCCAGAAAAGCAGCATTGAGGATATCGTCCAGATACGCCGAAGTAGTCACCTTGGACTGTGTGAAATGGAGGGCTATAACATGCGACATCATTCGAGTGAAGGCCCAAGGAGCCAGGTTGTGGCCGAGAGGCATGACCTTGAACTGATAAACTCCCCCCCCAGAAAAACGAACCTGTGATACTTTCGACTTTAGAGATATCTGATGAATCTGAACGTGAAAGTAAGCGACTCTAGGGTCGATGCTGGAAGCGAAATCTCCCTGGGAAATACAACTGAACTGAAAGTCTCCATGCTGAACCTGATAGACTGGTTCAGGAAACTTCTGGGTGCCTTCGACCGTACCAGTCGGTACAAGTGGTCGAAGCTTTTGCAACATGCGACTCCAAGCTGAGTTCCAAGGCTTCGAAGACTTCATTCTTCGCTAGGTCGATACCTTTTTGCCTCCTGTGCGTTATCGTTCTTCCGATTCCGCCAATCTCTCAGCCTGACAGAGTTTGACGGTCTTGAATCAGGACTCCTCCTCCCTCGTGCTTTCCAAGCGTTGGCCATTATTCCAATGGCGACATTGGAGTCCATGTTGGGCTTATCCAGAGAGATGCTAGGTATGCTTTCTCTCTGAGATGAAACCGTCTCTGCCTTGGCTGCTTATCTGCCTCCAGATAAGTTTGACAACACAGGCTCCTTTGCATGTGATCTCTAAGGTGCTCATGCATCTTACTCACACGCATGCCTGTAACACTGCTAATTTGGGATTAGCTTGGAGGAACGCTGTGTTGGACACAAGCTATTCCCATCCTGAAGGGCAGCTCACTGCTCTTCGATCCGCTTCTTTGGTGGGTGCGCAACTATCCCATGATTCCGTGGCAGTGGTAGCTATGACATCCTGTGTCATTCCAAAGATCAGCTGCTGCTTCGCCAGCTTGATCCACCTTCTGTTGGAGGCTGTGGCTGTTCCAAGCCAAATAAAGACCAGAGAGATGTCTCAGGATCCTTCCTCTAGCAGAGGAGACGGTTTCTCCTCTCACAGGTCTCGCCGGGGCTCGAAATGGTCTTCACCTCGATTCCTCCTGGGTTGGTGAAAGGATATCAGAGTTTGCAGACCGTTGGGCCACGATCACATCCAATCCTTGGGTGTTAGATGTTGTTTGGTCCGGTCTGTGGATATTCTTTTGGAGGCACCCCACTCTTCCAACCCAAGTTCCTTCAAACGTTTCATGTCAGGAACTTTTGATCATGGAGATAGACAATCTCCTGTCAAAGGGAAGATCGAGGTCGTCAAGAGCATTCATTCAGTGGGGTTTTATTCCCACCTGTACTTGGTGGCAAAGAAGGATGGCTGACTCCGACCGGTTATCTATCTGAGTATCCTGAACCAGTTTATCATTGGTCCCAAGTTCAGCATGGAGATTTTCAGGTCAGTTCCATTTCCCAGGGAGATTTCGCTCCCAGCATCGACCTGCGAGTTGCTTACTTTCACGTTCTGATTCATCGGACATCTCGGAAGTATCTCAGGTTGGCTTTTCTGAGGCAAGTTTACTAGTTCAAGATCATGCCTTTCAGCCACATCCTGGCTCCTTGGGCCTTAACCTGACTGATGTCGCATGTGATAGCCTTCCATTGCACACAGTCCAAGGTAACTACTTCGCTGTATCTGGAAGATATCCTCCAGAGCCACTTCACTGCTGTTCTTCTGGAGTCAGATGTCAACACACTGTTGAGTCTGCTCATGTCGCTGGGGTTCCGAGTCAATGAGAAGTCAGACTTGGTCCCTTCTCAGTCATTTTGTCATCTGAAGATGGACTTCTGCACACAGCCGAATATTGTTGCGATTCCCCCGGTAATTCCCCCGGCTTTCGCTCAGACTCTGACCCAGTCCACGACTGTGACAACTCAGAGTATTCTCCGGCTGCTAGGTCTCTGTGGTTCGGTGACGGATCTTATTCCTCTAGGTCGGCTGCATGTCATAACTCTCCAACACTTTCTGTTCAGTCGTTGGAGGCCGATTGTCGATCCTCTAGATCTGATGCTTCAATTACTTGCATCTCTTCATCGTCCCCTTCTTCCCTGGACAGGTGTTCAGTGGATTATGCAGGGAATTCTGTTGGACTTGCCCATATCCGATCGTGTTCTGTTGGCAGATGTCAGTGATCTCGGATGGGGCACGACGTTGGATTCTCCAGGTCTTTCCCTTCGTGGTGTATGGGACCAGAATCAAGCAGCTCTTCACGTCAATCAGAAGGAGCTTCTTGTTTTTCTTCAGAGCTTCCGGCAGTGGATCCCCAACCTTTCGAATCATCAGGTCCTTTCGTTGTTCGACAATTCGACAATGGTCGCTTACATTCGGAACCACGGAGGCACGCACACAGTTCTCATGTACGAATTGGCTCAGGATCTTTCAACTGCTAGCCTAGGATGTCAACGCCGGGGTGGTGGTTCGACACATTCCAGGTCGTCTGAATGTCCTAGCCGACTCCCTGTCCCAACCTGACAGGGTCATTTCCACTGAGTGGATGCTTTACAGGGCAGTGTTCCAGTCGCTTTGTGATCTCTGGAGTCGTCCCCACATTGATCTTTTTGCAACCCATTGGAATCATCAAGTGGACACTTTCGTGTCACTGTGTCCAGATCCTCTGGCTTTTGCCGTAGACACTCTGTCAATCGATTGGAACAGTCTTGTCAGCTACGCCTTCTCGCCTGGGCCGATTCTGCCTCAGGTTCTCACCAAGGTATGAACCTGCAGTTGTCGAATCATTCTGTTCGCTCTCCTGTCGCCTCAGCGGGTGTGAATCAGTCACCTCCGCCCTCTGTTGGCGGCGGTTCTGACACGTCTCCCTCTACATCGCGAGCTTTTTTGTCAAAGTCACATGAGGAGGTTTCATGTCGACCTGACTTCATTGTGCCTTCACGCATATCTTTGTTGGGTCCTGTCTCTCTTCATAGAGGTTTTTCGAGACGAGCAGTGGAGCACATTTCTTCTTCAAGGTGGCACTACACTGGTTTAGCCTATGTGACTAGGTGGAAGGTCTTCTGTCGATGATGTGCTGTTGATTATGCTGATTTTTTGATAGCACAGATTGGAGAGTTTCTGGTATATCTGTTTGATTCTCGGAGTCTCCAACCAAAGGGGACAGGTCCATGCTTTTGGAGACCTTTTCGTATGTGGAAAAGCGTCATATCGATGCTAATCCATACCTCTCCAAGCTTAGTCGGCACTTTTCTTTGGAAAGGCCTAGGATTTTGTAGCTTACCCCAAGATGGAATCTTTCTTGGGTGCTGCTTTGCTTGGTGGCAGGGAGGGGGATGTGCCATTCAAACCTTTACCTCAGGTCCATATGTGTTTTCTCACATACATACAAGATGGCTTCTCTGATGGTGTTTGCCTCAGTCAGAAGGGTTAGTGAGCTTCACTCCCTCTCGGTTGATGTGGCCTTTTTCAGGAACTCTGCCAACAGTGTTACTTTTACCACTGATTGCTCCTTTCTGGTCAAGAATCAGATGCCAGAAACTACTCCACCTCCTATCTGTATCAGGGCTCTTCCTTCTCTCCTCAATCCATTTCTCGATGGATTTGTTTTGCTATTCGCGAATCCTGCACCTGTCTGGAGGCTGACAATTGTATTACCAATCGTATTTTTGCCCATGAGGTATGAGCCTTGTCTGCCTCCTGGGCTTATGCTAATTCTGTCAAGTTGTTGGATGCTATGCAGGCAGCCTATTGGAGAAATGCTTCTACTTTCTCCACCTTGTATCTGTGTTAGTTGCAAGAGCAGTCTGAGGACCTTTCTTCCTTGAGCCCTCTTTCTTCTGCTCAGTCTGTTGTCTACCCTAGCCATTCGTCTTCTTACAAGGTCAGTTCCAGCCATGTGCTTGGTTACTGTCCTTTCTGTCTGTGTGTCACACAGAGCCATATGCCTCATATCTGATTGTCTTTTACTAATGTTTGTGATGCTATCGTTTTATAGGCCTTGGGAACTCCTCTTGTGTCCATGGTTCCAGCACAGGTGGGTTGTGTGCGGTTTCACCCTAACAACATGTGTTGCGTATGCGCACTAATGCCGCGCATCACTATGGGGATGATGTCACAACATGGCCACTCACACGGGTTACCATGACAACACAATATGATGCAACTGGGTCATGTGACTTTGATGAAACACAAGATCTGGCAGATGTGGGATGAAACATGTGAGACATACTACTCCTGACTCTGATCCCTGGGAAGCTCTCTCTGAGAGATTAACAAGGATCAGGTGCAGGTGTTAATAGTATGGGTTAGAATAGTTAACAGGCTTGTATACAATCACTGAAGATAACAAAAATACTTTTGGACAAAAGTGGGAAAGTGCTTGAGAATTATCAGTACATGTCCTTGAAAGTCCATGATTTTTTTCCTCCAGAAGCATGTGAACCCTGTCTGTAGGAACTTTATGACCCCACATGTAGTATGATGACCTGTCGTCCATCAGCATGAAATTTCCTTGCTGGTTCCTTATATTTTTACTTGACTTTACTTGACCAGCAAGTGGGGGTATGCACAGCTGTACACCGTTTGTGAGACTATGCACCTTGTAATTCAGTTAATGTCACAAAACTTGCTTAAATGGTGATTTACGTCAAAAATGTATACATTGCACCATCCAAAAGACCATTCATGCAGTTTCCACAGGCCTGTGATGTAGGAAACTACAAAACCTGTTGCAAACAAGATCCTTTTTTTGCTATTAGTTTTCTTAAATATTGAATGCTTAAATATTGAGGGTGAGATTCATAACGCAAGTCTAAGTAAAGTCTAAGCTAGACTGGAGTCTAATTATCTCCTAGTGAGGTCTAACATTTAAACAGCATTCATAACACATGTTTAGCGCTAGACAACGTCTAACTTAGACGTAACTAGGCAGATTTAGACTGAAATCTTAAACATGGTAGGGGGCATGTCTAGAGGTAAGTCTAAATCGCGCACGATTTTTTCGGACGGTGGTTGTGCATACTGAACTCTCAAAAATGGACGCTTTACGCATATTGGAGATAGAACAAATGGAGCAAGAGGAGGAACAGCCAAGAATTCGACCAGAAAGGAGACTTTTTCGCGACCGATGTAACCCACTGGAAAAGTACGATGATCAAAATTTCCTTAGGAGATTCCGTCTCACCAAAGAAACAACCGCTATTCTTATAGCTGACATTGCTGGTGATCTGGAAAGACCCACATCACGGAATCATTCGGTACCAGTTACTATTCAAGTTTGTGAAGCATTACGATTTTGTGCTACAGGATCATTTCAGGCGGTAACCGGCGAGCTTCATGGGCTGTCACAACCTACAGTGAGCCGAATTACAGCAGACGTTGTCCAGTCGATTTGTAAACGTAAACGTCAGTTACTTCGTTTCCCCACAACGGCACAGGAAAGAAGGATAGCTGCGGAAGGGATGGAAAGAATCGCCGGTATGCCTGGAATTGTCGGCTGTATTGATGGTACACACATACCAATATTAAACCCTGGGGGACCTCACTCACAGCGTTTCATTAATAGAAAGGGATGGCACAGTTTGAACTGTCAAATGATATGTGACCATAAGATGAAATTTATGGATGTCGTGAGTAGATGGTATGGTTCAGCACACGATTCCCGAGTGTTTCAAGAAAGTGAAGTGCGGAGGCGATTAAAAGACGGTGACCTTAGTGGTAAGGCTGTTCTCGTGGGTGATTCGGGCTACGAATGTACCCGTTACTTGCTGACTCCTTTGCGCAATCCTACAACAGAGGCAGAGCGGGCATACAATAAAGCGTTGAAGTCTACAAGATCACTTATAGAACGCACCTTTGGCGTTTACAAGAAACGTTTTCCATGCGTCGCATTTGGTAACAGATTGCGATTACGGGTGAGTTTAACCTCTTCTAGTTTAGTATTTCAATACTCAGAGATGGGGTGGGGTGGCGATAGGAGATCGGGGAGGATGAAATAACGAAACTGCAATTTGCAGCCCAAAGGCTGAAAATTGCAGTTTTATTATTTTATTCTCCTCCTGTATTTACATTGAACTGATCTACCCTCTTGCTAATGTACACATGCATGGATCGTACCATCCAGTAGTCCTGGGTTCACAGTGTCACAGTGCTAAGATTTTAACATTGCCGCGTACAGGTAGCAGTGTTAAAATCTAAAACTGCTCACGTCTTTTGCACCAATGATGGCTTTATACTGATTTGGTATAATGCGTAGCGTTTGTATGATGACAACTATATCCGTCATTGACAGGGGCAATGTTAACAGGAATTTATACATCTCACTCTAAGTTAAATACAAGTAACGAATAAAAAGCGTTAGCCCGTTCCCAACAACAACTTTGAGAAAAAATATCTACGATTAAACAAATATTTCATAAAATTTTCATTTTGGCTTCCAAACCATGGGTTGTAGCCCATCATTTGAACGGACTCGATGAGCTCGTCCCAATGATGGGTCACAATACTTGGTTTGGAAGAAAAAACATGAAAATTTTATGAAATATTGTAGCCATCTGTGTGTATTACAAGGGGCGGATTTGGCCGATGTGTTGGGTAAAAGGTAAAGCCTGTTAACAAGCATATATACTACATCTAGTAAATCAGCCAAATGGAGTTCCTCAGTAGGCATTTCAAATAGAAGAAATAGCAGTATGAGACCGGAGGTAGCATTATACATAAGTACAAAAAGTATTAGAAGAGGCGAATTATCTGAGAAGAATTTGGGTAGAGGGTTGATGTGATTAAGGTATGTTTTCTGCAATTTAATGCCTCATAATAAGATTAGTGTAAGAACATATAAGGTTTTTTGATTAGGTATGGTAAAGAATCAGCCAGCCACTGATACATTTCCTATGCATTATTATTCCTTGAACTCGTTATCAAATTAAGTCATAGCTGCTTCTCGACAGTCATGACTTAATTTGATAATGAAGAAAAGGAAAAAAATATTGGTATACTGTATAGATTTTTTGTTACTTGAAAGTGCAATTTTGTATATTTTTCAGTATGGTGGTGTTGCCGTATGCACAAAAAATGGCGTTTGTAATCCCCGTATACAGCCTCATTGTTAAAGGGTTAAACGATATATTTGATTTTTTTTTTAGCTGGACAGAAGCATGGGAACAGTAGTTGCTACGTCCTGTCTACATGATATGGCAATTGATCAAAACAATCCCATGCCAAATGATGACGACAATGACCTTTCAAATGATGAAGAAAGTGATGACGGCGAAGAAGAACAACCGATCGCGACCCTCAGAGGTACCCTCATGAGACGTCGGTATATTACAGCACATTTCAGCTAATTCATAAATTAAAGAAACCATGACAAGTTCTAAATTTTATTTGTTATTATTTTTCATAATGGAGCGCCATAGCCCTATAAGCCCTTTGCTTTTCTTTCTCTGTGACTAATCTCTCCTCTTCAACTCTTTTCTGTAGCGCTATAAGCTCTATCTTTTCTCTATATTCCTCTTCCATGAGTTCTAGTGCTCGCTCTGTCTTTGATGCTGTACCGGTGCTACGTTTCCGTTTGTCGCCTCGCGTTCCCATATTTACAGGATCCAGTGGTGGAACCTGCTGACTTGACTCACTACAAAAATATGAATTATGTCATGAATTAATCTCTAATAACTATTTAACCCTCTCCACTCTTATGTCGAGACTACTCGACACCCATGATTTGTCATCCGTGATTATCTCCCCTTGTGTTGTGAGAAATTCGGAAAATTAGATTTTGGTTGACAGAGATCCAATGGAGCTCTGTCAGCCAAAATCTCACAAGTTCTGATTTTCCCACAACTTTGATCTCGCAATTTTGATGTCCATAGTCTTTGCAGCAAATTTCACAGTTTAATGTCACGTCAATCTCTGGACGTCTCTCTCTCTCTCTCTCTCTCTCTCTCTCTCTCTCTCACTCCATTTGTCAGTCTATCTGCCAGCCTGTCTGTCTGTCTGCCTCTCTGTCTGTCCGCCTGTCCGTCCGTCCGACCATCCGTCCGACTGTCCGTTCGTCCGTCCGTCCGTCCGTCCGTCCGTCCATCCGTCTGTTCAACAGATAGACAGACAGACAGTCCGACACCGACAGGCAGTCCGACAGACATTTAGACAGAAAGACAGTCCGACAAACAGACAGACGGTCCGATAGACAGTCCAACAGATCGACAGACAATCGACAGACAGACAGACAGACAGACAGACAGACAGACAGACAGACAGACAGACTGTCTGACTGTCTATCTATTTGTCTCTCTCTCTCCCCCCTCTCTTTCTCTCTCTCTCTCTCCCTCCCCCCCCTCTCTCTCTCTCTCTCTCTCTCCCCCCTCGAGAGAGAGAGAGAGAGAGAGAGAGAGGACAGTAGAGAAATAGCGTGGTGTACATGACTGGGGTCCATGCGACTAACGACGGCCGAGACCTACCTGGATAACGTGATGCGCAACACAATATAAGAACCACAAAGAGGGATGGGTTGTATGGGAGTGGATTGGTCGACTCGTCAGGCATTTTATACTACTTGGGAATGTGGGCGTGGACTATTTCCATCCAATGGGTTAAAGTTACCTCTCATTGCCGTTGCCTGGACGTGTTGGTGTAGTGGGCGTCGGGGAGGAAGTGGCACTTGGTGCGTCTGTCTCAGCTGCCTCATTAACTTCGTCTGGCGTTGTAACAGAATTGTCGCCGGTAGCTGTAGATGGAACGTCCGATGCTGTGCCAGTTGCGTCGGAGTCAAACTCGTTGCGCATTTGAAGAAGGTCTCCAGGTATACATTCTAAAACTAATGTGGTTTCCTCACTCAACTGCTGAGTCTGTGGTCCACCTCCAGTTCTCTGTGACTCTTTGCGCTTGGTCTGCTCCTCCGTTTTTGCCTTCAGTTTCATCCGCCTCCACAAATCTTTCAATTCTTTCGCCGATCTCTCTTGTCGACCAGGAAAGTCTCTCTGCATCGTCGCCCGAATCTGTTCCCATACATTATTTTTCATTTTTTGACTTGATCCATCAGATTTTCTGTCTTCCAACGTCTTGCAATTTTCGCGTACTAACTCTAGAAAGGCGGCCCTTTCTTCTGTTGTAAAATTCTCTTTTCGCTGTCTTTTTCCGTCATTCATTGTGCGTTATAGTATTGACCGTGAATGAAATATCGGTGTCATATTTGCTGAACTTATACCAAATATTGTTCCGCTCCGCTTAGTGTCATAATTAATTCGTGAAAGACGAGTCTTGTTAGGCACGGGCTAAGACCTACTTTCAGAATATCAATTAAGTCAGATTATTAGATGAGTCTAGTTAGACTTGTCTAGGAGAATTTAGACCAGTCTACTGGTTAGACTGGTCTATATTTAGACTTGCGTTATGAATCTCACCCTGAATGTTTTTTATTACAAATATGAATGATCAGTGTTGCATGGCAAAGGAAAGTCTAATCTTGAATGCTTTCACTGATTGAACCAACAGGCCCAACTCAGATGGAAACAACAATCAGTCATTCTCTAATGTCTGACTTGTTTGGAGCTACATTAATTTAAGTTGTCAGAATTTAATTACAAAATGTATTTATCAATAGGTTTTTTAGCTTAACTTGACAAAGTCAAGATAAGCTATTGCCATCACGTGTGCAGAAGTCTGTTAGTCTGTGTGAGTCTGTTCACATTTTCCTTTAGCACAGGTTACACTCCGCAGTTCTTGTCTGATCGTCATGAAATTTCATATGCAGGTTTGGGGTCATGTCTAGATGAGAATGTCCCCTTTTGATATCGCTGCCCGAGCCCAAAACCCGCAAACCATTAACACAGTGTACAGGTCGTATTTATGAAGGGATTTCATTGTAACTTGGTAGGATGCCTCTGTATAATGCCTAGATGAGAACGTCCCCTTTTAGTCATGATCTGTCAACCGCGATGGCTGCCCAAGTCCGAAACCCAAATTTTTTTTAGCACAGTCTGCAGGTCATATTTAATATGGAGGGATTTTATTGTAATTTAGGGGGATGACTCCGTATGATGTCTAGATGAGAACTTCCCCATTTGGTCATGATCTGTCAACCGTGACGACTGCCCGAGCCCAAAACCCAAAAACCTTTAGCACAGTCTACAGGTCATATTTATGGAGGGATTTCATTGTAACTGGTAGGTTGACTTCATATAATGTCTAGATGAGAAAGTCCCCTTTCGGACATGATTGGGCAACTCTGACGGCTGCAGGGGCCCGAAGCCCGAAAACCTTGAGCACAGTCTACATATCATATTTATGAAGGGATTTCATTGTAACTTGGTAGGATGATTCCAAATAATGTCTAGATGAGAATGTCCCCTTTGGTCGGTATCATTCAGCCTTTATGGCTGCCCAAGCCCAAAAACCTTCAGCATAGTCTGTAGGTCGTATTTATGGAAGAATTTCATTGTAACTTGTTAGGTTGACTTGATATAATGACTAGATGATGACATCCCCTTTTGGTCATGATTGGTCAACTGTGACAGCTACAGGGGCCTGAAGCCCGAAACCTTGACACAGTCTACAGGTCATATTTATGAAGGGAGTTCATTGTAACTTCGTAGGATCACTCCCGATGATGCCCAGATGAGAATTCCCCTTTTGGTTGTGACCATTCAACCATGATGGCTGCCTGAGCCTGAAGCCCGAAAACCTTTAGCACAGTCTACAGGTCATATTTATGAAGGGATTTCATTGTAACCTGGTCGGTTGACTTCATATAATGTCTAGATCAGAACGTCCCCTTTTGGACGTGATTGGGCAACTGTGACGGCTACAGGGGCCTGAAGCCCGGAAACCTTTAGCAAAGTCTACAGGTCATATTTATGAAGGGATTTCATTGTAGCTTGGTAGGATGACTTCAAATAATGTCTAGATGAGAACGTCCCCTATTGGTCGCAATCATTCATCCTTGATGTCTGCCCGAGCCCAAAAACCTTTAGCATAGTCTATAGTTATATTTATGTAACGATTTCATTGTAACTTGGTAGGTTGACTCGATATAATGCCTTGATGATGACAACCCCTTTTGGTCATGATTGGTCAACTGTAAAGGCTACAGGGGCCCAAAGCCTAAAAACCTTGAGCACAGTCTACAGGTCATATTTTTATACTGTATACCAATGGCCCAGACTAGGTGCTGGTGCTAACTCAAAAATATTTAGGGCCAAACCCAAATAATGCCACCCCAATCCCCAAAATTTGCATGCAAAACTGAAAATGTCCTATCTAGCCCTCCATACATTTACCCTCCGCACATGTGCAGACACCAGGTAGTCACTGAATTGGGCGCCAACATTATTCTTTGTTTGGCCCTTGTCTGATAACAACAAACTGACATTTGTGCTTTTTAAATCCCAATTAATAATGATGCCAGACACAAATCAATGGTTAAATTGGTGGATCCAAGGACACAACTGGATGAAGGAAGGAAGAAACGGTGATTTGTGACGTTCAGGGCTGTAATTTTATAATATTTATAAAAATTAGTTCATGTTCCCCAATTTCGGGACATGGGCCTGACGTCTTCATTCATTGATAATGATTTGTCCACTGTTTGTTTAGTATTCCTTCCTATCCTTCCCTTGATCCCCCCCAGTTAAGCTTCCAAGCTTTTTGGCTTGTTTTATTGAAATTCTTTTATAAAATTTCTTGGGACTTTAACGTATTATACAGAAAATATTCTGTACATCCCCAGGGTTACATCCTCACCCTTAGGGTGTTTAGGCATTTTGGTCTTGCATCATTTATCCAATGTATCGTTTTTTCTTCTAATGAAGAAGATCTTTCTTTACATCGGATAGTCTTGTTTCTGTTACTGACTTTGGGCCGTGTTGCCTGGGGTCTTGTTTATGGTTTTCAAGTTGTTTACATTGACACTGCTCTTGGTAGTTTCCTATTATTTTTAAGGAACGACAGCTGTAAGTAACTTTAAATATCCTGATAGTGTGGTAGTTAATTTTATGACATATTATTATAATTTTGTCCACACTTAGGCTTTTTTGGGCTTATCCTTCCCTTTGGGAACTTGGGCTCTTATATAAGAAAATTTTTTCTAAATTTTTCTTTATTTTTTGAAGGAATTTTTTATTTTGGATGTATTTATTTCATCGATTGTACTTTGATGTTATCTTATATTTATGTAGATTTGGTGGTAATCCAATTCACTTTTGTTAGATTTTAGATATAATATTTATCTAATAGTAGGGCGATTAGAGGAAGCCTTTCCTCTATTTACATGGTCTTTGTCTTGTGTATACTCAGTGTACTACCGCTAATTCTTGCTCCATGTTCCAGGTTTTGACAATGTTGATGACGGGTGTCATGGTTTGTGTTAGGTGAGTGGACACTATCAGTCCTATCGCGGCGAGGGGACACTGCTGGTCCTCACGCCAAAAACGTCACTATAGTTTTTTAGTTTCTATTTACAGAGGAACAAGAATATTGTGTGGTTTTGTGACGCCACCAGGGAGTGTGCTTCCGTCGTCACATTATACTATTAGAGCTAGCGGAAAAGTGCTCAATGATATGAGACAAGGGCTGGGCTTTTGAACTAAGGTTTATGTCCCTTGTCTCCAGCTACCTCAACCGGCAGATCCATCACATTGAATGTGGTGTGACGCCGGGTATGTCCGTAGCGGTCGGGAAGAGGAATAAGGGTGTAGTGAGCACAATAAAAATACGAACATGCTCACCCTGCGATGGCAGAAAGGAGGAAGCATGGGAAGGAGGAAGCAGATAAGTTCTGAGGTATGCTCGTCCAGGTCTACCATGATCGCGAGCCAGAGAGAGGCCCCTCTCTCTTATTTCAACATCTGGGATCAGATGTTGTTGGTAGGAACTTGTGTCAGTTGGAGCTTACGTCCATGCCTTCCTGTCTGGGACGCTCCTTCTAATAGGCTGCCGGGGTTGGAAACGTTCGAAAAGCACACACGACCGTACATTGTCGCCAGCTAGCTTGACTGATGAAGCAGTTACTCAGGCCTCTGAGAACTGCGACGCCGGGTGTGTCTGCTCTGTGCTAGTAGATGATTTAGGGTGAAGCGAGCACTATAATATGCAACCAGGTTCACCCAGCGATGTCACGAAAGGAAGAAGCCTGCAAGTTATGAGGTATGCTCGTCCAGGTCAGCCAGGACCACAAGCAAGAGAGAAAGGTCTCTCTCTCTTACAGCATCATCTGGGGACAGATGTTGTTGGTAGGAACTTGCGTCAGTCGGAGTTTACGTCCATGCCTCCTGTCCGGGACGTCGCGTCTAATTGACAGCCGGGGTCGGCTAATCTTACGGCTTCCTCTACATCTGGACAAAGAGCAGGATAATAAGATCTCTTTCCAGTTAAGTCTACATGGGTGTCACAGGTCTTCGATTATGTAGACGATGCCATATTTAACTTCCTGTGGGAAGAAGTAATACAGTTTCTTATCATCTTCTTTATGTTTTACCGTTTTTTGTTCACATACATTTAAAAAATGACCGGGGAAGATGTGTTGAGAGTTTCTCTGCGTCGATTGAGCAGGCTAAGATCTTAGTGGTAGCCTTACCTTCATCATTTCGCTGTTCGCTCGGACACAATTAAGAAGATAATTTCTTATTCAGAGCGAATTTAGACTCATGGTCTTATGTACTTCATTTTTAAGTACTGTGACGCAACGTCTATTTGGAAAGGAATTTTGTGGACGTTTGTACCTTTTAAAAATTCTTTCCAGACCTATTATAATATATATCTCTGTCTTAGCAAATGTTAAGTGGGAGCTATTCTGATGTGACGAAGCCTTGTGTCGGCATCTTTAACATTTGATTAGGTGGAAAACTTGCTACAGGTCGCTTTAGTTTTCCAGACACTAGTCTTTAATAGAAAGCATTAATACTCGACTCTTTAAGTTACTCGACTCTTTAAGTTGGGGTCTATTCGACCAACGCCAGCAGAAAGAGTAGGAGAGGTTGTCCTAGACTTAGATCGTCTATTAGGACTCATAGCGAAGGTATAGGTATCCCTCCTATATTTTACTTTAGGGATTGTGTATACAGCCACTTGGATAGGGGGTTTAGGTCTGTTTGAGTTTACTGATAAGACACCCCAGATCCGGTGTCTCGAGGCTCTTATAGCGCTCAGTCTGACCGATTTTCGTTGGAACTGTATAATTAGGTTATTTATGATAATGTTTGAGTCTAAAAGCGAGCGTTCGGTGATATAGTGTGTATAGTTCTTTAGATCACTTGAATTATGAACCAGATAATGTTTCATGGGATGAATGGTAAGATACACGTATCCTACAATTCATTTTCAACAGGCTGGTTCGTCTGTTGTTTCACAGAGCGAATTAGCCAGTTGTTTGGCTCGCTTTCATCTTTTATCTGACGCATTAACAGTGGAAATTTTATGCGTCGGATGGGGTTGTGCGGAGCGGCTATGAATGTTGTTTCGATGGGTCGCTTACGCACACGTCCCCTTTTTTCGCTCTAGACCTGTTTTGTTTCAGATAATCTTTTAACGTAAGGTCAAGTTTGGGCATATATTTATTGGTTTTCTCAATTATGACGGATGTGAGTTCATATATTGGGTTACAATACTGAGTCCGATGGTCTCTCTATGCAGGTATCTTGCGACCCTCGGTTCTTGGAGACCACATATTATTGCCGTTCATGTATTTATAGATGCAGATTAGAGTTTATCAGTAGAGAAGAAATGCTTCTTTTGTCATTAATTTCCAATAGAAGGGACATTTTGGTTCATTCTATTGCTAGATGGAGTCGGTTAGCTATTTGTACTGCTTAGGAAAATTATCTTCCAATCAGCAATCAGTGCTTAAGACTTCAGCAAAGCACTGGCAGCATCTTGAGCTTATTCTAACTGAATAGCTATTACATGATCTTATGTAGGATCACTTCAGGATAGTTAATGTTGTGGCACATGTTAATAGTTTCCATTATTTGTGTTGCCAGTATTAGGCTTTTGAACGAATACATTTGACGCTCAGCCGTTTTTTCATGGGAATGAATGATAGGATATGTGTATCCTTCTATTCATTTGTTTCTATTGCTTACATTGACATTAAGTGTCTGTTATTGAACATTCGCCAGAAGCTTCCCCCACGAGAGGGTTTTCTTCTTCAATGGAAGTTTTCTTCTTCACATCATTCTCCGCTCTCAGTGGCATAATGGAGTATGTCAGACGTGAGGGAGCTTTGTGGTTACTATATCATTGCTGTTTGGACTAGCAATGATTAAGTAATGTGGGTGAGGAGATTTCGACATAAAGTCAAATTCCTCCCCCCCTAAGCCCACAAAAACACACACTCACACACTGTCGCGTATATATATCTTAATACATACATACTATGCATTTGGGTCGTGTTGCATGGCGCCCTCATAGGCATATACGCAGTTCTGTTGCATTAGTTTCCCGGGTTTATTTTCTGATTTCTAATATGCAAGAACTTATTTAATCATCATATTTGCTGCTATCTGAGTTCATATGGGACTGCATAACCATTTAGTGGTTTTTAGATGATTACAGGCTGGATTTTAATGCACTCGCACAATATTTTATTACGCTATCACTTTGATGGACCAAGAAATTATTATATATTTTGGGGGCGGTCTGTGTTGGAGCCGGATAATCATACCTACCTCATTTCTAGATCCTAGTCTCTATTTTGTCGTTTCTCAAATCGCACATTCTCATGTGTTTATAATTGTAGATACCAAATAGTACACATTGGAGAGTGTTCTTACAGGATTTAATTGTACAGAGGCCTCCTGTGAATCAACTTTGAAACGTGTTTTCTCTGCAGAAATTGTTCCTTGTATCTCGCTTTTGTATGTGTATGTTATATTATTATTTCACTGATTTCGTCATACCTGTATACGCCATCTGCAGTGCATTTTTTGTATCGAATAATGTTATTCACCAAATTGTCGGTAAAGCCTTGGCTTGTGAAGTGGCATTAAGCACCATTTATTATTCATGAATTATTTTTTGAGTGCCTGATCGATAATTATTTATATCGTTTCCAGGTACTGCCAATTGATTCCAGAGCTCTCTCCTCTTTCTTTTGAAGATATGTTAATAAAAAAGGGAGGGGGGGGGGGTTATTTTGTCCACTTCTCTGGCTTAGTGGGTATGTAACTATGAAGGAAGCTGTTTTTGTCCGTACTATATATGTAGTGTTATTGTATGGTGTAGGTTTATGGGCAATTTTCTCTCATTCTCAAATATGCCATCCTAATTTTTAGGGCTTAGTCCAGACTTGCCTTAAAAATTTGTGAACTTGTTACATCCTATTTAGCATGATTTCATGCTCAGATTTAGGATTTATATAATTGGGATCCATATTAGGATATGTCTCTTCTATTATGGTATAAAGAGTCATACATGTAACTTCTAATTATTGTAATTTTCTTCATCATGGATTGAAGGATTTGATCTATGTTGATCTACTATTTCAGAAGTTCTAGGCCCTCCACCTTTTTACGATTCAGCTAGTCTGGGCCATTGGTATACAGTATAAAAATATGAAAAAATTTAAAGTAATATATATATTTTTTATACTTACCAATGGCCCAGACGGGAATGCCCCTCCCATGAGCGGGCAGTACTGGGCACTCATACCTCCCCGCTGAATTATTATATTATAATCTTTTTACAAAGAATGATGTTTGCGCCAGATTCGGTGACTTCCTGGCGTCTGCGCATGCACGGAGGGTAAATGTTTGGATGGCCAGATAGGACTTCTAATTTTCGGTTTTGCATGCAAATTTTGGGGATTGGGGGTGCAAAATTTGTGTTTGGCCCTAGATATTTTTGAGTTAGGACCAGCTGCTAGTCTGGGCCATTGGTAAGTGTAAAAAATATATAAATTACTTTAAATGTTTTCATATTTATGAAGGGATTTCATTGTAACTTCATGGGATCACTACAGATGATGCCCAGATGACAATATCCCCTTTTGGTTGTGATCATTCAACCGTGATGGCTGCCCGAGCCAAAAGCCCGAAAACCTTTAGCACAATCTACAGGTCACATTTATGAAGTGATTTCATTGTAACTTGGTTGACTTCATATAATATCTAGATGAGAACGTCCCCTTTTGGACGCAATTGGGCATCTGTGATGGCTACAGGGGACCGAAGCCAGAAAATCTTTTGCACAGTCTACAGGTCATATTTATGAAGGGATTTCATTGTAACTTGGTAGCATGACTCCAAATAATGTCTAGATGAGATCGTCCCCTTTGTGTCGCGATCATTCAGTCTTGATGGCTGCCCGAGCCCAAAACCCAAAAACCTTTAGCATAGACTATAGGTCATATTTATGGAAGGATTTCATTGTATCCTGTTAGTTTGACTCCACATAATGCCTAGATGATGATATCCCCTTTTGGTCGTGATTGGTCAACTGTGATGGCTTCAGGGACCCGAAGCCCGAAAACCTTGAGCACAGTCTACAGGTCATATTTATGAAGATATTTCATTGTAACTTCGTAGGATCACTCCAAACGATGCCCAGATGTGAATGTCCCCTTTTGGTTGCACTCATTCAACCATCATGGCTGCCTGAGCCCAAAGCCCAAAAACCTTTAGCACAGTCTACAGGTCATATTTATGAAGGGATTTCATTGTAACTTGGTAGGTTGACTTTATATATAATGTCTTGATGAGAACGTCCCCTTTTGGATGCAATTGGGAAACCTACGGCTACAGGGGCCCCGAAGCCCGAAAACCTTTTCCACAGTCTGCATGCCAAATTTATGAAGGGTTTTCATGTAACTTGATTGGATGACTCGTTTTGGAATAATTTCACTGTAACTTGGTAACTTTCGTTGATATACGTTAACTGTGAGGGCCCCATACATTAACTGTGAGGTCATGTTAACCCACCCCTCAGCTCTTTAGTACAGTGTACACCTCATATTATTTTTATCAACAACATATCATACAGGGAGCAGAAATGAACATATTCCAAATTATCACAATGCTTGTCTCATTTCATAATCCTTTCATAAACATTGAACATTATCCTTTTCATCAAACACAACACACAAGTTAAGCTACAGTGTCACTGACACTTTCATTTGAAAAACTAATTGGTGAGGACCCATAGACAACTAACTGTAACAGAAGAAATCAAGATTAAGAAAACATAATGCCTCTGAATGGAATGCACTTACAGTTGTTCACAGAGTTATGTCCCTTTTCATGAAACTTATCAATTGCATTCAGGATTGGATTTGAATCACCAATTCAGACTATTCATGCACTAATTTCCCCCTCCCCTCTCCCTGCCCCCAAACAAAACAGCACCCAAGAAAGATTCCATCTTGGGATAGGCTGCAAAATCCTAGGCCTTTTCAAAGAAAAGTGCTGAATAAGCTTGGACAGGTATGGTTTAGTGCCGATACGATGCTTTCTCACATACAAAAAGGTCTCCAAAAGCATGGACCTGTACCCTTTGATGATAACAGGTTGGAGACCCCAAGAATCAAACAGATATACCAGAAATTCTCCTATCTGTGTTAACAAAGGATCAGCATAATCAACAGAGTGATCAGCACACCATCGACAGAAGACCTTCCACTTAGTCGCATAGACTAAACCATTGGAGTGCCACCTTGATGAAGAAATGCACTCCACTGCTCGTCTCAAAAAACCTCTACGAGGAGACAGGACCCGACAAAGATATGCGCGAACTCACAATGAAGTCAGATCGACATGAAACCTCCTCGGGTGACTTTGACAAGGAAGGTCGCAATGTAGTGGGAGACGAGTCAGAACCGCTGCCAACAGAGGGGGGAGCTGATTGATCCACACCTGCTGAGGTGACTGGGGAGTGATCAGAATGATTCTACAACTGCAGGTTCGTATCTTGGCTAGAACCTGGGGAGATTCGGACCCGTCCCGAAGGTGTGGCTGACAAGCCCATTCCAGTCGAGTGTCAGAGCATCCACGGCAAAAGCCAGAGGATCTGGACACAGGGATACGAAAGTGTCCACCTGATCCTTCCAGTGGGTTGCAAAAAGATCTATGTGGGGATGATCCCAGAGATCGCAAAGCGACTTGAACACTGCCCTGTGAAGCATCCACTCAGAGGAAATGACCCTGCCCTGTCGGTTCAGGGTTTCGACTAGGACATACAGATGACCGGGTATGTGATGAACCACCACACTGGCATTGACACCCTGAGCTAGCAATAGAAGATCCTGAGCCAATTCGTACATGAGAACTGAGTGCGTGCCATCCTGGTTCCGCATGTAAAAGACCATTGTGGAAGAAGCTCCTTTTGGTTGATGTGAAGAGCTGCTTGATCCTGGTCCCATACATCATGAAGGAATGGAAAGACCTAGAGGATCCAATGCCCCTCCCCATCCAAGATCGCTGGCATCTGCTGTCAGAACACGATCGGATATGGGCAAGTCCAATGGAACTCCCTGTGTTTTCCACTGAACATTTATCCAGTCAAGAAGGTGACGATGAAGAGATGCTGGTAACTGAAGACCCAGATGCAGAGGATCTACATTCGGACTCCAATGACTGAGCAGAAAGTGTTGGAGAGGTATGACATGCAGCCGACCTAGATGAATGAGATCTGTCACCGAACCTCAGAGACCGAGCAGCCAGAAAATACTCCTAGCTGTCGTGGACATGGACTGGGTCAGAGTCAGGGCGAAAGCCGAGGGAATCACATCCCTCAGCCAGGGAATCGCCATCATATTCAGCTGAGTGTGGAAATCCATCCCTAGATGACCAAACGACTGAGAAGGGACCAGGTCCGACTTCTCCTCGTTGACTTGGAACACCAGCGACGTGACCAGGTTCAACAGTGTGTTGACATCTGACTCCAGAAGAGCAGTATTGAGGATATCGTCCAGATACGCCAAAGTAGTCACCTTGGACTGTGTGAAATGGAGGGCTATAACATGCGACATCATTCGGGTGAAGGCCCAAGGAGTCTGGTTGTGGCCGATAGGCATGACCTTGAACTGGTAAACTTCCCCCAGAAAAGAGAACCTGTGATACTTTCGAGATGTCTGATGAATCGGAACGTGAAAGTAAGCGACTCTAGGGTCGATGCTGGAAGCGAAATCTCCCTGGGAAATGCAACTGACCTGAAAGTCTCCATGCTGAACCTGATAGACTGGTTCAGGATACTTCTGGGTGCCTTCGACCATACCAGTCGGTACAAGTGGTTGAAGCTTTAGCAACATGCGACTGAAAGCTAAGTTCCAAGGCTACGAAGACTTCATTCTTCGCTAGGCCGATACCTTTTTGCCTCCTGTGGGTTATTGTTCTTCCGATTCCGCCAATCTGTCGGCCTAACAGAGTTTGACGGTCTTGAATCAGGTCTCCTCCTCCCTCGGATTTTCCAAGCGTCGGCCGTTATTCCAATGGCAACATTGGAGTCCATGTTGGGCTTATCCTCTGAGAGATACTAGATATGCTTTCTCTCTCAGATGAAACCGTCTCTGCCTTGGCTGCTTATCTGCCTCCAGATAAGTTTGACAACATACAGGCTCCTTTGGATGTGATCTCTAAGGTGCTCATGCATCTTACTCACACGCAATCCTGTAACACTGCTAATTGGAATTAGTTTGGAGGAACACTGTGTTGGACTCAAGCTGTTCCCTTCCTGAAGGGCAGCTCACTGCTCTTCGATCCGCTTCTTTGGTGGGTGCACAACTATCCCATGATTCCATGGCAGTGATCCGCGATGACGTCCTGTGTCATTCCAAAGATCAGCTGCTGCTTCGCCAGCTTGATCTACCTTCTGTTGGAGGCTGTGGCCGTTCCAAGCCTAACAAACTCCCTTCGACTTTCATTGTGAAGCCACGGGCTGATCCTTCTGTCGCCGCTTCTTCTTACTCACGTGGTAAGGCTAAACATCGGCAGACCAGAGATGTCTCAGGATCCTTCCTCTGGCAGAGGAGATGGTTTCTCCTCTCACAGGCCTCGCTGGGGCTCAAAATGGTCTTCACCTCGATTCGTCCCGAGTTGGAGGAAGGATATCAGAGTTTGCAGACCGTTGGGCCACGATCACATCCGATCCTTGGGTGTTAGATGTTGTTTGGTCCGGTCTGTGGATATCCTTTCGGAGGCACCCCACTCTGTCGAGAGTGCCTCTTCCAACCCAAGTTCCTTCAAACATTTCACGTTGGGAACTTTTGATCACGGAGATAGATAATCTCCTGTCAAAGGGAAGATTGAGGTCATCAAGAACATTCATTCAGTGGGATTTTATTCCCACCTGTACTTGGTGGCGAAGAAGGATGGCCGACTCTGACCGGTTATCTATCTGAGTATCCTGAACCAGTTTATCATTGCTCCCAAGTTCAGCATGGAGATTTTCAGGTCAGTTCCATTTCCCAGGGAGATTTCGCGTCCAGCATCGACCTGCGAGTTGCTTACTTTCAAGTTCTGATTCATCGGCCATCTCGAAAGTATCTCAGGTTGGCTTTTCTGAGGCAAGTTTACCAGTTCAAGATCATGCCTTTCAGCCACATCCTGGCTCCTTGGGCCTTAACATGACTGATGTCGCATGTGGTAGCCTTCCATTGCACACAGTCCAAGGTAACTTCTTCGCTGTATCTGGACGTATCAACGAGGAGAAGTCGGACTTGGTCCCTTCTCAGTCATTTTGTCATCTGAGGATGGACTTCTGCACACAGCTGAATATGGTGGCGATTCCCCAGGCGAGGGCTGTGATTCCCCAGCTTTTGCCCTGACTCTGACCCAGTCCATGACTGCGACAACTCGGGAGTGTTCTCCGGCTGTTCGGTCTCTGTGGTTCGGTGACGGATCTCATTACTCTAGGTCGGCTGCATGCCAGAACTCTCCAACACTTTCTGCTCAGTCGTTTGAGGCCGATTGTCGATCCTCTAGATCTGGTGCTTCAATTTCTAGCATCTCTTCATCGTCCCCTTCTTCCCTGGACAGGTGTTCAGTGGATTATGCAGGGAATTCTGTTGGACTTGCCCATATCCGATCGTGTTCTGTCTACAGATGTCAGTGATCTTGGATGGGGCACGACATTGGATTCTCTAGGTCTTTCTCTTCATGGTGTATGGGACCAGAAACAAGCAGCTCTTCACATCAACCAGAAAGAGCTTTTTGCTTTTCTTCAGAACTTCTGGCAGTGGATCCCCCACCTTTCGAATCATCAGGTCCTTTTGTTGTTCGACAATTCGACAATGGTCTCTTACATTCGGAACCAGGGAGGCACGCACACGGTTCTCATGTACGAATTGGCTCTGGATCTTCAACTGCTAGCTCAGGATGTCAACGCCGATGTGGTGGTTCGACACCTTCCCGGTTGTCTGAATGTCCTAGCCGACTCCCTGTCCCAACGTGACAGGGTCACTTCCACTGAGTGGATGCTTTACAGGGCAGTGTTCCAGTAGCTTTGCAATCTCTGGGGTTGTCCCCACATCGATCTTTTTGCAACCCATTGGAACCATCTAGTGGACACTTTCGTCTCACTGTGTCCAGATCCTCTGGCTTTTGCCGTAGACACTCTGTCAAGCGATTGGAACAGTCTTGTTGGCTACGCCTTCTCTCCAGGGCCGATTCTGCCTCAGGTTCTCGCCAAGAGATGAACCTGCAGTTGTCAAATCATTCTGTTCGCTCCCCTGTCGCCTCAGTGGGTGTGAATCAATCACCTCCGCTCTCTGTTGGCGGCGGTTCTGACATGTCTCCCCCTACATTCCGACCTTTTTTGTCAAGGTCACCTGAGGAGGTTTCATTTCGACCTGACTTCATTGTGCCTTCACGCATAACTTTGTTGGGTCCTGTCTCTCTTCATAGAGGAGACGAGCAGTGGTGCGCATTTCTTCTTCAAGGCGGCACTCCACTGGTTTAGCCTATGTGACTAGGTGGAAGGTCTTCTGTCGATGGTGTGCTGTTGATTATGCTGATCCTTTGATAGCACAGATTGGAGAGTTTCTGGTGTATCTGTTTGATTCTTGGAGTCTCCAACCAAAGGGTACAGGTCCATGCTTTTGGAGACCTTTTCGTATGTGGGAAAGCATCATATCGGTGCTAATCCATACCTCTCCAAGCTTAGTCAGCACTTTTCTTTGGAAAGGCCTAGGATTTTGCAGCTTACCCCAAGATGGAATCTTTCTTGGGTGCTGCTTTGCTTGGTGGCATGGAGGGGGATGTGCCATTCAAACCTTTATCTCAGGTCCATATGTGTTTTCTCACATACATACAAGATGGCTTCTCTGATGGTGTTTGCCTCAGCCCGAAGGGTTAGTGAGCTTCACGCCCTCTCGATTGATCTGGCCTTTTTCAGGAGCTCCACCAACAGTGTTACTTTTACCACTTATTGTTCCTTTCTGGTCAAGAATCAGATGCTGGAAACTACTCCACCTCCTACCTGTATCGGGCTCTTCCTTCTCTCCTCAGTCCATTTCTTGATGGATTTGTTTTGCTATTCGCGCATCCTGCACCTGTCTGGAGGCTGACAATTGTATTACCAATCGTATTTTTGCCCATGAGGTATGAGCCTTGTCTACCTGGGCTTATGCTCATTTTGTCAAGTTGTTGGATGCTATGCAGGCAGCCTATTGGAGAAATGCTTCTACTTTCTCCACCTTCTATCTGTGTCAGTTGCAAGAGCAGTCTGAGGACCTTTCTTCCTTGGGCCCTCTTTCTTCTGCTCAGTGTGTTGTCTACCCTAGCCATTAGACTTCTCACAAGGTCAGTTCCAGCCATGAGCTTGGTTACTGTCCTTTCTGTCTGTGTGTCACACAGAGTCATATGCCTCATATCTGATTGTCTTTTACTAATGTTTGTGATGCTATGGTTTTATAGGCCTTGGGAACTCCTCTGGTGTCCATGGTTCCAGCGCCACATATCACTATGGGAATGATGTCACAAAATGGCCACTCACATGGGTTACCATGACAACACAATATGATGCAACTGGGTCATGTGACTATGATGAAACACGAGATCCGGCAGATGTGGGATGAAACATATGAGACATACTACTCCTGACTCTGATCCCTGGGAAGCTCTCTCAGAGAGCTTAACAAGGGCCAGGAGCAGGTATTAATAGTCTGGGTTAGAATGGTTAACAGTCTTGTATACAATCACAGTAGATAACGAAAATACTTTTGGACAACAGTGGGAAAGTGCTTGAGAATTATCAGTACATGTCCTTGAAAGTCCATGATTTTTTTCCTCCAGAAGCATGTGAACCCTGCCTGTAGGAACTTTATGCCCCACATGTAGTATGATGACCTGTCATCCATCAACATGAAATTTCCTTGTTGATTCCTTATATTTTCACTTGACCAGCAAGTGGGGGTATGCACAGATGTACACCCTTTGTGTGACTATGCACCTTGTAATTCTTTAATGTCACAAAACTTGCTTAAATGGCGATTTACGTCAAAAATGTATACTTTGCACCATCCAAAGGAATATTCATGCAGTTTCCACAGGCCTGTGATGCAGGAAACTACAAAACATGTTGCAAACGAGATCCATTTTTTGCTATCAGTTTTCTTAAATATTGAATGCTTAACCCTTTACCCAATGCAGACGATATCAAAATTTATTATTTTAAATATCATTTTTTAAATTTTTCAAAAAATTTGAACAAAACCATATCATGTGAGCCCTCGTTGGAACGAGCTCAACGAGTGGTCACATGATATGGTTTTGTTGAAATTTTTTTAAAAATATTATTTTTTCAACTGCTGAATTTGCATATTACACGGGCTGATGCGGCCGATTCGTTGGGTAAAGGGTTAAATATTGAATGTTTTTTATTAAAAATATGAAAGTCTAATCTTGAATGCTTTCACTGATTGAACCAACAGGCCCAACTCAGATGGAAACATCAATCAGTCATTCTCTAATGTCTGACTTGTTTGGAGTAACATTAATTTAAGTCGTCAGAATTTAATTACAAATTGTATTTATCAATAGGTTTTTTAGCTTAACTTGACAAAGTCAAGATAAGCTATTGCCATCATGTGTGCGGAAGTCTGTTAGTCTGTGTGAGTCTGTTCACATTTTCCTTTAGCACAGGTTACACTCCGCAGTTCTTGTCTGATCATCACGAAATTTCATATGCAGGTTTGGGGTCATGTCTAGATGAGAATGTCCCCTTTTGGTCACGATTGGTCAACCGGTATGGCTGCCCGAGCCCAAAACCCGAAAACCATTTGGACAGTCTACAGGTCGTATTTATGAAGGGATTTCAGTGTAACTTGGTAGGATGCCTCTGTATAAAGTCTAGATGAGAATGTCCCCTTTTAGTCATGATCTGTCAACCGCCATGGCTGCAATTTTTTTAGCACAGTCTGCAGGTCATATTTAATATGGAGGGATTTCATTGTAATTTCGTAGGATGACTCCGGATGATGTCTAGATGAGAACTTCCCCATTTGGCCGTGATGTGTCAACCGTGATGACTGCCCGAGCCCAAAGCCCCAAAACCTTTAGCACAGTCTACAGGTCATATTTATGGAGGGATTTCATTGTAACTTGGTAGGTTGACTTCATATAATGTCTAGATCAGAAAGTCACCTTTTGGACGTGATTGGGCAACTGTGATGGCTGCAGAGGCCCGAAAACCTTTAGCGCAGTCTACATGTCATATTTATGAAGGGATTTCATTGTAACGTGGTAGGATGACCATGACTCCAAATAATGTCTAGATGAGAACGTCCCCTTTTCGTCGCGATCATTCAGCCTTGATGACTGCCCGAGCCCAAAAACCTTTAGCATAGTCCATAGGTCGTACTTTTGTAAGGATTTCATTGTAACTTGTTAGGTTGACTCCATATAATGCCTAGATGATGACATCGCCTTTTGGTCATGATTGGTCAGCTGTGACGGCTACAGGTGTCCGAAGCCCGAAGACCTTGAGCACAGTCTACAGGTCATATTTATGAAGGGAATTGTAACTTTGTAGGATCACTCCAGATGATGTACAGATGAGAATTCCACTTTTGGTTGCATTCAGCCGTGATGGCTGCCGAGCCCGAAGCCTGAAAACCTTTAGCACAGTTTACAGGTCATATTTATGAAGGGATTTCATTGTAATGTGGTAGGTTGACTTCATATAATGTCTAGATGAGAACGTCCCCTTTTGTCGTTATCATTCAGCCTTTATGGCTGCCCGAGCCCAAAAAACTTTTAGCATAGTCTGTAGGTCGTATTTATGGAAGAATTTCATTGTAACTTGTTAGGTTGACTCGTTATAATGCCTAGATGATGACATCCCCTTTTGGTCATGATTGGTCAGCTGTGACGGCTACAGGGGCCCAAAGCCTGAAAACCTTGAGCACAGTCTACAGGTCATATTTACGAAGGGATTTCATTGTAACTTCATAGGATCACTCCAGATGATTCCCAGCTGAGAATTCCCCTTTTGATTGCGACCATTCAACCATGATGGTTTCCCGAGCCTGAAGCCGGAAAAACTTTTGCACAGTCTACAGATCATATTTCAGAAGGGATTTTATTGTAACCTGGTAGGTTGACTTCATATAATGTCTGGATGAGAACGTCCCCTTTTGAACGTCATTGGGCAACTGTGATGGCTACAGGGGCCCGAAGCCTGGAAACCTTTGGCAAAGTCTACATGTCATATTTATGAAGGGATTTCATTGTAGCTTGGTAGGTTGACTCCAAATAATGTCTAGATGAGAACGTCCCCTATTGGTCGCGATCATTCAGCCTTGATGGCTGCCTGAGCCCAAAAACCTTTAGCATAGTCTATAGTTATATTTATGTAACAATTTCATTGTAACTTGTTAGGTTGACTCGATATAATGCCTTGATGATGACAACCCCTTTTGGTCATGATTGGTTAACTGTGACGGCTACGGGGGCCTGAAGCCTAAAAACCTTGAGCACAGTCTACAGGTCATATTTTATACTGTATACCAATGGCCCAGACTAGCTGCTGGTGCTAACTCAAAAATATTTAGGGCCAAACACAAATTTTGCCACCCCAATCCCCAAAATTTGCATGCAAAACTGAAAATTAGAATTCCTATCTGGCCCTCCATACATTTACTCTCCGCATATGAGCAGATGCCAGGAAGTCACCGAATCTGGTGCCAACATTATTCTTTGCTTGGCCCTTGTCTGATGACAACAAACTGACATTTGTGCTTTTTAAATCCCAATTAATAATGATGCCAGACACAAATCAGTGGTTAAATTGGTGGATCCAAGGACACAACTGGATTGAGGAAGGAAGAAACGGTGGTTTGAAACGTTCAGGGCTGTAATTATATAATATTTATAAAAATTAGTTCATGTTCCCCAATTTCGGGACATGGGCCTGACGTCATCATTCATTGATAATGATTTGTCCACTGTTTGTTTAGTATTCCTTCCTTTCCTTCCCTTGATCCCCCCAGTTAAGCTTCCAAGCTTTTTGGCTTGTTTTATTGAAATTTTTTTATAAAATTTATTTGGACTTTAACGTATTATACAGAAAATATTCTGTACATCCCCAGGGTTACGTCCTCACCCTCAGGGTGTTTAGGCATTTTTGTCATGCATCATTTATCCAATGTATCGTTTTTTTTTCTGATGAAGATCTTGCTTTACATCGGATAGTCTTTCTTGTTTCTGTTACTGACTTCGGGCTGTGTTGCCTGGGGTCTTGTTTACGGTTTTGAAGTTGTTTACATTGACACTGCTCTTGGTTGTTTCCTATTATTTTTAAGGAATGACAGCTGTAAGTAACTTTAAATATCCTGATAAAGTGGTAGTTAATTTTATGACATAATATTATAATTTTGTCCACACTTAGGCTTTTTTGGGCTCTTCGTTTCCTTTGGGAACTTGGGCTCTTATATAAGAAAAAATTTTTCACATTTTTTTTTAATATTTTTATACTGTACCAATGACCCAGACTTAGCTGGTGCTAACTCCTTAAATTATAGGGCCAAACACAAATTTTGCCCCCCAATCCCCAAAATTTGCATCAAAAACCAAAATTCGATGTCCTATATGGTCCTCCATACTGCATGCGCTGTGTCAAGGAGCTCTCGAAATTGGCACAAATGTCATTCTTTGTTTGGCCCTAAAATAAGTAACATGTCACTGATATTTGTGCTTGTAAATCTCAGTTTAAATGATGCCAGACCCATAATTATGAAAGAAATGGTGGATCTAAGGATGAAATAAAGGATGAGAGGAAGAAACAGTGGCAGAATATGTTCAGGGCTGTGACTTATAATTTTTTTACCAAATTATTTCATGTTCCCTAATTTCGGGCATGAGCCTTATGTTGTCATTCTGGCTATGAACTTACCATTGTTTGTTCAGTGTTGCCTCTCTCCCTTTCCTTAATACCCCCCTTGTTATTCTCCCATGCTTTTGGCACAATTTTGGAATTTTTTTTACTAAAATTTCTTGGGAGTTTTGGCTTGGTAACAGAATGATTATTCTCTTTTTTCCCTATGTTTACGTCCTCACCCTTGGGTGATTAGACATTGTTATCTGCATCTACCATCTGATGTTCTGCTGTTTCTTCTATGGAAGCCTCTCTTTTACATCGGATAGTGTTTAAATTGGTGACTGATTTTGGGCCATGGTTACAGTGCCTGGAGTCATGTTTCTGGTTTTTGTACACTTTTGTTTATGTTGACAACGGTTACTTCTGATAGTGATTACTTGTCTTCTATTAGTTCTGCTTATAGCCAGATACATTAATATTGTCCGGAAGTGTTGCATTAATTTTTAAAAATGTTTTAAAATATTTTGTTCACACTTAGGCTTTTTTGGGGATCCATTTGGGCTCATTGTTCCTATTTGTAACTTGGGCTCTTCTGAAAATTTTTCCAAATTTTTTTTTTTTGGAAATTATTTTTTGAAATGTTATAATGGATTGTATTATATTATGTATCTTTGTTTCAAGGGTTAGTGCAAGTACTATGACTGTTTATATTTTTTCATTATGAAAGAATATTGTTCAAATTGGAATGCGAGGAAATCTTCCTCTGATTCTCATGTTCATTGTGTTTCTTGTAGTCAATGTACTCGCTCTAATTCTTGCTCTGTGTGTGCTTATTGGAATGACAACGTTGGAGACGTGTGTCACGGTATATTGTTAGCGGTGAGGGGTCCATGCCTGTCCTCTCTCCGCAAGGTCACTCTAGTTATCAGTCTCTTTTTCAGAAGAACAAGAACAGGGTGATGTTTCTGTGATGTCTTCAACAAGTGTGTCTCCGTCGTTGCAGTATATAAGGGCTAGCGGTTAAGTGCTCATGGAAATATGACAATTGCCTAAGAGGTCCCTAGTAGGATCGACGGCGTTGATCGTCTGCTAGTCCATGCGGTGTAGCGACCATTCATCGAATGGCTCGGCAGCCAGGTTCGTCTGTTGCAGTCCAGGGAAGCAGTTTGGGTGATGCGAGCACTATAAACATTGAACGTGCACACCCAGCGTCGACGGATCCGAGGATAGTACAGAGGAAGCCTGTCAGTCCGGTAGCTAGCTCGTCCAGGTCTATCCGGACCGCGAGCAAGAGAGGCACCCTCTCTCTTACAGCAACATCTGCACCGCGATGTTGTTGTATGTTCGTTCGTTAATCGGAGCATACATCCACTCCTCCTGCTCGGGAGCTCTGTCGCAAAGACAGTCCGATGCGGCTGGTCTATTGGCTTCCTCATCCTCACGTCAGCACACACGACCACACCTTGGCTATGTGACCACAGATATTCAGGGGATGTTCGCATATTATATAAATGCAGGAATGAACGTCCCTGGAGCTCCTGCTTCGCCAAACAGGGAATCCACGTCGACCAGGTCACGCCATCCGCTAGCCAAGGACATGAGGCCTTTCCAGTTGGGACGTTCGTATATTATATAAATGCAGGAATGAACGTCCCTGGAGCTTCCAGCGGCTAATTATGTAAGACCGTGGCTCCACAGGCCTCTGTGATGGACTAGCTATCGCAGATAGCTCAATTCATCGCAGCATCTCAGCAGCTATCAGAAACCTTTTCAATAAAGAAATATCTGAGCAAGCTGGGTCGGTTCGCTCCCCTGCAGAGTCAGTAGGGACGACTGAGATTATTATGTGGTCCAGGCGGATGGTAAAAGGGAATCAGCACGGCTGAAATTTTCCCTTTCCAAACAACTTAAGGTGCCATAGATTTCATCCGGCATCACCTTTAGAAGTTGTTTCTCCGGACCCAAATGCTGCATTACCTGATAAGAAACTGAAAGCGTCACTGGACACAGACTTTTTCGGCCGGATTAAGGACACAGTCCCTGAGTTTCCGACCCAGTCCAGAAATGTCATCGACATTTGAACCTTTGAATGACGCTATATTCAAGATAGCCTCTAAGACTAGCAAATCTGGTTTCTTATCACCTGTGCGCCATACAGCTGCCTTTCATCAATGCTAGACATAATTTGAACTGGCTGGATAAGGCGCGCCGAGAGTTCCTCTGCGTTTGGATGACTAGGCTGAAGACCTAGAACGGTCATTGCCGGCGTCCATGTTTATTTTCTCCAGTATACTGGAGAACACAATTTAGACGCATTTTCTCACGCAGATCACCTTACCAGAGCATTATCACTACGTCTTGAAGCAAAAGAATTCCAGGATCTTCAATCTTCCTTAAGAGTTCTTTCAAGGGCTACAGCATATTCTACATATAACTCTGCCCTTCATTGGCAATTTGGAGTTAGTCAGACGTGATGCTGCCCCGGCTGCATCCACAAGAGTGGATAGTAAGGTGATAAAACTCTCTTCCAGTCGCTCCGGTCTCAGGAGAGCTTCTCTTCGTTGTTAAGCTTTCTACAATCTATTAGATTACAAAGAAAGTTCTGGATTCTCTGCATTATTCTGCTTTGAAAAGGTCGGACTCAGCAGGGAGGAGTAAGGCAGGTTCTTCAGGGGCGAATACGTCCAAAGGAAGTTCCTATAGAGGATCAAAGCATCTGCGTCTTACTCCGGAGACCGTCGGAGTAACGACTCATATAGGGGTCGTAATGCTGGCCTGAGATATCGGGTCAGACGCCCCTAGGTCGACTGGGCGAGGTGCAATGGTTCCACGTCGACCTGGTCACGCCATCTGCTAGCCAAGGACACGAGGCCTTTCCAGTTGGGACGTTCGCATATTATATAAATGCAGGAATTAACGTCCCTGGAGCTTCCAGCGGCTAATTATGTAAGACCGCGGCTCCACAGGCCTCTGTGACAGACTTGCTATTGCAGATAGCTCAATTCATCGCAGCATCCCAGCAGCTATCAGGAACTTTTTCAGTAAAGAACTATCTGAGTAGCTGGGTCGGCTCGTTCCCCTGCAGAGTCAGTAAGGGATGATCGAAATTATTATGTGGTCCAGGCGGATGGTAAAAGGGAATCAGCACAGCTGAAATTTTCCTTTTCCGAACAACTTAAGGTGGCCGTAGATTTTATCCGGCATCACCTTTTAGAAGTTGTTTCTCTGGACAATAATGCTGCGTTACCTCATAAGAAACTGAAAGCGTCACTGGACACAGATTTTTTTCGGCCGGATTAAGGACATCGCCCCTGAGTTTCCGACACTTTCCAGAAATGTTATCGACATTTGAACTTTTGAATGACGCTATATTCAAGCTAGCCTCAAAGACTGGCAAATTAGGTTTCTTATCGCCTAGCGCTATTCAGCGTCCTTTCATCAATGCAAGACATAATTTTGAAACGGCAGGACTAGGCGTGCCGAGAGTTCCTCTGCGTTTGGATGACTAGGCTGAAGACCTGGAATTGTCATTGCCGACACATTATCTTACGCAGATCACCTTACCAAGAAAAACTTGGACGACATTCTTCAGGGTTACGGCAGCAAGTTAACGCTTCAGAACGATGTTCAGAGTCTGCTTCAATTGCTCTGGCGTCTCGGTTTCTTAGTAAACGAAAAGAAGTCGGATCTAGTGCCATCCTATTTATTCATCCACGTGGGAATGAGCTTAGAGACGCACAACATTCTCATTCGTCTGCTGTTAACCAGAGCGATATTAGTCAGTTGTTACCCTCGCTTTTGCCTTCACTCAGATGTAGTAACAGCAAGAGAATTCATGAGACTGACAGGTTTGTGGGGACCCACTGCGAATATTATTCCGATGGAGCGGATATGCACTCGTCCACTCCACAGATATTTTATCTCAGAATTGGAGTGTGAAGACTCATTCGCTCGAATCGAACATCGTCTTGTCGAATCAAGTTAACAAGAGATTCAGACTTGGGTAGATTTTCAGTGGTTAACTCAAGGAGTACCACTGCATCTGCCGGATCCGAATTTAACGATAATCACGGATGCGAGTCAAACAGGTTGGGGCGCTGAGCCAACAGATTCAGGGTGCCAGGGTCTTTAGAATCCGCAGTTCCTAACAAGTACATAAACATCAAAAATGATGTCAATATGGCTTGCGATATGTCAATGAATGTACATTCTTCAGAATTCGCATGTTCAAATTCTGTCCGACTATTCGTCAGTAGTAGTGTATATTCGGAACCAGGGAGGCACTCATTCCATTCCGTTATTCAATTTAACGGAAAGGATCCTGTTTGTCCTAGAGCATCAAGTTCTTCTATCAGTCCACCATATTCCGAGTCGTCTGAACGTTCTAGCGAACTCCCTTTCTCGGATAGGTCGTATGTTGTCGTCAGAATGGACTCTCAATAACGAGTTTTCCAATCAGATTTGCTACTAATGGAATCGTCCAATGGTAGACTTATTTGCGATGCATCTCAACTATCAGTTGCAGACGTATGTGTCGTCGTTTCCAGATCTTCGAGTGTTTGCTGTAGATGCTCTCTCGATCTTTTGGGACGGAATGATAGGATACGCATATCCTTCAGAGCCATTGATTCAGCAGATATTGCTCAGGATAAAGCATTCTCACTGCAAATTCTGTTGGTAGCATCTCTGTCACCCCAGAGTCCATGGATAAATCTTTTTAGGTGTCTGCTGTGGGACATGCTGCAGAAGCTTCTTCCACGAGAGGATCTTCTTTCGCAGGGGAAATTGTGCACACTGCATCACAACCCACAAGGTCTCAACCTTCACATATTTTCGTTGTGCGGTCCTTCTTGCACGGCAAGCAATTGACAGGACGAGCAGTGGACACAATTTCTAACTGTAGGAGGACCTCCTCTTCACTAAATTATGCTGCTAAGTGGAAGGTTTTCTCACGGTAAGGTAGGGATCATTCTGTTGATACCTATGCACATCATGATAGTTTACAGATTGGATCTAATGTCTCTTTATCTAAGTTACGGAAAACTTTTCGATAAATAGACTGAGAACCCTTAGATTAATTCCTAAGTGGAATTTAGCTTGGGTTCTTCTTAAGCTTAAAGAATCGCCATTTGAGCCTCTTGATACAATGGACTTCAAATTCTTATGTTATAAGACAGCTTTCTCTTAGCCTTTTCTTCGGCTAGAAGAGTTAGTGAGCTTCAGGCACTATCTGTTGATGATTCTCACTTTCGTAGTGTAGGTAATACTATTACCTTGACTACTAAGGTTGGATTTTGACTAGAATCAGTCCCCCATATGTATCCGGAACCTATTATTATTAAGGCTCTTCCGTCTTCAGACAGGCATAGGCATTTAATCTGTCCTGTTAGAGCTATACGTATTTTTCAAACGTAGATCTGAGTTTATCAGAAAGGGACGTAAACGTCTCTTTCTGTCTCTGCTGCCTAATAGTAGGGACATTACGGTCCATTCTATTGCAAGGTGGATTCAATTAACTATCCGTACTGCTTATGAAAAATTATCTTCAACTCAGCAGTCTGTGCTTAAGATTTCGACGCATGAAGTATCTGTTCTGGCAGCGTATCTGTCCTGCTGCCCTCTTCGCTCTGTGGTATTTGACCCAGGGCTAGGGAAAGGGGGGGGGGGGGGGATGGTGTTCCCTTATATCACCTGTTCAAGGGAATACCTCCTCTGGAGTCAGTAATTCTGAGTCGGTGCCGGGATGGTTTTAAAGTGTAAAGCTAATTCATATTTTTAAAAGTGTAGCTCGGTGTGAAACATTTGTATATGTTACGGATCATACGAGCGCTAATATACAATCCTCGAACACTTTTTAATGAGTATAAAGAGTCTCATTATCTGGACTATCTTTAATTATTGGCTTTCCTTTAATAAGATTAGTATAAGGGATTATACTGGATGTTAATAGAGATCATTGATGATTATTGTGCTCAATTACGGAATGGTATTGTGTCTTTCTTTTTTGATACAAACAAGAAAGATACATGTAAAACCTGTGCTCCTCTTCTCCTTGAGGGGATAATTCTGTTTTCATGTAATTGAGTCTATTGGATTTTCTTTTATGTCCTAGGCCCTCCAGACTTTTTTCTATTCAGCTAAGTCTGGGTCATTGGTACAGTGTAAAAATGTTGAAATATTTATAGTAATTTATATATTTTTTGTACTTACCAATGACCCAGACGGGATGGCCCTCCCATGAGTTGGGAACTCATACCTCCCCGCTGATTACATAACGCTTACCAGGCACTGGTTGTAAGAATGACATTTGCGCCAATTTCGAGAGCTCCTTGACACTGCGCATGTGCAGTGGGTAGAAAATATGGAGGACCATATAGGACATTGAATTTCGGTTTTTGATGCAAATTTTGGGGATTGGGGGGCAAAATTTGTGTTTGGCCCTATAATTTAAGGAGTTAGCACCAGCTAAGTCTGGGTCATTGCTAAGTATAAAAAATATATAAATTACTATCAATTTTTTAACTTTTTGAAGGAATTTTTTCTTTTGGATGTATTTATCTCATCGATTGTACTTTATAATGTTATCTTATATTTATGTAGATTTGGTGGTAGTACAATTGACCTTTGTAAGATTTTAGATATAATATTTATCTAATAGTAGGGCAAATAGAGGAAGCCTTTTCTCTATTTACATGGTCATTGTCTTGCATATACTGGATGTACTACTACTAATTCTTGCTCCATGTTCCAGGTTTTGACAGTGTTAATGACGGGTGTCAAGGTTTGTGTTAGGTGAGTGGACACTATCGGTCCTATCGTGGTGAAGGGACACTGCTGGTCCTCTCGCCAAAAATGTCACTATAGTTTTTAGCTCACCTGACTGAAAGTCAGGGTGAGCTTTTCTTATCACTCTTCGTCCGTCGTCTGTCGTCCGTCGTACTGCGTGAAGGTGGTGTTTCAGCCTCTTTCTCCTAAACCACTGGCCACATTTTAATAAAATTTCATGTAAGTAGTGGTTATATAGGGGCATTTTGATTTTTGTGCAAATTAGGTTTTGGCTCATATTGAGCAGAGGGGTGTGGAAAAAATGGTCAAATTTTTTGAAAATCTTCTTCTAATGAACCACCAGTAGCAGAGACTTGATATGTAGTATACAGAGTCCTTTTGAGGTTTAGAATCAAATTTGTTCAAGAGAAGTTTGTCGGGCATTATTTGCCTTCGTTATGGGAGGAGCAAAAATTTTGGCCACACCTAAAATTTATATTTTCAGAACTGTGAGGTCAATTTGAACCAAATTTGATATGAGATGATAATGGGTCATAAGTAGTTGATTGATGCAAAAAAATTTTTTTCTCGTTGCCCCGAACCTCGGGAGCTAAAAATAGGAAAAACCTTTAAACTGCCATATCTCCAAAACTACATGGCGCAGAGAATTCTTATTTTGTATAAAGCTTACTTTTATCCAGTAGAATAGAATGGTTAAAAAAATCCTTATCGGTTTGATCACAAGGTACTTTTTTCAGGACTTTGAAAAAGTGCTGAATCAGCACTTTTTAACACTGTTGGCAATGGGAAAAAGATTAAAAAATCTTCTTCTCCAGATCCAGCAGGCAGAATCTTTTGATATTTGGTATGCAACATTGTAGGGTGGATCTGATTCAAGTTGTTCAAATCGGCCCTCTGGGTTCATATTTGGGCTCAGTATGGGAGCCCGATTTTGAACTTAGTGCATTTCAGGAAAATTTCAGGCAGAATCTTTTGATATTTGGTATGCAACATTGTCGGGTGGATCTAATTCAAGTTTGTTCAAATCAGCTCCCTAGATTCATATTTGGGCTCACTATAGAAGCTCGAATTCGAACTTAGTGCGTTTCAGGCAAATTTCTTCAAAAATCTTCTTCTCCAGATCCAGCAGGCAGAATCTTTTGATATTTGGTATGCAACATTGTCGGGTGGATCTAATTCAAGTTTGTTCAAATCAGCTCCCTAGATTCATATTTGGGCTCACTATAGAAGCTCGAATTCGAACTTAGTGCATTTCAGGCAAATTTCTTCAAAAATCTTCTCCAGATCCAGCAGGCAGAATCTTTTGATATTTGGTATGCAACATTGTCGGGTGGATCTGATTCAAGTTAGTTCAAATCGGCCCCCTGGATTCATATTTGGGCTCACTATAGAAGCCTGAATTCGAACTTAGTGCATTTCAGGCAAATTTCTTAAAAAATCTTCTTCTCCAGATCCAGCAGGCAGAATCTTTTGAAATTTGGTATGCAACATTGTCGTGTGGATCTGATTCAAGTTTGTTCAAATCGGACCCCTGGGTTTATATTTGGGCTCAGCATAGTTTGTTCAAGCCAAGTCCCTGGGTTCATATTTGGGCTCACTGTGGTAGCCCAAATTATAACTTAGTTCAAAATGAGGACTTTTCTTTAAAAATCTTCTTCAGATCCAGCAGTCAGAATGTTTTGATATTTGGTATGCAGCATCCTTAAGGGAGTGAGATTCAAGTTTGTTCAAGCCATGTCCCTAGGTCCATATTTGGACTCACTGTGGGAGCTCAAATTGTAACTTAGTTCAAAATGAGGAATTTTCTTAAAAAATCTTCTTCTTCAGATCCAGCAGTCGGAATGTTTTGATATTTGGTGTGCAGCATCCTTAGGGGGGTGAGATTCAAGTTTGTTAAAGCCAGGTCCCTGGGTTCATATATTGGCTCCCTGTGGGAGCCCGAATTATAACTTAGTTCAATATGAGGAATAGTCTTTAAAAATTTTTTTTTAGATCCACTGGTCAGAATCTTTGGATATTTGGTATAAGCTTTTCTTAGGAGGAGCAGATGCAACTTGTTAAAATCAATTCTCTGGGTTGATATTTAGGCTACCATGTCAGTTGAGCGCCCTCAGGCCCCCTGGGGCCTCTTGTTTAGTTTCTATTTACAGAGGAACAAGAATATGGTGTGGTTTTGTGACGCCGTCAGGGAGAGTGCTTCCGTCATAGCATTATACTATTAGAGCTAGCGGAAAAGTGCTCAATGATATAAGATGAGGGCTAGGCTTTTCAACTAAGGTTTATGTCCCTTGTCTCCAGCTACCTCAACAGGCAGATCTATCACGTTGGATGTGGTGTGACGCCGGGTATGTCCATAGTGGTCGAGAAGAGGAATAAGGGTGTAGCGAGCACTATAAAAATACGAACATGCTCACCCTGCGACGGCGGAAAGGAGGAAGCACGGGAAGCAGGAAGCAGACAAGTTCTGAGGTATGCTCGTCCAGGTCTACCATGATCGCGAGCAAGAGAGTGGCCCCTCTCTCTTATTTCAATATCTGGGGTCAGATGTTGTTGGTAGGAACTTGTGTCATGCCTTCCTGTCCAGGACGCTCCTCATAGGCTGCCGAGGTCGGCTAGTCTTATAGCTTCCTCCACGTTCGAAAAGCACACACGACTGCACGAAGTCCGTTGTCGCCAGCTAGCTCGACCGATGAAGCAGTTACCCAGGCCTCTGAGAACTGCGATGCTGGGGTGTCCGCTCCGGGCTAGTAGATGATCTAGGGTGGAGCGAGCACTATAATATACAACCAGGCTCACCCAGCGACGACGGAAGGAGGAAGCCTGCAAGTTCTGAGGTACGCTCGTCCAGGTCAGCCAGGACTGCGAGCAAGAGAGAGGTCTCTCTCCCTTACAGCATCTTGTGGGGACAGATGTTGTTGGTAGGAACTTGTGTCAGTCGGAGTTTATGTCCATGCCCCCTGTCCAGGATGTCTCGTCTAATAGACAGCTGGGGTCGGCTAGTCTTACGGCTTCCTCTACATAACGGATGAAGTATTCTTTATATTACATGGCTATAAACCGCGATGAATGGTTTCAGTTCCCTGACGCTGGTGAAATGGTTAAGATTGAATATGAGGACCGTGACACCGGATGTGTCGCATGTGCATGGTATTCAGAGCTAGTGGCATAAATGCGCAATGATATAAGACAAAGGCTAGGCCTTTGAACCAGGGCTTATGCCCCTTGTCTCCAGCTAGCTCGGTCGGTGGATCGTTACTTAGAATATGGATAGTGTGACTCTGGGTGTGTCCGTAGTGGACAAGAGAGAATAAGGGTGTATCGAGCACTATTAAATCCAATCATGCTCACCCTGCATTGATGGAACGAAGAAGCCGGCAAGTTCTGAGGTACGCTCAGTTAGGTCTTCCCAGACTGCGAGTTAGAGGGAGACCCCTCTCTCTCTTTTAACAACATCTGGGGCCAGGTGTTGTTGGTAGGAATTTGCTTCAGTCAGAGCTTACATACGTAGCTATTGTCCGGTATGCTTAGTTCAATTCTTAGCCGGGGACGGCTACAGTTTGGCTTCTTCAGCGTCTACCAAGCACTCCCGACCACACCTTGGCTAAGTGACTTGGGATATCTAGTCTGCATCGTCAAAAGGTCCATCTTTTGTGAATTAAGTTTCACCATCTAATAGCCAAGGAGATGAGGTTTCATTCACTGGGACATCCGCTGTAAGAGCCATCTCGGACTCGCTGTTCCAGGAGCAGCGGTCATGAATTGCTTGCATATAATTGTGATTCTAACTAATTTAACGAATGATGAAAGGGATATGGAGGAGGATAACTTTCCCTTTCGGAACAACTCATGGATGATATGGATACTATACATTATCGTTTCCTTGAACTTGTTCCAGTGAATCACAGTGCTGCAAGTAATTGTGAGAAACCGCTAACGTCGTTAGATGCTGACTTCATCTGGACAAAGAGCAGGATAATAAGATCTCTTTCCAGTTAAGTCTACATGGGTGTCACAGGTCTTCAATTGTGTAGACGATAGTGTTGGGTGTTGGATCCGACGAGTGTGGGAAATCCGATCCGACTGAGTTTCATCAAATCCGAATCCGAATCCGAAAGCTCTCCTGAATCCGACCGAAATCGGAATCCGAAATCGGCCCCTAAATCCGACCCGAATCCGAAAATCCGAATCCAACAAATCATGTTTATTTTTAGTTATGAAATATGAATCTTTAAGTCTCACACAACGCAGATTGTGGCGCAAATGCTGCAAAATTGCGAACATATGCAAGATTCTGCACCTTTCATTTGTGAAGGAACCTTCCATTAAATTTGTTCATTTATAGTATTTTATACAATTACCCAACGGTTTTGCGAAATACATTGAACACATGCACGACTGCACGTATCATAGATTCATAACCGTATTACGTAATTTACGTTCCAAGAATAATATCAAATTTAATAACTTTGGCAGTTGGCAGTAACACTCACCTCATAGAATATATCATATGGCATCGATCAGTTTTGTACAATCTTTGACAGAGAATAGTTGGGTGGGGGGGGGGGGGGGGGCAGACCATTCTCTGATGGGAAGTTTGGAAATTAACCTATATTTTTTTCTGAGAAGTGATGAAGAGACGGGTAGAATGTTGAATAACGATAATGACTATTGACCAACAAGGGCGGTTCCAGGGTTTCTGAATAGAAGGGGCGCCCCACGTGCGAAGCGCCATGGTGTGAGTAATTTTGAGATCGACTAACCCTATAACTGAGAGGGATTTAACGAAATCAGCCATTAACTTTCATAAAATTAATGCGGCAAAGGCGTCTGCAGTCTAAAATATAATGCCAATTTTTGCGGTAAAGTCATGCAAAGATGGGTAATATTGGGTATCATTGGAATCTGCTTTGAAACCCCGTTTCAATGATATTCATATTTGCATGGCTTTGTTTCACGGTGTCATGCAAAGTTATTTTCACAAACGTGAAATGGTATTTTGTTAGCAAAACGCTGTGTTGAAGCATTGTATGTTCATCAGTGGTGTACATGTCTACATGGCCGTGTCTCTGAAAAATTGTAAGGGGATAGGGGCCCGCCTGGGTGTGCCACTGCTCCAAATCCGCCTCTGCCCAATCTACCAATAGGCCATAATTGGTACATTTTTGGACAATTCGTTGTCTAGATTGCCCCAGAACCATTATGTCCCAAGTGCACTCTATTATAGAGTGCACTTAGGACATAATGATTCTAAGGCGACAAATTTATCCTCGAGTGGATGATTGGGGAAGTAGGGGTACACACTTTTGGTACTTATGGGTATTGGCTTATGATTATTAGTAATTGTTCAGCCATTTTATGACAGTGTTACGTGATCAGTGACATTGTGCTCAATGCCCTTTCCCACTCTCATGACTCACAGGTAGAGTGATCTGAGCATCATTCTGTTCTATGTTGTAGTGTGTTCCTACAAAGTCTGTTTTATCTGCAGAGTGCAGAAACTGCAGGCACATTGGGTAGAATGATACTCAGGCACTTAGAACTGAAAAACGATTGTAATTTGTAAGTCACATTTAATTTACTGGTTGGGTACTGAAATCCCAAAATTGGGCTTTAGTTGAAAATGACAGTAGCTTACTTGAAATGCTTCTTATTTTATGCATGTGGTTGCTATTGTGTTAGAAACATAGCTGTCTTTTCCACATAAATTTGCCTTGTTACAGTTTATTGGAGAATGGAGACTAGGAGAGTGGAGACTGCCTACTGCCTAGAGGCACTCTCCAATGAACTGTAACCAAGACAAATCCATGTGAGCAAACTCTTACTGTAAAATTAAGTTAGCACTCTAGTGACTCTACCAGTTAACGAGAGAGGCGATTCAAACTTCAAAGCAACTAGAACAATGACAAATAAAATAGTTTAGTGCCAAATTAGTGGTAAACTGGTAACGTTATAAATGACTCACAATAATACATTTAAAAAAAAACAACGCACAGTTCGAAAACTAAAGTAATGCATCTCGCGTCAACACTCATCACTAGTACTGTCCACTAGGAATCTCATCAGACGTCCCCATACTCCCCACTAAATATCAAAATGAAATTACTGAACAAAAAACTCAACTATTTACTGTCTCTTTGTACTTGTAGTACTGGTAAGTGTTAAGTGGGCATATTTAGCATAGAGTAGAGAGTCTGTCTAGTTTTCTTAAAAATCAGTATCTACTATCTAATCACTATCAGATTCATCAGTGAAGCGGAGCGGCACCTGCGAGTAACTCATTTGTGAAGCTGATCGTATGAACAATAACTTTTCAACGTTTCCTGGCTTTAGCAATGTCCGTCTTACATTTATAGTGAACCCCGCATCCGAGAACGATCTTTCGGAAGTTGCAGATGATGCGGGTATTTAGAAAATCAGTTTGGCCACTCTGGTTGAGTTGGGCAAAAGGAAGTTTTGTTTTTCCAGTATTTTATGAGTTCTTGTGTAGATTTGGTGTTAGCGGGTGGTTCCCTCATATATATTTCAAATTCGTCAACTGTGTCGGCGACTGCTGTGGCCTGGAAGAAGTCTACATCATTGTCGTCAACTGCAACCACTTCAGGAACATTCGCAAGCTCTGAACTGTCCTTCCAAAGTGTAAGCTTTTCTTTTATGAAAGAGACGCCCTGTTCGCATTTCTGCTGATCAATTTTGGGGGAATTCTTGGCACGAGGATCGAGGAGAGTAGCTGCAAAATGTACTGGTTTTAACCGTTTGCCCCATTTGGTTGCAATTGCAACTTGACCCACTTCCTTCATTTTCTGAATAAGTGCAGTGTCATCGTCCTTATTCGCCAAATGTTTGTTTAACTTAAAAAACCAGTACAGTACTAGGTGGATATTTGGTTCACTGTTGGCTTCGAGAACATCTGAAGCAACCTTAAAAACACTGAGGAAACTCATCAGGTCGCGGAGGGTGGTTAGATTGAGGCCCCTGAGATAAGCTGCCTCGTCCCTGTTTATCAAGATTTGAGTCAACTCAACCCATACTTTTGTGATAGATTCAATAATTTTCAGTGAAGCATTCCATCTTGTTGGCATTGATTGGCAGAGCCGCGTTGGTAGCTTTGATTGCAAACCTGCTCTTTTGACATGAGCCACTACAATCTTCGCTTTGCTGAATACTTCTTTTGCATCGGGCACTATGTCTATCATAGCGTTGACTAACAAGTTTATACAATGGGGTGAGCATCCACAACCATTCAAGTCACGAAATGCAGCCTCCATAACGCTGGCATTATCTGAAACAATGAAATGCCTATCCTGTTCCAAGTTCAACTCAAGTTCTGCAATTAAGTCTTAAGTACCATTGTTTTATGGTGGGAGCATCTTTTTTGGAAACATCAAATTCTTCAGTTTTCCATACAATTTTGTGCCACTCCCATGAGTCATTTATGTAAAAACAGCAAAATGACATAAAATATGCTCCCGTGTGCTCATCTTTCCATCCGTCAGTTGTGTGTCCCATGCCATCAAGTTTATCAAAGTCTGACTGAATGTGATCACGATACTTTTTATAAACTGTGTCCAGGTGAGTCTTAGACAGATTACTGTGATCAACAAGGCTTTGCGATACGTCGAAACGCCCAAACTGAGAAGCAGTGTCTACAAGTTCTTGGCAGAACTTTGACATACCACAACTTTCAAACACTGTGAGTGGATGCATATCTCTAGCACAGGTTATGATGGCCATTTCATTGTGGTGCTGCTTCACCTCGGGTGGTAACACATTTTTCGGAGGTTTTTTCATTTTTAACCCTGGCATCATAGGCAGAAAACTGGTTAACATGGTTTGTTTGCTCGTGGAAGGTTCCTCAGGGCATTTGTGGCTGTTCAACTGTGAGTTACCTTTTTTTGAGTCATACTTATAAATCGCCTTGCATCTTTTGCAAACAGCAAACTTTTTATACACCTCATCAGTCCCACACACGAGCGGGTGTCCAAATTTTTTCCCAACATTTTGCACTTTTCTTCTTTGCGGGGAGGACAATTTCCATATCTCCCGACTCAAGTCTTTGTGCTATCTCAGCCTTTGATGGTACTTTTCCGCACAGTTCCGTTTTCGATTTTTTGGGTGGATCCATAATCAAAGATGAACTTTAGTTTCACGCGAACAAAATGGTAAATTATGCCGTATTGGCGTATTATAACTCTGAAATTCTGAATAAGCTATCACTCCAAAATATTCAAGAATCAAGACTGATGATCAATATATTACATTGATTACAATACACCGAATACAGAGATGACAGGAGGTAGTAGTGGTTACTGGTTAAGTACTTTCGTTTTCAATTCCTGGAAATGAGCAAAACTGACAACACACTGAACACAGCACAGCATTAGACTATGGTAATAGAATATTAAAGGGTACTTTAAGTTTAAACTACTTTACTTTTAATACTTTTTCATTTCCTCGAAATTGATTTTATGGGCATTCTCAGAATCGCGAGTTCGTTGCCTAACGGCCCTAACCTAACCTATTCAAATTTCTTGGATATGTATTATGTAATATGTACGTGACTACGCGTGTGTGTGTGTGACTGTGTGTGCCTGTGTGATCTTGTTCAATTTGGAGGGCGGGGGGGGGGGGGGGGGGGGGGGGCTTATATTGCGATAAGTGCTGGTCGAGTGTGATTTGCAATTTTGAATGTTTATTGTTTAATTGTTAATCAGCATTCAGCAGTTGGATTGGAGTCGGATTTGTTCGGATCTGATGTGTTGAAAAATCCAATCCGGGCCAGAATCCGATTGTCTGTCATGAATCCGACCCGAACCCAAATCCGAAACACAATTGAAAATCCAATCCGAATCTGAATCCGTTTGGATTCGGATCGGATTATCGGACCCGACGCCCAACACTAGTAGACAACGCCATATTTAACTTCCTGTGGGAAGAAGTAATACAGTTTCTTATCATCATCTTCTTTATGTTTTACTGTTTTTTGTTCACATACATTTAAAAAACGACCGGGGAAGATGTGTTGAGAGTTTCTCTGCGTCGATTGAGCAGGCTAAGATCTTAGTGGTAGCCTTACCTTCATCATTTCGCTGTTCGCTCGGACACAATTGAGAAGATAATTTCTTATTCAGAACGAATTTAGACTCATGGTCTTATCTACTTCATTAGCTCAACTTTGACGAAGCCAAATTTGAGCTTATGCCATGGCCCGTCGTCCGTCTGGCCGTCTGTCCGTCTGTCCGTCAACAATTGGATACGGCTCGGGCTAGAGGTCGTATTTATGAACCGATCTTTACGAAACTTCTTGGGTACCTTTGTTATGACTGTGGGACGAGAACGAGTGTTTTTGGGTGCGGTCCGAAATTCAAGATGGCTGCCAGCTGCCATTTTGTACCGACGATGCAGAAATCTGTTTTTTGTACAGAACTTCCATATGAAAGCTTTGATTTGAATAATTTTTTGTATGAATGTTTAGTACCATGGGATACATCACATATAATACGGGTTTTTTTCTCGTGCGTAAATTATGCAAATTAGACTAACTTTGATGTTTTTTGGTGTTACTTTCAGCACTGTAAGTGCAAATGCCAATACAGCTCGGGCTAGAGGCTGTATTTATGAACCGATCTTTACGAAACTTCTTGGGTACCTTTGTTATCACCGTGGGACGAGAACGAGTGTTTTGGGGTCCGGTCCGAAATTCAAGATGGCCGATGGCAGCCATTTTGTACGAAATTTGGTGCAATCAGATTTTTGCACAGAACTTCCATATGAAAGCGCTGATTTGAATAATTTTTTGTGTGAATGTTTAGTACCATGGGATACATCACATATAATACGGGTTTTTTTCTCATGCAGAAATTTTGCAAATTGGATGAACTTTGATTTTTTCAGTGCTGCTTACACACAGTAAGTACACATGTCAATACGGCTCGGGCCAGAGTCTGTATTTATGAACCGATCTTCACGAAACGTCTTGGGTACCTTTGTTATCACTTAGGGACGAGAACGAGTGTTTCTGGGTGCGGTCCAAAATTCAAGATGGCTGCCAGTGGCCATTTTGTATCGAAATTAGGTCTAATCAGTTTTTTGTACACAACTTCTATACGGCTCAGGCTAGAGGCCGTATTTATGAACCGATCTTTATGAAACTTCTTGGGTACCTTTGTTATTACCGTGGGATGAGAACGAATGTTTTTGGATGTGGTCCGAAATTCAAGATGGCCACCAGCAGCCATTTTGTACAAAAATTAGTGCAATCAGTCTTTTGTACAGAACTTCTGTATGAAAGTTCTGATTTGAATAAATTTTTGTATGAATGTTTAGTAACATGGAATACATCACATATAGTACGGGTTTTTTTCTCGTGCAGAAATTATGCAAATTAGATGAACTTTGATTTATTCAGTGCTACTTATACTCTGTAAGTGCACATGTCAATACGGCTCGGGCTAGAGGCTGTATTTATGAACCGATCTTCACAAAACTTCTTGGGTACCTTTGTTATCACCTTGGGTTGGGACGAGAACGAGTGTTTTTGGGCGCGGTCCAAAATTCAAGATGGCTGCCAGTGGCCATTTTGTACCGAAATTAGGTCCAATCAGTTTTTTGTCACAACTTCTACACAGCTCATATTTGTGAACTGATCTTCACGAAACTTCTTGGGTACCTTTGTTTTCACCTTGGGACAGGAATGAGTGTGTTTTGGGGTGCCTTTGTTATCACTGTGCTATGAGAACAAATATTTTGGGGTTCAGTCAGACCCACTCTGGAACTCAAAGATTTTTTCTAGTTTAGCATCTGACTGTCACCCACCTTTGCAATACTTTACCTATACATTTGTTACAGGCAACGCTCAGTATTTATGTACAGACCGTTACAATACTTTATATGTACCTTTGTTATCAGGTCATTACCTAGATGTTTGTCATTGCTGTGTCACATACTATACATGTACATGTCTTTGTCTTGACAAGTTGAGCTACAGTGTCATTGACACTTTCATTTTTAAGTACTGTGACGCAACGTCTATTTGGAAAGGAATTTTGTGGACGTTTGTACCTATTATAATATATATCTCTGTCTTAACAAATGTTAAGTGGGAGCTATTCTGATGTGACGAAGCCTTGCATCGTCATCTTTAACATTTGATTAGGTGGAAAACTTGCTACAGGTCGCTTTAGTTTTCCAGACACTAATCTTTAATAGAAAGCATTAATACTCGACTCTTTAAGTTACTTGACTCTTTAAGTTGGGGTCTATTCGACCAACGCCAGCAGAAAGAGTAGGAGAGGTTGTCCTAGACTTAGATCGTCTATTAGGACTCATAGCGAAGGTATAGGTATCCCTCCTATATATTACTTTAGGGATTGTCTATACAGCCACTTGGATAGGGGGTTTAGGTCTGTTTGAGTTTACTGATCAGACACCCCTGAGCCGGTGGTTCGAGGCTCTTATAGAGCTCGGTCCGACTGATTTTGACTGGAACTGGATAATTAGGTATTTATGATAATCTTTCAGTCTAAAAGTGAGCGTTCGGCGATATATCATGTATAGTTCTTTAGATCACTTGAATTATGAACTAGATAATGTCTCATGGGATGAATGGTAAGATACACGTATCCTACAATTCGTTTTCAACAGGCTGGTTCGTCTGTTCTTTCCCAGAGCGAAATAGCCATTTGTTTGGCTCACTTTTATCTTTTATCTGACGCATTAACAGTGGAAGTTTTATGCGTTGGATGGGGTTGTGCAGAGTGGCTATGAATGTTATTTCGATGGGTCGCATACGCACACGTTCCCTCCAGTTATTCTTAACTGGAGTGGTAGACGTTTTTCGCTCTAGACCTGTTTTGTTTCAGTGAATCTTTTAACATAAGGTCAAGTTTGGGCATATATTTATCAGTTTTCGCAATTATGATGGATGTGAGTTCATATATTGGGTTACAATACTGAGTCCGATGGTCTCTCTATGCAGATATCTTGCGACCCTCGATTCTTGGAGACCACATATTATTACCGTTCATATATTAATAGAGGCAGATCAGAGTTTATCAGTAGAGAAGAAAAGCTTCTTTCATCATTAATTTCCAATAGAAGGGACATTTCGGTTCATTCTATTGCTAGATGGAGTCAGCTATTCATACTGCTTAGGAAAATTTATCTTCCAATCAGCAGTCAGTGCTTAAGACTTCAGCGCATGAAGTAAAACGCTGGCAGCATCTTGAGCTTATTCTAACTGAATGGCTATTACATGATCTTATATAGGATCACTTCAGGATAGTTAAGTTTGTGGCGCACGGTAATAATAGTTTCCATTGTTTGTGTCACCATTATTAGCTCACCTGACTTTCAGTCAGGAGAGCTATAGTGATCACTCACCGTCCGTCGTCCGTCGTCCGTGAACATGGTGTTTGCGTCTTCTCCTCCCAAACCGCTGAACCAATTTAATTGATATTTGAGATAATAGTTTGTTATGACATCCCAATTTGATTTTGTTCAAATCAAGTTACCCCGCCTGTGGGTAGGGCCACACCCAAAAAATGTGCTGAAATCTTAAAAAATCTTCTTCTCATGAACCAGCATCAGCAGAGACTTGATATTTGGTGTGCAGCTTCCTTTTGAGGTGTAGACTCAGATTTGTTCAAGAGAAGTTTGTGGGGCTATACTTGGCGTCGTTATGGGAGGGGCAAAATTTTTGGCCCCGCCCAAAATTTCTATTTTCCAAACCGAGAGGCTGATTTGAACCAAATTTTATGTGAGGGCTTATTGGGTCATAAGTACCTAATTTATGCTGATTTTTTTTTCCCCGTAGCCCCATGGGAACCGCAGGAGCTAAAAATAGAAAAAAATTAAAACGCCCATATCTCCAAAACTGCATGGCACCAAGAATTTTTATTTGGTGTGAAGCTTCCTTAGGACCAACAGAAAGAATTGGTAAAAAAAAATTGCCATCGGTTTTATCATAGGGTACAGTTTCTGGACTTTTGAAAAAGTGCTGAGTCAGCACTTTTTAACACTGTAGGCAATGGGAAAAACATTAAAAAATCTTCTTCTCCAGATCCAGCAGGCAGAATCTTTTGATATTTGGTATGCAACATTGGAGGGTGGATCTGATTCAAGTTTGTTCAAATCGGCCCCCTGGGTTTATATTTGGGCTCAGTATAGGAGCCCAAATTTGAACTTACTGCATTTCAGGCAAATTTCTTTGAAAATCTTCTTCTCCAGATCCAGCAGGCAGAATCTTTTGATATTTGGTATGCAACATTGTGGGGTGGATCTGATTCAAGTTTGTTCAAATCGGCCCCTTGGGTTTATATTTGGGCTCAATATAGGAGCCCAAATTTGAACTTAGTGCATTTCAGGCAAATTTCTTTGAAAATCTTCTTCTCAAGCTCCAGCAGGCAGAATCTTTTGATATTGGTTATGCAACATTGTGGGGTGGATCTGATTCAAGTTTGTTCAAATCGGCTCCCTGGGTTTATATTTGGGCTCAGTATAGGAGCCCAAATTTGAACTTAGTGCTTTTCAGGCAAATTTCTTAAAAAATCTTCTTCTCCAGATCCAGCAGGCAGAAACTTTTGATATTTGGTATGCAACATCGTGGGGTGGATCTGATTCTATTTTGTTCAAATCGGCTCCCTAGATTCATATTTGGGCTCACTATAGAAGCTCGAATTTGAACTTAGTGCATTTCAGGCAAATTTCTTCAAAAATCTTCTTCTCCAGATCCTGCAGGCAGAATCTTTTGATATTTGGTATGCAACATTGTGGGGTGGATCTGATTCCAGTTTGTTCAAATCGGCCACCTGGATTCATATTTGGGCTCACTATAGAAGCCCAAATTCGAACTTAGTGCATTTCAGGCAAATTTCTTTGAAAATCTTCTTCTCAAGATCCAGCAGGCAGAATCTTGCGATATTTGGTATGCAGCATCCTTAGGGGGGTGAGATTCAAGTTTGTTCAAGCCATGTCCCTAGGTCCATATTTGGGCTCACTGTGGGAGCTTGAATTGTAACTTTGTTTGAAATGAGGAATTTTCTTAAAAAAAATCTTCTTCTTCAGATCCAGCAGTCGGAATGGTTTGATATGTGGTGAGTAGCATCCTGGGGGGGGGGGGGGGGGGGGGGGGGGGGGGAGGGGGGGATTCAAGTGTGTTAAAGCCAAGTCCATGGGTCCATATTTGGGCTCCAAATTATAACTTAGTCAATATGAGGAATTTTTCTTTAAAAATCTTCTTCTTCAGATTCAGCAGTTGGAATGTTTTGATATTTGGCATGGAGCAACCTTAGGGGGCTGAGATTCAAGTTTGTTCAAGCCAAGTCCCTTGGTTCATATTTGGGCTCAATATGGGAGCCTGAATGACAAACAACTTAGTTCAAAATGAGGAATTTTCTTTAAAAATCTTCAGATCCAGCAGATGAATGCTTTTGATATTTTTTATGCAGCATCCTTAGGAGGGGGGGGGGGGGGGGGGGTAAGATTCAAGTTTGTTCAAGCCATGTCCCTAGGTCCATATTTGGGCTGATTGTGGGAGCTCAAATTGTAACTTGGTTCAAAATGAGGAATTTTCTTTAAAAATCTTCTTCTTAGATCCAGCAGTCGGAATGTTTTGATATTTGGTGTGCAGAATCCTTAGGGGTGTGAGATTCAGGTTTGTTAAGCCAAGTCCCTGGGTTCATATATGGGCTCCCTGTGGGAGCCCGAATTATGACTTAGTTCAGTATGAGGAATATTCTTTAAAAATCTGTCAGGTGAGCGCCCTCAGGCCCCCTGGGGCCTCTTGTTAGGCTTTTGAACGCATACATTTGACGCTCAGCCGTTTTTCAAGGGAATGAATGATAGGATATGTGTATCCTTCTATTCATTTGTTTCTATTGATTACATTGACATTAAGTGTCTGTTATTGAACATTCGCCAGAAGCTTCCCCCACAAGAGGGTTTTCTTCAAGGGAAGTTTTCTTCTTCACGTCATTCTCTGCTCTCAGTGGCATAATGGAGTATGTCAGACGTGAGGGAGCTTTGTGGTTACTATATTATTGCTGTTTGGACCAGCAGTGATAAAGTAATGTGGGTGAGGAGATTTCAACATGAAGTCGAATTCCCCCCCCCCCCCCCCCCCAACGCCCACCACCCCACACACACACACTCACACACTGTCGTGTATATATATCTTAATACATACATACTATGTGTTTGGGTCATGTTGCATGGCACCCTCATAGGCATATACGCAGTTCTGGTGCATTAGTTTCCGTTGTTTATTTTCTGATTTCTAATATACAAGAACTTATTTAATCATCATATTTGCTGCTATTTGAATTCATAGGGGACTGCATCACCATTTAGTGGTTTTTGGATGATTACAGGCTGGATTTTAATGCACTCGTGCAATATTTTATTACACTATACCTTTGATGGACCTCGAAATTATTATATATTTTGGGTGCGGTCTGTGTTGGAGCCGGATAATCATACCTACCTCTTTTTCCAGATCCTGGTCTCTATTTTGTTGTTTGTCAAATCTCATATTCTCACATGTTTATTCGCATATTCTCACATGTTTATAATTGTAGATACCAAATAGTACACATTGGAGAGTGTTCTTACAGGATTTAATTGTACAGAGGCCTTCTGTGAATGATCTTTGAAGCGTGTTTTCTCTGCAGAGATTGTTCGTCGTATCTCACTTTTGTATGTGTAGGTTATATTATTATTTCATTGATTTCGCCATACCTGTATACGCCGTCTGCAGTGCATTTTTTGTAGCGAATAATGTTGTTCATCAAATTGTTGGTATAGCCTTGGCTTGTGAAGTGGCATTAAGCACCATTTATTATTCATGAATTAATTTTTGAGTGCCTGATCGATAATTATTTATATCGTTTCCAGGTACCGCCAATTGATTCCAGAGCTCTCTCCTCTTTCTTTTGAAGATATGTTAAAAAAAAAAGGGAGGGGGGTCATTTTGTCCACTTCTCTGGCTTATTGGGTATGTAACTATGAAGGAAGCTGTTTTTGTCCGTACTATATTCGGCGTTCAGCTGTAGTGTTATTGTATGGCGTAGGTTTATGGGTAATTTTCTCTCATTCTCAAATAAGCCATCCTAATTTTTAGAGCTTAGTCCAGACTAGCCTTAAAAATTTGTGAACTTGTTACGTCCTATTTAGCATGATTTCATGCTCAGATTTAGGATTTACATAATTGGGATCCATATTAGGATATGTCTCTTCTATTATGGTATAAAGAGACATACATGTAAATTCTAATTATTCTAATTTTCTTCATCATGGATTGAAAGATTTGATCTATGTTGATCTACTATTTCAGAAGTTCTAAGCCCTCCACCTTTTTACGATTCAGCTAGTCTGGGCCATTGGTATACAGTATAAAAATATGAAAAAATTGAAAGTAATTTATATATTTTTTATACTTACCAATGGCCCAGATGAGAATGCCCCTCCCATGAGCGGGCAGTACTGGGCACTCATACCTTCCTGCTGAATTATTATATTATAATCTTTTTACAAAGAATGATGTTGGTGCCAGATTCGGAGACTTCCTGGCATCTGCGGAGGGTAAATATATGGAGGGCCAGATAGGACTTCTAATTTTCGATTTTGAATGCAAATTTTGGGGATTGGGAGGGGGGGGCAAAATTTGTTTGGCCCTAAATATTTTTGAGTTAGCACCAGCAGCTAGTCTGGGCCATTGGTAAGTATAAAAAATATATAAATTACTTTAAATTTTTTTCATATTTATGAAGGGCTTTCATTGTAAATTCATGAGATCACTACAGATGATGCCCAGATGAGAATATTCCCTTTTGGTTGTGATCATCAACCGTGATGGCTGCCCGAACCCAAAGACCGAAAACCTTTAGCACAATCTACAGGTCATATTTATGAAGTGATTTCATTGTAACTTGGTAGGTTGACTTCATATAATGTCTGTATGAGAATGTCCCCTTTTGGATGCGATTGCGCAACTGTGATGGCTACAGGGGCCCGAAACCCGAAAACCTTTAGCACAATCTACAGGTCATATTTATGAAGGGATTTCACTGTAACTTGGTAGAATGACTCCAAATAATGTCCAGATGAGAACATCCCCTTTTTGTCGCGATCATTCAGCCTTGATTGCGGCCCGAGCCCAAAACCCCAAAACCTTTAGCATAGTCTATAGGTCATATTTATGGAAGGATTTCATTATAACCTGTTAGTTTGACTCCATATAATGCCAAGATGATGACATCCCCTTTTGGTCGTGATTGGTCAACTGTGACGGCTTCAGGGACCTGAAGCCCAGAAACCTTGAGCACAGTCTACCGGTCATATTTATGAAGGTATTTCATCGTAACTTCGTTAGATCACTCCAAATAATGCCCAGATGAGAATGTCCCCTTTTGGTTACACTTCTTCAACCATGATGGCTGCCTGAGCCCAAAAACCTTTAGCACAGTCTACAGGTCATATTTATGAAGGGATTTCATTGTAACTTGGTAAGTTGACTTTATATAATGTCTAGATGAGAACGTACCCTTTTGGACGCAATTGGGAGACTGACGGCTACAGGGATCCGAAGCCTGAAAACCTTTAGCACAGTCTACAGGCCATATTTATGAAGGGTTTTCATTGTAACTTGATAGGATGACTCATTTTGAAATAATTTCACTGTAACTTGGTAACTTTCATTGATATACGTTAACTGTGAGGGCCACATACATTAACTGTGAGGTCATGTTAACCCACCCCTCAGCTCTTTAGTACCGTGTACACCTCATATTATTTTTATCAACAACATATCATACAGGGAACAGAAATGAACATATTCCCAATTATCACAATTCTTGTCTTATTTCATAATCCTTTCATAAACATTGAACATTATCCTTTTCATCAAACACAACACACAAGTTAAGCTGCAGTGTCATTGACACTTTCATTTGAAAAATTGATTGGTGAGGACCCATAGACAACTAATTGTAACAGAAGAAATCAAGATTAAGAAAACATAATGCCTCTGAATGAAATGCACATACAATTGTTCACAGAGTTATGTCCCTTTTCATGAAACTTCTCAACTGCAATAAGGTTTGGATTTGAATCACCAGTTCAGACTAAACATGCTCTAATTTCCCCCTCCTCTCTCCCTGCCCCCAAGCAAAGCAGCACCCAAGAAAGATTCCATCTTGGGGTAAGCTGCAAAAGCCTAGGCCTTTTCAAAGAAAAGTGCCGAATAAGCTTGGACAGGTATGGATTAGTGCCGATACAATGCTTTCTCACATACGAAAAGGTCTCCAAAAGCATGGATCTTTACCCTTTGACGATAACAGGTTGGAGACCCCAAGAATCAAACAGATATACCAGAAACTCTCCAATCTGTGTTATCGAAGAATCAGCATAATCAACAGAGTGATCAGCACATCATCGACAGAAGACCTTCCACTTAGTCACATAGGCTAAACCAGTTGAGTGCCACCTTGATGAAGAAATGAACTCCACTGCTCGTGTTGAAAAACCTCTACGAGGAGACAGGACCCAACAAAGATATGCGTGAACTCACAATGAAGTCGGGTCGACATGAAACCTCCTCGGGTGACTTTGACAAGGAAGGTCGTGATGTAGTGGGAGACGTGTCAGAACCGCTGCCAACAGAGGGGGGAGCTGATTGATCCACACCCGCTGAGGCGACGGAGTGATCAGAATGATTCAACAACTGCAGGTTCGTATCTTGGCTAGATCCTGAGGGAGAATCAGACCCATCCGGAAGGTGTAGCCGACAAGCCCATTCCAATCGAGTGACAGAGGATCTGGACACAGGGACACGAAAGTGTCCACCTGATCATTCCAATGGGTTTCAAAAAGATCTATGTGGGGATGACCCCAGAGATCTCAAAGCAACTGGAACACTGCCCTGTGAAGCATCCACTCAGTGGAAATGACCCTGCTCTGTCGGTTCAGGCAGTCGGCTAGGACATACAAACAACCGGGTTTGTGACGAACCACCACACCGGCATTGACATCCTCAGCTAGCAATAGAAGATCCCGAGCCAATTCGTACATGAGAACCTAGTGCGTGCCACCCTGGTTCCGAATGTAAGAGACCATTGTCGAATTGTCAAACAACAGAACAACTCAACCATTCGAAATGTGGGGGATCCACTGCCGGAAACTCAGAAGAAGAGCCAGAAGCTCCTTTTGGTTGATGTGAAGAGCTGCTTGATCCTGGTCCCATACACCATGAAGGGAAAGACCTAAAGGATCCAACGTCCCGCCCCATCTGAGATCGCTGGCATCTGCTGTCAGAACATGATCGGATATGGGCAAGTCCAATGGAACTCCCTGCGTTTTCCACTGAACATTTGTCCAGTCAAGAAGGTGATGATGAAGAGATGCTGGTAACTGAAGACCCAGATGCAGAGGATCTACATTCGGACTCCAATGACTGAGCAGAAAGTGTTGAAGATGTATGACATGCAGCCGACCTAGATGAATGAGATCTGTCACCGAACCGCAGAGACCGAGCAGCCGGAAAATACTCCGAGCTGTTGTGGACGTGGACTGGGTCAGAGTCGGGGCAAAAGCCGTGGGAATCACATCCCTCAGCTGGGGAATCGCCACCATATTCAGCTGAGTGTAGAAATCCATCCCTAGATGACCAAACGACTGAGAAGAGACCAGGTCCGACTTCTCGTTGACTCGGAACACCAGTGACGTGAGCAGGTTCAACAGTGTGTTGACATCTGACTCCAGAAGTCAAGCATTGAGGATATCGTCCAGATATGCCGAAGTAGTCACCTTGGACTGTGTGAAATGGAGGGCTATAACATGCACCATCATTCAGGTGAAGGCCCAAGGAGCCAGGTTGTGGCTGAGAGGCATGACCTTGAACTGGTAAACTCCCCCCAGAAAAGCGAACATGTAATACTTTCGAGATGTCCGATGAAACTGACCAGAAAGTCTCCATGCTGAACCTGGGAGCAATGATAGACTGGTTCAGGATACTTCTGGGTGCCTTCGACCGTACCAGTTGGTACAAGTGGTTGAAGCTTTTGCAACATGCGACTCAAAGCTGAGTTCCAAGGCTACGAAGACTTCAATCTTCGCTAGGCTGATACTTTTTGCCTCCTGTGCGTTATCGTTCTTCCGATTCCACCAATCTGTCAGCCTGACAGAGTTTGACGGTCTTGGATCAGGACTCCTCCTCCCTCGGGCTTTCCAAGCATCGGCCATTATTCCAATGGCGACATTGGAGTCCATGTTGGGCTTATCCAGAGAGATGCTAGGTATGCTTTCTCTCTCAGATCAAATTGTCTCTGCCTTGGCTGTTTATCTGCCTGCAGAAAAGTTTGCCTACATACAGGCTCCTTTGGATGTGATCTCTAAGGTGCTCATGCATCTTACTCACACGCATGCCTGTAACACTGCTAATTTGGAATTAGTATGGAGGAATGCTGTGTTGGACACAAGCCGTTCCCTTCCTGAAGGGCAGCGCACTGCTCTTCGATCCACTTCTTTGGTGGGTATGCGACTATTCCATGATTCCGTGGCAATGGTCTGCGATGACGTCCTGTGTCATTCCAACGATAAGCTGCTGCTTTGCCAACTTGATCCACCTTCTGTTGGAGGCTGTGGCCATTACAAGCCTAACAAATGCCCTTCAGCTTCCAATGTGAAGCCACGGGCTGATCCTCCTGTCGCCCCTTCTTCCTCTCACTCACATAGTAAGTGTAAGCATCAGCAGACCAGAGAGATGTCTCAGGATCCTTCCTCTAGCAGATGAGATGGTTTCTCCTCTCACAGGCCTCACTGGGGCTCGAAATGGTCTTCACCCCGATTCGTCCCGGGTTGGAAAAAGGATATCAGAGTTTGCAGACCATTGGGCCACGATCACATCCGATCCTTGGGTGTTAGATGTTGTTTGGTCCGGTCTGTGGATATCCTTTTGGAGGCACCCCACTCTGTCGAGAGTGCCTCTTCCAACCCAAGTTCTTTCAAACGTTTCACGTCGGGAAATTTTGATCACGGATATAGACAATCTCCTGTCAAAGGGAAGATCGAGGTCGTCAAGAACATTTATTCAGTAGGATTTTATTCCCACCTGTGCTTGGTGGCAAAGAAGGATGGCTGACTCCGACTGGTTATCTATCTGATATCCTGAACCAATTTATCATTGCTCCCAAGTTCAGCATGGAGATTTTCAGGTCAGTTCCATTTCCCAGGAAGATTTCGCTTCCAGCATCGACCTGTGAGTTGCTTACCCTCATGTACTGATTCATCGGACATCTCGAAAGTATCTCAGGTTGGCTTTTCTGAGGCGAGTTTACTAGTTCAAGATCATGCCTTTCAGCCACATCCTGGCTCCTTGGGCCTTAACCTGACTGATGTCGCATGTGATAGCCTTCCATTGCGCACAGTCCAAGGTAACTACTTTGCTGTATCTGGACGATATCCTCCAGAGCCACTTCAATGCTGCTCTTCTGGAGTCAGATGTTAACACACTGTTGAGCCTGCTCATTTCGCTGGGGTTCCGAGTCAACGAGGAGAAGTCGGACTTGGTCTCTTCTCAGTCATTTTGTCATCTGAGGATGTACTTCTGCACACAGCTGAATATGGTGGCGATTCCCCGGGCGAGGGCTGTGATTCCCCCAGCTTACACCCTGATTCTTACCAAGCCCACGACTGCAACAACTCGGAGTATTCTCCAGTTGCTCGGTCTCTGCGATTCGGTGATGGATCTCATTCCTCTAGGTAGGCTGCATGTCATAACTCTCCAACACTTTCTGCTCAGTCATTGGAGGCCGATTGTCGATCCTCTAGATCTGGTGCTTCAATTACGAGCATCTCTTCATCGTCCCCTTCTTCCCTGGAAAGTGTTTCAGTGGATTATGCAGGGAATTCTGTTGGACTTGCCCATATCCGATCGTGTTCTGTTGGCAGATGTCAGTGATCTCGGATGGGGCACGACGTTGGATTCTCTAGGTCTTTCCCTTCATGGTGTATTGGACCAGAATCAAGCAGCTCTTCACAACAACCAGAAGGAGCTTCTTGCTTTTCTTCAGAGCTTCCGGCAGTGGATCCCCCACCTTTCGAATCATCAGGTCCTTTTATTGTTCGACAATTCGACAATGGTCGCTTACATTCGGAACCAGGGAGGCACACACACGGTTCTCATGTACGAATTAGCTCGGGATCTTCAACTTCTAGCTCAGGATGTCAACGCCGGGGTGGTGGGTCGACACATTCCCGGTCATCTGAATGTCCTAGCTGACTCCCTGTCCCAATGTGACAGGGTCATTTCCACTGAGTGGATGCTTTACAGGGCAGTATTCCAGTCGCTTTGCGATCTCTGTAGTCATCCCCATCCCTGCTTTGCCATTGACACTCTGTCAATCGATTGGAACAGTCTTGTCAGCTATGCCTTCTCGCCAGGGCTGATTCTGCCTCAGGTTCTCACCAAGATATGAACCTGCAGTTGTCGAATCATTCTGTTCGCTCCCCTGTCGCCTCAGCGGGTGTGAATCAATCACCTCCGCTCTCTGTTGGCAGTGGTTCTGACATGTCTCCCTCTACATCGCGACCTTTTTTTGTCATGGTCACATGAGGCGGTTTCATGTTGACCTGACTTCATTGTGCCATTACTCATATCTTTGTTGGGTCCTGTCTCTCTTCATAGAGGTTTTTCGAGACGAGCAGTGGTGCGCATTTCTCTTTCAAGGCAGCACTCCACTGGTTTAGCCTATGTGACTAGGTGGAAGGTCTTCTGTCGATGGTGTGCTGTTGATTATGCTGATCCTTTGATAGCACAGATTGGAGAGTTTCTGGTGTATCTGTTTGATTCTCGGAGTCTCCAACCAAAGGGTACAGGTCCATGCTTTTGGAGACCTTTTCGTATGTGGGAAAGCGACATATCAACGCTAATCCATACCTCTCCAAGCTTAGTTGGCACTTTTCTTTGGAAAGGTCTTGTATTTTGCAGCTTACCCCAAGATGGAATCTTTCTTGGGTGCTGCTTTGCTTGGTGGCAGGGAGGGGGATGTGCCATTCTAACTTTTATCTCAGGTCCATATATATTTTCACACATACATACAAGATGGCTTCTCTGATGGTGTTTGCCTCAGCCAGGAGGGTTAGTGAGCTTCTCGCCCTCTTGATTGATCTGGCCTTTTTCAAGAGCTCTGCCAACAGTGTTACTTTTACCACTGATTGTTCCTTTCTGGTCAAGAATCAGATGCTGGAAACTTCTCCATCTCCTATCTGTATCAGGGCTCTTCCTTCTCTCCTCAGTCCATTTCTCGATGGATTTGTTTTGCTATTCGTGAATCCTGCACCTGTCTAGAGGCTGACAATTGTATTACCAATCGTATTTTTGCCCACGAGGTATGTGCCTTATCTACCTCCTGGGCTTATGCTAATTCTGTCAAGTTGTTGGATGCTATGTAGGCAGCCTATTGGAGAAATGCTTCTACTTTCTCCACCTTGTATCTGTATTAGTTGCAAGAGCAGTCTGAGGACCTTTTTTCCTTGGGCCCTCTTTCTTCTGCTCAGGCTGTTGTCTACCTTAGCCATTGGACTTCTTACAAGGTCAGTTCCCGCCATGTGCTTGGTTACTGTCCTTTCTGTCTGTGTGTCACACAGAGCCATATGCCTCATATCTGATTGTCTTTTACTAATGTTTGTGATGCTATGGTTTTATAGGCCTTGGGAACTCCTCTTGTGTCCATGGTTCCAGCATAGGTGGGTTGTGTGCGGTTTCACCCTAACAACGTGTGTTGCGTATGTGCACTTATGCCGCGTATCACTATGGGGATGATGTCACAACATGGCCACTCACACAGGTTACCATCACAACACAATATGATGCAACTGGGTCATGTGACTATGATGAAACACGAGATCCGGCAGATGTGGGATGAATCATATGAGACATACTACTCCTGACTCTGATTCTTGGGAAGCTTTCTCAGAGAGCTTAAGGGTCAGGTGGAGGTGTTAATAGTCTGGGTTAGAATGGTCAACAGGCTTGTATACAATCACTGTAGATAACGAAAATACTTTTGGACAAAAGTGGGAAAGTGCTTGAGAATTATCAGTACATGTCCTTGAAAGTTCAGAATTTTTTTCCTCCAGAAGCATGTGAACCCTGTCTGTAGGAACTTTATGACCCCACATGTAGTATGATGACCTGTCATCCATCAGCATGAAATTTCCTTGTTGATTCCTTATATTTTTACTTGACCAGCAAGTGGGGGTATGCACAGATGTACACCGTTTGTGAGACTATGCCCCTTGTAATTCAGTTAATGTCACAAAACTTGCTTAAATGGTGATTTACGTCAAAAATGTATACTTTGCACCATCCAAAGAAACATTCATGCAGTTTCCACAGGCCTGTGATGCAGGAAACTACAAAACATGTTGCAAACAAGATCCATTTTTTGCTATCAATTTTCTTAAATATTGAATGCTTAAATATTGAATGTTTTTTATTCCAAATATGAATGATCAGTGTTGCATGGCAAAGGAAAGTCTAATCTTGAATGCTTTCACTGATTGAACCAACAGGCCCAACTCAGATGGAAACATCAATCAGTCATTCTCTAATGTCTGACTTGTTTGGAGCTTCATTAATTTAAGTCGTCAGAATTTAATTACAAAATGTATTTATCAATAGGTTTTTTAGCTTAACTTGACAAAGTCAAGATAAGCTATTGCCATCACGTGTGCGGAAGTCTGTTGGTCTGTTAGTCTGTGTGAGTCTGTTCACATTTTCCTTTAGCACAGGTTACACTCTGCAGTTCTTGTGTGATTGTCACGAAATTTCATATGCAGGTTTGGGGCCATGTCTAGATGAGAACGTCCCCTTTTGGTCACGATCGGTCAACCGGTATGGCTGCCCGAGCCCAAAACCCAAAAACCATTAGCACAGACTGCAGGTCGTATTTTTGAAGGGATTTCATTGTAACTTGGTAGGATGCCTCTGTATAATGCCTAGATGAGAATGTCCCCTTTTAGTCATGATCTGTCAACCGAGATGGCTGCCCAAGCCCGAAACCCAATTTCTTTTTAGCACAGTCTGCGGGTCATATTTAATATAGAGGGATTTCATTGTAATTTGGTAGGATGACTCCGAATGATGCCTAGATGAGAACTTCCCCATTTGGTCATGATCTGTGAACCGTGACAACTGCCCGAGCCCAAAACCCGAAAACCTTTAGCACAGTCTACAGGTCATATTTATGGAGGGATTTCATTGTAACTTGGTAGGTTGACTTCATATAATGTCTAGATGAGAAAGTCCCCTTTTGGACGTGATTGGGCAACTGTGACGGCTGCAGGGGCCCGAAGCCCGAAAACCTTTAGCACAGTCTACATGTCATATTTATGAAGGGATTTCATTGTAACTTGGTAGGATGACTCCAAATAATGTCTAGATGAGAACGTCCCCTTTTCTTCGCGATCATTCAGCCTTGATGGCTGCCCGAGCCCAAAAACCTTTAGCATAGTCCATAGGTCATATTTATGTAAGGATTTCATTGTAACTTGTTACGTTGACTCCATATCATGCCTAGATGATGACATCCCCTTTTGGTTGTAAGTGGTCAACTGTGACGGCTACAGGTGCCCGAAGCCCACAAACCTTGAGCACAGTCTACAGGTCATATTTATGAAGGGAATTGTAACTTTGTAGGATCACTCCAGATGATGCCCAAATGAGAATTCCTCTTTTGGTTGCAATCATTCAGCCATGATGGCTGCCGAGCCCAAAGCCCGAAAACCTTTAGCACAGTTTTCAGGTCATATTCATGAAGGGATTTCATTGTAACTTGGTAGGTTGACTTCATATAATGTCTAGATGAGAACGTCCCCTTTTGGACATGATTGGGCAACTGTGATGGCTACGGGGGCCCGAAGCCTGAAAAACTTTAGAACGGTATGCAGGTCATCTTTATGAAGGGATTTCTTAGTAGCTTGGTATGGTGCCTCCAAGCAGTGTCTAGATGAGAACGTCCCCTTTGGTCGCTATCATTCAGCCATTATGGCTGCCTGAGCTCAAAAACCTTTAGCATAGTCTGTAGGTCGTATTTATGGATGAATTTCATTGTAACTTGTTAGGTTGACTCAATATAATGCCTAAATGATGACATCTCCTTTTGGTCGTGATTGGTCAACTGTGACGACTACAGGGGCCCGACGCCCAAAAACCTTGACACAGTCTACAGGTCATATTTATGAAGGGAGTTCATTGTAACTTCGTAGGATCACTCCAGATGATGCCCAGATGAGAATTCCCCTTTTGGTTGCGACCATTCAACCATGATGGCTGCCCGAGTCTGAAGCCCGAAACCTTTAGCACAGTCTACAGGTCATATTTATGAAGGGTTTTCATTGTAACCTGGTAGGTTGACTTCATATAATGTCTAGATGAGAACGTCCCCTTTTGGACGTGATTGGGCAACAGTGATGGCTACAGGGGCTCGAAGCTCGGAAACCTTTAGCAAAGTCTACAGGTCATATTTATGAAGGGATTTCATTGTAGCTTTGTAGGATGACTCCAAATAATGTCTAGATGAGAATGTCCCCTATTGGTCGCGATCATTCAGCCTTGATGGCTGCCTGAGACAAAAAACCTTTAGCATAGTCTATAGTTATATTTATATAAGGATTTCATTGTAACTTGATATGTTGACTCAATATAATGCCTTGATGATGACAACCCCTTTTGGTCATGATTGGTCAACTATAATGGCTACAGGGGCCCGAAGCCTAAAAACCTTGAGCACAGTCTACAGGTCATATGTTTATATTGTATACCAATGGCCCAGACTAGCTGCTGGTGCTAACTCAAAAATATTTAGGGCCAAACACAAATTTTGCCACCCCAAAATTTGCATGCAAAACTGAAAATTAGAAGTCCTATCAGGCCCTCCATACATTTGTGCATTTTAAATCCCAATTGATAATTATGCCAGACACAAATCAATGGTTAAATTGGTGGATCGAAGGACACAACTGGATGAAGGAAGGAAGAAACGGTGGTTTGAAACGTTCAGGGCTGTAATTTTATAATATAAAAATTAGTTCATGTTCCCCAATTTCGGGACATGGGCCTGACGTCATCATTCATTGATAATGCTTTGTCCACTGTTTGTGTAATCTTCCTTCCTTTCCTTCCCTTGATCCCCCAGTTAAGCTTCCAAGCTTTTTGGCTTGTTTCATTGAAATTTTTTTATAAAATTTATTAGGAGTTTAACGTATTATACAGAAAATATTCTGTACATCCCCAGGGTTACGTCCTCACCCTTAGGGTTTCGGCATTTTGGTCATGCATCATTTGTCCGATGTATCATTTTTTCTTCTGAAGAAGATCTTGCTTTACATCGGATAGTCTTGTTTCTGTTACTGACTTCGGGCCGTGTTGCCTGGGGTCTTGTTTATGGTTTTCAAGTTGTTTACATTGACACTGCTCTTGGTAGTTTCCTATTATTTTTAAGGAACGACAGCTGTAAGTAACTTTAAATATCCTGATAGTGTGGTAGTTAATTTTATGACCTATTATTATAATTTTGTCCACACTTAGGCTTTTTTGAGCTCTTCATTCCCTTTTGTAACTTGGGCTCTCATATAAGAAAAAATTTTCAAAATTGTTTGAAGGAATTTTTTCTTTTGGATGTATTTATTTCATCGATTGTACTTTAATGTTATCTTGTATATTTTCATACTGTACCAATGACCCAGACTTAGCTGGTGTTAACTCTTAAATTCTAGGGCCAAACACAAATTTTACCCCCCAATCCCCAAAATTTGCATCTAAAACCGAAAATTACATGTCCTATATGGTCCTCCATACCTTTCCTCCACTGCGCATGCGCAGTGTCAAGAAGGTCTCGAAATTGGCGCCAAAAGTCATTCTTTGTTTGGCCCTTCATCAGTTCACATCTGACTGATATTTGTGCTTGTAAATCTGTTTAAATGATGCCAGACACATAAATATGAGAGAAATGGTGGATCTAAAGAGGAAATAGAAGGATGAGAGGAAAATTCAGTGGCAGGAAATAATCAGGGCTGTAACTTGAAATTTTTTATGAAATTATGTTATGTTCCCTTATTTCGGGGCATGAGCCTGTTGTTATCATTCTTGCTATGAAAGTTCCACTGCTTGATCAGTGTTGCCTCTCTCCCTTTCCTTTATCCCCCCTTGCTATTCGCCCATGCTTTTGGCATATTTTCTGTAATATTATTACTAAAATTTCTTGGGAGTTTTGGCTTCGTAACAGAATGAATTTCTGTTCTTTTCCCCATGTTGACGTCCTCACCCTTGGTTGTTTAGGCATTGTGATCTGCATTTACCATCAGATGTTCTGCAGTTTCTTCTATGGAAATCTCTGTTTTGCATCAGATAGTGTTTAAATTGGTAACTGATTTCGGGCCATGTTTATCAGTGCCTGGAGTCATGTTTCCGGTTTCTGTACAACTTCTTGTTTACATTGACAACGGTTACTGCTGATAGTGATTTCTTGTCTTTACATTAGTTTAGACATAGCAAGATACATTAATATTGTATGTAAGTGTTGCATTAATTTTTTGAAATGTTTTAAAAATTTTTGTCCACTCTTAGGCTTTTTTGGGATCCATTTGGGCTCGTTGTTCCCATTGGGAACTTGGGCTCTTCTGAAAAATTTTAAAAAAAATTTTTTTTTTTGAAAATTATTTTATTTTCTTTCAAAGATTATGTTATATTATGTATCTTTATTTCAAGGGATAGTGCGATTAATATGACTGTATTTTTTATTGATAAAAAAAAAAAAAAAATAATATTTTTTATTTATAATGCGAGGATATCTTCCTCTAATTCTCAGGTTCAATGTATTTGCACTAATTCCTGCTCTGTGTGTGTTGATTGAAATGACAACGTTGGAGGCATGTGTCGCGATATTGTGTTTGCGGGGAGGGGTCCATACTGGTCCTCTCTCCGTAGGGTCACTCTATATTATCATTTTATTTTTCAGAATTCAGAGTGATGTGTCTTCAACAAGTGTGTCTCCGTCGTTGCAGTGTTAGGGCTAGCGGCTAAGTGCTCAGGGTAATACGACAATTGCCGAAGAGGTCTCTAGTATGATCGAAGGCATTGATCGTCCGCTAGTCCGCCCGGTGTAGCGACCATTCATCGAATGGCTCGGCAGCCGGGTTTGTCCGTTACGGTTCTGGGAAGCAGTGTGGGTGATGCGAGCACTATAAACTTGGAACGTGCACACCCAGCAATGATGGATCCGAGGATAGTACGGAGGAAGCCTGTCAGTCTAGTAGCTAGCTCGTCCAGGTCTATCCGGACCGCGAGCGAGAGAGGCCCCCTCTCTCTTACAACTACATTTGAGCCGCAATGTTGTTGTATGTTTGTTTGTTAGTCGGAACATACGTCCAATCCTCCTGTTCGAGACGTTCCGTCACATACACAGTCCGAACTGGCTGTGTTATGGGCTTCCTCATCCTCATGTCAACACACACCACTGCACCTTGGCTTGTGACCACAGAGTTCCAGGGGATGTTCGCATATTATATAAATGCAGGAATGAACGTTCCTAGAGCTTCTGCTTTGCCGACCAGGGAATATTGTCGACCAGGTTACTTCATCTGTTAGCCAAGGATATGAGTTCTTTCCTGATGGGACATTCGCATATTATATAAATGCAGGAATGAACGTCCCTGTATCTGCCAGTGGATATTATGTAAATCACCGCTCCACAGGCCTCATTCAGGAATAAGAATGCGGTGATTTTCTGTGATGTCTTCAAAAAGTGTGCTTCCGTCGTCACAGTCAAATGAAGAGCTAGCGGATAAGTGCTCATGATATTACGTCAATTGCCTAAGAGGTCCCAAGTAGGATCGACGGCTTTGGCGTCAGCTAGCTCGCCCGGTGTAGCGTCCATTCATCGAATGGTTCGGTAACCGGGTCCGTCCGTTGCGGTCCAGGAAGGAGATTTGGGTGATGCGAGCACTATAAAATATACTATGTGCACACCCAGTGACGATGGATACGAGGAGGGTATGGAGGAAGCCTTTAAGTCCGGTTCCTAGCTCGTCCAGGTCCACCCGGGCTGCGAGTGAGAGAGAGGTCCCTCTTTCGTACAACAACATCTGAGAACAGATGTTGTGGTACAAATGTTTCTCATTCGGAGCATACGTCCACCGCTCGGGATGCTCCGTTATATAGACAGTCCGGAGAGACTGCTCTAATGGCTTCCTCATCCTCATGGCAGTGCACATGACTGCACCTTGACTATGTGGCCACTGTTATCTAGCCAGTCTCGCCGACCAAGGATTTCACGGCGAACAGGTCACGCCATCCGGTAGTCAGGAATACAAGGACGTTCGCATAAGAAATATGCAGGAGTTAACGTCCTGGGAGCTTTCAGCGGCTAAGTAACGTAAGACCGCTGCTTCACAGGTCTCCGTAACGGACATGCTATTACAAATAGCACAAATTATCGCAGCATCCCAGCAGATGACAGAATCTCTGTCGGATCAGGATTTATCCGACGACGCTGGGTCGGTACGCTCCGCTGACGCATCAGGTACAGACGGCCGAGAATTTCAAGTGGTCCAACAGGATGGCAAAGGGATACCGAGGAGTTGGTTTTTTCCCTTTCGGAACAACATAAGTTGCCATAGATATCATCCGGCATTATCTTTCAGAAGTTGTTCTGTCGGACCAAAAGGCTGCGATGCCGGATAAGAAACTGTTAGCGTCACTGGACACGGAATAATTTTATCGGTTTAGGGACATCGTCCCTGAGTTTCCGACACAGTCCAATAATGTCACAAGAACATTTGAACTATTGTAGGATGCTATATATAAGCTTGCTACCAAAATGAGCAAGTCAGGTTTCTTATCGGCGAATGCTTTACATCTGCCTTTCATCAATTCAAGGAATAATTTCGAAATGGCAGGACAGGGCATACCGAGAGTTTCTCTGCATTTAGACGATCAGGCCGAAGATCTAGAATGATCTATACTGTCGTCTATGTCAATTTCAACCGCGATGTTGGAAACGACAATAATGTCTAACAGAGTTATCTTAGGTGCATTATCGTACGCAGATCACCTTACTAAAGCGTTTTCATTACGCCTTGAAGGGAAAGAATTCCAGGATGTACTATCTTCCTTAAGAGTTCTTTCAAGGGCAATAGCTTATTCCACGTATAACTCCACCCTTTCAGTGGCAAACCTGGAGTTGGGTAGACGTGACGCGGCCCTAGCTACATCCACACGCGTGGATGGTAAGGTGAAAAACTCTCTCAGAGTCGCTTCGGTCTCCGGAGAGCTTCTCTTCGACGGCAAGCTTTCAGCAATCTATGATCAGATAACTAAGAAAGCTTCGGATTCTCTGCTATTCAAATCTGCTTCTAAAAAGTCGGATACAGCAGAAAAGAGTAAGACAGGCACTTCTGGGACAAGTACGCCCAAGAGAAGTTCCTATATATATATATATATATAGAGGTTCCTATGCATCCTCTAGGTCTTATTCTAGAAACCGTCAAGGCAGCGACTCACGTGGGGGACGTTATTCTGGCCAAGATAACCGGTCAGACGTCCCTAGGTCGACGGGGCGAGGTGCGGGTCGTGGAGGACGTAGTTTCTCCTTCCGCAAGCCTCACAGGTCCAGGAGGTGATGGTATGAACCTCTATCGTGTTCCGGTAGGCAGAAGATTGTCGAGTTTTATTAAGAATTGGGCGTCAATTACGGATGACCCCTGGGTTCGAGGGGTAATTTCGGAAGGACTAAGAATATACTTCAAACGAAAGCCTCCATTACTCGAAGTCCAAAATGGACTCAGCTTCCGTCAAATCCGTAGAAAAGAGACGCTCTTCTATCAGAAGTACAGTCTCTTCTGGAGAAGAATGCAGTAGAGGTCATAGAAGACCAGGAATCACCGGGTTTCTACAGCCATCTGTTTCTGGTTCCGAAACCAGACGACTCGTTCCGTCCAGTCATAGATCTGAGCTGGATAAACAAGCTGATCGTCGCTCCGAAGTTCTATATGGAGACAATTCGATCAGTCAGAGCGAGTATTCGGGTGAACGACTATGTTACAAGCATAGATCTTAAGGATGCATACTTTCACGTCATGGTACATCCGACATTCAGAAAGTATCTACGCTTCGCAGTCCTAGGAGTTGTATATCAGTTCCGAGCGATGTGCTTCGGTTTGAACCTAGCGCCCTGGGCTTTCACTCGAATAATGAACTCGGTAACGATACATTTCCAAGCTCATTCGTCTGCAGTAATGTCGGCCTACCTGGACGACATTCTTCAGAGGTACGGCAACGAGTTAATGCTTCAGAACGATGTGCAGAATCTGCTTCTATTACTCCGACGTCTCGGTTTTATAATAAACGAGGAGAAGTCGGATCTGGTGCCGTCCAAGTCATTCACCCACTTGGGAATGAGCTTCGAGACGCACAACAATCTCGTTCGTCTGCCGTTAACCAGAGCGAAATTAATCAGTTGTTACGCTCGCTAATGTCTTCAGTCAGACAAAGTTACAGCGAGAGAATTCATCAGACTGATAGGGTTGTGTGGAGCTGCCGTGGATTTTATTCCAATGGGGCAGCTACGCACTTGTCCTCTTCAAATCTTTTTGACTCAAAAAGAACAGAGTTGAAGGGTGAAGATTCTTTCGCTCATTACGTACATCCTCTTGTAAGTCAAGTGAAACAGATTCAGACTTGGGCAGATTTTCAGTGGTTTATTCAGGGAAATAACTTCCACTGCAATTGCCGGATCCGAGTTTTACAGTTTTGACGGATGCCAGTTAAATAGGTTGGGACCCAACATTGAGCCCAACGGTTTTTAAGTGCCAGGGTCCTTGGGATCCGTAGTTCCTAATCAAGCACATAAACATCAGGAATTGATGTTATTTTGGCTTGCGTTACGTCTTTGCATGAATGTTATCCAGATTGCCCACAGGCAATTCTGTCCGACAATCCGATGGTATAAGCATATTTTCGGAACTAGGGAGGTACTCATTCCATTGTGTTATTCACTGTAATGGAATGAATCCTGTTGGTACTAGAACATCAAGTTCTATCGGTCCGTCGTATTCCGGGTCGTCTGAAAGTATTAGCGGACTCCCTTTCACGAAAGGGCCGCTTGTTGCAGTCAAATGGACTTTTAACAATGAGTATTTATATCAGATTTGCTTCCTATGAGAGCGGCCAATGATGGACTTATTTGCGATGCATCTCAACAATCAGTTGCAAGTGTATGTGTCAACATGTTCGGATCCTCGAGCGTTTGCAGTTGACGCTCTATCCATCTCGTGAGACGGGATAATAGGATATGGGTATCCTCCAGCGCCGTTGATTCAGCGATATTGCTTAAGTTAAATAATCTCAATGCAATTCTGTTGGTAGCACCTCTGTCTCCACAAAGACCGTGCATTAATCTATTCAGGTGTCTGTTGTGGCTTATGCTGTGGAAGCTTCCTCCACATTTCGATCCATTCTATAGCTAGATGGATTCAATTAGCTTTCAGTACTGCTTATGATAATATCTTCAACACAGCAGTCTACGATTAAGATTTTAGCTCTTGAAGTAAGAGTTCTTTCTACTTCAGAGGCTTATGCTAATAGCGTTGCTATTACAGTTCTAATGACGGCTGCATATTGGTTTTAGCCTTTCACTTGCACGAATTTATACCTCAGAAATATTGAGTCCATTTCTAGAGACCGGCATTGTTTAGGTTCGTTATCTGTTGCTCAGAATGTCGTCCTCTAAACAGTTGCAACTATAGTTGTGTAGGCTTTTGGTTCCGGCAGTGACTCTGTGCTGCCGCCCTCTTCTCTCTGGGGTATTTGACCCAGGGCAAGGGGAAGTGGGGGGGGGGGGGGGCGGGTGTTCCCTTAGGTCACCTGCTTTATAGTGAAAAGCAAGGGAATACCTCCCCTAGAGTCAGTAATTCTAGTCGGTACCGGGATGATTTTTAAAGTGTAAAGATAATTTTTTACTCATCCATGTAATATTTTTAAGTGTACCTCGGTGTGTAGTATTTGTATATGTCACATATCATGCAGACGTTAATATACAATTATCGGTCACTTTTAATGAATTTAAGAGTCTCATTTATCTGGACTACTTTATTTATCGGCTTTCCTTTAAAAATAATTACCATAATGAATTATACTGGAGGTTAATAGACATCAGTGATGTTATTATGCTCAAGTACAGAATGGTGTTGTGTCTTTCTCGTTTTGATGCAGAATAGAAAGATACATGTAAAGCCTATTTCTCCTTTCTCCTTGAGGGGATAATTCTGTATATATATAGTTGAGTTATTGGATTGCTTTATGTCCTAGGCCCTCCAACCTTTTTAATATTCAGCTAAGTCTCGGTCATTGGTACAGTATAAAAATGTTAAAAAATTTATAGTAATTTATATATTTTTTTATACTTACCAATGACCCAGACGGGGATGGCCCTCCCATGAGTTGGGAACTCATACCTCCCCGCTGAGTACATAACGCTTTTCCAGGCACTGCTTGTAAGAATGACTTTTGGCGCCAATTTCGAGACCTCCTTGACACTGCGCATGCACAGTGGAGGAAAGGTATGTAGGACCATATAGGACATGTAATTTTTGGTTTTAGATGCACATTTTGGGGATTGGGGGTAAAATTTGTGTTTGGCCCTAGAATTTAAGAGTTAGCACCAGCTATGTCTGGGTCATTGGTAAGTGTAAAAAATATATAAATTACTATAAATTTTTTAACTTTTTGAAGGAATATTTCCTTTTGGATGTATTTATTTCATCGATTGCACTTTAATGTTATCTTATATTTATGTAGATTTGGTGGTAGTACAATTGACCTTTGTTAGATTTTAGATATAATATTTATCTAATAGTAGGGCAAACAGAGGAAGCCTTACCTCTATTTACATGGTCGTTGTCTTGCGTATACTCGATGTACTACCACTAATTCTTGCTCCATGTTCCAGGTTTTGACAATGTTAATGACGGGTGTCAAGGTTTGTGTTAGGTGAATGGACACTATCGGTCCTATCGCGGCGAGGGGACACTGCTGGTCCTCTTGCCAAAAATGTCACTATAGTTTTTAGCTCACCTGGCTGAAAGTAGTTTTTTTAGTTTCTATTTACAGAGGAACAAGAATATGGTGTGGTTTCGTGACACCGTCCGGGCGTGTGCTTCCGTCGTTGCATTATACTATTAGAGCTAGCGGAAAAGGGCTCAATGATATGAGACAAGGGCTAGGCTTTTGAACTAAGGTTTATGTCCCTTGTCTCAAGCTACCTCAACCAGCAGATCTATCACATTGAATGTGGTGTGACGCCGGGTATGTCCGTAATGGTTGAGAAGAGGAATAAGGGTGTAGTGAGCACTATAAAAATACGAACATGCTCACCCTGCGACGGCGGAAAGGAGGAAGCATGGGAAGGAGGAAGCAGACTAGTTCTGAGGTATGCTCGTCCAGGTCTACCATGATCGCGAGCAAGAGAGAGGCCCCTCTCTCTTATTTCAACATCTGGGGTCAGATGTTGTTGGTAGGAACTCGTGTCAGTTGGAGCTTACGTCCATGCCTTCCTGTCTGGGACGCTCCTTCTAATTGGCTGCCGGGGTCAGCTAGTCTTATAACTTCCTCTACGTTCGAAAAGCACACACGGCCGCACAAAGTCTGTTGTCGCCAGCTAGCTCGACCGATGAAGCAGTTACTCAGGCCTCTGAGAACTGCGACGCTGGGTGTGTCCGCTCCGTGCTAGTAGATGATTTAGGGTGGAGCGAGCACTATAATATGCAACCAGGCTCACCCAGCGACGACGGAAGGAGGAAGCCTGCAAGTTCTGAGGTACGCTTGTCCAGGTCAGCCAGGACCGCAAGCAAGAGAAAGAGGTCTCTCTCTCTCACAGCATCATCTGGGGACAGATGTTGTTGGTAGGAACTTGCGTCAGTCGGAGTTTACGTCCATGCCTCCTGTCTGGGACGTCCCGTCTAATAGACAGCCGGAGTCGGCTAGTCTTACGGCTTCCTCTACATAACAGATAAAGTATTCTTTATATTACACAGGGCTATAAACCGCGATAAGTGGTTTCAGTTCCCTGACATCGGTGAAACGGTGAAAATTGAATTGACACCAGATGTGTCGCATGTGCATGGTATTCAGAGCTAGTGGCATAAATGCTCAATGATATAAGACAAGGGCTAGGCCTTTGAACTAGGGCTTATGCCCCTTGTCTCCAGCTAGCTCGACCGGCGGATCATTACTTAGAATATGGATAGTGTGACGCCGGGTATGTCCGTAGCGGTCGAGAGAGAATAAGGGTGTAGCGAGCACTATTATATCCAGTCATGCTCACCCTGCATTGATGGAAGGAAGAAGCCGGCAAATTCTGAGGTACACTCGGTTAGGTCTTCCCGGACCACAAGCAAGAGGGAGACCCTTCTCTCTCTTTTAACAATATCTGGGGCCAGGTGTTGTTGGTAGGAATTTGCTTCAGTCAGAGCTTATGTACATAGCTATTGTCCGGTAAGCTTAGTTCAATTCTTAGCCATGGACGGCTACAGTTTGGCTTCTTCAGCGTCTACCAAGCACTCCCGACCGCATTTTGGCAAAGTGACTAAGGATATCTAGTCTGCATCGTCAAAAGGTCCATCTTTTGTGAATAAAGTCGCACCATCTAATAGGCAAGGAGATGAGGTTTCATTCATCGGGACGTCCGCAGTAAGAGCTAGGGCTGCACGATATTCAAAACTGAATACCGGTATCGGTATTCAAAAAAATACCGCGGTATACCGGTATATCGAAAACTGATCAGATATATGAACACAAGTACCACAATCGGGACTTGAGGCATCACAGTCGGAACCAATTATGCCTTGATGATGCGGTTCGAAAAATCTCTACCGAACGTAGGCGATATCAAAATTTATTATTTTCAAAATTAGTTTTTCAGACTTTCCCCAGATTTCAACAAAACTATATCATGTGACCCCTCATTGGAACGAGCTCGATGAGCTCATTCCAATGAGGGGTCACATGATATAGTTTTGTTGAAATTTTTGAAAATTATTTTTTCAACTGCTGAATTTTATATTACGAGGGCACAAGCAGACGATTCCTTGGATAAAGGGATAATATTATTCATTCGGGGCTACAATTAAGAAACTCAAGACATCTTGAAAATCGAAATTGTGGGTAAATAAATAATGACGATAAACCGATATTTTTGTAATTACACCGGTATTCAATCGATATTGGTTTGAATACCGGTATATATCGGTTTATCGATATACTGTGCAGCCCTAGTAAGAGCCATCTTGTACTCACTGTTCCAGGAACAGCTGGCGGACAAGCAATTCATGACCACTGCTCCTCAGGCCTCCGTAATGGACTTGCTGTTGCAAATTGCACAGCTCATTGCAGTATTCTTGCTAAGGCAGAAGCACTGTTCAGATGCCGGTGACTGATTCTAACTAATTTAGACGAATGATGAAAGGGATACGGAGGAGAATAACTTTCCCTTTCGGAACAACTCATGGATGATATGGATACTATACATTATCGTTTCCTTGAACTTGTTCCAGTGAATCACAATGCTGAAAGTAATTGTGAGAAACCGCTAACATTGTTAGATGCTGACTTCATCTGGACAAAGAGCAGGATAATAAGATCTCTTTCCAGTTAAGTCTACATGGGTGTCACAGGTCCTCGATTGTGTAGACAATGCCATATTTAACTTCCTGTGGGAAGAAGTAATACAGTTTCTTATCATCTTCTTTATGTTTTACCGTTTTTTGTTCACATACATTTAAAAAACGACCGGGGAAGATGTGTTGAGAGTTTCTCTGCGTCGATTGAGCAGACTAAGATCTTAGTGGTAGCCTTACCTTCATCATTTTGCTGTTCGCTAGGACACAATTGAGAAGATAATTTCTTATTCAGAGCGAATTTAGACTCATGGTCTTATGTACTTCATTTTTAAGTACTGTGACGCAACGTCTATTTGGAAAGGAATTTTGTGGACGTTTGTACCTTTTAAAAATTCTTTCCAGACCTATTATAATATATATCTCTGTCTTAACAAATGTTAAGTGGGAGCTATTCTGATGTGACGAAGCCTTGCATCGTCATCTTTAACATTTGATTAGATGGAAAACTTGCTACAGGTTGCTTTAGTTTTCCAGACTCCAGTCTTTAATAGAAAGCATTAATACTCGACTCTTTAAGTTACTCGACTCTTTAAGTTGGGGTCTATTCGACCAACGCCAGCAGAAAGAGTAGGATAGGTTGTCCTAGACTTAGATCATCTATTAGGACTCATAGCGAAGGTATAGGTATCCCTCCTATATATTACTTTAGGGATTGTCTATACAGCCACTTGGATAGGGGATTGAGGTCTGTTTGAGTTAACTGATCATGAAGTCGAATTCCCCCCCCCCCCCCCCCACCCCACACACACACACACTCACACACTGTCACATATATATATCTTAATACATACATACTATGTGTTTGGGTCGTGTTGCATGGTGCCCTCATTGGCATATACGCAGTTCTGGTGCATTAGTTTCCGTTGTTTATTTTCTGATTTCTAATATACAAGAACTTATTTAATCATCATATTTGCTGCTATTTGAGTTCATAGGTGACTGCATAACCATTTAGTGGTTTTTAGATGATTACAGGCTGGATTTTAATGCACTCACGCAATATTTTATTATGCTATCACTTTGATGGACCTAGAAATTATTATATATTTCGGGGGCGGTCTGTGTTGGAGCCGGATAATCATACCTACCTCCATTTCTAGATCCTGGTCTCTATTTTGTCGTTTCTTAAATCACATATTCTCACGTGTTTATAATTGTAGATACCAAATAGTACACATTGGAGAGTGTTCTTACAGGATTTAATTGTACAGTGGCCTCCTGTGAATGATCTTTGAAGCGTGTTTTCTCTTCCGAGATTGTTCATCGTATCTCGCTTTTGTATGTGTATGTTATATTATTATTTCACTGATTTCGTCGTACCTGTATATGCCATCTGCAGTGCATTTTTTGTAGCGAATAATATTATTGTCGGTATAGCCTTGGCTTGTGAAGTGGCATTAAGCATCATTTATTATTCATGAATTAATTTTTGAGTGCCTGATCGATAATTATTTATATCGTTTCCATGTACTGCTTATTGATTCCAGAGCTCTCTCCTCTTTCTATTGAAGATATGTTAAAAAAAAAAGGGAGGGGGTGGGGGGGATCATTTTGTCCACTTCTGCGGCTTAGTGGGTATGTTACTATGAAGGGAGCTGTTTTTGTCTATACTATATATGTAGTGTTATTGTATAGCGTAGGTTTATGGGCAATTTTCTCTCATTCTCGAATATGCCATCATAATTTTTAGGGCTTAGTCCAGACTAGTCTTAAAAATTGGTGTACTTGTTACATCCTATTTAGCATGATTTCATGCTCAGATTTAGGATTTACATAATTGGGATCCATATTAGAATATGTCTCTTCTATTATGGTATAAAGAGACATACACGTAAATTTTAATTATTCTAATTTTCTTCATCATGGATTGAAGGATTTGATCTATGTTGATCTATTATTTCGGAAGTTCTAGGCCCTCCACCTTTTTACGATTCAGCTAGTCTGGGCCATTGGTATTGAGTTTAAAAATATGGAAAAATTTGAAGTAATTTATATATTTTTAGCTTAACTTGACATAGTCAAGATAAGCTATGGCCATCACGTGTGCGGAAGTCTGTTAGTCTGTGAGTCTGTGACGTCTGTTCACATTTTCCTTTAGCACGGGCTACATCCCGCAGTTCTTGTCTGATCGTCACGAAATTTCACATACAGGTTTGGGGTCATGTCTAGATGAGAACGTCTCCTTTTGGTTGCGATCGGGCAACCGGTATGGCTGCCTGAGCCCAAAACCCGAAAACCATTAGCACAGTCTACAGGTTGTATTTATGAAGGGATTTCATTGTAACTTGGTAGGATGCCTCTGTATAATGCCTAGATGAGAACGTCCCCTTTTGGGCATGATCTATCAACCATGATGGCTGCCCAAGCCCGAAACCCAAAAACTTTTAGCACAGTCTGCAGGTCATGTTTAATGTGGAGGGATTTCATTGTAACTTGGTAGGATGACTCCTTATGATGTCTAGATGACAATTTCCCCATTTAGGCATGATTTGCCAACCCTGATGACAGCCCGAGCCCAAAACCCGAAAACCTTTAGCACAGTCTACAGGTCATATTTATTGAGGAATTTCATTGTAACTTGGTGGGTTGATGTCATACAATGTCTAGATGAGAAAGTCCCCTTTTGGACGTGATTGGGCAACTGTGACGGCTACAGGGGCCTGAAGTCCGAAAACCTTTAGCACAGTCTAGAGGTCATATTTATGAAGAAATTTCATTGTAACTTGGTAGGATGACTCCAAATAATGTCTAGATGAGAACGTCCCATTTTGATCGCGATCATGCAGCCTTGATGGCTGCTCGAGCCCAAAAACCTTTAGCATAGGCAAAAGGTCATATTTATGGAAGGATTTCATTGTAACCTGTTAGGTTGACTCCATATAATGCCTAGATGATGACATCCCCTTTTGGTCATGATTGGTCAGCTGTGATGGCTACAAGTGCCCGAAGCACGAAAACCGTGAGCACAGTCTACAGGTCATATTTATGAAGGGATTTCATTGTAACTTCGTAGGATCACTCCAGATGATTCCCAGATGAGATTGTCCCCTTTGGTTGCGATCATTCAACCATGATGGCTGCCCGAGCTCGAAGCCCCAAAACCTTAAGCACAGTCTACAGGTCATATTTATGAAGGGATTTCATTGTAACTTGGTAGGTTGACTTCATATAATGTCTGGATGAGAATATCCCCTTTTGGACATGATTGGGCAACTTTGACGGCTAAAGGTGCCCGAAGCCCGAAAACCTTTAGCACAGTCTACAGGTCATATTTATGAAGGGATTTCATTGTAACTTGGTAGGATGACTCCAAATAATGTCTAGATGAGAATGTCCCAATTTGGTCATGATCATGCCCGAGCCCAAAAACCTTTAGCATAGGCAAAAGGTTATATTTATAGAAGGAGTTCATTGTAACCTGTTGACTCCATATAATGCCTAGATGATGACATCCCCTTTTCGTCATGATTGGTCAGCTGTGATGGTTACAGGTGCCCGAAGCCCGAAAACCTTGAGCACAGTCTACAGGTCATATTTATGAAGGGATTTCATTGTAACTTCGCAGGATCACTCCAGATGATGCCCAGATGAGATTGTCCCCTTTGGTTGCGATCATTCAACAATGATGGCTGTCCAAGCCTGAAGCCCGAAAACCTTTAGCACAGTCTGCAGGTCATATTTATGAAGGGATTTCATTGTAACTTGGTAGGTTGACTTCATATAATGTCTAGATGAGAACATCCCCTTTTGGACATGATTGGGCAACTTTGACGGCTAAAGGTGCCCGAAGCCTGAAAACCTTTAGCACAGTCCACAGGTCTTATTTATGAAGGGATTTCATTGTAACTTGGTAGGATGACTCCAAATAATGTCTAAATGAGAACGTCCCCTTTTGGTCATGATTATTCAGCCTTGATGGGTGCCCGAGCCCAAAAACCTTTAGCATAGGCAGAAGGTTATATTTATAGAAGGATTTCATTGTAACCTGTTAGGTTGACTCCATATAATGCCTAGATGATGACATCCCCTTTTGGTCGTGATTGGTCAACTGTGATGGCTACAGGTGCCCGAAGCCCAAAAACCTTGAGCACAGTCTACAGGTCATATTTGTGAAGGGATTTCATTGTAACTTTGCAGGATCACTCCAGATGATGCCCAGATGAGATTGTCCCCTTTGGTTGCGATCATTCAACCATGATGGCAGCCCGAGCCCGAAGCCCGAAAACCTTTAGCACAGTCTACAGGTCATATTTATTAAGGGATTTCATTGTAACTTGGTGGGTTGACTTCATATAATGTCTAGATGAGAACGTCCCCTTTGGATGCAATTGGGAAACTGACGGCTACAGGGGCCCAAAGCCCGAAAACCTTTAGCACAGTCTACAGGCCATATTTATGAAGGGATTTTAATGTAACTTGATAGGATGACTCGTTTTGGAATAATTTCATTGTAACTTGGTAACTTTTGTTGAAAAACGTTAACTGTGAGGGCCACATACATTAACTGTGAGGTCATATTAACCCACCCCTCAGCTCTTTAGTACAGTGTACACCTCATATTATTTTTATCATAAACATAGCATACAGGGAACAGAAATGAACAATTCTTGTCTTATTTCATAATCCTTTCATAAACATTGAACATTATCCTTTTCATCAAACACAACACACAAGTTAAGCTACAGTGTCATTGACACTTTCATTTATACTTACCAATGGCTCAGACGGGAATGCCCCTCCCATTAGCGGGCAGTACTGGGCACTCATACCTCCCCGTTGAATTATTATATTATAATCTTTTTACAAAGAATGATGTTGGTGCCAGTTTCGGTGACTTCCTGGCGTCGGCGCATGCATGGAGGGTAAATGTATGGAGGGCCAGATAGGACTTCTAATTTTCGGTTTTGCGTGCAAATTTTGGGGATTGGGTGGGGGGGGGGGGCAAATTTATGTTTGGCCCTAAATATTTTTGAGTTAGCACCAGCAGCTAGTCTGGGCCATTGGTAAGTATAAAAAATATATAAATTACTTTAAATTTTTTCATATTGATGAAGGGATTTCATTGTAACTACGTGGGATCACTACAGATGATGCCCAGATAAGAATATCCCCTTTTGGTTGTGATCATTCAACCATGATGGCTGCCCGAGCTCAAAGCCCGAAAACCTTTAGCACAATCTACAGGTCATATTTATGAAGTGATTTCATTGTAACTTGGTAGGTTGACTTCATATAATGTCTAGATGAGAACGTCCCGTTTTGGACGCGATTGGGCAACTGTGACGGCTACAGGGGCCCGAAGCCTGAAAACCTTTAGCACAGTCTGCAGGTCATATTTATGAAGGGATTTCATTGTAACTTGGTAGGATGACTCCAAATAATGTCTAGATGAGAACATCCCCATTTTGTCGTGATCATTCAGCCTTGATGGCTGCCCAAGCCCAAAACCCCAAAACCTTTAGCATAGTCTATAGGTCATATTTATAGAAGGATTTCATTGTAACCTGTTAGTTTGACTCCTTATAATGCCTAGATGATGACATCCCCTTTTGGTCATGATTGGTCAACTGTGACGGCTTCAGGGACCCGAAGCCCGAGAACCTTGAGCACAGTCTACAGGTCATATTTATGAAGGTATTTCATTGTAGCTTCGTAGGATCATTCCAAATAATGCCCAGATGAGAATGTCCCCTTTTGGTTGCACTCATTCAACCATGAAGGCTGCCAGAGCCTGAAGCCCAAAAACCTTTAGCACAGTCTACAGGTCATATTTATGAAGGGATTTCATTGTAACTTGGTAGGTTGACTTTATATAATGTCTAGATGAGAATGTCCTCTTTTGGATGCAATTGGGAAACTGACGGCTACAGGGGCCCGAAGCCCGAAAACCTTTAGCACAGTCTACAGGCCATATTTATGAAGGGTTTTCAATGTAACTTGATAGGATGACTCGTTTTGGAATAATTTCACTGTAACTTGGTAACTTTCGTTGATTTACGTTAACTGTGAGGGCCACATACATTAACTGTGAGGTCATGTTAACCCACCCCTAGGCTCTTTAGAGCAGTGTACACCTCATATTATTTTTTATCAACAACATGCCCCATTGAAATATGGGGGATCCAGGATCAAGCAGCTCTTCACATCAACCAGAAGGATCTTCTGGCTCTTCTGAGTTTCCGGCAGTGGATCCCCCATCCTTCTGTTGTTCGACAATGGTTGCTTACATTCGGAACCAGGGTGGCACACACTCAGTTCTCATGTACGAATTGGCTCGGGATCGTCTACTGCTAGCACAGGATTCAACGCTGGGGTGGTGATTCGACTCATTCCCGGTCGTCTGAATGTCCTAGCCGACTCCTTGTCCCAACGTGACAGGATCATTTCCACTGAGTGGATGCTTTACAGGGCAGTGTTCCAGTCGCTTTGCGATCTCTAGGGTCGTCCCCACATCGATCTTTTTGCAACCTGTTGGAACCATCAAGTGGACATTTTCGTGTCCCCCGTATCCAGATCCTCTGGCTTTTGCTGTAGACACTCTGTCAATCGACAGAGCCATTTCTGCCTCATGTTCTCACCAAGATACGAACCTGCAGTTGTCAGATCATTCTGATTGCTCCCCTGTCGCCTCTGCGGGTATGGATCAATCACCTCCGCTCTCTGTTGCTGGCGGTTCTGACACATCTCCCTCTACATCTCGACCTTCTTAGTCAAGGTCACCCAAGGAGGTTTCATGTCGACCTGACTTCATTGTGCCTTCACGCATATCTTTGTTGGGTCCTCTCTCTCTCTTTTTCGAGATGAGCAGTGGAGCACATTTCTTCTTCAAGGTGGCACTCCACTGGTTTAGCCTGTGTGGCTAGGTGGAAGGTCTTCTGTCGATGGTGTGCTGATCACTCTGTTGATTATGCTGATCACTGTTGATTATGCTGATCCTTTGGTAACACAGATTGGAAAGTTTCTGGTATATATGTTTGATTCTCGGGTCTCCAACCTGTTTCCATCAAAGGGTACTGGTCCATGCTTTTGGAGACCTTTTTGTATGTTGAAAAGCTTCATATCGGCACTAATGCATACCTCTCAAGCTTGGTTGGCAATTTTCTTTGAAAGGCCAAGGATTTTGCAGCTTACCCCAAGATGGAATCTTTCTTGGGTGCTGCTTTGCTTGGTGGCCGGGAGGGGGAGGTGCCTTTCAAACCTTTATCCCAGGTGGATATGTGTTTTCTCACATAGAAGATGGCTTTTCTGATGGCGTTTTTCTTAGCCAGAAGGGTTAGTGAGCTTCACGCCCTCTCAGTTGATCTGGCCTTTTTCAGGAGCTCCGCCAACAGTGTTACTTTTACCATTGATTGCTCCTTTCTGGTCCGGAAACTACTCCATCTCCTATCTGTATCAGGGCTCTTCCTTCTGCTGATGGTAATTGCCCTTTGCTCTGTCCGGTTCGTGCTAAATCGTATTTATCTCAACCAGACGCAGTTCATTAGGAAAGGCAGGAAACAATTTTTTCTGTCTCATATTTCTTGTCGCCAGAAGATTGTGTAGAGTTTGGTTATATGATTCCCTCCTATTGTCTATTCAGCATGTTGGTGGATTCAAATAGAATGACACATTGGTTATGTGTCTGTGCACTAGTTCCGGAAGCCGTGGATTAGTACATGGAGAAGAGTGTCCTCTATTGGGTGTGACTTCTTCAAAACCACTTGCTCCTTTTTATTCAAATGTTGGGTGAATGTTTATTACCTAATGCCAATTCAGACTTGTTCAAATGAAGTTGCCCCTCCTCCTGGGTGGTGCCATGCCCCCAAAGGGCACCAAAATCTTTGAAAATCTTCTTCTCATGAACCATCAGTAGCAGAGGCTTGATATATGGTATGCAGCTTCCTTTTAAGGTGTAGACTCGAATTTGTTCAAGAGAAGTTTGATGGGCATTATGGGAGGGGCAAAATGTTTTGGCCCTGCCCCAAATTTGTATTTTCCGAACCGAGAGGGTGATTTGAACCAAATTTTATGTGAGGGCTTATTATGTCATAAGTACCTAATTTATGCTGAATTTTTTTTCCCGTAGCCTCGTGGGAACCGCAGGATCTAAAAATAGAAAAAAATTAAAATGCCCATATCTCCAAAACTGCACGGCACTGAGAATTTTTATTTGGTGTGAATCTTCCATAGGACCAACAGAAAGGATTGGTAAAAAAAAACTGCCATCAGTTTTAACATAGGGTACAGTTTCGGGACTTTGAAAAAGTGTTGAATGAGCACTTTTTAACACTGTAGGCAATGGGAAAAACATTAAAGAATCTTCTTTTTCAGATTCACCAGTCAGAATCCTTTCATATTTGGTATACAACATCTGTTGGGGGGTCAGATTCAAGTTTGTTCAAATTAAGTCCCTGGGTTCATATTTGGGCTCCCTATGGGAGCCTGAATTTAAACTTAGTGCAATATGAGGACTATTCTTTAAAAATCTTCTTCTTCAGATCTACCAATAAGAATCTTTTGATATTTGGTATGCTGCATCCTTAGGGGGTGATATTCAAGTTTGTTCAAGCCAAGTCCCTGCGTTCATATTTGGGCTCACTGTGGGAGCCTGAAGTGTAACTTAGTTCAAAATGAGGAATTTTTTTAAAAAATCGTCTTCTTCAGATCCAGCAGTTGGAATGTTTTGGTATTTGGTGTGCAGCATCCTCAGGAGGATGTGATTCAAGTTTGTTCAAGCCACGTCCCTGGATTGATATTTGGACTTCCTGTTGGAATTATAACTTCGTTCAATATGAGGAATTTTTATTTAAAAATCTTCTTCAGATTCAGCAGTCAGAATGTTTTGATATTTGGCATGCAGCATCCATAGTGGGGTGAGATTCAAGTTTGTTCAAGCCATGTCCCTAGGTTCATATTTGGGCTCACTGTGGGAGCTCGAATTGTAACTTAGTTCAGAATGAGGAATATTCTTTAAAAATCTTCTTCAGATCTACCTATAAGAATCTTTCAATATTTGGTAGGCAGCATCCTTAGGGGGGGTGAAATTCAAATTTGTTCAAGCCAAATCCCTGGGTTCATATATAGGCTGAAAATTTGGGTTCGCGGACTTAGAAATTTTGGACCAAAATCCAGAAAAAAAAATTTCGTTTTTTTTTATGCGTTTCGGCCAATTTTAAGACAAAATTATTTTTTTTATTTTACACTGAAAATTTGGGGGCCGGGTGGGTCTTAGAAAATTTTGGACCAAAATCCGGAAATTAGTTTTTTTGTTTTTTATGCGTTTTGGTCAATTTTAAGAAGAAAACATTTTAGGCTGAAAATATTTTGTCTGGGACTTTGAAAATTTCAGAACAAAAATAAAAAAAAATCTGTTTTTTATGCGTTTATCTCAATTTTGGGATGTAAAAGTGCAGGAACTGAAAATAGAAGAAAAATCCTGTGTATTGTGTGGGCACAACTGCTTCATCTAGTTGGTATATGCTTTTCTTAGGAGGGGCGTATGCAGCTTATTCAAGTCAAGTCCCTGGCTTGATATTTAGACTACCATGTCAGGTGAGTGCCTCTTGTTTCTTGGTGCTTTTACACCACTTTTCTTTCCCAAATCACTTGGGCAAGAAGAAAATAGAGAATATTTTTCCGAGTTACGACTTTCCACTGTAGTGCAAGCATGTGCCTAAATGTTAGTGTCACATGTGTCACTTTGTGCCTTTTCACATAAGCACATCCAGCATGTGTCGATGTGCTAGTGCACAATGTGTCACATTGTGCCTTTTCACATAAGCACATATTGGCACATCCAGCATATGCTTTTGTACTGCATGTAATGTGTACAAAGGAATATAAACATGTCTAGGGAAGTTAGATTAAATAGAACAAAGAAGTCATATCAGCTTGTAGATACATAGGTAGAAACTGAGAATTTCATTACGTGTACACTCCATATAAAACCGCACTTCGCATACCCCACATATCTGCCTTTTCCAGATAATTGTACCCCGGAATAATGTCCGATTTTAAACAATTCGCCCAGTATTTTTCGAGATATTGAACTTGTTTCCATATTAAAATAAAATGTTTTGCCGATATGTCATTTGGATTCCCACCCTGTATAATTAAAGGTAAGTTTGTCGCCATCGAACATGATCTTGTCCACCTTCATTCTTGAAACAGTTCGTCGAGACATTTTTAAATAAAATTACCAAATAGAGAAAGTATTTTAAAATAAAACATATTCTGTGCGTTGTTAATGTTTCTTAGAACAATAATGTGACAGTCTCGGTGATACATCCTGTCTTTACGATGTGCGTCCCCTGTTTTTCACACTCGGGATCATTAGGAACCTGGCATATGATTTAATATCATTGCAGATAAGCTGCTTCACGTTTATCTCTATTGAACTAAATTGAGAATGGAACAGAATTAATAAATAAACCCATCCACTCCTTCCGGTCATTTTCGTAACAACTCTGATGGATTTTTTAAATTAAGTTCGGTCTTTGGAATTATGAAATTTTAGAAGCAAGGGACGGACGAATCATGGCCTTCGGTAAACAAATTTATAGTGCAGTATAGGAAGTGGATTGATACTAAGACACCCACAATGGGATTTTCTTGTCAACTTCCAATATCTGAAAAAGGCATGAAAAATTGGTGGCGTCACTGGGGGCCGGGGTATGCATTTGCCCCTTAAACGTAGATTTTGCCCACATTTGCTTCCCACGTCCGTAACACACACACACACTCTTTCTCTCTCAAATTTTTAGTTGTTATTAAAGAAGTTATCTTGCAAGTGCCACCTGGTCCTGTAGGCCAGTGGAGACTAATGGATCACCGGGTTTATCTTCCTAGCATTTGGTACGTTTTTTCTTGGAAATAGTATGTTTATTGTCGTGGCTGGAAGCTGGGTAGACTGAAAACATTTTGGCCAGACGCTGTCGTCTGTATGTTGGTGTTTTGGTAATAATAATTCTCCCCAGCCAGCATGGGTTTCTTTTCAATAGATGCGTCAAATGCTTCGGCCCTTTGACAGATTAATAAGTAAATTAGCCTTGGAAAAGGGTTGAAGATATGACATACCAGTATACAATTAAGCTCAATTAGTTACTTCTTTTCAGTGGCCTGTTAAATTAAATCCTTTGTTTGTTGTTAATCCCCAGAGCCTACACCAAAATCGACATTTAAAAAGAATCTATATATTTTCTGCCGGCAAAGCACATTTGATGCACTTATGGGCGTGAAATTTTTATTACAGGCACATAACTTATGACCCCTTGTCGGAATGAGCTCGCTAATCGCGATTCGCTGTTTTACTGGTAAATAAGAAAATAAATCACGAGTCGTTCCAATGAGGGGCCACAAGCTATGTTTAGTGACAAAATTGAAAATTGGTAGTTGTAATCCTAGAATTTATTTTGTAAGTGTCACCAGTGGTGTCCACGGGTTAAGGGACAACCGGAATGATCCTGTGGTTCCCCGCAGTTGCAGTTCATGAAGTTCTTTAGAAAAGAAGGGAGGCGGGGTAGTAGCATTAATTATCCACATCATAGTATGATGCCACAACATTATCACCGAGTCAGGGCGAGAACGGTTTGAGTTTGGCCGAATTGAATAGAGCATGCGTTTTGGTCCTAATCTTTTCAAAATACCCCCCCACCCCCCCCCACCCCACCCCCCCCCACCCCCCCCCCCCCCCCCCCCCAAAAAAAAAAAGAAGAATGGGAGCCAAAACTCGTTTTATCACCTATATCAGTCACCGCTGATATGACAGATTCCCCGGGTTGAATATGATGTCACGACGGTGTTCTCGTGACCATAAACTCAAGTAATGTATTCCTAAGTGGAGTCATTTCGTTCCCGTGAGGACACACTTCATCGATCGGAATGGTCCCGAGTTGAATTTTGATACCGTGTTTTAATGTAACTGCGGGAAAAAGATAAGAGAGGCACGGACCGGTTTTACCCGAATTGGATCTGATCCGTGTTTTGAAGATACTCTCCCCCGTGCCTGGGGTTAAATAGCGGCTGTCAGATAGAATAAAAAATGCATTTTAATTTAACATTTGGGTGGATTATGATGCTATATCCAAGCCGAAAAGCAGATAAATTGCCAGTATGTTCAAAAGGAAAAATGTGTAGTTATCTGTACCCGTCCGTTTCGGGTGAGAATCAGAATGTTTTTTTCAACAACAATGACCTCGATTAGGCGAGTTCAGACTATTTTATGTCATGTAAATCCAATAGATGGAAGAGCCACACTGCTTCACGGGATCGTCAAAATTCACATTTTTCTTTCAAGATTTATTAGAACACAAAACGTGAATTATTGGACCGATTTTCACATTTAAAGGATTTTTTTGATACAGAAAATTCCCCCCCAAAATATTTCAGGCACAGAAAAAGGATTGAGTGAAGAGAACTTATTATGTATTGTAAATTGCGAGGTGTTTTCCCAATCAACACTGATTAGTGAGTAAATACCTGCTGTTATATAATCATACCTAACACACTCAGTCGATATCGGGATAATTTTTTTATGTGGAGTGTACACATAATGACTGGGAAATCAGAGCCAAGTAAACAATTATGAGTATGGGCTTTTTTTGTAGTAATTCTGCAAAGTACATATGGATTCTGTGGAAATCTGAACCAGAAAAACTACTCTAGTTCAATCGAACTTACCCCAGGCCCCACCACGATATTTTGGAGGGATTGTTGGGTCTATTTGGGTAATTCTATGAATCGGGGGACTACTCTTTTACAACGAACATACCCCTATCTTATAAGAAGTCTTTGGATCACATAGCAACCACATGCTACAATAGAAACCAAGATGGCTGCCTCCAGTATACAAAATGGACTACGGAAACACATATCACCCGGGAAGTAGCTAGAGTCCTTTTAATGGGGGGGGGGGGGGGGGGGGGGGAGGGGGGGGAGGGGGGGGGGTGAGACCCTTTGAAATTCTAACTGGGAATACCGACACATGAGCGCCGTAGGATGGTAGGTACGAAATTGCAAGTGCCAAAGGCGCGAATCTTTGGCAGGGAGTCTGGGGTCCTCCCCTAGAAAATTTTGAAAAATTGATGTGCTCAGATGCGTTTTCATGGGTTCTGTTAATAGTTATAAAGCTAATTTTCACTTCCAAATTCAGTGATTTTTTTTGTAGGGAAACATTTTTAATTCGAGTTGGATACAAATTTTCAATATCTTCTTGCTTTGCCCGAATTGTCCCCTGTGGCGCGTACGCCTCCTGTCTGACAGGCAAATTTGAAACATCGCCTTTGGGAAAGTGGGAGTTTTGTGTTTCTAGAGCATTTCACAGGCACTTGACATGACAACAAGTACTTTTTTTATTAACCCTTTGAACCCATAAGACCGCTTTTCTGGTCCAGGATCATGACACACCGTACATTTAAAAAGTCGAATGGCTGCTCAGTGAATTTGTAGGGTAGACCAATCGATATTTTCAACATGCAGCCCAACGGCTGCACGTTCAGAAGAAGGATTGGTCTAGCCTAAATGATGATTATGGACTCTTCTAATTGATGTCATTCAACTGACATGGAAGAAACCATCAGGGTTCAAAGGCTTAACATGCCGTTACAAGCGACTCGGCTGGGTGCATTGTGGCACCAATCGCTCCATGTAAAATATAACATCAACCTGAAAGGTTCGGTACATAGACCATGTACCTAAACTTTCAGTTTGATGCGGTTTTTAAATGAAGTATTTGTCAATTGTTTAGAATTCTGTGAAATGCGCCCAATCTATTGTGGATATTTGCAGAAACTCTAATGCACTCAATCATTTATTAATCATCTATCTTAAGATATAGAAACAATAAAAAATCAAGTCACAGAGAAACGGGATTCCTGATGACACAAATCAATCTGCACTGGGTGACATATAACATTTTCCTTTGATAAACATATTAATCTTTTCGGGGACTGAGGGCATTGGCTATTTCCCATTTTGCTGAACTATATTTTAATCTTCTCTGAGAATATTCATTGCATAATATTTTCAGACAGAATAATACTTTGACAAAAATACAGTTTAATATTTCAATTTATAGGCTTAATATTTTCATTCCTGGAAACAGGGGTGCGGTGGCTCAGTTAGTAGAGGTGCAGGCTGCAAGCCGAGAGGTCCTCGGTTCGAATCCCACCTGCTGCAACCGCCTTGTGTCCTTGGGCAAGACACTTCACCCCCATTGCCCATGTGGGGGCACGGTGACGCTGTGTAATAAGGCGTACTGCACGTCGATGGTGCACCTGTCTTCAACCAATGCTAACCCTGCTTGTGTGGAGTTGGTATGTTGGGGAGCTGACAGTTGCTTATCATTGCTTGGTGGTTCTCTCCAGTCATGGTTAGCTATTGTGCAGAAATATGTGACCTTAAACACCAATAAATAAATAAATAATTCCTGAAAGCTATTATGATCCTCTAAGTTTCAGCTAGTGCAGATTGTATAGACAGTGTAAGGACTATGGTGTAACCATACCCAAACCAGTGCTTGCCCCATGCAGCTTCAGTCTAAATCTCAACTTGTGATTTAGACTGCAGCTGCATAAGGCGCCCAACAAGCACACATTTCACACAATGCATTCTTATTATAATTATATATGTACAGTGGACACTGCATCAGTCTGGCTAAAGCCTGAAGGTGTTACTCTCATCAAGATAGTTACACCTTCAACACCTGTTTATGATGTAATTGCCACTCCTGGGGTGACAAGTTCAAATTCAACAGAATTAATTTTTTATACAAAAAAACGAGTTGTCAACTTGTCAGTAAAAGTGGTGATAACATCTCAATTTCAACTTGAAATTTTAAAGAGGTAAAATTAATTAGTTGGCTGGGATAAATTGCAGAAATTCTTATTCCAAATACTTCATGCTTAATTCTTTATTCCTGAGTATTAAGTCAAAAGGAACAGCAACAACTCAAACCAAATTATTTGAAGTAATTTGGTTTGAGCTGTTGCTGTTCGTTTTAGCCTGTATTGGAATGAAAAATTAAGCATGAAACATTTGGAATAATAATTTGAAGTAATTTGGTTTGAGTTGTTGCTGTTCGTTTTAGCCTGTATTGGAATAAAAAATTAAGCATGAAACATTTGGAATAAGAATTTCTGCCTTCACAATTGTCCATTTCTTGTAGTGTTTGTGAAACATGACAGATGAATCTTTGAATAGCAATTTTAAGTGCAAAACGGCAGCCAGAATTTGTGATACATATATGGTACTTATATCGGTTTTCACAGTCTCAAGTTCTGCTAAACTAAAACTTAATAGCCCATTACTGTTGGCACTAAAGAATACTTGAATAAACTTCTAACAGTACATTAATTTATCTGAAAATGGATCATAGCTACATCATCTATGATCTTGGAATATTTAAAACACACAGCGCAACTAACAAAATACCAAGGTGAAATGTGCCTTCTCTTTGATAAAAATATTATTCTTCTGAAATAAAAGTACAACAAAAGTAATATGAAATCTCTTGTCAAAACAATAACAACACGTGAAAGACATCCAGTCAAAGGATCGGCATGTGAATTATTTACTCTAAGCATGGAAATAACAAATTATAGCGAGACTTTTAATGGAAGTTTTCTGATCGAAATTAAGTGCCCTTATGGGACATTCATCTTTCAAAAATTGAAATATACATTTCATTTTATGTATGCTCTAACTTGTAAGGGGCCCTACAAACATGTTACAGCACACATAAATCGAAATGTATATTTGTAAGATGAATGTCTTGTAATCAAATTTACCCAAAAGATTGATAATAATCTACTGTTATGTTTGCAACAAAGTCCACCAAATTAACCAAGAAAACTAACTACAATCGGGATTCATCTGCTATCATCATTGGTAATGGTATGCGCAAGTGTCACGGGATTTTTATTCACAGTTTTTAGTCTCATGAAGCCCAAATTACTCCCATGTTAGTTTCTCCTACTTTATGTAACTTAGTCACAATTACTAGAGTTTCTGGTAATTGTTACTCAATTACATAGAGTAGAACTTGTAGAAGAAACTAACATGGGCGTAATGTTCAGTTCAGAGTCAGATTACACACTAATCCTCCTCTCCCTCATTTTAGCCCAACAAGACACGGCGCTAGCCATGTCAATGGCATCTGTCATATCCCTCTCACAATACATCAACATCAGTGAATCCAATCGGTCGTCAGCACACCTTGAACGCAGAAAACCTTTAACAATTTTCAGTCGGCTGAAGGTACGCTCGTTCTTGGCAACAGTAACCGGTGCGGTCAATGCTAGATTATAACTTCTATGTACCAAAGGAATGGTTCGCTTGTGTTTATGTGCAAACTTTGCGGCTTCCGACAAAGTAGTCATAGGTTTCTTCTCACCAGATACAGCAGTCATGAATACGTCAAATTCTGAAATGAAATTCTCTGCATCGAATCGTGCCTTTTGTGGAAACAGACCCAACAATTATTTAACCTCATCCTCACTTGGTGTCTTGAGTGGTGGGAACAGAAAGACAAGAGGTTTAACCTTACTCATGCAGGATTTGTAATTAACATCAAGCTCTTCTATTAAAGTGTCCAGCACAGATGTCATCTCCTTCCTGTAGAATATTTCAAATGTCATCACCACTGACGTTTTGGGATTATTGTCTAATTTTTTTGGTTGTTTTCTTGGTTTGTGATATTCTGAGAACTCGTGTTCTATGTTCATATCTTGCTTCTTGGCAAATTCAGCAGCAGCACTGATCAGGTCATTTTTTTCTGAGTCACTTTTGTTTATTTTTCTCAACGACTGTACTGTGGTCTCAACTATAACCAGAGCATCTAGGATATTGAGCTCTTCCTTCTGCAGCTGTACAATCATGATTTTAGCCTTCCACATGACATTCTTCATGAAGATGAGTCCAATTATGAAGTCGAATCTGATAATTTTGGTCAGAAGTCCATTTGCCTGTGTGCAGGTCTCCTTGGTTTCAGCTGCTGAATGACTTAAATCTCTGAGCACATCTACTATCGGTTCATAAGAGGTCCAAACAGCCCTGATAGATTCGGAGCGTGCTGTCCACCTTGTCATGGACAAATTTCTCAACTGTAGACTGTTGTCAACTTCAAGTAGTTTATCAGACAATGTTTTGTATCGTTTAGTGCTTCCGGAGAAAAACACATACAGTGATTCTAGCACCTCAAATAACGACCTGAATACCACAGATGATGCACAACTATGTCCCATGATTGTGTTGCACCGATGTCCTTGACACGGTATGTAAGGGATTTCCCTTCCCAGAATTTCAGAAAGTTTTTTCTGTACTCCGTTGTTTATACCTGACATGGACGCAGTGAAGTCATACAATTGGAATGCAATTTTCCTACTGTCTAAACCACCCTTTTCAATAGAGTCCAACAATGATGCTGCATGCCCCAAACCTGATTTATCACACAGTTCTTTGGTTTCGATTAGTCTTTCTCTTGGTACGCCATCGCCATCAACATATCTTACACAACAACTGATCCTGTCTTTGTGGTGTGGTGTGGTGTCTGCAGCCACAGACAGAAAGTCGGCTTGACTGGCATCTTGGATTATTTTATTCTTCACCATATCGGATAATAGAGAAATAAACTCGTTTTGTGATTCGGGGTTCCGGTAGTTAACATGGTATGATCTCATCGAACGGTCCTTCAACCAATTTTTCAGCACAGAGTGATGACACGCCAACAATTCCATTAATTGATAGAAATTGCCCTCTGTATCTTCATCGCATCGGAAGGCAAGACCTAATCTGCTTAGCATTCTGGTAATATCTAAAAATACTGAAATAACTTCTCTATTCCTGGTGAGGTCAAACCGTTTTTGGATTTCCACCTGTCTGACCTCCTTGTCCATCAGCATTCCAATATCACCCCCAGATGAGCATCTCATGTAGTCTACCAATGCTGATTTATGTGTAGTTGATGAGAAATGTTGCTGCAGCTTCCCTTCCTTCTTCTATCCAACACTCATCATCCTGTGCCATACGCGAACACCTTTCTTGGTCCATGCTTCATCTGACAACTCTCTTCCAGGTCCAGACGGGAACAGGCTGCAAACAAAACAATGCTGCATCAGCTTTTGTACTGTATTCGAGATGAGGGTATTTTTTGTACCACTCGTGATTGAATCTGCTTTGTTTTCCTTTTGGAATGTCTGGGTTTTTAGGAAACACGCAAGTTTTGGCTGATGAGGGTCTGTTTGCATTAAAAATAGTTTCTGAGCAAAGTTTAAGTCTCCCGGCCTCTTTACGGGGTCATGACATTCAACAGATGTATGGATATCTTCCTCAGTAATTTCAGCTGTGCGTTTGATACATCAATGCTCTTTGTACACAACAATTCCAACTGCTCTGCTTTCAGTTTTATATCATTTGAGAATGTTTTAATTTCGGTGAAAAAAGGGTCTGTTTGCATTAAAAATAGTTTCTGAGCAAAGTTTAAGTCTCCCGGCCTCTTTACGGGGTCATGACATTCAACAGATGTATGGATATCTTCCTCAGTAATTTCAGCCGTGCGTTTGATACCATCAATGCTCTTTGTACACAACAATTCCAACTGCTCTGCTTTCAGTTTTATATCATTTGAGAATGTTTTAATTTCGGTGAAAAGATTATGAGAACTAACACATTGTTTTGTTTTTTCAAAGATTTCTTGTCCATTTGCAACCGACATGATTAGGTCTTTCAACTTTCCAGCACATGACAATATATCAGGTTTTGCAGACTCATCGTCCATAGCAGGTTCTAACCCATTAGCTTCTGCTTCCTCCTGACCATGTACGCTTTCCTCATTCTTTTTAGAGACACTATCGGAATCGGGATCTTGTTGGTGACTTGTCGATGCCTCAACTTCAACCTCCTCAACCAGGCCCTGTATCCTTGGGAGGCTTGCTGATACAAGCTGAACTTAGTGAACTTAAAGCCGCTATCACAAAAGGACTCTCTTTTGCTCCGACAGTCTTATAGCTTATAAATTTGTGGGCCTTCAACAAATCTCCATGTTGCTTTTCATTGTGTGCTTTTCTATAGTATTGATCAAAAATGGCTCCACACCCCACATTCCAACTTCACCTTCTTTTTGGGGGGCATCACTCCAACTAGTCAAAGTTACACTGAATCTGTATCAATGAAATTGATTTCCAGTCAATGAAAATGGGGCACATTGATTTACAAATCATCTCCCCTAGACTATCAGCAGCTGCTAACAAAACGTGTAACGCAAAGCGGGTATGTGCAGTTGTTACGGCATCAGTCTGCAGGCCGCGTGGAGTCGGAATTCTTTGACCTGATTCTCACCTAAAAGTCTCGGTAGTCGGAATGTTTCCTTATTATGGTCCTTCAGTTGGAAAAATAGGTTTATTAGTGAATTATACCGTATATTCAGTAGTTTTTAAATTTCTAACTGTTGATATTTTTGCCCTCCGAATTTCCAACTATTGAGGTTTTGACAAATATTGGGGGTGGGGGGGGGAGATGCCCCCCCCCCCCACACACACACCCTGTCGTGACGTCCCTGCATATCACCCTAACAACGTGAGTTGTGTATGCTCACTTACGCCATGTATCACTATGGGGATGACGTCACAACATGGCCATTCACACAGGTTATCATGCCAACACAACATGATGCAATTGGGTCATGTGACTATGATGACACATGAGATCCGGCCAATGTGGGGTGAAACATATGAGACATACTACTCCTGACTGATCCTTGGGAAGCTCTATCAAGAGAGATTAACAAGGGTCAGATGCAGGTGTTAATGGTCTGGGTTAGAATGGTTAACAGGCTTGTATACAATCACCGTAGATAATGAAAATAGTTTTGGACAAAAGTGGGAAAGTGCCTGAGAATTATCAGTACATATCCTTGAAAGTCCAGGATTTTTTTCCTCCAGAGGCTCATGAACCCTGTCAGTAGAAACTTTAGGACCCCACATGTAGTATGATGACCTGTCATCCATCAGCATGAAATTTCCTTGTTGGTTCCTTATATTTTTACTTGACTAGCAAGTGGGGGTATGCACAGATGTACACCCTTTGTGAGACTATGCACCTTGTAATTCAGTTATAATGTCACAAAACTTGCTTGAATGGCGATTTAAGTCAAAAATTTCAAAATGTATGCTTTGCTCCATCCAAAGAAACATTCATGCAGTTTCCACAGGCCTGTGATGCAGGAAACTACAAAACATGTTGCAAACAAGATCCATTTTTTTGCTATCAGTTTCCTTAAATATTGAATGTTTTTTAATACAAATATGAATGATCAATGTTGCATGACAAAGGAAAGTCTAATCTTGAATGGTTTCACTGATTGAACCAACAGGCCCAACTCAGATGGAAACATCAATCAGTCATTCTCTCATGTCTGACTTGTTGGGAGCCACATTAATTTAAGTCATCAAAATTTAATTACAAAATGTATTTATCAATAGGTTATTTTGAAAAACTGATTGGTGAGGACCCATAGGCAACTAACTGTAATAGAAGAAATCAAGATAAAGAAAACATAATGCCTCTGAATGAAATGCACATACAATTGTTTACAGAGTTATGTCCCTTTTCATGAAACTTATCAATTGCATTCAGGTTTGGATTTGAATCACCAGTTCAGACTAAACATGCACTAATTCCCCCCCCCCCCCCCCCCCCGCCCCCAAGCAAAGCAGCACCCAAGAAAGATTCCATCTTGGGGTAAGCTGCAAAATCCTAGGCCTTTATCAAGAAAAGTGCCGAATAAGCTTGGACAGGTACGGATTAGTGCCGATACGATGCTTTCCCACATACGAAAATGTCTCCAAAAGCATGGACCTGTACCCTTTGACAATAACAGGTTGGAGAGCCCATCGACAGAAGACCTTCCACTTAGCCGCCTAGGTGAAACCAGTGGAGTGCCGTCTTGAAGAAGAAATGCACTCCACTGCTCGTCTCAAAAAACCTCTACAAGGAGACAGGATCCGACAAAGATATGCGTGAAGGCACAATGAAGTTGGGTCGACATGAAACCTCCTTGGGTGACCTTGACAAAGAAGGTTGCGATGTAGTGGGAGACGTGTCAGAACCGCCGCCAACAGAGAGTGGAGCTGATTGATCCACACCACTGAGGCGACAGTGGAGTGATCAGAATGATTCAGCAACTGCAGGTTTGTATCTTGGCTAGAACCTAAGGCAGAATCGGACCCGGCGGGAAGGTGTAGCCGACAAGCCCATTCCAATCGAGTGACAGAGCATTCACGGCAAAAGCCAGAGGATCTGGACGCAGGGACACATACACCTGATCATTCCAATGGGTCACAAAAAGATCTGTATGGGGATGACCCCAGAGATCGCAAAGCGACTGGAACACCTCCCTGTAGACATTCACTCAGTGGAAATGACCCTGCTTCGTTGGGTCAGGGAGTCGGCTAGGACATTTAGACGTCCGGGTATGTGACGAACCACCACACCGGCATTGACATCCTGAGCTAGCAGTAGAAGATCCCGAGCCAATTCATACATGAGAACCGAGTGTGTGCCGTCCTGGTTCGGAATGTTAGAGACCATTGTCGAATTGTCAAACAACAGAAGGACCTGACGATTCAAAATGTGGGGGATCCACTGCCGGAAACTCAGAAGAAGAGTCAGAAGCTCCTTCTAGTTGATGTGAAGATCTGCTTGATCCTGGTCCTGTACACCATGAAGGGAAAGACCTAGAGGATCCAATGTCACGCCCCATCCGAGAACGCTGGCATCTGCCATCAGAACACGGTTGGATATGGGCAAGTCCAGTGGAACTCCCTGTATAATCCATTGAACATTTGTCCAGGCAAGAAGGTGACGATGAAGTGATGCTGGTAACTGAAGACCCAGATGCAGAGGATCGGCATTCAGCCTCCAACGACAGAGCAGAAAGTGTTGGAGAGGTGTGACATGCAGCCAACCTAGATGAGTGAGATCCGTCACTGAACCGCAGAGACCGAGCAGCCCGAAAATACTCTGAGCTGTCATGAACGTGGACTGGGTCAGAGTCAGGGTGAAAGCTGACGGAATCACAGCCAAGACAGAGATGATGTGATCTGAGAGAGAAAGCATGCCTAGCATCTCCCTGGATAAGCACAACCTGGACTACAAAGTTGCCATTGGAATAATGGCCGACGTTTGGAAAGCCTGAGGGAGGAGGACTCAAGATCTAAGGCCGTCAAACTCTGACAGGCTGAAAGATTGGCGGAATCATGGGAATGATAACGCACAGGAGGCAAAAAGGTATCAGCCTAGCGAAGAATGAAGTCTTCATAGCCTTGGAACTCAGCTTTGAGTCGCATGCTGCAAAGCTTTGACAACTTGTACCGACTGGTATGGTCAAAGGCACCCTGAAGTATCCTGAACCAGTCTATCATTGCACCTAGGTTCAGCATGGAGACTTTCAGGTCGGTTGCATTTCTCAGGGAGATTTCACTTCCCTGCCTCGACCTGCAAGTGCTTACTTTCACGTTCCGATTCCTCGGACATCTCGAAAGTATTTCAGGTTTGCTTTTCTGGGGTGAGTTTACCAGTTCAAGGTCATGCCTCTCGGCTGCAACCTGACTCCTTGGGCCTTCACCCAACTGATGTCGCCTGTGATAGCCTTCCATTGCACACAGTCCAAGGTGACTACTTCGCCGTATCTGGACGATATCCTCCAGAGGCACTTCAATGCTGCTCTTCTGGAGTCAGATGTCGACACACTGTTGAGCCTGCTCATGTCGCTGGTGTTCCGAGCCAACCTGGTCTCTTCTCAGTCGTTTTGTCATCTGGGAATGGACTTCTGCACACAGCTGAATTTGGTGGTGTTTCCCTGGGCGAGTGCTGTGATTCCCCCAGCTTTCGCCCTGACTCTGACTCAGTCCATGACTGTAATAGCTGGGAGTATTCTCTGGCTGCTCAGTCTCTGCAGTTCGGTGACGGACCTCATTCCTCTAGGTCGTCTGCATGTCATACCTCTCCAACACTTTCTGTCATTGGAGGCTGATTGTTGATCCTCTAGATCTGGTGCTTCAGTTACTAGCATATCTTCATCGTCACCTTCTTCCCTGGACAGATGTTCAGTGGATTATGCAGGGAGTTCTGTCAGTCTTGCCCATATCCGATCGTGTTCTGTCAGCAGATGCCAGTGATCTCGGATGGGGCACGACGTTGGATCCTCTAGGTCTTTCCCTTCATGGTGTATGGGACCAGAATCAAGCAGCTCTTCACATAAACCAGAAGGAGCTTCTTCAGAGTTTCCGGCAGTGAATCCCCCACCTTTCAAATCGTCGGGTCCTTTTGTTGTTCGACAATTCGACAATGGTCGCTTACATTCGGAACCAGGGCGGCACGCACTCTGTTCTCATGTACGAATTGGCTCGGGATCTTCTACTGCTAGCTCAGGATGTCAACGCCAGGGTGGTGGTTCGACACATTCCCGGTCGTCTGTATGTCCAAGCCAACTCCCTGTCCCAATGTGACAGGGTCATTTCCACTGAGTGGATGCTTTACAGGGCAGTGTTCCAGTCGCTTTGCGATCTCTGGGGGCATCCCCACATTGATCTTTTTGCGACCCGTTGGAACCGTCAAGTGGACACTTTCCTGTCCCTATGTCTAGATCTTGCCGTTGACACTCTGTCAATTGATTGGAACAGTCCTGTCGGCCTGCCTTCCTGCCACTGCTGATTCTGCCTCAGGTTTTCGCCAAGATACGAACCTGCAATTTTCTGATCGTTCCCCTGTCACCTCAGCAGGTGTGGATCAATCAGCGGCGGTTCTGACATGTCTCCCTCTACTTCATGACCTTCTTTGTCAAGGTCACCCAAGGAGGTTGCATGTCGACCCAACTTCATATTGCCTTCACTCATATCTTTGTTGGGTCCTGTCTCTCTCTGAAGAGGTATTTCGAGATGAGTAGTGGAGTGCATTTCTTCTTAAGGCGGCACTCCATTGGTTTAGCCTATACGGCTAAGTTGAAGGTCTTCTGTCGATGGTGTGCTGATCACTTTGTTGATTATGCTGATCCTTTGGTAACTCAGATTGGAGAGTTTCTGGCATATCTGTTTGATTCTCAGAGTCTCCAACCTGTTACTGTCAAGGGGTACAGGTCTATGCTTTTCTAGACCTTTTCGTATGTTTGAAAGTGTCATATCGGCACTAATTCATACCTCTCCAAGCTTAGTCGGCACTTTTCTTTGGAAAGGCCTAGGATTTTGCTCCTTGCCCCAAGATGGAATCCTTCTTCGGTGCTGCTTTGCTTGGAGGGAGGGGGAGGTGCCATTCAAAGCTTTAGCCCAGGTGGATATGTGTTTTCTCACATACAAGATGGCTTTTCTGATGGCATTTGCCTCAGCAAGAAGGGTTAGTGAGCTTCACGCCCTCTCGGTTGATCGGGCCTTTTTCTGGAGCTCCGTCAACAGTGTTACTTTTTCCACTGATTGCTCCTTTCTGGTCAATAATCAGATGCCAGAAATTACTCCACCTCCTATCTGTATCAGGGCTTTTCCTTCTGCTGATGGTAATCGCCCTTCACTCTGTCCGGTTTGTGCAAAATCGTATTTATCTCAACCAGATGCAGTTCATTAGGAAAGACAGGAAACGATTTTTTCTGTCTCTTATTCCTGGTGAACAGAAGATCTCTCCTCCATTTCTCGATCGATTTGTGTTGCTATTCGTGCATCCTACGCCCATCTAGCGCCTGACAATTGTATTACCAATCGTATTTTTGCCCACGGGGTATGTGCCTTGTCTGCCTCCTGGGCTTATGCTAATTCTCTCAAGTTGTTGGATGCTATGCAGGCTGCCTGTTGGAGAAATGCTTCTACTTTCTCCACCTTCTATCTGTGTCAGTTGTAGGAGCAGTCTGAGGACCTTTTTTCCTTGGAAATGCAATAAGTGTCAATGAATTTTAACACAGTTATACCAGTTTTCATGCTGTCCATCCCTATATCTGTCCATTCAGATTGTCATGTAAGTGTTATAACTAACAATCATGATTTATTTATTTATTTATTTATTTATTTATTTATTGGTGTTTAAGGTCACATACCTTACAGATGACAATTTAACATTTTCATTCTAAATGTGACTTCATGTTATAGGTTTCTGAATTCTGCCAATAACCATTGACAGATTATTTTTCCACCTGACATCATGGATCCATCAAAAGAACTAAACTCCACTCATTTTCGCAATCGGCAAATTGAAACATTGCATTCTAACGAAGATCAGTGCGGAAGCTGCAGTGACGACTGATAAATGAAATGTCAATTGGAAAATCCTTTTATTCAAATTCACCAAAATTAACAAAATTAAACTTATTATTTAAATTGGGAGTGATTTTATAAAATACTCAAGTTCTGACTTTGAAGCGAATATCTCTCAGATAACGGCAGTTAATTTCTTAAAAACATGAATAAATAACATATCGATCTGTCACACATGTTTACCAATCACACCTGAGTATTGTTTTTGTTTCTATTTCAAGCAGACAATCAATAAATAAAGAGTTTTTTTTAAGTTTCAGATTTTCTATGTGTAATGTTTGAATTCTTAAATTAATGGATTCTATGTCCTAGATAAACACAGAACGCCACGATGTGTGAGTGCATTCGTCAGTATGGCACTCATGTCATCGCAGAAGGATTGAATTTGAGGCTGTGCTTCTCATTGTATCCTTTTGCGCTGGTGCTTGTGCCATATTGACAAACATATTCACCCATCAAGACATTCTGTGTGTGTAGTAAGCAAAGCAGCCACCAGTTTACATTTGGACTAAGAGGTCTGGACCCACCAGGTTGGTTTGTAAGTAATAAGCTTTTATACCTCAACTACCATTATTCTTTTAAGATTCACTGCCATTGAATTTCATTCCAGATTCTTCCTCAGTGTGTTCAAAATACCTACAGTGCCACAAACTATTGAATGTTGGACCAACAGATCAAGAGAGAAGCAGGTGCAGGAGCCATGTTTCAAACACAGACCCTCTAGTATACAAAGCATACGATGAAACTAAGATATGTGGGTCATCCAATACTGATCTTTAATCCATTTCTCCTGTAAGTGATCTTTATACCTCAGCCACACCCTCAACTTTAATATTTTCTTTTTTACTCAACAGTTTTCTTTATTAATCAAACAACTGTACTTTTCTTTTTGAATATATATGTGTCAACAGTTTATATCATCATTTGTATGTTTGTATGATTTATGTCAATTCACTTTCAGCCATGGTACGCAGACATTTCCCAATGCAGACATTTCCCCATGCAATTTAGGCTGGACATTTCCCCATCGGACATTTCCCTGTGCTGCTTAATCAAAAAACGTACATTTCCCCATGTGGAAATTTCCCCATCCATTACGTGTACCCTCCATTTAAAACCTGTCTTCGTCAAACCCGGTGATCACTCTGTGATATGCAGGTCCACAACCCATCTATCGAGGCTAATTATAGATGAGTGGGAAAACCGAACTTCAAACAGAATGCTGATGACATGCATCAACGGATAGAAGCGATTGGTGCAGTGATATAATATAGTTACGCAAATAAAATCCTGGAACAATAAACAAAAAAACTTGGAACAATAAACAAAAAAAATATATTTGAAAACACAACATTATTCCATTACGATGACGTTACAATGTTCATTTGTAATTTTCTTACAAGAAATGGCCCATAAAGCTAGCATTTAAGACGGCGGATAGACACATTCATTTGTAATTTTCTTACAAGAAATGGCCCATAAAGCTAGCATTTAAGACGGCGGATAGACACATTCCTTCCACTTTATACCCAACCAATGAAACTGAGGCCCGAACTATTCCGTAAAAAAGTTTTCTTTTCCTTATTGTTTTCGTTCCCTGTTGTTTGATTGACTGTTGGTGTACGCTGGCCATACCCTCCTTCGGATTTGCTGTTGAAAACAATAAAAATTCATGTATGCGTGTTTGTGTGTGTGTGTGTGGCGGGGGTGAATATATATTTTTTTTATTTGAGTGCATGGGGACACTCGATGAAGCAGGTTGGTGAGGTAGGGAAGTGGGATAAAAGCCTGTTTTTCGAGAGTCGACCATCTTCTGTAGTGCCACCCTTGCCCATGAGCCTCATTCTGTAAAATGTCAGTAAACTCGGTGTGAAGCCAACAGTGCATGTTTTTAGGCATTTTCAGTTGCTGCATACTTTTCATTTTTTCTCAATATGAAATACACTGTGGGTGGATGAATATGCAGGTGGGTATACAGTAGAAGCGGGTTTAAAGGAAGAGGTTGTTGCACAACAAATAAACATTATAAAAAGAAAACGTTAAAAAATTACGACGTCCAAACAGCATGGGAATATTGCCATTTTTCCCCTGTAGTGTTTACATTAGGCCTACTATGCTTTTTCTTGGGGATTGTTACGGTGATCATGGGTATGAATCAGTAGCATAGCCAGGAGGATGGGGCGAGGGAGCACATGCACCTCCCCCCCCCCCCCCCCAAAAAAAACAAAAACAAAATTATGGACCCCCCCATGTTAACAACCAATATAGGGAACATGAGGCAAGAAATTTTAATATCTAGATATTTATACTTGTAAGATGTATGAGGGGTGTCATCCAAAAAAGATGAATGGCTGAAATATCCCAACAAGACGAATCCTGACAGGACAAAAACTTCTTTTTTCATTATCTACAGTGGTAATTCCTGAAAAGAGATTTATAAAGTGTATGATTACACTCTTTTGGGGGTGGTTATTTCACATGTTTCAGTAGTTGCTGAGCAGTTATTATTAATATTTTTATTTTTCATCTCTTGATCGCCCACACTCACTGTCTGACTTGAGCAAGAGTTTATTTCTGCAGTGAGTTCATTTATTGTATCCTTAAGTCTTACTTTGTCAGGCAACCGTGTTGTATCCTTGGGCAAGACACTTTGCCCCCCCCCCCCCCCCCATTGCCCATGTGGGGGAACGGTGGCGTTGTGTACTAAGGTGTACTGCACGTCGATGGTGCACTTGCCTTCAACTAATGCTAACTCTGTATGTGTGTCGTTAGTATGTTGGGGAGCTGACAGTTGCTCGCCATTGCTTAGTGGTTCTCTGCAGGTAGTCTGGCTTCCTCCACCCGTAAAAGTGTATGACCTTAAACACCATTAAATAACTCACTTTGTCAATACTTTGTGTTCACGAAATATGTCATAATTTATTTGGATTCTATTTGGTGGTAATGTGGCATAATTATTGATGCCTTTCGCAACTTATAAATTATGGACACAAACGGACAGAGTCAAGGAAATTGCATTTTTTTTGTTCTTCATGGATTTCAAAATTATTCCCTGAGGAAGGCATTGTGCCCAGTCCAACGAGGGGGGGAGGGGCTCTACCTCTCGAGCTAGTCCCCATTTCGCTGCTACATGGTTTAGACGATGCTGCGCATCATATTCTGTATTCCCCTGATGCAGATGCCAAAGGCATGAGCGATGATAGGTAGTTTGGGTCGGGGGAGGCCCCCATTCTCCCTCTCTTTTAAGCCGACTTTCATATTGTGATTAGAATTGCTCAGTTTGCCTCATGCCGACATTATTAAAATTTTGATTATGAGGTGCAAATAGATTTAAGTGTTTATGGCATAATAAGTTGAAGGATAATCCTAATCAAGACTCACATCATATGGATGTTTTCTTTGCAATTTCAGTATTTATTCAACTCTAATTAAACCCTTATTGGTGTTATTAATTAGTTATGAACAACAATTGTTCATTATTTGTTCTGGCAAGTTGTTTTTATCAAAAAATCTGTTAAGATGTCTCACAAACAATGATGCCTTCATTGAATTGAAATTCAATGAATGCATCATTGTTTTTATCAAACAGCTCGAAACAAGGAAGTGTAGTGTCATCGGAAATAAGTCACTCCAAATACCAAAAAAAAAACTTGACTGCTATACAAAAAAAACCCAACTTAGAAAATACTTTATTCAAAATAATTCTTGTGAAACTAAAAAAAAATTTAAATTTTTGGGCTTCCAAAACATTGGTTATGACCCCTCATTTAGGAGTGTCTCTGCGACCCCAATGCGATTGAAATCTAAAAATGAACATTTTTATTTAGTTGTACGGGAAATATTCTGCAAGTGTAAAATGTGAGACAAACTTAGAAAATAGAAAGAAATTTACGTGGTAACATTGCGGCCAAAACTGCCCAGTACTATACACGAAATAGACATATACTTTTGGGGTGTTTTTACACAAAACATCTTGTATAACTGAATAAAAACTTTCGTTCACAAAACCAACATTTATGTCCTATGGGGAAATGTCCGCACCATGGGGAAATGTCATATACTTTTTGGGTGTTTTTATACAAAACATCTTGTATAACTGAATAAAAACTTTCATTCACAAAACCAACATTTATGTCCTATGGGGAAAAGTCCGCACCATGGGGAAATGCCCCCCTCCCCCCCCAATGGCAAAATGTCTGGGATTCTTCAGCCACAAATGGAGTTTCTAACACTGCAGTATATATTATTGGTCCACTCTACTTTATGGATCTGAACTGCTAAGTAATGAGGAAAATCTTTCCGTCTTTTTGGCAGTTCAAGAATATATTCTGGCAATTAAGTGTTTGTAGCAATATATTCTAAGATGTTAGCCATTGTGTGGAAGTACATGACATCAAACACCAATAAATAGACAAATAAATAAATAAATTAAAAGAATGTGCTGTGACATCTATAACACAAATGTATGGTTTATGTTAGCAGAAGCCATGTTGGATTAATTTGCTCCCAAGTTGGCTCCTTCTTTCCCTTATCCACTTTCTTCTACCTTCCACTCCTCTCTTATTTTCTACCTGTTTAGTAGCTCTTACCTTTCCAAATGTCAACTAGATCCTGATATTCAGCTTGTAACTTAAGGAAATTCGGGAGACAACCTTAATAAGCATAATGTTTACTGTAGAATCCCATCCCTATAAAATTTGCACTATACGACATATGATATGTTATTGACAATTACTTAATTTTATGCCTTCATTTTGTTGTATATTAGGACGTGTGTGTGTGTGTGTGTGTGCGCATGTGCGTGTGTGCATGCATGCTTGCATGCGTGTGTGTTTGTGTGTTTGTTTGTGTGTGTTTGAGGTTAAAAAATCGCACTGGCACAGACATTTCATACTGAAAGGTTTTTTTTCTTTTAATATGCCGCCGAAAAATTGTTTTCATTTACTGAACCCTGATGGGTTTCAAACATGACAAAAAATTACATAAAATTGATTTAAACTAAGTGATGAGCTTAGGAACTGGTTAAACTGACTGGCAATAATTGATGTTATTCATTGATGGGCTCTAATTTAGTCCTTACAAGGATGTTACGCAAGCTTTTGTTTTTCTTATAGGCGATGACAGGTCGAAGATTCAAAGGTTCATTTAATTTAGCATTGGTAAAATTGAATTCATCTTTTAACATTTTTGCTATTTCGATATTCATTCTGTTGCACGTTAAAGTGAAAGGAATGATGGACCTCCTTTCGCATTCGCCCTCTGATATGTTCATACCAAATGGGCAGAGGGTTTGAAGCGTATTGATCCAAAAAGCTTCACGTTTTTTTCTAAATTCATCCATTTCTTCTAATGTGTCTTTAATTGGTGGTTGTTCAATAGGGTGGATTTCGAAATCGTCCAAAGAATGGCCAGGAAGGTTAAAATGTTGTGCTACTGGGGCATCAGCATTGTTTTATATCCTGTTTATGTCTGGTAGCACGTTCTCGGAAAGGATTTTGACTTTGACCAACATACTGTTTCCGACAGCGCTTACATGTGATAAGGTAAATAATGTTTGGTGAATCACAATGGAGGGGGTTACGGATCTGATAATGATTTTTTGTTTGTTCGGAGAAAAATTCCTCTTTCTGATCAGGCATAAAAGTATGCAATCTACATCGAGGCTTTTTGCAATTAAACACCGCTCCACTACCATTCTGCAACGGTCTGTTGTGTTCAGTCTTCAGTGGTTCGAAATCAGTAGTTTCAGCTGAACTTTCGAGCTTTTTCAGGGTTTGGGATTTCAGGCTACGCAAAAGGCGCAGCGAGTACCCTCTCGATCTGAGGGCACCAAATAGAGTAGAACAAGCCTTATGAAATTTACCTTATCCCTTGAATTGCGGTGGAAACGAATGAGTTGTGATTTGATGATCCCTTTAAATGTATGTTGAGGATGAAATGATTTTATGTGCAACAATTGATGTGAATCAGTTGGTTTAAAATATACTTTATAATCTAAATGACCAGTCGCCTGAAATTGCTTGCCTTTACACACGGTCACATCGAGAAAATCAACAGAATTTTCACTGGTAGTAGCTTTCAATTTAATATTTGGATCATGATTGTTCAAAATTTCTAAAAATTTATCAAAATCTTTTGAATGTTCCCAAATAATAAAAATGTCATCTAAATACCTTAGATATACGAGAGGATGCTTTGTACATTTGCTTAAGGCATTTTCCTCCCATTCCGCTACATAAATGCTTGCAAAATTAGGACTGAATCTTTTACCCATAGGACAACCCATTATTTGTAGAAAATATTCTCCATTGAATTGAAAGTCATTACCTTTTAAGCTCAGCTCTAAAAGATCCAAAATTTGTTCATCCGGGCATTTTGCATCTGGATATTTTTCAAATGCATTTTTAACTGATTTAACACCTTTATCAATATCAATGTTCGTATACATATTGTCGATATCCAAAGTAGCCAGAATTGCATTTTTCGATATTTTCAATTTTGAAATTTTTGACAGGAAATCCTGTGTATTTTTTAGATAGCTCGGATGTCTATTTGCTATAGGTTTCAGATGATAATCAATTAATTCCGAGATCGCATAAGATTCCGAATTACAATCTGATACAATTGGCCTCCCAGGTGGAGTTAAGTCATCCGTCCATGAAGAACGGTCCTTGTGGATCTTTGGTAGGATATAAAATTGTCTTGTTTGAGCACTGAGCTTAGCTGTTAAATATTTCAATTGTTTTTTGGTAATGTGACCTTCGTCGAGGAGAAATTTTAAGATCTTATTGAATTTTTCGATATTACTAGGCCAAATAAGTGAATCTATTTTCTTATAATGTTTAGTATTGCTGAGTTGTCTCATGGCTTCCTTTATATAATTATCCCGAGATAGAACAACTACCTACCCACCTTTGTCGGCTGGTTTAATTACTAATTTCTTATTTTTTCGAAGTTTCGTGAGGGCTCTCCGTTCACCATAAATTGTCTTTATCGGAGAGTATGTTCATGCTGAACACCTTTTTGATGATTCGTTTGCTAGCCTCAATAATTTCGGGATCTACTTCACTATCTGGAGGTGACCAACCAGATGATTCTGTAAAAGGAAGTTTCCGACCGCTGGAGTTTCTAAAGCGGTCGGCTAATTTCATTTGCCTAAGAAAATTCCAGTTGTATGATGGTAAATTTGTTTGGTTATCAGTTTTTGGCTTTGGTGCTGGTACAAAAGTTAAACCGCGATCTAAAAGAGATTTCTCTTGGGTTGTTAGGTCATTGGTGCCAGACAGGTTAACCACATTAGTTCCTAATCCCACATCTGTTAGGCAGCTGTTACCTTTGCCTTTAATTAGTTTAAATTTAGGTGGTTCAACCAGTGATCGTACATAATATTGGCGGTTCGCGTGGTCCAATGGATTAAATCCTGAGCAACATCAAACTTCGCATCATCAATTTTTGGTATAACATTAACGTCCTTCACTTTCCGAATGGTTTCGTTGATGATGCTCAGGGTTCTCCTCTCAGTCTGAGGGAGTTTTTGCGAAAAGTTTAGTTCAGCGAAATAAATTTTTGTTGATCTAAACTTGACCCTGATATCGCTAAGCATATTCTGCAACTGCTTAACTACGAGATCAGAATTATCGTTTCGAGAATTCACGCCAATATTTAATAATATTTTTGGGGGACTGGACTGGCCCCTGTGCCCTTTAAACATAGAGCGCAGATGATTGAATTTGGCGCCGGGGTAACACTCCACCTGGATGTCCGGTTGGGGATTTCGATCAATGCATCCTAAATTTGAACTTCCTATCATAAGGATGTTTTTACAAACATCGAGGAGACGCCAATTCCTTTTGTCAAAATTAACTCCGCTTTTATGCCGAAACTGGGAGAATTTAGAATCAAATGAGCGGCCCGAGTTGCGGCTCGGTGATTTGACTTTCTCTGAGTACGATATACCTGGTTGAACCACACTAGAGGCAGGAGAAGGGGGAGAAGAGGAAACAGAAGCAGGAGAGGAAACAGAAGCAGAAGAAGAAACAGGAGGGGGAGGAGGAGGAGTTCTAGTGAGAGCACTAGGAGAACCAGAGAAGAAAGGCTGAGGAGGAGTAGGAGGTAGAGGAACAAGATGAGGCGAGACAGCATTACTCAATTTGCATGCATCTTCAGTCACAATATGGACCGGAGATGTTTGCAAATTGAGGCGCTTACTCTGAGAGAAAGTAGAAGAAAAAGAAGAGGGAGAAGTGCTTTGCCTTGATCTTTTCTTGTTATGCTTTTCGCGTTGGGGTAGAGGGACAACACGGGCCGGAGTTTGCTTGCTCCCTCCCGTATTGTTCCTTACTCCAGATGCTGGGCGAAGTTCCGAAATGTAAGACTCATAGGCCGAAATCGTCTTAGCTGTCAACTTATTTTTAAAGTTCTTTTTAGCCCAGATCAAGGCACGCGCCGAAGCGCTGTTGAAGTCTATTTTTTCGAGTCCAGGAGGTGGTCGCATAGCCAAAGTTATCTTAGACTTCAACTGGTTTAAATTTATCTTATAATGCTCAACTAAAGCATTTAACGTTTGATTGGCCCATCCCACACTAATCTGTCGAAAAAGAGAAAAAATGTGTGGGGTGGGAAGAGCTGGCTTAAGAAAGCCTCCTAACTCATCTACTTTCTTCTCCAGCTGTTTCGGGAAATCCCGATTTGCCAAATGGTGCTCTAAGAGCCAAATGTGGTGTAAACATTGAAGCACCTGGAACAGAGCCTTGGCCAGCTTAGAATAAGCCTGGAACGATTGTTCCTGGCCAGTTCCGGACTGGGCAACTCTCTGCCTCTGGTGCCTCTGCCCTTTTCTTGCCATTGTTAAAGAAAGTAGCTGAATTAAGTATAAATAAAATATAAAGTAATGAAATAAATGAAATTGGAAAACTAGATATTACCGATTCAAGAAGATACCTGGCTTGGTTGTTTCCTTCTGAAATGGTAGAAAATCCATCTGTCTCGACGCGTTTCGCTTGTTTTTGCTTCTTCAAGGAGACTTTGAGGAAAATGATTCCAACTTGGGGAGGGCATGCCTGGTATATATCCATATGTGGGCTGGGGTGTTTTTTACAGCTCAATACATAACTAAACTCGGTGACAAGCTGACAAATGTCACTCATCTCGATAATTCTTTTCAACCTGAGGTGTCCCAAGTTTGTTTTTACAACTCAGTTTGTGTCGTCCAAACAAATTAGATGAAGCCCTATTGACTGGCTTTCACTGATTTTTAATCAGTCAGTGAGTGGTTTGCTTTACTGACCCCATGAAGCCCTATTGGTTGGCTTTGATTTAAGTATAACCAATCGGGAGCGGTTTGCTTTACTGGCTTCAGAAGTGTGTGAAAATAATATGAAAAATGGTTTTATAAAATATATTGAGACTGGAGAAATAAATAAATAAAAAATCACGCCAAAGATTATGATGCCTCACGAATGTTATCAGTTGGAATGAATATCCCCCAACGGAGGTTTATGACGGAAAATATTTTACATAACGTAGAAATTGTGTATTTTAGCTTCTGAACCTCTACATTGTGTGAAAGGTATGAAAAATGAAAAATAAAATATAAAATACAGTGAAAATAAATAAATAATGAAAAATAAATAAAATGCAGTGTAAATAAATAATTAAATAAATAAATAAATAAATAAATAAATATATAAATAAATAAATAAATTTACTTAGGAAATAAATAAACATGGTTGAAATTGGAACCTCTTTTGTTTTTGGGCATATATGAACTCTGGCACTCGCCTGTGTGTGTTTGAAGTTAAAAAGTCGCACTGGCACAGACATTTCATACTGAAACGTTTTTTTCTTTTAATATGCCGCCGAAAAATTGTTTTCATTTATTGAACCCTGATGGGTTTCAAACATGACAAAAAATTACATAAAATTGATTTAAACTAAGTGATGAGCTTTGGAACTGGTTAAACTGACTGGATAATTGATGTTATTCATTGATGGGCTCTAATTTAGTCCTTACAAGGATGTTATGCAAGCTTTTGTTTTTCTTATAGGCGATGACAGGTCGAAGATTCAAAGGTTCATTTAATTTAGCATTGGTAAAATTGAATTCATCTTTTAACATTTTTGCTATTTCGATATTCATTCTGTTGTATGTTAAAGTGAAAGGAATGATGGACCTCCTTTCGTATTTGCCCCCTGATAAGACATACGATATGTTATTGACAATTACCTAATTTTATGCCTTCATTTTGTTGTATATTATGACATGTGTGTGTGTGCGTGTGTGCATGTGCGTGTGTGTGTGTTTTTTTAAAAGTTATTTATACCCCCGCAAACAAAGTTTTTTTTGGGGGGGGGGGGGGGGGTATATAGGAATCACCCTGTCCATCCATCTGTCCATCCTTATAGGCGCAACTCCTCCTAAACCGTTTGAAGAATTTTCATGAAACGTTACACAATGGAAGAACTCCATATGAAGATGTGCATGAAGCAATATAATTCCGTTCTGACAAGCGTGGGGGGGGGGTATCACTATGTGAGCTTGCTCACAGTACCTCTAGTTTTCTAATAAATATCGTTTAAATTAAAACCGATAAAAGACATCATTGATGTAAATGGAATCATTAAGTTGTATTGACCATGCAAGAGTTAGAAATTATGTGGCAAAGTCTAATTTCAAATACAAAGAAAGTAAGTCTGAAAACATGTTTAAAAAGGGGTTAAAATCATGCCGATATTAATGAAAATCACTGTAGAAATAAGAAACAGTGAGTGTTTGAAGAATTAAAGGTGTAATTTTAACACCCCCCCCACCCCCCCCAAAAAAAAAAAAAACCCAAAAAACAACTTTAAGCTGGAAGTTGTAAGTTATATCGCAAGACAAAAAAGGGTTAAATATTTCCCAAAATGACATGAAACATAAAAAAAACATAATGAGAATGATACAATCAATAGTAATATTAACTCTACATGTTAACAGATGGACTGACAGATGCAAGTCATGACTATAGCCCTTACTGTAAACAGTCGGGCTAAAAAAGGCTGACTGTTTGGCAAAACTACAACTTTCATTAGCCAAAAATACCATTATGTTTCATATATCCTTTGTATGAAAGCACTCATTATTAGTATGTAACAGTTGAGTAGTCATATACATGAATAAAAATTGTGTATTATTATTATTTTAAAGAACTACTTTCATTACCAAAAAGTGATTCTTTAAAATAATAATAAACGAATGTTTATGACTTACATATTTATAATTCTTTTATAGAGGTATATTGAGATAGTTTTCAAGTTTGTACTGACAGTCCATGACTCTCACCCCACCATGTCACAAAATTTGGACATCCTGGTTCTGGATCTGCATAAGACCTCAGATTATTGCTAAGGTTCCGCTCTATAGTTTCGCACTATTGCACAGTGAAATTCTAAACATGGGGCATATGTTGAAACTGAGGCCATGTAAAATAGAGATATATTTTTAGTATCAGATATATGATTACATTAGGCTTTTTGTTCGACACGAGAATTTGAAGTTTTGGTCCCGAAGTTGGAGTCTAATACATAGGGGTAAATTACCAGATCAATTATGGGAAACCGTGTCTTTGAAAAATTGGCTATTTTTTAAAATGTAATTTTTACACAGGTTTGTTACCAGACTTGTAACTAAAAATGAGATGGAAACATATATATGCTATGTTCCAGGGGGTAGGTAGGTGGGGGTGGTGGGAAAATTCTGCTTTTGAGGCTGCTGGGTGGCTCAAAATAACTGGTTTCGGCATTTTTTCATGCAATTTTGCAGGCTGAATTATTCCACTCACATTCAGATTCTTTATTTCTACTTAGTCAGATAGTGTTATATGTTTTTTGTGGGTTTGGGAAATGTAATGCATGTTATGGGTTAGATAACTAAATTATAGAATTTTTTCATTTGAAGACAGTGTATGGCATGTCAATTTTAGCTCAGCTTTGGCGAAGCCAAATTTGAGGTATTGTCATGGCCCGTCATCTGTCTGTCCGTCCATTACGCCGTACACACGGCTTGAGCTAGTGGCCGTATTTATGAACCGATCTTTACGAAACTTCTTGGGTACCTTTGTTATCACCATGGGATGAGAACGAGTGTTTTGGGTCTGGTCTGAAATTCAAGATGGCCACTGGCAGCCAATTTGTACAAAATTAGGTGCAATCAGATTTTTACGCAGAACTTCCATATGAAAGTGCTGATTTGAATATTTTTTTGTGTGAATGTTTAGTACCTTGGGTTACATCACATATAATATGGGTTTTTTTTTCCCGCGCATAAATTATGCCAATTAGACTAACTTTGATCTATTTGATGTTACTTTCAGCACTGTAACTGCAAATGCCAATACTTCTCAGGCTAGAGGCCGTATTTATGAACCGATCATTACAAAACTTCTTGGGTACCTTTGTTATCACCATGGGACGAGAACGAGTGGTTTTGGGTGCGGTCCGAAATTCAAGATGGCCATCAGCAGCCATTTTGTACTTTAATTAGTGCAATCAGATTTTTTGAGAGAACTTCTGTATGATAGATCTGATTTGAATAAATTTTTGTATGAATGTTTAGTAACATGGAATACATCACATATAATACAGGTTTTTTTCTCGTGCAAAAATTATGCAAATTAGATGAACTTTGATTTATTCAGTGCTACTTATACCAAGTAAGTGCACATGTCAATACGGCTCGGGCTAGAGTCTGTATTTATGAACCGATCTTCTCGAAACTTCTTGGGTACCTTTGTTATCACCTTCGGACAAGAATGAGTGCTTCTGGGTGCGGTCCAAAATTCGAGCTGGCTGCCAGTGGCCATTTTGTACCGAAATTAGGCCCAATCAGTTTTTTGTACCCAACTTCTATACGGCTGTATTTATGAACTGATCTTTACAAAACATCATGGGTACCTTTGTTATCACCATGGGACGAGAACGAGTGTTTTTGGGTGCGGTCCAAAATTCAAGATGGCTGCTGGTGGCCATTTTGTACCAAAATTAGTGCAATCAGTTTTTTGTACAGAACTTCTGTATGAAAGTTCTGATTTGAATAAATTTCTGTATGAATGTTTAGTAACATGGAATACATCACATATAATACGGGTTTTTTTCTCGAGCAGAAATTATGCAAATTAGATGAAGTTTGATTTATTCAGTGCTACTTATACACAGTAAGTGCATGTGTCAATACGGTTTGGGCTAGAGGCTGTATTTATGAACCGATCTTCACAAAACTTGGGTATCTTTGTTATAACCTTGGGATGAGAATGAGTGTTTCTGGGTGCGGTCCAAAATTCAAGATGGCTGCCGGTGGCCATTTTGTACCGAAATTAGGTCCAATCAGTTTTTTGTACACAACTTCCTTATGGCTCAGGCTAGAGGCCGTATTTATGAACCGATCTTTATGAAACTTCTTGGGTACCTTTGTTATCACCGTGGGATGAGAACAAGTGTTTTTGGGTGCGGTCCAAAATTCAAGATAGCCGCCAGCAGCCTTTTTGTACCAAAATTAGTGCAGTCAGTTTTTTGTACAGAACTTCTGTATGAAAGTTCTGATTTGAATAAATTTCTGTATGAATGTTTAGTAACATGGAATACATCACATATAATACGGTTTTTTTTCTCGAGCAGTAATTATGCAAATTAGATGAACTTTGATTTAGTCAGTGCTGCTTATACACAGTAAGTGCACATATCAATACGGCTTGGGCTAGAGTCTGTATTTATGAACTGATCTTCACGAAACTTCTTGGGGTACCTTTGTTATCACCTTGTGACAGGAACGAAATTTTTGGGGTGCCTTTGTTATCACTGTACTATGAGAACAAATATTTTTGGGTTCAGTCAGACCCACTCTGGGACTCAAAGATTTCTTTTCTAGTTTAGCATCTAACTGTCACCCCACTTTCACAATACTTTACCTACATATTTGTTACAGGCTACGGTCAGCATGTATGTACAGACCGTTACAATACTTTACATGTACCTTTGTTATCAGGTCATTACCTTGATGTTTGTCATTGCCGTGTCCAATACTATACATGTCATAAACAAGTTGAGCTACAGTGTCATTGACACTTTCATTGGAAATGCCTGGAAACTGGAGAGGAACCTAAACACAATGCAGAGCATCTGCACAAAAAGAGACAGTTGTACAGAGGAATAGCCAGGATAAATGAAGTGCGCGTGTGTGGGGTGGAGGGGGGACAAAGTATTCCCCAAGTATGTCATTTCACATTGTGCTGGGTTAAGAGTGTTTATCACACATAGGCCAAGGTCCAGGGTCATCTCCAAGGAAAAATAAAATATTTTTTCATGCCAACTGCACCAGCTTATATACCCCAAAAGTAGAGGTATAACTATAGCAAAATGACCCAAGAAATGTCAGGGTGAGAGTACATGAACCACTTCAAGACATTTCAAGAATGAAAGGTTGGTATTTTTCCAGAAAAGTGGAGGGTACAAGTGCCCAGGTACACCACTCAATGCAATAAATTCCTGTAGCACACTTTTGTTTTTATACCCCCAGCAGGGGCATATAGGAATCGCCTTGTCCATCTGTCTGTCCATCCGAAATTCAATCATGAATAACTTGTAAAGTACTTGGTTGAGTGACATGATATTTGGTATGCAAGTGTATCCTATTGCTGTATACCTACAGTGAAATGCAGGTGTCATTGGAGATTTTATTGCCAGAGTCATTGCCCTTTATGGACTTGGAATTTGTCCACCTTGAAATTAATTCATGAATAACTTGCAGTCAACTCAATGGAATGACTTCATATTTGATGTGCAACTCTATCTTATTGATGTCTGTCAGTTCATCTGTCTGTCCATCCATCCACCCCAAAATTCAGTCATGAATAACTTGTAAAGTACTTGATTGAGTAACTTGATATTTGGTATGCAAGTGTATCCTATTGCTGTATACCTATAGTGAAATGCAGGTGTCATTCGAGATTTTATTGCCAGAGTCATTGCCCGTCCATCCATCTCTCCATCCATCTGTCCATCCCAAAATTCAAACATGAATAACTTGTAAAGTACTTTGTTAAGTGACTTGATATTTGGTATGCAAGTGTATCCTATTTCTGTACAGGCATAGTGAAATGCAGGTGTCGTTCAAGATTTTATTGCCAGAGTCATTGCCCTTTATGGACTTGGTATTTGAATATACCCCAAAACTGTATCACCTATAGTCAGGTTTGGATTGTTAAATAAGCAGGGGTTATTTTTGTGTCACTGTATGGTGACACTTTATTTTCATTTCCTTTTTTGAGTATCAAAATGAACCACCTATACAATGTGCTAACATATTTTTAAAAATCAACTTGATAGCAATCTTTATTTTGGGTTGGCTTGCACATTGCAGGGGTATTTCGTTAGCTGTGTCTACGAACAGGTCTAGTTGTAATTAACTTGAACATTAGATAATTTAAGTTATTGGAATTCGATAAATTTTAGTGTGCAGCTTATATTAACAATATGTTGGCGAATTCTTGAATATTAAATTTACGTATGAATGCTTGTTCCCCTCCTCTTTTTCTCATTGAACAAACATCAGTTACTGCTCTAGGGTACATTTCTGTGGTCCATTCTGGAATACTAGGGCATGTACAGACAACAGGGGTTATTAATCTGGTGTTTTTTGTTGCTCTTTGTTATTCTGTGTGGAGGTTTACTTATTTTTAGCTTAACTTGACAAAGCTATTGCCATCACACATGCGGAAGTCTGTTAGTATGTGAGTCTGTAAGTCTGTTCATATTTTCCTTTAGCACAGGCTACACCTCATACCCATCGTCACGAAATTTCATATGCAGGTTTGGGGTCATGTCTAGATGAGAACGTCCCCTTTTGGTCACGATCGGTCAACCATGATGGCTGCCCGATCCCAAAACCTGAAAACCTTTAGCACAGTCTACAGGTCGTATTTATTAAGGGATTTCATTGTAACTTGGTAGGATGCCTCTGTATAATATCTAGATGAGAACGTCCCCTTTTGGTCATGATCTGTCAACCGTGATGGCTGTCCAAGCCCAAAACCAAAAAACTTTTAGCACAGTCTGCAGGTCATATTTATAGATGGATTTCATTGTAACTTGGTAGGTTGATTCCATACAAGGTCTAGATGAGAACATCCCCTTTTGGTCACAATTGGTCTACTGTGACTGCTACAGGGGCCCAAAGCCCGAAAACCTTTAGCACAGTCTGTAGGTCATATTTTTGAAGGGATTTCATTGTAACTTGGTAGGATGACTCCAGATAATGTATAGATGAGAATGTCCCCTCATGGTCGCAATCATTCAGCCATGACAGCTGCCCAAGCCCTAAACCCGGAAACCTTTAGCAGAGTCTACAGGTTGTATTTATGGAGGGATTTCATTGTAACTTTGTAGGTTGATTCCATATAATGTCTGGATGATAACATCCCCATTTGGTCACGATTGGTCAACTGTGATGGCTACATTTTACCTGCCTAGATGGAGGATAAAACCAAATCTTTCCAGTATTATTCACCAATAATTCCATTCAAACTGAATTCTCTCAAAACTGGCTTAAAATTATAACCTATCTTTGGAATTTTTCTGTCAAAGCTCCTTCCAATGTGTTGTTGTTAACTGGCAGAATAACAGATTATTACTTGTAGTTGTAAATTAGTTCACTATAATTGGCTTGTTACAATTTAGTTGGAGAGTGTCTATAGGCCCTTCCAAGAGCTAACAAAATATTTGCTCCTAGATGACTTTAACCCTTTACCCAACATAACAGCCCAAACCGGCCAGTGTTATTCTCAAAAATTGCCAATTAATTTTCATTATTTTTTTCATTTTTTGTCTCAAAAACATAGGTTATAATCCCTTGTTGGAACAGGCTTGTTCCAATGAGGGGTCATAACCTATGCTTTGAGACAAAAAATTAAAAAAATTAGTTATTCAAGAATTGTTTTTGCAAGTGTCATCTGCTTTTCATGTTAGGTAAAGGGTTAAAGCACATATGTCAACTTTCTTTGATGAAAATGTCTGCTAAAATATTGATATGTTTGTAAATTATTTTTTATTGTTTCATCCAACATATGAATGTAATGGTTTATTGTATGCCTGTCATTTTTTGACGGACGTATTATGTTTTGGTGTTGGCCATCTGTATGCCTGCCTGTCTGTAAACAATTTTTGTGTCACCTACCCCCCCCCCCCCCCCCCCCCCCCCCAAAGGTTTACATGCTATATTGTTCAAACTTTACAAACATGTTGATCAGTAATAGCCATTGTGCATGTGACAAGAGCAGATAACTCTGTTTAACATTTCCAGATTTATGCTCCCTTTTTGTACTTGAAACATTACAGTATTGTGTCGCCCACTCCTTCAACATTTTACATGCTATATTGTTCAAACATTGCACACATGTTGATCAACAGTTGTTGTTGTGCATGTGAGAAGAGCAGGTAACTCTGTTTTGTATTTCCAGAGTTATGCCCCACTTTTAGTACTTGAAACATTACAGTTTTGTGTCGCCTACTCCACAACATTTTACATGCTATATTGTTCAAACTTTGCACACATGTTGATCACCAATTGTCGTTGTGCATGTGACAAGAGCAGGTAACTCCATTTTTTATTTCCAGAGTTATACCCCTTTTAGTACTCAAAACATTACAGTATTGTGTCGCTTTCTCCTTCAACATTTTAATTCCATTATTGTTCAAACTTTGCACCCCATGTTGATCATCAATTGTCGTTGTGCGTGTGACAGGGGCAGATAACTCCATTTTATTTTTAAACAACGAGAATCCTTGCTGTTTATAGCTGTTATGATCCTCAAAATGTCTTTTTCCTTGGTGCCACCTATTTTCAATCATTGTCAATGAAGTCAACCTGTCAGTGAATGGACACTACCATTGTAAACAGCGAGGAGAATCTTCTACACCTAAAATTGTTTGCATTTCCATTCTGCATACTAAAATTTCACAAAAACAATATGAAATGTGTGCACACAAGCATACAATTTGAAACCCTTTAATCCAGACAGGGTAGGGCAATGGGCAATGATTGGAGGGAGAGGGACAGACATAGTCAAGTCAACAAAAATTTCAAACTTTACCCCAGAAAAACTTGTGTATGTTCCAATTTTGATAGGCGCATGTTGTCCCGCTTGGCAGTGCTCTTGTTTCATAATGTTTAGCTGATGGTTGGAAATGTTTTTATTTTTGTTCTGGCAAATATAAATGTGCTACATTGTTGTTATGATGTTGTAAACTTGTACAAAAATTGAAGGATACATGTATTTTACCTTCTGAATGTAATTTTATGTTTTATAACTTTTTAATGACAGCAGTAGGAAGCTTCTTAATTTTTCTTGTAACAACTGAATGTACATTGTAAAGCTTTGTTTTGCTACCCTTTATCTAACATGACTAGACCATAACACTTGTAGGGGTATTTCTTGCCTTAAAAACATAGCCCCACACACATAAATGAGCATTTTAAAAGGAGTTGTGGGAGGGGGATGGGGGGAACATATGCTCTGATGTCTTGAAGTCAAGAATTGAAAAAACAATAGTAAAATTTGAAAAGCGACTTTTGTAAAAATACAGGGCACTATATTCAATTAACAGGAGTATTCAGTCAAGTCAAGATATAATGGACTAAATGCTTATATTGGATGTGCCAAGGATAAATATGTCTTTAAACATGTGGAATTCAGTGTTTGTAAAAGTAATTCTTCAACAGATTACAAGAATTTTATTCGATTAACAGGAGTTTACTCTATAGCCCACATGTATTTAACAGGTCAAATTTGTACTGAAGGTATGGTATGGTGATTGAAAGTGATATGCAATTAACCAGGTCATTCAGTTAAGAGATATCCAATTTAGTGGGCTGTTGTGCTGGATGGATACAGATTTGGATGTTACATTAGGTGAAGGGTTCATGGTGTTTTTCTGACTAGCTAAATTTGATGTTTTGTCTTCCAACACTAAATATATTGCCTTTGCTGACTAGAGATGCACGATGAAATTTAGATATTGAAAAAATATTCCGAACATTAGCGTAAACAACTGAAAATTATGCAAAATTCCAGACAAGAATAATATGTAACGGATGTTTTTGTGGAGTACTGGAGTATGGTGAAATAATTGTGCATTTTTTTTTCAGGTTCCTCTGAATGGTGCAGAGCCAAAGACAAAGTCCAATTCTACAGGCACCTGCGAAACTTGGCTGTACAATTATTTTTCAAAAAAATATATAATCTGTGGAGTATATATACCAGTGGAAAAAAGTAAATGTGGTAAATATTTCAAATGTGTTATGGATGATTATTTCACTATTTGGATTTTGATGTTATTTCTTCATTACTGATTAATTTTTTACGAGTTTTGTTGTCTTAACACAGACAGCGTTTGCATGGATAATGTTCAAATGTTGGTGCCCTACACCATTTCCTTATCAAAATCAATAGCGGGTGCACCCACCCCAAGCTTCAGTAGCTTCTCTGACTTTCCTAATATTGCTCACCTCAATGTTGATAGCAACCTTGTCATCCATTTGGCCTGCAAAGCATGAACTAAGACTCAGCAGTAAATAACAGATGTCTCCATGGGCCAAGTGAAATTGATTTGGTGCATGTGCCCGCAGTCATTGCAATCGATGTTGACATCACCTGGGTGAAAGTGTGGACTGATGTAGGAACGTTGTGGCCTTAAATTGAACTCCCGCAACTGATTCCTTGCTGTTCTTGGACATATTCGGTAGCCATGAGTGCCTACAACCTGACTATGCATCTCCGTCACCTCCTGAAATTGGTTACAAAGATGTGAGAGATGTATACCTCAATCTTGACGTGGCGACATAACGCTCGGATGTCTGCTCCTGGGACAGTCACCTAATCTTCCTGTGGCTCCGAGATGCGCAACTAAATGAGCTATCATTGACTCATGGACCCTAAATTGCTGGGCGAAGAGATGTTGCAATTGGCCCTGTATAATTAGAGCTGTAGGCCTACCCCTAACAACTAAGGACATTTGTTGCTTTTTGCTTTTCAATCGAGTTGAAATGAAATGTGCAATTTATGTGTACTGTGCAAATCTTCAAATATTCTGAACTGATGGTCCTGTTTCAAGCCAAATTTGGTATGAGGTATTATTGAGTCATATGTACCTGATTCATGCACAAAAAAAAATTGCTGTGTCCCCATGGGAAACCCAGGAGCAGAGAACTGTTATTTGGGATGAAGCATCCATAGGACCAGTAGAATGGAATGGTAAAAAAATTTGCCATTCTCATGGAATCCGATATTTGTAGGGATGGGGGAGGTGGCATTACATCCCTTAATGTTAGCAATTGGCTGAGAGGTACACTTGACTCATATGAATTATTGCAATAAGATGTAGGTATAGAGAATACTCTTCTATATCTGTACTGCACATGTCATAGTATTCCTTGTATTCCTGAATAGGCTATGAAAATGTAGACATCGTTCATCTTGGAAGCTGAAGTAATAATAGTAATCTGTCTTCAGAAAAATAAGACTTGGCAAATTTTGCAACAACATATGATCTGTTCTGAAATTAAAGCTCTCTTCATCTTCTTGATTGAAACCAGAGGGAATTTTTGCAAATTAATGTTGACTAGTCCAGAATTGGATGGTGAGACTAAGTTAATTCATTAATGTGACATGTCTTTCAAGATGTACCACACCAATTGAAAACAACAGTGATTTCTCAAAGACTGAGAAAGTTAATGCCCTTTGTCTGTTGAATTTTGCTTCAAGTTTCATTTTTCACGTAATAACCTCTCCCTCCAACATGCTTTAAGCCACACCTTTCATATTTGGTACATGGATAAATGGTTCTGAGGGGATGATGCACACTCAAAATTTTTTTTTCAAAATCCAAGATGGCAGAATGGTGGCCATTTTTGTTGTGTTTTTTAAGCTTTTTTTTCTCTATTTTCATGTTACCACCTCTCCCACCAACATGTTCATGCTACACCTTTCATATTTGGTACATGGATAAATGGTTCTGAGGGGATGATGCACGCTCAAAATATTTTTTTCAAAATCCAAGATGGCAGAATGGCGGCCATTTTTGTTGTGTTTTTTAAGCTTTTTTTTCTCTATATTTTTATACTGTACCAATGACCCAGACATAGCTGGTGCTAACTCTTAAAATATAGGGCCAAACACAAATTTTGCCCCCCAATCCCCAAAATTTGCATCTAAAACTAAAGAAAACATGTCCTGAAAGGCCCTCCACACTTCGCCCCTACTGCGCATGCGCAGTGTCAAGGACGTTCCGAAATTGGCGCCATTTATCATTCTAAGTTTGGCCCTTCATCAGTTAACATCTGACTGATCTTTGTGCTTTTAAATCTCAGTTTAAATGATGCCAGACACATAAATATTAGTGAAATGGTGATTCTAAGGAGGATAGAGAAGGAGGAGAGGAAAAGAATGTGTGACAGAATATTATCAGGGCTGTAACTTAAAATTTTTTAATGAAATTATGCTAAGTTACCTATTTTCAAGGCAGCAGCCATTTTGTTGTCATTCTGATTATTTAGTTACACTGTTTTTACAAGTGTTTTCCTCTCTCCCTGTCCTTTAAGTTCCCCCTTGCTATTCTCCCATGCTTTTGGCATAGTTTCTGTAATTATTATTACTAATAATTTCTTGGGAGTTTTAGCTGAATAACAGAATGAATTCTGTTCTTTCCCCATGTTTACGTCTTCACCTACGGGTGGGTAGGCGTTGTGTTCTGCATCTACCATCTGATGTTCTGCAGTTTCTTCCCTGGAAGTCTCTGTTTTGCATCAGATAGTGTATTTTTGGTAACTGATTTCGGGCCTGGGTGCCTGGAGTCTTATTTTAGTGTTTTTACACTCATTGTTTACATTTACAACAGCCCTCTGTGTGAGGGGGGGATTTCTAAAAAATAATATCTTATGTTATTTTAATCATAACTAGATACATTATTATTGTTCGTAAGTGTTGAATAAATTGTTTAAAATATTTTTAAAATTTTTGTCCACACTTAGGCTTGGGATCCATTGGGGCTCAACGTTACTTTTCAGAAACTTGGGCTGTTCTGAAAAAATATTTTTTCAAAATATTTTGATTTCAATTATTTTTTCTATATTAATGGATCATATTATTATTATGTATTTTGATTGCCAGAGGTTAGTGCGAGTACCAGGACTTGTTTTCTTTTCACATTGAAAGGATATTGATCAATTGTTTTAAGAGGAAGTCTTCCTCTGACTTTATTATCATTCTATATGTGGTCAGTGTACTCGCATTAACTCCTGTTCTGTATCGTATGATTTCGATGACAATATGGGAAGCGTATGTCACGGTATGTTGTTGGGGATTTGGACACTCCGGTCCTTTCCCCGCAGGGTCACTCTACTTTATCAATTTCTATTTCAGACGATCAAGATTAGGGTGATGTATCTGTGATGTCTTCCAACAGTGTGCCTCCGTCGTCACTATTAATGAAGGGCTAGCGGAAAAGTGCTCATGTTATACGCCAATTGCCTAAGAGGACCCTAGTAGGTTCGACGGCCTTTGACGTCCGCTAGCTCGCCCGGTGTAGCGTCCATTCACCGAATGGTTCGGCAGCCGGGTTCGTCCGTTGCGGTCTAGAAGGAATTTTGGGGTGATGCGAGCACTATAAAATTAACTTAATGCACACCCAGTGACGGCGGATCGGAGGGAGAACGGAGGAAGCCTTTTAGTCCGGTTCATAGCTCGTTCCGGTCCATCCGGACGGCAAGCGAGAGAGGCCCCTCTCTCGTTCAACAACATCTGGCCCCAGATGTTGTGGTACAAAATGTGTCGCTAGCGGAGCATACGTCCGTCGCTCGGGACGCTCCGTTGTATAGGCAGTCCGCTGAGACTGCTAAGGCTTCCTCTTCTCGTCAGCGCACACGACTGCACCTTGGCTGCGTGACCGCCGATATATTACCAGCTTCGCCGATCAAGGATTCTTCGGCGACCAGGTCACACCATCCGGCAGCCAGGGATTCGAGACCGATGGACTCCGGACGTTCGCATAGGAAAAGTATGCGGGAGCCATCTGATGCGGAGCTACCCTCGGTGAAGCAGCGATAGACTGCGCCTCCGCAGGTCTCGACGCCGGACATTCTTGTGCACATAGCACAGCTTATCGCAGCATCCCAGCAGCCGACAGAAACGGTGTCGGATCGAGAATTATCCGACAGCGCTGGGTCGGTAGCCGGGGACTCGAGGCCTGCAGACTCCGGACGTTCGCATAGGAAGTGTGCGGGAGTCAACGTACACGGAGCTTCCGGCGGCAATGCATCGTAAGTCCGCTACTGCACAGGCCTCGGGAACGGACGTGCTTTCCTTAATAGCACAGTTTATCGCAGCATCCCAGCATCAACTGAATCTGTCGCATATATTTTATCCGACGATGCTGGGTCGGGACGCTCCGCGGAAGCGGGTACGGACGTCCGAAAGTTTCATCCGGTCTGACGGGATACCGAAAGGGATTCGGAGGATTTCAAGCTTTCCCTTTCGGAACAACATATGCTGCGATGCCGGATAAGAAACTGATAGCGTCGGTGGACTTAGAAATTTTTGGTTCGGTTCAGGGACATCGTCCCTCAGTTCCGACATAGTCCAATAATGTCACACAAACTTTCGAATTATTGAACGACGCTATATATATTATTATTTTATGCTTGCTATCCAAGCATTTCTGGTTTCTTGTTCGAAGAGTTATGGAGATGTCTTTCAAAAGTGTGCCTCTGTCGTCATAGTTAATGAAGAGTTAGCGGCAATAAGTGCTCATGGAATATGTCTATCGCTTACGGAGTGACATTCGCTAGCTCACCCGGTGTAGCGTACATTCATCGAATGGTTCGGCTGCCGGGTTCGTCCGTTGCGGTCTAGGAAGGAGATTTGGGTGATGCGAGCACTTTAATTACTTTAGTACTCACCCAGTGACGGCAGATTGAGGACAGATCGGAGGAAGCCAACAACATAGGGGACCGCATGTTGTGGTTCAGATATTTTACATTCGGAGCATATGTCCGTTGCTCGGGACGCTCCGTTATATTGACAGTCCGAGAGACTGTCTTTAATGCTTCCTCATCCTCACAGCAGGGCACACGACCGCACATTGGCTACGTGACCTCGAGTATCCGATCAGTTTCGGCATTCAGTGATTCCACGGCGAATAGGTCGCGCCATCCGGTAGCCAAGGGACACGAGGCCTATACACTCCGGTCGCTCGCATATTGGAAGTATGCACGGGGTAACGATCACGGAGCTTCCAGCGGCAATGCATCGTAAGACCGCTTCTCCTCAGGCCTCAGTGACGGACGTGCTATCCGAGTTAGCACAGTTGTTTCGCAGCATCCCAGCAATTGACAGTTTCTCGGTCGAATCAGGAATTATCCGACGGCGCTGGGTCGGTGCGGTCCGCGGTTGCATCAGCTACGGACGACCGAACGCTTTATAGGGTCCGACAGGATGGCGAAAGGGATTCGAAAGATTTCGAGTTTTCCCTTTAGTAGTATCGGAAGATGCCTTTCATATCTTCTGGCATTTCTTCCAGTGATTATTTTTCGGACTTCATTGCTGCGATCTTGGATAAGAGACTTATAGCGTCATTGGACTCGGATTTTTCGATCGGTACAGGGACATTGTCCCTGACTTACCGACGCAGTCCAATATTGTCATTACAACATGTGTTTTATTTTTCGACGCTATATATTTATATATATATACAAGCCTGCTACTAAGCATGATAGTTTAGTTTCTTGTCCGCGTTGCTCATTTCTGCCATTTTATCATTTTTACAAATAGTTTATTTTGGCAGAGCAGGGCATACCGAGAGTTCATATGCGTCTAGACGGTGTGATTAAAGACTGCATATATTCTTTTTCGCCGTTTATGTCTTTTCCAATTTCAATGTTGGGAACGACATTATGTATAGTAGACTTAACTTAGACGCTTTATTATACGTAATCCGCCTTACTGAGGCGTTATCATTACGTCTTCAAGAAAAGATTTACGGGATATTATTCTCAATGTAATTTCTTTTGAGGGCAGTAGTTTGTTCACGTATAACTCCGCCCTTCAGTGGCTGATTGGAGTTGGTGAGACGTGACGCAGCCCTAGCTACATCCACACGCGTGGATAGTAAGGTTAAGAACTCTCTCAGAGTCGCTTTGTTCTCGGAGGAGCTTCTCTTCGACGGCAACTTTCCGGCAATCCATGAATTGCTCGATTTATACATTCTCTTGTCTATCTAGTGTTACAAGAGATTCAGACTGGGGCAAACATTCGGTGGTTGACTCAGAGAGTGCCGCCGCAGTTGCCAGACCCGAGTGTGGCTGTTATGACGGTTGCCAGTCAAACAGATTGGGATATATACTGATCCCTACGGATTCGAAGTGCCAGGGTCTTTGGGTTCCGCAGTCTTTTAGCTATCAGTTTAACTTCCGCGGAATAATGTTTTTTAGGCTTGCTTTATGTCATTGCATGAACATTATTCAGAAACGCATGCCCAAATTCCTGTCCTTTAATTCGACAGTAGTGGCGTATCTCCGGAACCAGGGAGGCACTCTTTCGTTTCCGTTATTCAATTTAATGGAAAGAATCCGTCTGTTGGTTATAGTACACCAAGTTCAGTTTTGGTCCGTCATATTCCGGGTCGTCTGATTGTTTTATCGGACTCCCGTTCTCTTACGGGTCGCTTGTTGCTGTCAGAATGGACTCTCAACAAACAAGTATTCAATCAGATTTGCTATCTATGGGAGCGCCCAATGATGATTTATTTATGACACAGCTTGCTAATCAATTGCAGACGTATGTGTTGGCTTGTCCAGATCTCTGAGCTAATAGTGTTAACGCTCTATTGATCTATAGGACGGAATGATAGGATACGCGTATCCTCCAGCGCTGTTGTTTCAGCAGGTATTGCTAAGATAAACAACCACAATACATTTCTGTTGATAGCATCTCTATCTTCACAGAGATCATGAGTAATTTACTCTCTTGTCTACTGTGGGTCTTAACGTGAAATCTTCCTCTATGTGAGGATCTTTTTTCACTTGGTAAATCGTGTCATCTTTATCACAACCAGCAAGGTCGCAACCTTCATGTATTCCGTTGTGTGGTCCGTATTGCATTGTAAGCACTGTACTGGACGAGCTTTGGACGCGATTTCTTACTATAGGAGATCCTCTTCTTCGCTATTCTATGCGACTGAAGTGGAGGCTCTTCCGTCGTGGTGTAGGGATCATTATGTTCATATTGTTGATCCCTCCATACTACTCATTGCTATTTTTTAGTATACTTGTTTCACAAGATCTACTGCAGCCTGTTATTATTTAGGTTATAGGTTTATGTTACCTCATACCTATGCACTCTACGATAGTTTACAATTGAGTCTTTTGTCTCTTTATCTAAGTCAGTTAGTAACTTTTTGATAAATAGACTTAGAATCTTTAGATTAAATTCCTATACGGATTTTAACTTCGGTTCTTATTTAGCTAAGTAATCATTTGAGCCTCTGGAAACAGTAGTTTTCAAATTCTGACCTTTTAGACAGTAATTCTGTTGGTTTCTCTTTTACTGTAGAGTCAGTGAGTTTCATGCACTATCGATGGATGATTTTCACTTTCATAGTTTCGGAATCAATACTTCCGTTACTATTTAGGTTGGATTGTTGCATAAGAGTTAGGCTCCTATTATCCGGAACCTATTATTTTAAGGTCCTTCCGTCTTCGTATGGGCATAGGCCTTTACTCTTTCCGGGTACAGTTTATGTATTTATAAACAGATATCTGTTTATTACAAGGGCGTAAGCTTCTTCTGTCTTTGATGTCTAGTAGAAGGACGTTACGCTCCATTTTATTGTTAATGGATTCTATTAACTATCGGTACTGCTTATGGTATATCATTGACTTAGCAGTTGTGCTTAAGATTTCGGCTCATGAAGTAAGAGTTCTTCTACTTCTTGGGCTTACTTTAATAGTGTCGCTATTATAGATTTTTGAAGGCCGCTCATTGCGCTCAGCCATCCACATTCATGAATTTTATCTTAGAAATATCGAGTCAATTTCTTGAGGCCTCTTTTGTTAGGTCTATTATCTACTGCTCAGAATGTCATTCTCTTAACAGTTGCTACTATAGCTAGGTAGGCTGTCTGTTTCGGCAGTGTCTCCGTTCGGCTGCCCTCTTCGCTCTGGGCTATTTGACCCAGGGCAAGAAAAAGGGGGGGTGGGGGGGGGGAGGGTGTTCCCTTGGGTCACCTGTTTTACTATGAAAACAAGGGGATACCTCCTCCGGAGTTAGTAATTCTGAGCTGTTATTGGGATGGTTGTTTAGTGAGAAGTTAAGTTTATAAAATTCATTCAAGTCTTAGTTTTTAAAGTATAGCTTTTGAATATTGCATATGTCAACGGACATGATTATGCAATTCTCAGACACTTTTAGGAGTATAAGAGTCTCTATTCTCTAGACTTACTTTATTATTGGCTTACTTTAAAAATTATTAGTATAAGGATTATATTGGATATTAATAGAGTACATGGATGTATGAAGCTCAATTTTGGAAGGTGTTGTATCTTTCTAATTTATCATAAATAAGAAAGATACATGTAAGGCCTATTACTTCTTTTCCCTACAGGGGATGACTCTATTTTATTTTATTGAGCGTATTCCATTTTGCTCTATGTCCTTGGCCCTCCAGCCTTTTTACTATTCAGCTATGTCTGGGTCATTGGTACAGTATAAAAATGTTAAAAAATTTATAGTAATTTATATATTTTTTATACTTACCAATGACCCAGACGGGGATGGCCCTCCCAGGAGTTGGGAACTCTTGCCTCCCCGCTGAGTACATAGCGCTTACCAGGCACTGGTTATTAGAATGATAAATGGCGCCAATTTCGGAACGTCCTTGACACTGCGCATGCGCAGTAGGGGCGAAGTGTGGAGGGCCTTTCAGGACATGTTTTCTTTAGTTTTAGATGCAAATTTTGGGGATTGGGGGGCAAAATTTGTGTTTGGCCCTATATTTTAAGAGTTAGCACCAGCTATGTCTGGGTCATTGGTAAGTATAAAAAATATATAAATTACTATAAATTTTTTAACTTTCATGTTACCACCCCTCCCACCAACATGGTTCAAGCTACACCTTTCATATTTGGTACATGGATAAATGGTTCTGAGGGGATGATGCACGCTCAAAATTTTTTTTCGAAAATCCAAGATGGCGGCATAGCAGCCATTTTTGTTGTGTTTTTTAAGCTTTTTTCTCTATTTTATGTTACCACCCCTCACTCCAACATGGTTCAACCTACACTTTTTATATCTGGCACATGGATAGAGGGTTGTAATGGGATGTTGCATGTTCAATATTTGTTTTCCAAAATTCAAGATGGCGCCATGGCAACCATTTCTGTGTTTTTTAAGCTTTTTTCTCTTTTTTATGTTACCACTACTCCCTCCAACATGGTTCAAGCTGCACTTTTCATATATGGTACATGGATAAAGGGGTTGTGAGGGGATTATGCACGCTCAATATTTTTTTTTTCAAAATCTAACATCTGTCTGTCTGTCTGTCTGTCTGTCTGTCTGTCTGTCTGCCTGCCTGCCTGCCTGCCTGCCCGTCCGTCCGTCCGTCCGTCCATCCGTCCGTCCGTCCGTCCGTCCGTCCGTCCGTCCGTCCGTCCGTCCGTCCGTCTGTCTGTTTTTATGTTACCACCTCTCCCTCTAATATGCTTCAAGCTACACCTTTCATATTTGGTACATGGATAAATGGTTCTGAGGGGATGATGCACAGTCAATATTTATTTTTCAAAATCCAAGATGGCAGAATGGCGGCCATTTTTGTTGTGTTTTTTTAAGCTTTTTTCTCTATTTTATGTTACCACCCCTCCCTCCAACATGGTTCAAGCTACGCCTTTCATATATGGTACATGGATAAAGGGTTGTGAGGGGATTATGCACGCTCAATATTTTTTTTTAAAAATCCAAGATGCTTATATACTCTAGTGTCTTCTGTGACAAAAACACCTTATGTCACAAAAGCGCCGTAGGGGACTAATACCACCTCGGTGGTCAAACACCGGTTTATTGGAAATTTTAATGATTATATGATAATTTGAATAGTAATCATTTTGTTAATAATGTTAATGAAACTTTTGCTTGTCATAGTTCATCAGGGGTACGGGGGGTTTGCTTTGCAATGCAATGCTTTTTTTTTGTTTCCTGTGAGTATAAAAAAATCCTGCCAAAATCAATTCTTTATATCTGGGTGAACTTATACATAAAGTATGTATACACTGACCATTTTACCTGCCTAGGTAGAAGACAAAACCAAATCTTTCCAGTGTTATTCACCAAAAATTCCATTCAAACTGAATTATATTTTTTCTTTATTATTTACTAGCCTGTGAATTATCGCAAATTATCTAAAAGATATTTCTTGATACCTATCGACTCAATAGATAACAAGAAATATTCCTCAGTATCTTCCAAAATGACATCATGCTTCGGCGCATGACATCGCCTTGAAGGAATGATCAGCTGATCTTTGTTATTGTTTTAAAACGTAGGCATTTTGAGTTGAATGGGGCTGAATATTGTGCAATAAAATGTCTCGCAGCACATAATAAAAAAGAAAATCTACTCTATTTTAGTCAGTGTCGGGAATTATCTCATGAGTGTGGACCTGAAAGTTTTATTTTTCGCGAGCGCTTGTGCGAGTTTTTAGCTCACCTGACTGAAAGTCAGGTTGAGCTTTTCTTATCACTCTTCCTCCCTCGTCCGTCCGGCATCCGTTGTCATGCGTGAAGGTGGTGTTTGAGCCTCTTTCTCCTAAACCACTGGCCACATTTTAATTAAATTTCATGTAAGTAGTGGTTATATAGGACATTTTGATTTTTATCCAAATTAGGTTTCGACTCATATTAGGCAGAGGTGTGGGGAAAAAATGGCCAAATTTTTTAAAAATCTTCTAATGAACCACCAGTAGCAGAGACTTGATATGTGGTATACAGAGTCCTTTTGAGGTTTAGAATCAAGTTTGTTCAAGAAAAGTTTGTCGGGCATTATTTGCCTTCGTTATGGGAGGGGCAAAAATTTTGGCCAACCCTAAAATTTCTATTTTCAGAACTGTGAGGTCGATTTGAACCAAATTTGATATGAGCTAAAAATAGGAAAAACCTTAAAACTGCCATATCGTCAAAACTACACGACACAGAGAATTCTTATTTTGTATAAAGCTTACTTTTATCCAGTAGAAAAGAATGGTTTAAAAAAATCCCTATCGGTTTGATCACAAGGTACTTTTTTCAGAACTTTGAAAAAGTGCCGAGTCAGCACTTTTTAACACTGTAGGCAATGGGAAAAAGATTAAAAAATCTTCTTCTCCAGATCCAGCAGGCAGGATCTTTTGATATTTGGTATGCAACATTGTAGGGTGGATCTGATTCAAGTTTGTTCAAATCGGCCCCCTGGGTTTGTATTTGGGCTCAGTATAAGAGCTTTCGAACTTAGTGCATTTCAGGCAAATTTCTTCAAAAATCTTCTTCTCCAGATCCAGCAGGCAGAATCTTTTGATATTTGGTATGCAATATTGTGGGATGGATCTTATTCAAGTTTGTTCAAATCAGCTCCCTAGATTCATATTTAGGCTCACTATAGAAGCTCGAATTCGAACTTAGTGCATTTCAGGCAAATTTCTTCAAAAATCTTCTTCTCCAGATCCAGCAGGCAGAATCTTTTGATATTTGGTATGCAACATTGTGGGGTGGATCTGATTCAAGTTTGTTCAAATCGGCCCCCTGGATTCATATTTGGGCTCACTATAGAAGCCCAAATTCAAACTTAGTGCATTTCAGGCAAATTTCTTAAAAAATCTTCTTCTCCAGATCCAGCAGGCAGAATCTTTTGATATTTGGTATGCAACATTGTGGGTGGATCTGATTCAAGTTTGTTCAAATCGGCCCCCTGGGTTTATATTTGGGCTCGGTATAGGAGCCCAAATTTGAACTTAGTGCATTTCAGGCAAATTTCTTTGAAAATCTTCTTCTCAAGTTCCAGCAGGCAGAATCTTTTGATATTGGGTATGCACCATGCTTAGTGGGGTGAGATTCAAGTTTGTTCAAGCCAAGTCACTGGATTCATATTTGGGCTCACTGCGGTAGCCCGAATTATAACTTAGTTCAAAATGAGGAATTTTCTTTAAAAATCTTCTTCAGATCCAGCAGTCGGAATCTTTTGATATTTGGTATGCAGCATCCTTAGGGGGATGAGATTCAAGTTTGTTCAAGCTATGTCCCTAGGTCCATATTTAGACTCACTGTGGGAGCCTGAATGATAGCTTAGTTCAAAACGAGGAATATTTTTATACTGTACCAATTACCCAGACTTAGCTGGTGCAAACTCATTAAATTCAGGGCCAAACACAAATTTTGCCCCCCCCCCCCCCAATCCCCCAAATTTGCATCAAAAACAAAAAAATAGATGTCCTGGTAGGTCCTCCATACTTTTACTGTACTGCGCATGCGCAATGTCAAGGCGGTCTTGAAATTCCCGCCAAAATGTCATTCTTTGTTTGGCCATGTAAACGGTGTCACATCACTGATATTTGTGCTGTAAATCTCAGTTTTAATGATGCCAGACATATAATTATGAGAGAAATGGTGGATAGGAAGTGCATTTAGGATGAGGAGAGGAGAAAAACAGTGGTTTCCAATGTTCAGGGCTGTAACTTAAATTTTTTTTTATAAAAATTTATTCATGTTGCCTATTTTCGAGGCATAGCTCTGCTGTTGTCATTCTTGCCATGAATGTTCCATTGTTTGTTCAGTGTTTCCTCTCTCCCTTTCCTTCATTCCCCCCTTGCCATTCTCCCATGCTTTTGGCTTATTTTTGTAATTTTTATTACTAAAAATTTCTTGGGAGTTTTGGCTTGGAAACAGAATTTTTTTCTGTTCTTTCCCCATGTTTACGTCCTCACCCTAGGGGTGTTTAGGCATTTTGGTCTGCATCTACCATCAGATGCTCTGCAGTCACTTCTGGGGAAGGCTCTGTTTAGCATCAGATAGTGTTTAAATTAGACACTGATTACTGGGCCATGTTTACCAGTGCCTGGAGTCAGTTTTCTGGTTTGTTTACACTTTTTGTTTATGTTGACAACGGTTACTTCTGATAAGTGATTCCTTGTCTTCTGCCTTGATTATTCATAGTAAGATACATTAATATTGTCCGTAAGTGTTGCATTAATTTTTTCAGAATGATTTAAAATTTTTGTCCACACTTAGGCTTTTTTGGGATCCATTTGGGCTCTGGGTTCTCTTCGGGAACTTGGGCTCTTCTGAAAAAATATTTTCAAAATTTTTTTTCTTTTTGAATTGTTTTTTCATATTATTATAATGGATTTTTATGCTATGTATCTTTGTTTGCAAGGTTTATTGCGGGTACTATGATTAATTATTTTCACAGTGAAAGATTATTGTTCAAATTGTAATGGAAGGAAGTCTTCCTCTAATTCTCATGTTTTCTGCATTAATTGTAGTCAGTGTACCCTCTCTAAGCCTTGTTCTATATGTAGCAATTGGGTTGACAAACGTTGGACACGTGTGTCACGGTATGTTGTTAGCGGGGAGAAGGACATGCCGGTCCTCTCTCCGCAAGGTCACTCAAGTTTTTCACTCTCTTTTTCAGAGGAACAAGAATTGGGTGATGTTTCCATGATGTCGCCTTCCAGTGCGCGTCCATCGTCACAATCCAGAGAAGAGCTAGCGGCAAAAGTGCTCATGGATATTGCAATTGCCCAAGAGGCCCCTAGTAGGATCGACGGCGTTGGCGTCTATGTCTGCTAGCTCGCCCGGTGTCGCGTCCATTTACCGAATGGTACAGCACCTGGGTTCGGCCGTTGCGGTCCAGGAAAGAATTAAGGGTTTTGCGAGCACTATAAACATTCCTCAGGCACACCCAGTGATGACGGATCTTGGTTTAGGATGGAAGAAGCCTTTGGGTTCGGTGCCTAGCTTGTCCAGCTCCGCACGGGCTGCGAGCGAGAGAGGTCTCTCTCTCATACAACAACAGCGTGGTCCGGATGTTGTTTAACAAAACGTTCCTCAGTCGGAGCTTACGTCCACCCCTCGGGACGCTCCAGTGTATAAACAGTCCAGAGAGGCTTATCAAGGGCTTCTTCCTCCTCACGACCGCACCTTGGCTATGTGACCGCCGATATACTGCCGGCATCGCCTTCTAGAGATTCTTCGACAGCCAGGTCATGCCATCCAATAGCCAAGCCATTTGAGGCCACCTTCATCTGGACGTCTGCATAAGAGAAATATGCAAATGTCCACGGAGCTCCCTGCAGCTAAATCACGCAAGACCGCAGCTCCGCAGGCCTCGTTAACGGACGTGCTATCGCAGATAGCACAAATCATTGCAGCACCCCAGCATCCGGCAGAAGCCCTATCAGAGCAGGAAGAATCTGATGATGCTGGGTCGTTACGTTCCGCAGTTGGATCGGGAGCGGACGACCGAGATATCCAGGAGGTCCATTAGGATGGCGAAAGGGATATGAATGAATTGGAGTTCTCCCTTTCGTAACAACACAAAATTGCCGTCGAGTTAATCAGGCATTTTCTTCCTGATGTTGTTCCAGCGGACCAGGATGCTGCGCAGTCTGATAGGAGGCTTATAGCGCCACTGGACACCGAATTTTTTAATCGGTTTAGGGACACCATCCCAGAGTTTCCGCCTCAGTCCAGGAATGTCTCACGGACATTTGAACTTTTGAATGACGCTATCAATAAACTTGCTGGTAAATCGGGCAAGTCAGCTTTCCTATCGGCTAATGCTCTTCATCTGCCATTCATTAATTCTAGGAATAGATTTGAAACGGCAGGACAGGGCGTTCAGAGAGTTCCTCCGCGTCTAGACGACCAGGCTGAAGACCTTGAACTATCCATGCCGTCGTCTATGTCTATTCATAGCTCTACCTTAGAAACTACAATATCTTCGAATAGAGCAAATTTAGACACACTCTCGTACGCAGATCACCTTACCAGAGCATTGTCGTTACGCCTTGAAGGGTAAGAATTTCAGAACGTACAAACGTCTCTGAGAGTTCTGTCAAGGGCTATTGCCTATTCTACATATAACTCCGCCCTTTCAGTGGCGAATCTGGAGTTGGTTAGATGTGACGGAACCCTAGCTACGTCCACGAGAGTGGATAGTAAGGTGAAAAACTCTCTTAGAGTCGCTCCAGTCTCCGGAGAGCTTCTCTTTGATGGCAAGCTTTCAGCTATTCACGATAAGTTAACTAAGAAAGCTTCAGACTCTCTGCTTTTTAAGTCCGCTTCTAATAAGTTGGAACCAGCAGAAAAAAGTAGGCCTTGATCTTCTGGGACGAGCACGTCTAGGGGAAGTTCCTTTAGAGGTGCGTACGTGCCCTTTAGGCCTTATTCTCGAGACCGTCAAGGCAGCGACTCTAGCAGGGGCCATAACGCTGGCCGTAACAATAGGTCAGATGCCCCTAGGTCAACGGCGCGAGGTGCGGGTCGGGGAGAACGTGGTTTCTCCTTCCACAAACCTCGCAGGTCCAGGAAGTGATGGTGTAGACCTCTGTCGCGTTCCTGTGGGCGGAAGGTTGTCGAGTTATTTACAAAATTTGGAATTGATTACGGAGGACCCTTGGGTTCGAAGGGTAATTGCGGAAGGACTGAAACTGTCCTTCAAAGGAAAACCTCTGTTAACTCGAAGTCCAAGATGGACTCAACTTCCGTCGAATATTCTAAAAAGAGACGCTCTTCTTTCAGAAGTTCAGTCTCTTTTACTGAAGAACGCGATAGAGGTCGTAGAATACCAGGAATCTCCAGGTTTCTGCAGCCATCTGTTTCTGGTTCCCAAATCAGATGGCTTGTTCTGTCCAGTAATAGATTTAAGCTGGATAAACAAGCTGATTGTGGCTCCAAAATTTTATATGGAGACCATTCGATCGGTCAGAACGAGCATTCAAGTGAACGACTATGCTGCGAGCATAGATCTCAAGGATGCATACTTTCACGTCATGGCACATCCGACGTTCAGAAAGTATCTTCGGTTCTCTGCCCTAGGGGTTGTATATCAGTTCTGTGTGATGTGCTTCGGTCTGAATCTAGCGCCCTGGGCTTTCACTCGGATAATGAACTTGGTCATGACTTACTTCCGAGCTCATTCGTCTGCAGTAACGTCGGCCTACCTGGACGATATTCTTCAGAGGTACGGCAATGAGTTAACGCTTCTGAACAATGTGCAGAATCTTCTACTATTGCTCCGACATCTCGGTTTTATAGTAAACGAACAGAAGTCAGATCTGGTGCCGTCCAAGTCATTCACCCACCTGAGGATGAGCTTCGAGACGCACAACAATCTCGTTCGTCTGCCGTTAACCAGAGCAAAATTAGTCAGTTGTTATGCTCGCTATTGTCTAAACTCAGAGAAGGTTACAGCGAGAGAATTCATGAGACTGATAAGTCTGTGCGGAGCTGCCGTGGATCTCATTCCAGTGGGGCAGCTATGCACACGTCCTCTCCAAATCTTTCTGATTCAGAATTGGAAAGTGAAGACTCATTCGCTCGATGTGGACATCCTTTTGTCAGACCAAGTGAAACAAGAGATTCAGACTTGGGCAGACATTCAGTGGTTAACTCAGGGAGTTCCACTGCAATTGCCGGATCCAAGCTTTACTATCACAACGGATGCGAGTCAAACAGGTTGGGGCGCGACACTATGCCCATCGGATTCGAGGTGTCAGGGTCTTTGGGATCCTCAATTTTTGGGCAAGCACATAAATATCAAAGAAATGATGTCAATTTGGCTTGCGTTGCGTCATTGGATGGACGTTATTCAGAATGCACACGTTCAAATTTTGTCCAACAATACGACCGTAGTAGCGTATATTCGGAATCAGGGAGGCACTCATTCCATTCCGTTGTTCAATCTAACGGAAAGAATCCTGTTTGTATTGGAACATCAGGTTCTACTATCGGTCCGTCATATTCCGGGTCGTCTGAATGTGTTAGCAGACTCCCTTTCACGGAAGGGTCGCCTGTTGCCGTCGGAATGGACTCTCAACAAACAGGTTTTCAATCAGATTTGCTACCAATGGGAGCGACCAATGATAGATTTGTTTGCGACGTACCTCAACAATCAGTTGCAGACTTACGTGTCCCCATGTCCGGATCCTCGAGCATTTGCAGTAGGCGCTCTATCGATCCCGTGGGATGGGATAATAGGATATGCGTATCCTCCAGCGCCGCTGATTCAGCAGATATTGCTCAAGATAAAGCAATCCCACTGCAAGATTCTGTTGGTAGCATCTCTGTCACCACAGAGACCGTGGATAAATCTACTCAGGTGTCTGTTGTGGGACATGCCGCGGAAGCTTCCTCCACGGGTGGATCTTCTGTTGCAGGGGAAATTGCGCACGCTTCACCACAATCCGCAAGGTCTCAACCTTCACGTATTTCCGTTGTGCGGTCCTTCTTGCACAATAAGCATTTTACAGGACGAGCAGTGGACGCAATTTCTAACTGCAGGAGGACCTCCTCTTCGCTAAATTATGCTGCAAAGTGGAAGGTCTTTCGCCAGTGGTGTAGGGATTACTCGGTGGATTTATATGATCCCTCCATTCCTGACATTGCTAATTTTCTAGTCTATTTGTTTGATGAGATCAGACTGCAGCCTGTTACTATCAAGGGTTATAGGTCTATGTTATCTGATACCTATGTTCACCATGATACATTAATGATTGGTTCTAATGTCTCTTTATCTAAATTAGTTAGAAATATTTTGATAAATAGACCTAGAACTCTTAGATTAATTCCGAAGTGGAATTTAGCATGGGTTCTTCTTAAGCTAAAAGAAGCACCTTTTGAGCCTCTTGATACAGTGGATTTCAAATTCTTAACATATAAGACAGCTTTTCTCTATGCCTTCTCTTCTGCTAGAAGAGTTAGTGAGCTTCATGCTTTATCGGTAGATGATTCTCACTATCGTACTGTTGGTAATACTATTACTTTTACTACTAATGTTGGATTTTTGGCTAAGAATCAGGCTCCTAATAAGTATCCTGAACCTATTGTTGTTAGGGCCCTTCCGTCTTCAGACGTGCGTAGGCCTTTACTCTGTCCTGTTAGAGCAATACGTATTTATAAACGTAGGTCTCAGTTTATTAGAAAGGGACGTAAGCGTTTCTTTTTGTCTTTGATGCCTAATAGAAAGGACATTATGGTTCATTCTATTGATAGATGGATTCAATTAACTATATGTACTGCTTATGAAAAGTTATCTTCTTCTCAGCAGTCTGCTCTCAAGATTTCGGCTCATGAAGTAAGAGCTCTATCAACATCTTGGGCTTATGCTAATAGTGTTGCTATTACTGATTTAATGAAGGCTGCATATTTGTCTCAGCCTTCCACTTTCACTAATTTTTATCTTAGAAATTTTGAGTCCATTTCTGGAGATCGACATTGTTTAGGTCTGTTATCTGTTGCTCAGAATATCGTCCACTAAACAGTTGCGCCTATAGTTATGTAGGCTTTCTGTTCCGGCAGTGACTCTGTCCTGCTGCCCTCTTCGCTCTGGGTTATTTGACCCAGGGCAAGGGGAAGGGTTGGGGGGGGGGGGTGTTCCCTTAGGTCACCTGCTTTATAGTGAAAAGCAAGGGAATACCTCCCCCAGAGTCAGTAATTCGGAGTCGGTACCGGGATGGTTTTAAAGTGTAAAGCTAATGTTTACTCATGTCATGTAATATTTTTAAAGTGTAGCTCGGTGTGAAGCATTTGTATATGTCACATGTCAAACGGGCGTTAATATACAATCCTCGGACACTTTTAATGAGTATAAAGAGTCTCATTTCTCTGGACTGTCTTTATTTATTGGCTTACCTTTAAAAATAATTAGTATAAAGGGTTATACTGGATATTAATAGAGATCATTGATGTATTTGTGCTCAATTACGGAATGGTTTTGTGTCTTTCTTTTTTTGATAAAAATAAGAAAGATACATATAAATCCTATCTCTCCCTTTCTCCTTGAGGGGATAATTCTGTTATATGTAATTGAGCCTATTGGATTTTCCTTTATGTCCTGGTCCCTCCAGCCTGTTTACTATTCAGCGAAGTCTGGGTCATTGGTACAGTATAAAAATGTTAAAACATTTATAGTAATTTATATATTTTTTATACTTACCAATGACCCAGACGGGGATGGCCCTCCCAGGAGTTGGGAACTCTTGCCTCCCCGCTGCGTACATAACACTTACCAGGCACTGGTCGTACGTAAGAATGACATTTTGGCGGGAATTTTGAGACCACCTTGACACTGTGCAGTACAGTAAAAGTATGGAGGACCTACCAGGACATCTATTTTTTGTTTTTTTATGTAAATTTTGGGGATGGGGGGGGGGGGGGGCAAAATTTGTGTTTGGCCCTGAATTTAATGAGTTTGCACCAGCTAAGTCTGGGTCATTGGTAAGTATAAAAAATATATAAATTACTATAAATTTTTTAACTTTCTTTAAAAATCTTCTTCAGATCCAGCAGTCGGAATGTTTTGATATTTGGTATGCAGCATCCTTAGGGGGGTGAGATTTAAGATCGTTCAAGCCATGTCCCTAGGTCCATATTTGGACTCACTGTGGGAGCTCGAATTGTAACTCAGTTCAAAATGAGGAATTTTCTTTAAAAATCTTCTTCAGATTCAGCGGTCAGAATGTTTTGATATTTGGTGTGCAGCATCCTTAGGGGGGGGTGAGATTCAGGTTTGTTAAATCCAAGTCCCTGGGTTCATATATGGGCTCCCTGTGGGAGACCGAATTATAACTTAGTTCAATATGAGGAATATTCTTTAAAAATCTTCTTTTTTTTAGATCCACTGGTCAGAATCTTTGGACATTTGGTATAAGCTTTTCTTAGGAGGAGCAGATGCAACTTGTTGAAATCAATTCTCTGGGTTGATATTTAAGCTACCATGTCAGGTGAGCGCCCTCAGGCCCCTTGGGGCCTCTTGTTTGAAAATCTTCTTCTAATGAACCACCAGTAGCAGAGACTTGATATGTGGTATACAGAGTCCTTTTGAGGTTTGGAATCAAGTTTGTTCAAGAGAAGTTTGTCGGGCATTATTTGCCTTCATTATGGGATGGGCAAAAATTTTGGCCATGCCTAAAATTTATTTTCAGAACCGTAAGGTCGATTTGAACCAAATTTGATATGAGATGATAATTGGTCATAAGTAGTTGATTGATGCAAAAAAATTTTTTCTCTTTGCCCCGTGGGAACCTCGGGCGCTAAAAATAGGAAAAAACCTTAAAACTGCCATATCTCCAAAACTACACTGCACAGAGAATTCTTATTTTGTATAAAGCTTACTTTTATCCAGTAGAATAGAATGGTTAAAATAAATCCCTATCGGTATGATCACAAGGTACTTTTTTCAGGACTTTGAAACCACTTTTTAACACTGTAGGCAATGGGAAAAAACATTAAAAAATCTTCTCCAGATCCAGCAGGTAGAATCTCTTGATATTTGGTATGCAACATTGTTGGGTAGATCTGATTCAAGTTTGTTCAAATCGGTCCCCCTGGGTTCATATTTGGGCTCAGTATAGGAGCCTGATTTCGAACTTAGTGCATTTCAGGCAAATTTCTTAAAACATCTTCTCCAGATCCAGCAGGCAGAATCTTTTGATATTTGGTATGCAACATTGTGGGGTGGATCTGATTCAAGTTTGTTCAAATCGGCCCCCTGGATTCATATTTGGGCTCACTATAGAAGCCCAAATTTCAAACTTAGTGCATTTCAGGCAAATTTCTTAAAAAATCTTCTTCTCCATATCCAGAAGGCAGAATCTTTTGATATTTGGTATGGAACATTGTGGGGTGGATCTGATTCAAGTTTCTTCAAATCGGCTCCCTGGGTATATATTTGGACTCAGTATAGGAGCCCAGATTTGAACCAATTTTCTTTAAAAATCTTCTTCAGATCCAGCAGTCAGAATGTTTTGATATTTGGTATGCAGCATTCTTGGGGGTGGGGGGGGGGGGGGGGGAGAGATTCAAGTCTGTTCAAGCCATGTCCCTAGGTCTATATTTGGGCTCACTGTGGGAGCCCGAATGGTAACTTAGTTCAAAATGAGGAATTTTTTTTAAAAATCTTCTTCTTCAGATCCAGCAGTCGGAATGTTTTGATATTTGGTATGCAGCATCCTTAGGAGGGTGAGATTCAAGTTTGTTCAAGCCATGCCCCTAGGTCCATATTTGGACTCACTGTGTTAGCTCGAATTGTAACTTAGTTCAAAATGAGGAATTTTCTTTGAAAATCTTTTTCTTCAGATGCAGCAGTCGGAATGTTTTGATATTTGGTGTGCAGCATCCTTGGAGGGGGGGGGGGGGGGGGGGGGGGGCTGATATTCAAGTTTGTTAAAGCCAAGTCCCTGGGTTCATATATGGGCTCCCTTTGGAATTCAATATGAGGAATATTCTTTAAAAATCTTTTTTTTTTAGATCCACTGATCAGAATCTTTGGATATTTGGTATAAGCTTTTCTTAGGAGGATCAGATGCAACTTGTTGAAATCAATTCTCTGAGTTGATATTCAGGCTACCATGTCAGGTGAGCGCCCTCAGGCCCCCTGGGCGTCTTGTTTCAGTACCTACTTAGATGACGTTACTCTTCGGCACATGATGTCACCTTGAACATCGCCTTGAGGGAAATATCAGCAGCCTTCTGTTTTTGTCTTGAAACTGCAGTTGAATTGAGCTGAATATTGTGCATTAAAAAGTCATGTAGCATACAATAAAAGGAAAATCTGCACTGTTTTAGTTTTAGTGAAAATCAGGAATTGTCTCATGAGTGTGGACCTGAAAGTTTTATTTTTCGCGAGCGCTTGCGCGGGTGAAAAATAATACTTTCAGGTTCACACAAATAAAAAAATAAAACTTTGAGGTCCACACCCATGAGATAATTCACGATATTCACTAAAACAGCATAGATATCCTCTATTAATTGTCTCTCAAACCTGGTCGGGTGAAAAATAATACTTTCAGGTTCACACAAATAAAAAAATAAAACTTTGAGGTCCACACCCATGAGATAATTCACGATATTCACTAAAACAGCATAGATATCCTCTATTAATTGTCTCTCAAACCTGGTTAACTCTTAACCCGCTGAGTATTTTCAAGGTATTCTACATCAAATCTAGTCATGGCTGCTGGAAAGCAGCCATGACTAGATTTGATGAACAAATCATCTATATTTAACTCAAGAAATCTTCGAGAAAAAACACATTCCATTTACAAGGACAAAATTTGTTTTAATGTGCCAAAATTATACTTATTTCATTGTCAAGAGAAATCCGTACCTGGGCAGGAATATCTGCCAGCAGCATGCAAAGAGTTAAACTTGTAACCTATCTTTGGAATTTTTCTGTCAAATCTCCTTCCAATGTTATGTTAACTGGCAGAATAACAGATTATTTCCAGCAGTTGTAATAAGGTCACTGTAAGTGGTTTGTTACAATTTATTTGGAGAGAAACCCCAATAAATTTAATAAAAGATGCATGAACTGACAAAATATTTGCTCCTGCATGGCTTTTAAAGCACATGTCAGCTTTCTTTAACTCCTTGCATGCTTCTGGCAGATATTCTTGACCAGGACAGGATTTTTCCTGCCACTGAAATATGCATAATTTGGGCATACTTGTATTTAATTAATTGTCACCCTGTAAATTGAAATGTATTTTTTCATCACTGATTTCTTGAGTTGAATGTAGATGAATTTTTCATTAGATCTAGCCATGGCTGCTTCATGGCAGCCATGACTAGATCTGATGAAAATATCTTTAAAATACTCAGTGGGTAAAGAGTTGATGAAGATGTCTGCCAAAATATTGATATGATTGTAAATTACTTTTTGTTATTTCATCCAACATATAAATGTTTTGCTGATGGTTGGTAATGTTTTTATTTTCATCCTGACATCTATAGAAGTCCTGCATTGTTGTTATGATGTTTGCAACTTGTGGATAAATTTGAAGACTACAAGTATGTTCCCTTCTGAATATAATGCTATGTTTTATTACTTTCTTGTAACAGTTGACTGTACATTGTAAAGCTTTGTTGTGTTACCCTTCATCTGACATGACTAGACAATAACACTTGCAAAGATATTTCTTACCTCCAGAACATAGACTGCACATATGAATAAGATTTTCCAAGGAGTGGGGTGGAGGGGATGGGGGAACATGTGCTGTGAAGTCTTGAAGTCAAAATTGAAAAACCAATAGTAAAATTTGTAAAGCGATTTTTGTAAAATACAGTACACACAATGAATGAAAAATGTTCAGTTAACAGGAGTATTCTGTCAAGTCAAGATATAATGGACAAAATGCTTATATTGGATGCACAGAGGACAAATATGTCTTTAAACACGTGGAAATCAGTGGTTGTAAAAGTAATTCTTCAAGAGATCACAAGAATTTTATACAATTGACAGGAGTTTACTCTATAACCCATATGTATTTAACAGGTCAAATTTTCACTGAAGGTATGATGACTGAAAGCGATATGCAATTAACAGGGTCATTCAGTTAAGAAATATCCAATTAAGTGGGCTCTCGTGCTGGGTGGATATGGATGTTATGTTAGGTAAAGGGTTCATGGTGTTTTTCTGACCAGCTAAATTTGACATTTTGTCTTCCAACACATGAATATATTGCTTTTGCTGACTACAGATGGGCGATATACTGTAAATACCATTCAAAAGCGGTATCAAACCAATATCGATTTACTGTAATGAGGGAATCTCAATAAACCAAAAATTTTGATCCTAAAAAATATTGCCGACATTAGGGCAAACAACAGAAAATTTTGCAAAATATTCCAGACAAGGAGAGTCCCCTGGACTTTGTATTTCTAAAGGCATTCACCACCAGTCATTTAATGTAACAAAAATGCTGAGAGAAAATACCCAGGGGGTGGGGGGGGGGGGGGTGGATGGTCATTCTCTCAACTGTTTTGTTACAGCAGATGACCAGTGCCAAGTGTGCTTGTTCTTTCAACATTTTAACAATTCTGCAGCTTTGTCTGCTGTAAATTATGGCCTACAACTGGGGAGTATACCAACTGAATATTGGTGTTGGTGCTTACATGTATGTTGTTGACACTGTGTACTGAACTGATACCATGGTAAAACATTCCAAAAATACCGTTTCTGAAACCGAACTTTAAATTTCAATGATGCCCAGCTTTATTGCTGACTGAAGATAAACTTTTATCATCCAAAAACTATATGAACATTATAATATGTAACAGATGTTTTTCTGGAGTACTGGAGTATGCTGAAATAATTGTGCAGTTCCTGTGAATGATACAGGGCCAAAAGGCAAGTCCAATTTCACAGGCACCTGCAAAACTTGGCACTACAATTATTTTTCATAGGCCTGAAAACAAGCAGCCTGACATTTGCAGAATGAGGTTCTCAGAGGGTGAATTTGATGATGCTATCCCATTCTGTGGGCCAGACCCTCATTCAGATTGAGGTTCACAGAGGGTAAATTTAGTGATGCTACCCTGCTGTGCAGGGTAGCATCACTACATTCACCCTCTGAGGACTTCATTTTGCAGATGACAGTCAGCTTATTTTCTGGCTTCATTTTTCAATATAATATAAAATCTGTGGAGTATCTATTTTTATCCAAAGCACCGTCTTGTTGTCTAACATCAATAAAAATTGTTTTTAAATTGTCTGACACAAGTAAAACTACATACTTTTAATACAGTACTCAATTTACTGAGGATCACCCATACTCATTGACATATTTGTACATAAAAAGTAAATATGTACATTTTATGTTTGTTTGTTTATTGTGTTTCAGGGACAATTTCAGCAACTTGGGTCATATTGTGTTGGACAGTTTTATGGATGGAGGAAGCCAGTGCACCCACAAAGAACCCTTGAGCAAACAGTGAGTAACTCACACTTTCCAATTCACTCGTCCAGAGTAAGTAGGGTTAGCATTGGTTGAAGGCAAGTGCACCATTGGTTTACTGCACTAACTATAGATGTACAGCATATTGGCACTACACTTGCCCTTAACCAATGATGACACTGCTTGTGCTCGGATAGAAAATTGAGTCTTGACAGTTGCCCACCATTGCTGAGTGATTCTCTCCAGAAACTCTGGCTTCCTCCACCTGCTACTTCCCAGACAAAATTATCCCAATTTTTGGTCCAAACTGCCAAATTGTACCTCCATATCTCAAAAATTGTAGGAGTGCAAGAGGAACAAGAAAAGAGTTGGATAGATAGAGAGCCTCCAATTACATTTATATGAGATCATGCCGATATCATTTTTTTTGTGTCCTTAACCTTTTATCAAATGAATTAGCTGCATCCACCCATGTAATTTACAAACAGAAGTTAATTTTATTCATGTGACCTCTCATTGGAATGAGCTCATTGAGATCTTTCCAATGAGGTGGTCACATGATGTGTATTTATTTGATCTTTTTCCTTGCAGCCAATGAATGTATTTCTTTGTTTTCAAGATTTCTTTTACTCCTTTGTCGTTAAATCTTTACTTTAATTTTTATTGCTTATTTTTCATGATGTGTTACTGGTTATTGACAAATTTTGTTTTTCACTGACCATATACTTAACTGATTGAGTGCTCAGTGGTATATTTGAGATCTACTGAAAAGTCTGGATACTGCGATTAAAAACTGTCATAGCCGTGGATGTGCTTTGTAATTATGCATATAAAGAGTTTTATTTCATATATTCAATGTATTTCAATTTATTGGAAATTGCCTAAACCACTCTTCAATAAACTGTAACAAACAATCCATATAAAGAAATTCTGGCTTCAGAAAATTAATCTAGCACTCTACTTGTTTTTTAAGGGATTCAGTGAACTTTCTGGAGACCAGACTGAAAGAAATACTATTTATTGTGCAGACACTGGATGTTTGAAGATGACTCGGAAGCCATTAGACTCAACTCACAGATGAATGAATTTTTAGCTCACCGAAGGGAGCCAAACTTATCACTTGCCGTCCATCGTCGTCCGTCCGGCGTCGTGAACATTTTTCAAACGACTTCTCCTCTGAAACCGCTGGTACGATTTTCACAAAACTTCGTGTGGATGTTCATTACTATATGGCAATTCATGTTTATTCAAATGAAATGGCCACATCCCTTGGGGGCTCTGTATGGGGCATAACTCTGATAACACCATATGAATTATAGAAAAATTATTAAAAAATCTTCTTCTCCAGAACCAGTGGGCAGAATCTTTTTGATACTTGGTATGCAGCATCTTGGTATGGGTCTGATTCAAGTTTGTTCAAACCGGCCCCCTGGATTCATATTTGGGCTCACTATAGAAGCCCAAATTTGAACTTAGTGCATTTCAGGCAAATTTCTTAAAAAATCTTCTTCTCCAGATCCAGCAGGCAGAATCTTTTGATATTTGGTATGCAACATTGTGGGGTGGATCTGATTCAAGTTTGTTCAAATCGGCCCCCTGGATTCACATTTGGGCTCGGTATAGAAGCCCGAATTTGCACTTAGTGCATTTCAGGCAAATTTCTTAAAAAATCTTCTCCAGATCCAGCAGGCAGAATCTTTTGATATTTGGTATGCAACATTGTGGGGTGGATCTGATTCAAGTTTGTTCAAATCGACACCCTGGATTCATATTTGGGCTCAGTATAGAAGCCCGAATTCGAACTTAGTGCATTTCAGGCAAATTTCTTCAAAAATCTTCTCAAGATCCAGCAGGCAGAATCTTTTGATATTTGGTCTGCAACATTGTGGGGTGGATCTGATTCAAGTTTGTTCAAATCGGCCACCTGGATTCATATTTGGGCTCACTATAAAAGCTCGAATTCGAACTTAGTCCATTTCAGGCAAATTTCTTAAAAAATCTTCTTCACAAGATCCAGCAGGCAGAATCTTTTTATATTGGGTATGCAGCATGCTTAGGGGGTTGAGATTCAAGTTTGTTCAAGGCATGTCCCCAGGTCCATATTTGGGCTCACTGTGGGAGCCCGAATGATAACTTAGTTCAAAATGAGGAATTTTCTTTAAAAATCTTCTTCTTCAGATCCAGCAGTCGGAATGTTTTGATATTTGGTATGCAGCATCCTTGGGGGGGGGGGGGGGGGGGGGGGGGGGGGGGGGGGAAGATTCAAGTTTGTTCAAGCCATGTCCCAAGGTCCATATTTGGGCTCACTGTGGGAGCCCGAATGATAACTTAGTTCAAAATGAGGAATTTTCTTTAAAAATCTTCTTCTTCAGATCCAGCAGTCGGAATGTTTTGATGTTTGGTATGCAGAATCCTAAGGGGGGTGAGATTCAAGTTTGTTCAAGGCATGTCCCAAGGTCCATATTTGGGCTCACTGTGGGAGCCCGAATGATAACTTAGTTCAAAATGAGGAATTTTCTTTAAAAATCTTCTTCTTCAGATCCAGCAGTCGGAATGTTTTGATGTTTGGTATGCAGAATCCTAAGGGGGGTGAGATTCAAGTTTGTTCAAGGCATGTCCTAAGGTCCATATTTGGGCTCACTGTGGGAGCCCGAATGATAACTTAGTTCAAAATGAGGAATTTTCTTTAAAAATCTTCTTCTTCAGATCCAGCAGTCGGAATGTTTTGATATTTGGTATGCAGCGTCCTTAGGGGGGTGAGATTCAAGTTCGTTCAAGCCATGTCCCTAGGTCTATATTTGGGCTCACTGTGGGAGCGTGAATTGTAACTTAGTTCGAAATGAGGAATTTTCTTAAAAAATCTTCTTCTTCAGATCCAGCCGTTGGAATGTTTTGATATGTGATGTGCAGCATCCCTGGTTGTGGGGGGAAGGGGTGTGGGGGGGGGGGGGAGATTCAAGTTTGTTCAAGCCAAGTCCCTAGGTCCATATTTGGGCTCCATGTGGGAGCTTGAATTGAAACTTAGTTCGAAATGAGGAATTTTCTTAAAAAATCTTCTTCTTCAGATCCAGCCGTTGGAATGTTTTGATATGTGGTGTGCAGCGTCCTTGGGTGAGTGTGGGGGGGGGGGGGGGTGGGGTGGGTGGAGGGGGGTGAGATTCAAGTTTGTTCAAGCCAAGTCCCTGGGTCCATATTTGGGCTCCCTGTGGAAGCCCGAATTATAACTTAGTCAATATGAGGAATTTTTCTTTAAAAATCTTCTTCAGACTCAGCAGTCGGAATGTTTTGATATTGGGTATGCAGCATCCTTAGGGGTGAGATTCAAGTTTGTTCAAGCCAAGTCCCTGGGTTCATATTTGGGCTCACTATGGGAGCTCGAATTATAACTTAGTTCAAAATGAGGAATTTTCTTTAAAAATCTTCTTCTTCAGATCCAGCAGATGAATGCTTTTGATATTTGGTATGCAACATCCTTAGGGGGTAAGATTCAAGTTTGTTCAAGCCATGGCCCTAGTTCCAGAAAATTTGTCTCTCATGACTTCATTCCTTGTAGTGTTGATGAACCATGTCTAACTGAAAGTGACCTCTAAATACTTCTGTGAATCACTTAGGCCTGTGAGCAATTGAGGCTCCTTGGGGCCTCTTGTTTTTATAGAACTGAATCTTTGTTTAGCATACATTGTATACATTTTTAGCTCACCTGACTTTCAGTCAGGAGAGCTATAGTGATCACTCACCGTCCGTCGTCCTGCGTCCGTCGTCTGGCGTCCGGCGTCCGTCGTCCGTGAACATGGTGTTTGCATCTTCTCCTCCCAAACCGCTGAACCAATTTAATTGATATTTGAGATAATAGTTTGTTATGACATCGCAATTTGATTTTGTTCAAATCAAGTTGCCTCGCCCGTGGGTAGGGCCACACCCAAAAAGTGTGCTGAAATCTTAAAAAATCTTCTTCTCATGAACCAGCAGTAGAAGAGACTTGATATTTGGTGTGCAGCTTCCTTTTGAGGTGTAGACTCAGATTTGTTCAAGAGAAGTTTGTGGGGCTATACTTGGCGTCGTTATGGGAGGGGCAAAATTTTTGGCCCCGCCCAAAATTTCTATTTTCCAAACCGAGAGGCTGATTTGAACCAAATTTTATGTGAGGGCTTATTGGGTCATAAGTACCTAATTTATGCTGATTTTTTTTCCCCGTAGCCCCATGGGAACCGCAGGAGCTAAAAATAGAAAAAAATTAAAACGCCCATATCTCCAAAACTGCACGGCACCGAGAATTTTTATTTGGTGTGAAGCTTCCTTAGGACCAACAGAATGAATTGGTAAAAAAAAATTGCCATCGGTTTTATCATAGGGTACAGTTTCGGGACTTTGAAAAAGTGCTGAGTCAGCACTTTTTAACACTGTAGGCAATGGGAAAAACATTAAAAAATCTTCTTCTCCAGATCCAGCAGGCAGAATCTTTTGATATTTGGTATGCAACATTGGAGGGTGGATCTGATTCAAGTTTGTTCAAATCGGCCCCCTGGGTTCATATTTGGGCTCAGTATAGGAGCCCGATTTCGAACTTAGTGCATTTCAGGCAAATTTCTTAAAAAATCTTCTTCTCCAGATCCAGCAGGCAGAATGTTTTGATATTTGGTATGCAACATTGTGGGGTGGATCTGATTCAAGTTTGTTCAAATTGGCCCCCTGGGTTTATATTTGGGCTCAGTATAGGAGCCCAAATTTGAACTTAGTGCATTTCAAGCAAATTTCTTTGAAAATCTTCTTCTCCAGATCCAGCAGGCAGAATCTTTTGATATTTGGTATGCAACATTGTGGGGTGGATCTGATTCAAGTTTGTTCAAATCGGCTTCTTGGGTTTATATTTGGGCTCAGTATAGGAGCCCAAATTTGAACTGAGTGCATTTCAGGCAAATTTCTTTGAAAATCTTCTTCTCAAGATCCAGCATGCAGAATCTTTTGATATTGGGTATGCAACATTGTGGGGTGGATCTGATTCAAGTTTGTTCAAATCGGCTCCCTGGGTTTATATTTGGGCTCAGTATAGGAGCCCAAATTTGAACTTAGTGCTTTTCAGGCAAATTTCTTAAAAAATCTTCTTCTCCAGATCCAGCAGGCAGAATCTTTTGATATTTGGTATGCAACATTGTGGGGTGGATCTGATTCTATTTTGTTCAAATCGGCTCCCTAGATTCATATTTGGGCTCACTATAGAAGCTCGAATTCGAACTTAGTGCATTTCAGGCAAATTTCTTCAAAAATCTTCTTCTCCAGATCCTGCAGGCAGAATCTTTTGATATTTGGTATGCAACATTGTGGGGTGGATCTGATTCCAGTTTGTTCAAATCGGCCACCTGGATTCATATTTCGGCTCACTGTAGAAGCCCAAATTCGAACTTAGTGCATTTCAGGCAAATTTCTTTGAAAATCTTCTTCTCAAGATCCAGCAGGCAGAATCTTGTGATATTTGGTATGCAGCATCCTTAGGGGGGTGAGATTCAAGTTTGTTCAAGCCATGTCCCTAGGTCCATATTTGGGCTCACTGTGGGAGCTTGAATTGTAACTTTGTTCGAAATGAGGAATTTTCTTAAAAAATCTTCTTCTTCAGATCCAGCAGTCGGAATGGTTTGATATGTGGTGAGTAGCATCCTTGGGGGGGAGGGGGGATTCAAGTGTGTTAAAGCCAAGTCCATGGGTCCATATTTGGGCTCCCTGTGGGAGCCCAAATTATAACTTAGTCAATATGAGGAATTTTTCTTTAAAAATCTTCTTCTTCAGATTCAGCAGTTGGAATGTTTTGATATTTGGCATGGAGCAACCTTAGGGGGCTGAGATTCAAGTTTGTTCAAGCCAAGTCCCTTGGTTCATATTTGGGATCACTATGGGAGCCTGAATGACAACTTAGTTCAAAATGAGGAATTTTCTTTAAAATCTTCAGATCCAGCAGATGAATGCTTTTGATATTTTTTATGCAGCATCCTTAGGGGGGTAAGATTCAAGTTTGTTCAAGCTATGTCCCTAGGTCCATATTTGGGCTGATTGTGGGAGCTCGAATTGTAACTTGGTTCAAAATGAGGAATTTTCTTTAAAAATCTTCTTCTTCAGATCCAGCAGTCGGAATGTTTTGATATTTGGGGTGCTGAATCCTTAGGGGTGTGAGATTCAGGTTTGTTAAAGCCAAGTCCCTGGGTTCATATATGGGCTCCCTGTGGGAGCCTGAATTATGACTTAGTTCAATATGAGGAATATTCTTTAAAAATCTTTTTTTAGATCCACTGGTCAGAATATTTGGATATTTGGTTTCAGCTTTTCTTAGGAGGAGCAGATGCAACTTGTGGAAATCAATTCTCTGGGTTGATATTTAGGTTACCATGTCAGGTGAGCGCCCTCAGGCCCCCTGGGGCCTCTTGTTATTTTCAGAGAGGATAGTTCTGAAAACCATTTCTGCATGCAAACAAAACCATAGGAATTGATGAGGCTGGCACTGCCAGGACCATACACAACACTCTGCGCTGTTTTTAGCTCACTGAAGGGAGCTAAACTTATCACTTGCCGTCCGTCGTCGTGAACATTTTTCAAACGACTTCTCCTCTGAAACCGCTAGGTCGATTTGCTCGAAACTTGGTATGAATGTTCATTACCATATGTCAATTCAAGTTTGTTCAAATGAAATGGACATGGCCACTTGGGGCTCCATAGGGGGCGTAACTCCGATAGGACCCTATGTATATTAGAGAAATTACTAAAAAATCTTCTTCTCCCGCACAAGTGGGCAGAATCATTTGATATTTGGTATACAGCATTATGGCGTTGATCTGATTCAAGTTTGTTCAAATCGGCCCCCTGGATTCATATTTGGGCTCACTATAGAAGCCCAAATTCGAACTTAGTGCATTTCAGGCAAATTTCTTAAAAAATCTTCTCCAGATCCAGCAGGCAGATCTTTTGATATTTGGTATGCAACATTGTGGGGTGGAGCTGATTCAAGTTTGTTCAAATCGGCCCCCTGGATTCACATTTGGGCTCAGTATAGAAGCCCAAATTAGAACTTCGTGCATTTCAGGCAAACTTATTAAAAAATCTTCTTCTCCAGATCCAGCAGGCAGATCTTTTGATATTTGGTATGCAACATTGTGAGGTGGATCTGATTCAGGTTTGTTCAAATTGACCCCCCTGGGTTTATATTTGGGCTCAGTATAGGAGCCCAAATTTGAACTTAGTGCATTTCAGGGAAATTTCTTTAAAAATTTCAAGATCCAGCAGGCAGAATTTTTTGATATTGGGTATGCAGCATGCTTAGGAGGGTGAGATTCAAGTTTGTTCAAGCCAAGTCCCTGGGTTCATATTTGGGCTCACTGTGGTAGCCGGAATTATAACTTAGTTCAAAATGAGGAATTTTCTTTAAAAATCTTCTTCTTCAGATCCAGCAGTCGGAATGTTTTGATATTGGTATGCAGCATCCTTAGGGGGGTGAAATTCAAGTTTGTTCAAAGTTTGTCCCTAAGTCCATATTTGGGCTCACTGTGGGAGCCCGAATGATAACTTAGTTCAAAATGAGGAATTTTCTTTAAAAATCTTCTTCTTCAGATCCAGCAGTCGGAATGTTTTGATATTTGGTATGAAGCATCCTTAGGGGAGTGAGATTTAAGTTTGTTCAAGCCATGTCCCTAGGTCCATATTTGGGCTCACTGTGGGAGCTTGAATTGTAACTTAGTACAAAATGAGGAATTTTCTTAAAAAATCTTCTTCACATGCAGCAGTCGGAATGTTTTGATATGTGGAGTGTACCATCCTTGGGGGGGGGGGGGGGGGGGGGGGGGGGGGGGATTCAAGTTTGTTCAAGCCAAGTCCCTGGGTTCATATTCGGGCTCACTGTGGGAACCCAAATGATAACTTAGTTCAAAATGAGGAATTTTCTTTAAAAATCTTCTTCTTCAGATCCAGCAGATGAATCCTTTTGATATTTGGTATGCAGCATCCTTGGGGGGGGGGGGGGGGAAGATTCATGTTTGTTCAAGCCATGTCCCTTGTTCCATAAAATTTGTCTCGCATGACTTCATTCCTTTGTAGTGTTGATGAACCATGTCTAACTGAATGTGACCCCAAATACTTCTTTGGACCTCTTTGGCCGGTAAGCGATTAAGGCTCCTTGGGGCCTCTTGTTTACCTTAAGTTGACAAAGTCAAAATAAGCTATTGCCATCATGCATGCAGAAGTCTTTAAGTCTGTGAGTTTGTGCTCATTTTCTTTACCACAGGCTACACCCCATAGTTCTTGTCCCATCATCACTAAATTTCATGTGCAGGATCAAGGTCATGTCTAAATGGGAACATCCCATTTTGGTTGTGATTGGTCAACCATGATGGCTGTGCGGGCTAGAAACCCCAAAAACGTTTAGCACAGTCAACAGGTCATATTCATGGAGTGATTTCTTTCTAACTTGGTAGGATGACTCGGTATGATGTTTAGATGAGACTGTCCTATTTTTGATCACGATCGATCAGCCATTTCTGCCGCTTGGGTATGTGACCTAGATTCCTTTAGCACTGTCTGCAGGTTGTATGCATGAAGGGATTTCATTGTAACTTGGTAGGATCACTAGATATGATATATAGATGAGACTATCCTATTTTGGTCACAATCGGTCAACCGTGACTGCTGGGTGGGCACATGACCTAGACTCCTGTATCAAATTCTACTAGTCATATTTAGGAAGGGATTTCATTGTAACTTGCTAGGAGGACTCGTTTTGGAATGATTTTACTGTAACTTGGTAACTTTGATCGGCATACGTTAACTGTGAGGGCCACATCAACCCAGACTTCCGATTCTTTAGTACAGTCTGCACCTTAAATTATTCTTGTTGAAAACATATCATGTAGGGTACAGGACAATTTTTGTCTTATTTCATAATCCTTTCAAAAACATTGAACATTATCCTTTTCATCAAACACTACACACAGTCAAGTTAAGCTGCAGTGTCATTGACACTTTCATTTCTTTACTCCACTGAGCATAAAAAAATAAAATCCTACCCATATCAGTTCACTATATCTTGGTGAACTTGTACATAAAGTATGTATGCATTGACCACTTTACCTGCCTAGGTAGAGGATAAAACGAAATCTTTCCTGTATTATTCTCAAAAAATTCCATTCAAACTGAATTCTCTCAAACCTGATTTAAACTTGTAACCTATCTTTGGATTTTTTCTGTCACTGCTCCTTCCAATGTGATGTTGTTAACTGGCAGAATAACATATAATTTCTTGTAGTTGTAATTCGTTAACAAAATATTTACTCCTAGCTGACTTTAAAACACTTGTCAGCTTTCTTTAATGAAGATGTCTGCCAAAATATTGATATGATTGTAAATTAATTTTCATTGTTTCATTTAACATATGAATGTTATGCTTTATTTTATGATGTTTATCTGATGGTTGGAAATGTTTTTATTTTTATTCTGGCATATATAAATGTGCTGCTTTGTTGTTATGATGTTTGCAACTTGTACATAAATTTGAAGGATACATAGAAAGTAATCACTTGACTGGACTGGGTACGTGAAATAATTCATGAGAGGTGAGGGACGTTCTACAAACACGAGTGCACGAATGCGCACAAGTGTTTTACAATATAGTCCCTTGCCTCGAATGAATTATTTCACGTAACCAGTCCAGTGGAGCGATTACTCTGCTTATTACTTTTCATTATTAATGATAATTATATTATTTACCTCTTTACCGAAGGGAATGGCCAAAACAGGCCAGCGCTATTCTCAAAACTCGCCAATTAATTTTCATTATTTTTTCATATTTTGTCTCTAAAACATAGGATATGACCCCTCATAGGAACGTGCTCGTCGAGCTTGTTCCCACGAGGGGTCATAACCTATGTTTTTGAGACAAAAAATGAAAATAATAGTTATTCAAGAATTGTTTTTGCAAGTGTCGTCTGCTTTTCATGTTAGGTAAATGGTAAAAAAAAAGCAAAAAAAAAAACCAATGAAGTCCTCATTACACCGACGGCAAAGCATCTTTGTTTGCACACACAGATACACGACACAATTGTTGATTGCATAATTCACTTGTGACGTTATCGTTTATAATCAAACCTGGAAATCCCCATAAATCACACTGGAAAGTAATAAATATATTTTCCCTTCTGAATGTAATGTTATATTTTATTACTTTCAGTGACACTACATTATGAAGCTTGATAATTTTTCTTGTAACAGTTGAATGTACATTGTAAAGCTTTGTTTTGTTACCCTGTATCTAACATGACTAGATGATGAGTCATGACACTGGCAATAACTTTCTTTAATAACTAAAATAATTTAATCTTTTGCCTCAATAATACAGACTGCACACATGAATGAGCATTTTCCAAGGAGTGAGGCGAGGGGTGTACATATGCTATGGTGCCTTGAAGTCAAAAATTTAAAAAAACAATAGTAAAATTTGAAAAGTGATTTTTGTAAAATAAAGTGCGCACAGTGGATGAAAAATTTTCAATTAATAGGGGCAGGTGGGATTTTCTCTCAACTGTTTTGTTACATCAAATGGGCGTTGGCGAAGTCCCTTGTTTTTCCAACATTTTGACAATTATGCAGCTTTGTCTGCTGGAAACTGTGGCCTACATCTAGGGAGTATACCGACTATTGGTGTTGGTGCTTACATGTATGTTGTTGACACTGAATACTGTACCGATACCAAGGTAAAAATTCCAAAAATAACATTTTTGAAAGCGAACTTGAAATTTCATTGCTGCCTTGCTTTATCACAGACTGATGATAAACGTTTATCTTCCAACAATTGTATGTACATTATAAGTGAGTGTCGAAGTGAAAATAGGTGACTTACTTTCAAAAACTTGAAAACTCCACCTTCATTTAAATGAAGTTTTTTGGTAAATAAAATACATGAAAAGGAATTGAATAATATATATTTATTTATCCAAAGAATAGCTTTAATTCTCATCCCTTAAAATTCCAAAACAAAACGTAAACAACACCTTGACCTCAACTATTTAACACAGTTTAAACATAGGTTAAAGTCGCTTAGGATGCTGGAAAATTATGACTGCATACTTATACGCAATGGACTTATTTTCTAACACTACATGTATTCCATTGTTCTGACTACACAACTGTTAACTGTTGGCCGTCTGTACCCAGAAACTTTCTAATGGAATTAAAAAAAAAATGCTTCAGTGATGAAAAGAAAAGTTTTGTGCAGGGCACAAACATCCACACATGTATGCGTGAAGGATTTTGATAAAGATACTTTCCAAGTACTAATCTTCTTGAAGTAATCAAACATTAGGACATCTTTTCTTGTCAACATTTCCAGACTTGGGAAATTATTAGCTAAGTAGACTTTGATAAAAGCAAACCACAGGTGATGATGCTCTGTGGGTGGGGGGGTCATGAAGAAGAGTGTGGCACTGCGGGGAGGTATTGGGAGGGGTCAAATCAACAATTATTTTATGATTTTTAGCTCAACTTGCCAAAGACAAGCTGAACTATTACAATCACTTCTCGTCCGTCGGCGTACATACATACGTCCACAATTTCCTTTGGCACACCCTACAGGGCACATTTATGATCAGATTGCTTTGAAACCTGGCATGCTTGTTTGGGGTGACCTCTAGATGGGAGCTATCGATTTTCTGCCATTTCCGTCAAACAATGTTGGCGCGGCCAACATTCTTAGAACTTAGTGTAGTCAGACCTCCATATTTCCCTTTGGCACACTCTACAGGGCACATTTATGATCGGATTGCTTTGAAACCTGGCATGCTTGTTTGGGGTGACCTCTGGATGGGAGGTATCGATTTTCTTCCATTTCTGTCAAAAAATGTTGCCGCGGCCAACGTTCTTGGAACTTAGTTTAGTCAGACCACAATATTTCCCTTTGGCACACCCTACAGGGCACTTTTGTGATCGGATGGCTTTGAAACCTGGCATGCTTCTTTGGGGTGGCCTCTAGATGGGAGCTATGGATTTTCTTCCATTTCCTTCCATTTCCATCAAAAAATGTTGTCACGGCCAACGTTCTTAGAACTTAGTTTAGTCAGGCATCAATATATTCTTTTGGCATGCCCTACAGGGCACATTTATGATCAGATCAGTTTGAAACTTTGTATGCTTGTTTGGGGTTACCTCTAGATGGGAGCTATCAATTTTCTTCGATTTCCATCAAAAAATGTTGCCACTGGCAATGAACTTAGTAAAAACTTAGTGCAGTTAATCATCAATATTTCCCTTTGACACTCCCTGCAGGGCACATTTATGATTGGATTGCTTGCAAACTCGGTGTGCTTTTGTGGGGTGACATCTATATGGGAGCCGTCGATTTTCTTCCATTTCTGTCAAAAAATGTTGCCGCTGACCTTTGAACTTAGTTTAGTCAGACCTCAATATTTCTCTTTAACACACTCTTTAGGGCACATTTATGATCGGATCACTTTGAAACTTGGTATATGTGTTCGTGGTGACCTCTAGATGTGAGCTATTGCTTTTATCCATTTCCATAAAAAATTATTGTCGTTATCAGCAGCCTTTGAACTTACTGCATTTGTGCATCAACTTATCCCATTTGCACTCTCTGCAGGGTATATTTATGAGTTTCCATAAAAAACCATAAAAAACATTGCCACAAGCAATAACCTTCTTCTTAGTGCATTTGTGCATTAACATCTTCCTTTGGCATGCCTCAGAGGGCACATTCATTATCAGGTTGTTTTGAAACTTTGTATGCTTATGTGGGTGACAAAGATAGCAGCTATTGATTTTCTTTTCATTTCCATCAAAAACTGTTGCTGTTAGCAACAATCTTTGAATTTATTGCATTTGTGCATCAACATTCTTTGACATGGCCTACAGGCCACATTTATCATAGGATTGTTTTTGAACTTGGTGTGCTCATTAGGCAAGACCTTTGGACAAGTGCCATTGATTAGCATTCATTTCTGTGAAAAAAGTTGCCATTTACAATAACCTCTGAACATACTGCAATGATCTTCAATTTTGCCATTTCATTTATAACTTACCAAGTTCAAGTTTGTCAAGTTGAGCTACAGTGTCATTGACACTTTCATTTAACATAACATAAATGCATCAGCATAATTGCCAACTAGATCTGGATATAATCTGGTGTTAATGGAGGTCCATGGGCTGAAAATTCACAAGTTTTTAGCTCAACTTGACAAAGTCAAGCTGAGCTATTGCCATCACTTCTCGTCCGTCGGCGTACGTATGTACGTACGTACGTACGTACGTACGTACGTACGTTAGTACATTAGTATGTTAGTACGTTAGTACGTATGTCCACAATTTCCTTTGGCACACCTCACAGGTCGCATTTATGATCAGATTACTTTGAAACTTGGTATGCTTGTTTGGAGTGACCTCTAGATGGGAGCTATCGATTTTCTTCAATTTCCGTCAAAAAATGTTGCCGCGGCCAACGTTCTTAGAACTTAGTTTAGTCAAACCACAATATTTCCCTTTGGCACACCCTACAGGGCACATTTATGATTTGATTGCTTTGAAACCTGGTATGCTTATTTAGGGTGACCTCTAGATGGGAGCTATCCATTTTCTTCAATTTCTGGCAAAAAATGTTGCCACGGCCAACGTTCGTAGAACTTAGTTTAGTCAGACCTCAATATTTCCCTTTGGCACACCCTACAGGGCACATTTATGATCAGATTGCTTTGAAACCTGGTATGCTTGTTTGAGGAGACGTCTAGATGGGAGCTATCAATTTTCTTAAATTTCTGTCAAAAAATGTTGCCGCGGCCAACGTTCTTAGAACTTAGTTTAGTCAGAAGACTCAATATTTTCCTTTGGCACACCCTACAGGGTACATTTATAATCGGATTGCTTTGAAACCTGGCATGCTTGTTTGAGGTGACCTCTAGATGGGAGCTATCGATTTTCTTCAATTTCCGTCAAAAAATGTTGCCACGGCCAACGTTCTTGGAACTTAGTTTAGTCAAACCACAATATTTCCCTTTGGCACACCCTACAGTGCACATTTATGATTTGATTGCTTTGAAACCTGGTATGCTTATTTGGGGTGACCTCTAGATAGGAGGTATCGATTTTCTTCAATTTCCAGCAAAAAATGTTGCCACGGCCAACGTTCGTAAAACTTAGTTTAGTCAGACCTCAATATTTCCCTTTGCCACATCCTACAGGGCCCATTTATGATCAGATTGCTTTGAAGCCTGGTATGCTTGTTTGGGGAGACCTCTAGATGGGAGCTATCAATTTTCTCCAATTTCTGTTAAAAAATGTTGCCGTGGCCAACGTTCTTAGAACTTAGTTTAGTCAGAAGACTCAATATTTCCCTTTGGCTCACCCTACAGGGTACATTTATGATCGGATTGCTTTGAAACCTGGCATGCTTGTTTGGGGTGACCTCTAGATGGGAGCTATCGATTTTCTTCAATTTCCGTCAAAAAATGTTGCCGCGGCCAACGTTTTTAGAACTCAGTTTAGTCAGACCACAATATTTCCCTTTGGCACACCCTACAGGGCATATTTATGATTTGATTGCTTTGAAACCTGGTATGCTTATTTATGGTGACCTGTAGATGGGAGCTATCGATTTCCTTCCATTTCCGTCAAAAAATGTTGCCATGGCCAACGTTCTGAGAATTTAGTCTAGTCAGACCACAATATTTCCCTTTTGTACACCCTACAGGGCATTTTTATGATCGGATTGCTTTGAAACCTGGCATGCTTGTTTGGGGAGGCCTCTAGATGGGAGCTATCGATTTTCTTCGGTTTCTGTCAAAAAATGTTGCCACTGGCAAAAAAAATGACATTGGTACCAATGATCTTCAATTTTGCCATTTCATTTATAACTAATTACCAAGTTCAAGTTTGTCAAGTTGAGCTACAGTGTCATTGACACTTTCATTTTTTTGTTTTGTCCCCGCGCGAACTTTTCCCTGAAATCCATCCCATTTCCCCAAAAATCACCCTCAGGTTGCCTAAAAAATTATTCTGGAGGTTAACATGTCTGTTTGACAGAGCTCAGTGAGATCTGTCAAACAAGGTATATTTGGTTAAATATCAAACTGAATTATGGAAAATAGTTGCTTCTGAAAACTTTGACATCAGAGTGCAGGGGGGTTAACTAACCTCAACAAAAATCTGTTTTGAATTGTCTGACACAAGTAAAACCACATTTTTAGCTCACCTGACTGAAAGTCAGGGTGAGCTTTTCTTATCACTCTTCATCCGTTGTCCATCATCCTGCGTGAATGTGGTGTTTGAGCCTCTTTCTCCTAAACACTGGCCACATTTTAATTAAATTTCGTGTAAGTAGTGGTTATATAGGGGCATTTTGATTTTTATCCAAAACAGCTTTCGGCTCATATTGAGCAGAGGTGTGGGGGAAAAATGGCCAAATTTTTTTAAAATCTTCTTCTAATGAACCACCAGAGACTTGATATGTGGTATACAAAGTCCTTTTGAGGTTTAGAATCAAGTTTGTTCAAGAGAAGTTTGTCAGGCATTATTTGCCTTCGTTATGGGAGGGGCAAAAAAAAAATTTTGGCCACGCCTAAAATTTCTATTTTTTGAAGCAAATTTGATATGAGATGATAATGGGTCATAAGTAGTTGATTGATGCAAAAAAAAAATTTCTCTTTGCCCCGTGGGAACCTCGGGAGCTAAAAATAGGAAAAACTTTAAAACTGCCATATCTCCAAAACTACACGGCACAGAGAATTCTTATTTTGTATAAAGCTTACTTTTATCCAGTAGAATAGAATGGTTAAAAAAAATCCCTATCGGTTTGATCACAAGGTACTTTTATCAGGACTTTAAAAAAGTGCTGAGTCAGCACTTTTTGACACTTGTAGGCAATGGGAAAAAGATTAAAAAATCTTCTTCTCCAGATCCAGCAGGCAGGATCTTTTGATATTTGGTATGCAACATTGTGGGGTGGATCTGATTCAAGTTTGTTCAAATCGGCCGCCTGGATTCATATTTGGGCTGACTATAGAAGCCTGAATTCGAACTTAGTGCATTTCAGGCAAATTTCTTAAAAAATCTTCTTCTCCAGATCCAGCAGGCAGCATCTTTTGATATTTGGTATGCAACATTGTGGGGTGGATCTGATTCAAGTTTGTTCACATCGGCCCCCTGGATTTATATTTGGGCTCACTATAGAAGCCCGAATTCGAACTTAGTGCATTTCAGGCAAATTTCTTAAAAAATCTTCTTCTCCAGATTCAGCAGGCAGAATCTTTTGATATTTGGTATGCAACATTGTGGGGTGGATCTGATTCAAGTTTGTTCAAATCGGCTCCCTAGATTCATATTTGGGCTCACTATAGAAGCTCAAATTCAAACTTAGTGCATTTCAGGCAAATTTCTTTGAAAATCTTCTTCTCAAGATCCAGCAGGCAGAATCTTTTGATATTGGGAATGCACCATGCTTAGGGGGGGGTGAGAGTCAAGTTTGTTCAAGCCAAGTCCCTGGGTTCATATTTGGGCTCACTGTGGAAGTCCGAATTATAACTTAGTTCAAAATGAGGAATTTTCTTTAAAAATCTTCTTCAGATCCAGCAGTTGGAATGTTTTGATATTTGATATGCAGCATCCTTAAGGGGGGTGAGATTCAAGTTTGTTCAAGCCATGTCCTTAGATCCATATTTGGACTCACTGTGGGAGCTTGAATTGTAACTTAGTTCAAAATGAGGAATTTTCTTTAAAAATCTTCTTCTTCAGATCCAGCAGTCGGAATGTTTTGATATTTGGTGTGCAGCATCCTTAGGGGGGGTGAGATTTAAGTTTGTTAAAGCCAAGTCCCTGGGTTCATATATGGGCTCCCTGTGGGAGCCCGAATTATAACTTAGTTCAATATGAGGAATATTCATTAAAAATCTTCTTTTTTTTAGATCCACTGGTCAGAATCTTTGGATATTTGGTATAAGCTTCTCTTAGGAAGAGCAGATGCAACTTGTTGAAATCAATTCTCTGGGTTGATAGTTAGGCTACCATATCAGGTGAGCGCCCTCAGGCCCCTTGGGGCCTCTTGTTAATATCCTGCTCACAATTTTTCTAAGGATCACACATACTCATTGACATATTTGTACTGTGCACCTTTTATGTTTGTTTATTTGGGTTTCAGCAAGACTTTCAACAACACTTTCAACAACTTGGGTCTTATTGAGTTGGACAGTTTTATGGTTTGAAGAAGACAGAGTACCCACATATCTATTTTTGTGTCTTTAACCTTTCACCTAATGAATTGGCTGTATATAATTTACAAACTGAGAAGTTAAAAACAAGTTTCTAAATTTCAACTAAACCATATCATACCTAAGGATACCTTAGGATCTCTTTATGGATGCAGGCATTTGGTTGCCTCTATGTCCACATCAATATTTATATTCATCTTTTCCGGTTACTGTAACTTGCGACCTACTCATTGGAATGAGCTATTCGAATGTGTAATTTGATCTTTTTCCTTGCAGCCAATGAATATACTTCCTTGTTTTTATGTTTTTTTTACTCTGTCATTAATTCTTTACATTCATTTGTATTGCGTAATTTTCATGATGCGTTACTGGTTATAGCTGGATATAGACAAATTTTGTTTTTCAGTGACCATATCCTTAACTGGTAGATTGCTAAATTATTTTTCAAAGGTGATTTGAAACATGAGTATTTTTTTTTTCATGGATGCCATGCTTTCACCATAGAGAGAACTATTTTAGCAAGATTTTATTCATAAACAATTGTTTTCTTAACAATTTATTGAGGCTGTCTATTGGCACTCTCTAATTAATGGTAAGAAAATAATTTGCATACACATTTTGTGTTTTTGCAGCTGCACAAACTAGAAAAAAGAATACAATGTAAAGCCATTACATGTACAGTCCATTCAAGACCTGGTTTCTACCACCCCTAATTTCTAGTATTAAACTAGGGATGACGAACTCGATTTGCATTAGTATCTATAGCACTGCTGGGAAAATAGCAAGTGTAACCAATTTACACAGTCTACAGGTCATATTCATGAAGTGATTTCTTTCTAACTTGGTAGGATGACTCGGTATGATGTTCAGATGAGACTGTCCCATTTTTGATTACGATCGATCAGCCATTTCTGCCGCTTGGGTATGTGACCTAGATTCCTTTAGCACTGTCTGCAGGTTGTATGCATGAAGGGATTTCATTGTAACTTGGTAGGATCACTAGATATGATATATAGATGAGACTGTCCTATTTTGGTCACAATCGGTCAACCGTGACTGCTGGGTGGGCACATGACCTAGATTCCTGTATCAAATTCTACAAGTCATATTTAGGAAGGGATTTCATTGTAACTTGCTAGGATGACTCGTTTTGGAATGATTTTACTGTAACTTGGTAACTTTGGTTGACATACGTTAACTGTGAGGGCCACATCAACCCAGACTTCTGATTCTTTAGTACAGTCTGCAGCTTAAATTATTCTTCTTGAAAACATAGCATGTAGGGTACAGGACAATTTTTGTCTTATTTCATAATCCTTTCAAGAACATTGAACATTATCCTTTTCATCAAACACTACACGCAGTCAAGTTAAGCTGCAGTGTCATTGACACTTTTATTTCTTTACTCCACTGAGCATAAAAAATAAAATCCTACCCATATCAGTTCATTATATCTTGGTGAACTTGTACATAAAGTATGTATGCATTGACCACTTTACCTGCCTAGGTAGAGGATAAAACGAAATCTTTCCTGTATTATTCTCAAAAAATTCCATTCAAACTGAATTCTCTCAAACCTGACTTAAACTTGTAACCTGTCTTTGGAATTTTTATGTCACTGCTCCTTCCAATGTGATGTTGTTAACTGGCAGAATAACATATAATTTCTTGCAGTTGTAATTCGTTAACAAAATATTTACTCCTAGCTGACTTTAAAACACTTGTCAGCTTTCTTTAATGAAGATGTCTGCCAAAATATTGATATGATTGTAAATTAATTTTCATTGTTTCATTTAACATATGAATGTTATGCTTTATTTTATGATGTTTATCTGATGGTTGGAAATGTTTTTATTTTTATTCTGGCATATATAAATGTGCTGCTTTGTTGTTATGATGTTTGCAACTTGTACATAAATTTGAAGGATACATAGAAAGTAATCGCTTGACTGGACTGGGTACGTGAAATAATTCATGAGAGGTGAGGGACGTTCTACAAACACGAGTGCGCGAATGCGCACAAGTGTTTTACAATATAGTCCCTTGCCTCGAATGAATTATTTCACATAACCAGTCCAGTGGAGCGATTACTCTGCTTATTACTTTTCATTATTAATGATAATTATATTATTTAACCCTTTACCGAAGGGAATGGCCAAAACAGGCCAGCGCTATTCTCAAAACTCGCCAATTAATTTTCATTATTTTTTCATATTTTGTCTCTAAAACATAGGATATGACCCCTCATAGGAACGTGCTCGTCGAGCTTGTTCCCACGAGGGGTCATAACCTATGTTTTTGAGACAAAAAATGAAAATAATAGTTATTCAAGAATTGTTTTTGCAAGTGTCATCTGCTTTTCATGTTAGGTAAATGGTAAAAAAAAAGAAAACAAAAAACCAATGAAGTCCCCATTACACCCACGGCAAAGCGTCTTTGTTTGCATGCACAGATACATGACACAATTGTTGATTGCATAATTCACTTGTGACGTTATCGTTTATAATCAAACCTGGAAATCCCCGTAAATCACACGGGAAAGTAATAAATATATTTTCCCTTCTGAATGTAATGTTATATTTTATTACTTTCAGTGACACTACATTATGAAGCTTGATAATTTTTCTTGTAACAGTTGAATGTACATTGTAAAGCTTTGTTTTGTTACCCTTTATCTAACATGACTAGATGATGAGTCATGACACTGGCAATAACTTTCTTGAATAACTAAAATAATTTAATACTTTGCCTCAATAATACAGACTGCACACATGAATGAGCATTTTCCAAGGAGTGAGGTGAGGGGTGTACATATGCTATGGTGCCTTGAAGTCAAAAATTGAAAAAAACAATAGTAAAATTTGAAAAGTGATTTTTGTAAAATACAGTGCGCACAATGGATGAAAAATATTCAATTAATAGGGGCAGGTGGGATTTTCTCTCAACTGTTTTGTTACATCAAATGGGCTTTGGCGAATGCCCTAGTTTTTCCAACATTTTGACAATTCTGCAGCTTTGTCTGCTGGAAACTGTGGCCTACATCTAGGGAGTATACAAACTATTGGTGTTGGTGCTTATATGTATGTTGTTGACACTGAATACTGTACTGATACCAAGGTAAAACATTCCAAAAATAACATTTTCATAAGCAAACTTGAAATTTCATTGCTGCCTAGCTTTATCACAGACTGATGATAAACGTTTATCTTCCAACAATTGTATGTACATTATAAGAGAGTGTCGAAGTGAAAATAGGTGACTTATTTTCAAAAAATTGAAAACTCCACCTTCATTTAAATGCAGTTTTTTGGTAAATAAAATATATGAAAAGGAATTGAATAATATATATTTATTTATCCAAAGAATAGCTTTAATTCTCATCCCTAAAAATTCCAAATCAAAACGTAAACAACACCTTGACCTCAACTATTTAACACAGTTTAAACATAGGTTAAAGTCGCTTAGGATGCCGAAAAATTATGACTGCATACTTATGCGCAATGGACTTATTTTCTAACACTACATTTATTCCGTTGTTCTGACTACAAAACTGTTAACTGTTGGCCGTCTGTACCCAGAAACTTTCTAATGGAATTAAAAAAAAAATGCTTCAATGATGAAAAGAAAAGTTTTGTGCAGGGCACAAACGTCCACACATGTATGCCTGAAGGATTTTGATAAAGATACTTTCCAAGTACTAATCTTCTTGAAGTAATCAAACATTAGGACATCTTTTCTTGTCAACATTTCCAGACTTGGGAAATTATTAGCTAAGTAGACTTTGATAAAAGCAAACCACAGGTGGTGGTGCTCTGTGGGTAGGGGGTCATGAAGAAGAGGGTGGCACTGGGGGGAGGTATTGGGAGGGTTCAAATCAACAATTATTTTATGATTTTTAGCTCAACTTGACAAAGTCAAGCTGAACTATTGCAATCACTTCTCGTCCGTCGGCGTACATACATATGTCCACAATTTCCTTTGGCACACGTCACATGTCGCATTTATGATCAGATCGCTTTGAAACTTGGTATGCTTATTTGGGGTGACCTCTAGATGGGAGCAATCGATTTTCTGCAATTTCTGTCACAAAATGTTGCCGCGGCCAATGTTCCTTTGGCACACCCTACAGGGCACATTTATGATCGGATTGCTTTGAAACCTGGCATGCTTGTTTGGGGTGACATCTAGATGGGAGCTATCGATTTTCTTCCATTTCCATCAAAAAATGTTGCCGTGGCCAACATTCTTAGAACTTGAGTTTAGTCAGACCTCAATATTTCCCTCTGGCACACCCTACAGGGCACATTTATGATCGGATTGCTTTGAAACCTGGCATGTTTGTTTGGGGTGACCTCTAGATGGGAAGTATCGATTTTCTTCCATTTCTGTCAAAAAATGTTGCCGCGGCCAACATTCTTGGAACTTAGTTTAGTCAGATCTCAATATTTCCCTTTGGCACACCCTACAGGGCACATTTATGATCGGATGGCTTTGAATCCTGACATGCTTGTTTGGGGTGGCCTCTAGATGGGAGCTATCGATTTTCTTCCATTTCCATCAAAAAATGTTGCCACGGCCAACGTTGTTAGAACTTAGTTTAGTCAGGCATCAATATATTCCTCTGGCATGCCCTACAGGGCACATTTATGATCAGATCAGTTTGAAACTTAGTATGCTTGTTTGGGGTTACCTCTAGATGGGAGCTATCGATTTTCTTCGATTTCCATTAAAAAATGTTGCCACTGGCAATGAACTTAGTAAAAACTTAGTGCAGTTAATCATCAATATTTCCCTTTGACACTCCCTGCAGGGCACATTTATGATTGGATCGCTTGCAAACTTGGTGTGCTTGTGTGGGGTGACATCTATATGGGAGACGTCGATTTTCTTCCATTTCTGTCAAAAAATGTTGCCGCTGACCTTTGAACTTAGTTTAGTCAGTCCTCAATATATCCCTTTAACACACCCTTCAGGGCACCTTTATGATTGGATCATTAGCTCAACTTTGGCGAAGCCAAATTTTAGCTTATGCCATGGCCAGTTGTCTGTCTGTCCATCAACAATTCAATACGGCTCGGGCTAGAGGCCGTATTTATGAACCGATCTTTACGAAACTTCTTGGGTACCTTTGTTATGACTGTTGGACGAGAACGAGTGTTTTGGGGTCCGATCCGAAATTCAAGTTGACCGCCAGCCGCCATTTTGTACCGACGATGCAGAAATCTGTTTTTTGTACAGAACTTCCATATGAAAGCGCTGATTTGAATAATTTTTTGAATGAATGTTTAGTACCATGGGATACATCACATATAATACGGGTTTTTTTCTCTTACGTAAATTATGCAAATTAGACTAACTTTGATGTATTTAGTGTTACTTTCAGCACTGTGAGTGCAAATGCCAATACGGCTCGGGTTAGAGGTCGTATTTATAAACTGATCTTTACGAAAACTTTTTGGGTACCTTTGGTATCACCGTGGGACGAGAACGAGTGTTTTTGGGTGCAGTCCGAAATTCAAGATGGCCGATGGCAGCCATTTTGTACAAAATTAGGTGCAATCAGATTTTTGCACAGAACTTCCATATGAAAGTGCTGACTTGAATAATTTTTTGTGTGAATGTTTAGTACCATGGGATACATCACATATAATACAGGTTTTTTCTCGTGCAGAAATTATGCAAATTAGATGAACTTTGATTTTTTCAGTGCTACTTACACGCAGTAAGTGCACATGTCAATACGGCTCGGGCTAGAGGCTGTATTTATCAACCGATCTTCACGAAATTTCTTGGGTACCTTCGTTATCACCGTGGGATGAGAAAGAGTGTTTTTGGGTGTGGTCCAAAATTCAAGATGGCCACCAGCAACCATTGTGTACCAAAATTAGTGCAATCAGTCTTTTGTATAGAACTTCTGTATGAAAGTTCTGATTTGAATAAATTTTTGTATGAATGTTTAATAAAATGGAATACATCACATATAGTACAGGTTTTTTTCTCAGGCAGAATTTATGCAAATTAGATGAATTTTGATTTATTTAGTGCTACTTATACACTGTAAGTGCACATGTCAATACGGCTCGGGCTAGAGGCTGTATTTATCAACCGATCTTCGCGAAACTAATTGGGTACCTTTGTTATCACCTTGGGACAAGAACAAGTGTTTCTGAGTGCGGTCCAAAATTCAAGATGGCTGCCAGTGGCCATTTTGTACCGAAATTAGGTCCAATCAGTTTTTTTTTCACAACTTCTATACAGCTCGTATTTATGAACTGATCTTCACGAAACTTCTTGGGTACCTTTGTTTTCACCTTGGGACAGGAATGAGTGTGTTTTGTGGGTGCCTTTGTTATCACTGTGCTATGAGAACAAATATTTTGGGGGTGTAGTCAGACCCACTCTGGGACTCAAAAGATTTCTTTTCTATTTAGCATCTGACTGTCACCCACCTTTACAATACTTTACCTATACATTTGTTACAGGCTACGGCCAGTATTTATGTACAGACTGTTACAATACTTCATATGTACATTTGTTATCAGGTCATTACCTAGATGTTTGTCATTGCTGTGTCACATACTATACATGTACATGTCTTGACAAGTTGAGCTACAGTGTCATTGACACTTTCATTTTGAAACTTGGTATATGTGTTTGTGGTGACCTCTAGATGTGAGCTATTGCTTTTTTCCATTTCCATAAAAAATTATTGTCTATATCACCAGCCTTTGAACTTACTGCATTTGTGTATCAACTTATCCCTTTTGCACTCTCTGCAGGGTATATTTATGAATTTCCATAAAACAAACCTAAAAAAAACATTGCCACAAGCAATGACCTTCTACTTAGTGCATTTGTGCATTAACATCTTCCTTTGGCATGCCTCAGAGGGCACATTCATTATCAGGTTGTTTTGAAACTTTGTATGCTTATGCGGGTGACAAAGATAGCAGCTATTGATTTTCTTTTCATTTCCATCAAAAACTGCTGCAGCAACAATCTTTGAATTTATTGCATTTGTGCATCAACATTCTTTGACATGGCCTACAGGCCACATTTATCATAGGATTGTTTTTGAACTTGGTGTGCTCATTAGGCAAGACCTTTAGACAAGAGCTATTGATTAGCATTCATTTCTGTGAAAAAAGTTGCCATTTACAATAACCTCTGAACATACTGCAATGATCTTCAATTTTGCCATTTCATTTATAACTTACCAAGTTCAAGTTTGTCAAGTTGAGCTACAGTGTCATTGATACTTTCATTCAACATAACATAAATGCATCAGCATAATTGCCAACTAGATCTGGATATAATCTGGTGTTAATGGAGGTCCATGGGCTGAAAATTCACAAGTTTTTTCTTGTGTTTGTTCCCACACAAACTTTTCCCTGAAATCCATCCCATTTCCCCGAAAATCACCCTCAGGTTGCCTGAAAAATTATTCTGGAGGTTAACATGTCTGTTTGACAGAGCTCAGTGAGATCTGTCAAACAAGGTATATTTGGTTAAATATCAAACTGAATTATGGAAATAGTTGCTTCTGAAAACTTTGACATCAGAGTGCAGGGGGTTAACTAACCTCAATAAAAATCTGTTTTGAATTGTCTGACACAAGTAAAACCACATTTTTAACTGGTAGAGTGCTAAATTATTTCCAGCCATCAAAATTTATTCACCGGTCTTTCCAGTGTTGCAGTTTATGGGAGAGTGCCAAATGGCACTCTCCCATAAATTGCAACAAGGCAAATCCACACAATTGAAATAATTTCACTTCTAAGGTAATATGATGTAGACCCACAGAGTATGAAGCCTTTGAGTTGTTGTACCTGCTCTTCAGAATAAAGCCCAAATAAGGGCTTCCAGCACTCCACCAGTTAATATCCTGCTCACAATTTTCTAAGGATCACACATACTCATTGACATATTTGTACTGTGCACATTTTATGTTTGTTTATTTGGGTTTCAGCAAGACTTTCAACAACACTTTCAACAACTTGGGTCTTATTGAGTTGGACAATTTTATGGTATGAAGAATACAGAGTACCCACATATCTTTTTGTGTGGATATCATTTTTTGTGTCTTTAACCTTTCACCTAATGAATTGGCTGTATATAAATTACAAACTGAGAAGTTAAAAAAAAAAATTCTAAATTTCAACTAAACCATATCATGTGACCTCCTCATTGGAATGAGCTATTCGAATGTGTTATTTGATCTTTTTCCTTGCAGCCAATGAATATACTTCCTTGTTTTTATGTTTTTTTTTACTCTGTCATTAATTCTTTACATTCATTTGTATTGCGTAATTTTCATGATGTGTTACTGGTTATAGCTGGATATAGACAAATTTTGTTTTTCATTGACCATATCCTTAACTGGTAGATCGCTAAATTATTTTTCAAAGGTGATTTGAAACATGAGTATTTTTTTTTCATGGATGCCATGCTTTCGCCAAAGAGAGAACTATTACGGCAAGATTTTATTCGTAAACAATTGTTTTGTTACAATTTATTGGAGGCTGTCTATTGATACTCTCCAATTAATGGTAAGAAATAATTTGCATACACGTTTTGTGTTTTTGCAGCTGCACAAACTAGCAAAAAGAATACAATGTAAAGCCATTACATGTACAGTCCATTAAAGACCCGGTTTCTATTACCCCTAATTTCTAGTACTAAACTAGGGGTGACGAACTCGATTTGCATTAGTATCTATAGCACTGCTGGGAAAATAGCAAGTGTAACCAATTTGCCATGCTATCAGTGTGGCCCAAGAAAAAGAAATCAGACCTTGGGAATTAAATGTCGAACAGGCAAGATTTGAATCAATCAAAAGAAAACTATTTTGTTCGAAAATACATAACCATAAGAAAATTATTAATTTGACAGGCCTACGTATCGAAAAAGTGTCAATAATACGACATTTTAATCCGCGGGCTGCTATTCTGTTTTCGACACACTGACATGACTGTAATCCTTCCCATTAATTATTATCAACCAATGAGGTGCCGGCGCAAATATGTGTGACTGCATACTGCTCACTGCATACTGCAAGAAAAAGTCGTAGAACGTTCTCAGCACAGATGCACGGTGGTTTGCATTCGCAGAACAAATGTGTATCTTTAAAAACATTAATTACTTGTGTTTGTGTTCAGTGCCGTCCATTTAAATTCATTCTATTTTTATTAAATCTGTGGAAAAATATGCTCGTGCGAATGGTAAACTTTATCGAGGGGTCGGCAGCACTAATTACCATTTAAGCCCACCAGGTGAAAATTTGATGAATGTTGTTGTAAATGACACATTTACGCAAATAAATATAAGAATACTGGTACCAGTACTCTAAGTGTATAACAGAAAGCTATAATTTAATAGAAATAAGTTTTAAAAACAAAAAGATGAGGCCTGTTGCTGATACCAAAGGAGCCCCTTCCTCTGTCTCAAATTTTTGGGGAACATCAAAATTCAGAAAAATTCCTTGTGAAATCCGTGCAAGACTTTACCAATATATACTGGATACCAATATATATACTAGTGTACCAGTATATCAATATAAACCCCATACAGATTCAACGGTTAAATTTAACAAAGCACAATGAACACAACAGCCCAACAGTGTTAAGATCATAAACAAAAGACCCATCCAACCTCTTCCCAGAGGTTAAGCCCCCCCCCCCCCCCCAATTAAGGCTTTTCAGAGGGTTCAGATCAACCTCTACGAGTGGGAATGCTGCCGACCACTAGCACACGTGTCGCATTCTCGCACTTTTCAATTTGTTCTCCACAATCCCTCACGGACTGAGAGGGATGGGCTATTGAAGTCTAAGGTTGCTGACCTTGTCAGGATTGTTACTCATGCTGGGTTAGTGTCTGTGTCATAAAGCCCTGTGCTGAGTGACAAGCTCGAGGATGGTTAGGTTATCGGGTTAGTGTGCCATTTTTGGTGGACAGACAGGGCAGTTAAGCCACACTTTCTTCCTCCCAGCATGTATGGTGTAGCTGTTTTTCGATCCGCTACAGAGTGCCGCTGTTCTGAATGTTTTGTTGGCTGGGACATTGCCACCCCCCCCCCCCCCCTCCGGGTCACTTGTATGTTGTCTCGATCTTAGAACTTTGTGTTATAATGCGACTTTGCTTCTCCAGGCTAGGGACAGGCTCGCGCGGTAATGGATACAATAAGACAAATACTGAAGGCGCGGTTGTTGGTTGCATTCGCCATCTTAAACGCTCACATGAAAATCGGCCAGTAGGACACTAGTTATACACATTAGCTCGTAGGTAGGTAGCTAGCGTCCGAGAGGGGGTGGCCCTATCAATGATGGTTAATCATCCCGGGGACCATTGGGGTGGTTAGTTGAAATTGAAATTGAAATTTTATTCTGCAGCATACAGATATACAATGTGAGACAAATAAAACAAATTATAAAGTGAGTGTACACTGCATGGAGATGGCATAGCCTGAGAGGCTGTCTTCCTGCCATCCCACACAATTTTCTTTTTCTTGACATCATTGCCCTTTTATTCTTGTCTTCATGGATTCAAATTGAGTGGAACCTTCCCAATGCACAGACCGGAAACAAATAAGTTATTACTTTAAGTGGTTGTTATGTTGAGTGGACAGACTGGCTAGGTGAAGGCGCAACGGTGTGGTTACTGCTTTTTGTCGATTCTGTGTAACGGTTCTGAGAACTTTGGCTCTTCCTCCCAGCGCAGATGTTTATCTAAGTCCACTTAAATTGCTAAGGTTCTGTGTTCCCCTAAATGTTATACGACACTAAATGTAATAAATTTATTACAGATGGGATTGGAATGCATATTACATCTCAACGCTAAATGTAATAAACTTATTACAAATAGTGTTAGAATGCATCTTGCATCTCAACACTAAATGTAATAAATTTATTACAAATATGGTTAGAATGCATCTTACATCTCAACGCCAAATGTAATAAACTTATTACAAATAGGGTTAGAATGCATCTTACATCTCAACGCTGAATGTAATAAACTTATTACAAATAGGGTTAGAATGCATCTTACATCTCAACGCTAAATGCAATAAATTTATTACAAATAGGATTAGAATGTATCTTACATCTCAACCCTAAAAGTAATAAATTTATTACAAATAGGGTGAGAATGCATCTTGAATCTCAACGCTAAAAGTGATAAATTTATTACAAATAGGGTTAGAATGCAGTTTGCATCTCGACGCTATATTTGATAAAGTGGTAACTTACCCTGACGCCGGCTGATTAGGACATTGTTTCTAACTTCTGATGTACAGATTATTATTACAGATGGGGTTGGAATGCATCTTTCATTTCAACGCCAAACACAGAGAAAGAGTCAATAACACTGCAACTTACAACAGCCCTGGAGCGCAACCTCCACTTCAGTTAGTAACCTAACATATCGGGTTATTATCCTCATATATCAGCTTACATATCCTGATATATCAGAGTATTATCCTGGTATATCGGGGTACGGCTCAACCAATCCATAGTTGGTGTGTGTGTGTGTGGGGGGGGGGGGGGGGGGGGGGGGGTTAGTCATTCGTGTATTGAAATTGAGAATGGTGGAGATGTGTGAAATAGCCCAGCTCTCGTTTGAAATTGATTTGTCTCCTGCAGAAATTCATAACACTTTAAGCAGCAGGTCATTGCAACAAATTTTTTGGGGAGGGGGAAGGGATATACAACCGTCTTACAAAGACCATGTTCAGTCCCAGATATGAAATCACAATTGCAATATGTGATAACACTGCACATACGGGGGTACAGATGCATTTTTGCAGGCCAAATAAATGGTTGAAGAAATGGGAAGGATCCCAAGGGCCCGATCATCCCCCGTGTTAATTTTAGTTGCTGTGGTGGCGCTAGCATTTCCCCGACAGCGAGGACTGACCTCCCCGAGAATGGGTTAGATAAGCATCAGCCTGAAAGAAAGCGAAATACTGCTACTTAGTCAGCCTGAGGTTCATGCGCAGGGTGGAGGGCGGGCAGTATATAGTCTCCTCACCCCACAGGGGCTATGTTGCGCCTCAGACATTAAATTACGATTACAATACGTGATAGCATTGCAAAACAAAAAACATCGGGAGGGGGAGGGAGTTACAGGTACTTTCCGGAAGGCCTAAGAAATGACTAGAAGAACAAAGACCTAACTGTGTGTGTGGAGGGAGTGGGCACCGAGGGTCCTATCAACCTCTCTGGCTTGCAGTGATGGTGCTAGCATTTCCCTGACTGTGGGGACTGACCTCCCCGACAATGATAATCGGGAGATATCTAGGTATATACAAGTTTTAAGATGGCTATACACTGCCCCTTTCGGGGTGGAGGACGAGCAGTATATAATCGTCTTATAGAAGGTATGTTGCAATAAAGAAACAGACTTCCCAACATGCATTGGTCGACCTTTGTATATACTACTTTGTAAGATGGTTATCCACTGCGCCTCCTGAAAAGATTGGAAACTCATGCCTCGACATTCAGTAGGGTAGTATTTAGCCGTCATACAGAGGCCAGAGCGTAGGCAAGAAACCATGCCAAAAATCACCCTGATTTTCGCAAAATCAACTGCATTGTGGGGTGGCACAAATAGATTCATGAAGATTGCCACCAAAATTAGCTTCTTCACCCTCCCAAAATTGGGCACCCTAGGAGCCCAAAAGTGATGAGTTGCTCCAAATCGTATTTATCCACCGAGTTTCGCCAAATAAATTGCTTTATGGGGTGGCACAAATAGATTCATGAAGATTGCCACCAAAATACGTACCTCACCCTCCCAAAATTGGGCACCCTAGGAGCCCAAAAGTGCTGAGCTGCACCAAATCGCATTTATCAACCGAGTTTCGCCAAATAAACTGCACTGTGGGATGGCACAAATAGATTCATGAAGATTACACCCAAAATTAGGCACCCTAGGAGCCCAAAAGTGCTGCGTTGCTCCAAATCGTATTTATCAACCGATTTTCGTCAAATAAACTGCATTGTGGGGTGGCACAAATAGATTCATGAAGATTGCCACCAAAATTAGGTTCCTCACCCTCCCAAAATTGGGCACCCTAGGAGCCCAAAAGTGCTGAGTTGCTCCAAATCGCATTTATCAACCGATTTTCGCCAAATAAACTGCATTCTGGAGTGGCACAAATAGATATATGAAGATTGCCACCAAAATTAGGTTCCTTACCCTCCCCAAATTTGGCAACCTAGGAGCCCAAAAGTGCCGAGTTGCTCAAAATCGCTTTTATCAACCGATTTTCGCCAAATAAACTGCATTGTGGGGTGGCACCAATAGATTCATGAAGATTGCTACCAAAATAAGGTACCTCACCCTCCCAAAATTTGGCACGCTAGGAGTCCAAAAGTGCTCAGTTGCTCCAAATCGCATTTATCAACCGATTTTCGCCAAATAAACTGCATTGTGGGGTGGCAAAAATAGATTCATGAAGATTGCCACCAAAATTAGGTGCCTCACCCTCCCAAAATTAGGCACCCTAGGAGCCCAAAAGTGCTGAGTTGCTCCAAATCGCATTTATCAACCGATTTTCGCCAAATAAACTGCTTTGTGGGATGGCACAAATAGATTCATGAAGATTGCTACCAAAATAAGGTACCTCACCCTCCCAAAATTGGGCACGCTAGGAGTCCAAAAGTGCTCAGTTGCTCCAAATCGCATTTATCAACCGATTTTCGCCAAATAAACTGCATTTTGGGGTGGCAAAAATAGATTCATGAAGATTGCCACCAAAATTAGGTGCCTCACCCTCCCAAAATTAGGCACCCTAGGACCCCAAAAGTGCTGAGTTGCTCCAAATCGCATTTATCAAACGATTTTCGCCAAATAAACTGCATTCTGGGGTGGCACAAATAGATTCATGAAGATTGCCACCAAAATTAGGTTCCTCACCCTCCCAAAATTGGGCACCTTAGCAGCCCAAAGTGCTGAGTTGCTCCAAATCGTATTTCTCACCCGATTTTCGCTAAATAAACTGCTTTGTGAGTTGGCACAAATAGATTCATGAAGATTGCCACCGAAATTAGGTTCATCACCTTCCCAAAATTGGTCCCCTAGGAGCCCAAAGTGCTGAGTTGCTCCAAATCGTATTCATCAACCGATTTTCGCCAAATAAACTGCTTTGTGAGGTAGCAAAAAAAGATTCATGGAGATTGCCTCTAAAATTAGGTTCCCCACCTTCCCATAATTGGGCCCCTACGAGCCCAAAAGTGCTGAGTTGCTCCAAATCGTATTTATCATCCGATTTTCGCCAAATAAACTGCTTTGTGAGGTGGCACAAATAGATTCATGAAGATTGCCACCAAAATCAGGTACCTGACCCTCCCAAAATTGGGCACCTGAGGAGACCAAAAGTGCTGAGTTGCTCCAAATCGCATTTATCGACCGATTTTCGCCAGTTTAACTGCATCGTGGGGTGACACAAATAGATTCATGAAGATTGCCCCAAAATTAGGTACCTCACCCTCCCAAAATTGGGCACACTAGGAGCCCAAATGTGCTGAGTTGATCAAAATCGCATTTATCAACCGATTTCCGCCAAATAAACTGCTTTGTGGGCTGGCACAAAAAGATTCATGAACATTGCCACCAAAATTAGGTACCTGACCCTCCCAAAATTGCGCACCCAAGAAGCCCAAAAGTGCTGAGTTGCTCCAAATCGCATTTATTCCACCGATTTTCGACGAATAAACTGCATTGCGGGGGTGGCTCAAATAGATTCATGAAGATTGCCACCAAAATTAGGTACTTCACCCTCCAAATATTGGACACCCTAGGAGCCCAAAAGTGCTGAGTAGCTTAAAATCGCTTTTATCAACCGATTTTCGCCAAATAAACTGCATTGTGGGGAGGCACAAATAGGTACATGAAGATTGCAACCAAAATAACGTACCTCACCCTCCCAAAATTGTGCACGCTAGGAGCCCAAAAGTGCTGAGTTGCTCCAAATCGCATTTATGAATCGATTTTCGCCAAATAAACTGCTTTGTGGGGTGGCACAAATAGATTCATGAAGATTGCCACCAAAATTAGCTTCCTCACCTCCCCAAATTGGGCACCCCAGGAGCCCGAAAAGTGTTGAGTTGCTCCAAATCTTATTAACCGATTTTCGCCAAATAAACTGCTTTGTGGGGTGGCACACATAGATTCATGAAGATTGCCACCAAAATTAGGTACCTGACCCTCCCAGAATAAGGCACCCTAGGAGCCCAAGTGTGCCGAGTTGCTCCAAATCGCATTTCTCAACCGATTTTCGCCAAATAGACTGCATTGTGTGCTGGCAAAAATAGATATATGAATAGTGCCACCAAAATTTGGTTTCTCGCCTCCTAAAATTGGGCACCCTAGGAGCCCAAATGTGCTGAGTTGCTCCAAATCGTATTTATCAACCGATTTTCGCCAAATAAAGTGCATTCTGGGTTGGCACAAATAAATTCATGAAGATTGCCAGCAAAATTAGGTACTTGACCTTCCCAAAATTGGGCACCCTACGAGCCCAAATGTGCTGAGTTCCTCAAAATCGCTTTTATCAACCGATTTTCGCCAAATGAACTGCATTGTGGGGTGGTACGAATAGATTCATGAAGATTGCCACCAAAATTAGGTAACTGACCCTCCCAAAATTGGGCACCCTAGGAGCCCAAAAGGGCTGAGTTGCTCCAAATCGCATTTATCAACCGATTTTCGCCAAATAAACTGCTTTGTGGGGTGGAACAAATAGATTCAGGAAGATTGCCACCAAAATTAGGTACCTCACCCTCCCAAAATTGGGCACCCTAGGAGCCCAAAACTGCCGAGTTGCTCTAAATCGTATTTATCAAACGATTTTCGCCAAATAATCTGCATTATGGGGTGGAACAAATAGATTCATGAAGATTGCCACCAAAATTAGGTTCCTCACCCTCCCAAAATAGGGCACCCTAGGAGCCCAAAAGTGTTGAGTTGCTCCAATTCGTATTTATCAACCGATTTTGGCCAAATCAACTGTTTTGTGAGGTGGCACAAATAGATTCATGAGGATTGCCACCAAAATCACGTACCCGACCTTCCCAAAATTGGGCACACGAGGAGCCCAAAAGTTGCTCCAAATTGCATTTATCAACCGATTTTGGCCAAATAAACTTCATTGTGGGGTGGCACAAATAGATGCATGAAGATTGCCACCAAGATTAGGTACCTCACCCTCCCAAAATTAGGCATCCTAGGAGCCCAAATATGCTGAGTTGCTCCAAATCGCATTTATCAACCGATTTTCGCCAAATAAACTGCATTGTGGGGTGGCACAAATAGATTCATGAAGATTGCAACCAAAATTAGGTACCTCACCCTCCCAAAATTGAGCACCCTAGGAGCCCAAAAGTCCCGAGTTGCTCAAAATCGCTTTTATCAACCGATTTTCGCCAAATAAACTGCATTGTGGGGTGGCACCAATAGATTCATGAAGATTGCTACCAAAATAAGGTACCTCACCCTCCCAAAATTTGGCACGCTAGGAGTCCAAAAGTGCTCAGTTGCTCCAAATCGCATTTATCAACCGATTTTCGCCAAATAAACTGCATTGTGGGGTGGCAAAAATAGATTCATGAAGATTGCCACGAAAATTAGGTGCCTCACCCTCCCAAAATTAGGCACCCTAGGAGCCCAAAAGTGCTGAGTTGCTCCAAATCGCATTTATCAACCGATTTTCGCCAAATAAACTGCTTTGTGGGATGGCACAAATAGATTCATGAAGATTGCTACCAAAATAAGGTACCTCACCCTCCCAAAATTGGGCACGCTAGGAGTCCAAAAGTGCTCAGTTGCTCCAAATCGCATTTATCAACCGATTTTCGCCAAATAAACTGCATTTTGGGGTGGCAAAAATAGATTCATGAAGATTGCCACCAAAATTAGGTGCCTCACCCTCCCAAAATTAGGCACCCTAGGAGCCCAAAAGTGCTGAGTTGCTCCAAATCGCATTTATCAACCGATTTTCGCCAAATAAACTGCTTTGTGGGATGGCACAAATAGATTCATGAAGATTGCCACCAAAATTAGGTACCTCACCCTCCCAAAATTGGGCACGCTAGGAGCCCAAAAGTGCTGAGTTGCTCCAAATCGCATTTATCAAACGATTTTGGCCAAATGAACTGCTTTGTGAGTTGGCACAAATAGATTCAGGAAGATTGCCACCAAAATTAGGTGCCTCACCCTCCCAAAATTAGGCACCCTAGGACCCCAAAAGTGCTGAGTTGCTCCAAATCGCATTTATCAAACGATTTTCGCCAAATAAACTGCATTCTGGGGTGGCACAAATAGATTCATGAAGATTGCCACCAAAATTAGGTTCCTCACCCTCCCAAAATTGGGCACCTTAGCAGCCCAAAGTGCTGAGTTGCTCCAAATCGTATTTCTCACCCGATTTTCGCTAAATAAACTGCTTTGTGAGTTGGCACAAATAGATTCATGAAGATTGCCACCGAAATTAGGTTCATCACCTTCCCAAGATTGGTCCCCTAGGAGCCCAAAGTGCTGAGTTGCTCCAAATCGTATTCATCAACCGATTTTCGCCAAATAAACTGCTTTGTGAGGTAGCAAAAAAAGATTCATGGAGATTGCCTCTAAAATTAGGTTCCCCACCTTCCCATAATTGGGCCCCTACGAGCCCAAAAGTGCTGAGTTGCTCCAAATCGTATTTATCATCCGATCTTCGCCAAATAAACTGCTTTGTGAGGTGGCACAAATAGATTCATGAAGATTGCCACCAAAATCAGGTACCTGACCCTCCCAAAATTGGGCACTCCAAATCGCATTTATCGACCGATTTTCGCCAGTTTAACTGCATCGTGGGGTGACACAAATAGATTCATGAAGATTGCCCCAAAATTAGGTACCTCACCCTCCCAAAATTGGGCACACTAGGAGCCCAAATGTGCTGAGTTGATCAAAATCGCATTTATCAACCGATTTCCGCCAAATAAACTGCTTTGTTGGCTGGCACAAAAAGATTCATGAACATTGCCACCAAAATTAGGTACCTGACCCTCCCAAAATTACGCACCCAAGAAGCCCAAAAGTGCTGAGTTGCTCCAAATCGCATTTATTCCACCGATTTTCGACGAATAAACTGCTTTGTGGGGTGGCACACATAGATTCATGAAGATTGCCACCAAAATTAGGTACCTGACCCTCCCAGAATAGGGCACCCTAGGAGCCCAAGTGTGCCGAGTTGCTCCAAATCGCATTTCTCAACCGATTTTCGCCAAATAGACTGCATTGTGTGCTGGCAAAAATAGATATATGAATAGTGCCACCAAAATTTGGTTTCTCGCCTCCCAAAATTGGGCACCCTAGGAGCCCAAATGTGCTGAGTTGCTCCAAATCGTATTTATCAACCGATTTTCGCCAAATAAAGTGCTTTGTGGGTTGGCACAAATAAATTCATGAAGATTGCCAGCAAAATTAGGTACTTGACCTTCCCAAAATTGGGCACCCTACGAGCCCAAATGTGCTGAGTTCCTCAAAATCGCTTTTATCAACCGATTTTCGCCAAATGAACTGCATTGTGGGGTGGTACGAATAGATTCATGAAGATTGCCACCAAAATTAGGTAACTGACCCTCCCAAAATTGGGCACCCTAGGAGCCCAAAAGTGCTGAGTTGCTCCAAATCGCATTTATCAACCGACTTTTGCCAAATAAACTGCTTTGTGGGGTGGAACAAATAGATTCAGGAAGATTGCCACCAAAATTAGGTACCTCACCCTCCCAAAATTGGGCACCCTAGGAGCCCAAAACTGCCGAGTTGCTCTAAATCGTATTTATCAAATGATTTTCGCCAAATAATCTGCATTATGGGGTGGCACAAATAGATTCATGAAGATTGCCACCAAAATTAGGTTCCTCACCCTCCCAAAATAGGGCACCCTAGGAGCCCAAAAGTGTTGAGTTGCTCCAATTCGTATTTATCAACCGATTTTGGACAAATCAACTGTTTTGCGAGGTGGCACAAATAGATTCATGAGGATTGCCACCAAAATCACGTACCCGACCTTCCCAAAATTGGACACACGAGGAGCCCAAAAGTTGCTCCAAATTGCATTTATCAACCGATTTTGGCCAAATAAACTTCATTGTGGGGTGGCACAAATAGATGCATGAAGATTGCCACCAAGATTAGGTACCTCACCCTCCCAAAATTAGGCATCCTAGGAGCCCAAATATGCTGAGTTGCTCCAAATCGCATTTATCAACCGATTTTCGCCAAATAAACTGCATTGTGGGGTGGCACAAATAGATTCATGAAGATTGCAACCAAAATTAGGTACCTCACCCTCCCAAAATAGAGCACCCTAGGAGCCCAAAAGTCCCGAGTTGCTCCAAATCGCTTTTATCAACCGATTTTCGCCAAATAAACTGTATTGAGGGGTGGCACAAATAGATTCATGAAGATTGCTACCAAAATAAGATACCTCACCCTCCCAAAATTGGGCACGCTACAAGCCCAAAAGTGGTGAGTTGCCCCAAATCGCATTTATCAACGGATTTTCGCCAAATAAACTGCATTCTGGGGTGGCACAAATGGATTGATGAAGATTGCCACCAAAATTAGGTTCCTCACCCTCCCAAAATTGGGCACCCTAGGAGCCCAAAAGTGCTGAGTTGCTCCAAATCGCATTTATCAACCGTTTTCGCCAAATAAACTGCTTTGTGGGGGTGGCACAAATAGATTCATGAAGATTGCCACCAATATTAGGTACCTCAACCTCCCAAAATTGGGCACCCTAGGAGCCCAAGAGTGCTGAGTTGCTCCAAATCGCATTTATCCCACCGATTTTTGTCAAACAAACTGTACTGTGGGGTGGCACAAATAGATTCATAAAGATTGCTACCAAAATAAGGTACCTCACCCTCCCAAAATTGGCCACGCTAGGAGCCCAAAAGTGCTGAGTTGCTTCAAATCGCATTGATCAACCAATTTTTGCCAAATAAACTGCATTGTTGGATGCCACAAATAGATTCATGAAGATTGCCACCAAAATTACATTCCTCACACTCCTAAAATTGGGTACCCTAGGAGCCCGAAAGTGCTGAGTTGCTCCAAATCGTATTTTTCAACCGATTTTCGCCAAATAAACTGTTTTGTGGGGTGGCACAAATAGATTCATGAAGATTGCCACCACAATTAGGTACCTGACCCACCCACAATTGGGCATCCCCACAATCCCAAAAGTGCTGAGTTGCCCCGAATCGCATTTATCAACCGATTTTCACCAAATAAACTGCATTGTGGGGTGGCACAAATAGATTCATGAAGATTGCCACCAAAATTAGGTACCTCACCCTCCCAAAATTGGGCACCCCAGGAGCCCAAAAGTGCTGAGTTACTAAAAATCGCTTTTATCAACCGATTTTTGCCAAATAAACTGTATTGTGGGGGTGGCACAAATAGATTCACGAAGATTGCTTCCAAAATAAGGTACCTCACCCACCCAAAATTGGTCACTCTAGGAGCTCAAAAGTGCAGAGTTGCTCAAAATCGCTTCCATCAACCGATTTTCGCCAAATAAACTGTATTGTGGGGTAGCACAAATAGATTCTTGAAGATTGCTTCCAAAATCAGTTACCTCACCCTCCAAAAATTGGGCACGCTAGGAGCCCAAAAGTTCCGAGTTGCTCCAAATCACTTTTATCAACCGATTTTCGCCAAATAGACTGCATTGTGGGGTGGGACGAATAGATTCATGAAGATTGACACCAAAATCAGGTACCTCACCCTCCCAAAATTGGGCACCCTAGGAGCCCAAATGTGCTGAGTTGCTCCAAATCGTATTTATCAACCGATTTTCGCCAAATAAAGTGCTTTGTGGGTTGGCACAAATAAATTCATGAAGATTGCCAGCAAAATTAGGTACTTGACCTTCCCAAAATTGGGCACCCTCGGAGCCCAAATGTGCTGAGTTCCTCAAAATCGCTTTTATCAACCGATTTTCGCCAATTGAACTGCATTGTGGGGTGGTACGAATAGATTCATGAAGATTGCCACCAAAATTAGGTAACTGATCCTCCCAAAATTGGGCACCCTAGGAGCCCAAAAGTGCTGAGTTGCTCCAAATCGCATTTATCAACCGATTTTCGCCAAATAAACTGCATTGTGGAGTGGAACAAATAGATATATGAAGATTGCCACCAAAATTAGGTTCCTTACCCTCCCCAAATTTGGCAACCTAGTAGCCCAAAAGTGCTGAGTTGCTAAAAATGGCATTTAGCAACCGATTTTCGCCAAATAAACTGCTTTGTGGGGTGGAACAAATGGATTCACGAAGATTGCCACCAAAATTAGGTACCTCACCCTCCCAAAATTGGGCACCCTAGGAGCCCAAAACTGCCGAGTTGCTCTAAATCGTATTTATCAAACGATTTTCGCCAAATAATCTGCATTATGGGGTGGCATAGATAGATTCATGAAGATTGCCACCAAAATTAGGTTCCTCACCCTCCCAAAATAGGGCACCCTAGGAGCCCAAAAGTGTTGAGTTGCTCCAATTCGTATTTATCAACCGATTTTGGCCAAATGAACTGCTTTGTGAGTTGGCACAAATAGATTCATGAGGATTGCCACCAAAATCACGTACCCGACCTTCCCAAAATTGGGCACACGAGGAGCCCAAAAGTTGCTCCAAATTGCATTTATCAACCGATTTTGGCCAAATAAACTTCATTGTGGGGTGGCACAAATAGATGCATGAAGATTGCCACCAACATTAGGTACCTCACCCTCCCTAAATTAGGCATCCTAGGAGCCCAAATATGCTGAGTTGCTCCAAATCGCATTTATCAACCGATTTTCGCCAAATAAACTGCATTGTGGGGTGGCACAAATAGATTCATGAAGATTGCAACCAAAATTAGGTACCTCACCCTCCCAAAATTGAGCACCCTAGGAGCCCAAAAGTACCGAGTTGCTCCAAACCGCTTTTATCAACCGATTTTCGCCAAATAAACTGTATTGAGGGGTGGCACAAATAGATTCATGAAGAATGCTACCAAAATAAGATACCTCACCCTCCCAAAATGGGGCACGCTACAAGCCCAAAAGTAGTGAGTTGCCCCAAATCGCATTTATCAACGGATTTTCGACAAATAAACTGCATTCTGGGGTGGCACAAATAGATTCATGAAGATTGCTACCAAAATAAGGTACCTCACCCTCCCAAAATTGGCCACGCTAGGAGCCCAAAAGTGCTGAGTTGCTCCAAATCGCATTTATCAACCGATTTTTACCAAATAAACTGCATTGTTGGGTGGCACAAATAGATTCATGAAGATTGCCACTAAAATTACGTTCCTCACACTCCCAAAATTGGGCACCCTAGGAGCCCGAAACTGCTGAGTTGCTCCAAATCGTATTTATCAACCGATTTCGTCAAATATACTGCTTTGTGGAGTGGCACAAATAGATTCCTGAAGATTGGCCCCAAAATTAGGTTCCTCATCCTCCCAAAATTAGGCACCCTAGGAGCCCAAAAGTATTGAGTTACTCCAAATCTTATTTATCAACCGATTTTCGCCAAAAAACTGCTTTGTGGGGTGGCACAAATAGATTCATGAAGATTACCACCAAAATTAGGTACCTCACCCTCCCACAATTGGGCACCGTAGGAGCCCAAAAGTGCTGAGTTGCTCCAAATCGCATTTCTCAACCGATTTTCGCCAAATAGACTGCATTGTGTGCTGGCAAAAATAGATATATGAATAGTGCCACCAAAATTTGGTTCCTCGCCTCCCAAAATTGGGCACCCTAGGAGCCCAAATGTGCTGAGTTGCTCCAAATCGTATTTATCAACTGATTTTCGCCAAATAAAGTGCCTTGTGGGTTGGCACAAATAAATTCATGAAGATTGCCAGCAAAATTAGGTACTTGACCTTCCCAAAATTGGGCACCCTGGGAGCCCAAATGTGCTGAGTTCCTCAAAATCGCTTTTTCAACCGATTTTCGCCAAATGAACTGCATTGTGGGGTGGTACGAATAGATTCATGAAGATTGCCACCAACATTAGGTACCCCACCTTCCCAAAATTAGGCATCCTAGGAGCCCAAATATGCTGAGTTGCTCCAAATCGCATTTATCAACCGATTTTCGCCAAATAAACTGCATTGTGGGGTGGCACAAATAGATTCATGAAGATTGCAACCAAAATTAGGTACCTCACCCTCCCAAAATTGAGCACCCTCGGAGCCCAAAAGTGCCGAGTTGCTCCAAATCGCTTTTATCAACCGATTTTCGCCAAATAAACTGTATTGAGGGGTGGCACAAATAGATTCATGAAGATTGCTACCAAAATAAGATACCTGACCCTCCCAAAATTGGGCACACTACAAGCCCAAAAGTGGTGAGTTGCCCCAAATCGCATTTATCAACGGATTTTCGCCAAATAAACTGCATTCTGGGGTGGCACAAATAGATTCATGAATATTGCCCCCAAAATTAGGTTCCTCACCCTCCCAAAATTAGGCACCCTAGGAGCCCAAAAGTGCTGAGTTGCTCCAAATCGCATTTATCAACCGATTTTCGCCAAATAAACTGCATTGTTGGGTGGCACAAATAGATTCATGAAGATTACCACCAAAATTAGGTACCTCACCCTCCCACAATTGTGCACCGTAGGAGCCCAAAAGTGCTGAGTTGCTCCAAATCGCATTTCTCAACCGATTTTCGCCAAATAGACTGCATTGTGTGCTGGCAAAAATAGATATATGAATAGTGCCACCAAAATTTGGTTCCTCGCCTCCCAAAATTGGGCACCCTAAGAGCCTAAATGTGCCGAGCTGCTCCAAATCGTATTTATCAACCGATTTTCGCCAAATAAAGTGCTTTGTGGGTTGGCACAAATAAATTCATGAAGATTGCCAGCAAAATTAGGTACTTGACCTTCCCAAAATTGGGCACCCTACGAGCCCAAATGTGCTGAGTTCCTCAAAATCGCTTTTATCAACCGATTTTCGCCAAATGAACTGCATTGTGGGGTGGTACGAATAGATTCATGAAGATTGCCACCAAAATTAGGTAACTGACCCTCCCAAAATTGGGCACCCTAGGAGCCCAAAAGTGCTGAGTTGCTCCAAATCGCATTTATCAACCGACTTTTGCCAAATAAACTGCTTTGTGGGGTGGAACAAATAGATTCAGGAAGATTGCCACCAAAATTAGGTACCTCACCCTCCCAAAATTGGGCACCCTAGGAGCCCAAAACTGCCGAGTTGCTCTAAATCGTATTTATCAAATGATTTTCGCCAAATAATCTGCATTATGGGGTGGCACAAATAGATTCATGAAGATTGCCACCAAAATTAGGTTCCTCACCCTCCCAAAATAGGGCACCCTAGGAGCCCAAAAGTGTTGAGTTGCTCCAATTCGTATTTATCAACCGATTTTGGACAAATCAACTGTTTTGCGAGGTGGCACAAATAGATTCATGAGGATTGCCACCAAAATCACGTACCCGACCTTCCCAAAATTGGGCACACGAGGAGCCCAAAAGTTGCTCCAAATTGCATTTATCAACCGATTTTGGCCAAATAAACTTCATTGTGGGGTGGCACAAATAGATGCATGAAGATTGCCACCAAGATTAGGTACCTCACCCTCCCAAAATTAGGCATCCTAGGAGCCCAAATATGCTGAGTTGCTCCAAATCGCATTTATCAACCGATTTTCGCCAAATAAACTGCATTGTGGGGTGGCACAAATAGATTCATGAAGATTGCAACCAAAATTAGGTACCTCACCCTCCCAAAATAGAGCACCCTAGGAGCCCAAAAGTCCCGAGTTGCTCCAAATCGCTTTTATCAACCGATTTTCGCCAAATAAACTGTATTGAGGGGTGGCACAAATAGATTCATGAAGATTGCTACCAAAATAAGATACCTCACCCTCCCAAAATTGGGCACGCTACAAGCCCAAAAGTGGTGAGTTGCCCCAAATCGCATTTATCAACGGATTTTCGCCAAATAAACTGCATTCTGGGGTGGCACAAATGGATTGATGAAGATTGCCACCAAAATTAGGTTCCTCACCCTCCCAAAATTGGGCACCCTAGGAGCCCAAAAGTGCTGAGTTGCTCCAAATCGCATTTATCAACCGTTTTCGCCAAATAAACTGCTTTGTGGGGGTGGCACAAATAGATTCATGAAGATTGCCACCAATATTAGGTACCTCAACCTCCCAAAATTGGGCACCCTAGGAGCCCAAGAGTGCTGAGTTGCTCCAAATCGCATTTATCCCACCGATTTTTGTCAAACAAACTGTACTGTGGGGTGGCACAAATAGATTCATAAAGATTGCTACCAAAATAAGGTACCTCACCCTCCCAAAATTGGCCACGCTAGGAGCCCAAAAGTGCTGAGTTGCTTCAAATCGCATTGATCAACCAATTTTTGCCAAATAAACTGCATTGTTGGATGCCACAAATAGATTCATGAAGATTGCCACCAAAATTACATTCCTCACACTCCTAAAATTGGGTACCCTAGGAGCCCGAAAGTGCTGAGTTGCTCCAAATCGTATTTTTCAACCGATTTTCGCCAAATAAACTGTTTTGTGGGGTGGCACAAATAGATTCATGAAGATTGCCACCACAATTAGGTACCTGACCCACCCACAATTGGGCATCCCCACAATCCCAAAAGTGCTGAGTTGCCCCGAATCGCATTTATCAACCGATTTTCACCAAATAAACTGCATTGTGGGGTGGCACAAATAGATTCATGAAGATTGCCACCAAAATTAGGTACCTCACCCTCCCAAAATTGGGCACCCCAGGAGCCCAAAAGTGCTGAGTTACTAAAAATCGCTTTTATCAACCGATTTTTGCCAAATAAACTGTATTGTGGGGGTGGCACAAATAGATTCACGAAGATTGCTTCCAAAATAAGGTACCTCACCCACCCAAAATTGGTCACTCTAGGAGCTCAAAAGTGCAGAGTTGCTCAAAATCGCTTCCATCAACCGATTTTCGCCAAATAAACTGTATTGTGGGGTAGCACAAATAGATTCTTGAAGATTGCTTCCAAAATCAGTTACCTCACCCTCCAAAAATTGGGCACGCTAGGAGCCCAAAAGTTCCGAGTTGCTCCAAATCACTTTTATCAACCGATTTTCGCCAAATAGACTGCATTGTGGGGTGGGACGAATAGATTCATGAAGATTGACACCAAAATCAGGTACCTCACCCTCCCAAAATTGGGCACCCTAGGAGCCCAAATGTGCTGAGTTGCTCCAAATCGTATTTATCAACCGATTTTCGCCAAATAAAGTGCTTTGTGGGTTGGCACAAATAAATTCATGAAGATTGCCAGCAAAATTAGGTACTTGACCTTCCCAAAATTGGGCACCCTCGGAGCCCAAATGTGCTGAGTTCCTCAAAATCGCTTTTATCAACCGATTTTCGCCAATTGAACTGCATTGTGGGGTGGTACGAATAGATTCATGAAGATTGCCACCAAAATTAGGTAACTGATCCTCCCAAAATTGGGCACCCTAGGAGCCCAAAAGTGCTGAGTTGCTCCAAATCGCATTTATCAACCGATTTTCGCCAAATAAACTGCATTGTGGAGTGGAACAAATAGATATATGAAGATTGCCACCAAAATTAGGTTCCTTACCCTCCCCAAATTTGGCAACCTAGTAGCCCAAAAGTGCTGAGTTGCTAAAAATGGCATTTAGCAACCGATTTTCGCCAAATAAACTGCTTTGTGGGGTGGAACAAATGGATTCACGAAGATTGCCACCAAAATTAGGTACCTCACCCTCCCAAAATTGGGCACCCTAGGAGCCCAAAACTGCCGAGTTGCTCTAAATCGTATTTATCAAACGATTTTCGCCAAATAATCTGCATTATGGGGTGGCATAGATAGATTCATGAAGATTGCCACCAAAATTAGGTTCCTCACCCTCCCAAAATAGGGCACCCTAGGAGCCCAAAAGTGTTGAGTTGCTCCAATTCGTATTTATCAACCGATTTTGGCCAAATGAACTGCTTTGTGAGTTGGCACAAATAGATTCATGAGGATTGCCACCAAAATCACGTACCCGACCTTCCCAAAATTGGGCACACGAGGAGCCCAAAAGTTGCTCCAAATTGCATTTATCAACCGATTTTGGCCAAATAAACTTCATTGTGGGGTGGCACAAATAGATGCATGAAGATTGCCACCAACATTAGGTACCTCACCCTCCCTAAATTAGGCATCCTAGGAGCCCAAATATGCTGAGTTGCTCCAAATCGCATTTATCAACCGATTTTCGCCAAATAAACTGCATTGTGGGGTGGCACAAATAGATTCATGAAGATTGCAACCAAAATTAGGTACCTCACCCTCCCAAAATTGAGCACCCTAGGAGCCCAAAAGTACCGAGTTGCTCCAAACCGCTTTTATCAACCGATTTTCGCCAAATAAACTGTATTGAGGGGTGGCACAAATAGATTCATGAAGAATGCTACCAAAATAAGATACCTCACCCTCCCAAAATGGGGCACGCTACAAGCCCAAAAGTAGTGAGTTGCCCCAAATCGCATTTATCAACGGATTTTCGACAAATAAACTGCATTCTGGGGTGGCACAAATAGATTCATGAAGATTGCTACCAAAATAAGGTACCTCACCCTCCCAAAATTGGCCACGCTAGGAGCCCAAAAGTGCTGAGTTGCTCCAAATCGCATTTATCAACCGATTTTTACCAAATAAACTGCATTGTTGGGTGGCACAAATAGATTCATGAAGATTGCCACTAAAATTACGTTCCTCACACTCCCAAAATTGGGCACCCTAGGAGCCCGAAACTGCTGAGTTGCTCCAAATCGTATTTATCAACCGATTTCGTCAAATATACTGCTTTGTGGAGTGGCACAAATAGATTCCTGAAGATTGGCCCCAAAATTAGGTTCCTCATCCTCCCAAAATTAGGCACCCTAGGAGCCCAAAAGTATTGAGTTACTCCAAATCTTATTTATCAACCGATTTTCGCCAAAAAACTGCTTTGTGGGGTGGCACAAATAGATTCATGAAGATTACCACCAAAATTAGGTACCTCACCCTCCCACAATTGGGCACCGTAGGAGCCCAAAAGTGCTGAGTTGCTCCAAATCGCATTTCTCAACCGATTTTCGCCAAATAGACTGCATTGTGTGCTGGCAAAAATAGATATATGAATAGTGCCACCAAAATTTGGTTCCTCGCCTCCCAAAATTGGGCACCCTAGGAGCCCAAATGTGCTGAGTTGCTCCAAATCGTATTTATCAACTGATTTTCGCCAAATAAAGTGCCTTGTGGGTTGGCACAAATAAATTCATGAAGATTGCCAGCAAAATTAGGTACTTGACCTTCCCAAAATTGGGCACCCTGGGAGCCCAAATGTGCTGAGTTCCTCAAAATCGCTTTTTCAACCGATTTTCGCCAAATGAACTGCATTGTGGGGTGGTACGAATAGATTCATGAAGATTGCCACCAACATTAGGTACCCCACCTTCCCAAAATTAGGCATCCTAGGAGCCCAAATATGCTGAGTTGCTCCAAATCGCATTTATCAACCGATTTTCGCCAAATAAACTGCATTGTGGGGTGGCACAAATAGATTCATGAAGATTGCAACCAAAATTAGGTACCTCACCCTCCCAAAATTGAGCACCCTCGGAGCCCAAAAGTGCCGAGTTGCTCCAAATCGCTTTTATCAACCGATTTTCGCCAAATAAACTGTATTGAGGGGTGGCACAAATAGATTCATGAAGATTGCTACCAAAATAAGATACCTGACCCTCCCAAAATTGGGCACACTACAAGCCCAAAAGTGGTGAGTTGCCCCAAATCGCATTTATCAACGGATTTTCGCCAAATAAACTGCATTCTGGGGTGGCACAAATAGATTCATGAATATTGCCCCCAAAATTAGGTTCCTCACCCTCCCAAAATTAGGCACCCTAGGAGCCCAAAAGTGCTGAGTTGCTCCAAATCGCATTTATCAACCGATTTTCGCCAAATAAACTGCATTGTTGGGTGGCACAAATAGATTCATGAAGATTACCACCAAAATTAGGTACCTCACCCTCCCACAATTGTGCACCGTAGGAGCCCAAAAGTGCTGAGTTGCTCCAAATCGCATTTCTCAACCGATTTTCGCCAAATAGACTGCATTGTGTGCTGGCAAAAATAGATATATGAATAGTGCCACCAAAATTTGGTTCCTCGCCTCCCAAAATTGGGCACCCTAAGAGCCTAAATGTGCCGAGCTGCTCCAAATCGTATTTATCAACCGATTTTCGCCAAATAAAGTGCTTTGTGGGTTGGCACAAATAAATTCATGAAGATTGCCAGCAAAATTAGGTACTTGACCTTCCCAAAATTGGGCATCTCAAAATCACTTTTATCAACCGATTTTCGCCAAATGAACTGCATTGTGGGTTGGTACGAATAGATTCATGAAGATTGCCACCAAAATTAGGTAACTGACCCTCCCAAAATTGGGCACCCTAGGAGCCCAAAAGTGCTGAGTTGCTCCAAATCGCATTTATCAACCGATTTTCGCCAAATAAACTGCTTTGTGGGGGTGGCACAAATAGATTCATGAAGATTGCCATCAATATTAGGTACCTCAACCTCCCAAAATTGGGCACCCTAGGAGCCCAAGTGTGCTGAGTTGCTCCAAATCGCATTTATCCCACCGATTTTTGCCAAACAAACTGTACTGTGGGGTGGCACGCATAGATTCATGAAGATCGCTACCAAAATAAGGTACCTCACCCTCCCAAAATTGGCCACGCTAGGAGCCCAAAAGTGCTGAGTTGCTCCAAATCGCATTTATCAACCGATTTTTGCCAAATAAACTGCATTGTTGGGTGGCACAAATAGATTCATGAAGATTGCCACCAAAATTACGTTCCTCACACTCCCAAAATTGGGCACCCTAGGAGCCCGAAAGTGCTGAGTTGCTCCAAATCGTATTCATCAACCGATTTTCGCCAAATAAACTGTTTTGTGGGGTGGCACAAATAGATTCATGATGATTGCCACCACAATTAGGTACCTGACCCACCCACAATTGGGCATCCCCACAATCCCAAAAGTGCTGAGTTGCCCCGAATCGCATTTATCAACCGATTTTCACCAAATAAACTGCATTGTGGGGTGACACAAATAGATTCATGAAGATTGCCACCAAAATTAGGTACCTCACCCTCCCAAAATTGGGCACCTCAGGAGCCCAAAAGTGCTGAGTTACTAAAAATCGCTTTTATCAACCGATTTTTCCCAAATGAACTGTATTGTGGGGTGGCACAAATAGATTCACGAAGATTGCTTCCAAATTAAGGTACCTCACCCTCCCAAAATTGTGCACCCTAGGAGCCCAAAAGTGCTGAGTTGCTCCAAATCGAGGTTATCAACCGATTTCGCCAAATAAACTGCTTTGTGGGGTGGCACAAATAGATTCATGAAGATTGCCACCAAAATTACGTTCCTCACCCTCCAAAAATTGGGCATGCTAGGAGCCCAAAAGTTCCGAGTTGCTCCAAATCGCTTTTATCAACCGATTTTCGCCAAATGAACTGCATTGTGGGGTGGTACGAATAGATTCATGAAGATTGCCACCAAAATCAGGTACCTCACCCTCCCAAAATTGGGCACCCTAGGAACCGAAATGTGCTGGGTTGCTCCAAATCGTATTTATCAACCGATTTTCGCCCAATAACCTGCATTGTGTGGTGGCACAAATAGATGCATGTAGATTACGACAAAAATAAGGTACCTGAAACTCCCAATATTGGGCACCCTAGGAGCCCAAAAGTTTTGAATTGCTCCAAATCATATATATCAAGCGATTTTCGTCAAATAAAATGCTTTCTAGGGTGGCACAAATAGTTTCATGCAGGTTGTAACCAAAATTAGGTACCTCACCCTCCCAAAATTGTGCACCCTAGGAGCCCAAAAGTGCTGAGTTGCTCCAAATCGCAGTTATCAACCCTTTTCGCCAAATAAACTGCTTTGTGGGGTGGCACAAATAGATTCATGAAGATTGCCACCAAAAAACCTCACCCACCCAAAATTGGACACCTTAGGAGCCCAAATGTGCTGAGTTGCTCCAAATCGTATTTATCAACCGATTTTCGCCAAATAAACTGCTTTCTGGGGTGGCACAAATAGATTCATGAAGACTTCAACCAAAATTAGGTACCTCACCCTCCCGAAATTGGACACCCTAGGAGCCCAAAAGTGCTGAGTTGCTGAAAATCGCTTTTATCAACCGATTTTTGCCAAATAAACTACATTGTGGGGTGGCACAAATAGATTCATGAATATTGCTACCAAAATAAGGTACCTCACCCTCCCAAAATTGTGCATGCTAGGGGCCCAAAAGTTCTGAGTTGCTCAAAATCGCATTTATCAACCGATTTTCGCCAAATAAACTGCATTGTGGGGTGGCACAAATAGAGTTATGAAGATTGCCACAAAAATTGGGTAACTCACCCTCCCAAAATTGGGCACACAAGGAGCCGAAAAGGGCTAGTCGCTCCAAATCACATTTATCAACCTATTTTCGCCAAATAAACTGCATTGTGGGGTGGCACAATTAGATTCATGAAGATTGCCACCAAAATTAGGTACCTCACCCTCCAAAAATTGGGCACCCTAGGAGCCCAAAAGTGCTGAGTTGCTCTCACTCGCATTTATCAACTGACTTTCGCAAAATAAACTGCATTGTGGGGTGACACAAATAGATTCATGAAGATTGCCACCAAAATTAGGTACCTCACCCTCCCAAAATTGGGCACCCCAGGAGCCCAAAACAGCTGAGTTGCTCCAAATCGCATTTAGTAACCGATTTTCGCCAGTTTAACTGCTTTGTGGGGTGGCACAAATAGATTCATGAAGTTTGCCACCAAAATAAGGTACCTCACCCTCCCACAATTGGGCATCCTAGGAGCCCAAAAGTGTTGACTTCCTCTAAATCGCATTTATCAACCGATTTTCGCCAAATAAACTGCATTGTGGGGTGGCACACATAGATATATGAAGGTTGCCACCAAAATTAGGTTCCTCGCCTCCCAAAATTGGGCACGCTGGGAGCCCAAAGGTGCTGAGTTGCTCCAAATCGCATTTATCAACCGATTTTCGCCAAACAAACTGCTTTGTGGGGTGACACAAAATAAATTGATGAAGATTGCCACCAAAATTAGGTTCCTCACCCTCCCAAAATTGGGCACCCTTGGAGCCCAAAAGTGCTGAGTTGCTCCAAATCGTATTTATCAACCGTTTTTCGCCAAATGAACTGCTTTGTGTGCTAGCACAAATAGATTCATGAAGACTGCCACCAAAATTAGGTACCTGACCCTCCCAAAATTGGGCACCCAAGGAGCCCAAAAGTGCTGACTGAATTGCTCCAAATGGCATTTATCCCACCGAGTTTCGACAAATAAACTGCATTGTGGGGTGGCTCAAATAGATTCATGAAGATTGCCACCAAAATTAGGTACCTCACCCTCCTACAATTGGGCACCCTAGGAGCCCAAAAGTGCTGAGTTGCTCCAAATCGCATTTTTCCCACCGATTTTCGACGAATAAACTGCATTGTGGGGTGGGACAAATAGATTTATGAAGATTGCCACCAAAATTAGGTACCTGACCCTCCCAAAATAGGGCACCAAGGAGCCCAAAAGTGCTAGTTGCTCCAAATCGCAGTTATCAACCGATTTCGCCAAATAAACTGCTTTGTGGGGTGGCACAAATAGATTCATGAAGACTTCAACCAAAATTAGGTACCTCACCCACCCGAAATTGGACACCCTAGGAGCCCAAAAGTGCTGAGTTGCTGAAAATCGCTTTTATCAACCGATTTTTGCCAAATAAACTACATTGTGGGGTGGCACAAATAGATTCATGAATATTGCTGCCAAAATAAGGTACCTCACCCTCCCAAAATTGGGCATGCTAGGAGCCCAAAAGTGCTGAGTTGCTCTAATGGCATTTATCAACCGATTTTCGCCAAATAAACTGCATTGTGGGGTGGCACAAATAGAGTTATGAAGATTGCCACCAAAATTGGGTAACTCACCCTCCCAAAATTGGGCACACAAGGAGCCGAAAAGGGCTAGTCGCTACAAATCATATCTATCAACCTATTTTCGCCAAATAAACTGCATTGTGGGGTGGCACAATTCGATTCATGAAGATTGCCACCAAAATTAGGTACCTCACCCTCCCAAAATTGTGCACCCTCGGAGCCCAAATGTGCTGAGTTGCTCAAAATCGCATTTACCCACCGATTTTTGTCGAATACACTGCATTGTGGGGTGGCTCAGATAGATTCATGAAGATTGCCAAGAAAATAAGATACCTCACCCTCCCAAAATTGGGCACACTAGGAGCCCAAAAGTGATGAGTTGCTCCAAATCGTATTTATCAACCGAGTTTCGTCAAATAAACGACTATGTGGGCTGGCACAAATAGATTCATGAAGATTGCCACCAAAATTAGGAGCCTGACACTCCCAACATTGGGCACCCAAGGAGCCCAAATGTGCTGAGTTGCTCCAAATCGCATTTACCCACCGATTTTTGTCGAATACACTGCATTGTGGGGTGGCTCAGATAGATTCATGAAGATTGCCAACAAAATAAGATACCTCACCCTCCCAAAATTGTGCACGCTAAGAGCCCAAAAGTGCTGAGTTGCTCCAAATGGCATTTATCAACCGATTTTCGCCAAATAAACTGCTTTGTGGGGTGGCACAAATAGATTCATGAAGATTGCCACCGAAATTAGGTTCCTCACCCTCCCAAAATTGGGCACCCTAGGAGCCCAAAAGTGCTGAGTTGCTACAAATCGTATTTATCAATCGATTTTCGCTGAATAAACTGCTTTCTGGGGTGGCAAAAATAGATTCATGAAGATTTCCACCAAAATTAGGTGCCTCACCTTCCCTCCCGAAATTGGGCACCCTAGGAGCCCAAAAGTGCTGAGTTGCTCCAAATCGCATTTATCCCACCAATTGTCGACGAATAAACTGCATTGTGGGGTGGCTCAAATAGATTGATGAAGATTGCCACCAAAATAAGGTACCTCACCCTCCCAAAATTGTGCACGCTGAGAGCCCAAAGGTGCAGAGTTGCTCCAAATCACATTTATCAACCGATTTCGCGAAATAAACTGCTTTGTGGGGTGGCACAAATAGATTCATGAAAATTGCCACCAAAATTATGTTTCTCACCCTCCCAAAATTGGGCACACTAGGAGCCCAAAAGTGGTGAGTTGCTCCAAATCGTATTTATCAACCGATTTTCGCCAAATAAACTGCATTGTGGGGTGGCACAAATGGATTCATGAACATTGCCACCGAAATTAGGTTCCTCACCCTCCCAAAATTGGGCACCCTAGGAGCCCAAAAGTGCTGAGTTGCTACAAATCGTATTTATCAATCGATTCTCGCCGAATAAACTGCTTTGTGGGGTGGAACAAATAGATTTATGAAGATATTCACCAAAATTAGGTGCCTCACCCTCCGAAAATTGGGCACCCTAGGAGCCCAAACGTGCAGAATTGCTCAAAATTGCATTTATCAACCGATTGCCGCCAAATAAACTGGATTGTGGGGGTGGCACGAATAGATTCATGAAGATTGCCACCAAAGGTTGGTACCTCACCCTCCAAAAATTGGGCACCCGAGGAGCCCAAAAAGTGTGGAGTTTCTCCAAATCTTATTTATCAACAGATTTTCACCAAATAAACTGCTTTGTGGGTGGCACAAATAGATTCATGTAGATTGCCACCAAAATTAGGTACCTCACCCTCCCACAATTGGGCAACCTAGGAGCTCAAAAGTGCTGAGTTGCTCCAAGTCGCATTTATCAACCGATTTTCGCCAAATAAACTGCATTGTGGGGTGGTAAGAATAGATATATGAAGACTGCCACCAAATTAGGTACATCACCCTCCCACAATTGGGCACCCTAGGAGCCCAAAAGTGCTGAGTGCTACAAATCGTATTTATCAACCGATTTTCGCCAAATAAACTGTTTTCTGGGGCGGTACAAATTGATTCATGAAGATTGCCACCAAAATTAGGTTCCTCACCCTCCCAAAGTTGGGCATCCTAGGAGCCCAAATGTGCTGAGTTGCTTAAAATCGCTTTTATCAATCAATTTTTGCCAAATGAACGGCATTGGGGGGTGGTACGAATAGATTCATGAAGATTGCCACCAAAATTAGGTACCTGGCCATCACAAAATTAGGCACCGAAAGAGCCCAAAAGTGCTGAGTTGCTCCAAATCGCATTTATGAACCGATTTTCGCCAAATAAACTGCTTTGTGGGGTGTACAAATAGATTCATGAAGATTGCCACCAAAATTAGGTTCCTCGCCCTCCCAAAATTGTGCACCCTAGGAGCCCAAAAAGTGTTGAGTTTCTCCAAATCTTATTTATCAACCGATTTTCGCCAAATAAACTGCTTTGTGGGGTGGCACAAATAGATTCATGAAGATTGCCACCAAAATTTGGTATCTCACCCTCCCACAATTGGGTCCCCTGGGAGCCCAAAAGTGCTGATTTGCTCCAAATCGCATTTATCAACCGATTTTCGCCAAATAAACTGCATTGTGGGGTGGCACAAATTGAAATATGAAGGTTGCCACCAAAATAAGGTTCCTCGCCTTCCAAAATTGGGCACCCTTCGAGCCCAAATGTGCTGAGTTGCCCCAAATCGTATTTATCAACCGATTTACGCCAAATAAACTGCTTTGTGGGGTGGCACAAATAGATTCATGAAGATTGTAACCAAAATGAGGTACCAGACCCTCCGAAAATTGGTCCCTAGAAGCCCAAATGTGTTGAGTTGCTCAAAATTGCTTTTATCAACCAATTTTCGCCAAATGAACGGCATTGTGGGTGGTACGAATAGATTCATGAAGATTGTCACCAAAATTAGGTACCTCACCCTCCCAAAATTGGGCACCCTAGGATCCCAAAAGTGCTGATTTTCTACAAATCCTTTTTATCAACCGATTTTCGCCAAATAAACTGCATTGTGCGGTGACACAAATAGATTCATGAAGATTGCCTCCAAAATTAGGTTCGTCACCTTCCCAAAATTGGGCACCCCAGGAGCCCAAATGTGCAGAGTTGCTCAAAATCGCATTTATCAACCGATTTTCGCCAAACAAACTGCTTTGTGGGGTGGCACAAATAAATTGATGAAGATTGCCACCAAAGTTAGGTTCCTCACCCTCCCTAAATTGAGCACCCTAGGAGCCCAAAAGTGCTGAGTTGCTCAAAATTGTATTTATCAACCGAATTTCGCCATATGAACTGCTTTGTGTGCTGGATCAAATAGATTCATGAAGATCGCCGCCAAAATTAGATACCTGACCCCCCAAAATTGGGCACCCAAAGAGCCCAAAGTGCTGAGTTGCTCCAAATTGCATTTATCCCACCGATTTTCGACGAATAAACTGCATTGTGGGGTGGCACAAATAGATACATGAAGATTGCCACAAAAATAAGGTACCTCACCCTCCCAAAATTGTGCATGCTAGGAGCCAAAAAGTGCTGAGTTGCTCCAAATCGCATTTATCAACCGATTTCGCCAAATAAACTATATTGTGGGGTGGCACAAATAGATTCATGAATATTGCTACCAAAATAAGGTACCTCACCCGGCCAAAATTGGGTATGCTAGGAGCCCGAAAGGCTAGTTGCTCCAAATCGCATTTATCAACAGATTGTCCCCAAATAAACTGCATTGTGGGGTGGCAAAATGAGATTCATGAAGATTGCCACCAAAATTAAGTACCTCGCCCTCCAAAAATTGGGCACCCTAGGAGCCCAAAAGTGCTGAGTTGCTCCAAATCGCATTTATCAACCGATTTTCGCGAAATAAACTGCTTTGTGGGATGGCATAAATAGATTCATGAAGATTGCCACCAAAATTAGGTACCTCACCCTCCAGAAATTTGGCACCCTAGGAGCCCAAAAGTGCTGAGTTGCTCCAAATCGCATTTATCAACCGATTTTCGCCAAATAAACTGCATTGTGGGGTGGCTCAAAGAGATTCATAAAGATTGCCACCCAAATTAGGTACCTCACCCTCCCAAAATTGGGCACCCTAGGAGACCAAATGTGCTGAGTTGCTCGAAGTCACATTTATCAACCGATTTACGCCAAATAAACTGCTTTGTGGGGTGGCACAAATAGATTCATGAAGATTGCCACCAAAATTAGGTACCTCACCCTCCAAAAATTGGGAACCCTAGGAGCCCAAAAGTGCTGAATTCCCCCAAATCGCATTATCGACCGATTTTCGCCAAACAAACTGCATTGCAGGGTGGCACAAATAGATTCATGAAGATTGCAACGAAAATTAGGTACCTCACCCTCCCAAAATTGGGCACCCTAGGAGCCCAAACGTGCTGAATTGCTCAAAATCGCTTTTATCAACCGATTTTCGCCAAATAAACTCTATTGTGGGGTGGCACAAAGAGATTCATGAAGATTGCCACCAAAATAAGGTACCTCACCCTCCCAAAATTGGGTACCATAGGAGGCCAAAGTGCTGAGTCGCTCCATATCTTATTTATCAACCGATTTTCGCCAAATAAACTGCATTGTGGGGTGGCACAAATAGATTGATGAAGATTTCCACCAAAATTAGGTTCTTCATCCTCCCAAAATTGGGCACCCTAGGAGCCCAAAAGTGCTGAGTTGCTCCAAATCGTATTTATGAACCGATTTTCGCCCAATAAACTGCTTTGTGGGGTGGCACTAATAGATTCATGAAGATTGCCACCACAATTAGGTACCTGACCCTCCCACAATTGGGCACACTAGGAGCCCAAAAGTGTTGAGTTGCTCCAAATCTTATTTATCAACCCATTTTCGCCAAATAAACTGCTTTTTTGGGGGGGGGGGGGGGGGGGTGGGACAAATGGATTGATGAAGATTGCCACCAAAATTAGGTACCTCACCCTGCCACCATTGGGCACCCTAGGAGCCCAAAAGTGCTTTGTTGCTCCAAATCGTATTTATCAACCGATTTTCGCCATATAAACTGCTATTTGAAGTGGCACAAATAGATTCATGAAGATTGCCACCAAAATCAGGTACCTGACCCTCGAAAAACTGGGCACCCGAGGAGCCCAAAAGTCCTGAGTTGCTCCAAATCGCATTTATCAACCGATTTTCGCCAGATTAACAGCTTCGTGGGGTGGCACAAATCGATTCATGAACATTGCCACCAAAATTAGGTTCCTGACTATCCCAAAATTGGGCACCCTAGGAGCCCAAATGTGCTGAGTTGCTCCAAATCGTATTTATCAACCGACTTTCGCCAAATAAACTACTTTGTGGGCTGGCACAAATAGATTCATGAAGATTGCCACCAAAATTAGGTACCTGACCCTCCTAAAATTGAGCACCCAAGGTGCCCAAAAGTGCTGAGTTTCTCCAAATCGCATTTACCCCACCGATTTTCGACGAATAAACTGCATTGTGGGGTGGCTCAAATAGATTCATGAAGATTGCCACCAAAATAAGGTACCTCACCCTCCCAAAAGTGCTGAGTTGCTCCAAATCTTATTTATCAACCGATTTTCGCCAAATAAACTGCTTTGTGTGGAGGCACTAATAGATTCTTGAAGGTTGCCACCAATATTAGGTTCCTCACCCTCCCAGAATTGGGCACCCTAGGAGCCCAAAAGTGATGAGTTGCTCCAAATCGTATTTATCAACCGATTTTCGCCAAATGAACTGTATTGTGGGGTGGCACAAATAGATTCATGAAGATTTCCACCGAAATTACGTTCCTCACCCTCCCAACATTGGGCACCCTAGGAGCCCAAATGTGCTGAGTTGCTCAAAATCGCATTTGTCAACCGATTTTCGACAAACAAACTACTTTGTGGGGTGGCTCAAATAAATTCATGAAGATTGCCACCAAAATTAGGTTCCTCACTATCCCAAAATTGGGCACCCCAGGAGCCCAACGTGCTGAGTTGCTCCAAATCGTATTTATCAACCGATTTTCGCCAAATAAACTACTTTGTGGGCTGGCACAAATAGATTCATGAAGATTGCCACCAAAACTAGGTACCTGACCCTCCCAAAATTGGGCACCCAAGGAGCCCAAAAGTGCTGAGTTGCTCCAAATCACATTTACCCCACCGATTTTCGACGAATAAACTGCATTGTGGGGTGGCTCAAATAGATTCATGAAGATTGCCACCAAAATAAGGTACCTCACCCTCCCAAAATTGTGCACGCTAGGAGCCCAAAAGTGCTGAGTTGCTCCAAATCGTATTTATCAACCGATTTTCGCCAAATAAACTGCTTTGTGGGGTGGCACTAATAGATTCATGAAGATTGCCACCAAAATTAGGTTCTCACCCTCCCAACATTGGGCACCCTAGGAGCCCAAAAGTGATGAGTTGCTCCAAATCGTATTTATCAACCGATTTTCGCCAAATAAACTGCATTGTGGGGTGGTACAAATAGATTCATGAAGATTTCCACCGAAATTAGGTTCCTCACCCTCCCAAAATTGGGCACCTTAGGAGCCCAAAAGTGCTGAGTTACTACAAATCGTATTTATCAATCGATTTTCGCCGAATAAACTGCTGTGTGGGGTGGCACAAATAGATTTATGAAGATTTCCACCAAAATTAGGTACCTCACCCTCCCAAAATTGGGCGCCCTAGGAGCCCAAATGTGCCGAGTTGCTCCAAATCGTATTTATCAACCGATTTTCGCCAAATAACCTGCATTGTGGGGTTGCGCAAATAGATTCATGAAGATTGCCTCCAATATTAGGTTCCTCGCCCTCCCAACAATTGGTCATCCTAGGAGCCCAAAAGTGCTGAGTTGCTCCAAATCGTATTTATCAACCAATTTTCGCCAAATAAACTGCTTTGTGAGGTGGCACAATAGATTCATGAAGATTGCCACCAAAATCAGGTACCTGACCCTCCCAAAATTGGGCACCCTAGGAGCCCAAAAGTGCTGAGTTGCTCCAAATCGTATTTATCAACCGATTTTCGCCAAATAAACTGCACTGTGGGGTGGCACAAATAGATATTTGTAGATTGCCACCAAAATTAGGTACCTGACCTTCCCCAAATTGGGCACCATAGGAGCCCAAAAGTGCTGAGTTGCTCCCAATCGCATTTATCAACCGATTTTCGCCAAATAAACTGCATTGTGGGGTGGCACAAATAGATTTATGAAGATTGCCACCAAAATTAGGTACCTCACCCTCCCAAAATTGGGCACCCTAGGAGCTCAAAAGTGCTGAGTTGCTCCAAATCGCATTTATCAACCGATTTTCGCCAAATAAACTGCACTGTGGGATGGCACAAATAGATTCATGAAGATTGCCACCAAAATTATGTACCTCACCCTCCCAAAATTGGGTACACTAAGAGCCCAAAAGTGCTGAGTTGCTCAAAATCGCATTTATCAACCGATTTTCGCAAAATAAACTGCATTGTGGGGTGGCACAAATGGATTCATGAAGAATACGACCAGAATGAGGTACCTCACCCTCCCAAAATTGGGCACGCTTGGAGCCCAATAATGCTCTGTTGCTCAAAATAGCATTTATCAACCAATATTCGCCAATTGAACTGCATTGTGGGATGGCACAAATAGATTCATGAAGATTGCCACCAAAATTAGGTATCTCATCCTCCCAAAATTGGGCACTCTAGTAGCCCAAAAGTGCTGAGTTGCTCCAAATCGCATTTATCAACCGATCTTCGCCAAATAAACTGCATAAGTTACCCATCTTTAACTTACCCAAAATATGGAACGAGCTGGAATCTGAACTACGTAACATTAATAATTGGATCCAGTTTTGAAAAAAAAATAATTTTAAAGCTTTCATCTTCATTTCCAATTAATGTCCATTGTAACAATCCATATTGCCCGTTGTCAGATTGGAACCTACTGAGGTGATTGTCTTGTTGACCTAATGTCTATCAATGGGTTGACTAGACCATCACCTCAGTAGCCACCTGCTTTGTTCACTACTCTACGCTATGAATTGACCTGACAAACAATGTACGGGATAAAGTTCGCCAAATGTGGGCAACTTAGATATATAATTAACCAGCTATACTTGACCTTATCCTTGTGCTACTAATGTGAAATGCCAGGGATACAAGAAACGATCCCAAATGTAAAGTAATAATGTGTATAGCGATATCCGTGATATGATACGCATAGATAACAAATTTAGGCCTTGTGAGCACCTTAGATTACTTTCGTTATCTTGTCTGGTTATCTCGTCCACAAATGAGTTTGGCTTACTACCAAGTCTGCAGACGCACGAAAGTACCGATATCCACCAAACACATCAACCTTCTCACCACCAACCCCACCTTCCCCCACCATTGTTACTTCACGTGAAAGAAAAACACTAAAATCTCTAAATGAACATTTACAGTCGGTTGCAGCGATGAAATATTTTTGAAACGGGAGATAACGGGTAGACAGCCATTCTGGCTATGTTATTTCCCTGCGGTACATATTCATGTGTCACTGTGATTAGAAATATATTACAATTGTAATGTTTTATATAGCGTACATAAACAAACAATATCAATGCTAGCTGATGGGGTGATTCTTGTAACACAGGTATGACGTACGGACAGGCTGATAAATCCATGAATTAGGCATGATGTTAGATAATATAGCTTGATGCTCAAAGAATATAGCATGATGCCTAAATAATATAGCATGATGGTTAATTATTTAACCATCGTTCTTAATTATTCAGGCATTATGCTTAATTATTTAGGCAGCATTCATGAAATCATGCCATACAATATAGCATCATGCTTAATTATTAGAGTACCATGCTAAAATAAAATGTATGACCCTCCAGTACGCGGACTTGATTTCAGCATCATGCTATGTTATTTATGTAGCATTCGTGAAATCATACCAAATAGTACAGCATCATGCTTAAATAATTAGTCATCATGCTCAATTAAAGTGCGTGATCCTCCCGCAATTCAGCATCATGCAAAAATAATTCAGGATCATGCTATATTGTTTATGTAGCATTCGTTAAATTGCGCAAAATAATATAGCATGAAACATAAATAATTTGGCATCATGCTCCATTATAGTGCATGATTCTCCCGTAATTCAGCATCATGCTAAATTAATTCAGCATCATGCTATATTATTTATGCAGCATTCGTTAAATCGCGCAAAATAAAATAGCATTATGCTTAAATAATTAAGCACCACGCTAACTTGATATGCCCGATCCTCCCGTAATTCAGCAACATGCGAAATTAATTCAGCATCATGCTATATTATTTTTGCAGTATTCATAAAATAGTGAAAAATAATATAGCATCATTCTCAAATAATTAAGCATCATGCCGAATTAAAATGCATGGACCTCCCGTAATTCAGGATCATGCTTAATTAATCCGGCATCATTGTGTATTATTTATGCAGCATTCGTGAAATCGTGCAAAATAATTTAGCATTTTGCTTAATTAATTCACATCATGCTCAAATAATTGAGCATCGTGTTAAATTAATTCAACATCATGCTAAAATAATTGAGCATCATGCTGAAATCCTGTCAATCGACACATTCTGCTAACCAATCAGTGGCGCCGATATATACGCGCTGGGTGACTGGTCGGATCGGAATATTGAAGCATGACCAAAAAACAATTATATGTTACGAATCGTTTCACTGGATTCTCTTTTAATGATACATAATAAATTAGAAATTAAACATCGAGAATTTGAGCAGTTCTTGTTTACGTTTGTAAACAAGTTCTGTTTTACTGTTGAAATATGACTCGTTAATTAAAGTCTGGGGATTGTTTGCTCTAAACGGAGAATGAAAGGTAAGAATTGTTTGATAAACTTGGCATTGCACCTGTGTGGTGATCATGGTATAGTCACAGAGACTGAAAGCACCTTTATAAACCAATAAATAAATGTAAATCTGAAAATCCACAGGCATCAGAAACCATCGTTAAAGATCGATTTTTTTTATTGCCCCCTCACTCGCTATCTTAGCCACTTATGAGTTTTGTTACCCGGAAGGACGTAGGACCACATTACACAACCAGCAGTATAGCACGTGTGAATCATGCTCGGCCACCCGGAGCTTTTGGCGGATCAACTCTTTCCTGTGCCCTATCCGTCTTTATCCTGGAAATTGGTGTACGTCCTGCATATATAGTATGCTAAGGTATGCATATTGATGCATGTACACGCAGGTCTGTGGGTAAAAAGTATGACTATGTGATGGAATATCGATGGGGGGAGGCGAGTTTTCTTGAAAGTTTTCCCCGTGAAACGGTTGATGTTGTTATTGACGTCGCGACGCCATGATGCGCTCGCGACTTCATAGAAACGTTGGCAGCTTTTTACTTCGAGTCAGGGGTGTCAGGTTTCTCGAACTGACCTGATATGGCAGTAGCCGTATATGCCCCATGCAGATCCCATTTTAGCCCTTGATACTGCTAATTGACCAAGGCGTGGGAACCAAGGCATGGGGACAAAGGTTTGAGGGCCAGTGTCAGAAATAGTCCTCAGCCACTGGTCCTCACTTGTCCTCAGACACTGGTCCTCAAATACCCATATGTGCTGCATGTTTTGTGCGCACATTGTGCACTTGCACACAGGCACATATTGGAACATTTTGCATGTGCTACGTGTGCTATTTGCACATTATGTACAATCACATCTCATAGTAGTCACTAGTCCTCACTGGTCCCTAAAGCCTAGTCCTCACTAGTCCTTAAACACTGGTCCTCAGATACCCGTATGTGCGCATGTGCTGCATGTTTTGTGAGCACATTGCACACAGGCACATATTGGAACATTTTGTATGTGCTGATGCGCCGCTACATTTGCTATTTGCATATTGTGTACAAGCACATCTCATAGTAGTAGTGATGGATTTAGCCGAGTGGTGGAATAAGCCAAGACCTTGGTTGCAAACGGTAACACTGTTGGTAGGAGAAACTTTAGTACTGAGTTAAGTGACGATGGTTAGACATTATTTCTGACACTTGTCCTCAAACCTTGGTACCCATGCCGTGGTCCCCAAAGCATGGTCCCCACTAGTCCCCAAACACTGGCCTTTGCTGATCCTCAAATACTCGTATGTGCGTATGTGCTGCATGTTTTGAGAGCACACTGTGCACTTGAATACAGGCTCATATTGGTACATTTTGCATGTGCTACATGTGCTATTTGCACATTGTGTACACTCACATTTCATAGTAGTAGTGGTGGATTTAGCAGAGTGGCGGAATAAGTCAAGACCTTGGATGCAAACGGTAACACTGTTGGTAGCAGAAACGTTGATACTGGGTTAAGACGGTGGTTAGACAATATTTCTGACACTGGTCCTCAAACCTTGGTACCCATGCCTTGGTCCCCAAAGCCTGGTCCCCACTAGTCCCCAAAGCCTGGTCCTCGCTAGTCCACAAATACCCATATGTGCTGTATGTCTTGTGCGCACATTGTGCACTTGCACACAGCCACATATTGGCACATTTTGCATGTGCTGATGTGCTGCATGTACTATTCGCACATTGTGTACGTAGATCACAATCGTTGGAACGAAGATGATGGACGGGAGGTAAGGTTAATAGAGCAATTTGATTGGTTGTTTAATCCTGGAGAAGTGATCTGATTGGTTACTTTATCAGAAGTAGTAACAAAACAGACGGGAGAAAGTGAGTCATACTCCAGAAGAACGGAATAGTACTCTATGGAAGCAGGTCGGCGAAACGAGGATTTTGACCCAGAATAACAAAATTCGAGCCTTCAAAAAACATCCCTGTCCAAAACGAGGCTTCACCAAGTCTGTTTCGGTAGTTTGCGGTGGATTTCGGTGTTTTGGATGGATTGTCGGGTTTATTTAGGTAATTATTTAAGGAAGTCGTTCCAAAAAATACTCCAGTTGAATGGAACACGACCTTTTAAGGGTCTATAGCACTACGTGTTACTCCAGACAGGTGCGTTTCGGTTAAAAAAAGGTAATGTTCGGTGATTTACGGGCATTCTCGGGCTCATTTGGGTAATTCTCCGAATCGGCAAATTACTCTTGAACAATCGAACATACCATCCGAACATACCCCTAACCTATAAGATGCATTTGGGTAACATAGCAACCATAACAACACGAGCTGCGCATGCGCACTCACATCACCCATCACCATGACAATGACGTAACAACATGGCTGCTCACCTGGGCTACCATGACAACCACGTGATACCCATAATACATTGCGGTATGATGTCACTTCCGGGGTCCACCAGCTGGGGTCTACATGATAGGGGTCGAAAACCACATCTACTTCTGTCGTGTAATCCAATACTATTGTATTTACCCAATACTACAGTCTTCTATCACCCTTTCAGTCTTTTGCCATTACTACCTCGTACAATTGCTATTGACTTGTGGCACTACTACAAGCTTAGTGGCTACCCCCTCCCCCGATTCTGTCTTGATATCTGCCTTTGACCAAATCCAAGCCTGTATCAGTCTATACAATGGCTTGACCTAGTGCAAGCTAGGGTACCTTGCATATAAGAAACTGGATGATTTCCCCGTGGGAACCCCGGGAAGTAAGCAGCACTTGTTTACTGTGGTCAACCAGTTCCGCTTTACTAGTAAAATAGGACCCAGTCACCAATGCTTGGGGTGAAAGTCCTCTAAAATGGTCAACATGTTGATCAACGATTGACTAAACGTGACTTCATCTCCATGTTGTGTCACGATTAGCCACGGTGCATAAATATGTGACATTAACCACCAACAAACAAACAAACTGGATGATTACCGTATCGAGATGTGCTCGTGTGTTAGTACATATTGTTTTGAACTCTGTAAAATAGGCCTGCTACAGAGGCGACGGAAGCTCAAAAAAGTGGTGAGTCAGACCAAAAAGTGGGGGTCACACCTTTATAGGTACCATTAGGGTGTAGGTTGGAAAATAATTTTTCTTCGGGGCGGGGGGGGGGGGGGGGGCAATAGTTGCGGGGCGGCTTATTCGTGCAAAATATATAGATTTATATACGCTACCCCTCACCCTTATTCACACCCTATTTAAGACACTAAGCTCAGCGACCTCAACCTCAGCCTTATTGTTGTTATTTTGTGATATTGGATATTGACCGATCCATAGTGAATCATGTGGCATCAGCTGTCTTCGTATTACATCGGCTGTCTTCGGGTGTTACCACAGATTAGGCTAGTGGTAGTGGATTTATTTTTTTCGTTTTTGATTTAAGAGTAGCATTCGCCTTTATATATCATACCTTTTGGTACAACCTACATGGCGTCCACCCAATTCGTATACTTTGGATTGAATTCAATTGAACTAGTTTTTTGCCTTTGAATGCAAATTTATTTTTGCACAGGGTAAAATCACAGGGTAAAAGTAAACGAGAAAAGAAATACAGTACATATGAATCGAAGGAGAATTCATGAGAAAGAAATGTGTTGTGTCTATAGGGGTTATGTACATTATGTCAGAAAATGCCGTTTATGTACCTATAATTGGTGAAAAAAGTGTGGGGGGGGGGGGCGTGCCTCTCCTGCCCCGCAGCCCCTGGGCTGCTATATGATCATCTCAAAACGTGCAAGTTCACTGCCATTTTCACAATGCGTTATGTGAAGTGTTATTTACCACTGAATAAAGGTGTGAGTCCCGGTCTATGACATCCCCATCCCCACCCTACCGACTATCGCTTGAAGAATCTACGAATAAAGGCCTAAAATTCTTAGCCAAGGTTTTCAGACACCCTTACTGTAAGGACCTCAGTTTTTGGTATTTAAATATCCTGTTCGCTTTCATTCACTGGAATTGAATAACGAGATAAAACGACAGTAAACACGGTAGAATGAGTTTTAATTGTCCCATTTATTCGCTATAACATTGTTACATACGACAGTTTTAAACTTTATTCAAAGTCAAAACACAGCCTTTTAGATTCGTAACAAGGTCGCTGCTCATCATGTGCTTTTAATTGGAGGACAAATCGCCCCTATTACGTTCGGCCCAGACAATTGCTGCGCTAACGCGAAGAACATTCATGTCACTGGTTCGTTCCGATGCGTGTTACTGAAATTCACCTGTTGGAGTTCATATAATTGCAGAAGTAGATTACCACTAAACCACTGCGGAAGGGAGCAATTATTTTCAAGTTTAAGGGAATAGTAGAAGCGCTAGCGGTATTTAAAAGATTGCCAGCGGTACCTTAACTTTTACTTATAAAATGTAAGTATATGTTGGGTGTGAAATGCACCCCACAGCCGGTGAAGTAGAAATTCATGAGGGGGTTAACCTTCCTCACTCCCAATTTTTTTTTTTTTAAAATTCCCAAACTATCTTGTTATTCGCAGCTCCCTTCCACCCATGCGACGCATGGATGCCCCAAATCCAGAGAGAGAGAGGGAGAAGGAGATAGAGAAGGAGTGAAGGAGAGAGAAGGAGTGAAGGAGAGAGACAGACATACAGAGAGAGACAGACACACAGACGGAGAGAGAGAGACATACACAGACAGACACAGACAGACAGACAGACAGACAGAGAGAGAGGGACAGAGAAAGACAATCAGACAGACAGACTACAGAGACAGAGAGACAGATGGAGAGAGAGAGACAGACGGACAGACAGACAGAGAGAGACAAGACAGACAGACACAGACAGACAGAAAGAGAGAGAGAGACAGGCAGACCGACAGACAGAGAGAGACAGACAGACAGATGGAGAGAGAGACACAGACAGACACAGACAGACATACAGAAAGAGAGAGACAGACAGACCGACAGAGAGAGACAAACAGAGGGAGACAGACAGACAGGCAGACAGAGATAGAGAGAGACAGACAGACAAACAGAGACAGACAGAGAGACATACACACAGAGACAGACAGACAGGGACAGACAGACAGAGGGAGAGACAGGCATAGAGAGACAGTCTCTCTCTCTCTCTGTATCTCTGTCTCTGCCTCTCTCTCTCTCTCTCTCTCTCTCTCAGAGAGAGGCAGACAGACAGAGAGAGAGAGAGACAGACAGGCAGAGACAGACAGGCAGAGGCAGAAGAGACAGAGAGAGGCACACAGACAGAGAGAGAGAGGGGGATAGGCAGACAGAGAGAGAGACAGACAGACATAGAGAGAGGCAGACAGAGACATGGAGAGACAGATACAGACAGAGAGACAGAGAGACATACAGAGGGAGACAGATAGAGAAAGAGAGAGACAGAGATAGGGAGAGACAGAGTCAGAGAGAGAGACAGACAGAGAGAGACAGGCAGACAGACAGAGTGTGTGTGTGAGAAGAGACAGACAGACAGAGTGTGTGAATGTGTGAGAGAGAAGAGAGACAGTGTGTGTGTGTGTGTGAGGGAAGAGAGAGAGACAGACAGACAGAGAGACACAGAGAGAGAGACAGGGAGAGACAGAGAGAGAATGGTAGTTTTAAAAAAACAACTAATTTCTGTGTTAAATGGGTGAGGTATTATGCTACTGACATTGTCAATTTATTTTGCTGGAACGATAATTTCAAATTAACACATCCACAATAATAGGCTTCTGAAAACACCAGGTTTATACAATGATTGGTATTTGTTTGATTATGTCAATAATACGCTAGTGTGGTGTCTCTTTCATTGCGAGATCATTGCCACTGGTTTAATTGCTGGAAAAAACACTAATCATACAGCTTCTGATTACATATGGGATCTGCCTTGCTAATTTTTTAATGTTTTTTGCGCAGTTTCTCTTGACATGAGCTATTATCTGGGTGAAATTTACACTCGATGGGTGTTTCCAAATTGCTCCGCTATCCATGTACTGTTTCTGTGTTTTGCACCAGGCTACTTGACAACTTCAAGCAAAATATAATTTGCCCACGCTTATAAGATCATGTTTGACTCGATTTATTAGAATGGGTCGACATGCATAGGAGCGAAATTTTGGAACAAAATTAATATCCGAGTTCCCATGCACATGTCTGAAATTTGTAAAAAAAACTTTGCCATCGTGAAAACGCACACGCTTCCTGACGTATTCTTTCAAACGTTATTGTGGAATAAATAGTTGAAACAGATTTTCACTGTTCTCTGTTATTTGAGTACGCTTTCCTTTATCATTTTACCACAATAAGTGCAGAATATCGAATCACACAAATGGACGCCTTTCTCCATGGTGAGCTGATGCATAAACCACAATATTGCCTTTTGACGACTGCTCCACAGATAAATAGCTTATTTTTGGTATGGTCAGGTTTAAACAGCAGTACTACATCACTGGTGGAGAAGGCATTTATATATTTCTATACTACTCAAAATTTGCTTAGCACCAAATATTTGACACATCATTGTGAAATTTGCTTGTGACATATTTGCGATATTTTTTGTGGATATGGTTGAGGAATGTATTGAGATGGTCCCCAGTGTTTTCATAAGCTCTCTTTGTCAGGCCGACTTCTTCGTGAAGTCAAGGAAAGCATGTACCTCTTGATTTTCCTGATGTTTTCGTGTACTGTCTACATGTAAATGACATGTGCAGTGTATACAATCTTCATTTCAACACAAACCCTTGTGATTTAATGATTGAATATGGCAAATGAAACTGTAAGAAGACATTTGTCTAAAGCAGAAATGTGGCGGGCTGTAGGGATGTGTAACAAGGGGCTACCCATCGTCAGGTTGGTGAAGCCATTGGTGTGCACCATACGGTGATCGAAGGCTGGGCAAGATTTCAGCAGTATGGCACACCAGTAATACAGCATGGTGGTGGCAGAGACAGGGCAACATCTGCAGCTGAAGACCGGTTTTTTATCATTCTGGCCTGTAGGAACCGCTTTGTCACAGCAACCCAGCTTCGCAGTGACCTTCAGAATGCATACGGGGTAAATGTTTCGACGCAGACTATCCGGGCAAGGTTGCACGAATGTGGTCTCCTATCGGGAAGACCATGTATTCTCATTCCGCTGTCCCAGAACCACTGTCAGGCACCATATGAAAGGACCATGGACCAAGTTGGATGGACCAGAGAAGATTAGCGACCTATCCTTTTTACACCGAAAGGCGTTCTAGGGTATGGAGAAGACCAGGAGAGCGATTCCTTGCAGCCAACATTGCTGAGCATGACCGCTATGATGGAGGGCCAATGATGGTCTGGGGCGGCGTCAGCAGGGATGGACGTACATACCTCTGTATCCTTGAACGTGGTACATTTGTTGTGAAGTGAGCCCACAGGGGTTAATCAAGCTCGCAAGCTCGGGTAAAGAACTCGAGCCCATGAAAGTGTTATGAGGATTTATTTGGTAACATGGATTCAAGTTTTATTAACAGTAATAACATAAATTGAACATGACAATAAAATACATGGAATTGTATTAAACTGGCGGCCAGAGTGCAGGCGTACTTTATGGGTACACGCCAGATGTTCTGTTGACAATATTAGGCATACCTTTGCAGGCCAATATTGTCAACAAGCAAGGAAAATTGTAGGATTTGTTGATGGATGGAACAATAACATTCAGCAGTATTCCTGGGATGTTGGTGTTCGAACTGTCCAACAAATCATAACATGTACCTGGTGAGGTTCCCCGGATATCTGGGGATGCTGAGTTGCAAAATTGCACAAGTCACCAGATCATTCTGCCGGTTAACTGACGCACGGCAGGATACTATTTTATAGCAGATATTCCATGGACTGCATGCAGAGTAACCGACAGTTTGCATGGCAGTAATAGAGTCCACAAAATGGCGACCGCCACGTCAAGGGACTTTCCCTAAATTCTCCAAAACAATCAGTGGGAGCTGAAGGTGTATCTGTTCACGAATTTTCTTAAATGCGAACTTCCCACAGGCCATATCTTTCTCAGGATCTAGCAGGATCTCATGTTTACTTTCAACTGAAACTCCTGTCAGAGCGAACATATTGGAGTACTTTGGATAAGTGACGCGGGGAGGGTTAAACTTTTCTCTAACTGTACATCAATCACAAAGGGCATAAACAGAGCATAGAACTTTCTATGAATGAAAGGAGGATATATTACGATCATGGCACTGACTTGCGTCAATGATTTGGAACACCAGGCCCAGGAGGGCCTACAAGTCAAACCTCTGCTGTGTGTCGCGGTATTTTCGATTTAAAGTGAAATTACAAATTATACGAGAATACTTTCTGAACATTCTCATCCTCAACACTAGTATGAGGTGGAAAAATAACGCTCTAGCCCATTTGCATTAAATGTTGATGAGATCTGGAGAGGTAGCGTGTCGAGACCACGAATCTGTGGTCGAACTTCGAAACTGAATTTTACAAACGATCGGCAACTGCGTTTATCGTTATAGTTCGATCCAGAAACATACATAGAGTTTATTATATCGTTTGTGACGGCTCATAACACGGCGAGATAATTGCAGTTTTGCCACAACTACTTCCGACTTGTAGTGCACGGGTATATGAGGATACGTTTGGCCTGGTAATGCATTATTTGAGGATACCATTTGAAAATATTTTTGGATATATCTGAGATAGTTATGACGCCTAGTACCCCGTTTGGTCCAGCCTTCTTAGGCGAGACCCCCCCCCCCCCCCCCACCGAGTTCTTCGTAGATTCAAGGCCACTACTTGTTCATAGTCTCCACAATCTGTCTTTTGATTGAACGCTATTGTAGTCACCCAATACTATAGTCTTCTATAACCCTTATAGTTGTGGACTATTACTCCCTCGTACTATTACTACCGACAGCTACTATTCTTCCCTGTGTTTCAACCATTACTAAATTAAGATACTACTACAGCCCATACTGCATATCATTATATTGCTGTCGCTGCGGGTCGCAGTTGATATCACTATCATTCCACTACTGCTTGCTCAAACAACCTTTTCATACTTATTCCAATTTCCTATAATAGGTGATCGAGAAGTTACTGAAAAGTCATTGCCAAGGTATAACAGTAGACCTATGAGATACACAGAGTTTCTCCTATACTACACAACCAGACAGCCAAGTATAACAGTGCGTTATTTAACATTACGTACTACCCATACCTACTAAGGACAGTATAACGCTTAGGCGGATCTCTAGTGCTATGGGCCACAACTGAACCAGCGCGAGTACATACCTTACATCCCCTCCCCCCACAGTAGACAACCATGCATTACCTCAACCCCCCCCCCCCCACCACCCTCGGTTAATCAACAATTGTGTATTACATACACCAGTTATATGATAATATAAAGCCTTAGGCTAAGGATGGTGGTATAAATATAAAGTGATAACAATAGACCAACAAGGGTGCATAGCGTACACGCTAGACAAGCCTCCATTACCCCCACCCACACGCCACAATACTGCTTGACCTAGCATAACGTACTACCTATACAATCTGTGGACCAGCACACCGCCATAGATGAGAGTGTACCAAGGGCTAACATTGAACCAGCAGATGTACAAACCGCACATCCTATACTACCACACTAGACTATCATGCACCCAAGCCCCCCCCCCCCCACCACCACCACCACCGCCCCCGGCCACAGTATAGACTAGCATTACATACAGAAAAAATATGAAGCATTAGGTCGATTAGTAGTACCAAGGACTGAAAGGGGACCTACAGGGGTGGATAGTCTATATACTATACGACCGTTTTGAAGAAGCCAAGGACTACCTCACAATATCGCACTAGACGACGATGAATTATCCCCCTAATAATATTGCCTGGACTAACATTACGTACTACCTATGCCAGCCACAGGATAGTACAAAGCATTCGATCGATCAGCAGTACCAAGGACCAATAGGGGATCTGAGGGGTATATACCGCTATTATCATATCAGGCCAGTTCGAAAAGCTCGACACGCCCCAGACTCGAAGAACGTTATGTCAGATTGTACAGTGGACAACATTGGCAGTCAACGGTTCTATGGCGTCACGACGTCAATAGCAACGTCAACCGTTTCGCGGGGGAATCTATCAAGAAAACTCACTTTCCGCCATCGATATTCCATCACATACTCATACTATATTCTCATAGCCTTGTGTGTACACACAGGGCTATGCATGAGGCGAAGTTTTGCGCTGGAAGGAGTTGCTCCGACAAAAGCTTCGGTTCCTATGGAAATTTAACACTAGTTGCTCTGTCAAAGTTTCGGGTAACCGGACCCGATTCATACGTGCTGTACTGCGGTTGTGTAAGATAGTCCTTCACCTTTTCGAGAGGGAGACCAAAACTCTCAACTGGTTAAAATAGTGAGTGAGAGGCTATGGAAAAGTCAGTCATTGATACTGGGGACTCGCGGGACTGCGTGCTTTCTGATACCTGTACATTTTCAGATTTACAATTATTCATTGGTTTTTAAAGCTGCTTTCAGTCTGTGGCTATATCATGGTCACCACACAAGTGCAATGTCAAGATTATCAAACCATTCTTACCTTTCATGCTCACTTTAGAGCACACAACCCAGACTATAATTAACGAGTCATAATTCAACAATGAAACATAACTTGTTTACAAACGTAAACAAGCACTGCTCAAATTCTCGGTGTTTAATTTTTAATTTATTTTATGTATCATGAAAAGAGAATCCAATGGCCGATTCCATGATATGTATACAAAAGATTTCTTGTGCAAGATTCTAACACTGCAGCTTGATGTTTGCATCAGCATTTTCTTGTTTCTGGGCCATGTTCCATTGTTCCTATCCGACTAGACAACCAGCGTGTGTGTATCGGCGCCACTGATTGGTTAGCAGAATGTGCTGATTAGCAGGATGTTGAATTAATATAGCATGATGCTTAATTATTTTAGTATGATGCTGAATTAATTTAACATGATGCTTTATTTGAGCATGATGCTGAATTAATTTAGCATGACGCCGAAATAATTAAGCATCATGCTGAATTACGAGAGGATCATGCATTTCAATTCAGCATGATCCTTAATTATTTAAGCATCATGCTATATTATTTTTCACCGCTTTTTTGGATGATATATTGTTTGGTATGATTTCATGAATGCTGGATAAATAATTAAGCGTGATACCTAAATAATTAAGCATGATGCTTAATTTACTAAGCATCATGCTGTATTATTCAGACAACATGCTATATTATTTTAGCATCATGCTATATTATTTAGCATCATGCCTAATTATTTAAGCGTCATGCTTAATTCAAGGACTTGTGATTCCGTTCGTACGTCATACACAGGGTGTTATATATTGTTCATTCAGAAAATAGTTCAAATAGAGATCACAAGATTCCAGTGTTAATTTTTGAAATCTATCGAATATTTCTCTTCCTCTAGCGATTCCCTGCTTCTTCCACTGGTGGGAATAAAACTGCTTTTATGTGAGCAACTCTGGACAACCTAGAAACTTTCTCGTGTTCTCTATTCCGAACCCACAGTTCTCTCTGGCTCATGCATCGAGGGTGACATAAACCAATCAAAGCGAATGCGAAAATTATTCTGGGATAAACTGTCTACAAATGACACGGGAATAGTCACTGCTTTGAAAGGAGCGTTGAAATGGGAACGTTGGCTAATAAATGTGAATCTGAGCAACTCAGAATCATTGGCAACCCTAGTGCAAATTCTGGGGTGAGCTCGGTGCCCAATTTTGGTAGCAATCTTCATGACTCTATTTGTGCCACCTCACAATGCAGTTTATTTGGCGAAAATCAGTTGATAAATGCGAGTTGAAGCAACTCAGCACTTTTGGCGTCCTAGGGGGCCCAATTTTGGGACAGTCAGGTACAAAATTTTGGTGGCAATCTTCATGAATCTATTTGGGACACCCCACAAAGCAGTTTATTTGGCGAAAATCGGTTGATAAATACGATTTGGAACAACACAGCACCTTTGGGCTCCTAGGGTGCCCAATTTTGGGAGGGTCAGGTGCCTAATTTGGGTGGCAATCTTCATGAATCTATTTGTGCCACCCCACAAAGCAGTTTATTTGGCGAAAATTGGTTGATAAATGCAATTTGGTGCAACTCAGCACTTTTGGGTTCCGAGGGTGCCCAATTTTGGGAGGGTCAGGTACCTAATTTTCGTGGCAATCTTCATGAATCTGTTTGTTCCACCCCACAAAGCAGTTTATTTGGGGAAAATCGGATGATAAATACGATTTGGAGCAACTCGGCACTTTTGGTCGCCTAGGGTGTCCAATTTTGGTAGGGTGAGGAACGTAATTGTGGTGACAATCTTCATGAATCTATTTCTGCCACCCCACAATGCAGTTTATTTGGCGAAAATCGGTTGATAAATGCCGTTTTCAGCAACTCAGCACTTTTGGGCTCCTAGAGTGCCCAATTTTGGGAGGGTCAGGTACCTAATTTTCGTGGCAATCTTCATGAATCTAATTGTGCCACCCTACAAAGCAGTTTATTTGGCGAAAATCGGTTGATAAATACGATTCGGAGCAACTCAGCACTTTTGGGCTCCTAGCGTGCCCAATTTTAGGAGGGTGAGGTACCTTATTTTGGTGGCAATCTTCATGAAACTATTCGTACCACCCGACAATGCAGTTTATTTGGCGAAAATCGGTTGAAAAATGCCATTTTGAGCAACTCAGCACTTTTGGGCTCCGAGGGTGCCTAATTTTGGGAGTGTCAGGTACCTAATTTTCGTGGCAGTCTGCATGAATCTATTTCTGCCACCCCACAAAGCAGTTTATTTGGCGAAAATCGGTTGATAAATACGATTTGGAGCAACTCAGCACTTTTGGGCTCCTAGCGTGCCCAATTTTGGGAGGGTGAGGTACCTAATTTTGGTGTCAATTTCCATGAATCTATTTGTGCCACCCCACAATGCAGATTATTTGGCGAAAATCGGTCGATAAATGCGATTTTGAGCAACTCAGCACATTTGGGGTCCTAGGATGCCCAATTTTTGGAGGGTGAGGTACCTAATTTTGGAGGCAATCTTCATGAATCTATTCCTGCCACCCCACAATGCAGTTTATTTGGGGAAAATCGGTTGATAAAAGCGATTTTGAGCAACTCAGTACATTTGGGCTCCTAGGGAGCCCAATTTCGGGAGGGTGAGGTACCTAACTTTGGTGGCAAGCTTCATGAATCTATTTGTACCACCCCACAATGCAGTTAATTTGGCGAAAATCGGTTGATAAAAGCCATTTTGAGCAACTCAGCAATTTTGGGCTCCTAGCGTGCCCAATTCGGGAGGGTGAGGTACCTAATTTTAGTGGCAATCTTCATGAATCTATCTATGCCACCCCACAATGCAGTTTATTTGGCGAAAATCGGTTGATAAATACGATTTGGAGCAACTCAGCAGTTTTGGGCTCCTAGGGTGCCCAATTTTGGGAGGGTGAGGAACCTAATTTTGGTGGCAATCTTCATGAATCTATTTGTGCCACTCCACAATGCAGTTTATTTGGCATAAATCGGTTGATAAAAGCCATTTTGAGCAACTCAGCACTTTTGGGCTCCGAGGGTGCCCAATTTTGGGAGTGTCAGGTACCTAATTTTCGTGGCAATCTGCATGAATCTATTTCTGCCACCCCACAAAGCAGTTTATTTGGCGAAAATCGCTTGATAAATAGGATTTTGAGCAACTCAGCACTTTTGGGCTCCTAGTGTGCCGAATTTTGGGAGGGTGAGGTACCTTATTTTGGAGGCAATCTTCATGAATCTATTTTTGCCATCCCACAATGCAGTTTATTTGGCGAAAATCGGTTGATAAAAGCGATTTGGAGCAACTCAGCACTTTTGGGCTCCTAGGGTGCCCAATTTCGGGAGGGCGAGGTACCTAATTTTGGTGGCAATCTTCATGAATCTATTCGTGCCACGCCACAATGCAGTTTATCTGGCGAAAAGCGGTTGATACATGCGATTTTGAGCAACTCAGCACATTTGGGCTCCTAGGGTGCCCAATTTTGGGAGAGTGAGGTACCTAATTTTGGTGGCAATTTTCATGAATCTATTTTTGCCATCCCACAATGCAGTTTATTTGGCGAAAATCGGTTGATAAAAGCGATTTTGAGCAACTCAGCACTTTTGGGCTCCTAGGGTGCCCAATTTCGGGAGGGTGAGGTACCTAATTTTGGTGGCAATCTTTTATGAATCTATTCGTGCCACGCCACAATGCAGTTTATTTGGCATAAATCGGTTGATAAAAGCCATTTTGAGCAACTCAGCACTTTTGGGCTCCTAGCGTGCCCAATTTTGGGAGGGTGATGTACCTAATTTTGGTGGCAATCTTCATGAATCTATTTGTGAAACCCCACAATGCAGGTTTTTTGGCGAAAATCGGTTGATAAATGCTATTTTGAGCAACTCAGCACTTTTGGGCTCCTAGGGTGCCCAATTTTTGGAGGATGAGTAACCTTATTTTGGTGGCAATCTTCATGAATCTATTTTTGCCATCCCACAATGCAGTTTATTTGGGAGGGTGAGGTACCTAATTTTGGTGACAATCTTCATGAATCTATTTGTGCCACCCCACAATGCAGTTTATTTGGCAAAACTCGGTTGATAAAAGCCATTTTGAGCAACTCAGCACTTTTGGGCTCCTAGGGTGCCCAATTTTGGGAGGGTGAGGTACCTAATTTTGGTGGCAATCTTCATGTATCTATTTGTGCCACCCCACAATGCAGTTTATTTGGCGAAAAGCGGTTGATAAATGCGATTTTGAGGAACTCTGCACTTTTGGGCTCCTAGGGTGCCCAATTTTGGGAGGGTGAAGTACCTAATTTTGGTGGTAATCTTCATGAATCTATTTGTACCACCCCACAAAGCAGTTTATTTGGCAAAAATCGGTTGATAAAAGCCATTTTGAGCAACTCAGCACTTTTGGGCTCCTAGGGTGCCCAATTTCGGGAGGACGAGGTACATAATTTTGGGGGCAATCTTCATGAATCTATTTGTGTTACCCCCACAATGCAGTTTATTTGGCAAAACTCTGTTGATAAATGTGATTTTGGGGGCGCGGTGGCTCAGTTGGTAGAGGTGCTGGCTGCAAGCCGAGAGGTCCTCGGTTCGAATCCCACCTGTGGCAACCGCGTTGTGTCCTTGGGCAAGACACTTCACCCCGATTGACTACATGGGGGCACGATGACGCTGTGTACTGAGGCGTACTGCACGTCGATGGTGCGCATGTCTTCAACCAATCTAACCCTGCCTGTGCTGCGGTGCACAGTTCAGAGTTACGATGTTGGAGAGCTGACAGCTGCTCGTCGTTGCTCAGTGGTTCTCTCCGGGTACTCCGGCTTCCTCCACCCATAAAACTGTCACGGTCACGATTAGCCATTGTGCATAAGTAATTGACCTTAAACACCAATAAATAAATGCGATTTTGAACAACTCAGCGCTTTTGGGCTCCTAGCGTGCCCAATTTTGGGAGGCTCAGGTACCTAATTTTGGTGGCAATCTTCATGAATCTATTTGTGTCACTCCACAAAGCAGTTTATTTGGCGAATATCGGTTATAAATACAATTTGAAGGAACTCAGCACATTTGGGCTCCTAGGGTGCCCAATTTTGGGAGGGTGAGGTACCTAATTTTGGTGGCAATCTTCATGAATCTATTTGTACCACCCCACAATGCAGTTTATTTGGCTAAAATCGTTTGATAAATGCGATTTGGAGTAACTCAGCACTTTTGGGCTCCTATCGTGCCTAATTTTGGGAGGCTGAGGTACCTTATTTTGGTGGCAATCTTCGTGAATCTATTTGTGCCACCCCACAATGCAGTTTATTTGGCAAAAATCGGTCAATAAATGCGATTTTGAGCAACTCAGCACTTTTGGGCTCCTAGGGTGCCCAATTTTTGGAGGGTGAGGTACCTAATTTTGCTGACAATCTTCATGAATCTATTTCTGCTACCCCACAATGCAGTTTATTTGGCGAAGATCGGTTGGTGCCGAATGTCAAATAAGGAACCGGGAATAAGTAACGGTTGTCACGTTCCCAACGACACTTGAGATTTGTCGAGCGGCTATAAACTGAACCTCCTCCAACCTGGGGCATAAACTACAGGCTGGGGAAGGGCAGTATATAGCCGTCTTACAGACTAGCCCATTGTCGGGAAGGTCAGTCACCTCTGTAGGCTTCCGTCACCACAATAACTCGCCGATAATATGGAGGGTGGTCGGCCCGTGGGTGTCCTCCGCACTTTGCGTCCCTCCAGTCATCTGCTTGGCAACCTATAATGAGTCTCTACCCTCCACACCGACCAAAGTCCTATTTGCAGCGTTATCACAAATTGCACTCGTGATTTCATGTTTACATTTAGAGTTGAGATGCAATATGCATTCCAATCTCATCTCTAATAAATTTATTACATTTTGTGTCGTATATTACATTAAGTGACGTATTACATTTAGTGGCACAGTACATTTAGGGCCGAGCACAAACAAACCAGTAAATAGAATTCAATACTGAATCCTTAACGTCTACCGCCGGTGTGAATTGTGGGCTTATTTCAAAGTCCAAATCAGCCGACATCGATGTCAGTTATCAATTTATTATATATATTTAGCGTTGAAATGCAAGTTACATTCTAATGCTATTTGTAATAAATTTATTACATTTAGCGTTGAGATGCAAGACGCATTCTAACCCTATTTGTAATAATTTATTACATTTAGCATTGAGATGCAACAAGCATTCTATCCAATTTGTAATAAGTTTGTTACATTTAGCGTTGAGATGTAAGATGCATTCTAACCCTATTAGTAATAAATTTATTACATTTAGTGTTGAGATGCAAGACGCATTCCAATCCCATCTGAAATAAATTCATTACATTTAGCGTTGAGATGCAGGACGCATTCCAACCCCATCTGTAATAAATTCATTACATTTAGCGTTGAGATGCAAGATGCATTCTAACCATATTAGTAATAAATTTATTACATTTAGCGCTGAGATACAAGACGCATTCTAACCCTATTTGTAATAAGTTTATTACATTTAGCGTTGAGGTACAGGATACATTTTAACTCTATTTGTAATACATTTATTACATTTGGCGTTGAGATGTAAGATGCATTCTAACCCTATTTGTAATAAATTCATTACATTTAGCGTTGAGATGCAAGATGCATTCTAACCCTATTAGTAATAAATCTATTACATTTAGCGTTGAGATACAAGTCGCATTCTAACCCTATTTGTAATAAATTTATTACATTTAGCGTTGAGATACAAGTCGCATTCTAACCCTGTTTGTAATAAGTTTATTACATTTAGCGTTGAGGTGCAGGATACATTCTAACTCTATTTGTAATACATTTATTACATTTGGCGTTGAGATGTAAGATGCATTCTAACCCTAATAAATTTATTACATTTAGCGTTGAGATTCACGACGCATTCCAACCCCATCTGTAATAACTTCATTACATTTCGTGTCGTATTACTTTTTTTTCACCCAACATAACAACCGCTAACCACTTCAACGGTCCCACCAACCCCGGAAACTGCCACCTGGCCCAGGTCTCCATGCCTCTGACACAACCTAAGAATGGCTAACTGTTATTGATGGGGCCACCTCCTCTCGAACCCCAGCCACCTATCTACGAGCGAATGCTATGACAAGTATATGACTCCGATTTTTATATGCGCACGCAAGATGGTGAATGCAACTAACAACTTCAATCTTTGTCTTGTGCCTATCGACTTCACCGCGTACCCTGCCCCTCGCCTGAAGATGTAACAAGTCATATTATAACACAACGTTCTAAGATCGAGACAACATAAAGTGAGGGAGGGGGGGGGGGGGTCTCATCCAACAAAACAGAGGCATCCGGTAGAAGATGTTGAAAAACAGCTGTACCATACAGGCTGGGAGGAAGACAGAAATATGAGAGACTACAGTAGCAACAATAGAAACATCCTTTTTGTGGCTTAATTGGCCAGTCAGTCCACCCAAAATAGCAACCACTATCCAACCCGATGACCTAACAATCCTCAAACTTATCACCCAACGCAGGGCTTCATGACCCTGACACTAATCTAGTATGAGAAACAATCCCGACAGGGTCAGCAACCTTTTTCCCTAGCCCCATCCCTCTCAGTCCGTGAGGGTTTGTGGAGAACAAAAGTGCGAGACTGCCACGCGTGTGCTAGTGGTCGGCCGCATCACCACTATTATATAGTACTGTGAACTTAGTTACTTACTCCCGTTTCCTTATTCGACATTCAAAATTCGAAAAACATCAAGGGATATTTTGGTGTTGATGGGTGTCCCCGAGGAAAAAAGAAGATTGACACATCAACCACCCCAATCGGACCCCAATTGGGGCCCCCACTAAGGCCCCAAAAGGGCTAGTTACAAAATATCACCAGAGTAGGTAAAAATCACGGGATATTTTGGTGTGGATGGGTGGACCAGAGGAATGAAGAAGATTGACACCTCAACCGCACCAATCGGACCTAATTTAGGGGCCCTACTAAGGCCCTCAAAAGGGCCAGTTACAAAATATCGCCAAAGTAGGTAAATATCACGGGATATTTTAGTATTGATGGGTGCCCCCCGGGGAATAAAGAAGATTGACACCTCAACTGCCCCAATCGGACCTCAATTAGGGGCCCTACTAAGGCCACAAAAAGGGCCAGTTACAAAATATCACCAAAGTAGGTAAAATAACGGGATATTTTGGTGTGGATGGGTGGCCACCGAGGATTGAAGAAGATTGACACCTCAACCGCTCCAATCGGACCACATTTAGGGGCCCTACTGAGGACCCAAAAAGGGTCAGTTACAAAATATCACCAAAGCAGGTTAAAATAAAATCACGGGATATTTTGGTGTTGATGGGTGGCCCCGAGGAATAAAGAAGAGTGACACCTCAACCTCCCCAATCGGACCACATTTAGGGGCCCTACTAAGGCTCTAAAAAAGGCCAGTTGCAAAATATCACCAAAGCAGGTTAAAATCACAGGATATTTTGGTGTTGATGGGTGGCCCCCGAGGAATGAAGAAGATTGACGCTTCAACCGCCCTAATCGGACCACATTTATGGCCCTACTATGGCCCTAAAAAGGGTCAGATACAAAATATCACCAAAGCAGGTTAAATCACGGGATATTTTGGTGTTGATGGGTGGCCGCCGAGGAATAAAGAAGATTGACACCTCAACCGCCCCAATCGGACCACATTTAGGGGCCCTACTAAGACCCCAAAAGGGCCAGTTACAAACTAGAGGTACTGTAAGCAAGCTCACAAAGTGATACCACCCGAATGTAAAAGTTAGATTATCTCCCCTAGGAAATGTCAGAACGGAATTATATTGCTTCATGCACATCTTCATATGGAGTTCTTCCATTGTGTAAAGTTTTATGAAAATTCTTTTAGGAGGAGTTGCGCTTATAAGGATGGACGGACGGACGGACGGACGGACGGACGGACAAGGTGATTCCTATATACCCCCCAAACTTTGTTTGCGGGGGGGGGGGGGGTATAAATATCACCAAAGCAGGTTAAAATAACAGTATATTTTGGTGTTGATGGGTGGCTGCCGAGGAATAAAGAAGGTCGACACCTCAACCACTCAAATCAGACCACATTTAGGGGCCCTACTAAGACCCAAAAAAGGGCCAGTTACAAAATATCACCAAAGTAGGTAAAAATCACGGGATATTTTGGTGTTGATGGGTGGCTCCCAAGGAATAAAGAAGATTGACACCTCAACCGCTCTAATCGGACCACATTTAGGGCCCTACTAAGGTCCCAAAAAGTGCCAGTTACAAAATATAACCAAAGCAGGTTAAAATGACGGGATATTTCGGTGTTTATGGGTGGCCCCCGAGGAATAAAGAAGATTGACACCTCAGCCGCCCCAATTAGAACATATTTAGGGGCCTTACTAAGGCCCCAAAAAGGGCCAGTTACAAAATATCACCAAAGCAGGTTAAAATAACAGTATATTTTGGTGTTGATGGGTGGACCTTGAGGAATAAAGAAGATTGACACTTCAACCGCCCACATTTAGGGGCCCTACTATGGCCCCCAAAAGGGCCCATTACAAAATATCATCGAAGCAGGTTAAAATCACGGGATATTTTGTGTTGATGGATGGCCGCCGAGGAATAAAGAAGCTCGACACCTCAACCACTCCAATCAGACCACATTTAGGGCCCTACTAAGGTCCCAAAAAGGGCCAGTTCCAAAATATCACAATGTAGGTTAAAATCACGGGATATTTTGGTGTTGATGGGTGGTCCCCGGAGAATAAAGAAGATTGACACCTCAACTGCCCCAATCGGACCACATTTAGGGGCCCTACTAAGGCCCAAAAAGGGCCAGTTACAAACTAGAGGTACTGTGAGCAAGCTCACAAAGTGATACCACCCGAATGTATAAGTTAGATTATCTCCCCTTGGAAATGTCAGAACGGAAGTTACATGAAAATTCTTCGAACGGTTTAAGAGGAGTTGCGCTTATAAGGATGGACTGACGGACGGACGGACGGACGGACGGACAGGGTGATTCCTATATACCCCCAAACTTTGTTTGCGGGGGGTATAAATATCACCAAAGCAGGTTAAAATAACAGTATATTTTGGTGTTGATGGGTGGCCGCCGAGGAATAAAGAAGGTCGACACCTCAACCGCTCAAATCAGACCACATTTAGGGGCCCTACTAAGACCCCAGAAAGGGCCAGTTACAAAATATCACCAAAGTAGGTTAAAATCACGGGATATTTTGGTGTTGATGGGTGGCCCCCGAGCAATAAAAAAGATTGACACCTCAACCGCTCCAATCGGACCACATTTAGGGGCCCTACTAGGGTCCCAAAAAGTGCCAGTTACAAAATATAATCAAAGCAGGTTAAAATGACGGGATATTTCGGTGTTGATGGGTGGCCCCCGAGGAATAAAGAAGATTGACACCTCAACCGCCCCAATCAGAACACATTTAGGGGCCCTACTAAGGCCCCAAAAAGGGCCATTTACAAAATATCTCCAAAGCAGGTTAAAATAACAGTATATTTTGGTGTTGATGTGTGGACCCTGAGGAATAAAGAAGATTGACACTTCAACCGCCCCAATTCGACCACATTTAGGGGCCCTACTATGGCCCCAAAAAGGGCCCATTACAAAATATCATTGAAGCAGGTTAAAATCACGGGATATTTTGTGTTGATGGGTGGCCGCCGAGGAATAAAGAAGATCGACACCTCAACCACTCCAATCAGACCACATTTAGGGGCCCTACTAAGGCCCCCAAAAGGGCCAGGCCCAAAATATCACCAATGTAGGGTAAAATCATGGGATATGTTGTTGTTGATGGGTGGCCCCCGAGGAATAAAGAAGATTGACACCTCAACCACCCCAGTCGGACCACATTTAGGGGCCCTACTAAGGCCCAAAAAACAAACTAGAGGTACTGTGAGCAAGCTCACAAAGTGATACCCCCCCCCCCCCCCCCCCCGTATAAGTTAGATTATCTCCCCTTGGAAATGTCAGAACGGAATTATATTGCTTCATGCACATCTTCATATGGAGTTCTTCCATTGTATAAAGTTTCATGAAAATTCTTCAAACGGTTTAGGAGGAGTTGCGCTTATAAGGATGGACAGAAACACAGACAGACGGATGGGCAGGGTGATTCCTATATACCCCCCCCCCCCCAAACTTTGTTTGCGGGGGGTATAAATAACACCAAAGCAGGTTAAAATAACAGTATATTTTGGTGTTGATGGGTGGCCCCAAAAGAATAAAGAAGATTGACACCTCAACCGCTCAAATCAGACCACATTTAGGGGCCCTCAATCAAGGGATATTTTGGTGTTGATGGGTGGCCGCCGATGAATAAAGAAGGTTGACACCTCAACCGCTCAAATCAGACCACATTTAGGGGCCCTACTAAGGCCCCAAAAAGGGCCAGTTACAAAATATCACCAATGTAGGTTAAAATCACGGGATATTTTGGTGCTGATGGGTGGCCCCTGAGGAATAAAAAAGATTGACGCCTCAACCGCCCCGATCGGACCACATTTAGGGGCCCTACTAAGGCCCCAAAAAGGACCAGTTACAAAATATCACCAAAGCAGGTTAAATGACAGGATATTTTGGTGTTGATGGGTGGCCCCCGAGGAATAAAGAAGATTGACTCCTCAACCGCCCCAATCGGGCCACATTTAGGGGCCCTACTAAGGCCACAAAAAGGCCAGTTACAAAATATCACCAAAACAGGTTAAAATAACAGTATATTTTGGTGTTGATGGATGGCCCCTGAGGAATAAAGATTGACACCTCAACCGCCCCAATGCGACCACATTTAGGGGCCCTACTATGGCCCCAAAAAGGGCCAGTTACAAAATATCACCGAAGCAGGTTAAAATCACGGGATATTTTGGTGTTGATGGGTGGCCGCCGAGGAATAAAGAAGATCAACATCTCAACCGCTCCAATCAGATTACATTTAGAGGCCCTACTAAGACCCCCAAAAGGGCCAGTTGCAAAATATCACCAAAGTAGGTTAAAATCACGGGATATTTTGGTGTTGATGGGTGGACACCGAGGAATAAAGAAGATTGACGCCTCAATTGTCCCAATCAGACCACATTTAGGGGCCCTACTAAGGCCCCAAAAAGGGCCAGTTACAAAATATCACCTAAGCAGGTTAAAATCACGGAATATTTTGGTGGTGATGGGTTGCCTTCCAGTATGCTTTATGGTCAGTGATGCTTCTTGGAGTATAAAATTTGGTGGTTGAATATTTAATAACTGGCAATCTACTTCCATCATATTCAACACCAAACATATAGCTGGGAGGTCACAGATCCCACAAAGTGGTACAGTGGAACCATGTTAATTGAATAGCCACTTTGCCAATGAAAATTATTCAGTTAACAGGAGTATTCAATTAACCAGGATTGTGTCACTTTCCTGTATTCTAGAGATAAACTTAGCATTTATTCTATTATATCTTATTTGACAGAGCTCCATGAGCTCTGTCAAACAAGATATAATAGATTAAATGCCTGCATTGGATGTACTGAGAGGCCAAATAGGTCAATAAACAAGAAACACCTGGGGAGAGTAAGGGTAATTTCTCAACAGGTTACAAGATTTTTTATTCAATTAACAGAAGTTTACTCTATAACCTATATTCAATTAACAGGTCAAATTTGTACTGGAGGTGTGGTAAATGGTTTTGTGTTGGGAAATTATATTCAGTTAGCAGGGATATACAATTAAGAGATATCCAATTAAGTCTGCTCCACTGTAGTATTTGAACAAAGAATGATTCACTCTGTGATGGAGATTCTACTTCAATGCCTGGATTTCTTAATTCTCTCGATGATTGGTGCAAAGATTTCCAAAATGTCAACATTTCAGAGTATTTTTGCCAAACCACAACCCACCAAATATAATATTTTCCAATTTTGTTCTTTTGTAAAATGGCAGTTCATTGACTGTGAAAATAATTGACCAGATACTGAAACTAGATGATTCAAATAGAGGAATTAAATCAGTGTACTGCATTAAAGACAATGTATTTTCTTTTGATAGCATTCCATCATTTTTCATCCCATTCTGATAAAGTGATCATCATAAATATCTTCTATGTTTTTATCATCCCTTTTCTTCCTTGTTTGCATATGTTTTGTTTCGGCATAACATTTCCCATACTTGCTGCATTATGGGAATTTCAATAAAATATGAGGAATATTTCTTGTTGGAAAGATCTGAAGAACAAATATTGCATGTTTCAGTTTTCTCCTCAGCTGGCAGAGAATATGAACACTTTCAACAAAATTTGTGTAAGGTTACAGGGTTTTTTATATATTCAAAATATTTTTGGAATCTATTGAGACTGTTGATGCAGATATTTGGCGATGGATAATGTAGAGTAATGAGTGTTAATAAATCTGATAAGCAGGTTGCACTGATATGGTGAGAGTGCACAAAATTCAGGATTATTAACAAACTTTCTGTTATTGTTAGCAGGCCCCCTGAATACAAAGGAGAATCAACTGAGAAACTGGCATGGTCATCAAACCATTCTTCTGTTTCAATTTCATTGGCATCAAACCATTCATCCGTGTCACTGTTGCTATGACAATCATCATATGGCTCAGATGGGTCTATTAATATCTATTAAAAGAAAAGTTTAAATTACACAGATTACTTGCAGCTGACATACATGTAACCAGGGCCATATCCAGGACATTTTAGATACTGGTTTGGGCACCTGAAATCCAGGTGCCCAAACTCACAGTACTGGTGTATAATAGGGCTACACGATATTCAAAACTGAATTCCTGTATCGGTATTCAAAAAAATATCGCGGTATACCAGTATATCGAAAAAAGTTCAGATATATGAACACAAGCACCACAATTGAGACTTGAGGCATCACAGTCGAACTAATTTGCACGCCTTGATGATGCTGTTCGAAAAACCTTTACCCAACCCAGACGATATCAAAATTTATTATTTTCAAAATTAGTTTATCAGATTTTAACCAAAGATTTCAACAAAACTGTATCATGTGACCCCTCATTGGAACGAGCTCAACAAGCTCGTTCCAATGAGGGGTCACATGATATAGTTTTGTTGAAACTTTTGAAAATTATGTTTCCAACTGTTGAATTTGTGTATTACGAGGGCTCAAGCAGACGATTCCTTGGATAAAGGGATAATAATATTCATTCGGAGCTACAGTTAAAAAACTCAAGACATCTTGAAAATTAAATGGAGGGTAAATAAATAATGACGATAAACCAATATTTTTGTAATTACACCGGTATTCAATCGATATTGGTTTGAATGCCGGTATATATCGGTTTATCGATATACCGTGAAGCCCTAGTGTATAATCACCATCCTATAGTTTGCTAAAACGATCGAAATTCAGCAAAAAATAGACATTGCTAAAACCAACACGAAGATAGTTGAATTCCAAACTAGGATACTGTAACCGACTAAAATAGGCCAGAGGCAATTGCACTCTGATACAAAAATGAAAGTGTCAATGACACTGTAGCTCAACTTGTCAAGACAAAGACATGTACATGTATAGTATGCGACACAGAAATGACAAACATCTAGGTAATGACCTGATAACAAAGGTACATATAAAGTATTGTAACGGTCTGTACATAAATACTGACCAATGCCTGTAACAAATGTATAGGTAAAGTATTGTAAAGGTGGGTGACAGTCAGATGCTGAACTAGAAAAAATCTTTGAGTCCCAGAGTGGGTCTGACTGAACCCCAAAATATTTGTTCTCATAGCACAGTGATAACAAAGGCACCCCAAAACACACTCGTTCCTGTCCCAAGGTGAAAACAAAAGTACTCAAGAAGTTTTGTGATGATCAGTTCATAAATACGAGCTGTATAGAACTTGTGACAAAAAACTGATTGGACCTAATTTCGGTACAAAATGGCCACTGGCAGCCATCTTGAATTTTGGACCGTACCCAGAAACACTCATTCTCATCCCAAGGAGATAACAAAGGTACCCAAGAAGTTTTGTGAAGATCGGTTCATAAATACAGCCTCTACCCTGAGCCGTATTGACATGTGTGCTTACATTGTGTAAGTAGCACTGAATAAATCAAAGTTCATTTAATTTGCATAATTTCTGCACGAAAAAAAACCCCTTACAATATGTGATGTATTCCATGTTACTAAACATTCATACAAAAATTTATTAAAATCAGAACTTTCATACAGAAGTTCTATACAAAAGACTGATTGCACTAATTTTGGTACAAAATGGCTGCTGGTGGCCGTCTTGAATTTCGGACCACACCCAAAAACACTTGCTCTCATCCCACGGTGATAACAAAGGTACCCAAGAAGTTTCGTAAAGATTGGTTCATAAATATGGCCTCTAGTCTGAGCTGTATAGAAGTTGTGTACAAAAAACTGATTAGTCCTAATTTCGGTACAAAATGGCCACTAGCAGCCATCTTGAATTTTAGACCGCACCCAGAAACACTCGTTCTCGTCCCAAGGTGATAACAAAGGTACCCAAGACATTTCGTGAAGATCAGTTCATAAATACAGACTCTAGTCTGAGCCGTATTGACATGTGTACTTACTGTGTGTAAGTCGCACTGAAAAAATCAAAGTTCATCTAATTTGCATAATTTCTGCACGAGAAAAAAACCCGTATTATATGTGATGCATCCCATGGTACTAAACATTCACACAAAAAATTATTCAAATCAGGGCTTTCATATGGAAGTTCTGTGCAAAAATCTGATTGCACCTAATTTTGTACAAAATGGCTGCCATCGGCCATCTTGAATTTCGGACCGGACCCCAAAACACTCGTTCTCGTCCCACGGTGATAACAAAGGTACCCAAGAAGTTTCGTAAAGATCGGTTCATAAATACGGCCTCTAGCCCGAGCCGTATTGGCATTTGCACTTACAGTGCTGAAAGTAACCCCCAAAAACATCAAAATTAGTCTAATTTGCACAATTTACGTACGAGAAAAAAACCCGTATTATATGTGATGTATCCCATGGTACTAAACAATCATACAAAAAATTATTCAAATCAGAGCTTTCATATGGAAGTTCTGTACAAAAAAACAGATTTCTGCATCGTCGGTACAAAATGGCAGCTGGCAGCCATCTTGAATTTTAGACCGCACCCAGAAACACTCATTCTCATCCCAAGGAGATAACAAAGGTACCCAAGAAGTTTTGTGAAGATCGGTTCATAAATACAGCCTCTACCCTGAGCCGTATTGACATGTGTGCTTACATTGTGTAAGTAGCACTGAATAAATCAAAGTTCATCTAATTTGCATAATTTCTGCACGAAAAAAAACCCCTTACAATATGTGATGTATTCCATGTTACTAAACATTCATACAAAAATTTATTAATATCAGAACTTTCATACAGAAGTTCTATACAAAAGACTGATTGCACTAATTTTGGTACAAAATGGCAGCTGGTGGCCATCTTGAATTTCGGACCACACCCAAAAACACTCGCTCTCATCCCACGGTGATAACAAAGGTACCCAAGAAGTTTCGTAAAGATTGGTTCATAAGTATGGCCTCTAGTCTGAGCTGTATAGAAGTTGTGTACAAAAAACTGATTAGACCTAATTTCGGTACAAAATGGCCACTAGCAGCCATCTTGAATTTTAGACCGCACCCAGAAACACTCGTTCTCGTCCCAAGGTGATAACAAAGGTACCCAAGACATTTCGTGAAGATCAGTTCATAAATACAGACTCTAGTCTGAGCCGTATTGACATGTGTACTTACTGTGTGTAAGTCGCACTGAAAAAATCAAAGTTCATCTAATTTGCATAATTTCTGCACGAGAAAAAAACCCGTATTATATGTGATGCATCCCATGGTACTAAACATTCACACAAAAAAATTATTCAAATCAGGGCTTTCATATGGAAGTTCTGTGCAAAAATCTGATTGCACCTAATTTTGTACAAAATGGCTGCCATCGGCCATCTTGAATTTCGGACCGGACCCCAAAACACTCGTTCTCGTCCCACGGTGATAACAAAGGTACCCAAGAAGTTTCGTAAAGATCGGTTCATAAATACGGCCTCTAGCCCGAGCCGTATTGGCATTTGCACTTACAGTGCTGAAAGTAACCCCAAAAAACATCAAAATTAGTCTAATTTGCACAATTTACGTACGAGAAAAAAACCCGTATTATATGTGATGTATCCCATGGTACTAAACATTCATACAAAAAATTATTCAAATCAGAGCTTTCATATGGAAGTTCTGTACAAAAAAACAGATTTCTGCATCGTCGGAACAAAATGGCAGCTGGCAGCCATCTTGAATTTTAGACCGCACCCAGAAACACTCATTCTCATCCCAAGGAGATAACAAAGGTACCCAAGACGTTTTGTGAAGATCGGTTCATAAATACAGCCTCTACCCTGAGCCGTATTGACATGTGTGCTTACATTGTGTAAGTAGCACTGAATAAATCAAAGTTCATCTAATTTGCATAATTTCTGCACGAAAAAAAACCCCTTACAATATGTGATGTATTCCATGTTACTAAACATTCATACAAAAATTTATTAAAATCAGAACTTTCATACAGAAGTTCTATACAAAAGACTGATTGCACTAATTTTGGTACAAAATAGCAGATGGTGGCCATCTTGAATTTCGGACCACACCCAAAAACACTCGCTCTCATCCCACGGTGATAACAAAGGTACCCAAGAAGTTTCGTAAAGATTGGTTCATAAATATGGCCTCTAGTCTGAGCTGTATAGAAGTTGTGTACAAAAAACTGATTAGACCTAATTTCGGTACAAAATGGCCACTAGCAGCCATCTTGAATTTTAGACCGCACCCAGGAACACTCGTTCTCGTCCCAAGGTGATAACAAAGGTACCCAAGACATTTCGTGAAGATCAGTTCATAAATACAGACTCTAGTCTGAGCCGTATTGACATGTGTACTTACTGTGTGTAAGTAGCACTGAAAAAATCAAAGTTCATCTAATTTGCATAATTTCTGCACGAGAAAAAAACCCGTATTATATGTGATGCATCCCATGGTACTAAACATTCACACAAAAAAATTATTCAAATCAGGGCTTTCATATGGAAGTTCTGTGCAAAAATCTGATTGCACCTAATTTTGTACAAAATGGCTGCCATCGGCCATCTTGAATTTCGGACTGGACCCCAAAACACTCGTTCTCGTCCCACGGTGATAACAAAGGTACCCAAGAAGTTTCGTAAAGATCGGTTCATAAATACGGCCTCTAGCCCGAGCCGTATTGGCATTTGCACTTACAGTGCTGAAAGTAACCCCAAAAAACATCAAAATTAGTCTAATTTGCACAATTTACGTACGAGAAAAAAACCCGTATTATATGTGATGTATCCCATGGTACTAAACATTCATACAAAAAATTATTCAAATCAGAGCTTTCATATGGAAGTTCTGTACAAAAAACAGATTTCTGCATCGTCGGTACAAAATGGCAGCTGGCAGCCATCTTGAATTTCGGACCGCACCCAAACACACTCGTTCTCGTCCCACGGTCATAACAAAGGTACCCAAGAAGTTTCGTAAAGATCGGTTCATAAATACGGCCTCTAGCCCGAGCCATAGCAGCTTGGCACTTACAGCTCTGAAAGTAACACTAAATAAATCAAAGTCAGTCTAATTTGCATAATTTACGCACGAGAAAAAACCCCGTATTATATGTGATGTATCCCATGGTACTAAACATTTATACAAAACTTTATTCAAATCAGAACTTTCATACAGAAGTTCTGTACAAAAAACTGATTTTTGCATCATCGGTACAAAATGGCCACTGGCAGCCATCTTGAATTTCGGACCACACCTAAAAACACTTGTTCCCGTCCCAGGGTCATAACAAAGGTACACAAGAAGTTTCGTAAAGATCGGTTCATAAATACGACCTCTAGCCCGAGCCATAGCCAATTGTTGACGTACGGACAGACGGCCAGACGGACGGATGGACAGACGGACGACGGGCCATGACAATAGCTCAAATTTGACTTCGTCAAAGTTGAGCTAAAAATGCATCGAACAGGTATGCAGAAAGCAAGTGGAGGCATTTTGGCAATTCCGACTTTCGTGTCTTGTAAAAACGTTACGCTCAGTACGGTAATCCTCCTTTCAGTTTCCATTCATTAATAATTATAAATTGTCTCTACTGCGATGGGTGGTGGACACCCAGTAAGTAGTGGAAAAAGCCATATATGGACTGGTGGTCCCCAAATTATCACTGGATATGGCCCTGCATGTAACTTCATAGCAAAATTATAAATGTTCATATAACTGTAAATAATACAATGCAAAATACTTTTACCCTGTTTGATATATAAGCACAATGCCTTCCATTTTAAATTAAGGACAATCCAGCTTCCTCCACCTCCTAAAATTATCATGGACATGATAAAACCCAGGATGTTAAAATGTTGGTAAACCCGAATTCTGTCTCTCCCCTATAGCCCCACTGACAAAGTTCAAATATATTTAATGAATATAAGGCAGATTCTTGATTTTCCACAACCAATTTGTATAAAATTCCATATTTTTCCAGTATTCTCCAGTGATGCAAGGGAAAGGTGCTCGATCGCTCTAGCATACTATAGCTCAAGCAAAAACTGTCCAAGGTGTGCGAATAATCGCATGCCTCTATTCTTGGGTGTGTTTTCATCCTTTTAAGTTGCATCAACAGAAACATTCAATTAAGTTTTGATGTTGAGAAATTTTTAAGAATCACACACAATTTGAAGCGTTTATAGTACAATTCCAGACAATTTCCTGTCGTTATGAAGATGACACACAGTAGTTCACTTATACATCCACACATGACACGCTAACAGTAAGAGGGTTGTACATTGACAACTCGCCCAGAGCTTACTCCCACCACAAAATGAACACGCATGTTCAGATAAAAAAAAAATGGTGGCCATTCTGAGATCTGAGAAGCGTTTTAATACTTCCGTATTTTTTTTTTACCAAAGACATGCGGAATGTTGCCCCATTCCTTATTTTCTTTTATACACATGACACCTGTCCCTCCAATTCACCAGTGACACAAATTAATGTGCCTGATTTGGAATTTGCGCATCCATTTTCCATGATTTTAATAATTTGCCATTTACAATCCAGAACTAATTTTAGTGGGTTACATATATTTTCACCGTCAAACTATCCATCCGTGTTCAGTTCAGACCTGTTAAGCTGATGAATTGTAAAATAGTGAAATTTCTCAGCAAAAATAGTGAGATTTTAATTTTTTATAGCTCAAAGAGGAAATTTTATCGACTTTAATAGTGAGATTCTGTTCAGAATCACAATTCCAGGCTCATTTAACAAAAAATTATTCTGGAAACTAGTGAGTCTCCCTCCAAAGTTGGGAGACTTAACATGTCTGGTTCAGTTGTATTCATACATTCGTTTCGATGGACGCTTGTCAATGGAAAATGCGAAATAATTTTTGTACATGCAGTGTTAAATGAAAGTGTCAATGACACTGTAGCTCAGCTCAGCTTGTTTAAGACATGTACATGTACAATATGTGACACAGCATTGACAAACATCTAGGTAATGACCTGATAACAAAGGTACATGTAAAGTATTGTAACGGTCTGCACATAAATGCTGACCGTAGCCTGTAACAACTATAGGTACTGTGAGCAAACTCACAACGTGATACCCCCGCGCCTGAAATGTATAAGTTAGATTATCTCCCCTTGGAAATGTCAGAACGGAATTATATTGCTTCATGCACATCTTCATATGGAGTTCTTCCATTGTGTAAAGTTTCATGAAATTCTTCAAACGGTTTAGGAGGACTTGCACTTACAAGGATGGACAAACGGACGGACAGGGTGATTCCTATATACCCCCCCAAACTTTGTTTGTTTGTGGGGGGGTATAAATATATAGGTAAACTATTGTAACAGTGGGGTGACAGTTAGATGCTAAACTAGAAAAGAAATCTTTGAGTCCCAGAGTGGGTCTGACTGAACTCACAAATATTTGTTCTCATAGCACAGTGATAAGAAAGGCACCCCAAAACACTCGTTCCTGTCACAAGGTGATAACAAAGGTACCACAAGAAGTTTCGTGAAGATCAGTTCATAAATACAGACTCTAGCCCGAGCCGTATTGACATGTGCACTTACTGTGTATAAGTAGCACTGAACAAATCAAAGTTCATCTAATTTGCATAACTTCTGCACGAGAAAAAGACCTGTATTATATGTGATGTATTCCATGTTACTAAACACTCCTACAAAAATTTATTCAAATCAGAACTTTCATACAGAAGTTCTGTACAAAAAACTGATTGCACTAATTTTGATACAAAAAGGCTGCTGGTGGCCATCTTGAATTTTGGACTGCACCCCAAAACACTAATTCTCGTCCCACGGTGATAACACAGGTACCCAAGAAGTTTTGTAAAGATCGCTTCATAAATACGGCCTCTAGCCTGAGCCGTGTAGAAGTTGTGTACAAAAAACTGATTGGACCTAATTTCGGTACAAAAACATTCATACAAAAAATTATTCAAATCAGAGCTTTCATATGGAAGTTCTGTACAAAAAACAGATTTCTGCATCGTCGGTACAAAATGGCAGCTGGCAGCCATCTTGAATTTTGGACCGCACCCAGAAACACTCGGTCTCATCCCAAGGTGATAACAAAGGTACCCAAGAAGTTTTGTGAAGATTGGTTCATAAATACAGCCTCTAGCCCGAGCCGTATTGACACATGCACTTACTGTGAATAAGTAGCACTGAATAAATCAAAGTTCATCTAATTTGCATATTTCTGCTCGAGAAAAAACCCGTATTATATGTGATGCATTCCATGTTACTAAACATTCATACAGAAATTTATTCAAGTCGGAACTTTCATACAGAAGTTCGGTACAAAAAAAATGATTGCACTAATTTTGGTACAAAATGACTGCCGGCAGCCATCTTGAATTTTGGACCGCGCCCAAAAACACTTGTTCTCGTCCCAAGGTGATAACAAAGGTACCCAAGAAGTTTCGTGAAGATCGGTTCATAAATACAGCCTCCAGCCCTAGCCGTATTGACATGTACACTTACAGTGTGTATAAGTAGCACTGAATAAATCAAAGTTCATCTAATTTGCATAATTTTTGCACGAGAAAAAAAACCCTATTATATGTGATGTATTCCATGTTACTAAACATTCATACAAAAATTTATTCAAATCTGAACTTTCATACAGAAGTTCTGTACAAAAAACTGTTTGCACTAACTAAGTACAAAATGGCTGCTGGTGGCCATCTGGAATTTCGGACCGCACCCAAAACCACTCGTTCTCGTCCCACGGTGATAACAAAGGTACCCAAGAAGTTTCGTAAAGATCGGTTCATAAATACGGCTTCTCGCCCGAGTCGTATTGGCATTTGCAGTTACAGTGCTGAAACTAATATTAAATAGATCAAAGTTAGTCCAATTGGCATAATTTATGCACGAGAAAAAAACCTGTATTATATATGTGATGTATCCCATGGTACTAAACATTCATACAAAGAATTATTCAAATCCGAGCTTTCATATGTAAGTTCTGGACAAAATATCTGATTACACCTAATTTTGTACAAAATGGCTGCCAGCGGCCAACCTGAATTTCAGACCGGACCCAAAACCACTCGTTCTCGTCTCACGGTGATAACAAAGGTACCCAAGAAGTTTCGTAAAGATCGGTTCATAAATACGGCTTCTAGCTCGAGCCGTGAGTACAGTGCGACAGATGGACGACAGGCCATGACAATACCTCAAATTTGGCTTCGCCGAGGTTGAGCTAAAAATGAAGTTAAACATTGAAATCAACACTCTTAATCAAAATCGCTCTCTTCACATTTTTCACTCTTGCAAACTTTATTAAGGTGAGCGATTTTCCTCTCGATTCCATTTTGCTCCCATTCGTCACGGATTCTCACTTTGGTCAGACTTGCAAATTTGAGAGACAAGTTGCCGGCATATTGTCACAAACTTTTGCCGGCATATTGTCACAAACTTTAACAAATTAACGTTTGTTTTAAATTTCATAATATTAAGAAACTAGTAAGTTGGAAAGAATGACAGTTACTTGCTGTTGCTTGGTTGTCCTCTGGCTTCATCGGCCTACAAAATTGTAAACAACAGGATATGACCCCAGCTGTTTCAATCCAGATAAGCCACTGTCACAGTTTTATAAGAGTTACGCGAGTTACCCCTCCACCAATCCAATGCCACAAATGTCAGAAATTTGGGCACATCGCCATCAGATGCAGGGGAGCCTGTCCTGTATGAAATGTGGAGGTAATCACTTCCCCAAAGCATGTAGGTCAAACTATCCCTCATGCCCAAACTGTAAAGGGGATCACACCAGCAACTATCGCGGGTGCCCCCACTTCAAAAAAGTCAAAACGAACATAGAACTAAAAAACATGAATCTTAAAAATCCCGATAATGCCTCTTCTCCCCACACAATCTGCTCCTTAGTTGCGGGAGCACTGTTCTCAGTACTAAACAAACATGTCAACACTAATCTGTCTGACATTTATCAAGATGTGAGCCGGTCAGCGTCCCGGCTATTCAAAACCCCAAGTCCGAATCCCTAATTAAAGCCGCAATCAACACCCACTAAAGCTCCAATCATCTCTAAACAAACACCGCGACTAAACAGCAACCCCCATCGTGAATAAGTTACAAATAGCCGCGTGGAACGCTAGAAGCGTTAATAATAAAAAACTTCAAATGAGACGATATTTCGAAGATACAGACATTGTCTGTATCTGTGCAAGTTGGCTACACCCCGACAAAAATTTCTCTCTAAGCGGATTCGGCATTATTCGAAGAGACCGACAAATCACAAAAGGAGGCGGCGTCGCTCTTCTAATAACGCAGAATATTAAAACTAAAACAATAAAAACGGATCACCTAGACTCTGAGGTGACTGCAACTGAAATCACAGTCGACAATAAAAACATCGCGATTGTCTGTTATTATAACGACCCGAGCAAAATAGTTTCTGATACTGTCTTTGAATTATTTTACGAGGAAATACAAACACTGCATCTTCCTCACGACTTCAGTGCCAAACACCTATACTTTAGCTGCAACAAAACCAGCCCTAACGGTGAAGCCCTCCACGAAATCACAAAAACATAACCTATATGTGGTTATGAACTATAACTCACCAGCTTACATTAGTAGCAATCCACTATTCCCATCCGAAATCCTTGACCTAATTATCGCCAGCGACTCCCTGATAAACCACATCGACGACCACTGGGTCGGCGATGATGAACTAGTCAGCGACCACCTCCTTGTCCATGCATCAATCCAACTAAGCAATGACCCACTCAGGTACCCCCCTATTCTCCGCAGGATTTTCAGAAAAATCAACTGGAATCTCTACCGCGACATCCTAGATGTCAAACTTACAAACACGTCCCCATCAAATGCAAATGAACTCGAAAACCAATGCGAAGGCATAGAAAAAATCATCAACTCAACCTTAAATGAAATATGTTCAAAGGAAGAAGTGCGCCCCTGGAGAAACACTATCTCGGGCGACACACTTTCACTAATCAAAACGAAACGGAGAGCTCTTCGCGCTCTTAAAACCGAAACCGACCCCATTAAGAAAGCTGACCTCAAAAAAACATACAACCGACTTCACGGCGAAGTTAAAAAGCCCTCCAAGCGGAAAAACAAGCCAACTGGGAAAAGGCAACAGCCAACCTAAACGGGGTCTCGGAAGCCAAAAAAATTCTGGGACTCTTTCAAAACCCTGACTGGGCAAAAAACAAAAGCGGTAAGGCTGCGCTAGACCCCGTAAAAGGGAAGATGGCTCTTTCACGCGCAGCGAGAAAGACAAGGCCGACACCTTTGCCGACCTCCTCAGAAAAACTCATCGCCCGTATCAAGGTTCGGGCAACGATGACATCATCATAAACGCCATTGATGACTTCATAAATGAACACCCGGATATCTACCGTGACCCCAAATTTGATAACGAGCCTGAAAACGGGGACGACGATGACGTCGTTACCCCCATCACCAATGACGAAATCATCAACATCATAAAAAATTCAGAAATTCTTCCTCGCCCGGCGAGGATGAAGTGAGCTACAAAATTCTAAAACAAAGCCCAAACTCGCTAATCGACAAACTCAACAAATTGTTCAATGCATGCCTCACCCATGGCTACTTTCCTAAATGCTGGAAAACAGCCATTGGTGTCATGACACCAAAACCTGACAAAGACCCATCCGATCCGACCAGCTACCGCCCAATCAGCCTCCTCAGTTGCATGGGTAAGGTATTTGAACGAATTCTCACCAATCAACTCAGGGGGCACCTTGATGAGAACGTTTTTTTTAACAAATGGCAAAGAGCCTATAGGAACCGAGAAGAAGGCATCGAGCATGTCTACCGCCTAGTCACTCAAATGAAAACCGCGATTGACAATCACCAAATAGTCCTGTTAAACGTCGAAAAAGCATTCGACTCTGAATGGCACAATGGAATACGCCTCAAATTATCTAAAATGAAACTTCTCATGAATCTGCTTAGATTACTTTCCTCCTTCCTAAACGATCGCGAAATTAAAATCAGAGTAAACAATGAAATGTCCGACAGTGTCCCCTAAAAGCAGACACCCCAAGGATCCGTCCTCAGCCCCTCCTGTACATCATCTATGTAAAACGGATCGAGTTCAAGTCTCCCAATTCGCGGACGGTAAGGGCCTCTGGGACTCCAAAAACACTTTCAACGCGCTCTCGAAGACCTGGAACACTGGTGTGCCAAATGGAGGATAAAGCTGAACGCTAACAAAATCCAACGAATCACCTTTACTCGCAAGACAAAAAACTGTGACCTTGACCTCAAACTAATGGACAAAGTCTTCCAGAATGCAAAGAAGCGAAATTTCTTGGCATCACCATTGATCATAATCTATCCTTTAATAAACACGCCAACGATATTGCCAGTAAAGCAACCAAACGGATTAATCTACTAAAAATGATAAAGGGAACTTCCTGGGGAGCCAACCAGGCTACTTTACTCAAACTATACAAAGCCTTTGTGCGCCCAGTACTCAAGTATGGGGCCATCGTCTCAACTGAGCTCAATCAAACGAACATGGGGAAGCTACAGAAGGTCCAAAATCACGCGCTTAGGGTCGTACTCCGTGCCCCATGGGACACACCTATCAAAACACTCCACGACAGAGCGGATATCTCCACCATAAAAGACCGCCTTGCCTCCCTAGCAGTGAAAAATCATGACCGGTTAGTCGACAGCCAACTAATTTCCGAACTTGAAGCAATTTGCTAAAGCTGACAAAAACCCCAAAACGCCATATCATAGAGAAATAACTTCACCGACTCAACAGGAAAAACTAAAATACACTGTAACTAGCAAATAGGAAGCCTCAAAAAATAGGAAGCCTCAAAATAAAACAGGGAACGAGAAGGTGAACCAACAGGCAGATTAACAGCTCAGCTGTTGTTCGCTACCTCAACTATCTAAAATAGGCCGATTATTAAAATATGACTTTTAAACGAGGACAAGACAGGAAAGTAACACCACTGGGTGTAGCTCTGTGTGTAAGCCTGTTCTTCGCCTCAAAACAAAATAAAGAACGAGAAGGTGAACTAACAGGCAGATTAACTGCTCAGCTGTGGTCTTCTACCAGAAAGGGCTGCCTTTACCAACTCAACTAAAGTAACTAAAAATCGGAAGCCTCGAGAAAAAATAGGGAACGAGAAGGTGAGCTAACAGGCAGATTAACAGCTTAGCTGTGGCCTTCTACCAGAAAGGGCTGCCTTCACTGACTCAACTAAAATCACTCAAAATCAGAAGCCTCAAAACAAAATAGGGAACGAGTAGGTGAGCTAACAGGCAGATTAACAGCTCAGCTGTGGCCTTCTACCAGAAAGGGCTGTCTTCACCAACTCAACTAAAATCACTAAAAATCGGAAGCCCCAAAACAAATCAGGGAATGAGAAGTTGAACTAACAGGCAGATTAACAGCACAGCTGTGGCCTTCTACCAGAAAGGGCTGCCTTCACCGACTCAACTAAAATGACTAAAAACCGGAAATTCAAATAAAAACGGATTAACAGCTCCACTGTGTGCTGTGACCCTCCACCAGAAAGGGCTATCTCCACCGACTTAGCTAAAATTACATTTTATTAAAAACTGTACAAAATTAAACATGCTATTTTATTTTTTACATATGAAAACTAACTCTGCCTTCTTTTTTTAGCAGGTACACAGAAGATGTTGTTTGAATAGCAGCCCAATAACCGCTATGGAAACTATAACTGTTATGGAAACTGAAACCCCCATGGTTCCTGAACATCCTCCACTCCATCCCCAGAAGTGATCGACCACTTCAAGGGAGGTGAGCGTTGGTCCTGCGTCCTGCCTCTGCCCCTTTTTGTAAGCGTCTATATGGCGCATCCTTTGACCCAGCCAAATAGGATCATAATGTAGGCCTGCCCCCGAACCAGGAAAGTTCGGGTCTTCTTACTGGTGGTCTCCGAAAGGGGTCGTTGTAGTTTTCTTTCCAAAGATGTCCTACCACGAACATGAATACCGACTAAGACAGCCTGAGGCAGACTATACTTGCCAGTGATGGCCCGTCATCGAAATCATCTCCGAAGTGGCAGAATATACTTGCCCGAAAATAAAACACCGCAACACCCTCGGGGAGAGGTAATACCTTTGTCAGAGGACCCAACCTCCCACACTGGTCCTCACCCGAGGGTTGAACCAACATCAGTCAACGAAGCCAACCCTACTCTAGTGACACCTTAGCTAGAGACATCCGCCGAGTATCTGAACCTTTTCCTTCTTCAGACGCCTTGACATGAATCCGAAAGATCATAAACAGTCAATGAGGGTCGAAAGGGGCTTGCCCCATAGCGTCCCTGCGCGCAAAAACCATTCCGTCTTCTTCGTCAATTTTGCATTTATGGCGCCACCCATTAGAAGAGACATCACTACGAACGGAAAGAAAAATGTAAGTCCACTTTGGTCCTTTTCTGAAAAACGTCAAAGATCAGTGATGTCTTCCGTTCGTTTTGTATGGGAAAATTGGCGGTACTTATTTTCTCGAATTTTCTTGTCAAACACCACACAAGTAGGATTAGCATTGGTTGAAGACAAGTGCACCATCGACGTGCATTACGTCTTAGTACACAAGGCCACTGTGCCCCACGTGGGCAATGGGGGTGAAGTGTCTTGCCCAAGGACACAACGCGTTTGCCACAGAATGGATTCGAACCGAGGACCTCTCGGCTTGCAGCCTGTTCTTCCACCTAATGAGCCATCGCGCCCCTTGCATTTCGTTAAAAAGTCGAGTATGTTTCGAAGAAAGCGACAATTGTCCTGTGCAAACCTACAGAGATTTTATAAAAAACATTGTGAACGCCAAAAAGAAGGGAAATGGTCGTTCATAGTTACATCTCTCATTCTGAGTGACACAGAAAAAATAAATCGGGTGTGATCGTTTTTATTTTCTATTCCGATATGAAAAAATAAACAAAAAATGAAAAAAATTTGTTTTTAAAAAGTCAGATTAATTAACTATTTTTTATTAACTGAAAATAAAAAAAAAATGTCATTTCTAAAAACCAAAGATTCCCAGAAGAGAAGAGACGATTTGACAATTTCTCAAATCAAAGAGATATATTCAAGACAGCGGTACGGTGAGATGGACGGGGAAAACGAAATGGTAATACCAGAATATCTTGATAGATGACTAAATTATTCAAACCCGCCGTTATTGAAACGCAGGAACGAACTAAGAAAGTGATAATCGAAAAACTGAAACCCATAAGAGAATGTTCTTTGCTGATGGGTATGCAAAGAAGTTTACAAGTACATGAGACCAAATCTGGACATTTTCCTGATTACAATCCTTTGGGAATAGAGATTGACCAAAGTAGTGAAACGCCAACTAGCATTACTACTAGCACGTCAGTGTCTACTACTAGCATGACAGTAAACACCCTTGATATGAAAGCTGAAGACTACTTGGTATTATATTAATGTTCAACCGATGATCGGAACCAGCCACCACAATCGGCCGACTGTTCGCAATCGGATGCCAACGGCAACGTCTCCTGGAATATCGGTTCAACCGATTGTTGCCAAGCATTTTGTGATGATTCATAAACCGCATCTTATTATCTTCTGCAATTGTTCAATTGTTTATGTAAAATGATGTCAATGATATCATTCAATAAAGTAGAAAAACCACCACAATGAGTATTCATAATCTCTCTAGACGACCCTTTATGGGATGGGTGCAGGCGAAAATGGTACCGTGCAAAAATGGCACCAACTTGCGACAACGGCACCAAATTGGCGAAAACGGCACCAAATGCGGCTGGCGAAAACGGAACCAAACCAAAAGAAGAACAACACGATGATACACAATCAAATATTTAATTTTCCTCAGATCGTTGTTTTGATTTTTTTAGCTTTTCTCACAAACATACAATAGTATCGAATATGAACACAATATATTACACATTCGGCCACGAGTTATTCTCGTCAATACAATATACAACTACAACATTTAGATGTGTATACAGAGACGGCGCAAGCCTGATGGAAATACGTGTGGAGGGACCAATTGAGCAGGCACGTAACCAGGGTTTGATTTTTCTTTGGGGGGGGGGGGGGGTGGGGGGGGGTACCAAAAACATAAATAATTCTTCACATTTTGATATATTTTTTATTAATAGTCAATCATGGTATACCAATACTGGCTACAGTGGTCAATGTAAAGATATTCTAGTATTACCATTTCGTTTTGCAAATGTATCAACCACATCATATGGAATTTCGAGTAATAAATTACCCCTTTCAGATGACAGATACATGACCCGGGTCTCCCTATATACCGAATCTGACCGAATCTGACTTCAAATACCGAATCTGACCTCAAATAAATTAATTATACGTTTTTCCTAATGGAATTGTAGGTTTTCAGTAGGCCTAGTGGGTATATAATTATTTTAAAATAAAACTGTCAGTAAATGTCCATGAATTTCATGTAACGGTAGTTATTGGTGAAACGGCGCAAGTTCAGTTTTCGAGCATCACCTAATTTTATGTATGACGCGGGGCTACCTATTCTCAGGAACAGGATATGGAACAGGAACGGGTACCTAATCACAGGAATGCAGGAACAGAGAGAAAGCGCATTAATCCACGCAAGTGAATAAAATTTTAGCTCTCCAGAAGCAGACCATTTTTCCAAAATGTCTGAATCTGTTGTTGGAATTCATCTTCGATGTATCCAGTTCGCACAGCCTGAACATTCTATTGAATTGGTTCCGCACCCTCGGCTGCAAACCCCACAAGTGTACTTAACAGGCTTGGGTTTTGGTATGACGAATATTTTTGAATACAATTTGAGACTAGAACGATTTCAAACAAATGATACCAAAAAACTGATTTCGCGATTTTTTATACATTTTTTCTTCTTCTATCTTCTAGTTTTAGAGATGTCATTTGCCAAAAATCATCTGGACGAATATCATCTGGACAACATGGGATATTATTGTATTGCAGAAAAAAATGGTTCGCGGCATGTCATGACATAAAATATTGTTTGATGAGAAATTACTTTATTTCAAAATATATCATATTTCACCTATAAATTGCCATAGGCTAATCTTATTCGCGCTTCTCATTGTTATGTTTGAACTAAAAATATATTTTTAAAAATTGACATTTTTATTCTCCATGAAGGGAATCTCACAGATTATGATTACATGCACTGATTGTTGTAATTTGTTGACACAGCATGGAAGGACGTTCTTCTGGCATGAAAAACATTATAGCTGACAAACAACAGAAAATTCAGAATTCATGCATCTTTGGAAATTTGAATTTTCCATTAACTCATCACCGGTGTAACGCGGTTGTTCATCCCACACGAATTGTCCCACGCATGGTTAAACGTCATAGATATCCGAGGTATGGGTACACGCTAAAAACTAAAGTGTTAAAAACTACACTTGAAGTGCTGTATTTAACACTTACTAAGTGCTGAACTAGCACTTTGTTCAAGTGTAGATATCCCAGAACTTGACAGGTGTTACAATAATACCACTTGACAAGTGTAATGTCGCGACACTTAAAAGGAAACAACGCAGATGACGCGGATCAGGCTCGAAGTCTCGACCCTGATCCGCGTCATCTGCGTTGCGTCCTTTTAATTATGTACCCACCAAGCGCCAATCAAATTATGGACGATTCTGGAAGAACCACCAATGCTAGACACATGGGAAGTGCCATCCATTCAAGTTTCAGATTAAACTTAAACCCTAAGAGTTAGAATGGGTTTAACACCTTGAAAGTGTCAGTTTTTAACACTTTAGTTTTTAGTGTGTAATTGTGACAGTATAGTTTTCCCATATCTATTTTATTTTTAACCGGCCTCAACCACACGCTCGCCTCCTACTGCTCCCGACGCAGTTGCGTTACTCAATTGGCAAATTTATCTGCAGACCCCAATCTTTTTGGAGAATCCCCAAGTTATTCACTACCGCTTAATTTTTTTTTTTTTTTGGAGGGGGGGGGGGGGGTGGTTAAAAATTTATCACTGCTGCACGATTTGAATTTATCAAATACCGAAATGGTGAATAAAGACAAGGCAGGCCTCTTGGCCCGAAACAGAATTTTTTAACGTCACTGCAAATTTGCTTGTATTTTTTTCAATTCTTGAATTTTCTTCAATTCAGGTTTTGTGAAAGGATAGCCCATAGGTGTATGGGGACACTTTGGTTAAGGGGACAGATGGGTTGACTTGCCCGAACGTTGGATAGTGAAATCCTGACACGTGAATGCCGTAGGCGCAAAAGCTTTGATGGGGGAATCTGGGGGTTCTGCCCCAGATTTTTTTTTTAAATTGATGTGTTTAGATGCGTTTTCCTGGGTAGGATAGGATGAGATAGGATGTCGTGTGTGAAAAAAAACTGTACGCCTATCTGGTTGTCCTAGAATTCCAAAATACCCTCCCTCCACCGTTCCGAAAAAAATGATGATCAGTCAGTCAGTCACCCCTCACCCCCACCCCCGCCTAGTAGAGAACGTTTTTTACGGCTGTATGCCTGCGGGAAACGAAGTAGTACTGTGCGCCCCGTAAGCAATATTTCACTGTTTCGGTTTTTGTCAGCTAGGCTTGTTGGGACGAATATCTGCAGCTGTGCTCTAGGCTACCACAGAGAGATCTTTAGCCTGCTCAGGGTGCGTCTCTCCCTGCACAGAAGCCAGCCATTTTACGTCCCCACCCGATAGTACGATGCGCAGTGACAGCATCAACCCCAATCAAGCTTATTGGACAAGGGCGGTGGTGTTAGTTTCTATAAAATCATGTTATGTTGGATTTTATAGAAACTAACACGTTAAAGCAAATTGTTTGTTTTATTAGCTTTCAAAAATAACTTGATATGGAATCATGTAACAATAAACTACATCTTGAATTAATAGTTCACTGAGACAACATTAAACAACAGGTTGTAATCGGTACTAATCTGGTGAATGTTCAATAAATAAATAAAACCTGTCGAGCAGAAATATTTGGCTGCTGAAATTTACTCCCCTCCGGCGGTAACTGTTTCTGTGAAATTGATAAAGGCGAGAAAAAGTCACATTTTACAAATTATATAGACGAGAGGCACAGGGAGTTAAAAAGTATGATTAGTGTGTTGTTATGGTGGCAAACATTTGAATAAAGTTTATTCACTTGCGTGGATTAATGCGGTTTCTCTCTCTTCTTGCATTCCTGAAATTAGGTACCCGTTCCTGTTCCATATCCTGTTCCTGAGAAAATTAGGTGATGTTCGAAAACTGAACTTGCGCCGTTTCACCAATAACTACCGTTACATGAAATTCATGGACATTTACTGTGACAGTTTTATTTTAAAATAATTATGTACCCACTAGGCCCACTCAGAACCGATAATTCCATTTGGAAAAACGTATAATTAATTTATTTGAGGTCAGATTCCGTGTTTGAAGTCAGATTCGGTATATAGGGAGACCGCATGACCCCCACGTCTGACAATCTTTGGTTGACCATTTTGTTTCTCAGATAATTTTTTATATATTGGAGAGCCGAAAACTTCGTTCACATTACGCGGAAGACACTGGTAGGGGGAGTGCTAGCTTAACTGCTTTTTTGTAAATTTGGCAGTGTTGAGTAGGGAATAATTGTACTTTCAAGTACCAGACATTCTTGTTAAAAATCATTCAAGTCAGTAACAAGAAAACGTTTTGTGCAAGCAAAAGCGCGCGAGAAAATGCTCAGGAAACACACTTATTTTGTGCATAAATCATGCCACCTCTCCGTATTAGAACAAAAAATATTCTGTGAACAAAGTTGAATCTCTTTCACTAAAAGGAGGAGGTGAATACCACATCTCGAAGCATTGTGACTAGTGATTCACAAGCAATTAGTTTAAAAACTTCGAAAACACTTGAAAAGGCATCCACACCCACCCACACCTACCCACCCCCAAAAATCAGTTTTTTGGACGGATCATCCAGGTACGAAACTCGACTTGAGACAAAACGCAGGTGATTTTGATAGGAACTGCCCCGGACCATCTCCAAGTATTGTCAGTTGGGATTCTCGAAAATTCTTTTAAAATTATTTCATGCTTATTGGACAAGGGCGGTGGTGATTACACTTTGGGGGTTAATATCTCCATTTGAAAGAACAAGAGAAAAAATACACCACCCCCTCCATACAAGATAATCAAAGCAGAATACTTAAATGTAGGCTGCAGAGTACAGACATTTCGCGACTTGGGAAAATATACTGAGTCAAAAAAGAAAGTATAATAGAAACAAATGTGAAAAATAGCATAAAGGATGAAATATAATAGTTCTAATGTTGCATGTTTGTGGACAGGAAGTCGTGCGAAGAGTTTAATGACACGATGTTGCTGTCCACCCAACCGTATACAATTTTGCTACGGATTTCAAAATAGCACGTGCTACCCGAGAATGTTAAATTGAATGGGTGACCGACGATTTTCTTTCTGTTATGTTGTGCTAGAGAGCCTGGGTTATTGAGAAAACATGCTAGTTTTTGTCTTCCGACATTTTAAAAAATGCCAAAGTTAACCGAAAATCAGAGGTTGTGTGCCATTGGTATGCATGAGGCTGGGATACCTCCAGATGAGCTCACTGCTGAGTTCGGAGTCATCACTGTGGCCACTATTTCCGTCTCATTGGAAGGTACAGAACCACTGGATCTACTGCCGACCGACCGCGTTCAGGTCGACCAAGAGTTATGACCCCTGCTCAAGACCGACACATCAGCACGTCTCACTTGCGAGATCGCTTCCTTCCAGCGATTAGGACAGCAGCAATTACTCCTGGTAGAACTAACAATAGAATCAGTGCACAAACTGTCCGCAACAGACTCCTGAACACGGCACCCGCAGTAGGCGTCCATACCACGGACCAATCCTTACCCAACGTCATCGTGCCATCAGAATGGAATGGGTACGCCAGCCTGTTCGCTGGACTCGGCAACGTTGGAGCACTGTTCCTTTTAGTGATGAATCACGATTATGTCTACGGCGCGCTGATGGTAGGGCAAGAGTGCATCGCCGACGAGGAGAACGGTTTTCTGATGCTTGGGTGCGGGAATGCGACCGTTTAGGCGGGATATTGTAATGGTTTGGGAAAGAATTTCCTTGCACCATCGAACGAAGTTGATCTTCATCGATGGTAATCTGAATGGACAGCGATATAGGGACGAAATTCTTAACAATGTTGTTGTCCCGTTGTTCAACCCTGACGTCAGATTGCAGTTATTCTAACAAGACAATGTCCGATGTCACGTGACGCGTATCTGTCGTAACTTTCTTGAGGAGCAGAGCATCGAACTTCTTCCCTGGCCCCCATTTTCGCCAGATTTGTCGCCAGTCGAGCATCTTTGGGATCAATTAGACCGTCGGGTACGACTTCATGATCTTCAGACGTTAGGCGATTTACGTAATGTTCTAAGTCAGGAGCAGAACGCAATACCACAAGGTGACTTCCAGAGACTTATCAGGTCCATGCGCAGTCGATGTCTTGCCACACGAGAGACAAACGGTGGACATACACGCTATTGACTGCATGTGTGAACTTTTCATTTCACCCCATGTCTGAATTGCGACATCCTGACATGACACTGGCAACAGTAAGAACATGAAATTATGCCAATTCATACAGCTGGACTGAAATATGAATTGACAATAATTTGTTTGGGATTAAAGTCGATAATACTAATAAAAATTGCTCCTGAAAGTTTATTATACTTCCTTTTTTGACTCAGTATATCGTCGCCTGAGTGCTAGAATGTTCTATGCCCCCTATGGGACATAGAACATTCTAGCACTCAGCCGACGATATATTCACGCAGACATCGTTATCTGATATAATCGAGGGTGGATACATGTATCAGCGCAAAAAAAAATGGTTTTAAAAAAGTACTTAGGGTTAAAATTAAAAATATCGGAACCAAACTTATATATTTGGTATACCCCATATAACCAGATAGTGTTCATTTTGGGATTCTAACCCTTGTACTTTGTCTGCGGCACGTGCAGTCTCATTTTCTACCAGGGGTATTATTTAAGTACAACCTGTCTCGTTGTTTTCTACCTGCGGTCTTATTTTAGTGCTACCAGGTATTCAATGTCACCTGCAGAAAAAAAGTGGGTCGGACTTTCTAGGTGGATTCTTTTCATTTCACTGTTCCTAAAACACATTAGCAGAGGGGATATATATGTATTACAGATTGCGTTGCCTGTATAGTTTAAAAACAATGAACGAAAATGAAAATAAAGCCAAACCAAATAAAAAGAGAATTACAAATATTCATTTCAAATTATTGCAGAGGTCCATTTTTCATCAACTCAATTCAATCTTCATCATAGATGTGATACACCGTGAACTGTGTCAAAAATCATCCCAGATATAATGCGTGCTAAATAACGGTGTGTATGGGGCAGATTGCGAATGGTAGTGACATAACCAGTGCGTGTCACTAAAACGAACGGGTTCTTTAACACACACGTTATCCCTCTCCTGAATTTCCACAAACAATTTATGCACCCGTGAACGGTTCAAACACATTTTAACTTTTCATCTAGGGCGAAAAATTCACCTGCTGATTTAACACTTCTACACACATCAACGAGAACCAGGTTTCATAACAATGAACATAGAAAGCATTGGGAAAATGCTCCCTAAAATGGATTTGTACACCAGACAGATGTTCTGTTCTGACATAACACTTGCGCTGTCATAAAACCGTGTGACAAAATTAACGTTCCCTAATCCAAGAGATTTTATTTGTCTCACAATTTGTTCGGCCCGTATATTACAGAGTGATCACCAGGTGTGACGAAGACGGGTTTTAAATGGAGCGTAGACGTAATGTAAGAGCTTCGGCGTTTAGTTTGTCTGCCCCATGTAATTGGAGAAATTCCTCTTTTACAACATGAATATAATGTGAGATCAAATGGTTTCGCACGCCAAAGGCACACTGGGACAGTTTGAGGCAAGCCCCTTTCAACCCTTGGACGACTTGAAGTAATTAGTTGAAGCTTTTTCACAGATGCCAACCATGACAGGAAGCAGCAAAAGAGGAAAAACCAAGGGGAAGGCTTTGATGCTCTTATTGGTGATCTGGTTGAGGTGTTAACCTCCGTCGGGTGAGGACCAGTTTGAGAGGGGGCCTCTCGACTGTCACATAATGTCCTCCCATGGGTCCTTATTGCCGAGCGTAGAGCTTTTCCTCATCCCCAAGGGGAGGGGGCCCCAAGGACGGGCTATATAATTTAGTTTGTGTGTAAATACGATTTTACCTTCATGAAAAATTCTTTCACTGAGAAACATATTTTTTCTCAGAAGAAGTAAAACGAATATATTTTAGCTGGTTCGTGTGTTGCTAGGTTTGGAGTACAGGTCATTGGTATTTACGACCTCCCATTAAGAGATAACTAATAAGCAATTTCATCTCTACGCCGATTACAAATATCTATCTGACCATATACCATATGACACGGCAACAGTTTTAAAGTTCTTCCCTTGTACTGAGTTTTAATTACCTCATGTCGGGAGTATAGCATGATTGTTAAGTGTCGACCACGGATGTTATAGCCATAACTCATCGCTGATAATAATTTAATAGTTTCCGAGCTTAAGACTCTGCAATTTTAACAGTATACTGGCTGTTCACTTTTAAAGAAGGGGAGAGCTATCTCTTAATACAGTACACGTAATGACGTTTGGCCGGTTACAACAGGGTAATATGAGGGATGGGCATTCAATTCACACACCTGGTCAACATCTGGTCCGATAAACGTTCTTCTGATAGAATAGCTTGGATTTTGGATATTAAGCAAGAGGATTGCCGCAGAAAGTCAGTTTCCTGACCAGACTCCTGTGATGCAGATTGAACGCGAACTGCTGAAAGAATTCCTGCTTCTCAGTAACATTTAGCTGACTTTATTTTATTCAGTGAATGTGTATCTGAAATTTTGTTTTGCATCAGAGTCTTTTTACAAGTTTAGGGCGCTATGATTTAATTAAGAATATATTACAAAGAAATCGTAAGTACTCTTCTGTGTTTGACTTACCTATGCCCAGCTGAAGAGTTCCCGAGGAATGGTGAATGTTTCAAGAGTGACCACGAACTTGGTGTTGACCCATTACTTCAGACATTTTCTTTCGTGTGGGGGAGTGATTACGAACTTCCTCCCCAGAATAAACATTTGTGAGTCCGAACTAAAATCCACTAGATGACTGGGGTGCGACGATCGCGTCCACATCGATCCATTAACCCCTCTACTGTGCCACACATAGACTTAATTTGGTAACATGACCAGGATGCTCTCTTGAAAATTTCCATGAACTTTTTCTTTAAAGGGGCGGATGTCTAAGAGCGCCAGCCAATAATACAGGATACTACACCAGTTCCAGGACACAGTGTACAGTTCCACCAAGTTTTAACTGAAAACAACAAAACCTCTGCAGAAATACGCCAGATTCCCGATTGTTTAACGTTAGAATTTAACACTATGGGTGCAACAAATTTCGGAGGGCAAGGACAGAATTGTGAATAAAACCCAACACTGGGCCCTTTACCCATGCAAGTACTCATTGATTAACCCCCATCCAACACGGTTAACTCAGAAACTTTAAGTCAAACATCAGAGGACAGCAGGCAGGCAGAATTCATCTCAACAAGAAAATCACCAGAAATTCTACAAGAGTCTTCACAGGAAATGACGAACGTTCAGTGCAGTAGCATCATAAAAGGGTGAGTAGCTTGATTTTCTTGTTTCTTTATTATTTGTCAGCAGAGAAAGTTTTGTAATTATAAGAAATCAGTATGGCTGACCTTGATTAAGTTCAACAGCAGTTAGTACTTGCTCAGGGTGAAATTAATGCCCGTGAAGCACAAATTCAAGAATTGCAAAAAACAACTTCAACACTTAGACCTAGGTGGGACGCAATTGATTTAAGACACGAAAACTCGTCATCAGAATGAGTTGGTTATTTTTAGAGGTCAACATCAAACAGAGGTTGACCAACTACAACAGGCAATCGATCGATTAAAAATAAAAGTCAAATGAAAAGAGGATAGTCCTGCCGCAGCTGCTATTGAACATTTGAATGAAACAATAATTAGTGGCAATGTAAATGTTGCCACTACAGCAAATGCCACACAGTCTCAAACATTAATCACTCATATTAAAAAGTTCTCAGGCCACCCAGTGCAGTTCAGGTCCTGGATTAAGTCCCTGGAGCTTTACTGTGATACAAATAAAATACGGGAAGCCCGAAAAGCCAGGATAGCTGCTCAAACCAGTGAATTTGTTGTCGCCGATTTTATTCTGCGATCAATCAAGGCCCGACCTGATATGAAATGGGAAGAACTTTACAAGGAATTGAAGAAAAGGTATAGTGCCATTATGGATATTAGTATGGCTAACAATGCATTGAGGTACATGTATATGAAGCAAACCAAGCATGAGACCGTCGTTACTTACGGCGAACGAATGCTCGATTTGGCAAAAGACGCGTACATGAAAGATGTTGATCGCCCCATAATCCAACGCCAAATTGCAGACTATTTTTTGCAATGGGTTACTCGACAGTGATGTTCGAATGAAATTGATCAGAAAAGCTCCCACAACATTAGGAAATGCGATGAGCCAGGCTTTGTTAGAAGCCTCAGCAAAATTACGGTTTAAATCATGCATGGAATCTTTAAAAGTTAGGGTTCGGAATGAAAATCCATGTTATGAAGAATATGAGACAAATTTACCCCTTGAAATAGCAGAAGACGCCGAGGACACGCAAGTCATAACTCGGATGGAGGTAGAAACCGCCAGACGGAAGCATAGGGTGAATATTTTAACAAAAAGCAATTACAATGGTTACCGTCAGTCATATGACAGAAATCCAGATAGACTGAGACCCTTTTATCAACAGGTTAACTGAAAATGGGTGGTAATCGATATCAGCAGAATGCAAGGTCCCGGGTAATTGATACCAGCAGCCCATAAGGCCCCCGAGACTCGTCTGTCAGTGATGTAATCATATAGGCCACATCCAAAAAGATTGTCGAGTTAATTTAACATGACAGGTCAGAACATTGGAGGTACAATCTCCAGGATATAGGTTAAACTTTGAGTGTTACCGCTGTCACCAGAGAGGCCACTTCGCTCACGATTGTTTAGTGAATTTAAACGAGGAAAACTCTGTTCATGTGGGGCAGTAAACAGGGTTAAGTCCCAACAGGAACCACAAGCTCCCAAAATATGTAAAAATAAAAATGTCAAACTAAAGGGAGGAATAAAAGTTAAACAACCACAGCAGACCAGTGTAAATAATTGTAGAGTTATAAATAAAAATAATGAGAGGAAATGGCAGCAAAAATGTACGAGAACCAAAGTTGGCTCACCCATAGTAACTAAGATATATGAGTCAATGAGACTCAGAAATGGTTCTCCTACAAAACTAGGTATTAGAGGTGTAAATATCACTCGTGAGAGTGACAGACAAACTACTGTAAATAATAAAAATGTAACAAAAACAGGAAGTAATAAGTGTAAAATCAAATCAAAACTTCTACTTCAAAACCAACAACAGGTGAATGCAAGCTCAAGGGTCAAGAAGGATGAGCTGAAAGGTCAAGGTTCCCTGGACCCAACCCCCTTTAAATTTGCTGGAGTTTGTGAAAAGTGTGGTAGTAAAACCCATTATACTAAGAATTGCAAGGGATTAAAACGGTGTGATTGATGTACAGTCAGAAGCCATTGGACAAAAGCCTGTCCAAGGGTGCTAAATTGTAGAAAATTTACTGATTTGAAGAATAACGGGCATAATTATAACTCTGAAAATGACAGATTTTCCCGACATACTTTCACTTTTCAAGCTGGGAACAGCTTGACGGTGAGGGTATGGCAAGCTGATATCACAACATTAAGGGCAGATGATATTGTTAACCCAGCTAACTCACATTTGACACATGGCAGGGGTGAAGCAAATGCCATAGCTTGAAGAGCTGGCCCAGCCCTTCAGATAAAATGCCAGGAATACTTAGCTCAAAATGGTCCCCCTACCAGTAGGTGGAAATATGGTAACCACTGGTGGATATTTGCCTTGTTCCAAGGTTATCCATGCAGGTGGAATGAATATCATGATAAAAACAGATGTTTTGAATATTTTTTTATAAAACTGTGATGGGACTATTACAGACATGTCAGAAAAGGAAGTATTCTAATCTGGCTATGCCTGTTATTAGTAGTGGAATTTTTGGGGTTCCAAAATACAAATGTGCAGAAATTATAGTTAATGCTATTCAAAATCTGCAAACAATTTTGGCAATAAGATCATGCCTCAACAAATACACATAGTTGACTTACAATCTGATATAGTAACTGTAATGCACAAGGCTTGTCAGAATAATGTGAGTCAAACTGTGAACATAGTAGACAAAATTAGAACAGGACATAGTAAAAATGTGAAACAGGAAGTTGAGAATGTAAACAAACAAGATGGCTGACAGGATGTAAACAAACAAGATGCCCACCAGAAAAAATGTCAGCCAAGATGGCCAACAGGATGTAAACAAACAAAGTGGCCTCCAGAAACAAAATGAAAAAAAATGTCAGCCAAGATGGCCAACAGGAAGTAAATAAACCACATAGTTACTCCCATAAACAACATGGTAGTAGCAATGCACTTGAAAGCAAAACACTTGGTAGTAAAATGAAAACAGATAAAAAAAAACAAGAGGGAAGAAAAATAGAAATAACTTAATTAAAACAGATCCAAAGGGAAATAAGGTGACTAAAAACTTAGAAAATAAGAATGAAGTGGAACAAAAACAATCCAACTCTGGTTTGAAAACACTTACAATTAATTACAGCATGGCTTCATTGGATAGTGTTATGGTACACTTAGGTAAACAACGAGTTAGAGCTCTACTTGATTTGGGAGCTCAGACGTCTTGTGTTAGTACTAAATTTTGGAAAAACTTGAAACATAGGCCTCAACTACATGGTGATAGGAAAACTTTACCTAGTATATCAGATGTATCAGGAATTGATGTTAGACCGCGAGGAGTAATTAAACTTAAGTTTTCTATCAATGGAATTTTCCAATTGCATGAATTCTTGGTTTTAGATGAGCTCAACCGATCAATGCTTTTAGGACTTTATTGGATTATTGACAATAAAGTTAACATTTACTGGGAACTTAGAAGACTGAAATTATTAGCTGGTCAATTTATTCCCATAGTTAAAGACTTGCATGTTAGCTGTTTAACCAGGTTGGTTAGTCAAGTTGAAATTAAACCCCAGTCTACTTGCTTGTGTACAGCCAAGGCTGCAGCAGCAAGATCAACATTTGCCTCTGAACTTTTAGAACATCATGGTTTAAAACAAGGATTTATTGCTGAGCAACCAGGTTTATTGGTAAGTAATAGTGCAGTGACAAATGGTGATGGAAATATTCCGGTAATGATAGTCAACAGTACAAACAAACATTACACCTTGAAACGTGGGTGCATAGTTGGAAGACTGACTTCCATGGATCAAGGGGAACAACTCATGGACAAACCAGTATTGACAAACCAGCCTGAATTAAATAAAAATGAGATTACCGAGTCTGATATTCAGGTCCCGGATGATAAGAGACACATATTAATGCAAGTTATTAATGAAAACAAAGACTTATTTGCTAAGACTAATAGGGAGTTAACCTAAACAGACACAGTTAAGATGAAGATTGATACTGGAGACTCTCCTCCTATAAAAAGTCGAGCCTACAGAGTACCTCTCCTGAAGTGAAAGATCATGGATGATGCCTTGGCTGGAATGTTAGAGGCCAGTATTATTTGACACTCAAATAGCTCTTGGAGTTTTCCTTGCTTGCTTGTTGGCAAGAAGTATGGCTCTAAGTGCTTTTGTGTAGATTTCCAGAAGTTAAATGGAGTTACGAAAGTCATGAACTGGCCGTTGCCACTCATAAATGATATCTTCACTTTACTGAATGGGTGTAAGTACTTTACCAGTCTTGATATGAAATCAGGTTATTGGCAGGTCAAGATGGATGAACAAGATAGGTCTAAGACCGCTTTTGTATATAGTGATAAGATTGACCCCAGAGTATATGTGCATGTAATCAATGATAAAACAGAATCTCCTAAAGAACCCCAGAGGATAAAGTATAAAAATTTAGATATGAAATTACAACAAGAAAAAGATTCTAAACTTGTCAAAATTATTAAGAAATATAAGAGTCCTAACACACCGCCTAGTGTAAGTAGTAAATATATGATGATCGAGGAAGTTTTATATTACATAAGTGCTGCAGAGAAAAATCCTAGGGTACGATTGTGTATACCAGAACAGTTGTACACAGATGTACTTGAACAATACCATGACAACTTAGGACATTTTGGAATTGATAAAGTGTATTATAACATTAGCAGAAAATATTACTGGCCTGGTTTATATAAGCAGATTTACCAGTTTGTCGAAAAATGCTTACCTTGTAGAGCCAGAAATGCAAAGAAACATACCTTGCCTTTACAAGAAATGGATAAACCTCCTTATCCATTTGCTCAGTTATCGTTGGATATGAGTGGTCCAACCACCTTATCTGGGAATAAATACATAGTAACTTTTATAGATATGTATTCAGGTTGGCTGGAAACATTTCCAGTGCCTGACAAAAAGGCGGAAACAATAGCAAATTTGTTAATCGAACAAAGTTTTCCCAGGTTTGGCTGTCCGTTAGAATTATTAACAGACAATGGGTCCGAAAATTGCAATGAGATCATGAAACACTTAACAGAGTATCTTAAAATTCATCATGTAAAGACTTCTTATTACCATCCACAGTCTAATGGGAAGGTCGAGAGGTTTCATGGTACTTTAAACAATGTTTTGGCAAAATTGTCAAGAAAGGAACTCGAGACTTGGATTTATTTCTCAATCAAGCTCTGGCAGCCATCAGATTCAACAGATGTGAATCCTCTGGGTTCTCACCATTCTATTTGATGTATAGTAGAGATGTAGTGTTGCCTTTGAACACTATACTTAAGCCGAGACAAAAATATATGGGCGAAGAACCCCATAATATTGCTTTACAAGAACAACATAAAGCATTCTTACAACAACAAGTCATGCAAAAGAAGCGTGTTTTCTATAACAACTGAAATTACATGATGCAAAAGCAAAAGATACAACCTTTGAAGTGGGTGACCCAGTCTTGTATTTATCTGGTAGATCAAAAGGCAAACTTGAATCTAGATGGGATTACCCATTTGTAGTTATGGAAAAGACAGGCCCAGTAAGTTATAAATTTAAAGATCATTTAACAAATAGAGTAAATAAATGTCATAGAGAAAAACTTAGCTTAGCTCCTCAGGAATGGGGGTGCCAAGGCCAGAGAAGAACAGCTGAGTGGTATGGTATGCTGTACCACCAGAACCTTCCACTACCTACACTGACTCGTGTGATACTGGTGCTGAGAGCGATGTGCATGATGAAATAATGCGAGAACAGTCATTTTTAAATGATGATGTGCCCTTGGCCGAATGATTGCACTCAGAGCATCGTGAGGCAGGGGGAGAACATCCTTTGGCTCCTCTCATTAGGAGTAAGAGACAAACCAGAGAGCATTCTCCGTCAGAAGAGGATGATGTTCCCCTGGAAGAATTATGACAACAAGTTCATAGGGTTAGAAAACATAAGAAAGCTATGAAAAAGCTCTTGGTGAACCAAGAGCCGAAGAGTTCTGTCCAAAATATTGACCCTCCACGACTGATTGACAATGAACAATCAATGGAGGTAAATCAGTTACAAAATGAACCAACTAAACCCAAGCAGGAAACACAGGCTGACATAAGTAATATGATCTCAAGGATTCAGACAGTCTTGAGGAATCATGAAAATGCCACTGATTCTGACAAATCGGTGATAGTGCAGCCTGCCCCTTGGAGTACAGCCGAATAACAATTTCAATGATTTCAATGATAAAGGCAATTTACAGAGAGGTTGAGGTTTGGAGAAGGCAAAATAAGTGACTAAATTATGTTGACTTATGATTTGTTAAGAAAGAAAATACTGGGAATACTTTGTTGGCCTCGCGAACCAACATGTTACCTCGTATCGTTGGGTATTATTTGTTGTTTCACAAGTTGACAGTGAAATGATAGAGTAGCTAAGATACGGACAAAGATTCACACATGATGCTAACTCTTGCTTCCTTTCTTTGTAGGAGCATGAAGTTACATTGGATAGTTACGGTTGGAATTTTGGTGATATTATTAGTGATAGTTAATGGAAAAGGAAATACTATCATAAGAAATAATGTGATCTTTTGAAAAGTAAAAGAAGTAAATATGGTAACAAGTGATTGGACAACGATGTATGTTTTTGATTTAAAAGCATTCATACAATACATAGATGAAGTAGAGCAGAATGTTAGCTATCTAAATAAGTTTTATGCTGAAACTGAACAACAATTTGATGTAGTCATAGAGAATCATGAAAAGGCTAACAATATTACCGATAAAAATGCTTTTTCTCTTCATGTTGTGCTTAAGTCGATAATAATGGATATGTACCAAGAGGTCAGATTCATAAATAATCATGTCGCACGAGTAGTAGATGATCTAAACAACTAACGTAAGCTCAACGGCCATACAACCTCATCATGATTTAGACGGGGATTGTTAGATTTTGTTGGAGAAGGGTTAAGTTTTCTTTTCGGTACTGTGTCTGCTTCAGATTTAAAGGGACTACAAAGTAATATTGAAAAATTATATGCTAATCAAGCTAAACTTAAGCATGTTGTTAAAGAGATTTTAACTATGGTAAGTTTGAATAGAGAAGTGATTTAACAAAATCGAGAATTTATGATAGATCTATCAAAATCAGTTAAAGAATTCCAGACACAAGCCCAACGAATTTTCACAGACCATGAAGAACGTCTAGTATTGATCGAACATTTTACAAATTCATATCATCAATTGGAAATAGTACTCACGCAAGTGGAACTCGTGTTAACCACGGCAGAGACCTACATGATCAAATGGATATTTTGGCTGATGAGAAATTATCTCCAAAAATCGTAAATCCTTCACTAGTAATGAACGTATTCTTGGAAATAGAATCGCAATTGAATGATCATATGTCATTGGCATTAGATGTCCAAAATGAACTCTGGCAATACTGTCATTTATTGATGATGGCAACTGTGTTTGCTGACAATAAATTGGTAATCTTGGTGAAGGTGCCATTAAGTAATGCAAACTTTAACTTTGAAGTATTTAAAGTGCAGGCTTTACCAAAACCATTTATAAATGTGAGTAAACACACTTCACAAGAAGTGAATAAACTTGTGGCTATGTACATTCTGGAATCTGATACCTTGATTGTTGATAAACAAAGAATGCGATATGTACCTAAAATAGGACATGATCAATGCATAGATAATAAGAAATTATTTTGTCCACTTGTAGGAGCAATACGTACAATACATACAACTACTAGCTGTATGTTGGCGTTATTCTTGAATATGAAATTGGCAATAAAGCAATTATGTGCGATGGAGATAAGACTTAATGTCGATTTACCCTTCGAGATGAGACTCAAGGAGGGGTTTATGGTACATCTCCACTGATGTTCCATTATGATTCTCCATTACGTGCCCAAATAGGAAGAACCCAAAACTGGATAGGATTCTTCCACCAATAGGCATCTTACAACTGAATCCATTGTGTATGACAACTAGCGGTCAGTTATTATTGACTAGCTACTTCCATCACAGGGATGAAAAGATACATCGCTTAGTATCAAAAGTGGTATTACCACAATTTTTGATGACACAACGTATTTGGAAACCCATATTGTCTCGAATAAATGTTACTACATTTGAGATACAGAAAGATTTTAAGCATTTAGATAAGATTCCTATGAAAGATCTTGTTTGTGAATTGGATATGGTTAATGATACTCCTACCAAACCTTTTTCCTTTCTAAAATAGGCATATTTCGTTACTACCATAATGTGCATACTTGTTGCATATTTGTTAATGCATTTGTATCAATGCCGTACCCTCAGACAGATATGCAACTGCATATGTAGAAGTAAGAGTAAACGTAAAATGCGACGAACGATCTCTGCTGATGGTGATAATGAAATGGTTAATCTTGCTTCTGCCAATAATGGTGTTTATGCAACCATGAATGCATCTCCAATGGTGACACCTTCGTCACCTCAACCTCCAAAGAGTATAACTGACATGATGAGACGGGCGATAAAGAATCTCAGTACTTCACCCAAACCTGCCCAACGACAAATATATCCTCGAGTGAGTCATGCTGCCAAGTCTGCCAGTGTTCACGTGACTATGGTAGATAGAAACAATAACTCAAATGAGCAATAAGCTCACAGACTGTGTGTTTTCGTTTCAGTGAGCAATGGCAGACTGTGGTAGCGAACAATTTAAAGAGGATAGTTCTACTATTACCAGTTCACCAAATAGTGAAACATCTACTTCTGGAAACATGGCAGATAATGAGTCTGCAAATAACTTGGTGTTGGTTACGCCCAAATATGATTCTGATGAATGTTCAAATTTGGATACCTTCGCTAAAACTGATGATTCTGATAGTAATTATAGTGTGTGTTTGATTTCAGATATCTTGGATGAGTGATCAGATTTAACTGGTGGTCGTGGTGACCTTTTACTTTCAGAAATTATATCCATTTCAAGTGTGACAAGTCCAGAAGTTATATTCCTGTCCAGTAGTGATAGTCCTGGATCTGTGTCGACACCTCATCCAGAATCTAAGGGTCCTGGGCATGACATCGACCCAGATTCTCGTAAGTTCATGTTTGATGAACCTGTACCTGTAGAACACGATCTGATCCAAAACCATACTCATCTTTTCCTGGACTGCCCATGCAACCATGTCTAAATTCATGTACTGTTCCTGAGCCTAGCCCTAATTATGAATTGTTGGGAACTTCAAAAACGGGTTAGAAGTACCACCGATACATTGAACGGATCCGCCATTCCCTATTTGGTGACGGGGGAGTCAGGTGTATCTGCGATACGGACAGCCCTTAGCCCGGCTCATGAAGAGTCGGATAATTTAGTAATAGAATCCACTCCACCTCCATTAAGTGATGAAGAGGCTAAACTAATAAGAGATCTCTTCCAGAAATAGTGGTCCACACTACTGATCCTCAGCCACGACCATGGGAATGGGCGGTATGAGAATACATTCATATGCCCTTACCAAACCCTCATCAGTCCTTGTCACTTCAATCCAATCAAGGTGATGTGAAGGAAGATCGACCCTTTTACACAGTCAATTATATTGAAGATAGACCTATCATAAGACCAAATACATATGAACTACAGTTTCTGAGAATGATACGAGACCTCTCTATGGAGGCTCTATTTGGGTGTTTTTATATAGATACACAGCAAGAAACGGTAACGGTTGAAGTCGAACGACAGTTGATTTATTATCATGATAAAGCAGCATCTGATTGTATCACTTTTGCTAATTGTTCAAGATACTTAACCATTCACAATTGCCCTGATTTGCTAGAAAATAATGATGCTACCACCCTTCCTTGTCACAGTCACCGTGTGACAACGTCTTATCATACGAAATGTAGATTTCAAACACCCAGTAACATGATTCATTTTAACCCGTTTGTAAAAATTTGGGATAAGCTTTGTAAACGACATACCAAATTTCATAAAGATAGACGACCTATACGTTGTCAACCTTATATTGTGTATAGACAATTTCATTCAGATCTTATTGGAGATACGTTTGAATACTGAACAGGACCAAATACCATTTACATAACTTATCATTTACCCTCGAGTGATAGTGGGAGTAATATTGAATTCGACACACCGCATCAATAGAATTTGGATTCGATTCAAGATTATTAAGATAACTTGTAACAAGACAACCAAAATAACTCCCCGAGAGTTGATTTCTATGGGTCATGGTATTGAAAAAATAGGCAGGAGCCCATGGAAATCTGGGTCAAGTATAAATTGTCGTATTGTGACCCGCAGTAGCAGTGACAATACATTTCATATTCTTAAACAAAGCGATAACAGAACGCAATTGGGTAAATGATTGATATAACCTTTGCCCCAGACAATTTTATAAGCTGGTTGATTTTGGATACAGAATACGCACCAGAAATACTTGAGCCCGGAGGAGAGTGTACATAAGTATATAAATATATAAGTGTTTAAGAGTCGTGTGAAGTGGTTATTTGGTTAATTATTTTAGTGATACATTTATCGTATAATTTACGAGAGTTTGAGTTTATCTTTAATTATTGGTTTTGAGTATATTGGTATTGAAGGGACATCCTTTCAACAATCGAAGATAAAAGATGGCCTCAGCAAATATTGAATTCGAAGAGTTTGACCGTGAGCAAGAACTGTACTTGGAAACTAAATTACGAGCAATGGCAGTCAAACCATAGGCCCACTGGCTTTATTTCTCTCAGAGGGTGATCCAAAAACCAATTAGATATTGGGAAATCCAACATTATAATGCGCATACGCAAGATATTGAACTAACCACCCACGAAGTATATTTACTATATTATCTCACTACAGACAATAGAATTATATTGCCTAGTTTGGTTGCGAAAGTGACACCCACAAGGGTTGCGAATCCATATGAGGCACAGGGGACGGGGACTGATCGAATCATTTATTACAGAAATGATCCTTGCTGGAATGGTCGGTATTACAATTTTCGAATAATGTCACCAAACGATTAGGAATTTAACAGAATGGATCCAATACCCGAACTTGGTATAATTCGTCCATTCAGACATGGAGAACTAGAATGTATCTCTCAGCAAGACCCTACTTCATCCATAGAATGTATGACCACTGAGTCAGACCCCTGTCTGAAATTTACTAAACCAGACAGTTATCACGTACGTATGTTATATCAACATGAAAGTACATGCCCTGATTATGTAATGGTTCGTGATGCCCTCTGTCAACATGAAATAAAATGCCAGGAATATCTTAAACAAAGACGTTTCAATTGCGTGAGTCCCGTTCAAGTCACATGCAATGGAGCATGAGACCCCTGTGGTATCTGTTTAGAGGATATACCAGTTGGTCCTCAACCCACTTTGACCTTTGAAAGATGTAAAAAGTCAGTTCACACCCTTTGTGGTAGCAAATGGTCACAAGAGCATCCAACATGCCAATCTTGCAGAGCCGAGGTTTATTGGAAGGCTCAAGTTAGTACTTATTGGCTACCTAAACTAAATGCTCACTTTTGGTAGTAAAGATATAAAGAATTGAGGTCAGCCATCGGATACAGATTGTCATTATTAGTTTTTGATCAATGTGCATTTTCCAAAACATACTGAAATAATTCATAAATAAAAGAATGTCATTCTAGACGGATTTAGATAAGTATCCCTGGAACAGACATTCCGACAATCACAAAAACTGGTGAAATCTTTTAGCGAAAAGCCAGAAGTATCCATACGGCCCCGTGTATATATATATAGCTCCCATATAAAGGACGTATATTTTTTTTTATTATTATCATAAGTTAACATAATAGTTGGGTTTTCAAGTACCTACTAATAGTTTACAGGATATTATGATTTTTATTTTATAGAGTATATTTTTGACATCATGGCTTCTGCAAGTTCAGAAAATCCCGAGAATCTTATGGCAGAAGATTTCGAGAGGGAACAGCAAGAATATGATTATTTTACCTTCATGAAAAATTCTTTCACTGAGAAACATATTTTTCTCAGAAGAAGTAAAACGAATATATTTTAGCTGTTCGAGACTTACTGAATGACGATCGTTTTGTAAGTCTTCAATGTATTAGAAGGGATACCCTTCAAGCCTCCCAGGGAGTTATCCATTATTGGGATGAGAGGCGCATTGATGAAGATACCGGTGACGTCAAAATACTTTCTCATGACGTATATCTCCGGTATCATGTTTGTAGTGATTCGGGTGATGTTGTTTTTCCTCATCTTGTGGTGGCCGAAGTATACAGGTTGTCCACTACTGGATCGATCCTCATTGGAGTGGACGATTCTATGATAATATTCGGCCATCGGAATTTGATTACATGGACGCTGTTGGGCAGGACTCCCAATGCCCTTTTGAAATTGCCCAACAGCGACACACAAAAAATGTGAGGGAAACATTTGAACGTGAAAAGATTCACCCAGATTGACAACTGCAGCATTCTTGTCTTCGACAGCATGTGGCAAACTGATGGCATCAAAGAATAAATCATGTAACCTCAAGCAGTGGTCAAGACATATGTGTTGTCTGTCTTACCTCGATACCTGAGGGTGACTGGGAGGCATACAACTGTCCTCAATGTAGAGAGTTGGTACATATGGAATGTGGGCACACCTGGATGCCTTACTCTGACCCTCAACGATGACCACATTGTCGTTTCCTTTTACGGTGGGGTACCAACTTGGTTCAAGGCTGGTTTGATTACGCCCACCATGATCATTATGGTGACCCCATAACAAATTGATTATCTTAAATCCATTTTAATTTTTATTTTCAGAATGTTGGATACTTCGCAGTTACTGAGAGGCAGGACAAGCCCTTTATATGGAAGTGCATATGTGTGAGTTCTTCTTTGGACTCGAACTCCTTTGGAGTTCGAATCTTTTTGGGGAGGATTGTCACATCATGCCCTCCCGTGGGTCCTTATTGACGAGCGTAGAGGTTTTCCTCAACCTCAAGGGGAGGGGGTCCCAAGGATGGACTATATAATTTAGTTTGTGTGTAAAGTACGATTTTACCTTCATGAAAAATTCTTTCGCTGAGAAACATATTTTTCTCAGAAGAAGTAAAACGAATATATTTTAGCTGATTCGTGTGTTGCAAGGTTTGTAGTACAGGTCATTGGTATTTACGACCTCCCATTAAGAGATAACTAATAAGCAATTTCATCTCTACGCTGATTACAAATATCTATCTGACCATATACCATATGTCACGGCAACAGTTTTATAGTTCTTCCCTTATACTGAGTTTTAATTAACTTGTGTCGGGAGTATAGCATGATTGTTAAGTGTCATCCACGGATGTTATAGCCATAACTCATCACTGATAATAATTTAATGGTTTCCGAGATTAAGACACTGCAATTTTAACAGTATACTGGCTGTTCACTTTTAAAGAAGAGGAGAGCTATCTCTTAATACAGTACACGTAATGACGTTTGGCTGATTGCAACAGGGTTATATGAAGGATGAGCATCCAATTCACACACCTGGTCAACATCTGGTCCGATAAACTATCTTCTGATAGAATAGTTTGGATTTTGGATATTAAGCAAGGTGATTGTCACAGAAAGTCAGTTTCCTGACCGGACTCCTGTGATGCAGATTGAACGCGAACTGGTGAAAGAATTCCTGCTGCTCAGTAACATTTAGTTAACATTATTTTCTTCAGTGAACGTGTATCTGAAATTTTGTTTTGCATCAGAGTCTTTTTACAAGTTTAGGGCGCTATGATTTAATTAAGAATATATTACAAAGAAATCATAAGTACTATTCTGTGTTTGACTTACCCATGCCCAGCTGAAGTGTTCCCAAGGAATCCATGGTGAATGTTTCAAGAGTAACCACGAACTTGGTGTTAACCCATTACTTCAGACGTTTTCTTTAAGCTTATGTGTGGGGGTGTGATTACGAACTTCCTCCCCAGAATAAACATCCGAACTAAAATCCACTAGACGACTGGGGTGCGATGATTGCAGCCACATCGATCCATTAACCCCTCTACTGTGCCACATCGACAAAGGTTCTACCTCTCCACGAGGGTGATGTGGTGTCTTTTTCATACAAGTATAATCTGCCACTTGTTAAATATTATTTCTGAGGCCTTCATTGTGGCAAGTATAGTCTGCTACTGGCAATTGTCGGAGAGGTTGAGCTGGCTTCTGAAGGAAGGCTTCTTTCACAGGAGTAAACCGAAACATTTACAAAACCAACGGCCCTTTTCGGAGTCCACCCAAACGAAGACCCAAACTTCGGGGGCAGGCCTGCATGTTAACCTATTTGGCCGGGGCCTGAATGCACTCTAGTAGTGTTTATAAAAAAGTGGCAACAAGGGGGATGCAGGACGAATGCTCGCCTCCCCAGAGGTGGGTGACCACCTCTGGAGATGGAGTGAAGGATGATCAGAATCCATAATGGTTACTAAATATCCATAGCGGTTATAATAATTCTGTAACGGTTATTGGGAAAAAGAGAGAGGGAAAAAAAATCGAAAAGAAGTGTGTTTGTGTTAAGTGGCTGTCTTTGTCTTGTAACATATACCTATCGGCCAGCTGGATTAAATTCGTTATCAATGACCTTAATTAACTGTAGTAACAAAATATACTCTATCGACAACGACCCTACATAAGTGTAAGTTTATCCCTCTGGGGCAGCTGGATTAAATGGCGTTATCAATGAAATTAGTAGATTGGCATAACATAATAATTTAATCATTTGCACCGCCTCTGTGTTTGATTGGTTGAAAGCATACAGCGTGAAAGTCATCAAAATCATATAAACCAAATCACGTAATGATTTGGGATGTCTACACGTTCGCACATCCGATCCAACTTTGAAGACTCTGGAAGCCCCGCCCACTCAATCCAACTGTCACCGTGAGGGCGTGACGGCAGACTGATAGATGGATAACAAGCTTGTAAACAAAGATCAATGAGCGATTTTTCATCACCTCCAGTCAGCGAGAATATAATGATAATTTCTCGGGAACAATTAAATTTAATAACTAATATAAAAAATATACCGAAGTGGGAGACGAATAAGAGATCATACATCCAAACATGATTTTGGGGGAACTTAAAAAAATGTTTTTAATGATATTGTTATGTGACTTGCTAAATATCTGTCGTCTGCGATCGAAAATCAAAACAACAAACAAAACTCCGAAGTATCAACTCTGCCAACTTTCCAAGAAATGAATGTCCAAAATGTTGTCAAACAGGCGCTGGACAATGTATTGTCAACTGGTGTAATTTCTAATTCCTCTTTTCTGAACTGCACATTCAATTTTCTGAGTGGCAACTAACTTTTCAAATAACTTGATGACATAGTGCAAAACTTTGATTAAGATGGACCAATGAAACGTCAAATTTGACAAATTGACAATGATTGACGTGACCTGTTTGTGGCATACTTTCCTGAGTTTGACTGTTGTCTTTACGAAAATTCAGTTTTTCGTTCACGTACACATAGTTTTTATATTTTAATTTTACAGTCGGATTACATTACAAGAAATAACTGTTGTTTTCCTTTGGTTTATGTGATATAAACCGAAAATTTTAAGTTCAGCACAAGCTTAATCATAACTCGCTACGCGAGTTATGAAGCTTGTGCTAAAATATTTGGCATAAACCGAAGGAAAACAACAGTTATTTCTTAAATAAACTCAACCGACAATAATAAACTTAATGCGGTAGACCCGAAAATTCAAAATCTCCATATATACTTTTAATAAATTTTAATTTTTTTCTAGGATAATTTAGGGATGGGGGGGGGGGGGGGCACGCCCCCCTCCCCCGGTTACGTCCTTGCAGTTGAATAAGAGTAACCCTGGGGCTCGGGACTTTCGGATTTGGACTGCCCCAGTCCAAACATGGAGTAAAAGACGGTGTTTTAAGTTTTTGCTTTGGTTCGTCCTTTCAAAGCACGTACAAAACCATAAAATTAAAATACAGGCGTTCAGGCCATTTTTGGACTAACCCCCAAGGTACTGACTCCTGCGCCAAAAGCATACAAGGGGTTATAGCGTGAATCTGGGTTGGATAGTAGTAACCCCGGGGCCTGGAAAATTGTGGAGCCTGGTTTGGGCCCAAGAATCTTGGGTTAGGGCTGCCCCAAGTCCAAACATGGCCTAAAACTAAAAGACCGTGTTTTAATTTTTGCTTTGGTGCTTTGGTGCGTCCTTTGGAAGGACGTACCAAACCATAAAATTAAAACACTCTCAACAGTAAAGAAGGAGGCTGTATCGTGAATCCTGGGGGCGTTTACAAAAATGGCAAGACGAGGGACTCGGGACCAATGCTCGCCTATCCAGGGGTCGATGGCCATCTCTGGGCATGGAGTGAAGGATGATTAGAGTCCGTATCGGTGCCATCACTTCCAGAGATGGGTTTCATTCGATACTTGATGGTGAGCTGAACGCAGCCACTCTCAACATGGACATCCCAGTTGAGAAGTGAACTAGCATTCAGCACCATCAGGGTATCCTTAATTTTCTTCGGCAGGAAATCCCTGGCTAATTAATTAAAGAACCTAAAATGCACCCGCAAGCTTAAATACTCAGTTTCAGAACAAAACACAGAAAATGGCAGAATGAAATGAATTAAATAATGGTGCTGTGTTCGCCATCCGAACTAGTGCCGTTTTCACCAACCCATGGACCAGATGAGGGTTAATCAGGTCATCACACGGATAAATGTGGTATTGCCAAGGATATTAGTGCTGAACACCAATCAAAAGCCGTTAATTTTATGTTTTTCACTACGGGGGGGGGGGGGGGGGGAGGGGTGGGGTGGGTGTATTCTCTACTGCTCAGCCTTTCCACCGGTCTTTAGACGGCTGATCAAAGTATAAGCATTACCTCTGCAGACTCCAATTTCCCCAAGTGTCAATAAGCTGAATCAGTATTGTGCTTTCTGAAGGGATGTGTTTTCCTTTCAGTCAGAACATGTTTGTGAGCATTTCACGTAATAAGTAGAACACATTCCACAAAAATATTTCAGTCATTTTAGGGAAGGTGGGTGGGAGAGGGGAAATAAAACAGAATGCATCCCTTAACTCGAGTAGGATTATGGCAGACACATATAGAATATTATGGAACAATTATTTTCCACAGGCGTACAAAGCATCCGTGTTTTGATATTTTGTTGTGAGAATTGACGTGATATATAAGTGAAACTGTGTTCAACAGAAGGTAGATATAATTGGAAATCCAGATGCAAATCTTACTTTCCCTGCTATTCATGTATAAATTTGCTATTACGCACCCCCTCCACTCACACATTACGCAACCCCTCCATTCACACATTATGCACCCCCTCCACCCACATGTTATGCACCCCCTCCACTCACACATTATGGACACTCCCTCCACCCACACATTACCACCCCCTCCACCCACACACTACGCACCCCCTCTACACATACATTACGCACCACTCCACCCACACATTCTGCACCACTCCACCCACACATTATGCACCCTCTCCACCAACACATTACGCATCCCCTCCACCTACACATTATGCACCCCCGCCACCCACACATTACGCACCCCCTCCAAAGGTCTCTGGGGTTATCCAAGAGTCATTGAGTGTATTTTTCAGAATTGCTGCAATCATATTTTTGGATCCCCAATGCATTCCAAAAGTTCATATGTACATTTTTACACAAAAATAATCAAAAATATCCATTGCTGATTCCTTAATATCCAACCTTTAATGTTACATGTATGTACATAATTTATTTCCAGTTTCTTGACAAATTTGCTCTTTATCCTTTATGAAAATCTTTAAACGCTGTTTACAAAAACCTATTTCAGAATTCTCTAAAGATATTTTATTTCCGGAAAATAAATCTCCACAAATTTTGTTTTTATATAATTCTGTTCTGAAGCTTTCACCATCTTCATACATACTCGAATTTACTGTTGTGAGAATTGACGTGATATATAAGTGAAACTGTGTTCAACAGAAGGTAGATATAATTGGAAATCCAGATGCAAATCTTACTTTCCCTGCTATTCATGTATAAATTTGTTATTACGCACCCCCTCCACTCACACATTATGCAACCCCTCCATTCACACATTATGCACCCCCCTCCACCCACATGTTATGCACCCCCTCCACTTACACATTATGGGCACTCCCTCCACCCACACATTACCACCCCCTCCACCCACACACTACGCACCCCCTCTACCCATACATTACACACCCCTCCACCCACACATTCTGCACCACTACACCCACACATTACGCACCCTCTCCACACACACATTACGCATTCCCTCCACCTACACATTACGCACCCCCTCCACTCACACATTTTACAAGTATAAATATAAATATCGAGATTTTAAGATTGCTTGCCAGATGTTCCCTATATCAGGCATGTGGATTAACATGGTGGTGGTACTGATTTTTTTTGGAGGAGGAGGGGTTGGGGCGGCTTCCACTGGATCATGGTTGCAGTGTGCTGACGCATATATCACGTCGACAGTACATATGCCTTCAACCATTGCTAACCCTGCTTGTGCCAAGTTAGTAGCCCTGACAGTTACTCGCCTCTGTCAGTGTAAATAAATAAATAAATATCGCGCCCTGTGTGCATAAACAAAATGACCGAAGGAAGCTAAAGTCTGCCGGTCGACACCGATTGGATGATCAATTATATTCGACGCGACAGTGATGCGTCTGGATATTTCAAAAATGCTCCGTGTCGCATTAGTGACGGATTTAATACAATTAGATTCGACGTGTCAAAAAACTATAATCTATTTCAGGCCTAGTGCATTCCCGAAGTTAATACATGCATTTTTGCACTAAAAAGGTGGGCGTGGCCAAAAAATTTTGAAAGTAGGTCATGCTCATAACTCAAGCATGGTATGTGCAAATGAGTCGAAACTCCATGGAGGTTCAAAATATGTGTCAAGGTCACTGGGGTTATCTAGGAGTTATTGGGTTCATTTTTCAGAATTTGTGACCCCCCATCTCAAGCATGGTATGATGTATGAACCTTAGACCATCACCAAATGAGTCCACACTTGGTGAAGGTTCCAAATATGGGTCAAGGTCACTGAGGTCACCCAGGAGTCATTAAGTTACTTTTCAGAATTGCTGAAAAATACATTTTTTGAACTATGAATACATTCCCAAAATTCATACATGCATTTTTGCACTCAGAAAAGTGGGTGTGGCCAAAAAAATCTGAAGGTTGGTCATGCTCATATCTCAAGCATAGTATACTCCATGTACCTGGGACCAACACTAAATGAGTCGAAACCCAATGGAGGGTCAAATTATGGGTCAAGGTCTCTGGGGTTATCCCAGAGTCATTGAGTGTATTTTTCAGAATTGCTGCAATCATATTTTTGGATCCCCAATGCATTCCAAAAGTTCATATGTACATTTTTACACAAAAATAATCAAAAATATCCATTGCTGATTCCTTAATATCCAACCTTTAATGTTACATGTATGTACATAATTTATTTCCAGTTTCTTGACAAATTTGCTCTTTATCCTTTATGAAAATCTTTAAACGCTGTTTACAAAACCCTATTTCAGAATTCTCTTAAGATATTTTATTTCCGGAAAATAAATCTCCACAAATTTTGTTTTTATATAATTCTGTTCTGAAGCTTTCACCATCTTCATACATACTCGAATTTACTGGTTGCAGTAAATTCTGTTTCTCTAGTTTTTATTCTTCTTCTTATTATTCTCCTGTCTTTTTCTTCCTTTTCTGCACGATAACTTGACAACCAATTGGCATATTGCGCTGATTATTGGCATACTGACAGACAGTCACAAGTTCTCGTCACCTATGGTTTTCAGTTTCCTGGAACATTAGGGGTGTCCGAAGGATTGTTTTGAAAGTTGGTCACGCCCATATCTCTGGTATGTTTTTAACGCATGGGACTGGAATCAAAATCAAATTAGTCCACGCTCGATGGAGATTCAAAATAGGGGTTAGGTCACTAAGGTCACCCAGGGATCACTGAGTGCATTTTTCATAATGGCTGGAAATCACATTTTTGACTCCATAATGCATTCTCGAAGTTCACACATGAATTTTTACGCGAAGAAAAGTGGGCGTGGACAAAATTTTGAAATTTGGTCACGCTCATATGTCAAGCATGGCATGACTTATGTACCTGGAACCAACGCCAAATGAGTCGACATTCGATGAAGGCTCAAAATCTGGATCAAGGTCACTGAGATGACCCAGGGGTTAAGGCGTGTATTTTCCAGAATTGCTGGAAATCACATTTTCTTACCTCTAATGCTTTCCCAAAGTCCATACGTGCATTTTACACGAAAAAAGTGGGCGTGGCGTAACATTTTTTAAAGTGGTTCAGGCTCATATCTCAAGCATGGTATGAGGCATGGACCCGGGACAAAACCAAATGAGTCGTCACTCGATGGAGTTCAAAATATAGATCAAGGTCAAAGGTCACCCAGGGGTCATTGTTCAGAATTGCTGGAAATCACATTTTTGACCCCCCCCCCCCCCACCCCCCGGTTTCCCTACGTCCATACTTGCATTTTTACGTTAGAATGCCGAATGGACCTGGGACCAACAACAAATGAGTCGACACTCAATGGGGGATCAAAATATTGGTCCAGGTCACTGGGGTCACCAATACGTCATTGAGAGCATTTTTCAGAATTACCGGTAATCACATTTTTTTTAACCCTAATGCATTTCCTTAGCCGAACCCAATAAATGTTGTACACATATATGACTTTTCTGGTTTTCTTTAACCGATTCCTGAATGAATATCTTTAAATGCTGTTAACGAAAACCTATTACCGATTTCTTTAAAACTATTCTATCGCCGAAAATAAGCCTCCAAGGTATTCCAATTACATTCGGAAAGAGAATCGTGGCTCAGTAGGTAGAGGTGAAGCCTGCAAACCAAGAGGTCCTCGATTCGAATCCCAGTTGCGACAACCGTGTTGTGTCATTGTGCAAGACCCCCCCCCCCCCCCCCCAACCATTGCCCAGGTGGGGGCGCCGTGGCATTATGCACTCTCGTGTACTGCACATCAATGGTGTACTTGTCTTCGACCAATGCCAACCCAGTTTGTGTGAAGGCAGTCTGTTGGGGAGCATGACAGTTGCACGCCTTTACTCGGTGGTTCTCTCATGTAATGTAAAACTGTGCGTCACAATGTGACAGTGGCTGTCAAAATAGTCGCTAATCCCAACAAATAAATAAATAAATAAATAAGTAAATAAATAAATAAATAAATAGAAGGCATTCCCTTGTGGTGTAGTTATAATATGTCTGTTTTTTGTCAACATGATAACCCGAATATAATCAACCCTTTCTTAATGTTTTGGTTACACTAATAGACCGAATACTGGAAAATTAGTTCACTGAAGCAATAGCCATTGTTTAAAACTTTCGAGAATCTCTTATTAACAAAGAAGTCAGAGAGAAAGCTGTTGCTGTTGGTTGTTACATAGAATAGCATTGCATATTTTTTAGTGCATATTACAAAAGTAATTCTGAAACCACGTTGAATCAAGAACCCTTCACATTTCAAAGCATTTTAAAAATTTATTTATTATGAAAACGTAACTCAGGATCTACATGTTTCGGGATGGAGCGGAGTGTGGCTTTCTCAAAACACCTATCATAATTATAAAGTAATGAAATGGAATGTTTGAATTGTCTGTTTTTAACCCTCTTAATACTTTAATGTGAGTACAAACACCTTTCATATAACTCATAGCTACAGAATTTTTTATGCTTTTCTTTCTGTAATATTTAATTTTATATGGACAGTTGCTCGTCGATGCTCAGTGGTTCTCTCCGAGTACTTCGGCTTCTTCCGCTCGTAAAACGCTCATGGTCACGATTAGCATTCTATATGGAATGGGACATCTTTTCAGGTGTACCTTCCAACATAAGGCATTCTTAACCCTTTACCCAACATTACGACAAAAACCAGTCAGCGTTATTCACAGAAATTTTTTTTGCTTATGACCTCTAATTGGATAGAACTCGTATTTATAGAGTTAAAATGGAGTATTTAAATGGGTTATTTTAACCCTCTCAATATCTTAATATGGGTCTTCAAAATTGTATTTTTGCAATGCAGGAATAACGATAACACTTTCTGTTCTAGCAATGTTACTCTAAATGCGCATGTGCATCGATGGAACCTCGGTATTTTGCCAAAGGCAATAAGTCTACAGATAGGATCTTGGGGTCCTTTAATGCCTTTTTATGTCTATATTCCAACATCACTGAATTCTTTTCCTCGCAGTACATCTTCCAGAGGTACCATGTACCTTAACATTTGCTAGCAAAATACACTAAAAACTAAAGTGTTAAAACTGACACTTTCAAGGTTTTAAACCCATTCTAACTCTTAGGGTTTGATTTGAACGCTCAAAGTGCAATGCTTTAAACACTTAGACATTACAATCGTCAGACATCTGAAACTTGAATGGATGGCACTTCCCATGTGTCTGGCATTGGTGGTTCTTCCAGAATCGTCCATAATTTGATTTGCGCTTGGTGGGTACATAATTAAAAGGACACAACGCAGATGACGCGGATCAGGCTCGAGAGTTCGAGCCTGATCCGCGTCATCTGCGTTGTTTCCTTTTAAGTGTCGCGACATTACACTTGTCAAGTGGTAATATTGTAACACCTGTCAAGTTCTGGGATATCTACACTTGAACAAAGTGCTAGTTCAGCACTTAGTAAGTGTTAAATACAGCACTTCAAGTGTAGTTTTTAACACTAGTTTTTAGCGTGTATGTATATTTACTATCATCTGCAAATATGACAGATCCGGAGTTGGTGGAGCCAATATTTTTAAAGTGGTTTTCGCTCATACTTCAGCCTTGGCATGACCTATAGACATGGGACCTACACCAAATAATTTGAAAACTTGCTGGAGGTTCAAAATGTGGTCCAACTCAATGCGGTAAACATTAAGTGCATATTTATCAAAACTATTAGGAATTGCATTTTACACCAACTAATGCAATTCTGAAGATTATCCATGTATCTCATCATTCAAATAAGTGGCAGAGACAATAATATCAATTTCTTTTTCATTGATCGAATCCGTTAAATGATGTGCACATACATGCCTTTTTGGTTTTTCATAAAATTTGTTCTGATTCTTGTATGAATATCTGTAAATACTGTTAACGAAAATCCATTTCTGTTTTGTTTAAAATTATTTTACTCCCGAAAATAAGCCTCCATAAATTATCTTTCTGTATAGTTTCTTTTTCCTGATACTTTAACCCTTTTTCACACAGACTTGCATTTACTGGATACACACGCTAAAAACTAAAGTGTTAAAAACTACACTTGAAGTACTGTATTTAACACTTACTAAGTGCTGAACTAGCACTTTGTTCAAGTGTAGATATCCCAGAACTTGACATGTATTACAATAATACCACTTGACAAGTGTAAGGTCGCGACACTTAAAAGGAAACAACGCAGATGACGCGGATCAGGCTCGAACTTTCGAGCCTGATCCGCGTCATCTGCGTTGTGTCCTTTTAATTATGTACCCACCAAGCGCAAATCAAATTATGGACGATTCTGGAAGAACCACCAATGCTAGACACATGGGAAGTGCCATCCATTCAAGTTTCAGATGTCTGACGATTGTAATGTCTAAGTGCTTAAAGCATTGCACTTTGAGTGTTGAAATCAAACCCTAAGAATTAGAATGGGTTTAACACCTTGAAAGTATTAGTGTTAACACTTTAGTTTTTAGTGTGCGGTAAGTTCTGTTTCTCTCGTTTTTCATTTCTCAGTTTTTTATAGCTGTAACCACAATATTGATCATTATCCGCCCAGGTTCAGTTCATACGGGCAACGATAATTCCAACGTAAGTACAATTTCAATTCCGAATTATAATGTCCGTAGCATTCGTCATAAACTGTCAAAGCTTGCTGACTATATCGACGACATCGAAACCATTTGCTTCACGGGAATCCACATGAATAACGATTTCGATGTAGGTAACATACTAGTCCCTAATTACTCAATCCCGATTACACATAGAAGAAATCAGTAGTTGGGGTGTGGCGGTGTACTTCACTGATAGCATACTAATCCCTAATTACTCAATCCCAATTACACATAGAAGAAATCGGTACAGTTTGGGTGTGGCGGTGTACTCCACTGACAACATACTAATGCCTAATAACTCAATTCTGATTACACATAACAGAAATCAGTACGGTTGGGGTGTGGCGGTGTACTCCACTGACAACATACTAATGCCTCATAACTCAATTCTGATTACACATAACAGAAATCAGTACGGTTGGGTTGTGGCGCTGTACTTCACTAACAACATACTATTCCCTAATTACTCAATTCCGATTGCACATAACAGAAATCAGTACAGTTGGGGTGTGGCGGTGTACTTCACTGACGGCATACTAATCCCTAATTATTCAATCCCGATTACACATAGCAGAAATCAGTACAGTTTGGGTGTGTCGGTGTACTCCACTGACAACATACTAATGCCTAATAACTCAATTCCGATTACACATAACAGAAATCAGTACAGTTGGGGTGTGGCGGTGTACATCACTAACATCATACTAATCCCCAATTATTCAATCCCGATTACACATAGCAGAAATCAGTACAGTTGGGGTGTGGGGTGTACTTCACTAACATCATACTAATCCCCAATTATTCAATCCCGATTACACATAGCAGAAATCAGTACAGTTGGGGTGTGGGGTGTACTTCACTAACATCATACTAATCCCCAATTATTCAATCCCGATTACACATAGCAGAAATCAGTACAGTTGTGGTGTGGTGGTGTATTTCACTGATAACATTAGTACATTACTTATCTCAAACTCAACATTTATCAGTCGATGATGATATTCTCTGGTTCGAAATTGGCAGTAAGCAGACATTTATCCTCTTTGTTGCATTCAGGGAGAATCGAGTGAAAATTAATAGTCAAATTACCTGCCTATGTTGCAAGACAAAATTGAATTAGCTTTAGAAATATATTCAGCAATGGCGATAAAGTGGGATATAAACTCCGACCTACTTGCAGAACACAGTACATTACAAACCCTGATGACGCAGTATTGTTTGAAAAATGCTATATCCGAGCTAACAAGAATAGAAAATACATTTAATCTCTGCTTGATCCTGCAATTATTAGCGGCACAGTTACCGATGCTTACTCGAGTGCTTTTGACCTCGGTGTATCCGACCATCTTGCGGTATACGCCCATATTGTTTGCATTCAGCCTAAACAATCCCCAGTCACGTAACTTGTATGGAATTACAAATGATCAGTTTCATTAAAATGAATGCACCCATCAATGAGGCAGATTGGGAGAACCTTGTAAAGAGGACGACATCCATGTTTCTGTATCAAATTTTGTTTCAACTTTATTGGAAATTGTTCCAAGGTTATTATTCAGAAGTGTGAGAAGCCGTGGTTTGACAATACTACCAGAAGGAGGCGACGAAATGCTGGAGAAAATGTTGGGATATATGGGAACAAATAGAGACCCGAACTAAATGAAAGCAAAAGCAGTTATGCCAGTGGGTCGTAATTAAAGTGGAACCTACTCGAAAGTGGAAAGTGGGGACGTTTTGTATTCCTGAAGGTAGCAGAAAACCTCTAAGCGTGACTACGAGTATTTCTGGGCAAGTATGAATACTAAGGGAAGAGGTATCTACCGAAATCACACGAATAAACTAACTGTGAAGGGGAAGTGAATCCGTAATCAAATTAAACTTATAAGGAGAAACAACTTCAGTACGGTTTTCGTGGGAAACCACGAGGCTTTAAAGAGCTTGGAAACCCTATCTAACGATGCATATCGACCCTACCTAACGATACAGATCGATCCTACCTAACGATACACATCGACCCTACCTAACGATACAGATCGACCCTACCTAACGATACAGATCGACCTTACCTAACAATACACATCGACCCTACCTAACGATACAGATCGACCCTACCTAACGATACAGATCGACCCTACCTAACGATGCAGATCGACCCTACCTAACGATACACATCGACCCTACCTAACGATACACATCGACCCTACCTAACGATACAGTTCGACCCTACCTAACGATACAGATCGACCCTACCTAACGATACAGATCGGTGGATGACGGGTGCAGTAATGCCGCAGCACTAGAAGAAATAAGGGGCGAGTTTGGATGGGTGAGGATTAGGGATGGTATAGACTTAATAAAGCTCTACTGTCATACCTATTTGGTAAAACTCCAGGACGACACCCGGCGGTGTACAAAAATAATGTTTCAGGATTTATTTATTATTCTTTGGGGTTTAATGACGCATTCGACAGCCAGGATGACCTCGTGTCGGACAGTTTTATGGGTGGAGGAGAGACGCACCGTGCAACGACCTGCAACTGCAAGATTCCCCCAACACAATATCTCCACACAAGAAGAGTTAGCATTGGTTGAAGTGCATTATCGACGTGCTGTACGTCCTAGTACATAACACCACCGTAACCCCACATGGACAATAGGGGCGAAAAGTTTTGCACAAGGACACAACGCGATAGCCACAGATGGAATTCGAACCGAGGACTTTATCTCCTCAGCCCCCGCGCCAACAATGTTCCAGAATATTTGCAGTTCAAAGCAAATACAGGGTGGATGGACAAGGTGAGGTAGTTAATAGAGAACTATTCAGTAGAAATCTCGGACTTGGAGTGGCCACAACCCAGGGTATAAACAAATCGTCAGAGAAAGGGTTATGACGGATTGTCACCTGAAGATTGTCGAGGTGGGGGGGGGGGGGGGGTGTCAAAGCAAAGGGGTATTTGGGTTGCTGTTTGCTAACGAGACACCAGGTTTTAAAGAGTACCTACACGGCACCTTCCGGGGAGGGTCACTATTGCTCCAAATAAGATCGTGGTCGCTGCAGCTTAGAAGAAAAACTGGGAAAGACGTCGAAAAGTAGTGCCAAATGTGTAATTTAGGCAAAGGAAGACCCCTCAACAATTTCTATTTAAATGTCCAAAAAAAATACCAATCTAACGGAAAAAGATTCACTGTCAGCATGATGGGGAAGTGGGTGCATGGGAGAATGAATGACGTGTGGTTATTGAGGGGCACAAAGGAGAGGATAAGTATGCTTATCGGGGAGATTGGAAGAATGGGGTACGGGTTGTCACCAAGAAGTTCAACTCATGGTGTTGTGAAGAGAGTGGAAGCCTGGGGAGACGGAGGCATTTGAGAACAGATGGCAAGCCAAGGACTTTTCACATGAGAACGGCGACAAATCAGCGACCAGCCAAAGTGTTAATATTATTATTATTTGTCTTTTCCTAAAATGAAAAAAAACATTTGTTATTGTTCGGAAAAAAAGAAAAAAAAATTGTTTTTGGCTTTTCCTGAAAGGAAAAGACATTTGTTGTTCTCTCTTCTTCTATGTAAATTGTAGGTCTGTAAAGCTTCTATGTAAATTGTACGTCTGTAAAGCTTCTATGTAAATTGTACGTCTGTAAAGCTTCTATGTAAATTGTAGATCTGTAAAGCTTCTATGTAAATTGTAGGTCTGTAAAGCTTCTATGTAAATTGTACGTCTGTAAAGCTTCTATGTAAATTGTAGGTCTGTAAAGCTTCTATGTAAATTGTAGATCTGTAAAGCTTCTATGTAAATTGTAGGTCTGTAAAGCTTCTATGTAAATTGTACGTCTGTAAAGCTTCTATGTAAATTGTAGATCTGTAAAGCTTCTATGTAAATTGTACGTCTGTAAAGCTTCTATGTAAATTGTACGTCTGTAAAGCTTCTATGTAAATTGTACGTCTGTAAAGCTTCTATGTAAATTGTAGATCTGTAAAGCTTCTATGTAAATTGTACGTCTGTAAAGCTTCTATGTAAATTGTAGATCTGTAAAGCTTCTATGTAAATTGTACGTCTGTAAAGCTTCTATGTAAATTGTACGTCTGTAAAGCTTCTATGTAAATTGTAGGTCTGTAAAGCTTCTATGTAAATTGTAGATCTGTAAAGCTTCTATGTAAATTGTACGTCTGTAAAGCTTCTATGTAAATTGTACGTCTGTAAAGCTTCTATGTAAATTGTAGGTCTGTAAAGCTTCTATGTAAATTGTAGATCTGTAAAGCTTCTATGTAAATTGTACGTCTGTAAAGCTTCTATGTAAATTGTAGGTCTGTAAAGCTTCTATGTAAATTGTACGTCTGTAAAGCTTCTATGTAAATTGTACGTCTGTAAAGCTTCTATGTAAATTGTAGGTCTGTAAAGCTTCTATGTAAATTGTAGATCTGCATAGCTTTTCACCTTCAACAACGCCCCAAAAGTGCCCTAACTTTCATTGACCAATTTTTCCTGGTCTGAATGGGCTTAAGTCCTGAAATTTTGCAGATTTGTTGTAACTACACTTTTCCACAGCTAACTGGTTACAATAGTTTACAAACATTTTTTTCTGTCAAAATTGGCAGGACATCCGGAACGGACTGAATAGTAATAATGTAATGTATCATTATCATAAATGCAAAAGAAATTCCGATTTTATCCGCAATGAGTCCAAAATGACCGCCAAGCGCGATCATTTTTTAAAATCCTAGATCTCATAACTGAATGAAAGTGTCAATGACACTGTAGGTCAACTTGTGTAAGACATGCACATGTATAGTATGCGACACAGCAATGACACACATCTAGGTAATGACCTGATAACAATTGGACATATAAAGTATTGTAACGGTCTGTACATAAATTCTGAACGTAGCCTGTAACAAATGTATAGGCAAAGTATTGTAAAGCTGGGTACAGTTAGATGCTAAACTAGAAAAGAAATCTTTGAATCCCAGAATGGGTCTGATTGAACCCAAAAATATTTGTTCTCATAGCACAGTGATAACAAAGGCACCCAGAAGCACTCGTTCCTGTCCCAAGGTGATAACAAAGGTGCCCAAGAAGTTTCGTGAAGATCGGTTCATAAATACAGCCTCTAGCGCGAGCGGCATTGACGTGCACTTACTGTGTGTGAGTAGCACTGAATAAATCAAAGTTCATCTAATTTGCATAATTTCTGCACGAGAAAAAAACTATATGTAATGTATTCCATGTTACTAAAATATATATTTATTCAAAAATTTATTCAAATCAGAACCTTCATATAGACGTTCTGTACCCAAAACTGATTGTACCTAATTTTGGTATAAAATGGTCGCCGGCAGCCATATTGAATTTCGGACCGCACCCCAAAACACTCGTTCTCCTCCCAAGGTGATAACAAAGGTACCCAAGAAGTTTCGTGAAGATCGGTTCATAAATAGAGCCTCTATCCCGAGCCTTATTGACATGTACACTTACTGTGTACAAGTAGCACTGAATAAATCAAAGTTCATCAAATTTGCCCAATTTCTGCACGAGAAAAAAACCCTGTATTATATGTGATGTATTCCTTGTTACTAAACATTCATTAAAAAATTTATTCAAATCTGAACCTTCAAAGAGAAGTTCTGTACAAAAACTGTACCTAATTTCGGGACAAAATAGCCACCGGCAGCCATCTTGAATTTCAGACCGCACCCCAAAACACTCGTTTTCGTCCCAAGGTGATAACAGAGTTACCCAAGAAGTTTCGTAAAGATCGGTTCATAAATACGGCCTTTAACCTGAGCCATATAGAAGTTGTATACAAAAAACTGATTGGACCTAATTTCGGTACAAAATGGCTGCTGGCGGCCATCTTGAATTTTGGTCCGCAACCAGAAACACTCGTTCAGGTCCCAAGGTGATAACAAAGGTACCCACGAAGTTTCGTGAAGATCGGTTCATAAATACAGCCCCTAGCCCGAGCCGCATTGGCATGTGTACTTACTGTGTATAAGTAGCACTGAATAAATCAAAGTCCATCTAATTTGCATAATGTCTGCACGAGAAAAAAACCCGTATTATGTGTCATGTATTCGATGTTACTAAACTTTCATACAAAATGTTTTCAAATCAGAACTTTCATAGAGAAGTTATGTACAAAAGTACAAAAAACTGATTTCATTAGTTTTTGTACAAAATGGCTGCCGGCGGCCATCTTGAATATCGGACTGCACCCAAAAACACTTGTTCTCGTCCCACGATGATAGCAAAGGTATTCAAGAGGTTTCGTAAAGATCGGTTCATAAATACCGCCTCCAGCCCGAGTCGTACAGAAGTTGTGTACAAATAGCTGATTGGACCTAATTTCGGTACAAAATGGCCGCTGGCAGCCATCTTGAATTTTGGACCGCAACCAGAAACACTCGTTCTCGTCCCAAGGTGATAACAAAGGTAACCAAGAAGTTTCGTGAAGATCGGTTCATAACTACAGCCCCTACCTAGCCCGAGCCGTATTGACATGTGTACTTACTCTGTGTAAATAGCACTGAAAAAAACAAAGTTCATCTAATTTGCAGAATTTCTGCACGAGAAAAAAACACGTATTATATGTGATGTATTCCATGTTACTAAACATTCAGACAAAAATTTATTCGAATCAGAACTTTCATACAGAAGTTTTGTACAAAAACTGATTGCACAAACTATGGTACAAAATGGCTGCTGGTGGCCATTTTGAATTTCGGACTGCGCCCCAAAACACTCATTCTTTTCCCACGGTGAAAACAAAGGTATTAAAGACGTTTCGTAAAGATCGGTCCATAAATATGGCCTCTAGGCCGAGCTATAATTGTTGAATTGTTGACGGACAGACGGACGGACGGACGGACGATGGACCATGGCATAACCTCAGATTTGACTTACGTCGAAGTTGAGCTAAAAATGATGGGTTAACATATATTACATTACTGTACTCCGTGATCATAGTGGAATGACATATAGTACAGCCTACGCGTGTATAACAATATATCTTACCTCCAACAAGTATCTGGGAAGTTCATTGGTTCAAAGACGTCACGTGCAGACTGCATATAAAACCATATACTGCCTGTCAACATCAATATACGCTGTGTAATATGGGTAATCTCCCCTTTATTCATTGATTGTTCAAAATAGCGGCAGCCGATAAACGCTTCAAGTTGAAAGATTGAGTGTTGGAAGCCCACATTTGGTCTGAAGTGCAGGTTAGGCAAATCAAAAGGCTTCATATTCTGTGGATGTGTTTCATGTTACCTTCGAAATGAAACTGTTTGGTATGTATGAATTTGCCTTGTTACAATTTATGGGAGAGTGCAGGCACTCTCCCATAAATTGTAACAAAGCAAAGACACGTGACACAAGGTGAGAATTCTCTCATTTAATTTTGATCGCTGTTGTTATTAGTTCTGTGGATGCAGCAGCAGCAGCAGTCGGTAAGATATATTCGTTACACATTTTGTTGGGGGCCTAATATGGTATATATGGTGTCAGTTAATTCCATATTGGACGAGAGCTTTGCTCTCGTCCAATATGAAATTAACTGACACCTTATAAAAAATCACCCAACGGTATATTATTAGTTACACAGTTTGTGGGTGGCCACAGTTTGTTGGTGGCCTAATTCCGTATTGGACTCGAGCTTCGCTATCGTCCAATATGAAATTAACTGACACCATATATACCATATAAGGCCGCCAACAAACTGTGTAACTAATAATATACCGTTGGGTGATTTTTTTTTAGTGACGCCGTATCAGCGCCTTATTATGGAGGTACTCCTATAGCATTTACGCGATATTTTCAACTTGTCGTCACGAATATCGCAAAACAAAAACGCGCGTGACACATTATTTGCAAATATAAATAATATTTAGTCAAATAAGCCCACATCTCTCATCAGAAGTTAATGAGTCATCCACGTCAAGGACCCTACCATCTCCAAACAACTGTCTCGACATGTCTTGTCAAAAGTTAATGAGTCATCCACGTCAAGGGCCCCATCATTTCCAAACAATAGTCTCGACATCTCTCATAAAAAGTTAATGAATCATCCACATCATGGACACCTCCATCTCCAAACACGTCTCTCATAATGATAATGTTTCTGTCCTTTCTCGTCACACCAACGTAATGTCATTTTATAATTCACTTTTAACACACTGGAACACTCGACGTCCTTACATCTCTCGTCAAACGTTAATGAGTCATCCACGTCAAGGACCCCATCATTTCCAAACAATAGTCTCGACATCTCTCATCAAAAGTTAATGAATCATCCACATCATGGACACCTCCATCTCCAAACAAGTCTCTCATAATGATAATGATTCTGTCCTTTCTCGTCACACCAACGTAATGTCATTTTATTATTCACTTTTAACACACTGGAACACACTACGTCCTCACATCTCTCGTCAAACGTTAATGAGTCATCCACGTCAAGGACCCCATCATCTCCAAACAATAGTCTCGACATCTCTCATCAAAAGTTAATGAATCATCCACATCATGGACACCTCCATCTCCAAACACGTCTCTCATAGTGATAATGTTTCTGTCCTTTCTCGTCACACCAACGTAATGTCATTTTATAATTCACTTTTAACACACTGGAACACACGACGTCCTTACATCTCTCGTCAAACGTTAATGAGTCATCCACGTCAAGGACCCCATCATTTCCAAACAATAGTCTCGACATCTCTCATCAAAAGTTAATGAATCATCCACATCATGGACACCTCCATCTCCAAACAAGTCTCTCATAATGATAATGATTCTGTCCTTTCTCGTCACACCAACGTAATGTCATTTTATTATTCACTTTTAACACACTGGAACACACTACGTCCTTACATCTCTCGTCAAACGTTAATAAGTCATCCACTTCAAGGATCGCACCATCACCAAACAACTGTCTCATAAAAATCTTGCTGTCCTTTCTAGTCACTCCAGCGCCATTATATAATTCACTTTTAACACGCTGGAACACACTACGTTCTCACATATCTCGTCAAACGTTAATAAATCATCCACGTCAAGGACAGCACCATCTCCAAACAACTGTTTCATAATAATCTTTCTTTCCTTTGTCATCTTTCCACCATCATTTTATAATACATTTTAACATTCTGTGGCACGCACGGCGTTCTCACATCTCTCGCCGAAAGTTAATAAGTCGTCCACGCTGGAACATACCTAATTGCGGTTCCCTTTCGGTCCGTTTTGGTGTGTTTTTGGTGATTTTTGTGTCCCTGCAAGAAAATCCATCGCCTTCTAGAAAAATTTACCAGAAATGATCCCACCGCAATTAGGTATGTTCCGAATAGTGTGCCGATATAACCGAGCTGTCGGGCACCGACAACCATCATTTATAAACTCATTTATATCGACCGACTATTTATGAACATACCTCATTTCGATGGGACTATTTCCGGTAAATGTTTTTAGAAGTCGATGGATTTTCAGGTGGGGACAAAAAATTACTTGCTTTGGTGGTGATAATCAAAGAACTATCACAGAGTATTTGGGTAATTTCCAGGATTAGCAGAGCGATTCTAAATCTCAGAGGACATCTACACACGCACTGACAGTGACATAATGACTTAACCCTTTACCCAACGTAACGGCCAAAACCGGCCAGCGCTATTCTAAAAAATCTCCAATTAATTTTCATTAGTTTTTCATTTTTTGTCTCAAAAACATAGGTTATGACCCCACGTTGGAACGAGCTCATCGAGCTCGTTCCAACGAGGGGTCATAACCTATGTTTTTGAGTCAAAAAATGAAAAAAATTACTTATTCAAGAATTTTTTTTGCAAGTGTCGTCTGCTTTTCATGTTAGGTAAAGGGTTAAAATGAACAAATGACAAGGATCGTGGAACCCGGAGACGTTTACAGAGAAATGACTTCAAGATATATAACGAGGTGACAGATCCGCGCAATTTGAGATAAACCCAGGACGAAAAAGACAAAAACGACGTAAAACAAATCCAAACGGAAACATGCATAATACTGCTGATCACGTTGTCCAAATCGAAAACATTACGCACGTGGGGCACCCTCTTATCAGAAGGTTTTTCAGGGCAGCTCCAAAGCCCCATGTATTATCTTGTATACGGACGAACAACTTGAAGATGTAAACCAATTATGTTATATTGGACAGACAATTTAAGGCTTTGACAAAACATTTACTTTGTGCGATATGCACGTAACAGCTTCTTGTTTTAAGCAGATCAGTAGTGCGGACCGTGACAGACCCACCCCACCCCCTTACGTTTCCTTGGACCAATATTCATTCACGGCAATAGTGACTTCGAAACATACACACACCTTTTCTCTCACATAAAAATAAAACTGAGTCCTTTTGACATGAAGAATTTGGTTATTGGTGCGGGCGACGAACAAGCCCTTAGGAGAGCATTAAAATAGAGTTTTCCAGACCTGACGAATATAGTGTGTTCCAGCATGTCAAAAGTGAATTATAAAATGACGTTGGAGTGAGAAGAAAGGATAGAATGATTATAAGACAGTTGATTGGGGATGATTGGGTGTAATATCTATGATTTTCATATGACTCGTCCGTTTTGTTCACTTTAAGACATTTGATATTTTGCTTTCATATTAATCAGTGATAAATAAAGCCTTCCGTCAATTTCATTGGTCAATTTCAAAACTAGACAATTTGATTGGCTTAACAAAATAAAACTGGGCCACATTTTCATAATTTGCATAATTAGAGTTTGGAGCTTTCATTGGTCAATTTCAAAACTGGACAATTTGATTGGCTAAACAAAATACAACTGGGTCACATTTGCATAATTTCAGTAGGGAGAATTTGCGTTATCTGTCCTATTTAGGGTGGGTTATACTGTATTAATCTTTTACCTACAAGAAAACGACATTCATTTTGTTTTATATTTCCACTTTTTGCTTCCAAAACATAGGTTATGACCCCTCATTGGAACGAGCTCGACGAGCTCGTTCCAATGAGGGGTCATAACCTATGTTTTAGAAGCAAAAAATGAAAATGAAAATGTTTAGTTGTACGAGGATTTTTTTCCAAGTGCCGTCTGCAACTCAAGTTAGTTGATGGGTTAAAAAGTCATACTAAGTGGCTAATTTGTGCGTGTGTATGTCACATGATAAATGGGATATGAAATGAGTGTTTTTCTCATATAATATTTATGAAACTCGTCCGAATTTTCCGTTTGGGCTCGCCAAAACGGAAAATTCTTAGACTCGTTTCATAAATATTATATGAGAAAAACACTCATTCCATATCTGCTATATATGAAGTATAGAGCTTTCTTTTGGTTGTGGATCAATAGCAAATGTAATGCGGTTTCACATTTACTACTTTTTCCGTGCAGGAGCGACTATTTCTATTTTTAAGACTACCTGTGGACTACCTGTTCCAGTAATGAGGCGAGAACAGTTTGGAATCACGTCCCTGCTTGTATCCATCTGTGCCAGTGTTTTTTGCACCCCCTTATTCTATCCAGTCAGGCTCTCCAAAGTATTTCCATCGACAAATACAAAGGTAAAAAAATGCTTCAATTCTCATCTTCCGAACTCCATCCACCCACCATTCATCCATCCAACAAAGCAGAGTCGGGGTTGGTGCTGTTATTGTTATAACAGAGGTACATTTCTGTCTGTTTTTGTGAGTGTCACCTCGTATTTTTTGTCCCCACCTGAAAATCCATCGACTTCTAAAAACATTTACCGGAAATAGTCCCATCGGAATTAGGTATGTTCATAAATAGTCGGTCGATATAACTGAGTTTAAATGGTGGTTGTCGGTGCACGACAGCTCGGTTATATCGGCACACTATTCGGAACATACCTAATTGCGGTGGGATCATTTCTGGTAATTTTTTCTAAAAGGCGATGGATTTTCTTGCAGGGACGCAAAAATCACCGAAACGGACCCAAAGGGAACCGCAATTAGGTATGTTCCAAATAGTCGATCGATATAATCGAGCCGTCGGGCATCGACATCCACCTCCTCCCATCCCCCCCCCCGAAAAAATAAAGGTTTGTCAGTTACGACTCCGATACATGCAAAGTTACATGTACACGGGATTGTTGCATGAACATTTAGTATGGGCCAAGTTTAAAGGGGCATTAAACGAAGAGACTTTTCAAAACAGGTTATTATTATACAAATAGAAACAAGCGCGTGACGCGTCAACAGTTCGTACTTTGTCGCCGGGCGTTTCCACAACAAACTCAAACAACTTAAAAGTTGAACATCTTGCAGGCATTTTGTCTTCCAGTCTGTTAATTACTTTTCTAATCAATATCGAAGATTAATTTAACTGTCTACACAAAAGAATAGTTTATAAGAAACATGGCATCTTATAGAAATACAAAGGAGGGACAGGTCGAAAGAATTGTCGAGGAATCGCGCGAAACAAGTACAACGGCAGACGATAAGAAAGAAAATGTCGTTCAACAGTTTGGGAAGAAAGAAGTGTGTCCACATCGCAAAGAACATATGTTCTTCTGCCGAAGCCACAATGAGGAATGTTGTGAAATTTGTTTCTTAGAAAATCATGATTCTTGTTCTGTTGTTTCGGTCAGTGTAAAATTCTCACATTATTTACGGCGAATAAAGAAGGTTCGTATAGACATTAATGATAAAGAGGACGATTTGAGAGATCATTCCATCAATGTAAAGAGATGTCTACATCTTGCAAAAATAAAAATACAGAAAACTTTCCAAGAAATACGAAATAAAGTAGACGAAACAGAGAAGGAATGTCTGAAAAAACTTGACAGTGTTGTTGAAGATGAACTTTCGAACATTCCATCATTATTTAATGAATATATTTCCCTGAAAGAAGAAATAGAAAATATTATGGATAAAAGTAAAAAATTGAACAAAGAAATAATGGAATCCGGGAACCCCAAATCTCATTCTTTACAACACGACGAGGAAGACATACAACCGAGCAACATTACACCAAAAGCAAGTGTTCATACACAATCTGGAATGGAAACATTGTTTAACTTTTTATTAGACCATGAGGACAAGGTTACAAACATTGAACAACGTTTGAACCAAATGAGTGAGTTATTGTTTGAAATTAATGACGAAATGACCCAGAAAAATGTAGATATTATTAGAAATATATTTTCTGGTCTGGAACATGTTATTTCTGTTACGTCATTACGACCAATTCAAGGCATGGACTTCGGGACCAATCGATCCAGCAGGTCGTTTGGAGCCGAAAGTCATGCTTTGACTTCCGATCCAATATGCAGAGTTAATGAACAACCCGTAACAGAGTTTATATTTGACAGAGAGTTGAGTTGTGATGATCGTGGTTATATCTACAGTATAAAGATTATATCAGACGGAGAGATGTTAGTAGCGACAGAAACACCCAACAAATTACATCACATAAATTCACAAGGTCAACTAATTGGATCTGTTGACTTACTGGGTAGACCCTATGATCTGTGTGTTTATGGAAATATTGTGGCTGTAACAATTCAAGACTTCAAACGAATCTTAATTTACAACATAAAATCATTAACATTTCATTCTCAGCTTCAACTGTCAGACAAAGCTTGTGGAATCTGTAGAATGGATGATAGTTTTATTGTTGCTTTCTATTGGGAAAAAGTCGTCAGAAATATAAATTATAACAACAAACTGATAAACCAGTCGAAAAAAATATTTGATGGACCACGATATGTAACAACGACTGACAACAATAAATATATCTTGGTGTCAGACGGTGTTGACAGAGTGGTTACTTTGACAAAAGATTTACAGACAGTCATTAATATAGTCACACACACGGATTTACGGGATCCGAGGGGTTTATGTTGTAATAGTGTAGGGGATGTATATGTCTGTGGTCAAGGTAACGGAAACATACTTCAGTTCACTAAAGATGGTCAATATGTCCGTACAATTTTATCCAATCAACAACAATTAATGGCTTATCCCTGGTCTATAAATTATCATTCAAGAAACAGGACTCTAGCTGTAGCTTTCTGGAGAACAAATAAAATCCAGATATTTAGAGGAGAATAAATGTGATTTGTATAATATTAACATTTACAGTAAAAGTCAAATTAAGTTGTAGAACAACAGCAAGAAAGATAAGTTATATATTGATAATATAACAATAACATGATTTTGGAGGGCATTATGATTCATTTGCGGCCCTGCAGCAATGATGAACAGCCCGAGGGTTTATTAAAGGCCCGAGACGAAGTCGAGGGCCGTTAATAAGCCCAAGGGCTGTTCATCATTGCTTCAGGACCGCTAATGAATCATGATGCCTGACAACAATTATGTTATTACTATTATAACCACTCCCTGTTACAGCACTGTGAGAAATTCAAGAACATAATTAGTATGTTAAGAATTAATGTTACAGTAATAAGTAAAATAAATTGTACATTTACCACAAAATATTTCCTTTGTATTATTTCTCTCTCTCTCTCTAATTATTTTCGTAAAGTGGGAATTACGACCTGTTGTTAATCCCTAGCACCCTGGTTGAGCAACCCAAATTTTCTGCAATCACTCTGTTTTTCTCTTGCTTAACTATGAATTTAACCAATTATATCTTGTTTGGCAGAGGTCACTGAGCTCTGTCAAACAAGGTATATTTGGTTGAATATCAAACTGCATTGTGGGACATATTTGCTGCTGAAAACTTAGCCATTTTGGCATCAGAGTGCAGAGGGTTAAGGGTGAGCGGGATCTTAGATGAAATAAAGTTCACAAAGTTTCTTGGGGAAATTAACTGTTTATTTTCTATCCTACAACTAAAAGAGTTATAAGATGCATTTCACAAGAATACAAACAATCGTGCCTCCGTCTGGAACGCAGATTGGTGACATTTCGTGGATACCCCCAACACAAAAATCCCCTAATAATTTCCAAATAATAACAACAGTAAATTGCACTCTAGTTTGGCTTGATCTGCGATAATTGTTGCGCAGAGACGAAGCCGCCAACAGTAATTTGTAAAAAGCAAATAACAGCTTTCATACATGAACATTTCGCAACTGAATCGTTATGCACTCGATGTGCCACTTGTGAAAGCATGCGATTTATTATGGCCTATTCAATTTAGTTGACGTGCCAAACCTTGAAACAGATCACATTATGTACGCTGAGCTGTCATGAAATGAGTAATCGGGGCATGCAATAACCTCATTATGTAAGCTGAAATTCTATTGAATGTTCCCAAATTAGGATTTCAGAAAAAACATATCGTCCCCTGAGTTCCAATGTGTTCTATGCGCCAGTAGGCACACCAGTAGACAGTAGGCACGCCAGTAAGTACGCCAGTAGGCACGTCGGTATGCAGTAGACACGCCAGTAGGCACGTCAGTATGCACGCCAGTAGGCACATAGAGCACATTGGAACTCGGGGGACGATATGTTTGAAAGTTTGTTGTGTGTTTTTACTCCAGTTATGTTCGACCTTTTATCGTTGAATAAATAAATGTTGGAAATCCTATAAGTGTCACTACGATATTCTCCAATCTGGTCATGACTGTTTTTGATGAGACATTCTAGATATTAATAATTTAATTATCGTTTTAAGATCTGAAACTGAACTCATTATTGAAATAAATTGAAGATTTACCCCTAAAACATTTTTTTCTTTTATTTCTGTGGCTCTATTTTATTTATTTTCAGTCAGGCCATGACTGCTTTAGATGAGAAATTTAAAAATTAATTGTCATATTAGGGACTTAAGCAGCTGCAGAAGCAGGTAAAGTTGTAGATTTGTGACAAACAATTTCCTTTGTATTAATTCAACAGTAATCATACAATATTGTATTGGGGGCTGGGTGTATTCTGCATACACTATCAGGAGTCAGTGTGACAAATAACACTGATCCGATCAACATCACGTCAGGCCCTCCAACCCCGGAATAACAAGCGATCTCCCTTTCTTACGTCTGGGGGGGGGGGGGGGGGGGGGGGCTGGGGTATTCTGCATACACTATCAGGAGTCAGTGTGACAAATAACACTGATCCGATCAACATCACGTCAGCCCCTCCAACCCTTTTCCCATCGCAAATGACCATTGTGAAAACATTCCGGAATAACAAGCGATCTCCCTTTCTTATTGCCTTTGCAACATAGCTTGTGACCCCTCAATGGACCGAGCGCGACGAGTCCGTTCCACTGAGGATTCGTGGGTTGTGTTTCGAGGACAGGGATTGACAATACTAAAATTTGAATAGTGAATTACTGAATGGTGGTGCCCGTTCTTGACCGTTGTGTTGAGTGAAGGGCTCAAATGACCTCCCTTAACCCCTGATATTTGTTGGCTATTTATAAATCAGTGGAGTCTACTTGACTGGATATCCTCTAATTGAATTCCAAAACGCAAACTCATTTGCCCTACCTGCAGTCAAAACTCTTGTCCTCTTACTTCTTAGTGATATACAGGTTATAGTGTTAACTATTGTCAATCGAATCCAAACATTATTCTTTGCCGAGAAACGACAACGACAAGCACCAAAGTTTTCCTTGTAGATATATTTGACCTCCGGAAATCCAACACAGGCCTTTGGGCCATTTCGCCTTATTTAATAGAGTTACGTGAGCTCTTTCGAATTGGATAACATTAAATAAATACTTAGTTTATTACCCGAACACTTGAAAAAGACAAACCATCTGATGCAGGCACTGGTTACTTGTTGTCCGAATGTCTTTGCCTTGTTCCAGCTCATGGGAGATTGCCCACGAGCACTCTTCCATGGGTCGTACCGATGCAGATTCACACGGCCAAAATAGTTTCACTACGAATATCACATGACACATGTCCTCGGAGTGTGGGATATTTAAATTGCCTTACCTCCTGCATTTCAGGCTAAATATGGGCTCCCAAGACTGACGCGACGCGGCTATTGGCTCACTGTACTCTGAATAATTAACGAACAAAAGGGAGATCACTTCTGTGAGGGTATGTTGATCCTGACTTGCAGTACATAGTACATGTATTATAAATGACTTGTATGTGACGTTCTGAAACCGATAAAATTCTTAGATATTTGTAGGAGGTAAGCTGTGTATATATATATGTACTGATCTTAAGCTATATCCATGACGGTGGAAAGGCAGCTTAACTACCATGCACTTGCTCCAATATCATAGTGCATCTGATATCCGTGTATATATATACATATATATTCCAGTTTTGGTGATGGGATTGTATAGAGTGTTACATGTGGATAAGTCTTTACCCAAAGCGAATGGAATATTACACTTTATCAAAGTCATGAATTGCTACAACATTTTATCTTTGTCTCGAGATCATTGCTTGTGCACCCCACACCCTCATTGGGATCATGAGCTGGATTTTTGTGACACAAATTGAATCTAATTAACTCACACAATGGCGATTTCGGCGAATAGGCTGAAATTTTGCACCTGCTCCTCTCCGACTCGACTTCATCGAAAAGTCGTTTCTGTCAAAACTGGAAAGTGTGAATATCTAATTCCAGTTTCTATTTTCCCCAAAACAAACTCAAATGTTTTAAAGTCCCGACCAATCAACATCATTATCGTCTGTGTTATTGATTTATCCTTGTCGTATATATACGTGGTAACTATGGGAATCCAGCATTTATTGGATACAGCATATTAGTATATTAATAATTGCCTCATTTAATCACTTCTCCGACAGTTGTGCATGATTCATCAACCAATACCAACTGGGACACCCTTATCTCCATCCGTCTTGTAAGCGACTTCATTAGGATTAACATTTAGGGCCGTGCGAATATTCGAAATTCGAATCGTGATTCGATTCGATTCGGTTCCGAACCCAGGACATTGAATCCTCTCGAATCTTTCATGCCACCTCGTGCTCACCAAATCGCTCTATTCTACGCAAAGTGCACTGTTCACAAATGTCTTCAGACGACTGAAATCGGTAGTAAATCTCGGTGCCTGTGAAGCATGCCGATTCGATTCAAATTTTGATTCGGTTCGCGAATCTCTGACACGATTCGTTTCGAGATTCGATTCGAATAGAAATTCCAGGTTCGCAGGGCCTTTTTTATTATTACAATTATTACTATCACAATTATCATTATAGTTTTCTATGTTCGATTCCTCCGATGTCATCTTAGCGCTATCAGTCATGATTTTCCGATCTGTGTGAACCGCTTGGCATTGGAATTATTATTATCATTATTACCAACACCACAATCATTACCATTTTATCGTCTTCCTATGGAAACTTATCTGTTGCAAGATGGATTAACCTCACAACAAGATATAGGGTGGATCCACTTGTTCGGTACCACGCCAGCACAACAGGTCTTCACTTCTGACAACTTTCGATTTTCGCGCCAGAAGGGTTTCCATTTTTCCTATTGATTTTATTCTTAGAACTAAAAACAAAGCTTGCTAGTGGTACACCAACCCTGATGGATCCTGCTCAATCAAACGCACTACCGAACGCTGATCTTCTTTGTGTGTTACCTTCTTGGGGGTGGAGATATATATAAATAATATACCGTACGTGTATATGTACATGTATGTACATCTAGGTGAGTGTATATATGTGCTGAAATTCCAGATTTCAGTTCGAATTGGATATGTATGTGCATGCATGCGCACGCGTGCGTACGTTCACATACATGTGTATGTCTACGTATGTATGCGTGTGTATGCATGTGTGTATGGGTACATGTGTTTATATAAATCCTGCACCAAGCAGAAATACCACAATTATTATCTCCACAAATATTATTTCCTTTTAATTTATTTCGTCTTCCCCTTTGCTTTGCTCTCTTTGTCCAATAAAAATCCAACCAGTCCTGATTTATTCTACTTGTAATATCCGCTTAGAGATTTATGTAGTTTGACTTTGAGTAAGCAGTTCATATCATCACATGAATTGCTTTTCCAATATCTCTTCTCCATTTCTCTTTACCATTTTCTGTTATATTTCTCTTCGAGGTTACTCTATCCACTTTCTTCCAAACTCTCGTACAAAACGACCTGAATTTAATTCGTACCACTGTAGAATGATCTTTTTATTGAAAGTTACCAACCGCTGGGCATCATGGATACCTGTATATTACCACCCACAGATTACATAATGTATAGTCTTGAGTCTTATCGCGCCCGCATTGGTACATTCAATACTGTAGTTTATGCTCGCGGCCTGAAAAGAAGACTAACAAAACATCAGTCCCTGTGTGCTCTTGCGCATCTTTACATGTGGTGTATGCATGTTGAGGTTCAGGTCAGCCTTACTGTGACATCAGCCCTGTTTCATCTTTTATTCAACAAATTCATCCAACGCTGCCAATGCAGTAATGATCTTTGTACGAATGTTGAAAGACCCAAACTCCGTCCGACATCAAATATACCAGCTGCAACGCCATCTACTTCAACCATCTGTTATTTTATATTGGTATCGGCTGTGGTTTTGTTATTGTCTGGAGACATTGAATCAAATCCTGGACCAGGCTCTATGAACACAGAAAATACCCCCGATGCATTAAAAATCTTTCATCTGAACATCCAAAGCCTGAAGCCTAAAGTAGACATAATAGAGTATGAATCATTTTCCCATGATATCTTAGCATTCACTGAGACCTGGCTTCAATGCTCGGACCTAACATCAGATATTATGATCCATGGTTTCCAAGAACCCATACGGTTTAACCGTTTGTCGAGGGGAGGGGGGGGGGTTGCCCTCTACGTGAAGGACGGGTTGTGCTTTCGGCATAGAACTGATCTTGAGGTGAATGACATTGAGTGTATCTGGGCTGAAGTGTTCATGACCCATGGTAAGTCGCTGCTGCTAGGAATATTTTACCGCCCACCCAATAGTCCCTCAGATGTTTGGGATAAAATTACGGCGTCTATTGACAAAGCCAAAGATACCTTAATTTCAGACATAATTATTACTGGTGACTTCAACGACAACCAATATGGTTCTCCCAAGGGTCGCTTCCAGGAACTAAGTAATTATTTCAATCTTAGACAGCTTGTGGAAGAGCCAACATGCTTTACCGAATCATCTGCATCTCTAATTGACCTATTTGCTGTTAGTAATACTGTATATGTACTGGAATGTGAAGTCCTAGAACCACTTGTACCTGACATGACTCGTTATCATTGTCCAATTTGTATTGCTATTGAATTCAAGAAAGAAAAGCCTAATAACTTTAAAAGACGCATATGGTTGTATGCAGAGGGAAACTTTGACGGTCTAAACACAGCATACAATAACGTAGACTGGGAAAGATTGCTTGATCATTCGTGCCCGGACACTATAGTATCCACCTTCACCGATCAATTACTTGAAACAGTATCTAAATTTATTCCCAACAAACTGATAACTTCCAGGGCTAACCAGCCCAAATGGATGCATAACCAAATTCGGTTATTGATAAGGCAAAGAACACGATTATATCATAGAGCAAAGCGTACTGGTCAACAGCACGACTGGGTGAGATATAAGCACAAACGAAATGAAGTCGTATCAGCTGTTAGGAAAGCCAAATCTACATACATATCGAAAGTCCAATCAGAACTAAGTTGTCCGGAAACACCCTCATCAGTATGGTGGAAAACATTAAAAACATTTATCTGTAAAAATGTCCCCGGAATCCCTACTATAAGTCACCTTAACAAACTCTATTCAACCAATTTCGAAAAGGCGGAAGTGTTCAATGAATACTTCTGTTCCATTTCGACATTGGATGACGCTAATGCATCCTTGCCAGATCCGCCCCTGCCTCCCCTTCAAACGCTTGACAAGATAACACTTGAAAGCAAGGAAGTGTACGAAGTAATCAAGAGTATTAAGGTATCGAAGGCATCTGGTCCCGATCTCATAAGTCCTAGGCTTTTAAAAGAATGTAGTCACTCTTTGTGTGACCCACTTACGGCCCTATTAAATAGGTTATTAGATAACTGTTATTTTCCAATTTTATGGAAAAAAGCCAATGTGACACCGGTGTTGAAAAAGAACCCGTCTAATGTAGTTACTAACTATCGCCCAATATCTTTGCTCAGCTGTACTGGTAAAGTACTTGAAAAATGTGTCTTCAAACGATTATGGCATTTTTTATGTGATAACAATATACTGAGCCAGTTCCAGTCTGGTTTTATCCCAGGTGACTCTACGGTCCTACAACTGACAGACCTCTATGGTGAATTCTGTCATGCTCTTGACGAAGGAAAAGAAGTAAGAGTTGTCTTTTGTGATGTTAGCAAGGCATTTGATAAAGTTTGGCACGTTGGTCTTATCTACAAGCTCGAGAGAATAGGAATATCTGGTGACTTGCTTTGTTTCCTAAAATCTTACCTTTCTGATCGGTACCAGCGTGTCCTTGTAGCCTCTGAGGCATCCCCTTGGAAACCAATAACGTCTGGTGCCCCGCAGGGCTCGATCCTTGGTCCCCTGTTATTCCTGATTTACATCAACGATGTTACCGAAAACCTACTTAGCAGTATACGTTTATTTGCAGATGATACATCCCTTTATCTTATAATTGAGAATCCTGACCAAGGTGCCATCATACTCAACCGTGATTTAGCCACAATTGAACACTGGGCTAAAACTTGGCTCGTTGAGTTCAACCCCCTTAAAACGGAAACCATGATCATATCACGTAAAAGTAATGTCCCGGTGCACCCACCAATTATTTAAGCGGAACTCAAATCTCTGAGGTGAGCAGCTTTAAGCATCTGGGTGTAATTTTGAATAAAGGTTGTACATGGAACGACCATATCGATCATGTGTGCGCTAAAGCCTGGACACGTATTGACATGCTCAGGGCCCACAAGTTTACACTTGACCGGAAAGTCCTTGAAAAGATATACTTCGCATTTGTCCGACCTCTTTTAGAATACGCTGACTCTGTCTGGGACAACTGCTCAGCAACTCAAGCTGCGGACCTGGGGAAAATACAAGTAGCTGCAGCAAGAATAGTTACTGGCGCCACTGTGAGCTGCAGTAAAGACCTTCTCTACACAGAAACCCAATGGGATCCACTGGAAGAAAGACGCCGAAAGCACAAGCTCATCCATTTTTTAAAGATGTATCATAAATTAACACCTCCATATATCTCCAATAAGGTGCTACCAATTATTTCATCTATTACCCAAAGCCACAATCTCCGATCCGAAAATAACCACCGTGTTCCCTTTTGTCACACCAATAAGTCCTCGTTTATCCCGGAAGTTACCGACCGGTGGAATGGATTACCCCCCTCAGTAAGAGAAAATTGTTCCCTCATAAACTTCAAGACGCTTATAAATGGTGCGAACCAACGACCACCAATTTTTTTATTATGGAGCCAAATCCCGTGCTGCCCAAATTTATCATTGCGGGTTACGCCTGCATTGCAGTAATATCAACGCCCACTTATACTATAACCATCTCTCAACATCTCTACGTTGCCAGTGTGGGGACCTTGAAACTACTGAGCACTATCTTGTGCACTGCCCAATCTTTAACGATGCTCGTGATTCCACAATCAATGCATTGCCAATTACTCCTGAGCTTTCCACACTCTTATTTGGATCCGATCGACTAAATAATAACGAAAATCTTCTTGTCTTCAGAGCCGTGCAGGACTATATCATACTGAGTGGACGCTTTCAATAGTAGCGGTGCACTCTTAGACTCTCCCGGTGTTGATTGTCACACAAATGGGCCACCGTCACCGATACGCTATTGAGGCTGCCCTATTGAATATTTTTTGGTAGCGAACATTGAATTCAGGTTGTCCTCTCGTTTCCTACTTAACCCCTTGCCCAATGTACCGCCGTGTAACCCATAAAATTGCCATCTAAATCCTTTTATATTTTCAGTTTTTGTCTCGGGAACATGGCTTATGACCCCCATTGGAATGAGCTCAACGAGCTCGTTCCAGTGAGGGACCGTGAGCCGTGTTCTAGAGACTGTCATTGAAATTTCCAGTTATTGAAACATTTTTTCTTCGCGTGTCGCCTGCTACACGTGTTGGGCAAGGGGATAAGTTTCCCTTTCCTTTCCATTCTCTCATTCTCTCTACTGCTCTCCTTACTCTCTCTGTCTTCTATGTTTAAACAATATTTTACTTAGTGTTTGCAGCTGCTATCAAACTTCGTCAGTATTCCAGAGGAGACGGCTCATAAAAGCTTAAAGCTTACTGCTGAATCCTTTCAACAAATCTCGTTCTTGACTCATTACTTTAATGCATACCATTGTACTGCGCACTTTGTATGACAATCATGTTGTAGTTTATTATATGTATGCATCATACTTTTTCATGAATAAATATTGCTTAAAAAAAATACAATATTGTTAAATTAATTATGGTAAGAACTTACCCAGTACAGCCATGCGACTTTATAAAAAGTCACTAAAATTAATAAAAATAATAATTAAAAAAAAATTAGTGTTATTTTATAATTTATTCATACATGTAATCCTTGAAATGAAAAACAAATGAAGTAGAAAAACTGCTGTGATAAATCTACAAAATAGTTTGGTTATTACTGTATCAGATAAATCATAATATTGCCTCACAATGAAATATTGTGAATAAAATGTGCCATTTGACAACTTTTGCAGCTACTGTATCCCAAAAAGTAATTTTTACTCGTACCTCCGCCCTATAGAATTTCCACTCAAGAAGCGTACATGTACAATTAAACTATAAGTCCTGTCACAATTTGGGCAGAAAATGCTCGTAAGTTAATTAGCTCCAAACTGCAGGAGAATAAAGTAATCTGAAGTATAGAAAAGCTTTTGAGCTTTGTAATGCAAAGTATATAATAATAATAACACTTTGGCCAGCCGCTGTTTTGTCGCGGTTCTCGGACGAGAAGGCCATGGTTACCCCTGTGCTCCCAACTGCCTCCCTATTCCCACGCTTCTCCTCCTCTCCTCCCAACACTCGGAGACGAACTGCTTGATGATATCCCTTGTCCCATTCTTCCCAATCTCTCCGATTAGCATATTAACCCTCTCCTTTGAGTCTCCCTAACCACATGTCCTTCATTCTCCCATCCCACTTCCCCATTATACTCCCAGTGAATCTCATTCTTTTAGGCTGATACTTTGGGCATTCAAGAAGAAAGTGTTCCAGGGTCTCCACCATGTCCAAGTTACACATCTGGCACTCCCTTTCACCGTCTTTCCCAATTTTTTTCCTCAGCTCCAGGGATCGCGACCTCAGCTTGAACAACAGTGACCCCCCAAAGGTGCCATCAAGGTACTCTTCAAAACCTGGCTTCTCTTTATCACGCAGGCCACCCAAAGACCTCTTTGATTTGACCCCCTCTCGCCAATTACGGTTACAATCTTCCATGACCCTTTCTCTGACGATTTTTTTACCCTGGTTTGCCCCAACGTCCAGGTCCGAGATCTCCAATGAGTAGTTCTCTACTAGCTCCCTCATTTGGACCATCCACCCCGTTTTGATATTTGAGTTGAAAATTCTCAGGAACATTACTTTACACCATCGGCTGTCGGGGAGATTTACCAAATAATTAAGATAACCGAGCTTCAACAGGTCTATCCTGTCCTTGATCCTCATCCACCCAAGCTCACCCCTGATTGCTTCTAGCGCTGCGGCATTACTCGACCCCGTTATCCATCGGCCTGCATCGTTCTGCAGGATTTCCAAGCTCTTTACGGCCGTCTGGTTTAGGGGTACCACTTCCGTACCGTATGTTATACTTGGCAGACCCACCATTTCCCAAATGGTTTTCCCCACGAAAACCTTATTGAAACTGTTTCTCCCTATAAGTTTCATTTGGTTAAGGATTCGCTTCCCCTTCAGAATCAATTTATTTGTGTGGTTCCGGTAGATGCCTCTTTCTGTAATGTTTATATTTACCCCCAAATACTCGTAATCACCCGTCTCTCCCACACTGAGAAGTTTGCTGCTCCCTTCCGGAATGCAGAACTCACCCACTCTCCACCTTCGAGTGGGGTCCACTTTGCGGCCCACAGGTATAACTTTGCTCTTGCTTTCATTAAGTTCGAGTCTCCATTTGCTCCCATATTTCCCAACAATTCCCAGCATTTTCGTTAGCCCCTCTTCGCTCTCTGACACTAGAACCATATCGTCTGCAAAAAATAGCCCTGGGATCTTCAGTATAATGAGCTATTAGTGAGGTCTGTAATGAAATGACGAACTGAACAGATCAAACAGAAAGAAAATATTGAGACAAGGTATGTGGAGGGAGAATTACAAAGAAATCGGTGTGGGATAAATTTTTCACTTATACTACTCAAAGTTTGCTAAGCACCAAGTATATCCAACTACCTGTTTTAAGTTTTAGCTGAAATATTGTAATGAAAAGTGTATATATTTTTTATTTAATCATATCTTTAATGATATGAGAACAGAAATTAAGACTTTATTTGGGTTTGACATTATGTTTTAGCTTTTGAATACGATGACCATGGAAAATGGATATTATTTGTAAAAGAGGAAATTTTTCAATTTGCCAAAAAGTTGACTGAGCGAACTGGTATGGGTTCTGTATCGAGTATGAGACCCATTACTATTAATTACAGCTTGACAACGCCTTATCATGCTCACAATAAGGTTTCTGGTTGTCCTTTGTGCGATGTTGTTCCATTCTTGGACCAGCATGGCACCAAGCTCCTGGACACTGCTTGGCTGGACTGGACGGGCTGAAATTACAAGCTGCAACTCACTCGGGACATGTTCGATTGGATTGAGTACGGAGGATTTTGCTGGCCACTCCATACGCTCAATCCCCTCCCCATGTTGGCACTCCCGGACAGCATAGACAACATAAGGACGGCATTATCGTCCATCAGAATGAATCTATCACCCACTGCACCTGCATACAATCTGACTTGGACATCCAGGATCTCATCAATATACCACTGTTCTATGTAACCACAGCCAAGGACACAGAGCTCTGAACGTCTACCCCTGCTGATGCCGCCCCAGACCAAGATTGACTCTCCAGCATAGCGGTCATGCTCAGCAATGTTGGCTGCATGGAATCGCTCCTCTGGTCTTCTCCATACCCTAGAACGCCTGTCTGTGTGATCTGGGCAGTACCTTGACTCATCTGTAAAAAGAACAGGTCTCCAATCTTTTCTGGTCCATCCAACGTGGTCCATGCCCCATTCATATCGTTCCTGGTGGTGGTTCTGGAACATCGGAATGTCAATACATGGTCTTCTTGATCGGACACTACCTCAGTGCAACCTTGCCCGGATAGTCTGCGTCGAAACATTTATCCCGGATGCATTCTGAAGGTCACTGCGAAGATGGGTTGCTGTGGCAAAGCGGTTCCTACGGGCCTGAATGATCAAAAACCGGCCTTCAGCTGCAGATGTTGCCCTGTCTCTGCCACCATCATGCCGTCTTAATGGTGTGCCATACTGCTGAAATCTTGCCCAAGCACTGGTGATCACCGTACGGTGCACACCAAGCGCTTCACCATCCCGACGATGGGTAGCCCTTTGCTCGACCATCCCCACAGCCCGCCACATTTCTGCTTCAGGCAAATGTCTTCTTACATTTGCATTTGCCATATACAATTATTAAATCACAAGGATTTGTGTTGAAATGAAGATTGAATACCCTACACATATCATGTATACGTAGACAGTGCACGAAAACATCATGAAAATCAAGGGGTATATGCTTTCCATGACTGTCACGAAGTCTGCCTGTCAAGAGAGCTAATGTAAACACTGGGGACCATCTCAATACATTCCTCAATTATATCCACCAAAAATATCGCAAATATGTCACAAACAAATTTCACAATGATGTGTCAAATATTTGGTGCTTAGCAAACTTAGTATAGTAGTTATTTACAATTTCTGAAGGCAAAACGTAAGATGAAAAACACCTAACATGAAAAATACGAAGTAAAAACGAAGTAAACACTTGCAAACTTTCATCACATGGACCATCGGGTGTATACTTTTCGAGTGGAGAATATATTGCGCTGCGATTAAGTAATAATCCATTATCTTCATTCTGTAAAATTATGTTGTAAAATTTTAATGTCTATTTACATGTTTACATATACATGTATCCCTGTAGAAGTTAGGAATGATGTTAATGATCTCTATTTACTAGTACAGAATTGTTGCACACACGCTGTTTATCAACATGAATTGGGTAAACTATGATAAATCCCAAATTCTCTCTCTCTTCCCTCTCTCTCTCTTCTCTCTGTCTCTCTTTCTCTCAGAGAGAGAGAGAGAGAGAGGGGGGGGCGAGGAGGAGGGGAGAGGGGGGGACTGGGGAGAGTATCAACCTATTTCAGTGGCCACAACTGTACTGTAGCTGTCATAAATCTAATAGACTAATACGTATTTCAATGTTTGAAAATGTCTGTTTGTCATGCAAAAAATCACCAAGATTTGCTGAAGAATGGGTTTCCCCTTTCTGGAGGCAACACGCACTGAACTTAATTAAGGGCTTCGTAAAATGTGATTAATGAAATCAGAATTACGTGTTGCCCTCCATTGCACACGCACTTGCACCCATTTATTATTTTTTGTAATTTGTTGAATGTATTTGGGAGAGGCGTTGCTATAGGCTATGCCTGTTCGTCAAACCCTATTTCTATTTTGAGGGTGAGACCGTATGCCGAACCCAATATTGATTGCGCTGAGCATCACATGATACCATACCAGGCAAATAAACAACCTGTAATGTCTTTATCATGCCACCAAACGATTGGCAGGTAAATAAAAAATTAAAGACGACGATTAAGTTACGTATGTCGAAAATGTTGCCACAATGAACATTTTTTTTTTATTTGCACGAAAGTAGGTGAAAACTTGATGTGGAAAAACTAATTCGGAAACAAAATGGCGCTCAGCAGAGCAGAGGGGTGTATGGGTTCATACACGGTCACTGGCACTGTATGGACTCAATCCCTCAGCCGGTCCATCATTGAATAACCTAATATCTCATAGTCCACAGATTAGATTAGATCACGTTGATTGGTCAAATTAAACAGGTGGCATGATCATGTGTGGCACAACAGTTCTGACAAAGTATAAGTACAAACTTGTAAGTAAATGGATTTCTGTATTGTGGTCCATTAGCTGAAACATGTTTTTCGTGTATTTAAACAATTAAAGTATAATTGTAAGGAGTGATGTCAGGTGCCTGTTATATATCACTTAAGTGGTTAGCGCCTTGGACTTCAAACCATAACAGGTCTGCAGTTTTCAATATTTTGCAAAACTAATTCATCGTTCAACGGATTGATCTTTGATTAGTCGATTAGTTATCGCTCGTTCCACTGTACTTGATTCAGGTTGCCCAAATGTATCGCATCTATATTGATATATGAACTGTTGTATCACAGCCTTAATCCACAGCTACCAAATATTTCTTTTGTTCTCTGTCATGAAAACAAGCCCTATAAAATCACACCAAATACGGTTTTGATGAGAACAGCTCAGTAAAACAGTACCAATATCTGGATATTGGGACGGTTTTGAAACAGTCCCAATAACCAGATATTTGTACGACTGTCACGGTACTGTGATCACAACCATTCAAAGGTAAAGATGCTGTAAAGGAGGTGTGAAAAACTTTCTAACACATGAATTATCGACAAGCTTTTCTCGACAGAGCTACTTAATTTTAAATTAAAAAGAGCTACTTTTTAATTTTTTGTTGCTTTTAATAACCAACAGCCCTGGTAACCTAAAAAGGATTCATGTGGAAACCTCGGAAGTGAAGCAGTGCTTGTTTGCTGTGATAAACAAGTTCAGTTTTACTGGTAAAATAGGACCTGGTCATCAGTGCCCGGGGTAGAAGTCCCCTAAAATGGGCAGCATGGGTGTAAACGATTGGCTAAACTTGACTTTACACCTTTTTTGCGGTCACAATTAGCCATAGCTGCAGAAAAGTGACCTTAAACACCAGTAAATAAATAAATAACCTAAAAAAAACGCCCTTTTTCAAATATTAAGACGGCAATCAGGCACCACCACCCGCCACCCCTGAGGGAAAGCGAACCTCTTCTTCAGATAAAAAAGAATTATTCTTCCAAATGCTTTAAAAATGAACTATTATTAAATTTATCTGCCGCACTTTCGATGAGGGAATGAATAAGTGTTCCACCCTTGAGCTGAGACATTATATTAGCGGGAGAACAAATGACGTCATGATGTGAGTTCACTTCGAAGCCACAGATCTGTTCACAATATGTCAACTCCAGATGCGTGTCATAACTTCAATAGATTTTCTAGCAAGCAAACAATGGGTTATGCCCATTTTGTTTTTCGGGGGTAGAGCAAGCAAAAAGTGTTTTAAAATGTGGTTTTACTCGTGTCAAACTTTCTAAAATATAATTTTTTTGACTTTTGTTAACATTGAGGGGCTGTGGATTAAATCACATATATCACTATTTTGTGTACTATATGGGTAAATAATTGTACAGTTGTGCAGGTGTCCTCCAATATTTGGACTCGGCTTCGCCTCGTCCAAAATATCTCCGGACACCATGCACAGCTGTACAATTATTTACCCATATAGTGCACAAAATAGTGATATATCTATTACAAGTTCTTGTACTTACTTTTTCATGTTAAGGGCAATATCTTGATGAATAGACATGAATCCTTAAGAACAATAATAAGGCCGTGTTGCAGCAATTCAGATACAAATCAGTAACATTTATTTTAGTTGTTTAGCATTAACCTATCATTAGCATATGTTTTTAGTTTAAACAGTATTTATTCAATAATTGACATGTGTATACATTTCACAATAACATTTGACTAACAAAAAATGAACAACACTAGATACAAAAAGTATACACAAAACAAGAAAGCATATTGTTGTGTATTAGAAGGATTCGACAGAAAGCTAAAGCTTATGTGGGTCGTCTCCCTGTCAACGTATAACTTACTCCTGTAGGTGGTACAGATGAACGGAAGAGCCCAAACGTCGTTGCATGAAGGCCGATATCCTCTCTTCATTGTAAATTTACTTCGTTAGTTACTACGATTGGAGATCAAGCGGGTTAAGCGTCACATCAGAATAGATAGGGAGCAGAGGAAGGCGCCTCGACTGCCAGGCAACGACGGGTGGGATATGTTTTTGCATCTACCTGGAATATAGCTGCTCTGTAGAGGGAGGTGGGGGAATTCCATGGACATAGCTGGGGATGTGTGGGTGGTCAAGTACTCCAAGAATGTGCGAAAAAGTTAATACACTTTGTTTTCCGTTTACACTGTTATGGAATATTTTGTGTCCCAAACTGTAACAAAATGTCACCAGTTGATCACAAAAAGCATATTTAGAACCATTATTAGCAAAACTAACCCCCTTAATATAAAAATATTGGCGAATTTCATCCAAAACTGACTTTCGGATGGGATGGGTGCCCAATATTGTGCGGAAAAAAATTGCTCGATAATTTTCTCCTGAAGTCAACAAAAATATCTTTTCACAACAAAATTCATTCATATCAAGTCCTTTTTAATGGAACATTCTTTAAAATAAAGCATAGTGTGTATAATATTGTCTAATGAGTCATAATAGTAAGGTGGGACTGATTTTTCAAAATAAAACAATTGAAAATATGCTTTTTATTTCAACAAAAAACATCTGATTTAACCAAAACAAAAAAAAAGTCTTTTTGATCGCTATCCTTGTATGCAGATACGACAGCAAAAACAAAAAGAACGCTTGCCCTTCTTGAGCTAGAACAAAAACAAGTTCCCTTTTACTCAACCAATATTTGCAACATATACACATACGGTTACAGTATAAGCAGTAGTAAATTAATTATGGGCACAACAGGCACTTTGCTCACATATGCCTGCATATGCAGCGATGTACAGAATCTAGACGGTTCGAAGTGCATATCACTGCATATCAGAGATAAAATTAGCAAAATCTTACTTAAATTTGTTTTGAAATCAAAGGTTTCTGTGAAAAAGAATAATTGAGACATTTAGTTTCTCTCAATTGTCTGATCTAGTTTGATTGGGGTTTTTCATCGCTTTCACAACGATGGCTATATGATGCCTATATCACAACATTGTTAGTTTCCCAAGATGAAGGAAGAATTATATTCAAACATATTCACTGGATGGACTAAGGTATCCACCAACCACTGGAGGAACTAACAAGCTCATCCACACAAACACCTCAATATAAGGATAAAACAAATCCCTTAGAATTCGTTACATCAATATTGCATTAAAATGTTTGTATGAACAGCCAGGCCATCGCTGTTGTGCGATCAACCTGGCTATCAAATGTGGACCTATTACACCCGGGTTCGCACGGGATTCAAATTATACAATAACATGTATTTGTGAACTGATGTGAGTCTGATAAATCTTGAAAAATGCATCTGATAGAGTAAATGGAAACATGTTTGGACATATAAAAATATGCATTGAATCAGTGTGCATTACGCGTTTTGAGTTAGTGTTCGAGTGCCAAAGGTTTGTATATAAAATGTATGAGAAGGGGGTGGCTCCCCCAAATGTCGTGGCAAAAATATGCAGGAAAGAGTAGATGGGTTGAAAATATGCAAAATAAAAGTGTCCACCTACGTTCACGCATTTGTTTTCTAAGCCTTCCCCGTCTCTGTTGGCCAATAATTGGTCAACAGAGCAGCCAGCTATACTTCGGTAGATGCAAACACCTATGCAGCTGATGATTGGTTGGTGCCCAACATCATCCCACCATTCATTCATACTAGATCCATCAACTTGGCTAAAATTTCGCCTGACCCGGCGACTGTTTGGTGAGACCCGTTTCCACTTCGTGTTTTTCATTTTAGGTAACCTCCCAAACGGCCGTTCGCCTAAAGTCGACAGGCCTGCACAAGGTCTATAACTTGATACTAACAAACAATAACTTCATTGTGTCCTCAGGCAAGACATTAACGATTGGGGCACTTGGTAAATACAGATTATTACCATTATGTGGATGTACAAAATATGTATCCGAGTCTCGCTCTGGGTTCTAAGGGCAGATCACGACGAGTCGAAGACTCGTCGTGATCTGCCCTTAGAACCCAGAGCTCGACTCGGATACATATTTTGTACATCCACATAATGGTAATAATCATTTTATCTTACGATATATTGGGGATAAGTCAAGAATGTAGACGAATATATAACAAACTATTTATTCGTACGGATGAACAAAAAGAAAAAAGAAAAAAAAATGGAACTCACGCGAAAAGAACGTGCTTGTATACAAACCCCCGATACAAACATCTGTATCAGGGGGTTGAATACACGACAGTTGCGGAGTTAATAAGACAAAATAATATGTTGATTGTGAGATAAATGTTTCTAAACACAATGTTGTAGTCCATTAACTGAAACAACATTGTGGTCCATTAGCTGAAACATTGAGTTTTGTTTGTGTTTTTTTTTGGTCTAAGAGTTATTGTTTAGATGAACCTTCCACTCTGTGGGTGTTTAATTAATTAAGTTCACTCGTACGACTCATTTCTCACGTTTACATTTTTTATTCAGTGTACATGCAAATATAACTCGAGTGTTTTCCTTCCATTTTTATGAAGATTATTAATACCATACTCACCTATTTTACTACCTGTGAAAAGCTTGTATGCTATGTTTTAGCTTTTAACATCACAACCGGTGTAAAGCTTCTACTGCAGTCACAAGGAATTACATCCACAGTCGGAAGTTCATCCAACTTGACCTTTGGCATGACGTAATTTGCCAACTTCGATATATTCACACTTAGCGATGTTTCATCAGTAGTATGTCTCGGGCTTTTCAGGGGTAAGTTGCCGGACCCCGGTGCCGGACCCCGGAAGTGACGTCATGTCACGTGACGTAGTGGCGCCATGTTGTTTTGTCATGGTAACCCGCGTGAGCGGCCATCTTGTGACGTCATCCCCATAGTGATACGTGGTGTTAGTGCGCATGCGCAGCGCGTGTTGTTAGGGTGATACGTGTTTCCGTCGTCCATTTTGAATACTGGAGGCCGCCATCTTGGTTTCTATGGTAGCACGTGATTGCTATGTTACCCAATTTTTCTGTAATAGGACGGGGTATGTTCGGAGGGTATGTTCGATTGTAGAAGAGTAAATCTAATTACCACAAACAACCCGACAATCCTTCCAAATCACCAAAATCCACCCCAACTTTTACTATTTCGAATTCTTCCAGAATTCTCTGCTTCTATCTATATATGCAATAGTTTTCCTCTACTTGACCATGTTCCTTTGTTCTGGAGTATACTCCAGTAGCGTAGTAGAGCCTATAAACTGGAACAGTTTTGCTTATTGTTACTATATTTAGCAATTTCTGGTCTATTCTTGTTAGTTCTGACCCTATTCAGTGTACTCTTGTTGTTTCATTTATCTAGATCATAACTAACCAATCAGATTGCTTGATTTCCCATGTTCTGTATGCAGGGTTATCTCCCTTGTGTATAACAAAAGCCTATATCCAATGGCCATATCCCATGGAATCTCATTTTTGGGAAACGCCCGTGGCCATGGAATCCCTTTTTTGTCGTATGAGGCCATGAGGGCTATGTAAAAGCCCTTAATGAGTCCTCATTTATTATCCCTCATGCCCTCATTGAATTTTGAGGTTATGAGGACCTTGAAAAATCCCTCAATGAGGTATAATTTACTACGACTCTTAGCCTCATTTCAGTATTTAACAGGTATATCCTATGGAATTCCATTTTGGAAAACGCCTGTGACTGTGGAATCCCTTTTTGTCGTATGAGGCCATGAGGGCTATGTAAAAGCCCTCAATGAGTCCTCATTTATTATCCCTCATAGCCTCATTGAATTTTGAGGTTATGAGGACCATTAAAAATCCCTCAGTGAGGCATAATTTACTACGACTCTTAGCCTCATCTCGGTATTTGAGGATACCCATGGCCTGGTATTGTATTATTCGAGGATACCTATCGAGGATACCTTTTGGAGAATCCCTTTTTGGTCGTAATGCAAGGTCCTTTTCCAGCCGGAAAGAAGGATGTGATCGTTTCTTGTGGTTTCTGGGTTACTCTTGCCCTCCGACGAGTGAACCGATCCGTAATTACCTGTCCCTTTCCGCTTCTGGTCGTTACCGAAATAATCGTCAAATCTCAGTAATGGCGGCTTAATCTTTTGGGAAATCTGCATTTCACTGGTAAATTTTCAACTTGCAAGGGGTCAAATAATGGAGTTAGCACAGCTTTGTACGAGTGTTAAAAACGATATCTCTTGGTCATGGAAATACAATCGAGGGTGCGTAGCGTTTCGGCGTTCGGCGAGCGATTATTTGGACTTCACCTAATTTCGTGAGAAAAAAAAACGGTTGCCAGCCTGTCTATATTATTAGATATATAAAATATTTATTTTATGATATTATAATCATAATCAGAACGTCCGACGCCTGTGGTTTCATTGAAACATACGACATTTTGCAGTCCTATCTACTGCGTGCAATGACGCATTAAGCTGAAAAAAAATACCTACAATTAAATATTTAAAATAAAATTTAAGAATTGTTAATAATAATCTGACTGAAAAACCAAGGTACACTACGTGGAGAGTGGATTGTAACTAAATCGCCCGCGGAGTGAAGTTATCACCCAAGCTATAAATTTCAAATTTTGTACATATCGACAAAAAACACAAGCAATGTTTCAGCCAATGAACCTCCGGGTTAAACCCGGAGGTCCATTGGCTGAAACTTTACTTGTGCTGGTTATGCTTTGCAACAAATTTGCAATTATCGGTTGGGTGGAATCTCCACTCTGTGGGTGTTTTAGTGATAATACACTCTCCACGTACTGTAAATTCAATCAACTTTGACAATGTGCATAGCTGTCAATTTCAATCAAGCATTCACGTGTAACCGATAGCACTGCCCACCCGCGCAGATGTAAACAAAGCGAACTCGTGTGTTTGCGATAAAAATTTCTCGTTTTTTCTCCGTGTTAAGTAACAAAGTCGATTATTTATCAACTCCCTTCACTCTGATGTCAAAATATCCAAATTTCAAGTAGCCATTTTTCCCATAATGCAACTGGGAATTTAACCAATTCAGTCTTGTTTGACAGAGCTCAATGAGCTCTGTCAAACAAGATTGAATTGGTTAAATTCCTAGTTGCATTACAGGGGGGTGGGTGAGGGTTAGGAAAAAATTTGCAGACGCCGATGCCGATTTTTTGTTTTTGACCGGTCGGAGGACCCACCCACCCACCCCATGTAATTTTTTTTCCAGTTTTACAATTTTTTCCGGGGTTATCTGAACTACCCACCCCCACTAAATACATGCTTCTGCATCATCCTTCCCACCATACTGCACCATGACCAATTTTATCGTACAGTATTGAGTGATTGACCTTGTACAGTAGGACAGGTCTTGAAAGAACATCCGTTTTATCAGACCAAAGTGGTCTCTTAAGGCAGATGGTCTCCCACAACAAATTTATATTTATTATTTATTGGTGTTTATGGTCACATACTTATGCACAATGGCTAATCGTGACCGTGACAGTTTTACGGATGGAGGAAGCCGGAGTACCCGGAGAGAACCACCGAGCAACGACGAACAGCTGTCAGCTCCCCAACATCGTAACTCTGAACTCTGCACCGCAGCACAGGCAGGGTTAGATTGGTTGAAGACATGCGCACCATCGACATGCAGTACGCCTCAGTACACAGCACAGCGTCATCGTGCCCCCATGTAGGCAATCGGGGTGAAGTGTCTTGCCCAAGGACACAACGCGGCCGCAGGTGGGATTCGAACCGAGGACGTCTCGGCTTGCAGCCTGCACCTCTACCAACTGAGCCACCGCCCCCCCCCCCCCCCCCATAACAAATCAAATATAGAGTAAAGCTGGTATGTCCATATAAAACATGGTCTCCAAAGACATCGGTCTGTTAAGGCATGTTCTATTGTAATTCATTAACACTCTTGAATGTCATATCATTAACTTTTTACCTATAGTTATCTCTCCATGTGTTCAGACATGTTGTAGAAACCAACAATATATATGGTATTCGACAGAGTTCAGAGAGCTTTGTAAAATATCATACAAATTGTTGATTTTTTTACTACATGTATGAACCAGCATGGACTGACATGAAGAGAGATATAATTGCAGATGAGAAAGTATACTTCAGTATCAAAGTGAAGAGTGTTGATGTAGCAAAAAAAAAATCTCTATGCAGCCAGGGACAACACACCATTTCGGCCAGACAAAAGTGGTCTTTCAAGACAGGTGGTCTTGACAGACCACCTGTCTGAAAGACCCCCCTTTGTCTGGCAAAAATGTTGGTCTCTCAAGAGAGGTTCCACGGTATGTGTATGCAAAAAGAAATGAGTTTAGTCATTTATGTATTTGTTTATTTTTTTGACGAAGGTTTGGGTGGGGCATGGCTGGGTTGGGGGAGGGGATTTATTACTTATTTTAAGTCCAGCCCTAGAAGGTCTGGTACATGATTATTGTTGACACCTGTGTTCTCAGATGTGTTTGTAATAAATTAGCAGTTCAATCAGGTTCAGTGTTTAGTAGTTTTTGTGTTACATACTTCCTACAATGGCAATAAGAGTCATTGGCGTTTTCGTAATAGGTCTGGATACATCGTTGTACAGAATTGTTCCTGCAGCTGAAATCTGTAACTGTTGCTGACTTCACATAATTGTCTTTGCTCCTCATCTAAGCCAGCCGATCTCACCAGAGTGAACATATTAGAAATTTAATCAAACGGAACACCCTCAAGATAACTTATCCATAGAGTGCAGTGTTTGAAAATTGCAATTGGTGATGCATTTTAACTTGCATTATTCTATATGTCATACATTGTATCACTATAAGCCGAATCATAGCTCAGCCACAATAACAGTTTTATAATCGTATATAACCCATGGTAGGTACCCCCTGATAACTTGAGTGTCTTTTTATTGGTTCTTGAATGATACTTCACTGATTATGGTATACAATTTTGCCCAAAAGTGTCTGAGGAAAAAATTTGCAAGCATCGGAATTTTTTTTTTTGTCCTCCTTGACCACCCACCCACCCTGGCATCAGTGTTTTGCAATTTTTTTCCACCCCCCCCCCCCCTGTGCATTATGGGAAAAATTTGCACTTTGAACTTTAGATATTTCGACATCAGTGTGCAGTGGTTTAAAACACGGTATAAAGAAAACAAATAGGTACTAGGTTCGGCAATCAAATTTGATTGTTTTTAGGGACGCGAAGGTGTGCAATAAACACAGAGGGACACACTATTGTGAGTGGGTTAATCGATATGGCACTTGTGCCATCGCAGCCTCTAGTTTTACACTTCCGCACTGGATGCCGTGCCATATTGATTAACCCATTCCCACGCGTATGTCGTTCAGAGTGGAAAATTCACCAAGCAATCACAAGGGTCCCTTCAGTCCTTCAAATGCATTCACAATTTTTAAATGTGATGTAAGTTTGTCCACACTTGATTATTGTCACCAAGGCTCGAAATCTACAAAATTCATGTAAATTGGCATTGGTCATGAAAAATCGTGTAATTAATTATTAATCATAATTGAATTAATTACCATTGAAATTGGCTCCTGATCCAGGCGGATCCTACAAAATCATGTAATTTAGCATTGGTCATGAAAAATCGTGTAATTAATTATTAATTATAATTGAATTAATTATCATTGAAATTGACTCCGGATTCTACAAAATCATGTAATTTAGCATTGGTCATGAAAATTCGTGTAAGTAATTATTAATTATAATTGAATTAATTATCATTGAAATTGGCTCCGGATTCAACAAAATCGTGTAATCATGGTGCCGTTTTCGCCAGCGCTTTTCGTGCCGTTTTCGCCACCATTGGTGTCGTTTTTGCTCACTTGGTGCCGTTTTCGCCAGGCGCCGTTATAACCCTACGGGATATACAAGTTTACAATTGAGCGTACTTGCGGCAATCGCCAGTTCATACCGTAAACGTTCGACGGTTGCACACCATTGACTCAGGTCGCAGTAAAAATTACCAGTTGGTCGCACTTGGGTGGTAGACGTGGCTCTGTGCGCGACTGGTAATTTTACTGGACCTCAGTCAACGGAGTTTAACACTGTGAAATATGATCAGTTTAGTGTAGTTCTTTCGAGTCTCGACTTATCTGGCAGTAGACGGACTGTAAACACTGTAAAATATGTTCAATTTAATGTATTTTTTTTTTCGACTCTACTTGTCCAGTAGTGCACGGTATTACAATCGGAATCGGCCGATTATGAGCTCAAATAACCAGTAATCGGTCAGCAACCATTTTTGGTAATCGGTTGAACACTATATTATATCAGATGCATTCTATAGGTACAGACTTGACCTACGGTTTTCGTCGAGAGGATGGAAAATGAAGTACAACTCCACAACGGTGGTGGACAAAAAAATGTATGAAGGCGCTCTAGGACTGTGGAATTTGTACGTTCTGGCTAAACTGCATTCTTTTAACCCTTAACCTAACCTAAAAAGCAGACGACGCTTGCAAACAAAATTCTTGAATAACCAATTTTTTTCATTTTTTGTCTCAAAAACTTGGAACGAGCTCGATGAGCTCGTTCCAAAGAGGGGTCACAACCTATGTTTTTGAGACAAAAAATGAAAAAATAATGAAAATTAATTGGCGATGTTTGTAAATAGCGCTTGACAGTTTTGGCCGTTACGTTGGGTAAAGGATTAATGAGAACAATCTCCACACTTAAGGCAAGATCCTGACCGAGGCAAATGCCACGAGAAGGAGTAACGATCCTAATGAGAAGGGAGCGAAATCAACTAAAAGCTACAACTGGAAACGTGTAGTAAAATCGATATGGAAGAGAAGTGAAGCATTTGTGAAATCGCTCACCAGGATGGGAATGACTGCCGATGGTAATCGTGCTACGATCATCACGTGCGATCATAATGCACAAGAAGGGAAATTGGAATTCTCGATGGCTAGTAGAGAAGCCGATAATACGGGAGTGAGAAATGAGATAGCAGGTATATGTCACGAATTGTTAAGGCAAAAAGGCTGGAAATAAAGACTGACCAGTCTGTCTTTAGTGCATTAAACAAGAGGACCCAAGAGGCCTTAATCGCTCACCCAACAAAGTGGTTCAAAAAAGTATTTTGGGTCACATTCAGTTAGTCGTGGTGGTTCATCAACACTACAGAGGAATGAAGTCATGAAATTATACCTCTGGTGTCCATGTCAGATGATTATTATCATAGCTCTTCCTGACTGCTTCCAATTCTATCAGCTGTAGACAAGCACTGTCAAACTTCCAAGGGATTGTTATGTCACCGCAGTTTGAAATGGAAAAACACTAACGAATGGATTTGAACAAACTCGAACCTAACCTGCCCCCTCCCCCATACAGTTTCCAGATATTAAGCCAGGGAGTCGAATTGAACAAACTTGAATCTGATTCCCATAGAGATGTTATATACCAAATATGAAAAAATTCTGATTGGTGGATCTGAAGGAGATTTTTAAAGAAATCTCCCCACATTGCAAAACTTGGGCTCCAATAGAGAACTCAGTGGCCCCAATTTGAACAAATTAACTCAGGGACCCAATTTGAACAAACTTGAATCTGCCCTCTCCCCTCCCCCAACTCAATTTTTTTTCATTGCACGTAACCTGAACCTAACCATTTATTTTACATTTTTGGCCATATCCTACAATGTGTATTCAGTACCACTGAAATTCTTTCATTATAATGCACAACTTGGGGCATCGACAAATTTCTCAGATGCAAAGATGGGCACCTTTTCGGTCCTGAAAATTACACACTACATGGCAGCCCCACAATACGTCACTGGATCAGGTGAAATGGTGTCGCTTCCGGGGTCAACCGCCAGGGTCATCCAAATGTGACAGATTGGCCCCCGACTTACTACTACTACTAATTTACTTCAAAGACAATAAGATGCAGATCCAGAAAAATGAGGCCATCATGTCGCGGTACCGACTGGCACTTCAGATACGGAGGGTCACTAGAGTGTGTGTGTAGAGTGTGGCCCACCAACAATTTTCCAATCGGGACATTTTCGTATGGATTGGAGTCTTATGTCGATTATCGGTTCGCTCTTATTGATAATTGTGTTTATTTCTTACGATTCTACATTTGCAACTTGGATTTATGTCACCCATGCAGTCGGTCTCATGAAAATGGAGGCCTGTGGCCGATTCGGCCCCATTATGACTAATTTTGAATCTGGTACGATCTTATTAAATAAGAAGTTAGGAAGTCCATGCGTCAGGACTGCTTCATATATTTATCAAATTTAGTAAATTCCCTAAGTGTTTAAATTCCTTGATGATGTGGGCAGTTGGAATATTTGTCAGTCGATTGAGTAACGACTGTCGGGACAAATGGGGTTTATAGCCACCCCCCCCCTTCCAATTGGTTATCTCCAAGACGCCTCTGTTGAGAAAAAGCCTATTATGGGCTTCCAGCACTCTGCCAGTTGAGTGGCACATTACGGCGAATATCAGTTATCAATAGTTAAAGTTCTCAATCAAGAACAAACAGCTGACATTGCGTGTGCAAGCGCACTTCTGTACAAACATTCAAAGCAACACACACCGTGACTTTCTCAATAATATTATTTTAAACAGTTTGACCCTAAACAATAGCTGATCGTAAAACCTTGCGCAAGACATACAAAGGACTGCATGACGTCGATGGTAAATCTCTTATATACTATTAAAAAAAAAGTAGGGGATATTTGATAAAAGTGAGATATATGAAGAAATATATTTATATTTTCATCAAAAAGACAGTTGAGGCATTGCACTGTGACATCTGGTAAATGATTGGGTGTCTAACAAGCACACATTCCACGGCACTGAGCTGTAAAAGATATGGACGGTCAGTCAGATAATTTACCACATTCAACCAAGACCTCAGTACCTTGTAAATCCTCCAAGTTTCGCGAGACAAGCGCGGATCTGACGTGGAATTCTCCTCACCAAACGTCCAATATCAGCTTGACTGATGTTATTCCATTCTTCTTGCAGTGCATCGGCGAGTTCCTGGACATTGGTAGGGGCGGTTGACGTTGTCGTGGGCGCCTGCCAAGCATATCTCAAATGTGCTGGATTTAATGCCGGCCAAGGCAGCGTAGTGATGTTCTGCTCCTGGAGGAACTCTGTAGCGACACGGGCCGTGTGTGCTCTTGCATTGTCATCTTGGAAAATGAATCGACGACCGTAACGTCGCGCAAATGGCACCACATGAGTTGTTAACATGTTGTCACGGTCGTACTGCCCTGTGACATGTCCTTGGATGACATGTAATGCTGTTCTGCTTGTCATGGTTATGCCTCCCAACACCATAACCAAATCGACCGTGCCGCTTAACGGTTACGTCGTGGTATTGTTCGTTCCGCCGCCGCCACACTCTGTTTCGCCTGTCGTGGAAGTCGAGAGTGAACCTCGATTCGTCGGAAAACATGACGTTGCTCCACCGACGATTGTCCCAGCGCTATCGTGCTTCACACCAATTACGCCTTGCTGCACTGTGACGTTCAGTCAAACGTGGAATTGTTCGAGGTCGTCGAGCGTACAAATTCCAGCTGTGTAGGCGATTTCGGATAGTCTGACCACTGACTCGCACACCTGTCGCTCGGTGCAGCTGCTGTCCAATTTCTGTGGCACTTTGATGGCGGTTACGTAATGCTGTGGTTCGGATGAAACGATCCTGTTTAGCAGTTGTCGCCCTTGGACGACCTGACTGACGTCTGCCATCAACACTGCCTGTCTGACGGTAGCGTGACAACAACCTGCTAATCACCGATTGAGTAACGTTGAGAATCACTGCAGTCTGTATGTTGCCAGCTTCCAACATGCCAACGGCACGTAACCGTTCGTCGCGTGTCAGTCTTCGCATATCTCAAAAGTTACGTTTCGACCAGAAACTATTGATGAACGAGTTTATACCAAGAAAAGAACGATGAGACCTCCGAAAAAGCCCGTCCAGTACAAATGGAAATTTCAAAACGTACCCCACGGACATTTACGCGGCGCTCGTGCGAAAAACCTGCACGAAGTTTTCGTGGGCCGGTGACATTCATGATTCACACTAAACTTGGTAACACACTGAAGTCTCCAAGCACGCGTATCCAATACCATTTTCCGAAAATATCAACACCAGTTTGGATATCCCCTACTTTTTTGAATAGTGTATAAATGGGAAGTCTTATTTTCGTCACGAAATTCCATGTTGCGAGAAATTCAAGGCTTGATTATCGCCTTTGATATGCAATGGGCTACTTTTTCGTCATGCGGGTGGGTCTTCTCGCCCTGAGACGGGTGGGCCCGCTAACTCATTATAACTCAGTTGTGAAAGATTTGACGAATCATCGGTTAAGAACATAATATTCCTCATATCACACTCTGACTCGGGAACGTATCGATGCAGAGAATGACCGGTCGTATGGTCCGCAGGGAAAATTCCCGGTGGACCCCATTTTGTGGACCCCCTGGGACCCCAAAATTGATGCAACTCAACACCTCTTGGAACATGATAATTCATGAAAGTGACCAAAAAGAGAAATGGATCTGATTGCATAGATTACCGGTATAACAAAATGCTCTCTTTGTGAATTGGCCGTCCACATAGAGAACACTTCGATATACCAGCCGTCTAGTCTGCCATTGATCGCTCAGATGCAAGTAAACAGCGTTTCCAAAATCATCATTTTCCCAATTTGGATTCACAAATGTGATGTCCCTTTTGCAATCAAGCCACCAAGAAGCCAAATATATATTCATGCCCGAAACATGGATCTCAAAATTTTCCGACTTGGTGGAGGGAGAGTTAAAATTTTCCGACACTTTTACGTTGGCTGAAAACATAACTCACTATACTTCTTTAACCCTTTACCCAACGAATCAGCCGCATCCACCCGCGTAATATGAAAATCCAGTAGTTGAAAAAATATTATTTTTCAAAAAGTTTCAACAAAACCATATCATGTGACCCCTCGTTGGAACGTGCTCGTCGAGCTCGTTCCAACGAGGGGTCACATGATATGGTTTTGTTGAAATTTTTTGAAAAATTTGAAAAAGTGATATTTAAAATAATAAATTTTGATATCGTCTGCGTTAGGTGTAGGGTTAACTGGTGGAGCGTAAAATTTTTCTCGGTTGCCATAATTTGTACACATGTCTTTGCCTTGATAAAATTTACGGGTGACGAGGAGAGGAGAGTGCTCCCATAAATTCTAACAAAGCAAATCTACATAGATGAAATGAATTCTCTTCAAAGATAATGTAAAGCCCATTAACAGCATCTTCTTAGAATACGAAACCTTTAAGTCGTGGTGTTGTGCACCAAAGAATGGAGTCCAAATATGGGCTTACAGCACTCAACCACTGAAAACAATAATAAACGATACAAGTCGGAAACAGACGTTTATTATTATTATTTCATGTAAGGACTATTTGGTCGCCATATATTTATAACGAGCGCTTTCATAGAAAGAGGATATGAAATGAGTGTTTTTCTCATATAATATTTATGAAACGAGTCTAAGAATTTTCCGTTTTGGCGAGCCCAAACGGAAAATTCGGACGAGTTTCATAAATATTATATGAGAAAAACACTCATTTCATATTCTATTCATCATATGACACACACACGCACGCACAAATTAGCCACTTAGTATGAATTTTTAACCCATCACCCAACTTGAGTTGCAGACGGCACTTGGAAAAAACATCCTCGTATAACTAAAAGTTTACATTTTTTGCTTCCAAAACATAGTTTATAACCCCTTATTGGAACGAGCGCGACACGCTCGTTTCAATGAGGGGTCATAACCTATGTTTTGGAAGCAAAGAGTGAAAATATAAAAAAATGAATGGCGTTATTCTTGTAGGTAAAAGATTAATACAATATAACCCACCCTAAATAGGACAGATGACGTAAATTCTCACTACTGAAATTATGCAAATGTGACCCAGTTGTATTTTGTTTAGCCAATCAAATTGTCCAGTTGTGAAATTGACCAATGAAAGCTCCCATCTCTAATTATGCAAATTATGAAAATGTGGCCCAGTTGTATTTTGTTCAGCCAATCAAATTGTCTAGTTTTGAAATTGACCAATGAAATTGACGGAAGGCTTTCTTTATCACTGATTAATATGAAAACAAAATATCAAATGTTTTAAAGTGAACAAAACGGACAGTCATATGATATAAAGGATTTTGAAACAGAAGAGTAATTTTTCATAAGGAAAATTGTAACTTCCCCTTATCTTGCTTACCATCACCTTTTCTTTAGCTCAACTTGACGAAGCAAGCTGAGCTATTGCCGTCACTTGATGTCCGTCGGCGTACGTACGTACGTACGTACGTACGTCAAGTTTCCTTTGGCACACCACACAGGTCGTATTTATAATTGGATCGCTCTGAAAGCACATTTACGATCGGATCACTTGAAACTTGGTATGCTTGTTTGGGGAACCTCTAGATGAGAGCTATCGATTTTCTTCCATTTCTGTCGAAAAACGATGCCGTTGGCATCGACCTTTGAACTTAGTTTAGTTACGTATCAATATATTCCTTTGGCACGCCCTACAGGGCACATGTATGATCGGATCGCTTTGAAACTTGGTATGCTTGTTTGGGGCGACCTCTAAATGGGAGCTTTTCGGTTTTCTTCAATTTCCGTCAAAAAACGTTGCAGTTGGCATTCAACCTTTTACATAGTGCAGTTATGCATCATTATTTCCCTTTGGCACATCCTACAGGGCACATTTATAATCGGATCACTTTGAAACTTGGTATGCTTGTTTGGGTGAACCTCTAGATGGGAGCTATCGATTTCTTCCATTTCCGCCCAAAAACATTGCCGTTGGTAACGACCTTTGAACGTAGTTTAGTTGTGCATCAATAGTTCCATTGGGCACGCCCGATAGGGCACATTTATGATTGGATAACTTTGAAACTTGGTATGCATGTTTATGATGACCTCTGGGGGGGGGGGGGGGGAGCTTTTGATTTTTTTCCATTTCCGTCAAGAAACATTGCCGTTAGCAACGAAATTCAACTTATCTGTTTTGGATGTCGATGTCGACAGTTTCCTTTGGCACATTGCATAGGTTTCATTTATCATCGAATCGCTTTGACATTGTATTCCTTTTCGGGGTGACCTCTAGATGGGGGCTACCAATTTTCTTCCATTTTCGTCAAAAAGTTGCCGTTAGCAACTCAGTGCATTTGTGCATCAGCATTTTCCTTTAACACGCCCTACAAGGTACATTCATGAATGAATCGCTTTGAAACTTGGTATGTTTTCTGGGTCCAGATGGGAGCTTCTTTCATTCCCGTCAAAAAGTTGCTGCTAGCAGTGACCTTCAACTTTGCCCTTTTGTGCATTGACAATTTCCTTTGGCACACTGCAGAGGTCATACTTATGATCTGATTGCTTTGAAATTTGGAAAGCTAGTTTGGAGTAACATTTAGATGCGGGCTATTTACTTTCGTTCATTTCCGCCGAGAAACGTTTCTGTAAGGAATTATCTTTAAACTTTGCAGTTTTTGCATCAACATTTTTCTTTGGCACGCTCTGCGGGATGCATTTATGAATGGATTGGTTTGAAACTTGGCATGCTTGTTTTGGGTGACTTCTAGATGAGAGCTACAGATTGTCTCCCATTTCCGTCAAAAATTGTTACCGTTAGCAACGACATTCAACTTTGCCATTTTGTCAGTCGACAATTTCCTTTGGAACACCGCACAGTTCACGTTTCCGATTTCGATCGCTTTGAAACATGGTGTGCTTGTTTGGAGCGACCTCTAGATGGGAGCTTTTGATTTTCTTTCATTTCTTTCGAAAAACATTTCCGTTAGCAATGACCCTTGAATTCATTGCATTTACGCATCAGCATTTTCCTTTGGCAAGCCCTGCAGGGTGAATTTATGAAAGGATCAGTTTGAAACTTGGTATGCATGTTTGGGGTAACCTTTAGATGTGAGTTATCGATTTTCTTCCATTTCCGCCAAAACTCTTGCTGTCAGCAATGGTGTTTAAAATTAGTGCATTTGCGCATTAACATGTTCCTTTGGCATGCCCGGTAGAGCATATTATGAATGGAGAATGGATTGCTTTGAAACTTGGTCAAAAGAGTGTTGTCGTGGACAACATATTCATTTAGCACACTTTGCATAGCACATTTATTAATAGATTGCTTTGAAACTTGTCAGGCGTGTTCGAGGTGACCTCCAAATGGGAGCTATCAAAAAACGTTGAAATTATTTATTTATTTATTTATTTATTTGTTTATTTATTTATTTATTTATTTATTTATTTATTTATTTATTTATTTATTTTTATTTATTTATTTATTTATTTATTTATTTATTTATTTGTGTTTATGGTCACATATTTCTGCACAATGGCTAATCATGACCACAACATGGAGATAAAGCCAAGTTTAGTCAATCACGGCTTCACTTCCCGGGGTTCCCACGGGGAGTTGTCGTTATCACCAACCTTTGAACTTAATGCATTTGTGCAGCAAACTATCCCTTTCGCACTCCCTACAGGACATATTTATGAATTCCCATCAAAAAAGAAGAACAAAACCCAAAACATTGCGGCTAGCAACGACCTTCAAACTTAGTGCAAGTGCATTTGTACATTAACATTTTCATTTGGCACACCTCAGAGGGCGCATTCATTATCCGGTTGTTTTGAAACTTGGTATGCTTATTCAATGTGACATAGATAGGAGCTATCGATTTTCTTTGAATTTCCATCAAAAACTATTGCTGTCAGAAACGACCTTTGAATTTAGTGCATTTGTGCGTCCACATTCTTCGACATGGCTCACATGGCGCATTTATCATAGAATTGTTTTATAACTTGGTATGCTCTTTAGGCGAGAACCCTAGATAAGAACTATCGATTAGAATTCATCTATGTGAAAAAACTGCCGTTCACAATGACCTTTAAACTTATTGCATTTGTGCATCAAAATTCTTCCTGTAGCCAGCCCAACAGTTTACACTTAAAAATGCATGGATTGCTCTGACGTTGCGCACACACAATGCTGTTAGGTTGAAGTTTCACCAAATAACATTGAAGCCAATGATCTTCAATTTTACCATTCCACTTACAACTACAAGTTCAAGTTTGTCAAGCTGAGCTACAGTCATTGACACTTTCATTCCTAATTAGCGGCATTCTGAGAAAATGTTGGCGTTCAAGCGATGAAAAGTTTTTCGACGGACAGCTAAAATTTCCGACAAACAGCATCATAGGGGCGAATCGCCACCGACACATCCCCTGTCTTCGAGCTTGGATATATTCCGTATTTGTTTAAACCTTTACCCAACGAATCGAGGGCATTCGTAAACGTAATTTACAAAATTATGGCAGTTGAAGAAATATATTTTTCAAAAAATTCAACAACACCATATCATTAGACCCTTTCATTGGAACGAGCTCGCTCCATTAATGGCTCGAAAACATAGCGTATGATCACCCATTCGACCGAGCTGGACAAGCTCACCACAGTAATGGAGTCATAAGCTTTGATTGTAAAGCAAACATTGAAAAAAAACAAGATTTGGCGGGAGATTTTTGTGTAAAATGCTGGCCGGTATTTGTTGTTACGTAAGGTAAAATGTTAGAAGGAAAAATTAATAAGAATAATAATAATTTTAAAGCCTAGAATCCACACTCGGTGCTCAATGGCTGTACAATAATTGCATACATACATATACACATACATTCTCTCATTGATACATTGATACATGGATCACTATTATCATTTATTGGTGCCCAACGCCACATCAGCAACCGATGCTATATCGTTGCGATAAGCGACAGAACCTAAAAGAAAAAGGGTATTAAATTAAAACAAAATAAAAAAAAACAAAAAAAAAACAAAAAAAACAAAACAAACTACAACTTTACCAAAACAATTAAGTGAGTGCAACTTGACGAGTAACGAGGCAATCCTCACTGACTCAGTCACACCTAAGTACCTGGTAATGTCACTTTATGAACAAAATTAAAAGACCACTGAAGGAAATGCCTTTGATAAAGGTAGGTTTTAGTACCAGACTTGAATGATTCAAGTGATTTACTATTTTTTTTTTGTCGATTGGAAGAGAATTCCAAAGCCTTGGGCCAGCAACCGCAAGGGCCCTATCACCAGCACTTGTACATTTAGACACGGGCTGAACCAGATTGAGTTGACCTGATGACCTAAGAGACATCGGTGGTTTGTGGATGGTAAGCAGATCGGGCAGGTAGGATGGTGCAGATCCCGAGATACACTTAAACACCAAAATGACAATTTTAAATTGAATTCTTTGCTTAACGGATAGACAGCGTAACTCAGAGAGTACTGGTGTTATATGGCAGTACGTTTGAGTTCTGGTTATGACCCGTGCAGCACAATTTTGGATGTGTTGTAGCTTTTCAAGAATAGATGTTTTAGAGCCAATCAGAAGAGAGTTGCAGTAGACGAGGCGACTGGTAACAAAGGCGTGGACAAGCTGTTGTAACGTCTGCGTATCAATGAAGGATCGAATTTTGCTAATATTTCTAAGATGAAAAAATGCACTGCGAGAGACATGTTTGATATGTTCATCAGCAGCCAAATTTTCATCCATGAAATAACCTAACTTTCGAACACAGCTACTGGGTTTTATCGCAGAACCTCCATTATTGAGGGACAGTTTGGATATTTTTGAAAGTTGATGCGGTACACCTATATATATTACTTCTGTCTTGTCATCGTTCAATTTAAGAAAGTTTTTAGTCATCCACTCCTTGATGGCTGAAATACAAAGTTCAATCTTATTGCATGCTTCAGGCTCAAAGGCGTGAGTAAAACTAATATACAGCTGTGTGTCATCTGCGTAAAAATGAAAGTCAAGGCCATGGCTTCGGATAATGTCACCGAAAGGTAAGACATCGACAGTGTACAGTAGGGGTCCCAACACCGATCCTTGAGGGACGCCAAAACGTAGTGTGACCTTGTCTGACGACTCACTGCCAATAAGGACACTCTGTGTGCGACCATTAAGGTATGACGAAAACCAATTAAGTGCTCGGTCAGTAAGGCCTTTTCTCACTGCCAGTCTTTCAATAAGTATATTATGATCTATGGTGTCAAAAGCGGCGCTTAAATCCAACAAAACAAGACATGTTAGGTTGTGCCTGTCCGTGGATAGGAAGATATCATTTTGGACCCTTAGAAGCGCCGTTTCTGTACTGCAATTAGATCTGTATGCAGATTGGTTAATTTCGGCTAGACCGTGGGCTGCCAAATGAGAATTGAGCTGAGAAGCCACCGCACGCTCAATAATCTTTGATAGGAATGGAAGGTTAGAGACCGGTCGGTAGTTTTTCAGAACCTTTGGGTCAAGTGTTGGCTTTTTGAGAAGAGGTTTTACTAAAGCGTGTTTCATGCTTGTCGGAAAGACGCCAGAGTGGAGGGAGGCATTGGCCAGTTTCAATATCGATGTAGTTAACTCCGAAAGAGATGCTTTTAACAACCAAGTTGGAATGATATCTAGCATGCATTGCTTAGATGGTGCCCTGGATATTAACCTCTGAATATCTGTTGTAGCTAAAGGTTTGAATTGAGACAACAGTGTAACAGCTTTAACACAGGTGCATGGCATGTCGGCCATCTGTCGAAGATCGGATTGTGAGCTTGTATCAAGCGAAGCTCTGATAGTCTCAATTTTTTCAGAAAAGAAAGAAGAAAATCTATTCGCAAGGTCTTTGACTGGCGAATGCTCTGGGAGTACGGTTGTCTTTTGACGATACAGAAGCTTCTCAAGAACGACAGACAGCGCATTAGGGGAATTAACATTAGCTGACAATAAGTCCGAAATGTATTTCTGTTTCGCGGATTTGACCAGTTTGTTAACAACATTTCGCTAGTTGACAAACATCTCTCTGTGAACACATAGTTTCGTTTGCTGCCACTGAAGCTCTAGTTTGCGTCGTAAATCTTTTGCGCGCCTAATCTCATCACTGAATCACTGTGGGTAAGGGCGTATGCTAAAAGTGCGTGTTTGCTTAGGCGCAAACTTGTCAATAACCTCTTAAAGTGAGTCAACAGTTTGCATCTCGTTAATTTTAGCGACGGGAGACGAAGCAATAGCATCCGCAAACTTAGCAAGGTCAATACTTCGGTACTTGCGGTATGTGACCTTCTTCCGGACAGGGGGGGGGGGGGGACGAGGAAGTGACAAATCGAAGATAATCATAAAATGGTCAGAGATTGCAGGAGCAACAATTAAAACAGTTTTAACAAGATCAGCCTCGAATTCTCTGGTGATCAGTATGGCCATCTTTATCGGTAGTGCCACGAACATGTTGGAGTAAATTCATTGAATTGATAAAATCACGTAGTTTAGAAGAATCGCTGGAAGTTTTCTTCTCCATATGGAAATTGAAATCACCTCCAATGATGAATTTTCTTGGCAGAGCAGTAATGCTTCCTAGGAAGTCTTGGAATTCGCTAATGAACTGGTTGACAGTGAATTTGTTTTTGGAGCTCTGTGGGGGTCGATGGATGACAATGAGGCGGATTGAGTGTGAGTCGATCGTTACAATGGTGTCAGTGCACTCGAATGTAACCCAAGTCTGAGATGCCTTACACTTAACCTTCACAGTGTTATCACAGATTACACCCACACCTCCACCTCTCTGTGACTTCCTGGGATTGTATGTAAGAATCTTGCCGTTGGCAATGATCTCACCGACAGTCAATGTGTCGTCTGGAGTTAACCATGTTTCAGTTATCATGGATATTGAAATATTGTTATCGACGATTATGTCGAGTAAGCTTGCAGTTTTGTTCACTAATGAACGAGCATTCACTAGGCACAGCTTGAGATCGTTAGATTTGGAATCGATCGTGACTTAGTTAATATGGATAAGATTTTGAACATTTACAGTTTTGGATTTAAATTGTGTATGTCGTCGTTTGCCGCATTTCTTATTTCGTCTCTTGCGAAGGATGCCAAAAGATTTAATATTATTTATCACATCATCACTGAGGAGAAGAAAGGAGTTGTAAGTCTTTAGATCACAGTTCTTGATTTCACATTAATCCAGTCTCTGTCACCGTGGTCGATTCGAGCTGGCCTGTCTGTCTGTCTGTCTGTCTGTCTGTTTCTCTCTCTCTCTCTCTCTCTCTCTCTCTCTCTCTCTCTCTCTCTCTCTCTCTCTCTCAGTGGTTGCGAAAAGGGGGGGGGGGGTCAGGGGGTGCCCCGTCGGATCGGTCCAGCCCCACTCCCCCCGTTGGAGATTTTTAGTCAGTCCGTCGGAGAGTCTCGTAAACCCGACTTCACGAGAAATTTCCGACAATCGAACGTAGATATCTCGTCTTGTGTCGACCAAGAACGAGGTATATGGTTCTTTTTTGTAAAGCATTATGACAGTTGTTATCCAACTGGCATTCCATTACTTCCATACCTAATCATCGGTTATCGCCATGGTAAAAGTTTGGAATCTATCGAAATCTAAACAACAATGAATTCCGCACAAGTTGTGTGCAGGACGTTAGATTTATTTTATTTTATTTCCCTGGAATGTCGGGATATTATTGTTTGTTTAATCTATAAAACCAGTTTGACGAACGACATCAATGAATCGCGAGGATCACTATTCTCTGTCTATATTCCAGTGTCGCAGGGTGGACTCGAACCCGTGCAGCACTGGAACTTTGATAGAGAATAGTGATTCTCACGAAACTCCTTAATGTCGTTCGTTAAACTGGCTGTATAGATGAAATATTTCCCGACCTTATTATAATATGTTTACGTTAAATAATCAACAAACATACTCAATTTGCTTCTATTTTGGTTCTCCAATTTACCAATTTTCAGTCATTTTCCTTCGTTTAGGAGGTCAAATATTACAGCCCCCCCCCCCCCCCCCCCAGTCGGAGAGGTCAGCCCCCCTGTCGAGAAATCCTTGGCGCCACTCTCTCTCTCTCTCTCTCTCTCTCTCTCTCTCTCTCTCCTCATTACAGATATTCTTTTTATGGTTGAACCAATCCAATTGTACATACAGTACGGCTGCCGTGTACTGCTCACTCTCCACGCGTGGGAAATATTTCCACGGACGCAATAAAATTAGATTCCAAACACTAATTATAGGAATAATCATCAAAAGTTTAATTAATGACGCACCGGGTACAACCTGGTGCTTCATTAATTAAAATTAATGATGGTTTTTATTACCCAGTAAACGCACGCGTGGACATCACCACCAACGCATGGATTGCGAACAGTCCACGACTACTGTACTGTACCGAGCTTATTTGGTATGTTGGTGAATCTGAATGAACCGATCACTCTTGGAAGCAGGAGTTTGATTGTAAGACGTTGAGACTAGTTTGTACAAGGGAAACAGAGATGGAAAAAGCAATGTCTGTCCTAATTTACTTTTAATTTTCTTCGAGTTTTGCACTGTTCAGATAAAAGAGTCCTAAAAAAGACTATATGGAATTTTGAAAAAATACGATTCTAGTGATTTGTCTCAAGCAATGCGCTTTAAAACAGAGAAAACAATATGATGTAAAAAACTCCGAAAGACAGTCTGCAGTTTTGAGAGGGAAAAGAGGAAAAAAGACAAAAAAGAAGAAAAAATGCCCACTGCAATTTTTGCAATTTCTGCAATTTCGAAACTTACACATTTGTATATGTATATATTGACTAAATCCACGACGACACTAAGAAACGTGAAAACTAGTAGTTCTGACTGAAAATGAAAATAAGGCCGCAGAGTAGGCTTGTATGATTTTTTTCAGACTATGTCACGTGACAATAATAACACTATCTACATTCACCACTGGAAAGGGGGATCTTACTAGACGATGAAGATCATTATCTATGTTTGGATGAAAGAACTTTTAAAAAAATTGATTTGAATGGCGATTCTTCGAATAGCACCGGCAGTAGTATATGATCGTAACGTTATGGTAAACGGATGAAGCTGTGTGAATTTATATGTGGTCAGAAAACTTACATGTACATGTATGTGAAGAATTATGAAGAGCAACAAGTGTGATAACTCCTTAACATGCTGCTGGCGGATATTCCAGCCCAAGACAGTATTTATTCTTGTCACTTAAATAAGTATAATTTGGGCATAATTAATCAATTTACCCCTGCAAATTAAATGAAGTTTTTGATCAATGATTTCTTGAGTTGTAGATGGAGAAATATTTCATCAAATCTAGTCATGGCTGCTTAATAGCAGCCATGACTAGTTTTGATGAAAAAATATTTTGAAAATACTCATCGGGTGAAGAGTTAAGGTTTCGGTTGAACTTTGAATACTGCAACAACTTGGGAGATTTTTTCCGAGGTCAGTACGACCCGATCTTCTGCTTCGAGTATTTTTTTTTTTATAAATTTGATACCTTTAACTGCAAAATCGTGTAAATGAGATAGAAACCCCCCCTGCACCATTAATTCCTATTGGAGTTTTATAGCATTAGAAAGTTCAAAAGCAAATGATCTTTTCATTCTCTTATTGTGCTATCTGGGCTTACTGGGAACTATTTCAATAAGGTTTGATTTGTTAGCGTAATGTTGGGAATGCCTAAGAGCGTTTTTTGCCTGGTCCCTATTATTAGAAATAACATGTATTGACGAATACATGTCTGTAATGTGCACCTTGATTTTATTGATGCAATCCGTTGTGCTGGATGGAGAGTCGCTGCTACTTGTAACTTGCCAAGAATCGTCAGCAGAATTGTTGTAGTTTGCCCAAACCCTCGAGTATTGGGGATAAAGGCTAATGCATGGTACATGTGTAATAGAATGTTGATTAACTGAATGACACGGGTGAGACTTTACAGGTGATAGAACACCAGGAGTTGTGCTAGAACCACATTTGTAATTTGTTCCAACTCTACTCGATGGCTGTAGATTGTTCGAGATTCTATTGCTGTACTGTAGTCTTTGTTGCTGTATGAGGTGAAGATCGTTAGCAGTGTGACCCACATTAACATTCGAGTTGTTTGTACCGCCATATGCTGTCGGGTACCTTAATGTCCCAGAAGCGGGGCAGTTATATCCCGAATACGAGGTGTATACATCTGTGTAGGTATTGTCAACACCTTGTTTTGAGTATTCAGCTGGCCATGTCAGAGTCTTGGACATTTCCTGAACTGCTGGTTGTTTCACTCGGAATTCGTAACCGGATGGTAGGAATCTTGGCTGGATTTGATAGGCTTGTGGTGTAATATTTATTCCTTGTGCACGTACTGGAAGTGAGGTGTGCTGATTAGGATGGAACATACGCTGTTTGTCATCATTATCGAAGTTGGATATCCCTCCGTGTATTTCCACCTGAAGTATATACATTATTCAACAAATAAGATAGATATATGATTTACTGCATTTATGTCCACGAACACGACATGCAAAAGAACTTCTTAAGTAACTAAAGATATACATAGTTTTGCCTCCAAAGGTAGCATATTACTCTTTAGTGGAACGAAATTATCTGGAGGGGGTGGAAGGGCTGGTTTATGAAACATCTGAAAGAGAACATACATGAAACTTCAGCAAAATACTGCATGTATTTGTACTCGGTTTACCTAGTCGGGTATTTTGAATAGACAGAGAAGGGGATCTTTGCAATAACAAATATGAGGCTATTCTAAACAGAGTTACATTCCATCAAAGAACATGGTAGGCCAAGGTAGGCACAACATACAGGCCTTGGGTCAGATTAGATATTATGCCTAATATACAGTACGGTTACCGTGGACTAGTCACTTTCTACGGGTGACCAATATTTCCACGGCCGCAATAATATTAGATTCCAAACACTAATTACAGGAATAATCTTCAAAAATGTAATTATTGATGCACCGGGTACAACCCGGTGCTTCCTTAATTGGTAGAGTGCTAAATTATTTTTAACCATCAAAATTTGTTCACATGTGTTTGCTTTGTTAACAGTTTATGAGAGAGGACCTTTAGACACTCCTCCATAAATTGTAACAAGGCAAATCTATACATACTAAATAATTTCACTTCAGAGATAATATGAACTTACCAATTCACACTTTCCCAAGGATGTGGAATACTGTAGAACCATCGGTACAAAACCTATCAAGATCGTTATTCAAAAAGTTCAATTTTGGAACAATTTCTAAACTCGTATTCAGGTAATATAGACTGTGACAATCCCACTTGCCCAGACTGTAGGTCCTAACTCTGTTATCTCATCAATACCCATTGACGGAGCTTAAATGTGTTATCCTCAAAAATGTGCAAAATAGTTCACTTACAAGGAAAGAACCATCTTAATCAATAATGGTCAACTCATGTTGCTCTTTGCATGCGCGTTGCTGTCAGAATTGTCTAAGTTTTATCATCCTTCTGGGAATGACAGGAAGACAGCCCTAGTGGCTTTGTCATCTCCCTGTAGTGCAATCATGTCAATTAAAAAACCTATTTTACCGTTCATGACTTTAAAAATGTATTTTACTGTTTATGACTATGTAACCTTGTGCATGATGTGCTACAAAATAAAATCATTCATTCATTCATTCATTCATTCATTCATTCATTCATTCATTCATTCATTCATGAAACATATCCACTGAATATGAGGCCTTTACATTATAGTCCCAGCACATCAGAGTAAAGCCCAAATATGGGCTTCCAGCACTCTACCAGTTAATTAAAACTTTGTTGCTGATGATTTTTATTACCTGGTAAATGCATGCGCGGACATCACCTACCTACACGTGGATTACGACCAGTCCACGGCCACCGTACACTGCAAAAAATACAGGTTCTCTTTAGAACCAAAACTGGTTCTAATCTTGTCCCTGAGGTGGAACCAGTTCAGTTTAAACAGTATTTATTTCAAATCAAATAAATTTATAAAGATTAACATTAAATATTAACAGAATTAAACATAAATTGAGGGGGTTTCAGTCGTAAGTTTAGAGCTTATACGAGGTTGTCTCAAATCATTATTAAGCAAAGGAGATATGAACAGCTGGCATATCAAACCAGTTTTGGTTCTATTCAGAACCAAAACTGGTTCGATATGCCAACTGTTCACGTCTCCTTTGTTTCAAAATGTTTGGCGACTGCGTTGAATAAGCTCCAAGTTTACTGCTGAATCTACTTCAGTTCATGTAATATTCTGTTAAAATTGAATGCTAATCTTGGTAAATTTATTTGATTTGAAATAAGTACTGTTTAAACAGAACTGGTTCCATCTCAGGGACAACATTAGAACCAGTTTTGGTTCTAAAGAAAACCTTTATTTTTTGCAGTGTACTGTACCATATTTTCGGATCACGACGTTATTCAAGGGAAACATTTGCTACATCTCACCATACATGGAGCAGGCTTAACCCTTGGTCCACAGATTAGATTAATTTTACGCTAATAACTACCGTATGTACGTGCGCATAACTACAGATGACTTAACAGTGTTTGTACAATATTGTTGGATACCTGTACAGGCAGACCACAATAATGTAAATCACTGTCGAGATAAACGCATCGTACCAGTTGAGTTCGTAACTGGTAGATTGCTGGAAGCCCAGGCTTTGTTCTGAAGTGCAGGTACCACAGCTTGAAGGCTCATATTCAGTGCCCGTGCTTTGTATTATCTTTGATGTGATGTTATTTGGTCTGTAAGGGTTTGCCTTGTTACAATTTATGGGAGAGTGCCCATACTCTCCCGTAAATTGTAACAATGCAAAGATATGTGTACAAGATTAGAAGGCCAAAAATAATTTAGCACTCTGCCATTTAATGAAAGAGTACACTTGGGACAACTTTTTCAGAGCACTATAAAAGGTGTTGTTTACGGCTTCATCGTAACTCAAGGGTTAATATGGTTAACTGTGATAGGCAACTTCATCGAACAAAATTATTCAAATCGTCTATTGGCCAGCATCACTTACTTACTGGTGTTTAACGACACTTTCGACCTGCCAGGGTCACCTCGTGTTCGACAGTTTTATGGGTGGCGCGGGTGGAGGAAGCCTGAGTACCCGGAGAGAACCAAATGAGCAACTGCGTGCAACTCTCAGACTCCCCAACACACTAACTCCACACAAGCAGGGTTTGTATTGGTTGAAGACAGGTGCACCATCGACGTGAAGTATGCCTTAGTACATAATGAAATTCCCGTGCCCTAAATGACAACCTCTGACCGCTTTCGAAAATTAAGGGGTGCTGACTTTCATGTAACTCTCTTCCAATGACGAAAATTGTCAGCCATGTCTTAAGGGGTCGTCCAACATAACTTTGGACTTTTTTTTTAAAATTTCCACAATGCCTTAAACACGAATTAAAGCGGTGAGTAACGACACATTATATACCACAATAATGACAAAAGTACACAAAACTTGAATTTATCCACTTTTTAATTTTTTTTAAATTTTTTGGCTTTTGATGACAAAGAAATTGCCAGCCGCATAAGTAACCAACAGGAATAACAAGGAATAGGTCGGCAATTCGAATGTCTGAGTTGTTAAAAAAAGACTCCACACTCAATACTCGGAGAAAGCATATTTATCATTTCATCACCAACGCGATGAGTACGCTCAGAGGAAAATGGATGACCACAAACTACAGATTGTGTTCGGATGACATGTTTGTTATGATCACGTGGTTTGCGGGGAAAGTTTGCAAACGATTTGACTTCCCAAGATCTGAAATCTTCAAACATTTCACTGCGGTTTTCGAATCTGAGAGGCGATGTAATGTACAACACTCGATACATTCTCTGGAAAATATTCAACTCACAATGTAATCATTGCGAGATACAGTCCTTAGTAGCAATATTGAGTTCGAAACCTGTTGAATGTTACTCAAGTGTCAACGAGGGATTAATACGCCACCGATTCGAACTCCTATTATTTGGTTGGTCCCGATGATCAAAACATAAAAGTGGAAAATTATATTTGAAAACAAAAATATATTCACATCAACATACATTGCAGTCCTCACAATTGTATATTTACGAATAAATAATTTTATTGTCACTGAACTATATTTGTGAGGTAAAGAAGGCTTGGCGAAGTCTGCTAGGACAAAAGAAGACCAATGTCAAGGAGAATTTTCAGAAAGGTGTTTTCCTGTTCACCAAATATAGCGAACTTTAGTACCATTGTAAATTTAAATGTGTTCCTCGCACAACCGCATTGTGTGTAAGATGGGTCAACGTCGATTTATATCGCTATTGGCACCAAAAGGTCCCAGAAATATCTGTATATTGACAATATGTTGACAGAAATAGCATGAAGCTGCCTGGCGGACAAAAATCACATGAATTACCGAAATGAGACCACGAAAAATCACATGAATTACCGAAATGAGACCACGACGTCTCATACGTTTCTAGATAAATGAATTTAATAATCAACATAATTCTGATATTGTTCAGGCCGGTAACCCACTACCTATAAAATTAGTATTGGTAAGCAGATCAGTTATTAATGTTCTTAAATCTGACGAGTAAGCCACAGCCAAGCTTCCCCAAACAGCAACTACAGAAGGGCGATAGTTTCAAAACAAATGAAGCATAACAAACAATGTACAGAAATGAATTAGAAGCCATGTTTTCTAACTTAACGATGCCGATTGATGTCGATTGATGTAAGTATTCTCCACACTGGGCAGGTCATTCTTTGTTATTTAGGCCACATTTGAGCATTCAAATGGCACTCTTGGCAGCTGTCATTGCTCATGCAACCCCAGAAATGGATACATATAATACCAAATGAGGAAGTTTGACTTTCTAAATTACAATTAGTCTTGTTGTCTGTTCCCTGTAATAATGAGACAAAATATTTCTCCGAGTGTGTACTAGAAGGATTGCGGATTTAACTATTCAGTAAATTTAAGGTATTCTATTGTATAAAATCTGGTCTCTTACTTATGCCATAGCGGACATTCAGGCAGTGCTTTCTACCACATGGTAACGGTTCCATGTCAAATGTTGGTTTCCACAAAATCTATATTTCATTAAAACAAAATTGACATACAATTTATTGAGGTTGTTCCTTTCAGATCTTCTCAGGACTTTGGAGAAAATTACTTGAAATTTGACCAAAGTTGGGTTGGACGTCCCTTTAAATCAAATATGACTTGTCAGACTGAACACCTGCAGAAGGATTAATGATAACCCAGCTTGTTCAATATCCAAGAATGCATCTACCTGAAAATCATAATAGCAGAATGATGCTTGAAGTGAAAAGAAAAAAAAATCTGGTTTTATGGTCAGTGAAACTGGTCGTTTCGCTGATCTTTAACCAACGTCAGATGACTAGAAACTGATCACACCTGCCCAAACTGAATGCATAAGAGTGTAATATAAACGCCTAAATACGTGAGTACTAGATCTAGAACTGTTTTTTTTCCTTTTAACCCTTTACCCAACGCAGATGATATCAAAATTTATTTTTTTTAAATATCATTTTATTACTTTTTTCAAAAAATTTCAACAAAACCATATCATGTGACCCCTCGTGGGAACGAGCCTGACCAGCTCGTTCCAACGAGGGGTCACATGGTATGGTTTTGTTGAAATGTTTTGAAAAATAATATTTTTTCAACTGCTGAGTTTGCATATTACGCGGGCGGATGTGGCCGATTCGTTGGGTAAAGGGTTAAAACATTTCAGAGTTGATAATTCTACTCCTTCAGAAACAAGACAGGAAATTATTGCCCAATGCAACTAAACTGATCATAAGTTTATAATTTATCAGCACGAGCTCGCCCACCCGCCCGAGTCTATTGCAAATTAGGGGAAATAATCAACGAGATTTCATGAATCAAATTTCACCTCATTCCACTCTTTGACTCTCATGTATGGTAATCTCCACCCCAGCCACATTCTCTGGACTGAGGCGAGTCCACATGCAAAATTTAATGGTCAGTCGATCGATGGTGTGGGAGGTAAGAAACAATCACAACGGAAGTGTTTTCACCCCACATAACCCATCTTCCCCTCGTGTAAATCCCAGCCCGCTAGTTACATTGCTACAAGTTAGGTGGCGATTCGATGAAACGTTTATGTGGACCAAGGACACAAACACACACATTCTCATCTACACACACACAGACACAAACATATCACAAAGTATAGAATGGATCCACTGAAAAAAACTCACACAAAACCCTTTACCAAACCTGAAAAGCAGACGACACTTGCAAACACAATTCTTGAATAACTAATTGTTTTCATTTTGTGTCTCAAAAACGTAGGTTATGACCCGTTCCAATAAGGGGTCATAACCTATGTTTTTCAGACAAAAAATGAAAAAATAATGAAAATTAATTGGCGATTTTTGTGAATAGCGCTGGCCGGTTTTTGCGGGTTACGTTCTGTGAAGGGTTAAATAAAAAATCAAGTTGAAAAAAGATAGAGGCGACAATCCCGCGACGTGAATGCATCATAGAACGTTTGAATACCTGTGGTCCAGAAGATGGGTTATCTAGTAAGGGATAAAATGGATCTGATGTTGGTCGTAATCGCGTGCCAGCAGAGGAAAGAACTGAACGCCCGGTTGCCTTGTCTGTATCAGTAACTGTGTCAGTGTTGTGCGAATTCGGTACAACCGACGCGACAACTGTAATGTCGTGAATTCCAGAAGGTGCATGGATTTGACCTTTGTCTGCCACTGTTATCACTTCATTTTGAGTCATTGCCATTGAACTGTGTTCTTTGTGGTTATCATTGCATATTTTCCTGAAATAAGACAAATATGGACGCCGTAAAACACGATAAATGGTGAAGAAAATAGAAACAGATATTAGAACGTTGTGTAGGGTGAAGACTGATCACTTCTTTCGCGACGGGATTTTTAGGTATTGCTAGATACCCTCCCCTCCCCTCCCCCTCTCCCAGTCGCCTCGAGGACGTTATAAGCACCTGGTATATGAATGCCAAGATAGACATATAGAATATACCCATAGTAGCTGCTTTGGGTATATTTTATTTGTATCATGATCGTCAGATCGCTATTGTTTTTCTCGATTTTACTGAGCAGCAGACATGTGGTTTTGTTTACATGAGCACCGGTGGGCGGTATTTTTGCTGTCAATTTTATCGCTGAAACGAAATGGAAAAAGAAACGCACAAATCACGGATCCTTTTTCATTTTAATAACATAATAACAAACTATTTCGTGTTATGGATGCTTTATTAAATTCAGACAACGCATGTTTGTTAATTTTTGGCATCTTAAATAATAAATAATTGCCGGTTTCATTCCACTCTTCGCGAGGCGAGGAACGATAAATTTAGACAAGTTTGCAGTTAGGTCAAGATCACCAAAGGTCAACTTGGATGTTGTTCCACTGCAGGTGTAAATTTTAACTATTGAAATCCCATTGCTGGCATGTTCACCATGGTTGGTGAGAAAAGCTACAATTTATGTCATAGACTTTTTATATATAGTAGAATAGGTAATCATGGTATAAATATATATACTGGAAGTGCATTCTTAAGAATACTGCTGTAAAGACATGATTATCAAAACTGAACCTATTGACCATACATGCGATCTTGACTATGAAACTATTGACGTGAATGTGTTAAGCTGATTAGAACACTTTGGCCCAACATGAATTCCAAGAATGGCCATTCTGGTTTTCTATAGTTGCCGAGATATCACTCGAATCAAATTTAATAGTCGTATAAAATTTAGTGATATAAATACAGAACACAACTCACGTAGAAAGCGTGGAGAGGAATCAATGACCCTTGTTGGAGTATTTGCAAACTTTCACTAACACCTACAACACCTTAAAAACTCCAACTCCTGCCTCGCCCTCCCCCGACCGCAACCTTGTTGGAATTTGGTAGTTCAAACGTTGAAGAGCAGAGAAAGTTATAACAATATCCGGTGTCGCTCTGAGATTGAGGCTCCCAGAAGCTTCAGATACAATTTTCGGAATTCTTCGGCGTTAAGTGAACATTTTTTCAAAACTATCGAATTGTTAAAAATATATATTTTATAATTTAACCTAGGATTTCTGTTCATAATGAATGATCGATGTGAAGGCTCACTTTACATCCTCATTGAATTTAGGACCGACGGGAATTTATCTCACACATCCATTTGGAATCATGTATGGTACGTAAGGTATGTCCATGAAAGAAACGGACTTGGCTCGATGATATTCATACTTATTTAGACCTAAAAAAATTAAAAATGTTTCTCAGGCCCTCCCACATGGTCCTTTTGGCTGCCTCCATACTCTCTTTTTATAACCAATGTAAACTTTAAAAAAATAAAAAATAATCATTTATGTCTGATATTTTACCAAAGTTAAAAAGAATTGATAAATTTGTCCCTTGAGTGCAAGAAGGCTTTGCAGTGCTTTAGCATTACAAAGCCTTCTTGGACTCAAGGGACGGAATACACCACCACCCATGCTATTCCGTAGATTATGAGGCCTAAAACATAAACCAAGAACATGAACTTTTGATGGTAAAGAAATAATTACAGAAATAAAAAATAAAATAAAAAACCGCTCGCCCGCATGCAATTTTACAAATAACGGCATGAGAAACAGAAGATCTACTTTGTGGCCGTATTAAATAGGATTTTTCTTTACCAGAATTGCACATTATCAAACTCGGCTGATATGACTTCAAACTCGGCTGAAATGATGCCGATCTCGGCCTATATGAACCAAGCTAGTGTTGACCATCAGATGCCTTACTAGGCACAACCCAGTTGTTTACATTGAAATGTTCACGCGTATTCGTCGAACGCAATCAGAAAAATTGGCGTTACCGGGCATGGTGGAGTGGTTTGAAGCATAGTTGTGTATGATGCAGGCCTGAAAATAAGAAGTCTAACAATTGCAGAATGAGGTCCCCAGAGGGTGAATTTGATGATGCTATCCCATACAGTGGGCCAATTTATCCTCTGGGTACCTCTTTCTGTTTAGTTTTGAGACCCTGATTCAGGTTGAGGTCCACAGAGGGTAAATTTAGTGATGCTACCCTGCTGTGCAGGGTAGCATCACAAAATTCACCCTCTGGGGACCTCATTTTGCATATGACAGCCTGCTTATTTTCTGGCTTGGTATGATGAGGAATTAATGATGGCAATAAGTAATGATAAGATGGATGAAGAGAAGAAAGGAGAGAGTTGTACAGAATATTCATCACAAACTAAGATTCGAAAAAGTGGGTGAACAAATAGCGTTGAATAACCCAGAATTAGACTGGTGGCCTGAGAGCTTGGTATCAGGCCTGAAAATAAGCAATCTCACACTTGCAGAATGAGGTCCCCAGAGGGTGAATTTGATGATGCTATCCTATACAGTGGGTCAATTTATCCTCTGGGTACCTCATTCTGTTTAGTTTTGAGACCCTGATTCAGATTGAGGTCCACAGAGGGTAAATTTAGTGATGCTACCCTGCTGTGCAGGGTAGCGTCACTAAAATCACCCTCTGGGGACCTCATTTTGCAGATGACAGACTGCTTATTATCTGGCTTGCTTGGTTTCCATGATCCATTTTATTAAATACGTCACCATCTTTGATTTCAATAATGGCACACTGGTGTCGAGGGGCCGAATGGTCTTCAACAATGTGAAAGCATATTCAAAAGAATGATGGATTCAACGTGATTTTACCAATCCATGTCCAACACACATATTTATTTACTTACTTTGGTTTTAACGACACTTTTGACAGGCAGGCACACTTCGCCGCAGAGAACCATCGGGCCTCAGCGAGCATCTATCAGAGCCCCCAGCGTACAAACACGGCACAAGCCGGGTTAGCATTGGTTGAAGACAAGTGCACCATCGACGTGCAGAACGCCTTAATACACCCCCCCCCCTCCCCAGACACACACACACACCCACGCATGACCAATAAGTGCCTTTCCAGGGACACAACTCATTTACCACGGCCGAGGATCGAACCGTGATGAGCCACCGAACTACCTGTCCAAACATATAGCCTGGCGGGAAAATACCCCAAAATACATTGGCGTCAATCAGCTGTGTTTGTAAGCGAGTAATTTCATTTTGGCGTATGCTAATGTGCTTTCATGTTTTTCTTTACGTAAACATTTATACATTCCTGCTGAAAGAGTGAAGGTATCTGGATCCAGAGCTCCAAATAAGCAGCGTCATCGCGTATTTACGCAATAAAATATGTAAAAACGCAAAAATACATTAGGTTACGTATCAAAAATCAAAGAAACCACAAAATACGCCTTTTTATTGTTACCACCTCACTAAAAATGTGCACCCAGACCAGTCCGAGATCGAGTCGGTGGGTGTGAACATAAAATAAAATTTCAAGTCCGCTTTTGCAGACCATGTACGCTAGTAATAATAGGGTGGCACAAAAAGACGACTGCAGGCGAGCGTAGGAAAACCAAAGGTGGAAATGGGAAAGTAATGGTATAGGGGGTGTACAGATGTCTTATGTACATCTACTGAAAAATTATAGCGATAGGCAAAGTATATCTCATTTTATAGCGGGAAATAATAAAAATTCTAAGGACGTCTTTCCGTCTATAGTTAAAAAGACGACCATAGATAGAAGCTTAATTAACAGAGTATGATAGGAGAGCAGAGACGAAATAAAAATTGTAGGGTCTTTTAGTGCAATACCAAAAGACGACCGTGGATTAGTATGTTAACTAAGGTATACAATAAGAGGAAACTAGAGATGGCCTGTCGCCTGGTATACCCCCCACCGTGGCATACCGTCTAATGTGCGTCACTGAAAAGGGGCATTCAATTTTTCTAGGTACAAAAAAAAATCCAATATGGCCGCCAGTCGGCCAACTTGAACCCGAGTGGGGAAAAATTATGCCACGCACTCTCCCCATCATGTCGATCATTTTTGTGAAGTTTCATGAAAATGCGGCTAAAAGTGTAGAGGTAGTTCGCTCCACAAGTTTACATGTGCAACGGACCGACGACGACAGACGGACCGACGGACAAGTTGACTTCTATATTACCTCTTAAACTTCGTTTTGTGGGGGTATAAAAATGAAGCTATAGGACCAGTATATCCAATTTAACCCTTTACCTAACATGAAAAGCAGACGACACTTGCAATAATAATTCTTGAACGACTAATTTTTTTCATTTTTTGCCTCAAAAATTTAGGTTATGACCCCTCATTGGAACGAGCTCGACGAGCTCGTTCCAATGAGGGGTCATAACCTATGTTTTTGAGACAAAAAAATGAAAAAATAATGAAAATAATTGGCGATTTTTGAAAATAGCGCTGGCCGGTTTTGGCCGTTACGTTGGGTAAAGGGTTAAAGCAGAAAATAATACGAATTCTGCTGATGTCTTCCAGTCTGGACAAAGAGACGACCGTGGACAGGAAACTTAAATTGACTGAGTTTCGATCCCCGTCCGAGACGACTCGCGAAGTTTCCTTGGGCAAGGCACTTTATCCCGGTTGCCTACATGAGGACACGATGACGCCGTGTACTAAGGCGTACTGCACGTCGATGGTGTACATGTCTTCACCCGCTGTAACCCTGCTTGAGCGGAGCTTGAACAGAGTTAGAATGTTGAGGATCTGACATTTGCTCGTCGATGCTCGGTGGTTCTCTCCGGGTACTCCGGCTTCCCCTACCCGTAAAACTGTCTCGGTCACGATTAGCCATTGTGCATAAGCATGAGACCTTAAATACCAATAAATATAAATAAATTGACTGAGTGAGAGAAGAGAACAGAGACAAAATAAAAATTCTACGACCGCCTTTCAGTGCAATACTAAGTCTTATATTGGCAACCATCAATGAGTTCAGAAACAATACCCACCCCTAAAACAATTTTACGGAATGACAGGTCATTAATTTCTATTGCAGCTTGTCTTTACTCAATCACGCGAAATATTAAAGAGTACCAAACAGTGTTTTACTCAATTGAAATAAAAAATACTCAATTTATCAGAAAATGGTACTGTGAAAGTGCACTGAAAGCTTATCTCGGACTCTGTTGCATATTCGAAGGCCGTGCATAATACTGAACATCTTTTTTCAATGTTACTTTCGCTAAAATCAAATTATTTTTGTTCGTCAGCACAATACATTGACAACATGTATTTGGTATGTCACTCGGGTTCGTGATGTGAGCTTGACGTTAGGCGTTGGACATTCGTTTGGCATTCAAATTTAGTCAGTTTGGCGTTGGGCGTTGGACACTCGTTTGACATTCTTCCGAAGTTAGCTTGACGTTCGTCGTTTGACATTCGTTTGACATTCGCCTGTTGTCAGTTTCAAGACGTGAAACTAACTACAAGCGCATGTCAAACGAATGCCAAACGCCGAACGTGAAACTGAATGTAGGCGAATGTCAAACACCGAACGAATACAGGCGAATGCTAAGTTAATGTCAAAGGCCGCACGTGAAAATGTCAAACGAATGTCAACGCCCAGCGAACAAACTGACCAAAGTCGCACTAATGTCAAACGCCAGACGTCAAACTAAGTCCAAACGAAATCATGTCAAGCGAATGTCCAATGCCTAATGTCAAGCTAACTTCGCAGACCAATGTACCTCACACACCTTCCTCACTTTGTCAGTCACTGAAGCGAGCAGCATAGCCAGAGATGTACGATTGCCAGAAAACACAACGAACAGCATTAACCCTTTGAACATCAGCGGCCGTTTTTTCCGGCCAGTAACATGATACGCCATAACGTCATTAAATAGTATGGCTGTTCAATAAATGTGTGGAGTGGACTAATCAATATTTTCAACGTGCCGCCCCGAGGTTGCACGTTGGAAATATTGATTGGTCCACCCCAAATAATGAATATGGACTCTTCTATTTGCCGTCATTGAACTCGCATGGAAGATACCATTAGAGTTCAAAGGGTTAACGAGATGAGAAATGAAAGGATGAGAGAGTGATCACTCACATAGTACATGGCTCGTTATCTTGCCGCTGGTTGATGAAACAGTGCTGTTTATTCGCATCACTTCGCTGTTTATTCGCATCACTTCTCAGACGTCGATCACTATTTGCTTTTAACTCAGCTACGTGTTGAGATTCTGTAGTTGTAAATTCTTTCTGCTGAGTAGAATCCACATGTCCTGTTCGAGTGACGATGGATTTAACTTCCTTGGCATTACATACATCTTCTTGTAATGTGACATTACATTTGGCCTCTATCTCTGATCTATTATCGTCTTCATTGGAGAGCAAAGATAAATGTTTATTTCGTACAGGGCTTCCAGAACTAACAATAGGCCTTTCCCAAATACTCTTTACCTCTTTGGATTGAATTTTGTTTATCAGGATTTCCAACTCTTTGTCACCGTTAATTTCGCAGACCGGGGAGGGTATTGGCGATGCCGTTAGTAGTTCCTCAAGTTTGCACTCATTTTGAATGGCTTCGTCCAGTATAACTGATCCATTATCCATGGACGCCAGATATTCCTTATATTTTTGCAAGTAATCCTCCAGGATCCATACGGAATTTTCTGCTGCCAAAAAGAGGTTCTCCGTTGACGCCGAACTTGAGATGTCAGTTTTTGGCGCACTGTCGTTTTCAAATCCCAAACCAGAAAATGTCCTGTGAAATAAACGACACAAACTATAATATCTTAAGAATTATGTTCTCCATGTGCTTAAAGTTTGACGTGATGAGGATGATGGGTTGAAAAGCCATCACACCCCTTTATCCCATCAGTAAGACTAAACGCTGCCACATGTCGGACTTGGTAGTGTATTAGTTCAGTTCTACACATGACAGGAGGTTAGTTAAATGCACGGGGCCCGACTCCCATTGGCGTTTCGTCATAATTGTTCCTTCTTAACCCTTTACCTAACATGAAAAGCAGACGACACTTGCAAAAAAAAAAAATCTTGAATAACTATTTTTTTCATTTTTTGTCTCAAAAACATAGGTTATAACCCCTCGTTGGAACGAAATCGTTCCAACGAGGGGTCGTAACTATGTTTTTGAGACAAAAATGAAAATATATTGAAAATTAATTTTTAAGAACAGCGCTGGTCGGTTTTGGTCGTTACGTTAGGAAAGGGTTAAGGGGGATGTAAACAAAAACAATGTGAAGAAAATTGCCAAATAGTACACTGGGAAAAATGGGTTATTAATTCTAGTTTGTGGTTTATTTTCAGTTCATCTGTATTTAGTACCATATATAACATATGCAGAGAGCAGCAGTTGTGTTTTTAACAATTTGAATTTTAATAAAATCACTTTTGAGGAATATTTTTTCGAAGCAGTTATTCTCATTGTGGTGGGGTCCACCCTAGACAAAACCAGTATCAACAGCTCTGTCTTTTCTGGTGTATGAGTTGACAACTGAAATTTTACATTGTGCCACAAAGAAATAAAGTTTTAAAAATATGCTAATAAAACTCATGTCAACAAACCAGCAACGTTGATGTGGCGAACGGGGTTTTGTCTGAAAAGTATGGGGAGCCATTTCAGTCAATAAAGTTTTCTTTGACAGTATTTATTTATTTATTGTGGTTGAACGACACTTTCGACTGCCGGGCCACCTCATGCCGGGCAGTTTTATGGGTGGAGGAAGCCGTAGTACCCAGAGAGAACCACCCCACCCAGCAACGGCGAGCAACTGTCAAACTCCCATCATACTAACTGCACACAAGCAGGGTTAGCATTGGTTAAAGACAAGTGCACCACCGACGTGCAGTACGTCTTACTACACTACGCCACCGTGCCCACACATGGGCAATGGGGGTGAAGTGTCTTGCCCAAGGACACAACCCGGTTGCCGCAGGTGGGATTCGAACCACGGACCTCTCAGCTTGCAGCCTGCACCTCTACCTACTGAGCCCCCCCCCCCCCCACCCCGCCCCTCTTGACAGTATAAACTCAGTCTAAGGACCATTGTGTTGAAAACGACTCAATCCTAGAAACACTTACATATGACCGCTGGAGTGTTTCAAAAACAAGCGTATGACCCCTCAGTGGAACGAGATGGCTGTATTCCTTCCAATGAGGGGGAATAAGCTATGTCTTTGACGCAAAAAATGAAGAAAAAAAGTTTGTCAAGAATTTTATTTGCACGTGTCGCTAACCCTGTTAGGTAAAGGGTTAAGGGGAATGTAGACAAAAACAATTTGGTGAAAACCGTCTTGGACTGTGTTTTTTATTCATATTTCATGATACACTCTTGGTACACTGACATTCTATATTATAAATAACAGGGCTCAAAATAAGCGGTGTCGCGTCGCTTTTTTGCTATGCAAAACTTGCAAAAAGCTACACGATGTTCAATTATGTATAGCATTTTGCGATACAAGATAATCAACTGCAGCCTAATAGGCTGCAGTTGATTATCTTGTATCGAAAAATGTAAATGAAAATTTGCAAACAAATTTGAAAACTAGTTCACTGATGCTTTACTTCTGATTGTGAAACATTCCAGGCATAACTCAGATTAACTCTCCATTAAGCATCATTAGCAACTTCGTATGTAAGATGAATTCTATTGGTTTAAATTCTTCCTGTTTTTACAACATTTTGCATAAAATGTCCATTAAAAATAACTTCAAGCCCATCAAATTAAAAATCCCAACTTCCATTTTGAGGACTCTGTTAAACAACCACGACGTCATTTGAAAATATCAAAGTCCATGCAACCCTTAAACGCAGTTCAGTTAAAAAAAACATAGTAAATGTTTCATGTGTTGCAGATCATTTGGAAATGCCCAGAAATGGATGGAAACTATTCTATCTACTTAGAAGAATTCAATACAAAACAGCATAACATAACTCCGGTATACAAAAATAGCTATGCAATTTTTACAAAATGCTGTTCATTTTTTGGAAATGTGTAGCATTTTGCCACGCATAGAAAAAAAGTTATTTTGAGCACTGATAAATAAGATATGTTCCAATAAGACTAAAATCCTCCTCCTCTGATTGGACGAGAGCTCGCTTAGTATATTCTGTATTTACGGCTCAAGTGGCAAATGTTACCGTCTGACGTCACAACGCGAAATATTTGCAATTACGTCGACCGTTTCGTAAATGTTTCATAAACGGAGCGATTACCCAGCCGCTTCATTTTTCTGGATTTTTCACGTGTGCAGCAGACGATGTTCCGGATGAATTATTGTTTAAATTACAAACCGATTTACGATTTGAACTGAGATAGAATGAGTTTATGTAGTTTATTGATTATTTATCTAGTGCTGCCGTGGATGCTCGAGATGTTTATTTACTGAACCTGTCATCGTTAAAAGTTGCCTTGAGGGCAACTTTTATCGATCACAAGTTTAGTAAATAAGCCTCTCGTGTTTCACGATGCAGGTTTTGGTCTATGGGTAGTGTCTATTGGAACATATACGTTATTGTGATGAATTGACGGTAACATGGTCTGAGGTTTGCGGCTCGGATCGTATGTTCAACTTCAACCTCGACGTCAATTCATCACAATAACTTATATTGTTGAAGTCTCACCAAAAATGTTTAATTCTCAATAAACTCACGTTTTACAGACTATTTTTGTTCTAGTCACTTAAGGTGCTATATAAGTAATGGGAAATTTAGCTTGATTATGTCAGGTATCTAAAAAATGTTATAATTTTTTATTTTGTGGTGTTCAAAACTTCGAAGTATTGTTTATAAAAGTGATGGTCAGCAAAAAAAGTGACAAATTCTTATTTTGTTTAGATATTTGACACCACTAAAAATAACCTATCATCTATTTTCAAGCTAACTGTCCATTACTTATATAGCACTTATACTTATATAGCACCTCAAAATAATAGTTGTGAGGTAACCTTTACAAAACCAATATCAACAGATCTGTCTTTTCATGGTATATAAGGGTTGAGAACTGGCATTTCGGTTTTAATATATTTTGTCATGAAAGAAATAATAGTGAAAGTTTTGTAAATATGTCAAAGAAACTGAGGCATGTCGGGATGAAGTTTTTTTTAAAAAAAAAAGCTATGGTCGACAATAATAGTCAGTGATGTTATCCAGAGTATGTTTGGCCCAGATATCTCCGGAAAACCGCTACAGAGACACTACAATTTTATGGATGGCCGAGTCTCCATTGTTTGAGAAACCTCAGGGAATATCTTCAGCTAAGTATCCTTAAAATGTATCCTTAACAGGTATCCTCAACTGATACGTAGCCATGTCATAGGTATCCCCGAATACCAAAATGAATCTAAGGCAGTATGTGCGAGTCACTCGAACGAGCAATTGCTCTATAGCTCATTTGCTTGATGGGTTTCGAGTCATTCGAGCAATGACTTATCAGTAACTGTTAGTAGGTAATAAATGCAGATTCGGTATCACTTGTACACGATTTGTACACGTACACGGTACATGTATGTACACCGCCATAGGATTCAGTGTTAAAATCGTGTACAAGTGCAAAAAACGTCGGTTTTCATGGTGATACAGAATCCGCCATTGGTTTTGAGGCTCACAGATCGCACTTTTAACGTTCAAATACCCGTTGGCGAACGCATACATTCGACACGTCGCTCAAAAGTGAAAAAAATGTATGAAATTTGAAGAAAATATAATTAAAAATTTTTTCTCTACGTTCCCATCGTGGATTAGACCATCGATCCATCGTTTGTGAACGCGAGCAAAAAACGTTTTGCGGATTCTATATCAGCATCAAAAAGTGGTTTGCGGATTCTGTATCACCTAAGTAGGTATACGTTCACCAACGAATGTTCGAACGATTAAAGTGCGATCTGATCGGGGAAACCCATTTGCGGATTCTAGATCAGGAAAATCGACCTCAGTACGGTACATGGAAAAAAGGTGATACAGAACCCGCAAACCACTGCCACGTTCCCGATCGTGTTTGGGACAGTATAGGGTGCAATTTGATTGGTGAAAAACGATTTGCCGATTCATCTCTTGAGTTTTGTGAGACGAAATCGTGATAGAATCGGTTTTGAGGAGAGGAAATAAAAAAAGTGATTGATATATATATAGGAGAGAAAAAAAATAAATAGTTATTTGAAAAAATAAATATATCAAATCGAATAGATAATAAAAATACGTAAATCATGAACGCTTCCCAGACTATTAAAGCAAGGTTTCTTTTAAAAATGCTGATGAGAGCCTACGCATTCTGTGTGAACGAACAACTAGGTCGCCTCTTGTTAGAATGATGCGTCGGATGTCGGGATCACCTAGACTTCGATCATGAGAATCATTCGTGTCTGACGATGTAAAGGGAAGATATGGTCATCAAATATTTCGAACCGGCATTCGAACGCGTTCAAATCGATGAAGTGATCGTGTTTTGGAAGAGATTACTCTTCTGTAAGGATCGAGACAAGCCCACAGTTTCGGAAAAACTGAAATTGGCACGTAGAAGTCTGACTTTAGAAGGCAAGGTATGCATCATGAAATTATTGTTCAATGAAGCATACGTCTAAGTTTTCTCGTTGATATAAAATAAGGGAGAATAGAAATAAAATAAATACACACATAAATTTTTTATCTAATATTAGAAAGAAAAAAAACCCACAAAAATGAGAACCAGAAATAAATGTATCTGACGTTAGATGACGACAAGGATGAGAAGCCGAACAGTGTTTTGCCGATGGCACCATCGCTAGAAGAAAAAGAAAGAGGAGAGAGGTATCGCATCGATCAAATCAGTAGAATCCAATTGTATCTGACTCGAGAGAGAGATTCTCGCCGTTCTCTCAAGAAGAAGTATTCGTGTTTCCTGAAATTCGTCAACGCGATCGACACGACACTCATCACGATTTCCATGGGTTTACACAAGTCCAGCATCGGATTGTTGTCGACTGTGGTCGGTATTCCAGTCGTGTTAACTGTAGAAGGAGAGGCTCTCGCCGCTGGATTGTTTAGCACGCTCGGAAACTTTTTGAGTAGGAAATTATATCTGAAGGCAAGGAAACACGACAAGATTCATGGCCGACTCCAAGATCGACACGATATCCGAAATGATCTCGATGGCATTGAAAGATGGTAGGATATCGGATGTAGAATACTTCATGATATTGAGCGAGAAAATGAAATACGAAGCCATGAAAGAAGCCGTGAGAATCAAGACTCGTCAGATCATCAAGGAAGAGATGAAGGATTCTCTCGTGGAAAAGGGGAGGAATGAGGCTAGGGAAGAATTCAGTAAGATGATAGAACTCAAGAGCAGCGATTGAAAAAAATATATATATAATAAGAACAGAATTTTTAAAAAAGAAATATTAAATTTATATATAAAATAAAAACGAAATTAATTTAAATAACTCTCAAAAAATGTATTGTGTAAAGTGTAAGAGAGTTACCGAGATGAGTACTTCTCAAGAAGTATGAACTAAAAACGACAGACAGATGTTTCGCGGAATTTGCGACGTGTGTGGTTCTATTAAGACTCGATTCGTCCAAAAAAAAGAATGCGAGCAAAGGTAAAGGCATCGTGAATAAAATGATCAATAATCTACCTTTCGAAATGCATCTGCCTGGTCACAGTTTCACGGGACCTGGAACGAAATTGAACAAGAGATTCAACGCCGTTCTGACTCTTAAATCTTGGAGCAAACCTGTGAATAGGGTGGACACGGCCGCGTATGATCATTATCTATGCTATGCCGGACATCCCGACACCAAGACTCGCAACGATATCTGCGATAAAAACACATTGGCGAAATTGAGAGGTATATTGAATCTGACCAGGAGAGAGAAGATAGAATGGTTGCTGGTCGTTAATCTGATCGGTGTGAAACGTCGATTTGGATGGGGTGTTCAAAAAAAAAAGCGCATCTGAAAAGAAGAAGAAACAATTATTGACAAGCGAATTGGCCAAGGAGTTACACAAACCCATCATGCGTAAATTTCGAAAGAGAAGGGTGTTCATGAAGGGTTTGGATGATATTTGGTCTGCCGACTTGGTCGACATGAGATTGTTTTCGAGGTGGAACGAGGGTGTCAAATATCTATTGACAGTCATCGATGTGTTTTCCAAATACGGTTGGATCAGAGCTTTGAAGAATAAATCGGAACCTTGCATCGCCGAGGCTCTGAAGAGCGTGTTCGACTCATCTTCTCGAAAACCAAATAAATTGTGGGTGGACAAGGGAAAGGAATTCTACAACAAGCACATTCATCGATTGGTCGACCTCTACTCGATCGAAAATGAAGAGAAAGCCAGCGTGGTGGAACATTGGAATCAAACGATGAAGGAAAAGATGCATAGATACTTCACGGCGAATTCGACCAAGAAATACATATACGCTCTGAACGGTCTGGTCAAAGATTACAACAACACGTGACACAGATCGATCAAGATGACTCCTGTGGAAGCTAGCGATCCTCAAAATGAAAAATGGGTCTACGCAAATCTATATCCTGAGAGATCTAAGATCAGGAAGAAGTCTAGAACTCCGAAATTTGTGGTTGGTGATCGAGTGAGAATCTACGCTTATAAGAAGCACTTCGAAAAGGGTTATACTCCTCGATGGACCTCAGAAATCTTCGTGATAATCAAAATATTTCACACCGATCTGGTGACTTACGAAATCGAAGCTTTGGATGGAGAAGAGATCATCGGAAAGTTTTACGAACAACAACTGCAGAAGACGAAGTTTTGATAAAGAAAACAACAATTTTTTTTTTATTTTCTCTCTTTAACATTTTCTTGTTTACACATATATATATAGGAGAGAAAAATAATAATAAAAAATAATTAAAACTATTTTTAGATTAAAAAAGCAAGCTAATTAATAAAAAAAAAAAAAAAAAAACCTTCAAAAATGGCAAATATACTAGATATAGCACAAAGCATAGTGAAAGATGAAAGTATTCAAGAATATGAGGTTCACGAATACAAACCGGTAACCGGAACGAGTTTGAATAATGCGGGAGAGATAAGAATCAACATCGAAACTCAAGATCTATTCGTACATCCTAGCGAGAGTTACATAGTGGTGCAGAGACGTCTCACCAAGGAAGATGGGAGCGACTACGCCGATGATGACACAGTTACTCTAGCCAATAATGGCATTATGCATCTATTCAGTAATGTAAAATACATGTTATCCGGACAAGAGATAGAATCTGTGTTTCATCCTGGTCAGGCCACCACGATGTTCAGACTCTTGAAGTATCCGGATGATTTTTCGAAATCCAGAGGACTTAATCAGTTGTGGCTGAAAGACACTGCTGGCCCTGCTAACGCCGGCGCTGCCGCGATATTCGTCTACGTCATCAAGATGTCCAGACCTAAAGGAACATTTTCGTTCAGGATACCTTTGAAACACATCTTCGGATTCGCGGACTATTACAACAAGATCATGTACGGATTCAAACACAATCTGACGCTGATTCGAAAAGGAAACGACGACGCAATAGTGAGACTCCCTGCGACCGATGCGGGTAAGTTAACTCTACACAAGATATTGTGGTTTGTTCCGCATGTGGAGCCTTCGATCATGGAAAAGGCACGTCTCTACAAGATCATAGAATCCAAGAGTAAATTACCTGTGGGATTTAGAATGAGACAGTGCGACACAGCTAGCATTCCACTCTCCACGAATCACTTCGATTGGAGATTGATGGTGAAATCCGCTTCCAAGAGACCGCGTTTCATCGTGGTTGCATTTCAGACTGATAGGGACGGGTCTCAGGAAAAGAATGCATCGCTGTTCGATCACTGCAATTTGAGAAACATGCAAGTGTTTCACAATGCTATGAGATATCCAGCAATCGATTACAACGCATCACTCGACAAGAATGATTTCTGCAGACTGTACGGTGACACCGCTGATTTTAGAAAGAAGTATCACGGTCTAGACAAATTGATGAGCAACCCTAATATATCTCCCGGCGAATACAAGTTGATGTATCCCATGTTCGTATTCGACGTCAGTAAACAGAGTGAATAACTCAAGAGTAGCGTCTTAGACATTCAGATCAAGATGCAATTCAATAGGAACGTGCCAAGAAAAACCGAAGCCTTCGCTCTGGTCCTGTCGGACAGAGAATTACAATTCGAATCGGATGAAAATAAGATATCGATCATTCGATGAGAGACGTCTGTGAAAAAATTAAAAAATAAAAAAAGTAATGAGTAATTATTAAAAACAAAAAAAAACAAAAAAAAAATAAAAGTAATGAGATCTAGAAAGATTGAATATCTTTCTAAATCTCATTACTTTTTTTTGTTTTTAATAATCACACATTATTTTTTTTAATTAATTATTTCCACGCATTCACTGTTTGTTCAAAGAATCTAGTTCGATCAGTAGACTTACCACGGAAGTGGCGACTTCGGGATTATTGGTTTTCGTAACGAAATTAATCCTGTCTCCGGCATTCACTTTGAGAGGTGTGCCAAATGTGCTAACATTCGCGTGTTGATTCTCAGTCTTTTCAACGCTGTATCTCTTATCGCTCTCTACTCCATTCACCATGAGATTGACGACCGCTCTGTTATTCAAATCCGAGGAAGCCAGACTCATTCGAATGATTTCACCTCCCAACGGCATGTGATATCCCACCTGACCATGTTTCGATTCACTACCTCCATTTCTGAAAGACCACTCAGCATTTCCCTCCTCTAATGTGCCGGCCTCCTCGGCCCACACAGTGATCAATTGTCTAGCATATTTAACTTTCTCCACCACTGAAATCAGGGTGCAGGCATCCGTCATGTTCACGGGATCCGGTAGATTTGTGAGCGCGTGTCCACCCATGTCTAGTTTACCTTCCATGATGTTGCCCTTTCTCCAGACCGAGTTGTCATCCACGTACTTCCTGCTGACTGCACTGGAATCGAATTCGGGATCGTGATTGAGACCGAATAAATTCTCACCGTTCATGTTGATACCATCCTCCATGGTTCCACCAGATTGTTTGTTCAGGTAGAGATCGTCCACTTGTGATTCTACATATTCTTGTGATCATATCATGGAAGAATCTATGTAGCCCTTGTTGACTGTGGTTGAGTCCGCATCCGTGTCATTGACCTTCAACAGATTCAATATCTTGTTGAATCCCGCATTCAGATCCGATTTCATTTCTCGTCTGTCAGACTTTCTCTGTTCCAGATCTACGTAGTGTTTGGTCGCCACGTCCTTGGGATTCGTGGCAGTGGACACATTCGTTATCTTGTTAGAATTGGCATTCAATTCCGAGTGCATCATTTTCTGAACGTATCTATTTCTCAGATGTTCGCTGAGTCGTCCGCGTATTTCTTGGTCACGTCATCGGTGGGTCTATGGGATTTGCAACATTCACCAAACGTTTAGATTTCAGATCGAGATCGTCGGTCATGGCTTTATCCACGTAATTATCTAGCATGATTCGTTCGAAATCCGCGTTCCCCCTGTCGACGTATTTTTTAGTTGCAGCATCTGCGAGATCTATCGGCTCGGGAAGATTGTAAAGCTTCTTATCGTTCATGTTCAAAGGTTCCTCTCGAGGTTCGTATCTCCGAACGTAACGTTCGTCCAAGTTGGCAATGTCGTAACCATCACCGACTTCGAGCGTCTTCCTCTTCTTTTTAGGTTGACTTTCGTCGTCACTTCTACCAAATTTATCGACTGGCATGTTGTTTTGAGATTTTTGTTTTAAAAATATATTTCAAACGCAGTTTATTAAAAATGAATTATTTTACTTATTTTTATTTTTCGTTTTTATTCGATTAAAATTTTTTATATCATTTTTTTACCTTTATATACTATAAAAATATCTCTCTCTAATGTAAATCATTGAGAATGTCTTGAAACCGATCTCCTTCAGACCATCTCTCGAGAACGTAGAGACACAGGTGACCGCAAAACACTTGATCTGGCGATTGCACTCGTTCCGAGTTGTAACGAACCATCAATTTGTTGAAATAGTTCTTTATTTCTTTCGGCGGCGAGATTCCGTAGCTGTTGAAATAATAATTCTTCTTCCCGTTCTTGAACCACACCACCCAGTGAGTGCCTTCACCCGATAAATCGTCTAGATTTAAAATTCCGCATTCCGATTGTCGAGGTCTTCTTTTCGGCAAGGCATCTCTGGAAAACACGCCTAGAAAATCTTTGATTTTCAAATCCTTCGCCGCATTCAACAGATCGATGTTGAATAGGGGTTCGTTAGGTAAGATGACACCTTCTACGGATATCTCTATTTTCTTATTCATAAATGCGTATATTTTTTTTTTTTTATTTATTTATTTTATTATAATTCACTAAAATGACGTTATTTTTTTTATTTTTTTATTTTTCTTTTTAAACTAACTCTATCGACTTCCATAATCTTGAATCTGTCTAATTCCTCGACTTCCATAATCTTGAATCCGTTTAATTCTTCTTGATTTTCTGGAAACCCATCATCCTTAATCATATCTGGAATCTTATCATCCTCAATCATATCTGAAATCCTATCATCTAAAATTAGATCCAAAGTCCAATGTCCGAGTGCTAAAGTGCTTATTTTATTGTCTAACACGAAACTCTTATCATCATCAGCCGTCAGCGACATCTTGTTGACTATTTCGGTATACAAGTCATGATTTTCGCTTCGAATCGATTTCATAGTCTTATACACCGGACCACTTCCTAACAGACAATCTTTATACTCTTGGAAAGAGATGTTTTTCTTCATCATGCACGCTTTAACCCCTTTGCATTTCTTGATCTCTTCATCTTCTAGACGATAAGAATACAGTTTAGGTCTCAAGCCCACGAATTCGAGGATTTGTTTACCACCGCTCTCGTCCTTAAATTTACCTAACACCTTCTTGTTGTCATTTGATTGAATGTTGGACGGGTGATCAATGGGATAATTGATCGTGTCGAACCACGTGGCCACATCCGGAGATATATCTTGGTAGACATCTTTCGTCTCTATCTCGTAAACTAAACTGTCCATGTCGGTGAACAGTAGTTTGGCTTTATCACCAAATTTTCGTTTGACGTAATCGTAGTGAAACTTGTACATCAATCGCTTGCTGATATCTAAGATGATCGGTCCGAGATAATACGGTTTGTCGAACTTCAGGTGCGTCTTTTGCATGTGAACAGCCACTAGATTTTTGTTGAATATGGTTCGGTGTTTGTAATTGGGTTTCGCCACTAATTTTTTAGCTCTTTTCTCAGATGTGATGAGTTGAACGTCGGTTCTCTTCCTGATGTTTTCCATCGATTTACCGTACACACAGTTGTTCATGAGTTTGAAGAAATCTTTTTCAAAATTCTTTCTCGGCTCGAATTCTGAGATTCGTGTTGAGATCAATGTATTTCTTCATCCAAGGCTCTTCGTTGAATCGAATGATGTGATGTATGTTGACTAATTTCATCCCGTAATCGACGTATTGTTTCAAATTCTCACTGTAGACGACGTAGTTATGTTTGTTAAATAAATTGGGAATGAGTTTTTCCTTGTCTCCTTTGTTCGGTTCCATTCATTCAGGAGCCAGCGGATAATCATTGTGCAGATCATGTAATTCTTCCGGATAGTTCAAATCGACTTCTAAAATGCAAGGATAGTCTCTCCATTTTTGCATCTCTTCCGGTTCCGTTACCCATTCAAAATTTCCAATCGGTAAAGGATGACTCATAGCCCAACCGTACAGATTATTAGCATCCCAATACTGTATGTATTTATTCAACCATTTCAAATCGAAACCTTCTTTCATGTAGAGATTGTTAGCTTCAGAATATCTGTGGGAGATCATCGAGACACCACCTCTCGTAGCCCTTTCGAACATGAGCAACATGTCCATGTCGGATAATAATTCCAATTGGACTTCAACAGAGCGTCCCACACCAGACTGGGTGCGGCAAAATACTAAGCGGGATCCAGATCGTAATTTTGACGACAAACGTCTCAAAAATTTTCGAACACGTCTGCCGCATCAATCTTCAGATAGAGATCATGATAATCTCTCACGGTTTTCATATCGAATGATTTCCACACGTTTTTGGCGTGTTCGTAATTCTCATCAGAAATGTCGGATTCGTATAATTTCGAATAAAAATCTTCTTTTGAAGGTAGTGCGGTGTCGTCGAATCTCTTTAGATCGTTCATGTAATCATAAGGATAGACTCCTTTCCTCAACATAAGGTCTACTCATTCTCCAAAATGTTTGCTCGTGATTTTGAATTTATCCTTGCTCATGTTATCCAGAACGGTCAACATGAATTTAAAACTGTCGATGAAACGTATGCTTCTACGAATGAAATTCGTTTTTTCTTTCAACGTCTCTCCGTTGATTACTCTTTTCTTCTCCATGAGCTTCCATTTTGTGAAGGAAATGTATCTTTCGTCGCTGTTCGTGATGCAATTTAATTCTTCATGGGAGGTGCAGAGGTTTTTCACGAACAGATGACTGTCGTAACCCGAGAGATTGTGAAATATCACCGGATAGAAAAAGGCGTCTCGATATTTTAAATTACACTTACTGTGAGCCGGACCGCGGTACAGACCCATGTAATGATCGTGGTCTCTGACCTTCTTATTTTCCTCTGAATTCTCGTCGAACGATTGTCTGCATATGTGACATTTGGTGGCTCTGTTATTTTCGTGCTGCTGCTTTCGCGTGATGATCATTTTCACCGGAGTTTTGAATTTTTGATTCTAACTCTTCCACGAACCTTTGAGCCACGTCGTCATCTTCGCACTGTTTCATGTAGGTTAAGGGACCCATGTCATGTTGCGAGTCGAAAGCACATTTTGTGTAAATGCAATAACCCGAAGGTGTGTGTTTTTGATATCTTTCGTCATAACTTCGAAGAGCGTTGGGTTGCCAGGAACTCATTTTCATGGTGAAGCATTCGAAATCGGCGTACATGACAAATGGTACTTTTAATCTTCTATTGCGATTTTCAAACTTCATGATGGTGTTGGGTTTAAGCATTTCAATGGCGACACCTTGATTTTTGTTGTAATATTCCTGATGTTTCGCTAACGATTTTTTGCTGTGAAACATGTTCATGCAGTTGCAACATAAACATATCTTTCCTTTATGTTTATTATTTTGTCTTGACAGTAATCGGCTTGGATGTTTAACCCAACAATAATGACAATTGTCACCATTCGAAATCAATAATAAAATAATCGACTTTTCTCTTTCGAAATACGAAGTCTGTCTGAGAGGATAGATCGTTCGTTTTTCATCGTCGTATCCCAAGGATTTTGAGCCTTGAAACGTTCGATGTGTTTTAACTCTGTTGGAAAAGTCCCTCCGGTCCAATCGAGATTTTTAGAAGTCTCCTCATAACGAGAAACTCTATCGGAGTTCATTTTGACAGGGTATAATGCGGAGGTGTCTGCCCATTTAAAACACTGATCATCTTTATTTCTCACGTTGATCACAGCATTTTTTTTAGCTAAGAAATACGGTAATTCCACGTAGGAAGACCCTTTCAACGAATCGTTTTCAGTTATATGAATTTCGAGTTTCAACACCTCACCTAACGTCCAATTACTACCTTCATGTTGATAATTCGCGAGAGATGTCAACATCTTGTCTTTCATCTTTTCGAAAACATCCGATAAATCTGAACCTCGAAATACGGGTTCGACGTTAGATCTGAAAAATGCATTTGTCACGATGCTCTCGCTGGACTTCACGTCGATTTTATTCATCACGCAATGGAGTATCATCTTAATTTTTAGTCCCACATTCACATGTTCATGAAACAAATCCAATACTTTTTTCTTCACACGTTCCATGAATAATTTTGGATCGATTTTCTTGAACGAGGGAACCACATCGAAAGTTTTAAAAACGCCTTTGATCGCACTTTCCCGTTCTACAGGCTTTGATTGGAATATTTCCATGATGAGTCATGCTATATATTCTTCTCCTTTCCCTTCGTCGATTGCTCATTGAATTTCGTTCGATATATCTCGTTTGTCTAGAATCTGAAGTACATCACTCGTTTTCGTTTTAGTTTTTTTTTCTTTTCTTTTGAAACTTGAAGTTCTTCAATGGCTTTTCGTTTAGTTGTCTTCTTATTTTTCACAACCGAAACGTTTTTGTTTTTTTTCAACGTTGGCATTTCAATTCCTTTTACTATCTTTTTCTTCTCATTTTTCACAACCGATGCCTTTTTTGACGTCGTTGCTATCGACATTTCATTTGCCTTTCCATCGTTTCGCAAACAATATTCCTGTAAGACTTCAATTTTTTTTGATTTAGTTCTATGATTTCTGAAATGTGGAATTTTTAATATTTTACAAATCTCGTTTAACTGAGGTACGGTTTTCTTATTTAAATTTTCCATTTTTTATTTGTTTGCTCCATTTGTAAGAATATTTTTTGTTTTCGAATTTTGTATTTAATAATAATTTGTTAAAAAAATTTAAAATTGTTTTTATATATATATATGTTTTAATTCCTTCAAAAAAAATTTTTTTTTTAATGAAATTAATCAATTTTTTTTATGTTCCTTAACGTGAAAAAATTGAATTAATACGAGAAAAAAGGACGTTAAATTGAAACTTTTTATTTATATATAAAGAGAAAAAACACTTTTACAAAAAAAAATTTTTACATTAAAGAAAATTAAAATTAAAAAAACTTTTTTTTTATATATATAAAGAGTAAAAAAAAAACAAACTTTTTTAACAAATTAGTATTTAAATACAAAATCTAAAAATATATATTATTTGCAATAATTCATAAAACAAAAAACCAAATAATCGATCATGACAACATGGACTGATCAACTTGTCGATCAATGCATCGGCTGCCCTCTTGCCAGCCACAGAAGCTATCCTACCAATGGCTTAGGAAGCGGCTTTCTTACCAGCATCCAAAGCCGTCTTCTTACCGACTTCAAACGCGGTCGATGCGAGTTTTCTACCTGCATCACTCGTGAACGCTCGCATTATAGAATCAGCGATGCCAGAACCGCCTTGAATGTAAGTTCTAACATATCCCCTGTTCTTTATCACCAACATATTTTTATTTTATAATATATATTTTGTTTTCACTGGTAAATCGTTTGTTGTTTAAATACTATTATTATTCTAGTGTAAAATTTACTATTTATATTTTATATATTTTGTTTGTTTGTTTCTCTCTACTTATTATATACATCAATCCTTCAATTCGTTCATCAGCCTTTTATAATGGTTTTTATTCAAAACCTTCTGTCTTAACAATTCGTCGCATATACTAACTATTTCATTATCTAATCCTGTGTTACCAGCACGTCTACTTGCCATCAACAAACTCAATCTCTGAGACAGCGCGTCAGAATCGCTCGGATGAAAAGTGGTTTTCACCCTTTTGCCAGTCACCGATTCGACGAACTTCTTATTCATATCCCATATGGGTTTCACCACTTTTGTCCACTTGTAACCTCTGTTGGCGTTGGGTCTCGTCTCTCTGGCATCGTTATTTCTCTTCATGGCATGGGTCTGAACCAGAATGTCGCCGTAATTGTCGAAATCCTGTTCCGTGTAATCACTAGGCTTGTCGAAAAGGAGCAATTTGCGCAGTCCTTCAGTTATTTTATACTTTTTCGAACCGACGATTAAATTATCATCATCCATTTCCACTTCTGTGTTGCCCACAAAAGTTCCACCGTCCGAATCCTTATAAATTCCATACAGCAGATCTCTCTTACCACCATCCTCGGACGACGCAACACTATCAGTGTTGATAGTCGAAGCTGTATCGTCACTCTCACTCACATCGGTTTCGATTCTCATGGGAACGTAATCCGGTGTAGATTGAAAGGAATACTGTTTTGTAAAACTACCGGGCAACGAACCCATTTTCAAAGAACTCTCTTTTATGGGTCTCAATTCTTCAACTATCTCTTTCTTGCTTCGCTCTTGAACCTCCGTCATGGGTTTAAATATTTTTGTGGCTTCGTGTCTAAGTTCCATCTCTCCAAGACGTCTGCTTCTGTCAGCTGATTGAATGCTCTTCTTGGCACGTTCATATTCGTTTAAAAGCTGATCTCTACGTTTAGCATCCATCTGTAAAAACATTTTTTTTCGTTTTTAAATTATTAATATTTCCTTTGAGTATGCTAATGTGAGTTATTTATTATTTTCAAAATTAAATGTATAATTATTTTTATGTTTTAAGTATATAAAAATCTTCTGTCTTTAATATAATAACTAAAAAACCAGTTGAGGAAAAACATTTTACATGATAAAACCTCTATAAATGCGTTTTGCCTCTGAACGCGTTAAAAATTGCATCACAGATTATTCACTCAGTGACGAACTGGAGAACTTTGTAAAGTTTGAAAGTTTTAGCGCATAAGAAACCGGTTTCTGATTTAACGTGTTTGAGAATAATTACATCTGTTAAAAGGGTTCATTCATATCTCCGAACATTATCACGAATATATTAAAAATTTATTTACCACTTAAACCTAATTAAGTGGAAATGCGATTTTATTGTCTATTATTAAAACGACCCATTAAACGAAAACCTTCATTCACACCAGAACAAAAACATGAGTGTCAGTTTTATCTCTTAAAAATTCATCTAAGTGAAAAAGGTTTTATAATAGAATTTTTATTTGAATGAAACAATTCTACAAACTATTTTTATTTGAATGAAACAATTCTATAAAGTGTTTTATTAAGATTTATTTCACAAAATTCGCAGTGACAAGACGTAAACAAACGATTTTCCCATCGATTTTCTAAAACTCAATTTTTTTTTTCAATGTCATCTGTTGAAATGAAAACCTTTCATTCACACCGAAACAAAACATGAATGTCTATTTTTACAGATTCAATTTTATAGTCGACTCTTTTGAACGAAAACCTTTCATCCATAAAACTCAAGAGATGAATCGGCAAATCGTTTTTCACCGATCAAATCGCACACTATACTGACCCAAACACGATCGGGAACGTGGCAGTGGTTTGCAGGTTCTGTATCACCTTTTTTCCATGCACCATAATGAGGTCGATTTTCCTGATCTAGAATCCGCAAATGGGTTTCCCCGATCGGATCACACTTTAACCGTTCGAACATTCGTTGGTGAACGTATACCTACTTAGGTGATACAGAATGCGCAAACCACTTTTTGATGCTGATTTTTTTTTTTGCTCGCGTTCACCAACGATGGATTGATGGTCTAATCCACAATGGGAACGTAGAGAAAAATTTTTTAATTATATTTTCTTCAAATTTCATACATTTTTTTCACTTTTGAGCGACGTGTCGAATGTATGCGTTCGCCAACGGGTATTTGAACGTTAAAAGTGCGATCTGTGAGCCCCAAAACCAATGGCGGATTCTGTATCACCATGAAAAACGACATTTTTTGCACTTGTACACGATTTTAACACTGAATCCTATGGCGGTGTACATACATGTACCTTGTACGTGTACAAATCGTGTACAAGTGATACCGAATCCGCATTTATTACCTACTACTGTTCAATAGCTTATTTGGAGAATTTGGGATAGGTATGTCCTGGGGTAGCCCAGAAGGCTGGGCCAAATAGGTAATAGTATCCTCAGATAAGTATCCTGCAAAAAGTATCCTCAAATAATACAATATCAGGCCATAGGTATCCTCAAATACCGAAATGAGTCGACGAGCAGTATGTGCGAGTAACACGAATTTGCAATTACTCTAAAGCTCATTTGTTCGATGGGCTTTGAGTCGTTCGAGCAATGACTTCAGTAACTATTCGATAGCTTATTGGCTTTGGGAATGATATAGGCTTCTGATATACACAAGGGAAATAACTCTGCATACAGATTATGGGGAATCAAGCAGTCTGATTGGTTAGTTAGCGCCAGTAAAATGAACTGCTTGGGTGAACTAGATAAATGAAACAACAAGAGTACTCGGAATAGGGTCAGAACTAACAAGAAAAGACCAGAAAAGCTAAATATAGTAACAATAAGCAAAGCTGTTCCAGGCTCTTCTACTCTACTGGAGTATACTCCAGGTCAAAGGAACATGGTCAGGTAGACGAAAACTATTGCATATATAGATAAAAGCAGAGAAGTCTGGAAGAATTCGAAATAGTGCAACCTGTCGAGTTTATTTGGGTAATTCGTGATACTCCGATTCAATCGAACATTCCCTCCAAACATACCCCAGTCTTGATGTAAGCCTTTGGGTCACATAGCAACCGCGTGCTACCATAGAAACCAAGATGGCGGCCTCCAGTATACAAAATGGATAACTGAAACACATATCACCCTAACACGCGCTGCGCATGCGCACTAACACCACTCATCACTATGGAGATGACGACACAAGATGGCCGCTCACGCGGGTTACCATAACAACACAACATGGCGTCACCAGGTCACGTGACATGACGTAACTTCCGCGGTCCGGCCAATGGGGCCGTTTCATCGCTCTCCTACTATGCACCATTAGCCGTGTATTCCGTACACAGCATCATACGGCACCAAGCGGCGGTGAGTATTGCTATTTGGACTGAAGCTGCAAATCGTGCCTTGAGTTGAACAATATGCTCTCTGCAATGCTTTAGCATTGCAGATTGCATATTGTTCCTCTCAAGGGACGATGTGTATATAATGTCAGTGCTATTGGGTATCACTTTACAATTTATCATAGCTCATACCCAGAGCCGACGAGTGCCATTTTTCTTAACCTTGCCCCACAGCCGCCCACGAATGCTTCCGCACCTTTGCTTTTAATGTACCTACTAAACGTTAATTTGATGAACCTTGAACCATGCCACGTATAAACGAACGAAGGGTCACAAAACAAATACTTACAGGAACGGGTCGAATGGATTGTTATAATTACATGTTGACACTTTGTCTCTCCGCCCGAAGCCAACAGTCTTGATGTCATTCCAATATGTTTTCTGTAAAAGTGAAAGGAATTGAAAACATTGTGTTTTTTATGAACTTTTTAAATACCTCATCTGTTTATTCTGTAGCACTATGCACTGCAAAACCAAAATAAAACATAATGTGATAAACTGTCTGAATTTTTAATTTCTGACACAAATAAAATTGCACTGGGCGATCCCATTGAGGAAGTTTAGGGTGTGGGTGTTTAAAACTTATCCGCTAGTTCATTTGGGCGCTGCCGCATTAACGCTAGTTCATTTGGGCGCTGAGGCATTAAAACATTTCAAAGTTATACGGAAACTTGAGAAATTCTTTTCACAGTTATCTCTTAAATAAAAACTTACGTATCTCTGAAGAAAGCTGAAATATGTCTTACAAATAAGGCCTATTATCTCTAAATTAAAACATAACGATCTCTGAACTAAAATTTATTATCTCTAAATCAAGACACTGTCTTTTAAATTACTGCTCACGTATCTCTGAATTAAGACTTACGTATTTCGGAATCAAGGCTTTCAGTATCTCTTAAATTAAGACTTAGTTAGCTTTGAATTAAGATTTATTATCTGGATTAAGACTTATTATATCTTAAATTAAGACATGCGTATCTCTGAATTAAGACCTACTGTCTCTGAATTAAGACATACATATCTCTGAAGTAAACATAGTATCTCTGAAATAAGACTTACATATCTCTGAAATAAGACTTACATATCTGTGAATTCAGAGTTGTTATTTCTTAACTCTTTACCCAACGCAGACGATATCAAAATTTATTATTTTAAATATCATTTTTTACATTTTTTAAATAAAATTCTACAAAACCATATCATGTGACCCCTCTTTGGAACGAGCTCGATGAGCTCGTTCCAAAGAGGGGTCACATGATATGGTTTTGTTGAAATATTTCGAAAAATGATATTTTTTCAGCTGCTGAATTTGAGTATTACGCGGGCGGATGCGGACGATTCGTTGGATAAAGGGTTAAATTAAGACTTACGTATCTCTGAATTAAGACTTATTATCTCCTAAATTATGACGTACGTATCTCTGAATTAAAACTTATTATACCTTAAATTAAGACTTACTATCTCTGGATTAAGACTTATTATATCTTAAATTAAGACTTGCATATCTCTGAATTAAGACCTACTGTCTCTGAATTAAGACGTACATATCTCTGAAGTAAACATAGTATCTCTAAAATGAGACTTACATATCTCTGAAATAAGACTTACATATCTGTGAATTCAGAGTTATTATTTCTTAAATTAAGGTTTTACGTATCTCTGAATTAAGACTTATTATCTCATAAATTATGACGTACGTATCTCTGAATTAAAACTTATTATACCTTAAATTAAGACTTACTATCTCTGGATTAAGACTTATTATATCTTAAATTAAGACTTGCGTATCTCTGAATTAAGACCTACTGTCTCTGAATTAAGACGTACATATCTCTGAAGTAAACATAGTATCTCTGAAGTAAGACATATATATCTCTGACATAAGACTTACATATCTGTGAATTCAGAGTTATTATTTCTTAATCCTTTACCCAACGCAGACGTTTTCAAAATTTATTATTTTAAATATCATTTTTTACATTTAAAAAAAAAAATTCCACAAAACCATATCATGTGATCCATCTTTGGAACGAGCTCGATGAGCTCGTTCCAAAGAGGGGTCACATGATAAGGTTTTATTGAAATATTTCGAAAAATAATATTTTTTCAGCTGCTGAATTTGCGTATTACGCGGGCGGATGCGGACGATTCGTTGGGTAAAGGGTTAAATTAAGGATTACGTATCTCTGAATTAAGACTTATTATCTCCTAAATTATGACGTACGTATCTCTGAGTTAAAACTTATTATACCTTAAATTAAGACTTACATATCTCTGAATTAAGACTTATTATCACATAAATTATGACGTACGTATCTCTAATTAAAACTTATACCTTAAATTAAGACTTACATATCTCTGAACTAAGACTTGAGATCTCTTAATTTAAGACTTCCGTAGGCCTATTTCTAAATTAAGACTTACTATCTAAGACTTGCATATATCATGTGGTACAGTGTGGGGGTACCATATGGATTGTCTGCACCCCTGTTGATCTCCATGTACCTTTTTCGAACCGCTGCTCTGCCCGAAGCTCAGTGCTATACCAGCCTACCTACGGTTTCTATGGGTAGTATGTAATGCTATGCCATGTGGTATTGTTGGGGATACTTGATTGTTTTGTAGGACAGTGCACTGTGGTCTAGTTCCTCTCATCATCTCCTCTCATCTCAAGTCTGTTCGGACGTATGCAAATGCACATATGTAATAACAATATATTACTTGAGTCACATGCATATGGAAGATATGCTGACATGTGTTTGTGTACAATGTTTTAATTCTAGTGAGTACACGTACGACTCTTTTCATCATCTGGGTATTTGTGATTTTTCAGAAACGTGTAGTTTGTGGTCTAATGCGGACCTTTGTTCCTTTGTAGACTGTATCCTAGCTTCTATACTATGGTCTCTACTACTGGCTATTACTACATAGATTTATCTCAAGACTACTACCAACTTTTACCACAACTTCTACTTAGTCCATTAGCACTGCTGTCGGACTCCATCACTACTACAACAGTACTGCCGTTGACTTCTACCCCGCAGCACCACTTTTTAGAAACCCTCTACTGCAGGTTATCACTACTCTTGAGTTCTACAATTGCTGACGTGTATTATCGTTACCCTTATCCACCCCATGATCAGTTTCCTATGTCTCCACCCTATACTATAGTCCTCTACCACTACTTCTAGCTTTTACCAGCGCTAAGTTGTTCTGTGATCGGCTTCAACGACTGTTGTTTCCTTTCATGACTGCGCCCCTCTGCTTATATCTCTGACGACCTGAGCTGCTAGTAAGTCTAATAACTTCTGCTAGTACGACATCTCCCTTGATCACGACTGTACTAATTTATACCACTATCATTCCTGAATATAAATCCCTTTACACAACGAAGACGATTTCAAAATTTATTATTATAAATTTCATTTTTTAAATTTTTTCAAAACATTTCAACAAAACCATATCATGATGTTGTTTTGTTGAAATGTTTTGAAAAATAATATTTTTTCTGCTGCCGAATATTACGCGGGCGGATGTGGCCGATTCGTTTGGGTAAAGGGAAAAGATAGGCTTGATTCTTTACCTGACTGGGTGATGACTTCGGCCCCCGTAACCTAATATGCTGAAAGGGATTCTATAGCCATAGAAACGAATGTCGTGGGCGAGTTTCCAGAGAAAGTGATTGTTCAATAACCAGATGAACATATTAGATTAGGGGTATCAGAGTTTACCTCACTAAAGCATACCACTTGACTTGACTTCATATGATGAAATGCACACTGGTATCACATGGACTGATAGTGGCAGAGGCTAGTAGAATTGTGATGAAAGGAGGTGAACTATTGGTAGCGGCGATTAGTGTTTAAGGCCTCCGGAATTATAGAGGGAGAGAGAAAGATGCAGTGCTGAAAAGAGATAACAGTAGTTTCAAAGAACAGGGGGCGCTGTTACAAGTGATGAGTATTAAAAGAAGCCAATAGGATAAAATGGAGCAGTGGAAGCTCATCGTATGAAAGATAAGGGTAACCATGGTAGAATTCAGTTTCAGCAGGTAGTAGAATTCAATAGTAGTTGATGGCCTACATTAGTGGTCTTCGAATACAGCAGTTATATGCGGTGGAAGTCATTGATAGTGTCGCTATGGTAGTGGTGGGTGAGGTCTATGAGCAGTACTAATGGACATAGCAGACGTTCTGTTGGTAACTTGTAGTAGTCTTGAGGTAGACCACCGTGGTGATAGCCATAGGCTAGGAGGCAGTGCACAAAGCTAAAGAGACCCATATAGGTCTTCATTTGTCACAAAGCACATATTTCTAAAAGTCCACAAATGCCAAGATGAAGCATAGAGCCATACAAGGAGTCACTAGAATCAAGTTTTGTATACACGTACATATCGGCACATATCAGAAAACCTGGCATATGCATATGTGCCACACACGATATGTTTTCATTGAATATGTGCATTTAAGTACATTCGAACAGTCTTGGGTTGAGCTGGAAGAGCCTTGGTATGAAAGGCAACAGCCAATAGTATACTACCATATAATACAAGTATACCCAACAATACTACATGACCTAGAATTACCCACTGAAACTACAGAATAATCATTAAATCTACAGGCTGGTATAGCGCAGAGCTTCGGGCAGACCAGCGGTTCAAAAACGGTAAAGAAAGACTAACAGGGGGGGGGGGGGGGGGGTGCAGACAATTCGTACTATACTATCACTCTGGACCACACAGTACTTGTTCGTCTTAAGTCAGTGATACAGATAAATCTCAATTTAAGAGATAATATGTCTTAACTCAGAGATATGTAAGACTTAATTTAAGAGATAAGCCTTAATTCAGAGATACGTAAGGTTCAAATCAGAAATGATAAGCCTTAAATCGGAGATACATAAGCCGTAATTTAAGAGACACTGAGATAAGACAAGAGATAAGAAGTTTTAATTCAGAGATAATTAAGTCTTAATTCAGAGAAAAGTTAGTCTTAATTCGGAGATATGTAAGTCTTTTTTTCCAAATGAAACAAAATACTGCGTTTTGATTGGCTGAGAGCTACGTTGTAACTTGCAATCCACAGTAGCTTTTTTTCAATGTGGTTAACCATGGTGTAAAAACAAGAATACACAATAGAAGGCTATAAGGTTAAAAAGAGTACCCATTTCTAATTATTAGTTCATACCTTCTGCTCGGTTATGTTAGAACGAAAATAAAAATACAGGAAATTTAATATTTATGTGCAATAAAATATTACAGATATGGATGTCATTGGAACTGGCTCATTGAGCCAGTTGCAATGACATCCATATTTGTCTGGTTTTATTAAGAAACTTACAAAGTACAAATTTTCTGACAGTTTTTGCCAACAGTGCAGGTTAGGGTATTAAGTACACCCAAATTCCTGGAAATAAATCCATTATCCTTTTCTTTTCCATGGTGTATGGAAGTTTACACCGGTCTGGGAACTCATACACCCTTCGACTTCGCCTCAGGGTATATGAGTTCCCAAATCGAGGTAAATTCTTATACACCCTGGGAAACACAAGGGTAACTAATATTATTATTATTTTAAGAGATAAGTCTGAACTCAGAGATATGTGAGTTTTAATTTAAGGGATAATACATCTTAACTATGATATGATTGGTCTTAATCCGGGTACACATAAGTCTTAATTCAGAGATATGTAAATCTTAATTCTGAGATAAGTCGTAATTCAGAGAGATGCGCAATCTTAAAATAAGAGAGAATAAATCTTAATTCGGAGATATGTATATCTTTATTCAAATATAAGAAGTCTTAATTCGGAGATATGTATATCTTTATCCAGATATAAGAAATCTTAATTCGGAGATATGTATATCTTTATTCAGATATAAGAAGTCTTAATTCGGAGATATGTATATTTACCCAGATATAAGAAATCTTAATTCGGAGATTTGTATATCTTTGTTTGGATATAAGAAGTCTTAGATCGGAGATACTTATATCTTTATTTGGATATAAGAGGTCTTAATTCGGAGATACGTATATCTTTATTCAGATATACGAAGTCTTAATTCAGAGATACGTATATCTTTATTTGGATATAAGAAGTCTTAATTCGGAGATACGTATATCTTTATTCAGATATAAGTCTTAATTCAGAGATACGTATATCTTTATTCAGATATATGAAGTCTTAATTCGGAGATACGTATATCTTTATTCAGATATAAGTCTTAATTCGGAGATACGTATATCTTTATTCAGATATACGAAGTCTTAATTCAGAGATACGTATATCTTTATTTGGATATAAGAAGTCTTAATTCGGAGATACGTATATCTTTATTCAGATATAAGTCTTAATTCGGCGATACGTATATCTTTATTTGGATATAAGAAGTCTTAATTCGGAGATACGTATATCTTTATTCAGATATAAGTCTTAATTCGGCGATACGTATATCTTTATTTGGATATAAGAAGTCTTAATTCGGAGATACGTATATCTTTATTCAGATATAAGTCTTAATTCAGAGATACGTATATCTTTATTCAGATATATGAAGTCTTAATTCGGAGATACGTATATCTTTATTCAGCTATAAGTCTTAATTCGGAGATACGTATATCTTTATTTGGATATAAGAAGTCTTAATTCGGAGATACGTATATCTTTATTCAGATATACGAAGTCTTAATTCGGAGATACGTATATCTTTATTCAGATATAAGTCTTAATTCGGAGATACGTATATCTTTATTTGGATATAAGAAGTCTTAATTTGGAGATACGTATATCTTTATTCAGATATAAGTCTTAATTCGGCGATACGTATATCTTTATTTGGATATAAGAAGTCTTAATTTGGAGATACGTATATCTTTATTCAGATATAAGTCTTAATTCGGAGATATGTATATCTTTATTCAGATATACGAAGTCTTAATTCGGAGATACGTATATCTTTATTCAGCTATAAGTCTTAATTCGGAGATACGTATATCTTTATTTGGATATAAGAAGTCTTAATTCGGAGATACGTATATCTTTGTTTGTATATAGGAAGTCTTAATTCAGAGATACATATATCTTTATTCAGATATAAGTCTTAATTCGGAGATATGTATATCTTTATTCAGATATAAGAAGTCTTAATTTGGAGATTCGCAACTCTTAATTTAAAAGATACTGAAACTCTTAATTCAGGGATACTTAAATCTGAGATAATAGGTGTTAATTTAGAGAATGTAAGGCTATTTTCAGATAATAAAATAGAAAGTTAATCTTTACGCAGAATGATGTTGAAAAACGAACTAAAACATCGTGTTCTGACTTTCATACCAAAATTGTGATAAATGTCCCTTGTACATGCGTGTATTTATTTGGGTGCTATGCAACAAAACCTTCGTTTTGCTGTATTATATGCCTGAGTTATTAATACATTAGTCGAATTACATACATAATCAAGAGAGGCACATCTACAGAAAATTAAGTATTTTAATTGTGGTGAGACCACTTCCCAATGGACGCCAGATATGAACTTCTGTCTAACCAACCATTCAATGAAGTGAGGTTTACGATAAAGGGTCATGAGCTATAACTTGACATGTCTTTAAATAATAAAAAATGAATGATGATGTTTGTGTTTTACTATGGTTGGATTTCCTCGATACATTTCATGAATGGTTAGCCCTTTACCTAACGAATCGCCAGCATCAGCCCACGTAATTTGCAAATTGAGCTGTTGAAAAAAAATAATTTTTCAAAATATTTCAACAAAATTATATCATGTGACCCCTCGATGAGCTCGTTTCAATGAGGGGTCACATGATATGGTGGTGTTGAAATTTTTTTAAAAATTTAAAAAAATAGTAATTAAAATAATAAATTTTGAAATTCTGTACGTTGGGTAAAGGGTTAAGAAGCTTGAATTTTTTTTTTCGGGGGGGGGGGGGGGGCGCAGGGGGGAGGCGAAAATTTAAAGCAATAATCACAATCAGCAGGATTTTGCAGAAATAAACAAAACGAAAAAAATACTCAAAATAATATCCTTCTAGTAAACTGAAACATATTTAGTTGAACGAAGTTGAGATTTGTGTGTGTTGTTGGTGGAGTTGGTGATGGTGGTGGGATGGGGGGGGGGGGGGAGAGGGGGCGTTCGTATCATTTGTTCGTGTTAACTGTTACATAAGTTGCCACCTTTGGTGTATTGATTTATGCTGTTCTTTTATTTGAAATGTCGCCTCTCGTCATTTTATACGGAATAAAATGCTGAGATGGTTTAATAATTTGATGGGTATATGTTGTCTGAAATCTTATCTGTAAGACAGTGGTGGACCCAGGATTTAGGGTTTGAGGGGGCGTCATATTTCAATTGTGGGTCATGATGCGAAGCATAACAACGATCGTTGCGGCGAGTTAGGGAGGAACACGAGAGGGGTATCCCACTCTTGTCAACGGGTGTGTGTGTGGGGGTGGGAGGGGGGGGGTCTCGCTGGAAAATGTTGGAATATGGAAGGTCAGTGTGGCCCTCCGCTAACTTCTTTGCACATAACTGCAATGTCTTCCAACCAAAATATTTCAGCATTCAAATATGGAAGAAAAGAAGCAAATTTATAGCGGCTAACAGGGCCGTATTATTCATAAAGCTGACTAGGCTGAATTTTTTTTCTGAGGCTCTGTTATCAGCTCCTTAGGGCTTCAGTGGTTAAAGGTATTTTGCACTCTGCGGTGTAGCGATACATGTACATATGTATTCGTCCATATATATATACTCTCATAAGTATACTGTACTGGGTCAAAAAAGAAAGTATAATAGAAACAAATGTGAAAAAATAGCATCAAGGATGAAATATAATAGTTCTAATGTTGCATGTTTGTGGAAAAGAAGTCGTGCACGAATTTAATGACATGTTCTTGTTGTCCACCTAACAATATTCAATTTTGCTACGGATTTCAAAACAGCACGTGCTACCCGAAAATGTCAAATTGAATGGGTGACCGATGATTTTCTTTGTTATGTTGTGCTAAAGAGCCTGGGTTATTGAGAAAACACGCTAGTTTTTGTCTTCCGACATTTTAGAAAATTCCAAAGTTAACCGAAAATCAGAGGTTGCATGCCATTGATATGCATGAGACTGGGATACCTCCAGATGAGCTCGCGCTGAGTTCGGAGTCACTGTAGCCACTATTTACCGTCTCGTTGGAATGTGTAGAACCACTGGATCTACTGCCGACCGACCGCGTTCAGGTCGACCAGGGTCACTTGCGGGATCGCTTCCTTCCGGCGACGAGGACAGCAGCAATTACTCCTAGTAGAACTAACAAAAGAATCAGTGCACAAACTTCCCGCAACAGACTCGCTGAACGCGGCATTAGAAGTAGGCGTCCATACCACGGGCCAATCCTTACCCAACGTCATCGTACCGTCAGAATGGAATGGGTACGTCAGCGTGTTCGCTGGACTCAGCAGTGTTGGAGCACAGTTCTTTTTAGTGATGAATGACGATTTTGTCTACGGCGCGCTGATGGTAGGGCAAGAGTTTACCGCTGACGAGGGGAACGGGTTTCTGATGTTTGAGTGCTGGAATGCGACCGTTTCGGCGGGGGTATTGTAATGGTTTGGGAAAGAATTTCCTTGCACCATCGAACGAAGTTGATCTTCATCGATGGTAATCTGAATGAACAGCGATATAGGGACGAAATTCTTAACAATGTTGTTGTCCCGTTGTTCAACGCTGACGTCGGATTGCAGTTATTCTAGCAAGGCAATGCCCGATGTCACGTGACGCGTATCTGTCGTGACTTTCTTGAGGAGCAGAGCATCGAACGTCTTCCCTGGCCCCCACTTTCGCTAGATTTGTCGCCGATCGAGCATCTTTGGGGTCAAATGGACCGTCGGGTACGACTTCATGATCTTCAGATGTTAGGCGATTTACGTGATGTTCTTAGGTAGGAGTGGAACGCAATATCACAGGGTGACATCCAGAGACTTATCAGATCCATGCGCCGTCGATGTCTCACCATCCAAGAGGCAAAGCGTGGACATACACGCTACTGACTGCATGTATGAACCTTTCATTTCACCCATGTCTGAATTGCGTCGTCCTAACGTGACGCTGGCAACAATAAGAACATGAAATTATGCACACAGCTGGACTCGAAATATAAATTTACAATAATTGGTTTTGGATTAAAGTCGATAATACTAAACAAATTGCTCCTCGAAGTTTATGATACTTTCTTTTTTGACTTAGTATATATATATGTATATTTATATACAGTACATTGTGTTAATGCTGATTGAAATAATATGTCAAGTTGTGAGTAGAATTTTTCAGGAGACCCGCAAAATGGATATAGGGCTGTGTACTGTGGCATGCTGCCTACCGTACCAGGATCAGTCTGTCAGCTTTAGTGGGGCGGAAGATTGAAGTGCTGGAGGGGGGCCCCGTCCCGAAGTACCTAAAAGCCTATGGGCCCGGTCATGGGTTAATACGCACTGACGGCTAACATAAGACCCACGCAGGAGATAGACCTATACCTGGGTTCTTTCACATTAAAGGTTGCATACTTTTTTATCATGATCAGGATCTATTAATTTAAAAAAATAACAGTGGAACACAGCCACAACTTTTGGTGCACATGTACTTTTACTAAACCTGTCTACCAGGTAAATTATTTGGTGATCCAGCTCAGATTTCTGAAATGGGAGTCTTCTGTGTGCCATTTTTACCTTTTTTGAGATTTCATTCACATTTATCTAATGTTGTCTTATCATTTAAAGCAGAAAAATAATAATCCAGTATAAAAAAACTAACATTTTCGTCAACAAAAAGGTTTGAAGATAACACATATCAAATATTTTGCTGATCAGGTCGAAACTTTTCAAGATATGGTCATTTAACTAAATTGCAATAATTCTGTTAAAACTTTTTTTAAAGGTTACATCCTAAGGACAAGGGATTGCCAAAAGAAAAAAAATCATTGTGGACTAGTTTTTCAGGTGTCAGGACATCTGTTATATAAACATATCCAACACAAAAAAGATAAACAATACTTTTTTAAGAGTGTTTATTATAATTTGATCAACTGAAAAAGGTCCTTAAAATTTCCGTTAAAAACTGTCCTCTCCGAAATGTGCTGAAATTTTTACAATCAATGCCCCAGGTTTATAGTTTCTGCATTATAAAGCTATATTCATTATAGCTTGATGTTAGTATGAAGGAAGTTGATGAAATGAATTTAAATTGTTACTGGCGTACAATATAATTGTTAAATGTCCTCTCCGCAATGGTATTTTTAATACCAGCACAAATTGAAAGTAATTAATAAGCATTACCAGCAATTAGACTTTCAGTAATTAACAGATCATTGTCATTTTGTATTACACTTGGAAACTGGATTTATCTGATCAAATAACCTTCAAATGAGATTTGATGGTTGAATTGCCGATCACTACAATATTTTGTGCCTTTTACAAAGTCAAAAGATATATACAAGTGTAGGTTAAATCACTATATTTATGGGGAGTGGATACAAACTTTGTTTTGGTAGCAGATTCACAGTCTTCTTTTTCAGATAGCATTTACTTTTGTGGCTTGCAACATGAATTGTATCATTATTGCGGAGAGAACATTTTTTTTAACACATTGCCTTTTCGCATGTTAAGGTGGCATTTATGCCAAGTTAGGTAAGTTATGGGATAGAGTAGTTTAATGTTTCTTCTTTTTCTTATTTTGTAGAACATAGATTAGCTTGCTTGCACCTACTAACCTGCTCTGCACTGCACTGAATGCTTTTGAATCACACTTGCTGCTTCTGCTTTAACTGTAACTCATTAACATTTTCTAATTTTTAGGTTTAAAAAAGTAAATACCTTACATGTACGCCTAACAACTTTTTAAACATTAAAATGGAGAAACGGACTGTAAAGTTCAATTGGAAATTTTCAACAAACTTATACCGTCATCACGACTCTCATCAAATTTCCCTGTTTTATATTTTTTGTCTTAACTGAATGCAATAACGTATCACAATGAAAGACCGTTGCCCTGAAGAAAATTCCGAAAACAAATAAGTAATCAAGTATGTATATATGATATTGGATCCATGTATGCATATACATGTATGTATGTGTGTCTGTGCATTATATAGGTGCATAGACATATACGTATATGTATGTGTATGAATGCGTGGTTTCAGTGTATTTTGAATACTATTGCAATCTACCAGAATTATAATGACAATCCTAGAGGGGGTGATTACAAAACAGCCAGCCTGGCTATATCGCCTCCTTGCAGTTGTTTTCCCCATACTTATTACATGGTGTCTTTTATGTACAATCGCTTATTATATGCTTAATTCATGTATCGTCTTTGTAACAATAATACTGCAGAAATAAACTATCTATCTATTGGAAATTTGGCAGCACCACTAATAAAAGTGAACACCCTGTAACACTGTATCGCAGAAAACTAAAGGAGACAAGTAAGGAAAAATATGATGAAAACGTGAAAAAAGATCGTCTCAGGAAAAAGAGGGAATATATCTCAATAAAAGAAAAGAAAGGAAAAACTAAAGAAGAACTTTTAATCGGGCGATGGGTGGTCGTCGGTATGAAAATTTTAAATTCTAGGGTCCCAAAACCCACATTTCCATGCATCTGAGTAAATATTTTGAGATTTTTCAGGAGATGTATTTGAAAGATTTCACACTTTAAAAAACGTTGGTAAAGCATACAGGTGAGGTCTATTTATCAGCTTTGGTCGTTACGACCAAAGCTGATAAAAAGACCTCACCTGTATGCTTTATCAGACGTCTACAGCAATCATACTGTCTGTGGATTATCTTGTCTGGGGGTAGATTGGGTACTTGTATGTCTGTAAGATTACGATCTACTTCAGTTAACCGATTTTTTAACAGACTGTATACATTTTAGCGTTTGCTGCTACTTACTGCAAAAAATGATCCGAAATCCATTGAAACTGAACCAGGACGAGAGAAACATAGCTAGCGAAAATGTGTGGGTGGGGGTGGGGGTGGGGGCTCTGGATCCGCCCCTTGTTTCACCAGTCATTTGTTGTGTTAAAATATATGCATATAAAAAAAACATGGCCCAGAAAAAAAGTGGAGGGGCTGAAGCCCCCAGCCAAACCCCCGCACCCCCACCCCGGTTCCACAGCCCCTGTAATTTTATTTGTGATAATTTAGCAATAATGATTTTGGATGTTCGAATGTAAATTTAGTATCGTTGTTTTACTTTCTTTTGAAAAAATCCAGCTGGATTGAATATGATTGTTTAGTAAACTGTAGTCCATTACCTGCTCATCCTGTACAGCTTGGACAACTGACCAATACGACTCGTTGTCACTGCAAATGTAATAAAATGCTTATTAAAAACTCAGATCGTTTCTATTGTACATGGTGTGATAGAAACGGGAATAAGGCGGAATAAAATATTTCAGAAGTCGAAAATGGAATTCCAGTCTTTAAAGAAAGAAACCTGAACTCCGGTCTATCCAGGTCTATCGATAGAAATTAGATACAGAGAATATAATGGTGTTATCTCAGTTTCTGCAAGTTGAAACTTGAATTCCTGTCAAAAGCAAGAGAAATTGGGTTTCAACTGTTTGAAAGACCTAGCCTTAGTTTCCGTCTGAAGAAACTAGAATACTCCTCTCCGGCAGTAAAATCTAAGATTTTGCCAGGTTGAATGATTTCCTTTTAACTGTATTAACCCTTTACCTCATTCAAAAGGGAGACGACACTTGCTAATAAAATTCTGGAATAACAATCTTTTTTTCATTTTTTTTTGTGTCAAAAACATAGCTTATGACCCCTCAATGGAACGAGTTCAACAAGCTCGTTCCAATGAGAGGGTCATAAGCTATGATTTTGAGACGAAAAATGAAAATAGAATGATGATCTTTGTGAATAGCGCTGGCCGGTTTTGGACGTTACGTTGGGTAAAGGGTTAAAATAAGAACAGTGATATGTTATAGTCTCTTTGATGTAATCTCCCAGGTGCTCTGGTATATATAGTCTGGATGGACAATAATGAATAGAGAGAGACTTCAAATCAAGTATTGTCTGCCTGAACGGGCAGACGATATCTCACTACAGCATAGACGCCGCAGACTGGTCGTACTACACGCGGGGGCAGTGATGTCCACGTATGCATTTACCAGGTAATAAAAATTCCCATCAGCAAAATTTTAATTAATGAAACACCGGGTTGTACCCGGTGCTTCATTAATTAATTTTTTGATGATTATTCCTATCATTAGAATCTGAAATCGGCGGCGCGGTGGCATTGCGATAACCGGTTCTCGTCAGATCATGAAGTTAAGCAACGTCATGCCCGGTTAGTCCTCGGATGGGTGACCGTCTGAGCGATCGATTCGGACTCCTGCGTGGTGTCCTTGGGCAAGGCATTTAACCCCGATTGTCCACATGGGGGCACGATGCCGTCGTGTACTAAGGCGTATACTGCACGTCGATGGTGCGCACGTCTTCAACCAATCTAACCCCGTTTGGGCTGTAGTGCGGAGTTACGATATTGGGAGCTGACAGCTGCTCGTCGTTGCTCGGTGGTTCTTCCTGGGTACTTCGGCTTCCTCCACCCGTACATTTTGATTAGCCATTGACCTTAAAACACCAATAAATCAATAATCTAAGCGCTCTCCGTCCATCGTCACTGTGTTTTGGACTTTTCCAAAACCACTGGGCCAATTCATGTGAAAGTTTGTGTGAGTGGTGTTCCAGAACGGGCATTGCATTTGTGTTCAACTCAACATGCCCAGCCCCATAAGGAGGGGTAGGGAGAAATGCTCCAAAATATTTTTAAAATCTTCTTCTTGTGAAACAGTGGATACAATGACTGGATATGTGGTATGGAGCTTTCTTTTGAGGTATAAAATCAAGTTTGTTCAAACGAAGTTCGTGGAGCAATATTTGCCTTTGTTATGTGAAGGGCGAGGTTTTTGGCCCCGCCCCAAATTTCTATCTTATGAACTGATAATCCGATTTGAACCAAATTTGGTATGCGGTATTATTGGGTCATAAGTACTTGACTCATGCAAAAATAAAATTTCCGGTGTCCCCGTAGGAACCCCAGGAGCTAAAATAGAAATATGTTTAAAACCCCACGTTTCCCAAATCGCAGAGAACAGAGAACTGTTATTTGGTGTGAAGCATCCTTAGAACTAGTAGAACCGAATGGTAAAAGAGTGTTGCCGGCATCGAAAAAAATGCTGAGTCAGCATACTTGCAAAAATTAAAAAAAGATTCTCCAGAACCAATGGTAACCAATTATATTTGGTATACAGCATCCATAGCGGGGGTCAGATACAAGTTTGTTAAAACGAAGCCCCTTGGTTCATATTTGGGCTCAATACAGCAACTCGAGTTTTTAACTTAGGGCAATATATGGAATAATCTTTAAAAATCTTCTTCTTCAGAACCACCAGTCAAAACGTTTAATATTTGGCATACATCATTGCTATGAGGGTCAGATTCAAGACTGTTCAAACCAAGTCCCTAGATTAATATTTGGGCTTTCGATGGAAGCCCAAATTTTAACATAGTGCAATATGGGAGATACTTTTTTTTTTAAATCGTCTTCTTCAGATCCACCAGTCACAATGCTTTCATATTTGGTACACAATATTTCTAGGGGAGTCAGAGTCAAGTTAGTTCAAATCGAGTCCCCAGGTTAATATTTGGGCTCGCTATGGTAGCCCAACTTTTAACTTAGTGCAGCATAAGGAAATTTCTTTAAAAAATTTCTTCTTCAGATCCACCTGTCAGAATGCTTTCATATTTGGTATGAAACATCTCTAAGGGGCCAGATTCAGTTTTGTTCAAATCGAGTGCCTGGGTTAATATTTGGGCTCCCTATGGTAGCCCAAATTTTAACATAGTGCAATATGAGAACATTTCTTTAACAAAATGTTCTTCTTTAGATCCACCTGTCAGAATACTTGGTATGCAACATTCCTAGGGGTGTGGGGTGTGGAGCGGGGCGGGGGGGGGGCGTCAGATTCAACAGTGTTCAAATCGAGTACATGGGTTAAATTTGGGCTCCCTATGGTATCCCAAATTTTAACTAAGTGCAATATGAGGAAATTTCTTTAAAAATCTTCTTCTTCAGATCCATCAGTCAGAATACTTTCATAATTTTATTATTTGGTACACAACATCTCCAGATGTCAGATTCAAGTTTGCTCAAATCGGTTCCCTTGGTTAATATTCGGGCTCCCTATGGTAGCCCAAATTTTAACTTGGTGCAATATGAGGCCATTTCTTTAAAAAAAATGTTCTTCTTCAGATCTTCCTGTCTGAAGGCTTTCATATTTTGTATGCATCATCTCTGGGGGTGTGGGGTGGGAGCGTCAGATTCAACAGTGTTCAAATCGAGTTTTAACTTAGAGAAATATGAGAAAATTTCTATAAAATATCTTCTTCAGATCTACCAGTCGGAATGCTTTCAAATTTGGTATACAACATCTCGGGGTGGGGGGGGGGGGATTAAACTTAGTTCAAATCGGGTCCCCAGGTTAGTATTTGGGCTCACTATGGTAGCCCAAATTTGATCAATTTGAGGACATTTCTGTAAAATCGGGTCCCCAGGTTAAAATTTGGTCTTGCTATGGTAGTCCAAAATTTTAACTTACTACATCTCAGGTTGGGGGGATTCAAGTTTGTTCAAATCAAATTCCTGGGTTAATATATGGACTCCATATGGGAACCCAAATTTTAACTTAGTGCCATATGAGAGAATTTCTTCAAAAATCTTCTTCAGATTCACCAGTCAGAATCCTTTCATATTTGGTTCACAACATCTCTAGGAGGTTAGATTCAAGTTTGTTCAAATCGGGTCCCTGGGGTAATACTTGGGCTCCCTATGGTGGCCAGAATTTTAACTTAACTGCAATATGAGAAAATTTCTTTAAAAATCTTCTTCTTCAGATCTAGCAGTTAGAATGCTTTCATTTTGGTATACAACATCTCTGGTGGGGTGAGATTCAAGTTTGTTCAAATCGAATGCATGGGTTAATATTTGGGCTCCCTATGGGAGCTGCAATTGGCAAGACTTATATTTTTTTATTAAGTACCCTCTAGAGGTATGTAACTAAGATTATTCCACATCGGTTGTACCAAGGGGCTCCATAGGGGAGCTGCACTTGTTACATTACGATGAACTGAAGAAAAGGCACGATGATTGGACTATTTTAGTTACTCCTGAGGGTTTTGGTTTGGTTTGGTTTAAACATATTTTATTTGCCATACATTTGCAGAAAGGATTGGCGTACAAGTTACACAACTTATGTTAACTCCTCTCCGTGAATACAACAAAAAATCAATGCATAGATGCGGCTACAAGATATATAGATTGATTCACAAATGAATAGAGATTTACACTTTTTACAATCGAAATGTATGTTGTTGAAACAGTCAGCCAAGTAATACGGTTTGGACTCAGGGAATACATAGGGCTAGACTCCTGAGGGGCTCAAGGAATGACAATGGAACCTATGGCGATTGATTGCTTAACCCTTTACCTAACATGAAAAGCAGACGACACTTGCAAACAAAATTCCCGAATAGCTCATTTTTTTCATTCTTTTGTCTCAAAAACATAGGATTTGACCCTTCTTTGGAACGAGCTCGACAAGCTCGTTCCAAAGAGGGCTCATAACCTATGTTAGTAGTATGTCTCGGGTTTTTGAGGACCCATTGGCCGGACCTCGGTGCCGGACCTCGGAAGTGACGTCATGTCACGTGACCTAGTGGCGCCATGTTGTGTTGTCATGGTAACCCGCGTCAGCGGCCATGTTGTGACGTCATCTCCCTAGTGATAGGTGGTGTGAGTGCGCATGCGCAACGCGTGTTGTTAGGGTGATACGTGTTTCCGTCGTCCATTTTGTGTACAGGAGGCCGCCATCTTGGTTTCTATGGTAGCACGTGATTGCTGTGTTACCTAAACCCTTCTTATAGGACAGGGGTATGTTTAGAGGGTTATGTTCGATTGAATCGGAGTATTTTCTGGAACGACTTCCCTGGATAATTACCACAAGCATATTGTGTCACATTGTGCCTTTTCACATAAGCACATATCGGCACATAAAGCATGTGCCTATGTGATAGGGCATATTGTGTCACATTATGCCTTTTCACATAAGCACATGTGACAAAAAGGGATTCCATAGCCACAGGTGTTTTCAAAATCATGGGAATCCATGGGATATGGCGATTGGATATAGGCTTTTGTTATACACAAGGGAGATAACCCTGCATACAGATTATGGGAAATCAAGCAATCTGATTGGTTAGTTATAATCTAGATATATGAAACAACAAGAGTACTTGGAATAGGGTCAGAACTAACAAGAATAGACCAGAAATTGCTAAATATAGCAATAATAAGGTAAACTGTTCCAGTTAATAGGCTCTTCTACGCTACTGGAGTATACTCTAGAATAAAGGAACATGGCCAGGTAGACGTAAACTATTGCATATATAGACAGAAGCAGAGAATTCTGGAAGAATTCGAAATAATACAAGTTGTCGGGTTGCTTGTGGTAATTATCCAGGGAAGTCGTTCCAGAAAATACTCCGATTCAATCGAACATACCCTCTAAACATACCCCTGTCCTATAAGAAGGGTTTAGGTAACATAGCAATCACGTGCTACCATAGAAACCAAGATGGCGGCCTCCTGTATACAAAATGGACGACGGAAACACGTATCACCCTAACAACACGCGCTGCGCATGCGCACTCACACCACCTATCACTAGGGAGATGACGTCACAACATGGCCGCTGACGCTGGTTACCATGACAACACAACATGGCGCCACTAGGTCATGTGACATGACGTCACTTCCGAGGTCCGGCACCGAGGCCCGGTCAATGGGTCCTCAAAAGCCCGAGACATACTACTTATGTTTTTGAGACAAAAAATGAAAAAAATATTGAAAATTAATTGGCGATTTTTAGCTCAACTTTGGCGAAGCCAAATTTGAGCTTATGCCATGGCCAGTTGTCCGTCTGTCCGTCTGTCCCTCTGGCCGGGCCAACATTGGGGGTTTAGGGGATATTATTATTAGGGGCTACCTCCAAATTAAGGTAGTGTTAGGGTTAGGAGTGGGGTGGGGTTAGGGTTAGGGGTAGCCCCAGAGTAGGGCTTAAGGTTGGGGAGGATTAGGTCCCGTGGGGGGGGGGGGGGGTTAGGGTTGGAATCAGGGGTGGGGTTTCAGTTTTAGTAGCCCCTAAACCGAAAAATAGCTCCTAATCCTATTGGTTTGGCTAGGGTGGGGTTGGGTCAGGGGTGGGGTGGGGGTTAGGGTTAGGGGTAGCCCCAGAGTAGGGCTTAAGGTTGGGGGTTAGGTCCCGGGGTGGGTGGGGGTTAGGGTCTGGGGTGGGCTTTTAGGGTTTAGGGTCAGGTGGGGTAGGGTTAGGGTGTGGTTTTTGGGTGGAGGGGTGGGGTTAGGGTTAAATATAAGTTCTAGGGTGGAGGGGGGTGGGGTTCTGCGTAAAATAAGGTTTTGGACATACAAAATGTTTTTTTGATAGCCCATAAACCCGAAATGTTGGAGCGTCCGTCTGTCCGGGCCAACTAAACCTGTTTAGGAGCTATTATTTTTAGGAGGTTAGTCGAAATTAGGATAGTATTAGGGTTAGGAGAGGGGTGGGGTTAGGGGTAGGGGTAGCCCCAGGGCAGGCCTAAAGGTTGGAGGGGGTTAGGACCCAGGGGGGTGGGGGTTGGGGTCAGGGGTGGGGTTTTAGTTTTTATAGCCCCTAAACCAAAACATAGCCCCTAATCCTTTTGGTCTGGCTAGGGTGGGGTTAGGGTCAGGGGTGGGGTGGGGTTGGGTTGGGTTAGGGGTAGCCCCAGAGTAGATCTTAAGGTTGGGGAGGGTTAGGTCCCAGGGGGTGGGGTTTTAGGGTTTAGGGTCAGGGTAGGGTAGGATTAGGGTTATGGTGTGGTTTTTGAGTGGATGGAGTGGGGTTAGGGTTAAATATAAGTTCTAGGGTGGAGGGGTGGGGTTCTGGCTAAAATAAGATGATGGACATATAAAATGTTTTTTTCGTATCCCTTAAACCCAAATAGTTGGAACGTCCGTCTGTCCGTCAACAATTCAATACGGCTCGGGCTAGAGGCCGTATTTATGAACCGATCTTTACGAAACTTCTTGGGTACCTTTGTTATGACTGTGGGACGAGAACGAGTGTTTTTGGGTCCGACCCGAAATTCAAGTTGGCCGCCAGCCGCCATTTTGTACCGACGATGCAGAAATCTGTTTTTTGAACAGAACTTCCATATGAAAGCGCTGATTTGAATAATTTTTTGTATGAATGTTTAGTACCATGGGATACATCACATATAATACGGTTTTTTTTCTCGTACGTAAAGTATGCAAATTAGACTAACTTTGATGTATTTAGTGTTACTTTCAGCACTGTAAGTGCAAATGCCAATACGGCTCGGGCTAGAGGCCGTATTTATAAACCGATCTTTACGAAACTTCTTGGGTACCTTTGGTATCACCTTGGGACGAGAACGAGTGTTTTGGGGTGCGGTCCGAAATTCAAGATGGCCGATGGCAGCCATTTTGTACAAAATTAGGTGAATCAGATTTTTGCACAGAACTTCCATATGAAAGTGCTGACTTGGATAATTTTTTGTGTGAATGTTTAGTACCATGGGATACATCACATATAATACGGGTTTTTTTCTCGTGCAGAAATTATGCAAATTAGATGAACTTTGATTTTTTCAGTGCTACTAACACATAGTAAGTGCACATGTCAATACGGCTCGGGCTAGAAGCTGTATTTATCAACCGATCTTCACGAATCTTCTTGGGAACCTCTGTTATCACCTCATGATGAGAACGAGTGTTTCAGGGTGCAGTCCAAAATTCAAGATGGCTGCCAGTAGCTATTTCGTACCGAAATTAGGTCTAATCAGTTTTTTGTACACAACTTCTATACGGCACAGCCTGGAGGCCGTATTTATGAACCGATCTTTACGAAACGTCTTGGGTACCTTTGTTATCACCGTGGGATGAGAACGAGTGTTTTTGGGTGTGGTCCAAAATTCAAGATGGCCACCAGCAACCATTGTGTACCAAAATTAGTGCAATCAGTCTTTTGTACAGAACTTCTGTATGAAAGTTCTGATTTGAATAAATTTTTGTATGAATGTTTAGTAAAAAATGGAATACATCACATGTAGTACGGGTTTTTTTCTCGTGCAGAAATTATGCAAATTAGATGAATTTTGATTTATTTAGTGCTACTTATACACTGTAAGTGCACATGTCAATACGGCTCGGGCTAGAGGCTGTATTTATCAACCGATCTTCACGAAACTTCTTGGGTACCTTTGTTATCACCTTGGGACGAGAACGAGCGTTTCTGAGTGCGGTCCAAAATTCAAGATGGCTGCCAGTGGCCATTTTGTACCGAAATTAGGTCCAATCAGTTTTTTGTCACAACTTCTATACAGCTCGTATTTATGAACTGATCTTCACGAAACTTCTTGGGTATCTTTGTTTTCACCTTGGGACAGGAATGAGTGTGTTTTGGGGTGCCTTTGTTATCACTGTGCTATGAGAACAAATATTTTGGGGATCAGTCAGACCCACTCTGGGACTCAAAGATTTCTTTTCTATTTAGCATCTGACTGTCACCCACCTTTGCAATACTTTACCTATACATTTGCTACAGGCTACGGCCAGTATTTATGTACAGACCGTTACAATACTTTATTTGTACATTTGTTATCAGGTCATTACCTAGATGTTTGTCATTGCTGTGTCACATACTATACATGTACATGTCTTGACAAGTTGGGCTACAGTGTCACTTGACACTTTCATTGTGAATAGCGCTGACCGGATTTTCCGTTACGTTGGGTAAAGGGTTAATGTAGATTCATTCTTGGACTGTGTTTATATCGGGTTCTGTTCAAGGTGAAGTTCCGCGTGGCCTCTTGTTGTTTTTTTTTATTATTATTAATGTTCGAGCTCACTTTTTGCTTTTGTGAATGACCGCAGCGCAGTGTGTAAGTATATAAAGTCAGGTTCATGCTGATGTTGCCCATCCTTGAGGACTTAGCTTCCCAGACGTTGGTTTCCGGGATACAGCAACCAAGCACTGCTCCATGTCTCGTTGTTCCCGTGTTGAGGACATGTAAACCTTGTTCAGGGGTGATGGTGGGATGTTCGTTCAAATAGACGTCTTTTTGGAATAAGTGCCTTTTCAAAACGTCTGTTTCCATGGCTGTGTGTGACGAAAAAATAAACCTTTGCTTCATATGCAACATTTTTTGACAAGTCGCGACCTGATTTCCAGGTTGTGCCAAATGCATTTTTTATGTTTTCGAGATAATTGACTGCAGATGTGAAACTGACTGCAGAAGGTTAAACGAATGTAAAGCGCTGAATGTGAAACTGTGAAACTGAATGCTGACTAATGTTCAACATCAAACTCACGAAAGCTAAATCTCATAAGAATGCCCAACACCCAACGTGAAACTGACAAAAGATAAATGTCTAACTATATTTAATGTCCAACGCCCAACGTTAAGCTTACTTCACGGTTTTTATCTAACTGTCTAATACAAGAACCCAGGGACCTAATCATACAAAAAAGGAATTCATCAATAGTGCAAAACAGATTATTGCAGTAACCAGAATGTTCAAAGCCGCGACTAGTGAGTGGCCAATGTTAACCATTTTTCTCGTCCCATTTATTCTCACTGTGTTAATGAACAACCGATGTGCAATTTACTGTCGTATTTGTTGTCACATCTTAATCAGTTCACGCCCACGACTCGGTGATCAGGAACAACGCTGATTGTAAAACAAAAGTAGTCCCAAGTCAAAGTTACCTCTGAAATCCATAAACAATTTTGGGCAGCATTTGTATTGAGTATGTGGACTGGGTCAACACTTTTTGTGGAACTTCAGTACTCGAAGGAAATGTTGTGTCAATCATCATGCACATTCAAAACATGTAGCGACAGTGTGGTTGAAATCTGCCCCTGTACTTCTCTTCACTCGCCAGCTACTCGTGACAAACGAAGATAGGTATGGGGTAGAATTTCGGCCAGACTGAGCTAACTAGATTACGATCAATTCTTACAGGGGCCGATTTTGACACACCACTTACTGTCATGTTTTACCAACATCTGGGCAAGGCTGATGAATGTGAAAGACTTGAAATTTGTCTGAGCGAATATATAAAATTGGATAAATCTTCTCGTAGAAATCTTAGAATGTAAAGCAGTGCTTTTACAGCACGAAACAAGCTATGTTTTATTGGTAAAATAGGATCCAGTAACCAAAGTTTGCGGTGGAAGTCTTAAAACATTTACAGCATGGCTAAAAACAATATTGGCTAAACTTGACTTTATATCCATGCTGCGGTCACGATTAGTCACGATGCAGAAATGTGACTTTAACCACGAAGCAATAAATGAATGATCTGACTGAATCCTAAATCGTAGGTAAAAGATCAAAGAAATGAACGAATGAAAAAGCTAGCAGATTTTGGTCTTATTGATTTCAAGCAGACTAGTCACCCGTCGTAAACATCACAATTTTCACAGCATAATGATCACCATGATTTTATATATTTATTATTGGTGCTGAGGTCACATATGTCTGCAATGGGGCGTATCATGACAACAACACAGCCAAAAAAGTCAAGTTTAGTCCAATTGTTCACAGCCATGGTGGCCATTTTAGAGGATTTCCACCAAAGACATTGGTTACTGGGTCCTATTTCACCAACGAAACAGAATTTTAAAGAAGCACCGCTTTACTGCCCAGGTCTCCCGTGGGATTACCATGATGACTGTGAGATACATATACGAATTGAAATTGTGACGAAATATCTTATTTTAAATAGCTCCCACTCAGATGCTTTGATATCCTTTGTCCTTTACTAATACCATGCCTGATGTTGATATCAAATCATACTTAAACTTCGAAAAATTATCACAGGGTTGTTATTTTAAGGTCATTCTAAATTTTAAAAATAAGTAAACAATTCGAGTTATTTAGAATAAACGCAAGAAAGAAACTTTTTAATAATCAGTGTGAGTAAACTGGGTAAGCGCATTAATTTAATTAAGTTCATATTCGGAAAGTGTTCTTTGTTCAGTTGCTGTCATGCAGGGATTGTGTAAACAATGCATTCCAAGTTAGAACTTATTGAAAAGTCAGTTCATGTCACTGCAAGTCATCAAAGCCGTCTTTTCTAAATTAGCACCTTTGCCCAAATCAAGTTTTTGATTGGTGATGCGCACGCCTATATAAGACCCCTCGAGTTAACTTCAAGACAGACTCGCTAGGATGGAATAATCGTTAGTTCACGCGGTGTAGTAAAGTGTTAATGTATTTGTGTGGTTCCGGTAAGCCGTCATTTGGACGACAGGATTCCCGATCTGATGATTTGCATCGAGGGGAGACGCCGAAGAAGAATCGATGAGTATATGTAGTATTTAGTTTATAGTATTTAGTTGTGATAACACGTCTAGTTACATAGTTATTAGTTACCAGTTTTAAGTGTATTAGTGAATCTGTGTTATTAGATGATCAGTTGTTATTATTGCGAGTTAGAAGCACCATTAGCAGGAATTGTAGGTGATAAGATATTCTAAAGGGTGAAATTTAGTATTAAAGGTAATTCCCCATGTGGTAGTCGCAACAGGATAAATGCGCGCATGAGCGGTTGAATGAAAGATTTCGTGATTTCTTGTCGGTAGTCGCTGCTTCGACCTTTCTCTACGAATATAAATTTGGGAAACAATTTAATTTTAGATAATATTTTAGTACTTGTTTTCGGTGGGATTCAGTGACTAGTCACAAAACTCATTTCATTTGTGGTTGGGATTATTTATTTAGGATTTGTTGGCTATTTGTAAATAAGAGTATAGAAGATTCATATTGTTAATAGTCTTTATCTTATTAATGAGTAACCCCTCAGTATCCTAGGAATTGATGGAACCTCAGCCCCTCCAAGAAATTAGCCCATGCTAGTTCATTACCGTTGAAAGCAATTGATTAAAGCGCGGCGCTACTCTGTAGCTTGTGAATAAGCAATTGCAATCTACAAAAGTGAGCTAGTGAAAATCCCCTGTCCACTGTGAAAGAGTATCTTAGGTCCCCAGCAAAGTTGATCAACCCCAGCCTTGGCCCTCCGCTGATAAGCGCCCTCTGGCAAATAAATATTCACTCACTCCAAGACGTTGCCACGGCGGCGTTCCAGGGGACAGTAATTTCTATTTATCAGAAAGTGCTAACACCTGTATAGACACCTGAATGAGCGATTCCCCAGTGGAAGTAACGCGTGGTCCCACTTTACAGGCGGACCGTTTGGTCATAAAATATCATGAAGATCGAAGAAAATCCCCCAAAGCAAGAAAGAAAATATAAAAACAAATAAACAAGCAAACGTGAACGAATTTAGTTTGTGGGGATATGCCTAGTTACAATTTGTGGGAGAGTGCCTATATGCCCCTCCCATGAGAGTGCCTATATGTCCCTCCCATAAATTGCTTCAAAGCAAAGACATCTGAAAATATCTAAAAGACTAAAAAAAAATCTTGCACTCCACCAGTTTATGTGATACAAGACACGGGACCCAGGCCCCCTGTCTTGTATCTCATTGAGAGACCATGTTCAAGTGTTATTTTGGTGTTTTCTGAATACTGGATAGCTGTCTTTTCATGATTTCTTAATGCAATCCAAGACTCGGGACCCTGGCGCCTTGTCTTGTAGCATATTGAAAGACCATGTTCAGGTGTTATTGCAACTTTTTCTAAATACTGGTTATTTATATTTACCTTTTAAGATCGTAGATCGTCGATCACCATGTTTGTCGATTCAGTGCAGAACGCAGGCTTTAGAGTTTTAGGTTTCTGCCCCCCCCCCCTCCCCCCCCCCCCCCAACACATACACACACTTTGGTAAACATAGCTGCGCCCATGGCAACAAAACAGTGTTCAACAGTACAAAATCGAAACTGCCATCTTGGACTTTTATCCTTCGAGGGGGTGAATGTACATCACAGAAGGGTGTAACATTCAGTTCCACATCGATCGAAGTAAACATTTTATGCATGAATTGTCAATTAGGACAAATGGAATCATTTAGTTGGTTGATCGTCAAAAGTGGCAATATGGACGCATAGTGTTTCAGCAGAAGTCCAAGATGGAACTGAAAAATTGTGCTTTGGATGCACCTAGGACAAACACTAATCGCTTATATTTTTGTAGGGATACGAGATGCAGCCTAGATTCCATCACCAGTCTATGTGCAATGAAATTCCGGTTCCACCGGTACCCGAACCTCATTTTCTCCCAAAATGTCACTTGGGACAACCTGGAAATCAGGTCGCGAAGTTTCTAGTAGCTTTTTATATTCATACATAAAGATAAAGAAATGGCATGTTAGAAATGGGTGGTCAGTTTAGAATGGAAATAGTTATCACAATAAAATCACAATAATAATAGTTTTTAGTACAAAACAATACTCAATAGTGTGAATTATACAGCAGGATCTAATCTATGCCTTTGGGAGGAGGGGGGGGGGGGATAAGCTCTCTTTTCCAATGGGATAAATGCTATAAACTTCCCAATTTCTGACTCAAAACGCTATTATCCTCAAACTTATACAGCTTAATCAGCTTATATAGCCATTGTGCCCTTCTGATAGTTAATCCTAATAAAGTGATACCTATTTTAACCTGAGCTTCCAAATGGATTTATGTTTAGATGGCCAATTGAATAATTTTCCCCAAACCAAGAAAAAGTCCCCTTTCCCAATCAACTTGGATCAAACCATGAACACAGAATGGGCAGGGGGGGGGGGGGGGGGGGGGGGGGCTTTCTATAGAAATATGATGGCAAATAAGTCTGATACGAAATGCTATCAAAAGTCTACATATTATACTAAATTTCACAAATTTTCCTCTGTCGATTATCTTTACTCACCAGAGATTCGTGCTACCGATGATGCCTTCGCAATCACGAAACAAACCCCTCACATAAAATCCCGAATACGGGCCTGTTTTTCGGTTCGTTGATTGAATGTAATATTTTCAAACATTTCAGTTTTATTTAATGCAAAGCACTGCCCAACGTTTTTTTTTTTTTTTTTTTGTTTTTTTTAAATTGAGAACAAGGCGTTTTTATCCCCTCGAAATCGTAACTAATACCATCCCACCACCACCACCCTCATTCCCGGTCGATTTCATTACACTGTGGCTATTGTTAACAATGGTTATCGGACTGGAATAACTTTTATAAGTGTAGCGCTAAACAGATTATATATAGTATAGATTCGTTCGATAAAAAAGTGACAAAAAGGTCCTCAGCTTACTGTGTCTTAGCCATGTTATAGCCAAGGGGTATGAACTTGGTACTATGAATAAAATACATAAACACCACGATTATTGGGATTAAAAGGTGTCATTTAATCTCACAGGTGTTGTGCAGGTAATCAATTCATCAGTTTCAAATTTCCATATGAACTGTTGCAAAACTGATTGGTTGCTTAACAGCTTGAAATTACAGCTCTCCATCTAGTGCATCTAGTAAAGGACTGTCAAAAATTGTATCACCTTCACTTTACATATTAAAAACAGAAGCATAAACTTTTCTTTTGCCAGTAGGGCCCATTTGTTAGTCTAAAAAATCACGTTCTCACTTGGAATCTCGTCTACATTTGGGCAACATCAGTGGGTCCCATTGCAACCCACTGGTAAATCTGCGGGCCCAGACATTTCAGAGATTTTAAGAGAGCTTACCTGTAGTCAATTAGCGCAGGATAAAGCGCCTCGACAGAAGTTTCGTCTTGATACTTTTGAAAACTCTTTTTGTCAATGTCAAATCGTACACCAGCCAATATATCACCTGCAGTTTCTTCTTCAAAGCGCTTGTCAACGATATCTGTCTCATGTTTTATCTTTGCATAAACCGCAGACAGCCTCAAATCATCAGGCCGGTCAGATTTCCAAGTTGGGCATGAAAGAAAGCTTAATTTTTCCTTCACGTATTCGTGATATTCACGCTGAGTGATTTCTCTGTCAAATTCACAACTATCAATTTTAATTGGCGATGAGACCATCTCCTCATTTTTTGAGTCTTTGGTGCTTCGAGAAAATCGATAAATTGTTAGGAGAACGGGGAAACGTTAACACTGTGTTCTCCGATGTCTTACCTTGCTTGCGTGACGTTTTTACGTCAGACGTAAAGTGCTGAAAAATGCAATTGGTGATTTATTTTTTACATCTCTTTGACAATTTGTGTTTTAAATATTAGGTATATCGCGTGGGAACAAAGAAAATGGACAACTCATTGCAAGACGTAACTTGAACCAGAAAATAAAAAAAAATAAATAAATATATGTATAGCATGACATGAAAAGAAAAAAACCAGGACGAGCGCATACACAAATGTTGTAATCATAGGACTGTTGTTTTTGCGAGTGGCATCATGGAATGGACAATGATTAATCACTGAGATGATGTTACTAATTTGGTGAGTAAACTAATATCCATAATAAATGTCGCATCTAATACAATTGTACAAATTTTATAATGGCTGTGGGAACGTGTGTCTAAATTTTTATTTTACCAGAAACCCCGCAGAAGAGCTTTTTGAGTGACTGGGGTTTTGAAGTCCCAAAATGGCCCAAACAAAAATTCAACCTCGTGTCTGTGATTTTGTTTCCTGTCCGAAAGATAAAACTGCGTTATTTGAATCAAAGAGGGTTTCCAACAGTACGTAACCTGTCGACGTATCCTTAACGTCTAAGAGTGTGTCACCAAAATGTGTTGTCTGATTATCCGCACATTTTTCTCCGTCCGTACGTCTGTACGTCAATACGTCTATTCTTTCCATTTTTGAGCTATAACTTTGAAACTTACCATATTTATTAAGGGTGGTATAGAGATGACAAAAATGGGTTTAGATTGAATTTTTGTCACCAGGTGGTGCCAGTGGCACCACTTAAAGACTGAGCTAAAACTCTGCTTTCCGACGAAAGGCTCCTAGGATATGTAATTTTGTTTATTTAACGTGTGTGCATATGTTCAGGTAGGGTCTTTAAATGTGCATAAAGGTTTCAGGTTTTTGATCCGGCCCTTTGTGGTCCCATAGCGACACTTTTGTCGTTAGAAAAACGGTTTCCGGCGAAAGGCTCCCAAGGGCTTAAATTCGAAACGTTGAAAGTGTATTAATATGTCCATATAGGGTCCATATAGGGTCTCTAGATGTGCATGAAGGTTTGGGATTTTGGATTCAGTCCCATATGGCGCTTGTAGCGCCACTTTTGTCGATAGAAAATCGGTTTCGGTGAAAAGCTCTCAGGAGTTTTAATTCGAAACGGTGAAAGTGTTTTCATATGTTCAGGTAGGGTCTCTAGATGTGCATTGAGGTTTTGCGATTTTCAAGTCGGCCCCATATGGCGCCCATAGCGCCACTATTGTCGTTAGAGCATCGGTTTCCGAGGAAAGGCTCCTAGGGTTTCAATTCGAAAGGTTGAAAGTGTGTTAATATGTTCAAGTAGGGTCTCTAGATGTGCATAAAGGTTTATGATTTTTTATTCGGTCCCATGTGGCGCCTGTACACGCTAAAAATTAAAGTGTTAAAAACTACACTTGAAGTGCTGTATTTAACACTTACTAAGTGCTGAACTAGCACTTTGTTGTAGTGTAGACATCCCAGAACTTGACAGGTGTTACAATAATACCACTTGACAAGTGAAATGTTGCGACACTTAAAAGGAAACAACGCAGATGACGCAGATCAGGCTCGAACTCTCGAGCCTGATCCGCGCCATCTGCGTTGTGTCCTTTTAATTATGTACCCACCAAGCGCAAATCAAATTATGGACGATTCTGGAAGAACCACCAATGCTAGACACATGGGAAGTGCCATCCATTCAAGTTTCAGATGTCTGACGATTGTAATGTCTAAGTGATTAAAGCATTGCACTTTGAGTGTTAAAATCAAACCCTAAGAGTTAGAATGGGTTTAACAACTTGAAAGCGTCAGTTTTAACACTTTAGTTTTTAGTGTGTAGCGCCACTTTTGTTGCAAGAGAATGGGTTTCCGGTGAAAGGCTCCTAAGGGTATTAATTCGAAACATTGAAAGTGTATTCATATGTTCAGGTAGGGGCTCTGGATGTGCATAAAGGTTTAGGATTTTTTATCAGGCCCCATGTGGCTCCCGTGGTGCCACTTTTGTCATTACACAATCGGTTTCCGGCGAAAGGCTCCTTGGGGTTTCAATTCGAAACGTTGAAAGTGTGTTCATATGTTCAAATAGGGTCTATAGATGTGCATAAAGGTTTTTGATTTTTTATTCGGTCCCATGTGGCGCCGTCTTTTTATCCGGCCCATGTTGCTCCCATGGTGCCACTTTTGTCGTTAGACAATCAATTTCCGTGAAGGTTCCTAGAGTTTTTAATTCGAAACGTTGAAAGTGTGTTCATATGTTCAGGTACGGTCTCTAGATGTGCATAAAGGTTTCGGATTTCTTATCCGGTCCCACGTGGCTCCCGTAGCGCCACATCAGTCACTTTTGTTGTTATAGAATCAGTTTCCTTCAAAAGGCCTCGAGAGTGTATTATTCGAAATGTTTAGGGTGTTTTCATACGTTATGTTAGGGTTCATAGGATTCCTAGTTTTATAAAGCCCTATATTGCCCCACTGATAACACTTTGGTTGTATGTGAATTGATTTGTGACCATCGTGATGGCAAACTGAAAATGTGGGGATACACCATATTGGGCTTTGTACACAAATGACACCGTTCTAGTTTTTATTTTGTGGAAGACTACTATAATGACATGGTGAAGTATGGTACTAAGCAAAACAACACGATAAACCTTTGGTTTACGATAGTATTTTGGGATAATACCTAATTTTACTATTTCAAATTTGACCGCTATCAGATGAGTTGCAGACTCATACGAACAAAATTTTTGTTGTCAATGGAAAAAAGGGCATAACACCCGAGTGGAATGTGTGGACTGCACATCTTGACATGTATCTGAAAGAGCAGATACGCTGGATATGCATGATTTCACGGAGATCTGACCACTATCAGCTAAGGTACAAAAGCTGTCTTTTTCTCTGTGGAGTGGAAGGTTCTTCGGACAGCAAAACCCGATGGATGTCCGAATGAGCGTACGGATAAAAAATGTATTTTTGCTCTACGGAAAGGGGTTATAACTCCCGGACAGAAGGTACGGGCAGCATAATTTGATATATGTGCGAAAGAACGCATCACGCTGGACATCCATTTAAAACTACATTAAAATCAGATCACTACCAGTTGAGTTATGGATTCGCGCGGACGTACAGCCCTACTGACGTATGGCCCTACGTACGGATGGACAGATGCAATCCAGTATATCCCATTTTTACAGTTGGTGTGTGATGAAGTAAATAGCAATACGAGTAAATGCTTGAAAGAATAAGTCCTCGCACGGCTCATCTCCGAAAAAGGGATTCCATAGCCACAGCTAGGCGTATCCCAGAAAGAGATTCTGTGGAAGGAGAAACGTAAGCTGGTGTAAACACTATTACCTGTGCCCCTGAACAGAATTACTGCTACAAACATGCTCATGGCTAACACTGCCTTTTCTTTCCACCAATGTCGGTTTATACTAATGGGTCGCGGCCATTGAAGTCTACCATTACCATGGCTATGGTGAATGCTATCTTCTACCAGCGGTGTTGCCACTACTACTGATAGTTCCCACCTCTGCTATGACCATCACAAGTTTCTATCCGTACTGCACTATCTACGAGATATGTACCATTGTATCACAATTCAAAACGATTGGTCTTGAACTGGAGACCGGTTTTTGATCATTCAGGCCCGCGGGAACCGCTTTGACACAGCAACCCAGCTTCGCAGTGACCATCAGACTGCATTCGGGGTAAGTGTTTCGACGCAGACTATCCGGGCAAGGTTGCACAAAGGTGGTTTCCTATCGAGAAGACCATGTATTTGCATTCAACTGTCCCAGAACCACCACCTGGCATGATATGAATGAGCCATGGATCACGTTGGATGGACCAGAGAAGATTGACGACCTGTCCTTTTTACAGATGAGTCAAGGTACTGCCCAGACAACACAGATAGGCGGTCTGGGGGTATGGAGAAGACCAGGAGAGTGATTCCATGAAGCCAACATTTCTGAGCATGATCGCTATGGTGGAGGTCTGTAGCAGCATTAGCTGGGATGGACGTACAGAGCTCTGCCCTTAACCGAGGTACATTGACTGCATAGGGGTATATTGATGAGATCCCAGATGCCCACGTCAGATTGTATGCAGGTGCAGCGGGTGTTAGATTCATTCTGATGGACGATAACGCCCATCCTCATGTTGTCCATGCTGTTCGGGAGTACCGACAGTGGGAGGGGATTGAACATATGGACTGGCCAGCAAGATCCCATGGCCTCAGTCCAATCGAACATGTCTGGAATGAGTTGCAGCTTGCAATTTTAGTCCGTCCAGTTCAACCAAGAAGTGTCCATGAGCTTGGTGCCATGCTCGGCCAAGAATGGAACCAGATACCACAAAGGACCACCAGGAGCTTCATTGGGAGCATGAGAAGGCGTTGTCAAGCTGTAATTAACAATAATGGGTCTCATACTCGATATTGAACCCATATCAGTTCGCTCCGTCAACTTTTTGGCAAATTTGAAAAAATTTCTCTTTTACCAGTAATATCCATTTTCCATGGTTATCGTATTCAAAAGCTAAAAAATAATATCAAACACAAACAAAATCTTAATTTCTGTACTTAAATCATTAAAGATATAATTAAATATAAAATATTTTCACTTCTCATAACAATATTTCAACTAAAACGTAAAACAGGCAATTGGATATACTTGGTTCTAAGCAAACTTTGAGTAGTATAGTTCATTATTAATTGATGGTAAAGAATTTCATGTATTTGGACAACCTAATGGATGAACGCAAAACGTAATTTTACAATGGAGTTTCCTGATTTCGCGTCCACTTTTGCAACACCGAATTTCCAGACGTAGGTACGTGGAGGAAAAGTGATTTTACAAAAACAAACGCGAAAGTAGGACAACGTTCTTGAAAGACTGCATTATGCGTTTAACAGCCCTAATAAAAAGGTACCACGATGAACCATAGTATTGTGCGAAAACACTGATAAACAATGGTTTACTACAGTGTTTTATGACAATACCATGGTACCTTTTTAGATAGGCAATAGCTTGTTAAAATCGTGTTGTCGTTGTATATGTATGTGAATATGGGTTGCAGACTCTTCAACGAAAACAAATTTCGACGGAATTTTTTTCTGAACACCTCGACAGGAGTGTGGCGATTCAACGGAAATTCCGTGCAATTTCGACGGAATTTTGGACGATTCGACCAGGTTTTGAACAATTCGCCTGAAGTTCGGACGATTCGACGAACCGTATGATATATATTCCACGATAGACTATTCGTTGAAATACAGATATTTGGGCAGAAATGAAAAGGTTCTTGGCCCATATTGTGGAATTTCGGCGTGGGTTCAACGTCCAGTTGTCTATTGAAAAGTGGGAGAAAAATGACAGAGACTTTACCAAACTCACAAACAACAAAAAAAATCGATGAAAAAGAATTATTTGTCAATAAAACCATTAAACAATTGTAGTAGGACCTAATAATTATCCACAGGTGTGCTAAATATATTTTAATTTAGTGTTGAAAAATACGTGCATCATCACGTTTGTCCTCTCTTAAACTTTGTTATTCAAACAATATTGTGCAAGAACAAAGATGAAACCAAAAAGCATGCGTTAGTCTATAATAATGTTCACTGTTGTTGAGATCGCGTGTTGTATAATATATGATGTAAACTGCTCATGTCATCCAGAATTTTTGGTGGTTTGAATTTTGGAATCTATGGTTTTTACACTTCAGACTCTCAAATTTTAGAAAAACACAGGTTCCGGGGTTTTTTTTCTTTCCGTTTTTAAGGTGCCAAATTCAGATGGCGCACAATATGTCTGGCAAATAGTAAAAAATTAAATACATGGTCGTATTTCACAAAGAGTACTGATTTGCTCCAACATAACTATTGTATTTTGTTCAGGTAGTTGAGTTCTCCCAATAAAATTACTGGCACTCGAACCATTGAACGGAAATCCAATATGACATCTAAGATGACCGCCAATTCGTAATGCAATATATGGTTCAAATGGAGATAGAATATTAATTTGGACGTTCAGTTTATTATAATTGTGATTTAATAAATTCGGTTGTACTTGGAGAATAGTGAAAAATTAATAATCGTTTCAGGAAAAGAAATCAACAATGCTTGCCGCGATTCGGGAAATATTTTATTCATCCAGTGGGGTATCAAATACTAGGTTTGTATGTTATCTGGACTCAGAGTATATAAATGATTTTTTGTTTTATCTGGAGTCAGAGTGGATAATACTCAGTAGGGTACCAGATATATATAAGAGGTACCTACCCGATATTAGCTATTTTTGTGTTAAAACTCCGACAGAATGTTCAGATCATAGTCAACTGACTGCTCATTTCGATTTTATGGTAATCGAAGTAGAAAGTACTAAGATTCAAAATACCTACCGAAAACATAATTTAGTTACAAAATGGTGTAAAGAGTGCGGAGATAAAGCCATTTCCACCTTATATGATTCATATGTTAAAAAAAGATTAATGGAGTTCACTTGAGATTAAGTGAGTATTCTGCGAATCCCATTCGAACCGAAAGGGTCACCCGAGATCTGAATGAAATCATATTGTTCATCAATGAAGCTTCATTGAAAGTGATAAATTTTAGTTATAAACAAAAACGTAAACGATACTGGTTTGATAGACACCACAAACAGTTTAAAAAGGATATGACAAATGTCGTAAATGAGATGAAAAAGAGGCCTCATGATAAGACCTTATTGCGGGAGACAAAACGTAAGCGAAGAGAATTTTATGAATGTATCTCCGATAAATTATCGAATATGGAGACAGCTAATCCTTCCGAGTACTGGAGTATTATTAACACATTTCGAGCTAAGAAAGAAAAGCCCAATTATTTACACCCGGATGAAACTGAAGAATTCTGTAAAACATTACTTTGTCCGAAAAGATCTGAGTCTGAAAACGTCATCTTTCGGCGACAATTAAGGAGCCAGATATCAAATTAAACAATGACCACATAACCGCTAGAAAAATATTAGACGCTGCAAGGCAGCTCCAAAACAAAAAGTCACCGGCGGTAGGTAACATTCCGAATGGATTATTAAAACTTATTGTTCCAATTATTATAGATGATGTTGTCAGCTATTTAATCAAATACTATTATCAGGTCATTACCCTGTATGTTGGAGTGAGTCTTTAATAAAAAAAAACTTTCTATAAGAAAGGCGATCGACATGATCCTAACAATTACAGACCGATTGCTTAGAGTAGCAATTTCGGAAATTTTTTTAATAAAGTAATAAACTCGAGGCTGAATGAGTATTTAGAACTCAACGATTTAATAAGCGATAACCAATTTGGATTCAGAAAGTATCGTGGAACAATTGACAGTGCATTCATTTTCCGCATGTTGGCAAATAAATATAAAGAAGAGAAGAAACCAATGTACGCGGCTTTTGTTGATTTTAAGAAACATTTGATTCGGTAGAATGGTCGTTACTATTTGAGCAAATGAAGTCATTGCGTATCGGGAAAGTTGTCAAAATTCTTTGCTCTCTTTAGGAGTCCAGTTACTATTCTATAAATACTTCTGTAGGACTGAGCCCACCTTTGCTCTCAATAGTGGGTGTTAGACAAGGATGTTCTATACCCCCACTCTTTTCAAATTTTTTATTGATGGCATATGTGGGATATTTGATGATTCCTGTTCACCAGTTATTGTGAATCGACAACGACTCAATCACCTACTTATTGCCGATGACCTGATAATGTTATCAGAGTCTCCAGTCAGATTGAAGAAAAGTGCTCAGAAGTTAGAACACTTGCGGATAAAACAAACTTGGTGTCAAAATTGATAAAACAAACTGCATGATTTTCAGAAATAGAAAATATAAAAAAGATCCTACGTTTTGTATTGGAACAGCGAAATTAGTTATCGTAGATCAATATAAATACTTAGGTCTTGAATTCACATACAATGGAAACACAAAACAAGTTCAAGAGAAAGTAAGTACAAATGGATCGAAAGTAATGTTTTTCCTTACAATTTTTCTCAGAAAGTCATTTGACTTAACTCTTTATGTGAAATGTAAACTTTTTGATAAACTGATTAAGTCTATTTTATTAAAGGGTTACGAGATATGGTCCCCTGACCTTAATTAATACTCCTTTTGCGGACACTACACATGAAATTTTGTAAACAATTATTAATGTTGAATAGAAAAGTATATAATCACGGAGCACAGGGATAGATATCTTATAGTGAACGATGCCATCTTACGCCTCCATAAATATGTCGATAAATTATCTAAAATTGCTGGCGATAACATACTCTCCAACTCATTCAAGGAGACACTCAAATGTAAATTTCCCCAAAACTTGGATGCCACAGTTATCTCGTTACAATATCAAAGTTTCCGATGCTGATACCCGAACCAATAGTAATGGAAAATGCCAGAAAGATGTACTAGAATCTCAGCATAGAGAAAGAGTTACTAAATATATGTTTCATGATGACAAAATGAAAGACAGTAATAAGTTACGAATGCATCGATTAGTTAAAAATGAATACAAGCTGAACCTTAGCTGAAAATCACCAGATCTCGACAGGCCTGTGAACTGTTTACTAGACTTAGGGTTAGTAACCATAATTTAGAAATAGAAAGGGGTAGAGATAAACAAATCCCAACGCCCCTAAATGATAGGAGACGCCAGGTGTGCGATACCGGTGAACTGGAGAGCGAAAAACATTTTGTTAAGGATTGTGAGGCATATGTAGAAATTAGGGAAACGGGGGTCGAAGATATTATAAAAGAAAACAAAGAATTTGAACAATTAAAAGATTCGGAGAAATACTATTATATATTGAAAAAACTGTGATAGTAAATCGATTAATATTATTTCTGGCATGATCTGGTCATTCGTCTGTAAGCGAGATCACCTTGTTAAAGAGAAAAGGCATTAGTATCTTATATTATACATCATGTTTATTAATTCTTCTTATTTGTTATGTTTGTAATGTGCAACTGCCATTTTAGTGTAATGCTTTAAACCATTCAACTAAACTATATCACACTTGTATGTTATCGGGAATCAAAGGGAAAAGATTGTTTCCTGAATTTCCGCCGCCGTTGTTCATTTCTTATTACTTTTCCTGCTAACAATTATCAACTTTTCACTACTTCTGCCTGCAAGACCAAATTCATTGAGCAAAATATTATTGAAATGGACATTTTGTTTACTTTTATATTAAAATTAAAATTATTTGTTCAGAGCGGCATGGCTGTGCCATGCCGCTCTGAACAGATAATATGAATTTTGCTAATCAAAAAAAAAAAAAAAAAATGAAAAGTCAGAGAGCTTGGTCTACTGGCATATTTTTCACCATTACAAGTATATTATTCGGGATCCCCATTGCCTGTATCGCTATCCGAATTATCCATGCTTGCAGTGTATTCGGTCTTCGTATAAAAATAATCGTGCCCACCACAGGAACATATCACAATGCAGATCATGTCTTCTGCAGAAACAGTTTTTTGCCGAATTATATCTAACAAAAGCTTTAATGCTCATACAGGCCCACTATTTAGCGAACACGGTATTAAAAAATTTACAGACCTGTACAGACTCAAGACCTCTTTGTTTATGCACGACTGGTACAGCAACATGCTACCAGAAAGCTCTGTGGACACTTTTAGAATTCACCAAAACCCCTCAGGAATGGAAACCAGGCAGTCGGGTAAATTACATACATTAAAACCAAGAACTCAGTTCTCCGCAAACTTCCCAATTCATACTTTCCCTGGGATGTGGAATGCAATAGAACCATCGATTCAAAATGTTTTGTAGATCATCATTCAAAAATTCTCTTACCTAGGCAATTCTTGAATTCGTACTCTTTTCGCGTCAGGTGTAATAATCCAGTTTGCCCCAACTGTAGGTCCTAGCTCTGTAATCCCATCCTTATCTATTAACTACCCCTAAATTGTTCGATTTTCTAAAAACGATGGAAAATTATTTTATTTATATGGAAAGAACAATCTTAAAAATTAATCCACTCATTTTCTCTTCATTAACACAGATGTTTTCAGGATTGTCTCACATTTTGCTTCTCTGTTTTCATTGGGAATGGCGGGAATACAGCTCTGGTGGCTATGCCATCTCACTGTAGTGCAACCATGTATTTGAGATAATTGTATGCTACTGTATTTAGTTTGCATTTGTATGCATGTTGTATTACAAAATAAAATCATTCATTCATTCATTGATCATGCATATTTATGAAGCTCGATATTGCGAACACTGTAGTTGTAAATTGTAACAGTTTGTAACAGGACTGAATTTCATCAGGGGTGCATCAAGGATCTGTTTTGGTCCATTTCTATTTCCTTATTGATATGAAGGTTATCGGACATAATATTCATTCCAACATTAGATTATATGCGGGTGACACTTCGATGTTTTCAATTGTTGAGGATGCGCAAACATAGCTGCAAACATTCTGAGCGACGTTCTGAAGAGTATTGGGGAATGGGCTAGAAAATGGCAAGTTAACATCAATCCGCTAAGAACAGTTGTGCTGCGCTTCACTCTATAAAATGTTAGCCCTGCAATGCACCATCTGTTTTCATCAAAGGCGCCTCCATCTGTAAAACACATCCGCTTTTACTGAGGTGCCCCTCATCCGAACAAAGCCACCCACTTTAAACAGAGGGACCTCGTCCACAAACCTTCACTGCCTGTCAAATCACTCTCTCCATTGCGAGGTCAAAATCTATCCTGTGGGCGCGACCCCCTCCCCCCCCCCCCCATCTCAAACAGTTGTAAATGAGAAGCTTGGAAGATAAGGTTCCATCTAGTGAGGGAAAGATGATGTCCTAGTCTTCGGAGCATAGATGTCACACCGTACTTGGTCTGGCGAACAAACTAAACTGTCTGTGGGGGGGGGGGGGGGGGGCGTCTCGGGTAGTTGTCTCTGGTCAAAACGCGTAGCGACGAAATGGGACCGAACCTCTGCAGTGGAGGATACTTGAAGAAGTCCCCGCCCCATATAGGCCACCAGGAGTGGAAACAAAGAGCCTCGGACGTGCTCACTGTTCAGATGGGGCGTATCACACACCTTTGGCCTCAAAGCCATTGCCGGGCACCCTTTGCATCTAAAGTTTATCCCTGAGTTTAACTCAACAGATATTTAAATGCTGTCTCAAGATTCCTATTGCTTGTTTGACTAGAGTAGTCGCTGTTCACTGAAATGGCGAGGGGTAGGTATATGCTATGCTTTTGCATGTGCACTAGCACAGTAGCTCATTCTGCAAAATGGGAGCATGCTTGGGTCATGTATGATGTGTGTAGTGGGTGCCAGCAGGATGCGAGCCAGGCTGATGATCAATCCCACAATTGATCCAACAAATTTGGCATCACTTTGGTCTGGCAATAATGGTTGGGCATCCCTAGAGTGGTTGATCATACTAGTAGTCAAGTGCATCTCTCAAAGATTAACACAGATTGTGGCAATTCTATAGCTATATGTGCAAATAAGCACCAATACCTTTAGCCAGGAGAAAAAGTACTGTTATTACATAAAGCTTAATATTTTGTCTCGGTAATGTCACTCAACTTTAGTATCGTCCAAAATAAACTCGATAACTGAGTCAATGCTGTAAACACCACTACATCTTTGATACATTTGTACATCTTATGACGAAATCAAAGAGCGCGTTGATACTTTGTGGTCATTTGTTTTCTTATTATTTTTCGATTTTTTAAAGTTTTAACCTCAATTCCTATTTTCTCCCGAATAGTGCTCATTGACAACCTTTGAGCCAAATGATATCGCAGCTTAAACTGCTAATATAATCCAGCTGTCAAGACTTCTTAACTGGTTGAGTGCTAGAAGCCACTATCAGGGCTTTCAAAAAATGAGGATACTACTTTCCTTGCTTATATTTCATATTCAGTCAAACTCAAATAATATTTTGTTTATATAAATTTGTTTTATTACAAATTATTGGAGAGTGCCTGTGGGCATGGTGCCTGTGAGCACTCTCCAATAATTTGTAATAAAACAAGTTTTGAATAAAAAATTCAGACCACCCAAAATAATCTAGCCCTCAACCAGGTAATCATGAATGTGAAAAATGTCTTGTTATTTGCACTTTCCGACGTTGGACGTCGCATTTTGAAAAACGTTGAAGAAACTGAATTCCCAGTGACGCCTAAAAGGGTTAAGAGGTACATTGGTGTTTAGAGATATGTCTTAAGTAAGGGATACATATATCTTAATTAAGAGATATGTATGCCTTAAATAAGAGATACATAAGTCCTACTTAAAAGTTATCAAGTCTTAAGAGATACTAAGTCTTAATTAAGAGATAATAAGTCTTAATTATCTTAATTAAGAGATAAGTGTGAATTTTTTTTTTTCGAATGCGTCCCTAATTATGTTTTTGTAGTAGAAAACAGAAGAATAATTTTCAGTAACCAAACATAACATCAACGTCTGGACAGAATGATAATTTTTAGCATTATAACGTAATGGAATGTAATAAGGCAAGACATATCGTCACCTGAGGGCTAGAATGTCCTATGTCCCATAGGGGACATAGGATATTCTAGCACTCAGGCGACGATATTACAGAGTTCCCGCTGATATTAGAAAATCAAATTTAAGCATTATTTAAGCACCTTTTAAGGACTCTTGACCATGATTTTCAAGGACTGTTATAATTTTGATATGAACTTACAACACCATCGCAACACAAAAAATTTAGGTCTCGAGGACCTGATCTCTGGAAAACCCAACTAACTAGACATATATCGTTCCTTGAGTTCAACAAGGCGTCATCTGCAAAGCTAAAGCATTGCAGATGATGACTTATTGCACTCAAGGGACAATATAGAAATCAAATAAATGTGATTCCTAGCCAATTTTGTGACAATGCATGTGTGTGGGGAGGGTTATCCTAAGATTTATTTTGTCTGTGATTATTTATTTATTTATTTATTGTTGTTTATGGTCACATACTTCTGGACAATGGCTAATCATGACCACAACATGGAGATAAAGTCAAGGTCAGTCAATCGTTTATACCCCATGTTGCCTATTTTAGAGGACTCGCACCCCTAGCATTAGTGACTGGGTCCTATTTTACCAGTGAAACAGAGCTTGTTTACCACAGTAAACAAGCACTGCTTCACTTCCCGGGGTTCCGAAGGGGGTTGTCTGTGGTTACAGATAAACTGAATTTAAGTACTTTTCAAGATGAATGGTGGAAAATCAAGTATTTTTCAAGACTAGAAACAATTTCAAGCACTTTTCAAGAAAGGGACCAAAATTCAAAGACTTTTCATTTGAGTGGGAACCCTATGTAATTATTAGCTGAAAGATATCAATGTCATTGAAAGGAATTCACCAGCTGTTTCCGAGAGTGAAAACTATTCTATTTTTGAGTTGGAAAACAAAATTTGTAAGGGTTTAACCCTTTATCCAACATACAAGATATCAAAACTGATTACTTTATTTTTTTTGATTTGTTTAAAAAAAAATTTCAACAAAACCATATCATGTGACCCCTCATTGAAACAAGCTCATCGGGGTTGCATGACATGGCTTTGTTTAAATTTAAAAATTTTTTTTTTTTTTCACCTGCTTAATTTGTAAATTATGTGTTATGTGGGCAGATACAGCGATTCATTAGGTATAGGCTTAGCACCCTGTGAACTTTCGAGTATTCGACTGGATTTGAAACCACGAAGCATTGATTCGATTTTTTTCTTAATTTGAGATCTGAATCATGGGGTAGATTGATAATTGAAGCAATGATAAAACGATCCCTTGGGTCGGGAACACATGTTTACACTTTTCCTTGTTTACTGATCTCATGGTTCATGTTTCATGTTTTTGTTGTAAGAAATGTTGCTGGGTTTCCTTTGAATCATTTCTCAGAATACAAAACTACCTGGAATATGCACAGAAAATTGAGGTTTCGAAATTAGCATGACAATGGGCCAGGACTCGGGGTGCCTGAATTCTTTGTCGTGCAGCACGGAATACAAACTGTTTTACTGAGACATTTCCAATTTTCCAACCAGCAGCTTCTAATACATTGTGCCGACAAAATAACAATGGATGAGAATCATATGTGGAATATCTGGCGTAGCGGCTCTGGGAGTCTGTGCATGCATTGGAATGATTTGATAGTTATATGCATGCCATTTCATAAATCATTACCAGGAATGACAAGCAGGATACCATCATAAAAATGACATCATGAGTGATAATCATGTCAATAATTAAGCTCTTAAAATTTTGGTACGGGAAATTGCGGTATGTTTCTTGTAATATCGCCATCTTGTTTAAATCGCGTTCATCTCTGCAAAGTCAATTGTTTCATCGTGAACGACATTACATACATGGCAAGCCTGGAAATAAGCAGACTGTCATCTGCAGAATGAGGTCCTCGGAGGGTGAATTCAGTGATGCTACAGCAGGGTAGCATAACTAAATTTATCCTCTGTGAACCTTAATCTGAATCAAGGTCTCAAGTCTAAACAGAAAGAGCTACCCAGAGGTTAAATTGGAGGATTCTAGTTCACTGTGTTGGATACCATCAGCACATCCATCCTTTGGGGACCTCATTTTGCAAATGACAGATTGCTTATTTCCAGGCTTGCATGTATGGGCATAATTATTCAGTCATACAGTTGTGATATTCGAGATTCAAAATTCGATTTGATTCGACATTTTTTTAATATTTGATTCAAAATTCAATTTGAGCTAAGTTAAATTTGGGATTCGCACAGGCCTATAAGGGGTTATAAGGTAATAATGAAGCTGATGAGTACATCATGAATAATTTATTTTTGAATATTTACAAATAGATATATGATAACAAAATGTACAATAAAATTCTTTGGACGGAACATTCTAGTGAGTATATGTAACTATAATGGCCATAAATACTTCCTTGAATAAGAACTTTTATCTTACAATCAACATGTATTTTGTCTGTATTAACTCTGCAACTGTCGTGTATCCGACCCGCTGATACAGATGTGTGTATCAGGGGGTCGGATACAAGCACGTTCCTTTCGCGTGAGTTCCATTTTTTTTCTTTTTGTTCATCCGTATGAATAAATAGTTCGTTATATACTCGTCTACATTCTTGACTTATCCTCAATATATTGTAAGATAAAATGATTATTACCATTAAGTGGATGTACAAATTATGTATCCGAGTCGAGCTCTTGGTTCTAAGGGTAGATCACGACGAGCTCGACTCGGATACATATTTTGTACATCCACATAATGGTAATAATCTCAAAGTTACAACAGAATATGGATTCCTTGAGAAAACCATCAGATCACATCTCTTCACCTATACATCATATTCTACAGTGATACTCATTTAAATGGTCATGACTTCACAGTATAACAAGTCTAATTGCATATAACTTTCAAACACCAAACAAATTACCATATTCTCTGGTATAAATTTGACCTGCTCATTACAGATGAGGTTATACAGTGACTCCCTATTATTTAACCCCTAGCACTCTGATGATGCATCAGAATTTTCTCCAAATCACTCTGTTTTTCTCTTGGTTAACCCTTTACCTAACATGAAAAGCAGATGACACTTGCAAACAAAATTCTGGAATAACTGATTTTTTTTCATTTTTTGTCTCAAAAACATAGGTTATGACCCCTCATTGGAGCATGCTTGATGAGCCCATTCCAAAGTGTGGTGATAACCTATGTTTTTGAGACAAAAAATGAAAAAATAATGAAAATTAATTTGCATTTTTTGTGAATAGCACTGGCCGGTTTTGGTCGTTATGCTGGGTAAAGGGTTAAACATGAATTTAACCAATTATATCTTGTTTGACAGAGCTCACCGAGCTCTGTCAAACAAGGTATATTTGGTCAAATATCAAACTGCATTATGGAACATAATATTTGCAACTGAAAACTGCCCTTTTGACATCCGAGTGCAGAAGGTTAAATAAAGTTTTTTATAATGATCAAAAAATTATTTTGGCAGTCATCAATTTCCCCAGTTTCACAGATCTCATTTGCCTCAATATTTTCAATATGGAAGCATTTATTCAGTTATATAATATTTAACATACAAGCTACAACAGAATAAACACATTATAAATCATCAGAATGATGGAAAGGACAAATCGATGACAGTTTGTACTTTACGTAAGATGACTGCATGTCAATGACACACTTGCCTTCACTGCTCCTAACTCCTGCTTGTGTGCTGTTAGTACGCTGGAGAGTCTGACAGCTGCTCGCTACTGCTCTGTGGTTCTCTCTGGGTACTCCAGCTTCCTCCGTCCATAAAACTGTGACCATGGCTGTTGAAACGTGTTGTTAAATCCAGTAAATAAATAAATATCTCACAAACTTTGCTTACAAATCATTGTAACAAACTCAACAGCTTGTTACAATGTGGATTATTAGCTATGGTTTGGAGGTAAAATATTAAAATTTCCAATTATTCAACAATATTCTTGCAAGTATCATCCTCAAGATCTGTCTAAACACCGGATTTATTTATTTATTCATTGGGGTTTAATGACACTTTCGACACTCAGGATCACCTTGTGTCAGACAGTTTAACAGGAGGAGGAAGCCGGAGTATCTGGAGAGAACCACCGAACAATGGTGAGCAACTTTCAGACTCCCCAATGTACTAACTCCACACAAGCAGAATTAGCTTTGGTTGAAGACAGGTACGCCATCGGCATGCAGTACAACTTAGTACACATCGCCACCGTGCCCCCACATGGACAATCAGGATCAAGTGCTTTGCCCAAGGACACGACATGGTTGCTGCAGGTAGGATTCGGACCATGGACCTCTCGGCTTGCAGCCTGCATCTCTGCCTACTGAGCCACTGTATTCTCTGTATAAACTGATGGAAAATTTCTTTTGACTGGTAGAATGCTTAATTATTTTTGGTCATCAGAATTTGTTCACTGGCCTTTGCCTTGTTACAACTTATGGGAGAGTGCCTGTGGGCACTCTCCCTTAAATTGTAACAAGCCCCAAATCCTTGCAGGTTAAATAATTTCACTTCAGAGATAATATGAAGCATGTCCATTGAATATGAAGCCTTTTATTTGGGGTTTCCCAGTTCGAATTAAAGCCCAAATATGGGCTTCCCACACTCTACCAGTTAATAAGGCCCCACAAAGTATATCTTATGTTTCTCAGGCCATTTTTTGTAAAACTGCATGTGGGTGGGCAATGCCCACCGTGCCACCATGTGGGTACTTGGTATTAAATGCCTTGCCCAAGGACACAATGCAGTTATCCCTGGCTGGATCAAACTAAATTCCTTGCCCAAGGACACAATGCAGTTACCCCTGGCGGGATCAAACTGTAGACCTCTCAGTTTGAAGTTCAATGCTTTAACCACTGAGCAATCACGCTCTCATGGGAAGGAGGTAACACCCTTCTAGTGTTGGTGGTTTGGACATGTTAAGCACCTGTCAGAAAAATTAGCTCCATTGTTGGGGAACATAAGGTACCAAATCTGAGACCAAGAATCAATAAGTTGGCAGTTGCATTCTTCAAAGCCCTGGAAAGGGACAGTTGTACATCACCAATAAAAGTTAACTAGTTACCAAAAGAATAAAATGGCCATAGTTTGAATGTAAACAATTTTTTTAAGAGTTTGTCATGGATAGTTTCATGAAATATATTTGCATTCCCCAAATGAGATTTGATAATTTTACTACTCATTCCTGTAACAGTACAAAAATACACATATAATTTTTATATACACTTTTTACAATTTATAAAAATATATAATTGATATAAAAATATTGACATGACTTTAGAAAAAAAAACTTCCCCATTCATAATATATCAAGTTTCAGTTTAAGGGAAACCAACAATCCAAATGAGTTTGGCATTTTTTGTATTACTACCCACAATATTGCCGAAATGTTATTCAAGCTTTACTTAAGGTTCATGTAGGTTTCTAAAATAAACTTGCAACACTATTAAGGACTTTTAGTAGAGTGTTGGAAGCCTATATTTGGGCTTTACTCTGAAGTACAGGTACCACAACCTGTATTCAGTGGATGTAATTCGCTTTATCTTTGAAGTGAAATTATACAGTCTAGTCTGTTATTTATTTATTTATTGGTGTTTAAGGTCACATACTTATGAACAATGCCTAATCATGACCGTGACAGTTTTACAGGTGGAGGAAGCCGGAGTACCCAGAGAGAACCACTGAGCATCAATGAGCAACTGTCAGCTCCTCAACATTCTAACTCTGTTCAAGCTCCGCTCAAGCAGGGTTACAGTGGTTGAAGACATGTGCACCATCGACGTGCCATATGCCTTAGTACACGGCATCATCCTAGGCAACTAGGGATAAAGTGTCTTGCCCAAGGACACAAGACGGGTCGTCCTGGATGGAGATCGACCTCAGGATCTCTAGCATAGAAGTCCAACAGTCTACCACTGAGCCACCACATTCCCATTCAGTCTGTTAGGATTTGCCTTGTTACAATTTATGGGAGAGTGCCTATAGGAACTCTCCCATAAATTGTAACAAAACATAGATACATGAACATATTCTGAAGACCAAAAATAATTTAGCACTCTACCAGTTAAAAGTAATTTAAAAATATTATCAAGGACTATATGAGATGCTGACCGGCAAATTTGATCTAATTAATTCCCTGAATTAAGAATAGAATCCTTGGAATTAGAAAATAAAAAATATTCAATATGGCAATTTTTTTTTTTTTTTTTTTTTGTAGGATAGTGGAGCGTGGTGGCTCAGTAGGTAGAGATGCAGGCTGCAAGCCGAGAGGTCCTCGATTCGAATCCCACCTGCGGCAACCGCGTTGTGTCCTTGGGCAAGACACTTCATCTCCATTGCCCGCGTGGGGGCACGGTGGCGTTCTGTACTGAGGCATACTGCACGTCGATGGTGCACTTGTCTTCAACCAATGCTAACCCTGCTTGTGTGGAGTTAGTAAGTTGGGGAGCTGACAGTTGCTCGCCGTTGCTCAGTGGTTCTCTCCGGGTACTCCGGCTTCCTCCACCCGTAAAACTGTCACGGTCATGATTAGCCATTGTGCATAAATGTGTGACCTTAAACACCAATAAAATAAATTCTGTAGGATAGCATTAGCTTTTTCTACCTACTTTGATGCCCTTACCAATGATGATATTTTGCGAACGTAATACTGGCTTATTAACCCTTTACCTAACAAATTGGTGAATTGCACATGTAATATACAATTCAAGTAGGTGAAAAAAAAAGTAGTTTTTCAGAAAAATTTTAATAAAAACATATTCTGTAACCCCATCATTGGAATGAGCTCATCAAGCTTGTTTCTTGTTGAAATGTTTTGAAATATTCAAAAGCAAAACATTTAAAATAATAAATTTTGATATTGCATGTGCTGGGTAAAGGGTTAATTGTCAGGGTTACTTTACAGGAGCACTGGTGATAATCCTTTAGCTAACTCAATCACAGTGATCTTTTTCAGAAAGAGAAAAACTGAAATTTTAATTCTATAACATAGCCTATTACCCATCTAGAGAAGAAGTTCAACAAACTAGTTCATTGAAAGGTCATACACTACAGTTCAAACTAGAAGTCCTGTCACGAACTGTGTGCTTATCCAGGCTTAATTGTGCATAGGAAATGCGTGCAATTGCCATATCAAATGGCATCCAAAGCATGGCAGGTTCTCCTGGTTACTCATAGCAAACACAGGCAATGTTTCTGACAATGGACCTCCGGGTTACCCGGAGGTCCACTGGCTGAAACATTGCTTGTGCACAGGCCATATGTACAGAATTTGATTGCCTTACTATGGACATAACGCGTGGATTACCGTGCAGATCGATATGCTATTTTTTGCGCATTTCATAACAGGACTTCTAGTTTTAGATGTATGTAATGAAAGAGAAAAATAAAAAGGAAAAGATCAAAGTTTGATTACAATTGTTTTGCGATTTATACTGTATGTAGATAGATTTTTGGAGGGAAGTTTGTTAAGTGGTGGCAATACCAGTGTACGAAAAATTGAGATGAGAAGATAAAGCCTACTGAAAAAGTAACAGATAATACTTTCAAGAAACCATTCACATCATCAATCCAATTAGCATGTAGTACATGTAGCTCCTCAAATTCACATCCTCATCAGGAATGAAACGAAAGGTCACTATCACAGAAAAGTTCCAGATAAACATTTCTCCCATCTACTAAATGTGTATATCCTGGGTGAGATACCTGGGTTGGATAGACACATCTCACCCTTTAAGAGTGTGTACCCCCACCACCCTGTGTTTTCCAACTCAATTTTGTTTTCACAAATACTAAGATCACAGGTTATCAAATTATCCATAATAACTCCTAGAGATGATAGGTGGTCATGTGTTATCACATCAAAAACTCTCTATCTGCATGAGCCATTATAAATCGTCTTCCCTTTTAAATTTGAATGAATCCATATGATATTGAGGAAAATATTTTGGCTGGAAAATAGTGTTGTGATGTGCAAAGAAAGCACCACACTGTGCTTCCATTTTCCAAACTTTTTAATGGGGAGGATCCCTGAGCCCCACCAATGAGAATGGTATTACCCCCACTTGTGCTCCCCTCTCCCCACAGGTCACTGCTATAGGCACTGTATGATGCTATAAATCATGATGCATGATTGAAGGGCATCACTACCCCAAACCCTGTGTTCTGGATCTGCTACTGCCCGTTCATGTATTATAATGTCACATCAAGTAAATGTTAACCCTTTATGTAAAGAATTGGCCACATTCTCCTGAGGAATTTATAAATTAAGCAGTTGAAAGAAAACATATTTTTCCAAATATTTCAACAAAACCATATCATGTGACCCCCTCATTGCAACAAGCTTCTTAAGCTCATTCCAATGAGGCATCACATGATATGGTTCTGTTGAAATTTTTTAACAACCACAATTAAAATAATAAATTTTGATACTGGGTGCACTGGGTAAGGGGTTTATGTCATCAAGTCAGCAATGGTGCATCACAGCATTATTATCATCTCTTCTATGCCTCAATCCCACCTTTGTGCAGAGTGTCATTAATTTTCTGTATACGCCTTGATATCGTCTGTATATACTTAACTTTTTGTCACTCCTTCTGAATATGTGATCACATTTTAACAATGACCAACCCACTTTTCGGTGGATCAGGTGGCCCATGACTTCAAACCCCGAAAACATCACATTGGCATTTGGATGGAAGAATTTATACATGATGAGTTATGAGTAAAATCCCATCCTCGGGACAAGATATTTGCTCAAGACACATAGCAGGACTTGTCTCTAGCTCAAATATCCTACATACTGGGTAAGACTTTCCCATCCCAAATCTATTTACAATGATAATAATAATAATTTTCCCAACACTGAATGTTGGAAGCTAGAATTACACAAACTTCAAGCTTTAAATCAGTGGGTATTTTTCAAGTAAAATTTTAATCAAGAGAAATTTCACAGAAATTACCAGCAAAAACCCATTCCTGATGAGGATTCTGGAAGCTCATGTGACAAGGATTTAGAGAATGTAAGATTTTCTTCTCACAGGCCTAGAAATAAGCCATGAATGATCATTCAGGTCATGTGGAGGTTACATCCAGGGATGTGGCTAGACCTTTATTTGAGGGGTGGAGGAGGGGGGTGGGGTGGGGTGGGGGGTGTAGGGTAATGAATTTCCAACTGGGGGAGGGACTGAGAAGCACCCACCACCTGTCCCTCCCCCTAGTTGGAAATTAACTACCGAGAAACATTTTGAAAATGATGCCATGAAAGGGGGCATGAAATTGATTCTAGTAACTGAAATGACAACACATTTATGATAGAATGATCAGGTTATTATTATTTGATATTATTCTGGGAAATACATATGTGCTATACAAATGCTCAAGCTTTGAATAATTCACACTGTCCTAACATTAAATCAGATCTTATGCAGGATGGAATTAACTCAGGATAACGATTTTACATGATGTGATTTTCTTGACGTGTATTTTGAGGATTTTTTTTATTATTACAATAAATATTAAATAACGTACTATAGAAATCGTGTACCAATTGACATTATGCATACTTATGAAGCTGAATATTGCATACACTATAGTTGTAAATAGTAAAAATTATAATTTTTAATGGATTGAAACCGAGTTGTAATTTTGGGAAGTAGAGGAGGAATCAGCACCACCAAAGAAGCTCTAAAATCCAGATAGATGGAATTTTTAACTACTCAAGTAATGCCCTCCGAATTTTCAACTATAGGAATTTTTGCCAGGATGGGGGTGGGGGGTGGGGGTGGGGGGTGGGGGTGGGTGGGGGGGACCCCCCCCCCCCCCCCATCACCACGTCCCTGGTTACAACAGTTGTAAAATTCACGAACGAAATAAGGTTATTACAAAGCATTGAACATAACTTGACTAAGTTGCTAATCTTGCATGTTTTGCTAGAAAGACATTTTTTAAAATATCGGCACTATCTCGAGTCAAAGGTTGAGTATTGCATCCACATATGAAGGGAATGGCATAATGTTTCCATTTCGAAAAAATATCTGCTGAAATATATAGCAACAACTAATGCATGATCTCACTTTGGCAAGATCGTGCATTAGGCCCCACAAAGTAGATCTTCTGTTTCTCAGGCCTTTATTTGTAAACTTGCATGCAGGCGAGCGTTGTTTTTTTTTTATTTTATTTTTTATTTTTGTAATTATTTCTTTGCCATCAAAAGTTCAGGTTCTTGGTTTATGTTTTAGGCCTCATAATCTACAGAATAGCATGGGTGGTGGTGTATTTCGTCTCTTGAGAGTAAGAAGGCTTTGAAATGCTAAAGCATTACAAAGCTTTCATGCACTCCAGGGACAAATTTATAAATGTTTTAACAGACAGGTGCAACAGATTCATTTGGTAAAGGGTTAATGAATCTCAGTAAAGATAAATATTTTTAAGTTACTGAACACATTTTCATCTGATTAGTTTACTCCAAAAAAAATCTGCCTCACAATTCATGAGGTATTTTTTTCACTCTTTTGGCTGTCTTTTGGTGCCATAATCTAATCTGATCTAAAGTGGGATATGTTCATTGTGTAGCTTTTTGTTATTGTTCATAGGAATCTTTCATGAGAAACACTGTTTGGAGAAGCTTTGAGGGATCTTTTCAAATTATTGTCTATCATCAGCGGAAGGAAAAATCTCAAGAAGTAATCTTGAGATATTTTGGGCCTTGGCACTGAAAAATTAAACTACATATATCTGTTACCCAATTAAGCCTGGTGAACAAGAGTAGCATGGACTGCCAAGAAAGGAGACTAATTGCTCTTACTCGTCATCACTGTCTTAACCCCCTGTACACTGAGGTCAAAATATCTAAAGTTCAGGGAGCAAATTTTTCTCATAATGCAACTAGAAATTTAACCAATTCAATCTTGTTTGACAGAGCTCATTGAGCTCTGTCAAAAAAGATTGAATTGGTTTAATTCCCAGTTGCATTATGGGAAAAATTGCTACTTGAAATTTGGATATTTTGACATCAGAGTGAAGGGAGTTGAATGTTTCACTAGGGAAGCAATTATCACTTGCCTGCATGATGTGTGTGGAAATTATGTCTAAACATCAAGTTATATATTGCATTTCCATCACCCATAACCTGACCCAACTAGGAGACGATACTTGCAAACATTATCTCACATAACTAAAATCTTTCAATTTTTGCTCTAAAAACACAGCTTATGACCCCTCATTGGAATGATCTCATTGAGCTCGTTCCAATGATGTGTCACTAAACTATGTTTTATTGCTGGATTTTATGGGAAAAAAATTATTTTCATGTACAGTGCTAACCAATTTTAGCTGTCATATTAGCCAAGGGGTTAAAATCACTTTCCTGAATTTTTAACTCTCACAAAATCAAAATGAGGAGAGTGATTATTCACTTGCCTGCATTCTCTTCCCGGCAGTCACTGGAGCAGTGATTTGATTTGATAACAAATCCAAGCTAAGTTAGCCAACTAAGCCAAATATCATACAATCATTCCAATTCATTTTTACAGCATAAGCCTTGAAATAAATAGATCTGTTGACAGAATGATGTTGCTGAAGGCAATAATGGAATCTCATAACTATTTTGACAAGAGCTAACAGGAAAAGAAAAATACACTCCTTGTTTTTTTTAACCCACTGCACACGGATGACGGAAAGTCTAAATTTAAAAATTTTAGGCAGCAAGTTTTTTCCATAATGTAACAAGAAATTTAATCAATTCATTCATGTTTGACAGAGCTCAATGAGCTCTGTCGAACATGATTGAATTATTTAAATTCCTAATTGCATTATGGGAACTAGATGTTTCAGTATGGCATATATGTCCCTGCAAGCCAAAAAATCCAGAAAAAATGATTCTCTGAGTTTTTACATCATAAACTAAGTTCAAGGTCAATAACTCTGTGAGTGCGACCAAACTGGAACTTGATTTGTGGGTACTCATTAGAAAACCACATACCAGAAATCAGCCTATTATCTCAATGTGTGGTGAAAAAAAATCTGAAAAACTGTTATTTCGGAATGATGGAATGACAGAATGGTGGAAAGATTGAATGACAATGATGAATGGACAAGGGTAACACTATATGATCCTGGCTATGTTATGGTGGGGGCATAAAAATGGCTGCCTGAAATTTAGGTTCTTTGACATGAGTGTGCAGGAGTTAACATCAAAGAAAAGTTAACTCTTTACCTAACAAAGCGGCAAAAAATGGCCAGGAAATTGACCAAAATAAGCCTACTGCAGCATAAAATATCTTACAAATGTCTCGATAAAACCAAACAAACATGGATATCATTAGAACCGGCTCGTTGAGCCGGTTCTAATGATATCCATATTTGTATGGTTTTATTAAAAAAAAATGAGATATTTTTTTCGAAAAATGTGAAATTTAATTTATTTTTTAAAAAAGCTGTGTTAGGTAAAGGGTTAAAACTTTTCTAACCTTATTCTGGAACTTCATCGAGAGAAATAATTAGTTATAATTTATTGAAAAGATAGTACACTCATTGGACATATGTATTGAATATTCTTTTCAATGAATTTCCCTTTTTTGGCACCTTCTCTTTTCATCATGAAACACTCATAAATTCTATCGTGAAAGTTTACTGTAGGGTCTCAGCCATGATTCGTCTTGTAATGTCTGTCCTGAAGCAGGCCTGAAAAAAAAAGAAAATAATAATATTATGAGTCTGATAAGATAAGGCCTAAAAAAAAGTAAAAAATCTGTTTTTCAGGCCTTCCACATGGTCATTTTGGCTGCCGCATGCTCCCTTTTTATAACCAATGCAAATTTTTGTAAAATAAAAATTAAATGGTTTATGTCTGATATTTTACCCAAGTTAATAAAATTGATAAATTTGTCCCTTGAGTGCAACAAGGCTTTGTAATGCTTTAGCAATGCAAAGCCTTCTTGCACTCAAGGGATGAAGCACACCACCACCTATGCTATTCTGTAGATTATGAGGCCTAAAACATAAAACAAACCAAGAATATGAACTTTTGATGGCAAAGAAATACTTACAAAAATGAAAAAATAAAATAAAAAAATACCTGCCCACATGCAGTTTTACAAAAAAAAATGGCCTGAGAAACAGAAGATCTACTTTGTGGGGCCTAACAATAGAGAAATCAAAGACTCTCCATTTATTTAATTTCATATAAATTGGCCAAGTCTGACCAGCCCTATTCACAAAAAATACATTGTGTTATTTTCTTAGTTTTTGCCTCTAAAAAAATAAATTAAGAGCTCTCAATGGAATGAGATCATTGAACCCACTGTAAAGAGGGATTCAGACCTATACATCAAGATCAGAACAAAAAAAATAGTTATATGGGAAAATATTGTCAGTGTCACTTACTCATTAGTTGCATTAAATAAAGGGTTGAAGAAAAAATTCAAATCTGAACCATAAGCCTTTCCTTAACAGAACCACAGACACTAAGAAAAAACTGAAATTTTCATGATTTGCCTCAAAAACGTAGATTATGAGCCCTCAAAGGAATGCGCTTCTTCTTCAAAGATTAAAAGCTTTTTGTTTTGGAGGCAAAAATGATAAAAGTTATGTCATACCTGTTATGTTAGGTAAATGACAATCTTCTCTAGAATGATAAAAGTTTGGCATGTCCTTCATTTAGCTTAGGAAATGCTGGTATGTTATACTCTGTTGGAAAACACTCTTCATTCAAGATTTTTCAAACAAAGTGACACATAACAGTTTATCTTCAGCAAACTAGAAATAAAATCCACAAAGCTAACTGTTCTTTTATAGGCTTATTTGATCCACCTTGCCACTTAACTGTTTGAGTGGTGAAAGCCAATATTTGGGCTTTATTCTAAAGTGTAGGTATCACAATTTAAAGACTTCATGTTCTGTTGATGTACTTCGTATTATCTTTGAAGTAAAATTATTTAGTCTGTATGGATTTGCCTTGTTACAATTTAACTGATAGAGTGCTGGAAGCCCATATTTAACCCTTTATCCAATGCAGACGATTTCAAAATTTATTATTTCAAATATACTTTTTAAAATTTTTTCAAAAAATTTCAACAAAACCATATCATGTGACCCCTCTTTGGAACGAGCTCGACGAGCTCGTTCCAAAGAGGGGTCACATGATATGGTTTTGTTAAAAATTTTCGAAATATAATATTTTTTCAGCTGCTGAATTTGCATATTATGCGGGTGGATGCGGGCAATTCGTTGGGTAAAGGGTTAAGCTCTATTTAGAAGAGCATGTACTGAGGCCTAAATACTCCATATTCTGTGGATGTGCTTCATATTATCTTTGAAGTGAAATTATTTCATCTATGTGGATTTGTTTTGCCTTATTACAATTTACGGGAGAGTGCTTGTGGGCACTCTCCCAAAAATTGTAACAAGGCAAAGTTATGTGAACAAATTTTGATGACCCAAAATAACTTAGCACTCCACCAGTTGAGGGAGAGTGCCTGTTTGTAACTAGGTACAAGGCAGAGGCTTGAGAAGAAATTCTGACAACCAAAAAACAATTCAGCGCTATACAGTTAATGGTCAAGCTGTGATCACTTAAAGAATTATGTGCTCATATATGAGCCCTGCCCCGTAACTTAACAGACTTTTCAGCAAACAGCACCAATATCTGTTATGAAGATATATGTAACAGTTTATTTTACCAAAAAGCAGTTTCTGTTCAAATCACTGAATAATCACTCCAATCGCAACCAAGGTTCAACCGTTAAGGGCCTGGACAAGTGTTCTGAATTCCCACCAGCCCACAGCCTCCATACATCCAGTGGCTTAGCAGTAATTTCTAGTCAAGTCTTGGCTGCATTAACAGGCAGCCAAGACTTGACTAGAAACCACTGCCTACCTAATTTGTCGGTTGTCAACAAGACCTCCTCATAATGGCATGTTTGGTGCACCTGCTCTGAGGTAAAAGTTGAAATGGGCCTTTAAGGGTTTAATGCCTTGATTAGTTGGATAAAGACTAAAATGACTAAAATTATGCTTCACCTGACATATCAGGAAAAGTCCATCCAGTGTTGTACACTACTAAAGTCCCTTACAAATTTTGTTATCTTCACAAAATTTGCTTCCTAAAACTCTGCTTATGATTCCTAATTGGAATAAGCCCTACAAGTTCAATCCAATGAGGGGTCATTAGCTGCATTTTGGAAGCAAAAACAAATTCACTTCGGAAAATACTCTGTGTGCAGGTACTGTGGACAACCATTCCTATTTGGTAAAAGGTCAACATTTCCTTCACTGAAACAAAAGATTTCTGCAACACAGCATCACATCCTTTTGGAGTGGATGGAAAATAGGAACCAAAGCAACCATCTGTATAATGTGTAAGAAAAATACCAATAACAAGAATCATAAGTGGCTAAAACCAGAAGCTTAGTTGATGATCTTAAGTTTGTATTGCCTTTCAAATTTGCAAGTATAGGCATCTCAGGAATCCTCTCCTTACCCATTTGATAGCTCCCATCTAGACATAACACAAAAGCTGCATATGAAATCTGAGTGAGAGATGTGGCCTGCAGAGTGTGCTAATGGAATTATTGACAATTTATATGCCAAATCGAAATTGGCCACAAGTGGCCATATTTTTTCAACGAAATTTGGAAAAATTTGATAGCTCCCATCAAGATATTGCCCCAAAGACATGAATGAAATTTGGAACTAATCGAGTGTGCGCTTTGGTCTGTAGGGTGTGCTAAAGTAATTGTGGATGTGATGAACGTACAGACAGATGGATGGACGTATGGATAGATGATAGATCGCAACCCATCCCAATAGCTCACACTTGACATTGTCAAGTTGATCTAAAAAAAACACAAAAAAAACACCCAAATTAGGGAATGAAAGATGCAAATTTTCTCAACACAGAGACACTATTTTTTGTTAACAGTACTTGGGTATACATTCTAGCGACATATTTATGAAATGCATGTGACCAATATGACTACCCCAATGAGCTGTTCGGAGTGATTCCAATGTGGAAAAAGGATCCAACTTCCTTAAAAAAACTCTTTTGCATCAACTCGGCATGAATGTCTACACTCTGTTTTCAGATTCAATTTAGAAGAAGGTGCTTTCCCAAATTGCTGATAAACATGCATGTGGTTGTTGTATTGATTTTGAAAGGCTATTACCATGCCAGAAGCCAGAAAATGATATATATTACACTCCTGTTCTATGAAATCCCCAGCTACAGCAACACTAAACCATGCAGAAAATAAAAATCCATTCCGCACATATGTGTGGAATGGAAATCATTGACAGACTATTTTTATAAAGAAGCAAAATTCCACTGTAATTTTCCACAAATTGTGCACTGCAATTACAATTTGAATTGCTGGTGATGGCTAAAAATCATCCCCAGAGTTCCAATGTGTTCTATGTGCCAGTAGGCACGTAGAACACATTGGAACTCAGGGGATGAAATAGTAATACAGATTGCCCTTGCAAATTTAGTCGGTGATAAAATGTGTCTTTTTGTTGATAGTTGTCAAATGAATTGCCAGGTGTCTTTCTAATAATTGTTTTTATAGACATGAAAGCATGTAATAAACACAGCATGCGTGTGTGAATAGGTTAATCGATATGGCACTTGTGCCATCATGGCCTCTCATTCTATCCTTCCGTGCTGACACTTGTGCCATATCGATTAACACATTCAAATGCATTTGTATCTCTGTGTATTTTTTGCAGGGGTGGAAGGTGGATTTTCTCCGGGGGCCTGTGTTTTCCCCATCATGTCCACATATGACCAATCTAGAATACAGACAGACATTAAACTCTGGGAAAAAAGTGCTTGTAGAAGCCAGGGAGCCCATTACCTGAAACTTGGCTTGCATTTATTATAGTTTTTCACAAAATAAAACTTTTTATCTGGATGGACACTTCACTCTGTGTTTTTCACAAAAATCACTCTCCTTCTGTATATGTCACTGGTGTCCTAAATCCAAATCTGAGAAAGCATCCATGCTGATATTTTCCAATCTATACTACTATATCAAGACAATACTTGTTTGTGAAATGAAATTTGGGAAAATGTGTAAACACGAGATTTAAAACAATATATTGTGAACACAAGGAAATATGATTTTGGAACAGAGGAAAAATAAAAGGTGATCATGGATAAAGAAATATATTTGGCAAAACATCGGAAATGAAATTTGGTGAATCAACAACTTATCATCAAAGGTTCATACATCTCCAGTGCCAAAACAAATATCAAATCTAAGCCCATTGTCTTAGGCCCCACACACTAGATCTTCTGTTTCTCAGGCCATTTTTTGTAAAATTGCATGTGGGCAGGGTTTTTTTTATTTTACTTTTTATTTTTGTAATTATTTCTTTGACATCAAAAGTTCATGTTCTTGGTTTGTTTTATGTTTTAGGCCTCATAATCTACAGAATAGCAAGGGTGGTGGTGTATTTTGACCCTTAAGGGCAAGAATGCTTTGCAATGCTAAAGCATTGCAAAGCCTTGTTACACTCAAGGGACAAATTTATCAATTTTATTAAAGTGAGTAAAATATCAAACATAAACCTTTCAATTCTTTTTGAAAAGCCCACATTGGTTATAAAAAGAGAGTATGTGGCAGCCAAAAGGACCATGCGGGAGGGCCAGAGAAACAGATTTTTAACTTTTTTAAGCCTTATTTGGGATTTTTAAAGGGTACGATGTTGAACAATTCTACAATTATAATGAAAGTATTATATATTTATATAGATATATTTATTGGTGTTTAAGGTCACATACTTATGCACATCGGCTAATCGTGACCGCAACTGTTTTACGGGTGGAGGAAGCTTGAGTACCCGGAGAGAACCACCGAGCATCGAAGAGCAGCTGTCAGCTCCTCAACATTCTAACCCAGTACGCTTTAGTACACAGCGTCATTGTGTCCCCATGTAGGCAACCAGGATAAAGTGCCTTGCCCAAGGACACATTACGGGTCGTCCCAGATGGGGATCGAACACAGGACCGCTAGCATAGAAGTCCAATAGTCTACCACTGAGCCACCGCACTCCCAAAAGTTTTATATACACTTGTTTCTGCTCATGAAATGAATAGTATTCCGCAATGAAAATTCTCCCCTCAATATAAAATACTCCAAAAACATCTGAAATGGCACTGGAGCTATTAAATACAGCTGTCATTTTATCATGACTTATAAAATTATACCTTGTCAAAATTGTTCAAGATTTATTAAACTCATTACCAAACACAAAGTTCCAGACGATACTTGTAAATTGTTCTCTTGAATAACTCAACATTTTCACTGTTTGCCTCGAAAAGAAAGCTTATGATCCATCATTGGAATGAGCTCAATGAGCTCATTTCAATGAAGGGGTCATGAGCTATGTTTTGGAGGCAAAAATTGACAAAATAATTAAATTTAAATGGAGTTATTTGTGAAAAGCACTTGACTGATATTTCTGTTACATGTATGTTTGGTAAAGGGTTTAACAACAAATATCACAGTATCTAAATTTAACACCCAAGATTTATTGATGTTCCAATAAGATTAAAATCCCTGTCCTCTGATTGGATGAGAGCTTGTGAAGTTCTTTTTATGCATTTACGACTCCAGTAGCATAGGTTACCATTCGATATTTCCAAGTGAAATATTTGAAAAGAGGTTATCCTTTTTGCAATTATTCCATCAACAGAGTGACATGCAAACTGCTTTTCTAGAATTTTCACACATACAGCAGACAATGTTCTGAATGAAGTGTTGTTTAACCCTTTACCGAACGAAATCGGCTGCATCTTCCCGCGTAATATGCAAATTCAGCAGTTGAAAAAATATTATTTTTCAAAAAAATTCAACAAAACCATATCATGTGACCCCTCGTTGGAACTTGATGAGCTTGTTCCAATGAGGGGTCACATGATATGGTTTTCCAATGAGGGGTCACATGATATGGTTTTGTTGAAATTTTTTGAAAAATTTCAAAAAATTATATTTAAAATAATAAATTTTGATATCGTCTGCGTTGGGTAAAGGATTAAATTACAAATCAATTTATAATTTGAACTAAGACGGAATGACCCCAACCTTTATCGGATTTGATGATTATTTCTCTAGTGACATCATGGGGTACATGAGAGGTTTATGTACTAAACTTGTTACAGTGGAGCCCACTTATTTGGATATCTCTTAACTGGTAGAGTGCTGGAAGCCCATATTTGGGCTTTAATCTGAAGTGCAGGTAACCCATGTTAAAGGCTTCATATTCAGTGGATGTATTTCATATTATCCTTGAAGTGAAACTATTTAGTCTTTAAGGATTTGTCTTGTTACAATTTATGGGAGAGTGCCTATGGGCACTCTCCCACAAATTCTAACAAGGCAAAGACATGTCGACAAATTTTGATGACCAAAAATAAATTAGCATTCTACCAGTTAAATGGTAGAGTGCTGGAAGCCCATATTTGGTCTTTATTCTGAAGTGCAGGTGCCACAACTTAATGGCTTCACATTCTGTGGATGTGCTTCATATTATTTTTGAATTGAAATTATTTATTCTGTGAGGATTTGCCTTGCTACAATTTATGTGAGAGTGCCACTAGGCCACTAGGCACTCTCCCATAAATTGTAACATGGCAAAGAGACGTGGACAAATTTAGATGACCAAAAAGTATTTTAGCACTCTACCTGAATAACCCTGTTAATTGAATATAATTTCTCAACACAAAACCATTTACCATACCTCCAGTACAAATTTGACCTGTTAATTGAATATTGGTTATAGAGTAAACTCCTGTTAATTGAATAAAAAATCTTGCAACCTGTCGAGAAATTATCTTGACTCTTCCCAGTTTTCCTTTGTTTATAGACCTATTTGGCCTCAGTACATCCAGTACACGCATTTGATCTATTATATCTTGTTTGACAGGGCTCATGAAGCTCTGTCAAACAAGATATAATAGAGTAAATGCTAAGCTTATCTCTAGAATACAGGAAAGTGGCACAATCACTGTTAATTGAATACTCCTGTTAATTGAATAATCTTCATTGGCAAAGTGGCTATTCAATGAACATGGTTCCACTGTATTGATAAAAGTTACCTTGTTCATTTCATGATGTGGGTTTTGGGCTATTGGTAGGGTCTTATTAGAACATATACATGATTGTGATGAATTGACAGTAACATGGTCTGGGGTTGACGACTAAGAGAGTATGTTTTACAACAAAGCTTCATGACTTGGCTGAATATAAGCTCTGAGCTCCAAACCTCAAACCATGTTACCGTCAATTCATCACAATAACTTGTAATGTAATGGGGTACAAACTTATTGATAATTTCTTTTAATAAGGCCCCACAAAATAGATTTTCTGTTTCTCAGGCCATTTTTTGTAAAGTTGCATGCAGGCAGGTATTTTTTTATTTTATTTTTTATTTTTGTAATTATTTCTTTTCCATCAAACATTCATGTTTTAGGCCATATAATCTACAGAATAATATGGGTGGTGGTGTATTTCGTTCCTTGAGTGCCAGAAGGCTTTGCAATGCTAAAGCATTGCAAAGCCTTGTTGCACTCAAGGGACAAATTTATCAATTTTATTACCTTGGGTAAAATATCAGACATAAACCATTTAACTTTTATTTTTTTAAAGTTTGCATTGGTTATACAAAGAGAGCATGCAGCTGCCAAAAGGACCATGTGCGAGACCCTGAGAAACAGATTTTTTACTTTTTTAGGCCTAATGAACTGAGCAGACGACATGATTATGAATCATGGGAACTATACAATAATGTTGACATAGAAACAAGCTTTTAGAGCTCTTAACAGTGAGGGGCCTTTTGGAATGTCAAGAACTTGTTTGGTAACTTTAACATGTGCCCCTGGATAGATTTATCCATGGTGTCTGGAGAACAGTACAACATGATTCAAATGACATCGGATTGTCAGGATATTTATTTATTTATTGGTAGTTAAGGTCAAATATTTGTGCACAATGGCTATTCATGACCGCGACAGTTTTACGGGTGGAGGAAGCCGGAGAGAACCACCGAGCAATGGCGAGCAACTGTCAGCTCCCCAACATACGAACTCCACACAAGCAGGGTTAGCATTGGTTGAAGACAGGTGCACCATCGACGTGCAGTACGCCTTAGTACACGTCACCGTAGGCAATGGGGGGGTGAAGTGTCTTGCCCAAGGACACCATGCGGTCGCCACAGGTGGGGATTGTCAGGATGAATGCAAGTTAAAACACTCTATAATGCTTTATTACCCTTTTAAAACTATACAAGCTGCTTCCTGATTGGTCAGTAACTAGTGCATCCAGTATGGTGCATTTAACCCTTTACCTAATGTATCAGCCAAAAATCGCCATTTAATTTTCATTATTTTTTTCATTTTTTGTCTCTAAAACATAGGTTATGACCCCTCATTGGAACGAGCTCATCGAGCTCGTTCCAATGAGGGGTCATAACCTATGTTTTTGAGACAAAAAATGAAAATAATAGTTATTCAAGAATTTTTATTGCAAGTGTCGTCTGCTTTTCATGTTAGGTAAAGGGTTAACACCAACAGGGGGTATGAAGTTCAATGGGGTGTATGAGTACATCACGTGACAGCTAAAAGGGGTATACAGACATTCTATGGTACACTTCGCCGATTTCACTTTCACCCATCGCCTCAAACATTTTCATCAGTAATAATAAACATTCAGACTCAGAATCAAAATGAGAACAATACTGTTTCATGAGAATATATTTGTCACTGGAATACTCTTTGGCAATTATACTCTTTGGTAGTTATATAATAAATCAAAACTCACTGAAGGGGTAGAGTAATAAATTTGTCACATGGTGTTTCAGCAGGGTGTACAGGACTGTACTACCTTTCTGAGATTCATATTTCCTTTGGCTTTCAGCATCAGTGTTTCAGCAGGGTTATGGGACTGTAATACCATTCTGAGATTTGTATTTCCTGCAGCTTTCAGCCTCAGGAAATACGGATCTCAGAAGGGTGGTACATAGAGATTATTACCATTATGTGGATGTACAAAATATGTATCCGAGTCAAGCTCCGGGTTCTAAGGGCAGATCACGACGAGTTCGACTCGTCGTGATCTGCCCTTAGAACCCAGAGCTCGACTCGGATACATATTTTGTACATTCACATAATGGTAATAATCATTTTATCTTACAATATATTGGGGATAAGTCAAGAATGTAGACGAATATATAACAAACTATTTATTCGTATGGATGAACAAAAAAAAGAAAAAAAATGGAACTCACGTGAAAGGAACGTGCTTGTATCCGACTCCCTGATACAAGTATCTGTATCAGGGGGTCAGATACACGACAGTTGCGGAATTAATACAGACAAAATACATGTTGATTGTAAGATAAAATGCCATATACCCTGCTGAAACACCATGCAACTAATAGTATTCTATATCAGTCCTCTATTAGACACATAGATATTTCCATCATTTTTCATAATTACATTAGATTTAATATAATTATGTACCTAATCCATATATTTAATATATTCATATCACTTCAACAACAGCTGTATTTAAAGATTATATATATATATATATAAAAGAGAGTACCTATTAACTTCATTTCAGTTTCCCTTTCCTGACAAGAAGTAATGTAAAATAGAAACATTCTTAATAACAGATGAATCGTTATGGTCAAAAATATATGAATACTTACACATAAGACTGCACATACTTCAATGACAGAACACACAGTATAACGACCGTGGAAAGTATTGGTCACGTTCCACGGGTGGCCAATATTTCCATGAACGCAATAATATTAGATTCCAAACACTAATTATTGGAATAATCAACAGAAATTTAATTCATGAAGCACCAGGTTGTACCTGGTGCTTCATTAATTAAATTTTTGAAGATTATTTTATAACTCAGTTCTGTAATAATTAAAATTTTGCTGCTGCTGATTTTTATAATCTGGTAAATGCAAGCGTGGACATCACTGCCCACGTGTGATTTACGGTTTACGACTACTCCACAGTGACTGTACTGTAATTTTATATGAATGCTTCATTCCAAAAAAAAAAAAAAAATTCCTGAGTCGGGATTATCGTTGTTTGATACTTTCTGACCCTATGTGTAGCCTGAGCCTTATCATATAGAACAGTTTTAACCCTCAGCACACCTACATTCAAATATAAAAATTTCTTCCCCTAATCCACCTAGGAATTTAACCAATTCAATCTGGTTTGACAAGAGCTCATTGGCGGAATAGGTTAAATTCCTATGTGAATTAACCCTTTACCTAACGAATCGTCCGCATCTGCCCACGTAATATGCAAATTGAGCAGTTGAAAAAATTAAATTTTTCAAAATATTTCAACAAAACCTTATTATGTGACCCCTCATTGGAACGAGCTCACTAAGCTCGTTCCAATGAGAGGTCACATGATATGGTTTTGTTGAAAATTTTTCAAAAATAAAAAAAAAATTATATTTAAAATAATAAACTTTAATATCGTCTGTATTGGGTAAAGGGTTTAGGGAGAATTTGCGGTTCAAAATTTTGACATCAGTGATTCCTACACACATGGATTGCTGCAATGTCAGCCAAAAATGTTGCACCTCAAACTGCCCTCCACCCCTAACCCTAGATGGCATCAAGTCAATCAATGTAGTAACTCCTCCCAATCCATGTCGCATTATGATATGAAAGCTGTTCCGCCACATCATATCATAACAGCTTTCACTTCATCAAAAATCATGGTGCTTACCTTATACAAAAACTAATAACCCTGCACCAACTTGGCACTTGTTTTTGATCAATAATAATTTAATAACTTAATTTAATTTAATCAGTAGGGTTTAACGACACTTTTGACAGCCAGGGTCACCTCATGTCAGACAGTTTTATGGGTGGAGGAAGCCGAAGTACCTAGAGACAACCATTGAGCAGTGGCAAGCAACTGTCAGACACCCCAACATACGATCAATTATAACATTTAACCCTTTACCCAGTGCACAGAATATCAAAATTTATTATTTTAATTATTGCTTTTTCAAATTTAAAAAAAAATTCAACAAAACCATATCAGTGTGCAACTGTCTCACTCCCCAATGTACTAACTCTACACAGACAAGGTTTGTATTGGGTGAAGACAAGGGCACCATTGACATACAGCACACCTTAGTATATGATGCCACCATCCCATCTCCAACGTGGGCAACAGGAACACAACACAGTTACTTTTTATTTCAATACATCTCTTAAAATCCCTTGAACAAGCTCATTCTAATGAGGGGGTCATAACCTATGTAGTACATTGAATTCTTTTACAATGATGACAGAAGCTTGGTTATCTTGGTCTGCTGATGCACAGGGCCATTGAGAAGGGGGGGGGGGGGGAGGGGGAGAGCCGGGGTAGTAACCCCGGGGCCTGGTAGTCTGGGGGGCCCACGAGGACGAAGCCGCACCACCTGAGACAGCTAGTTTGTGAGATTTTTTCAATGCCCAGTGTGTGTGAATCGACAGGCGGGCCCCCAAATTCACTAGTAAGCATATATTCCTTTCAAGAACTGTCTAAGGCAATTGAGTCATAATAGATATCGGTTGGGGGAAGGGTGAATATTTTCATGGGTCCTTGGTAAGTTAGGTTTGAAACAAGGGGGCCCAGGTGGCACCATCTAATTGATCCACCCGAGGCCTTCCTTTTCTCTCAGCAACACTGCTGATGCATCGCAGTTATGTGAGATACCTTTGGAAAGGGCATGTAGTTCCCTTTCCAGCCATGTACACGTATCATCAACAAGAAGCAAAAGCAATTGTTGTAGTATTATGGGATTCTCAAAGGTTTGTGAAAAAAAAAAGAATAATGAAAAAATCTTGTTGGGCAAATTTTCAGTTCATAGAGAGTCCCCCAAACTCCACAAAACTCCAGACAAAAATAATTTTTTTTCTTTTTTCTAAATAGAACTTTCTGCTTTTATTTGAGCTAATAATTTAGCCAAAATATGACAAAATATTCAGAAAGAACATTTTTTTATAACAAAATCTTAAATGATTTCAATTCTTTAAATCCTTACTTAACCCTTTCAATTCTTTAAATCCTTACTTAACCCTTTCAATTCTTTAAATCCTTACTTAATCCTCTGAACCCTCGTTTCCTGTAATGGTATCGCCTTCGTATACACTTACAGTGAGGTTGTCATCCCACCTAGCCAACCTTTTTAATTTCGTTAATAGTGTCTGGCCAACCTTTTAATGATCAGGAGTAGCGTCTAGCCAACCTTTTTTTTCACACTTGCTTAATCCTTGTTATAGTCTGTAGCATATAAATTGTCATTTTTTTTTTTGCAAAATAAAAATCATTTTTGCAAATTAAAATATTGTTGTTTTTTGTCAGTCGGTTGAATTGAGAAAACAATTAATTAGTTTGTTACTATATATTATCATCATCTTTGATGTCTTAATTTTTAAAATATTCTGCAGTTACGTTGTTTTTTCTAATTTGTTATATGTTATCATTGTTTTTGATGTCTTGTTTTGCAAAAATAAAATATTCTGCCGCTGTCTTGTTTACACGGTGTTTGATATTTCTTAGATTCACTAATTGTGCCTTTGAAGTGAACAACAATCACGGTGTTTGTCTCATCTATTATTTTATGTTTTCAAAACACAGTCCCATATTATATATATATGGATCTTCTCAGCATGAATTGTCAGTAATCATGTTATCATTGTTTTTGATGTCTTGTTTTGCAAAAATAAAATATTCTGCCGCTGTCTTGTTTACACGGTGTTTGATATTTCTTAGATTCACTAATTGTGCCTTTGAAGTGAACAACAATCACGGTGTTTGTCTCATCTATTATTTTATGTTTTCAAAACACAGTCCCATATTATATATATATGGATCTTCTCAGCATGAATTGTCAGTAATCATGGCTTCCGCACAAGTTGACATTGATTTTCTTGATAATGATAGAGGTGGTTTTTTCTTGATTCATGGTGGATTTAAATTCTCTATCAGAACACGAAATCATGGACGTTGCTATTGGAGGTGCGTTGATCGGAATTGTCCGGCTACAGTGGTGACAAAAGAAAGTATTCTTGTTAAGTTCGGTAATGGACATAATCATACTTCTGATATTGAGAGTATTGCTTCAAGTGCATTCTTGTCGAAAGTTAAGAAGCGATGTCGCGAAGAAGTCGGACCAATCCCGAGCATTTATGATGAAGAACTCGGAAGCTTGCGAAATACAGATTCACATGAAGTTCATGAAGTTATCAAAAAAATTCCCACATTTGAGAGCTGTAAGTCGTCTTTATACAGGAATCGATTAAAAGTTCTTCCAAAGTTGCCACGAGAGCAAAACCAAATTGAACTTGGTGATGAATGGACAAAAACTTTTGCTGGAGAACGGTTTCTATTGCGTGACATAGTAGATGAACAGAACCGACGAATCTTAGTTTTTAGCACTGACGACAATTTGCGACGATTGTGCAATTCTGACATTATTTTTGCAGATGGAACATTCTATTCGTGTCCCGAGTTATCAGCTGTATTGTATTCATGGAATGGTTGACCGTAAAGTTTTCCCCTTGGTGTTCGCGCTTCTGCCAAATAAAACTCAATCAACTTACTCAATATTTTTCAACATTCTGAAGGATGAGATTCTTCAACGAAACTTAACGTTTGCACCAGATACATTCATGATAGACTTCGAGACGGCGGTGATGAACGTTTTGGAGTGCGTGTTTACTTCCGTGGTGGTTAAAGGTTGTTTTTTCCACTTTACACAGTGTATCTGGAGGAAGACTCGATCCGTTGGTTTAGTGAGACATTACAATCAAGATGATGACATCAAACTTCTTGTCCGGAGGGCTGCTGTTCTTCCACTCATTCCCGTCCAACATGTTGAAGATTTCTGGCTAAATGCTTTAGAATCAGCCGAGGACATTTCCGTGGATGTCACCGCATTTACTGACTATGTTACCGAACAATGGGTAGAGGGTGTTCCCATCAGCAAATGGAACCATCACAACAACGATGGCACAAGAACAACCAACAATGCGGAAGGTTGGCACAGCAAAATAAAAAAAATGTGCAGAGCTGCTCACCCAAACATATACTCTTTCCTTGTGTTGCTAAAGAAATTGCAGGCAACCAACGAAGCAAAAATGATTCAACTTGAATCCGGAGGTCTCGCATTATTAAGATGAAAGCGTTACAGAACGATAGACAATCATTTGAAAACACTGAAGAACAGACTCAATAGTGGCAATCTGGACGTTTTTGAATTTGGTGACGAAGCAAGTAAATTACTAAAATTGAAATAATGTGAAGGTACTTATAGATTTTATTATAAAGTTGAGATGTATTTTGATATGATGTTGTTTGATTATGAAGGTAAGACGATACAGACTATAGCCTAATCCTCTACTGCAAAAGTTGCGTTCAGCCAACCTAACACCTTTCTGTAATTCACACCTATTAACTGGTATTTTAGGAAGGTTGGCTGAGTGGGAATAAACCACAGTGAGATGGGTCAGTCCAATATCAATATAAGGGGGGATAAAATAGTAACTGCAGTCTGCAGCCATCTGGCTGCAGACAGCAGTTATTATTTTATCATCAATGCCCCATATATAGACCTCTTATAATAAGACAAGATATGGGACAAAATTATGGACCAAAAAATCAGTCTTACGAGTTCAAAGGGTTAATATAATAGCGATAAAAATTCACAAAAATCACAAATAAAATTTTATAATTTTCAAATTTTTGCCTCAGAAACACAGACTGAGCTTGTTTCAATGTGGGACCATAAGCTAAGTTTTTGAGACCAAAAAAAAAGAGAAAATATTTAGCTTGACAAGAGTTCTTTTTTTTGCAAGTGTCATTTGTTTTTCAGATTAGGTAAAGCGTTAATCTCCTGTGTTAAGATGTTTCACTACGTACCTTGCATGTCTTTGTTTTGACATAAATCGATCTAAAACATCATCTGGATCGGCCAAGGATACTTCATCTGTCAAAAAGAGCATTTCAAACAGAGGTTAAAATTAGCCTTTTCTCAGATCATATTAATTAAAGAAATCATGACATCATCTTATCCTTTTTTCGATCATTAAATTCATACTTTAACTATTAGGCCCAATACAGCCACAAACTGCCCCTTTTATATGGCTCTGAAATGGCTGTTAAAAGTTTATTCCTCCTTGAAAACTTGGCTGGAAGGATGCATTTAATGTGACAGTGTTTTACATCCCAGGTTGTTAGTAACTTTACACTTGTACAAACACTTGATTTTGAGTAGACCATTAGTATTGGATAGAGTACACACTGGAGCATTCAGAATCATTGAATGGAGCACACCCTCTAACTGCCTCCTGGTGATGTCATCAAGAGAGACTTCCTGTCTGTGTGTTTGAAATCCTGTGATTATGGTGGTTGAAGTTTATACTGAGAGAATAAGAAATTAAGTAAGTCTCTGCTTATTTAACATTTGGTAGCAGAGCATCATCTCTTCAATATTGTGATTACATTCTGCAGTGGAAGAAGTTTTCTTACAGTAGAAAATTCTGATTTGATCTTGTGCAAAATGTCAATGAAAGTGAATCCACCAAATTTGAGAGGTGCAAATAATTATGAGCGTTACAAGACAGAGTTAATTGCATGGAGAGAAATAACAGATCTTGCAAAGTAGAAACAAGCTATTGCTGTAGCATTAACCTTACCTGAGGCAGATGAATCTAGAATTAGAGAAAAAGTCTTTGATGAAATTACTGTTGAAAAGTTGAGTCAAGAAAATGGACTTGATGTTCTCATTTCATTTCTTGACAAACATCTTGGAAAGGATGAATTAGAGGATAGCTGGGAGAAATTTGAACTGTTTGAAGACTACGTGAGAGGTGAAAATGAATCTGTTAATGACTATATTTAAAATTTTGATCAAAAATACAGGAAAATTCTCAAAAACGGACTTGAGTTACCTTCAGAAATTTTGGCATTTAAACTTTTGAAACGGGCTAATATCAGCAAAGATGAAAAAATGTTAGTGATGACGGGCATGAATTATAGTGAAAAAGGAACTCTCTATGAACAGACTAAGAAATCTTTAAAAAAATTCAAAGGAGAGTCCGTTGGACAAGGAGCATCAGCTTCAGGTGTAGCAATTAAAGTAGAACCAGCTTTTGTTACTGAGGAATCGGCAGTTTTTAGCAGTACATCATTTGGTTATCCACGACGTGGAAGATATAAAAACATTCGTGGTGCCCAACGTGGAAATGGAACTTACAATACAAGTAATTTTCGTAGCATCAATCCTACTGGATCAGATGGACAGCCGATAAAGTGTATATCTTGTGGATCATTTCGACATTTATTAAAGGCTTGTCCCCACAGCTGGGAAAATATGGCGAAGTCAAAAAATGTGAAGGAACATGCATACAATGTGGAAGACACAAGTAAATCTGCACATAAAGAACATGTAGTTTTGTATACAGGAGATAATCAGGACATAAGACTACTTGGATCAGAAGCTCGTAATTGTGCTGTTCTTGACTCTGCATGTTCAAGTACTGTATGTGGACAAGACTGGATAAATGATTATATTGAGACTTTATCAGAAAGTGATAAACAGAAGATTGAATGGAAAGAAGGAGTTCGAATTTTCAAATTTGGAGGTGGAAAGCAGTTAAAATCTCTTGGCCAATGCTCATTCCCTGCTACAATGGTAGGACAAAAAGTTACTATTATTACAGATGTAGTGGATTCTGACATTCCTCTTTTATTGTCAAAGGATGCCATGAAACGAGCCGAAGTTAAACTTGACATGATGAATGATACAGCAGTTATTTTAGGAAAAGAGGTTATTTTAGACATGACATCTTCTGGTCATTATTGTATTTGTTTACAAGCAGTGGATGAATTGAATGAAATATTCAGTGTAAAACTTTCAGATATGAGTGATAAAGAGATTTTTGGTGTTTTACGCAAGCTACATAGACAGTTTGCTCATACCACAACTAAACGCTTAGCTTCATTATTGAAAGACGCAGGAGTCTGGAAACAAAATTATGAACACATGTTGAATGAAATTCGAGAAAAATGTGACATTTGTAAACTTTATGCAGTTACTCCGCCAAGGCCTGTTGTGGCCCTTCCATTGGCAAAATCTTTTAATGACAAAGTAGCCATCGATTTAAAGCAATGGAATAATCAGTGGATACTCCATATTATTGATATGTGGTCTAGGTTGACATTGTCTGTTTTTGTTGCAAGAAAATCAACAAGTGAAATAGCAGATAAATTGATTCAACATTGGATTGGAACTTTTGGAGTAATGAAGTCTGTACTTCATGATAATGGAGGAGAGTTCAATTCTGATGAATTACGGGAAATTGCATCTATATTAAACATTGAAATATGTACCACAGCAGCATATAGCCCTTTCCAAAATGGTTTGTGTGAGAGGGTGCATTCTATAACAGATTCGATGCTTTCAAAATTAAAAGCTGATAATGTAAATACCAGAGATGATGTTTTATTGTGTTGGGCTAATATGGCACGGAATTCTCTTCAAATGTGGAATGGGTACAGCAGTTACCAACTTGTTTTTGGAATAAATCGTAATGTACCTAACATTATGACTGAAAATGTAGCAGCATTGGATGGATGTACCACTAGCGAAATTTTTGCCAAACACCTAAATGCACTTCATTCTGCCCGCAGAGCATTTATTCAAACAGAAGCTGAAGAGAAAATCCGTAGAGCTTTGAGAAGTAAAATACGTGCATCTGAACAAATTTTTGAAAATGGGGACAGAGTTTTTTACAAGCGTAATGGAAAAGAAAGATGGCTGGGCCCTGGAAAGGTTGTATTCCAGGATGGAAAGGTTATATTTGTGCGCCATGGTGGAAGTTTTGTTAGAGTTTCTCCTAATAGACTTTTGAAAGCTAATGATTATTTTGAAGATGATAATATTGATCAGAAAACTTGTAGTAATGAAGAAGATTATAAACCATGCTGACACTGCCTGCAAGTCCAAAATTCAAACAAAACAATCTAAAAGGCATAACTCATGAAAACAAAATTGGGCAGAACTGGTTTTCGAAGTCATCCAAGACATTCTTGAGTAGAACTCCCAAATCACATTTGGTAAAAATCAGATAATGTTTGTTGAGGTTATCGTGCTAACACCACCTGCACATCCAAAATTCAAACACGAAAACAATCCAAGGGGCATAACTTCAGAAAAAAGTTCTCTATTATATAAAGGTTCAAATTTCAATGCCTTCTCCAAATAGCTGAGAAGTTAACAGGTAGAGTGCTGAATTATTTTTGGTCCTTAAAATTTCTTTGTGAATCTTTGCCTTGTTACAATTTATGGGTGAGTGTCGGTAGTAACAAGGCAAATCCTAACAGATAAAATAATATCACTTCAAAGATAATATGAAGCACATCCACAGAATATGAAGCCTTTAAATTACAATACCAGCACTAAAGAATAAAGCCCAAATATGGGCTTCCAGCAATCTACCAGTTAAAGAACATAAATTCCATTACAGCGGAACCCTGTTAATTGAATAACCACTTTGCCAATGAAAATTATTCAATTAACAGGACTATTCAATTAACAAGGATTGTGTCACTTTGCTGAATTCTAGAGATAAAATTAGCATTTATTCTATTATATTTATTCTATTATATCTTGTTTGACAGAGCTCATAGAGCTCTGTCAAACACAAGATATAATAAATTAAATGCTTGTATTGAATGTACTGAAGCCAAATAGGTCTATAAACAAAGGAATACTGGGGAGAGTCAAGGTAATTTCTCGACAGGATGCAATATTTTTTTATTCAATTAACAGGAGTTTACTCTATAACCTATATTCAATTAACAGGTCAAATTTGTACTGGAGGTATTACAAATGGTTTTGTTTTGGGAAATTATATTCAATTAACAGGGTTATTTAATTAAGAGATATCCAATTAAGTGGGCTCCACTGTACTATCATAATTTTAGACCATTTGAAATTCAAATTTGTAGAAAATAAAGTGCACATGCTTGTCACTATGTCTTCTAGAAGATTGCAATGTGTATTAATACCGGCAAAACTAGATGAGAAAAGGGAGTTTATTTATGTTGCACAAATTTTGTTAGAATGTCAATGCAATGGACTTGAAATTGTTGAAAATTCAATTTAACCCTTTACCTAACGCATCCGCCCACGTAATATGCAAATTGAGCAGTTGAAAAAATTGAATTTTTCAAAATATTTCAACAAAACCATATCATGTGACCCCTCATTGGAAGGAGCTCAATGAACTCTTTCCAATGAGGGGTTACATGATATGGTTTTGTTGAAATTTTTTGAAAAATTTTAAAAAATGATATTTAAAATAATAAATTTTGATATCGTCTGCATTGGGTAAAGGGTTAAAATGTTCTGCAAATATTTAATTCAAAATTTGATTAGAGTCAAAACATGGTATTCACAGGGGACTACTGAGGAGCACAGGTACTTGGCACAAGCTGGGAAATTGAAAGAAAAATGATATTTGATACCATTTTTGAATCTATGCTGATGTGCCCCTGTAATGGTACATAAATATTAACAAGGTAAACAACTCGCTTTTCGAAAACGATAGCACTCATCTTCGTGTTTCCCCCCTCAAATTTGATTCACACACCGTATATCCAACAGTACCTGGTATCAATGGAAAGGGGAATGAATAAGCTTTACAATGGTGTATTACACGACCGTTGGGTGTTCTTGGGTTGTTCATGACAACTGGAAGAAGTTGCAGAAAAGGCCTAAAAACATTTAGTTGGACAAGAAAGTGCACAGTGAAATGAGGTTTACGAGCGACAATTATCCAATTTATTATAAATAATTCGAGGTCCCATTGACTATGGAGGGCAGATTCAAATATTAACCGTATGCCTTTATCAATTACTAATCTCGGATCCACACTTATTCATTTCTGGCGATCACATTTGCCATTTATACATTTTTTTAACGTTCCCTTGGCTTTGAACAAGCTAGCGGCATCCACAGAAGCACAATGACATCCCATTGGCTACTATTTATGCCGAGAAAATCATCGATGAAAATAAGCCAATGGGAGAATGGGGAAAGCTTTTGCGGAAGTCGCGTATCTAAGGACGCCGTCTACTCAGGTCAGCTTGGGAAAAATGTCAAAGTTACGGCTAAAAAGTGTATAAACGTTAAATGTGAACTCCAGAAAATAATAAATGTGGATCCGAGATTAGTAATTGATAAAGGTATACGGTTAATATTTGAATCTGCCCTCCATATACAACGGGACCTCGAATTATTTATAATAAATCGGATAATTGTCGCTCGTAAACCTCATTTCACTGTGCACTTTCTTGTCCAACTAAATGTTTTTTGGCCTTTTCTGCGACTTCTCCCAGTTATCATGAACAACCCAAGAACTCCTAACGGTCATGTAATACACCACTGTAAAGCTTATTCATTCCCCTTTCCATTGATACTGGGTATTGTTGGATACATTTTGTGAATCAAATTTGAGAGGGGAAAAACGAAGATGAGTGCTATCATTTTCAAAAAGCGAGTTGTTTACCTTGTTAATATTTATATACCATTATAGGGGCACGTCAGCATAGATTCAAAAATGGTATCAAATATCATTTTTCTTTCGATTTCCCAGCTTGTGCCGAGTACCTGTGCTGAGGAGTTGTTTCAATAGAATTCTATAATGAATGCATTAAAATATCTAACTCATGGGGAACTATTTTTTTTTTGGCTAACAACATATTGCTTTTAACAGGTTAAGTGCTAGAAGCCACTATCAGGGCTCCAGAAAAAATGAGGGTGCCAGTCAAAAGTCAACATTTTCCCAACTCATGTTCCATATTCAGTCAAATGCAAATAATATTTTGTTTACACAACTTTGTTCTATGGGCACTCTCCAGAAATTTGTAATGAAACAAATTTTGATGAACAAATTCTGACCACTAAAAATAATCTAGCCCTCAACCAATTAACAATGTATTTCAAGGCCTTACAGGAAGTGTCATTTGTTTCACAAGCTATTTAGGCATCTTTTATTGTTTTTTTTTTTTTGGGGGGGGGGGGGGGGTAGTGGGGGGGGGGGGGGTGAGTAACAAAATAGAATCTTTAACTTGTCTCCAGTTAAAAATAAACTTTATGAAACTCGTGTGAGTACATTATGTCTGTACCTCTCCAATGGCTCAGTCCATATAAAATTTAATAAACTCCTTTCATAAATTTAACTATAAACTGACAACTGACAAATCCTCTTTTTAACTTTCTCACATCATGAAGCTATTTCACACAATTTTCAATATGTAGGTCAAATAAGTTTGCAATTTTTGCACTGACAATTCTCTCCTGGCATTTTGAACTGAAGACACAAAGAGTTCAAGAAAGAAAGAAGTTAGGCCTCTGCATACTAATGTCAGAATTTAAAACTGAGAATTTTTCCCATAATGTAACTAGTAGTTTAACCAATCCAATCTTGTTTGACAGAGCTCACTGACAAGACTGAATTGATTAAATTCCTTGATAAATTTTTCTAAAGATATGCTGCTTGAAAATTCAGTAATTTGACATCAGCGTACAAAGGTTAATGATTTGTCCTGAATGTTTAAAATCTTCTGATTGTTACATTTTTCATTGCTGTAAAAATTATTACATTTCTTCTGGCATTGAGTGGTAGGTAGGTTAACCAATTAATAAAATGTAAATGAAAATAATTTTGCCATAATTCTTAACTCTCTTCACTCTGATGTCAAAATATCAAAATTTTAAGTAGCCATTTTCCCCATAATGCAACTGAGAATTTAACCAATTCAATCTTGTTTGACAGAGCTCAATGAGCTCTGTCAAACAAGATTGAATTGGTTAAATTTCTAGTTGCATTATGGGAAAAATTTGCACCTTGAACCTCAGATATTTTGACATCAGTGTGCAGGGGCTTAATTGCAATACTAATTCATTGAAAAATAACTCATCAGTGATGTATTTATGTTTCATATACAAGGCTAAATGCTAAAAAAAGAAGTGTTTTGAATCTCAAGCAATCCCTCATTGAATTTGAACCCCCTCATTAGACATTTTTGCTTTTCAGTGTCTTCCAATATTAGTACAAACTCAGGGAAACACAATTTTTTTTTACATTTTTTGACTGATTCATATTTATTTAGGTCTCGTTACAGTTATTCAGGTGAAAATGTCGGCTTTTCAAGAAATGTTCAGCTTCTGATTAACACGGCCGAGGATATTTCGCATTTAAATTACCTCCCCTATTCACAATACTCACAATGTATATAGTTTCTGGAAGGTCTGAATATGGCCCTTTCTGGAGACAACTGTACACACCAAAAATCTTACAATATCACTCAAATACACTCAGCCGAATGACACAGCTGATGGTTAAAAAAATGGCTCAAAATGGTCAAAATTTTCTCATTTTGGGGATAAATCTCCAATTTTCGTACATCGATAGTGATAAAACTGTGTTATAGGAATTCCTCATTCCTCCACTGCGGATTTTACAGCATAACATGATCATTCTGACAAATAAAAAACATATGGGTTTCTTATTCATTTTTTCAGAAGGCTTTCTCAAAGCAAATTTACGCAAAAATTGTCCCATTTGTAAACTGCAAATTGTCAGGTCCCAAACAGGTCTGGGTTAGTCATTTAACACTTCCATGTGACCTTGACCCACAATTGAAATGCACTTGACAATACACAGTTTGAATCAAGACCATCAACAGATTATTTTGATCATATCACCATTAATGAGAATTATTTACTAAATCCACACCACCATAAACTAAAACTATAGCCCAAAATAGCCATTTGGCTGAGGATATCCAATAACCTCGGAAATGACCTTTTAATAGGAAACGAGACCTTAGTTGCGTCTCCAATATGTTTGCCTTGTTACAATTTATGGAGGAGTGCTTATAGCACTCCCCCATAAATTGTAATGAGGCAAATCCCCATAGATTAAATACTTTTACTTCAAAGATAATATGAATAGCATTGAAAATTTGTTTTTATAGGAATGTTTTATTTTTCAATGAAAATGAATTTATTTGTTTGAATATGCTCTTTCTATACTGCTGTGTGTTAAATGAGTGGTGGTGTATTTCGTCCGTTGAGTGCAAGAAGGCTTTGCAATGCAAAGCCTTGTTGCACTCAAGGGACAAATGTATCAATTTTATTAATTCAGGTAAAATATAAGACATAAACCATTTAATTTTTATTATTTTACATTTGCATTGGTTATAAAAAGAGAGCATGCGGTTGCCAAACAGACCATCTGGGAGGGCCTGAGAAACAGATTTTTTTTTAGGCCTAAGTGATGTATTTATATTTCATATACAATTTGTAAATCAGTTACAAACCTGTCATGTCCTGAAGTCTTCTCAGACGTTCTTCATTCTTCCTAGCTATTCTCTCTACATCCAAACTTGCCTGTGATCCAAAACCACCATATGGTTGTGAGTCTGGCTGTAAACAAGAGTAATAGATATTGTCAATCAATTCTTGGTTTTCTTAAGCAAAGTGGACGATATGATTACAGTAGTTTGGAACCTTAGGATCAGAGATTTGCAATTAACCACCAAGTGATAAACCCTTGAGACCAAGTATATTTTTCAAAATATCAACTCTGCCAGAACCGAAAGTTTAACAGCTTGACAGTGGTTGAAGTCCCTCCTGTGCCTGGTCAGAATAGGGAAAAGTCTTCAGTTGCTTCCTGCTGGTTCTTTTTCTCTAGAACCTAACTTTCTCTACTCACCAAACTGTTTTCCCCAAACCCCAAAACAATGCAAAATACAGCAGAGGGTGTACGGTAGCATGATATTAAAAAATGAATACCAGTATCAGTATTCAAAAATAAACCACGGTATACCGGTATATTGAAAACTACTCAGATATATGAACACAGGTACCACAATCAAGACTTGAGGCATCACTGTCGGAATGAATCAGCATGCTTTGGTGATGCAGTTCGAAAAACATTTATCCAACGCAGACGATATTCACAATTTATTATGTTAAAAATCAGTTTATCAGATTTTTACCCAAAACGTTTACAAAACAATATCATGTGACCCCTCATTGGAACGAGCTCAACCAGCTATTTCCAATGAGGGGTCACATGATATAGTTTAGTTAAAATTTCAAAAATTATTGTTTCAACTGGGGAATTTGTATATTACATGGACGCATGCAGACAATTTCTTGGGTAAAGGGACAATATTATTCATTCGGTGCTACAGTTAAAAAACTCAAGTGTTTTTGAAAATTAAATTGTGGGTAAATAAATAACGACGATAAACCGATATTTTTGTAATTACACCGGTAATCAATTGATATTGGTTTGAATACCAGTATATATTGGTTTATCGATAAACCGTGCAGCTCTAAGAGGTTACAGCTGGCCTTGTCACATGACACATTCCCCACAAGCTTTCAGCCTGCGAACATCCTTCACCGTCTTATAAAGTCCACTCAAGACTGGCAGACTCACTTTTATGGTGAATCTGTGCATGACAATGATTTTAGTTATCTATTTATTGGTGTTTAAGGTCACATATTTATGCACAATGGCTAATCATGACCGTGACAGTTTTACGGGTGGAGGAAGGCGGAGTACCCAGAGAGAACCACCGAGCAATGGCCAGCTCCCCAACATACTAACTCCACACAAGCAGTGTTAGCATTGGTTGAAGACAAGTGCACCATCAACGTGCAGTACGCCTTAGTACACAACGCCACCGTGCCCCAACCCCCCCTCCCCCCCCCCCCCCCCCCCCCCCCCATGATTTTAGTTATAATTCCTTTTATAATTTTGAACAAAAACGGAATAAGGCCCCACAAAGTGGATCTTCTGTTTCTTAGGCCATTTTTTGTAAATGTATATGCAGCAGGCATTTTTTTTATTTCTTTGCCATCAAAATTTCATATTCTTGGTTTTGTTTATGTTTTAGGTCTCATAATCTACAGAATAGCATAAGTGATGGTGTATTTCATCCCTTGAGAGCAAAAAGGCTTCGCAATGCTAAAGCATTGCAAAGCCTTGTTGCATTCAGAACTGAAATTTATCAATTTTATTAAAATAAACTTTTATTAACTTGGGTAAAATATCAGACATAAACCATTTCATTTTCATTTTTTTTCATTGGTTATAAAAAGAGAGCATGCGGCAGCCAAAATGACCATGCTGCTGCAACATGGGGCTGTGTCATGGTTGCAGACTGCCAATCAATGCGACCGCTCATAATTTTTCAATTCCACAGTGACAAAAGAATGACACCAAATCAGTCCTGAGGAACAGATTCTTAACATTGTTAGGCCTAACAAACAAGTATATTATTTATTTACATGTAAGTAAAACAAAATCTTGTTAAATATTATGCTTATTTTATAACTAATTGAAATTTCAACAGAGTTCAAAGATCTAAGTTAAAGAATACAGTGAAATCTCTCTAACTCTTTACCCAATAAATCAACTGAATTTACCATATTCTATATATAAATACATCAGTTGAATAAATATTAATTTTTTTTTAACAAGAGACCCCAGGGGGCCTGAGGCGCTCACCTGACATGGTAACCTAAATATCAACCCAGAGAATTGATTTCAACAAGTTGCATCTGCTCCTCTTAAGAAAAGCTTATACCAAATATCCAAAGATTCTGACCAGTGGATCTAAAAAAATATGATTTTTAAAGAATATTCCTCATATTGAACTAATTTATAATTTGGACTCCCACAGGGAGCCCATATATGGACCCAGGCACTTGGCTTTAACAAACTTGAATCTCACCCCCCTAAGGAAGCTGTACACCAAATATCAAAACATTTCGACTGCTGGAACTGAAGAAGAAGATTTTTAAGAAAATTCCTCATTTTGAACTAAGTTACAATTTGAGCTCCAACAGTGAGCCCAAATATAAACATAGGGACATGGCTTAAACAAACTTGAATCTCCCCCCCCCCCCCCCCCCCCCCCCCCACCAAGGATGCTGCATACCAAATATCAAAACAATCTGACTGCTGGATCTGAAGAAGAAGATTTTTAAAGAATATTCCGCATATTGAACTAAGTTATAATTCGGGCTCCCACAGGGAGCCCATATATGGACCCAAGCACTTGGCTTTAACAAACTTGAATCTCACCCCCCTAAGGAAGCTGTACACCAAATATCAAAACATTTCGACTGCTGGAACTGAAGAAGAAGATTTTTAAGAAAATTCCTCATTTTGAACTAAGTTACAATTTGAGCTCCCACAGTGAGCCCAAATATGGACCTAGGGACATGGCTTGAACAAACCTGAATCTCACCTCCCTAAGGACGCTGCATACCAAATATCAAAACATTCCGACTGCTGGATCTGAAGAAGATTTTTAAAGAAAATTCCTCATTTTGAACTAAGTTATAATTCGGGCTACAACAGTAAGCCCAAATATGAACCCAGGGACTTGGCTTGAACAAACTTGAATCCCACCCCCTAAGCATGGTGCATACCCAATATCAAAAGATTCTGCCTGCTGGATCTTGAGAAGATTTTCAAAGAAATTTGCCTGAAATGCACTAAGTTCAAATTTGGGCTCCTATACTGAGCCCAAATATAAAACCAGGGGTCCGATTTGAACAAACTTGAATCAGATCCACCCGACAATGTTGCATACCAAATTTCAAACGATTCTGCCTGCTGGATCTGGAGAAGAAGATTTTTTAAGAAATTTGCCTGAAATGCACTAAGTTCGAATTTGAGCTTCTATAGTGAGCCCAAATATGAATCCAGGGGGCCGATTTGAACAAACTTGAATCAGATCCACCCCACAATGTTGCATACCGAATATCAAAAGATTCTGCCTGCTGGATCTGGAGAAGAAGATTTTTTAAGAAATTTGCCTAAATGCACTAAGTTCGAAATCGGGCTCCTATACTGATCCCAAATATGAACCCAGGGGGCCGATTTGAACAAACTTGAATCAGATCCACCCTACAATGTTGCATACCAAATATCAAAAGATTCTGCCTGCTGGATCTGGAGAAGAAGATTTTTTAAGAAATTTGCCTGAAATGCACTAAGTTCGAATTCGAGCTTCTATACTGAGCCCAAATATAAACCCAGGGGGCCGATTTGAACAAACTTGAATCAGATCTACCCCACAATGTTGCATACCAAATATTAAAAGCTTCTGCCTGCTGGATCTGGAGAAGAAGATTTTTTTATGTTTTTCCCATTGCCTATAAGTGTTAAAATGTGCTGACTCAGCACTTTTTCAAAGTCCTTTAAAAAGTACCTTGTGATCAAACCGCTAGGGATTTTTATTAACCACTCTTTTTACTGGATAAAAGTAAGCTTTATACAAAATAAGAATTCTCTGTGCCGTGAAGTTTTGGAGATATGGCAGTTTTGAGGTTTTTCCTATTTTTAGCTCCCGAGGTTCCCACGGGGCAATGGGAAAATTTTTTTTTTGCATCAATCAACTACTTATGACCCATTATCATCTCATATCAAATCTGGTTCAAATTGACCTCACGGTTCTGAAAATAGAAATTTTAGGCGTGGCCAAAATTTTTGCCCCTCCCATAACGAAGGCAAATAATGCCCTACAAACTTCTCTTGAACAAATTTGATTCTAAACCTTAAAAGGACTCTGTATACCACATATCAAGTCTCTGCTACTGGTGGTTCATTAGAAAAAGATTTTCAAAAAATTGGGCCATTTTTTCCACACCCCTCTGCTCAATATGAGCTGAAACCTAATTTGCATAAAAATCAAAATGCCCCTATATAACCACTACTTACATGAAATTTAATTAAAATGTGGCCAGTGGTTTAGGAGAAAGAGGCTCAAACACCACCTTCACACAGGACGACGGACGATGGACGGACGGACGACGGATGAAGAGTGATAATAAAATCTCACCCTGACTTTCAGTCAGGACAGCTAAAAATTCAGCAAATCCATATCATGTGACCCTTCATTGTAAAGATCTCAGTGAGCACATTCCAATTAAGGGGCCACATGATATGGTTTTGTTGAAGTATTTGGAAATAATTATAAAAAATACTATTTCACAATTTACCCAATGTAATGGCCAAAACCGCCCAGCGCTATTCTCAAAAATCGCCAGTTAATTTTCATTATTTTTTTCATTTTTTGTCTCAAAAACACAGGTTATGACTCGTCGAGCTCGTTCCAATGAGGGGCCATAACCTATGTTTTTGAGACAAAAAAATGAAAAAAATTAGTTATTCAAGAATTTTTTTGCAAGTGTCGTCTGCTTTTCATGTTAGGTAAAGGGTTAAAATGTTAAAATAATCAATTTTGAAATTGAATGCATCGGGTAAAGGGCTAAACCGAACTGTCTATAAATCAAACCTCCCTCTAAAAACTAAATGATTTCCAAGGTCCCGAATTTAAGCCTGTACATAATGTCACTAAACAAACTCTCTATAAACCAAATACACTCTATTCCAAATATCGAATACTCTAAAGGGATTCATCACACTGTTTTAATGCATTTTCATCCTCGCTATCTTAACACTTATCACTTTGAACATGAACTTGAACACCTGAGTAAAATCTGATTGAGAATCCATCACACAATAGCAAAAAACTGAAAAGCACAACTATGTTGTTTCTTATTACAGCAGATTAGTTAACTGGTATCTTGAATATGTAAGGGATTTTAAATCCATCATTGAAGAAACAATTGTGAAGCAATCATGTGCATTTAAGCAGGTGACTTTAGATAATGTTTTCAAAAAATCTTAAATCATACCAGTATTTGTTCATATTTAATCTGCCAAATGTTTCAAAATAAGTTTTGAAGTTCTACAAGCTACTTCAATAAGTTTATTTGTCACACCTTTTTCATCGTCAAATTAATTCACGTTACCTATTTTCGAGATATAAGAAGGACCTATCTGCATATCTTATTTCCATTGCACATGAAAAATCTCTATAAACCGAACACTTCTCTAAACTGAACACAAAGGTCGGGCTCCAATTGTGTTCAGTTTAGAGATATTTCACTGTTTGAATCAATTCAACACTTTTTTCCTGAAAGCTTTTACTCTAAAAGTATATTTCAAAAAACATAAGCAGTCTTTTCTGTGTGATTAGAAAATGACTTAACTACATCTCTGACTTTGTCGAGATATAATGGGTATAGTTTACTAATGTCGCCTGAAATAATAAATATTATCATACCTCATTCTTAGGGCAATGGGGGTTGAAGTGTCTTGCCCAAGGACACAATGCGGTTGCCACAGGTGGGATTCGAATCGAGGACCTCTCGGCTTGCAGTCTGCACCTCTACCTACTGAGCCACTGCACCCCCTTGTTCTATTACAAATTATTGGAGAATACCTATGGGCACTTTCCAATAATTTGTAATAAAACAGATTTTGAATAACAAATTCAGATCCCCAGAAATAATCTAGCCCTCAACCAGCTAATCCTTTACCCAACGTAATGGCCAAAACCGGCCAGTGCTATTCTAAAAAATCGTCAATCAATTTTCATTATTTTTTCATTTTTTTGTCTCAAAAACATAGGTTAAGACCCTCATTGGAACAAGCTCATCGAGCTTGTTCCAATGAAGGGTCATAACCTATGTTTTTTAGACAAAAAATGAAAAAAATTAGTTATTCAAGAATTTATTTTGCAAGTGTAGGGCTGCATGGTATTATGGTATACCGGTTGGAACCGGTATTGAAATCATCACCGGTTCAAAACCGTCCATCAAAAATTAATTCGTGAAAATATGGCAAACACATAATAAATGTAAGGGATATCATGAATAAAAAAGATATTTTTGGAGCAAAAGATAGAAGTATCACTTACTACTCTGGGAAAATGAGTGATTTGAATGGAAGACGACAATATTTATTTATTTATTTATTTATTTATTTATTGGTGTTTAAGGTCACATATTTCTGCACAATGGCTAATCATGACCACGACAGTTTTACGGGTGGAGGAAGCCGGAGTACCCGGAGGGAACCACCGAGCAATGGCGAGCAACTGTCAGCTCCCCAGCATACGAATGCCACACAATCAGGGTTAGCATTGGTTAAAGACAGGTAAACCATCGACGTGCAGTGCGTCTTAGTACACAATGTCACCGTGCCCCCGCGTAGGCAATGGGGGTGAAGTGTCTTGCCCAAGGACACAACGCGGTTGCAGCAGGTGGGATTCAAACAGAGGATCTCTCGGCTTGCAGCCTGCACCTCTACCTGCTGAGCCACTGCGCCCCCGAAGACGACAATAATCCATGTCTACAAAGTTATTGAACCTATTGTTTAATACGAAAATAAGCCATAAAATTATCATGGGTTTACTGGCTTTCATCTGAATCTGGGATACAAGTAAATTAGTCTTTGTCAATTTAATTCCTGTAAAAACATGGTCAACCTCTCTTGACTGATAAGCGTTTAATTACTGAGCCAGTCAATTGTCACATTGTGTTAATTGCGTATGTGTGGCTTCAGGAAAAACAGTGGCAAACAAAACTTTTTTATCAAAACAACGGGTGTCCAGTTGATGGAATTCCATGGGCTTGGTTACACAAAGAACCAGTAGTAGCTCCTCCCCTTCTATCTTCCAGCAGTAAACTTCCTCAGATGACAATGTCAAATGTCATCTGTCACATGTCAGGCCAGTCAGGCTGTTGATATTGAGCAAGCCTCCAAGACGTAATCACCCTTCAGTTTCATGATAGTCTGCAGGTGTCAATCACCAGCCGACAATGTTTTCTCCCAGTGATGGCGTCACATGTCTGTCATATTTGACAAAAAATTGTCGCACATTTCGCAATTGTGAATATGAGTGATTTGAAACATTTTTGTGTCAGATTGCTGGCAAACAACGAATTAATGAACTTCAAAATTCTTTTACATCCAAAGTAAACTCAAAACTTAGAATGTACCGAATTACATGAGTTGTTTTTCACCTGGGACCTTGTACATAACATTTATCAAGCACTTTCAGAAAAGTAAGGAGGTACATGTATTTCAGTTTTATTTTGTTTTCAATCTGAACTGTTTCACTGTATACCGGTATACTGCGGTATTGTTTTCAATACCGTCACTGGTACTAAAATCCGAATACCGTGCAGCCCTATGCAAGTGTCGTCTGCTTTTCATGTTAGGTAAAGGGTTAACCTTGTTTCTAAAAGAAAAATGAATACTGAATTTGATGTTATATCCAGCTGAGAAGATTAAATTTGTGTTATTATTATAAAGAGGTGCAGTGGATCCGTACAGCACTGAACTTCAAACCAAGAGGCCCACGGCTTGATCCCTGCCAGGAGTTACTACATTGTGTCCTTGGGCAAGGCACTTAATCCCGACTGTTCATGTGGGGACACAGTGGCACTGTGTACTATGGCGTACTGCACTTCGATGGTGCACCTGTCTTCAACCAATGCTAACCCTGCTTGTGTGGAGTTAGTATGTTGGAAAATCTGACAGTTGCTCGATGTTACTTGGTGGTTCTCTCCAGGTACTCAGGCTTCCTCCACCTGTAAACCTGTCTGACACAAGGTGACCCTGGCTGTTGAAAGTGTCGTTAAACTCCAATAAATAAACAATACTATTATAAAGCACAACTCATTTGGTATATTTTAAATACTGATGACCTGGCTAGAGAATGACATTACAGATAGTCTCCCCTTGGAACCATTGTCTATCAAATCTACCATTTTGGTAGACAATGTGCTCCTGGAAGAGACAATCTGCAATGTCAACCTTAACTCTTAACCCACTGAGTATTTTCAGGACATTTTTTTAAAAACTCTAGTCATGGCTGCTATGAAGCAGCCATGACTAGATTTGATGAAAGATTTATCTAAATTTAACTCAAGAAATCATTGGTGCAAAAATCCATTCAATTTACAGGGGGAAATTTGAAATGTACCCAAATTATACATATTTCAGTGACAAGAGAAATTCTGTCCTGGGCAGGAATATCTATCTACCAGCAGCATACAAGGAGTTAAACCAGGCCATCATTTTTATGTTGCAGATAAATAAACAAATTTGATATCGGTGAACCAGAAGTTAATATTCATGTAAAATCTAATGGTAAGTAACCACAAGAAACACTTGATATGTTCTTAAATAATATTCAGATAGCATATTATTTATTTATTTATTGGTGTTTAAGGTCACATACTTACGCACAATGGCTAATCATGACAGTGACAGTTTTATGGGTGGAGGAAGCCGGAGTACCCGGAGACAACCACCGAGCAATGACGAGCAGCTGCCAGCTCCCCAACATAGTAACTCTGCATTGCAGGACAGGCAGGGTTAGATTGGTTAAAGACATGCGTACCATCAACATGCAGTACGCCTTAGTACATGGCGTCATCGTGCCCCCATGGGGACAATTGGGGTTAAGTGCCTTGTCCAAGGACACAATGCGGGGGTCCGAATTGATCGCTCAGACGGTCACCCATCCGAGGATTAATCGGGCTCGACGCTGTTTAAATTCGGTGATCTGATGAGAACCGGTCACCACAACGACCCCTTCAGACAGCATAAATTTTATATCAAAATAAAAAGGATTTTTCCTCTAATCAATATGTATTTAACCTTTTACCCAACACAGACGATATCAAAATTTAGTATTTTAAATATCATTTTTTAAAATGTTTCAAAAACTATCAACAAAACTTCTTCCAAAGAGGGGTCACATGATATGGTTTTGTTAAAGTATTTTTTCTGCTGCTGAATTTGCATATTACGCTGGTGAATGAGGCCAATTCGCTGGGTAAAGGGTTAAACAGACATATTTACAAGAGAATAGTGGGGGGGGGGGGGGGCGCGGTGGCATTGCGGTAACCGGTTCTCATGAGATCACCAAAGTTGAGCAATGTTCAGCCTGGTTAGTCCTTGGATAGGTGACCGCCTAAGCGATCAATTTGGACTCCCACATTGTGTCCTTGGGCAAGGCACTGAACCCTGAATGACCACATGGGGCGCGATGACGCTGTTTAATAAGGCGTACTGCACGTTGATGGTGCACATGTCTTCAAACAATCTAACCCTGCCTGTGCTGCAGTGTGGAGTTACTTGTTGAGGAGCTGACAGCTGCTCATCGTTTCTCGGTGGTTCTCTCTGGGTACACCAGCTTCCTCCACCCATAAAACTGTCACCGACACAATATGATCTTGGCTGTTAAAGTGTTGTTAAACCTTAATAAATAAACAAGAAAATAGCAAATGGGTTTTTTAGAGAAAAGAAATAATTAATTTTCCAACATCTAGTTATTTAAGATCCACCAACATTACGGATTAAATAGAAGTATAAGTAACATTCAGTAGTTTGTACTCACCCTGGGGCTCATATCATACTTTGCTCTTCTCCTACTCCTAGCTGATTCATTACGCCTTGGAAAATCATCAAAATCATCTGGAAATGGTTTTGAATAAACATCTGTGTAAGAGAAGAAAGGTATATATAAAGAGGATGATACATTAAAAAAAAAATTGCATTTTTTACCCCAAAACATAAACTCTGCCCCCTCATTTGAGCATGCCCAATGAGCTGATTCCAAACTTGAAAATAAGCAATCTGCCATCTTCAAAATGAGGTCCCCAGAGGGTGAATATGCTGATGCTACCCCATACAGTGGGCCAATTTATCCTCTGGGTACCTCTTTCTGTTTGGGTTTGAGACCTTCATTCAGATTAAGGTTCACAGAGGGCAAATTTAGTGATGCTACCCTGTGCAGGGTAGCATCAACAAATTCACCCTCTGGGGACCTCATTTTGCAGATGACAGTCTGCTTAAATTCTGGCTTGGCTGGTTCCAATGATGGGGGTCATAAGCAGGGACGTTCCGAGGAGGTTTTCAATAGGGGAGGGGGGCGGGTGTAGATCTATGAAAATTCCAACTAGGGATGGATACTTCAGGGGGGTGCCAGGTTCAACTGCCCCACCCCCCCACCACCCCCCCCCCCCCCCCCCCATCCCCCCATTTTTCAAAATGTTGACTCTGAGTGACTGTACCAGTAGGTTTTAGGGAATTCTGAGAATATTCTGAGAATATTTCCAAACAGTTTAAAGGGCTGCAGCTAAATATCTATGAATAGAATTTTAGGTTTTAAGACAGCACAGAATGACAATTTCTTGTGGTACTGTAGTCTGTAAGGAGGCCCAATCTGCCTTCATTAGGCATTGTGTCAATTTCATGAATATACATGTATGGAGAATGGCTCAAAAAATCAGTATTCAACCAATAATTTATTAATTAATTATATCAAATATTAGGTCATGCTGAGCAGTGAGTACACTAATCTTGAAATGAACTCAATGACTAACAACCATTCATTATACTTACAAAGTATGAGTAATGAGTTAGCTAACTCAGCCTATCTGTTAGGGCTGCATGGTATATCGATAAACCGATATATACCAGTATTCAAACCAATATCGATCGAATACCGGAGTAATTACAAAAATATCGGTTTATCGTCATTATTTATTTACCCAGAATTTAATTTTCAAAATGTCTTGAGTTTTTTAACTGTATCCCCGAATGAATAATATTATCCCTTTATCCAAGGAATCGTCTGCTTGTGCCCTCATAATATACAAATTCAGAAGTTGAAAAAATAATTTTCAAAAATTTCAACAAAACCATATCATGTGACCCCTCATTGGAACGAGCTTGTTGAGCTCATTCCAATGTGGGGTCACATGATATAGTTTTGTTGAAATCTTTGGGGAAAATCTGATAAACTAATTTTGAAAATAATGAATTTTGATATTGTCTGCGTTAGGTAAAAGTGTTTCGAACCGCATCATCAAGGCATGCTAATTCATTCCGACTGTGATGCCTCGAGTCTCGATTGTGATACTTGTGTTCATATATCTGAACAGTTTTCGATATACCGGTATACGGCGATATTTTTTTGAATACCGATACCGGTATTCAGTTTTGAATATCGTGCAGCTCTACTATCTGTCACAATATGTGTAAGATATTAATTCAACAATACTAAACACAAATCAAAATTTTCAGTCTGGCTATATCTGTCTTTCATGAGAGGGCAGAGCCAAAGAAAACTGCACACAATTTTGGTAGTAACTTTAAAAATTCTAGAGCACAGCCTCACAGGGGCACATTTTGAGTCCTAATACAAACTGCAGTCTGTGAGTGCATTGCATATGGAAGAGAGTAAAATGCATAACACAATGATGGTTGTGGTATTAACCTCGAATCCGCTGAGTAGTTGGAAAATCTTGTGTTGTTCGATCAGAATTCTGTTTGTGGGAGTCGGCAGTTGGAATTTTCTTGGAAATGTAATAACACATTCAGAAAAAACTCTGTTACAACAATGCTTTGAATTTCCAACTGTTGGAATTTTTGCTTGAAACATTTCCAACTATCTTGATTTTTGGACAAATATTGGGGTGGGGAGGGGGAGGGTGGTGGTGGGACACCTCTCTGCAATTTTCATGGAAATGTAATAACACATTAGGAAAAACTCTGTTACAATAATGCTTTGAATTTCCAACTGTTGAAATTTTTGCTTGAAAAATTTCCAACTGTTGAAATTTTTGCTTGAAAAATTTCCAACTATCTTGATTTTTGTCACCTTAAAGGATTCTTGTTCTTGATTCAGTTGTTAACCCTTTGGACACTAATGGTATTGACCATTCCAGTTCAAGTACATGTGTTGGGAAAGTCCAACGAAAATGTATAAAAATCTCCTGCCCCTCAAGGGTTTATATAATATTTTTTATTATTCCAATGAGTTTTTGTATAAAATAGCAGCAACCTAAGAGTTTTTTGTCCCCATTTGTCTCCTACAGACTCATCTCCAATGTGACAAAGATAAAACTAGTTTTGGGGGATCTAACTAATAAATACTTTTCAGTGTGCCTCACAGCTGCTTTCAAACAGCAAAGCAATGAAACAGATTTCAATTATCATCATTACAAGATTTATGGGACGAGAAGAATTATTTGAGAAAAAGTTCAAGAAACAAAATTTCAACTGACTTCCATGTCCCCAAAAACTGAAGACAAAAACTCTAATGATCCTTTACATTGGTCCCACAGAGCAGTTTTATGCGATTTCTCCATCACGATTCTTTTCTCAAAAACAACATAAAAATCAGTAACTTGTACAGAGTCTTTGTACAAGGGACAGAATGGTTTGCTTTAATTATTTCCATCTCGTTAAAGCTAGAAGTATCACACTACAATGATGATACTAACAGTTTTGTTCCATTGCCTAACACATCATTAAAAATTATGACCTGACAGGATATGCATAATTGCTCATATCTTAGTGCCCAATGGAGTTAGAATGTTAGCCTCTAGCTTGAATTTTATTACACGCCTGTTCTATGAAATCTCTATCTACGGCAACACTAAACCATGCGGAAAATGAAAATCTGTTATGCACATATATGCGGAATGGAAATCATTGACAGACTACTTTTGAATAGAAGCAAAATTTCACTGGAATTTTCTACAAACTGTGCACCAAAATTACAATCTGAATCCCTAGCGATAGCTGACAATCGCCCCCTGAGTTCCAATGTGTTCTATGTGCCAGCAGGCACATAGATCATATTGGAACTCACGGGACAAAATAGTAACACGGGTTCCCCTCGCAAATTTGGATGGCGATAAAATGTATTCTTTTTGTTGATATTTGTCAAATGAATTGCTTTGTGTACTTCTAATAATTGTTTTTATAGATGTGAAGGCATGTAATAAGCACAGAACGATACATGTGTGTGAATTAATCGATATGGCACTTATGCCATTGCAGAAGGGTAAAACTCGTGGCCTGTGGCCTCTCGTTTTATTCTTTTGCAATGGCACTCGGGCCATATTGATTAACCCATTCACACGCATGTGTCGTTCTGTGTATATACCAGGGGAGGGGGGAAATGTTGCAGACCGGAACATTCATAAATAAATTTATCAACTATATAGGGCATAATATATGCATTATTTAAAATATAAAAATCTTGACTATTTTTCTCTGAAAATACAAGCAAAATAACAATAATAAAAAAATATTTAATTTTTCAGTCAGTTAGTGATGAAGTCTGGAAAATAGGTTTGCCAAAATTTAAATTATAAGCTGTTCCCCATCACCATAATGATAACACTAAATAAATACAGTGCTGTGATTACAAAAGTAGAAAAAGAATTTTGAATGGATCGCGACTAGATCATAATCAAGACACCATTCTCTGTCTCTCCCCGCAAAACTGTAAAATCTCACCTACCAAAAAAGAAATGCAAAAACATTGAATGCAAGATATTATAGTGTCCTTGAGCATGGCACTTTATCCCAGTTGCCTACATGGGGGCATGATGATGCCATGTACTAAGGCGTATTGCACATTGCACATCGATGGTGCACATGTCTTCAACTGCTGTAACCCTGCTTGAGTGGAGCTTAAACAGAGTTAGAATGTTGAGGAGCTGACAGTTGCTCATCGATGCTTGGTGGTTCTTCCCGGGAACTCTGGATTCCTCCACCCGTAAAACTGTCACGGTCACGATTAGCCATTGTGCATAAGTATGTGACCTTAAACACCAATAAATAAATAAATATGTGAGATATTTTCTTTTTTTTTCTTGATGCAGCCATGATTTGGCAGTTATTTAAGCAATGTCGACCCATAGTGTGTGTCACAATCATATCACGACTGTGAAACAGAACACTTTTGTAACCACAGAACTGTATCAGCTACATTTCTTTTCATTCAGATTTGACAACAGCAGTTTCTATATCATATTTTACATTTTTTCCAAGGTGAAATGATGGCATATAATTATTTTAAAATCTTGAATAAATTTTTGTGTCAAAGAAAATTGGCAGATGACAAGTATCTGACAAAATGTACTACAAATTGGTCAGAAAAATCAATAAAATTTTAATCATACTATAAGTTATTGTGATGAACTGATGGCTATTTTTTTCCCCACAAGGCAACTAGGAATTTAATCTATTTAGTCTTGTTTGACAATGAGCCCCGTCAATGAGCTCTTTCCAATCAGGGGCCACATGATATGGTTTTGTAGACTTTTTCGGAAAAATAACTGTTTTTTAACTGCTTAATTTGTAAATTTACGCAGATGGATGTTACCAATTCGTTACATAAAGGGTTAAATGGTTGAGTTTTCTAATTTGAAAGTAATTAAACTGATTAACAGTTTAGCCCAGATAAATGTTCAAGCCTTCTTACTCACAAAGAAGTCTTCTGCCTTCTGTGGTAGATACCAATGAAAACACTCTTACAACAGGAGAGAAAAAATATTTTCTTTTGTTTCAGAAACTGCTAGATGTTCTGAATGGAAAGCAATCACATTTCAACTAGAGCCCTGAGAATCACACAATTTCGGTTCAAATCAAATCTCACATTGGATCTGGCCTATTATTCAAAAGAAGCCGAATCTCAAATCGAATTCTGGGTGTCTTGAAAATGACTGATAAGGGCAGGGGGAGGGGGGGGGACTAGAATCCTGATTGTTCTGAATGTGATGGCTCACGTCCCGACTGATAAAATATTCCAGCTACATCATCAAGGCATGCCTTCCTGGAAGGCATGCCTTGATAAAGACGGAATATTACTCAGAAACAGGTGAGAGACTTACCAGCACTAAGCATTGCACAAGACCAGCCGCTAGCAACAACTCATTGTCAACACTGTTTGGAAAACTTCAACTTTGTTTTCAACAGTGGTAGAAACTAGTGAGACTGGAATTAGCATGGTAGATGGCATGGGTCATATGCTATTTATGTTAATATAGATGAAATTACACTCTGTCTTTATTTTATTTTCAGCAATATTTACGTACAAATTCCATTTGAACTATATGATTTGTGAGATGACGACAATAACTAATACCAACCAATATTCCTGTGTAAAGATTTGAAAGGAAATGCATCGGGCAGCTGATTTTCAAATCAAACTGAATATCAACTTAAGATTCAAAATCAAATCGAATCTCGAATCTTCGCCCTAATTTAAACACATAAAACTCATAACCAATCTAACAGAAATCTAAACCAACCCCATACATTACACAAACTTATATTTTGTTATTGTTCACTTCTACCTAACAACTAACAACAGAAGTGGTTTGTACTATTGCAATGCAAGATACTACATGGTAATGGTTGCTCCATTATCAGGTTTATTTCTGTAAGCTCAAAATCAAAGAATCTGTTTATAATTCCCCAGTAAAATTTTCTCATTTAATGTACTTCTTTTTTCATCATATGGGTAAAAAGAAGCTGATATACTTCAAATGATGAAATGGAATCAGTCAATCAATTCAATATTTATTTATTTATTTATTGGTGTTTAAGGTCACATACTTCTGCACAATGGCTAATCATGACCACAACATGGAGATAAACTCAACGCAGTCAATCGTTTATACCCCATGTTGCCTATTTTAGAGGACTCGCACCCCAAGCATTAGTGACTGGGTCCTATTTTACCAGTGAAACAGAGCTTGTTTACCACAGTAAACAAGCACTGCTTCACTTCCCGGGGTTCCCATGGGAGAATCAATTCAATAATATTTCAGTTAAGTTATTAGCAAAAATCATCAAGTTCTGACATTTTTCTGATGACAAAAAGTTTGGAAAGTTATGTTTGTTATTGCAACAGTGTACATGCAAGATTTAAGCTGTTCACATGATTAACCCTCTGTACAATGTGGTTCAAAATAACAAAATCTCAAATACTAAATTTTTGCCTTAAGCCTTAAAAGACTATTTCTGACTTTTACAACCTCATCACAAGTGTCCACTGGAAGTGTTGTGAATACAAAATAATTATCTTAGCCTTTAATGGTTAATGCATCTTGAAATATAATTTATTTATTTATTTATTGGAGGTTAATGACACTTTTGAAAGGTAGGGTCACCTTGTGTCAGACAGTTTTATGGGTAGAGGAAGCCGGAGTATCCAGAGAGAACCACCAAGCAATGGCAAGCAACTGTCAGACTCCCCAACATTCTCCACACAAGCAGGGTTAGCAATGGCTGAAGACAAGTGCACCATTGATGTGCAGTATGCCTTAGTACACAACGTCACCATGTCCCCCACATGGGCAATTTGGATTAAGTGTTTTGCCCAAGAACACAACGCAGTTGCCGCAGGTGGGATTCGAATCGAGGACCTCTCAGCTTGCAGCCGACATCTCAACACACTGAGCCACCACGCTTCCTCTTAAAATATAATCCCAAATCAATCCTGTTTGACAGAGCTCACCGAGGTCTTTCAAACAAGATCAAATTAGTTCAATACCTGGGCTCTGCAATAAAAAATTTGACTTCTTGAAAGGAATCGAGCAACAGAATTGCGAAATGATTCTTTTTTCATATTGAATCGGCTCAATTTGTCTTGACTTCCATTTTCCCCATGTTATGCAGTGGAGGTAATGACATGTTCAATTTTTAGAAATGGAGCCACTTGCAGTGCTTTCATTAAGTATAATTCACTCTTGCTCAGTTGAGAAAATTGCATGTTGTGAAAACATGAAATAATATTTTTAATAGAGTAAGGCATCACAGACAGAACCTTCTTACACTGAAGGAGTGATGTACTCCATTGGAAGACATTGAGCAAGTCATGGAGAAACTGGAAATTCGTAACCTTTATCACAGCCATCACAGAATCAATTTAAAATCTGAATAATCACAGGGGCCTATTCAAAACCTAGTTGAATCGTTTGCAACCACCGTGTAATTCACAAACTGTGCAGTTAAAATTTAAAAAAAAAATTTCAACAGAAATATATCATGTGACCACTCATTGGAACAAGCTCATTCCAATTGGGGGGTGGAGGGAGGGTCACATGATATGGTTTTGTTAAAATTTTGTGAAAAATTTGGAAAAAAATAATAAGATAGGCCTAAAAAAGATAAAAATTTGTTTCTCAGGCCCTGCCACATGGTAGTTTGGGCTGCCGCATGCTCACTTTTTATATAACCAATGCAAACTTTAAAAAATAAAAATTAAATGGTTTATGTCTGATATTTTACCCAAGTTAATAAAACTGATAAATTTGTCTCTTGAGTGCAACAAGGTAAAGCATTGCAAAGCCTTGTTATACTCAAGGGACGAAATACCCCACCACCCATGCTATTTAATAGATTATGAGGCCTAAAATATAAAACAAATCAAGATCATGAACTTTGGATGGCCAAGAAATAATTACAAAATTAAAAAAGTGCTCGCTCACATGCAATTTTACAAATGAAAGTGTCAATGACACTGTAGCTCAACTTATCAAGACATGTACATGTATAGTATGTGACACAGCAATGACAAACTTATAGGTAATGACCTGATAACAAAGGTACATACAAAGTATTGTAACAGTCTGTACATATATACTGGCCGTAGCCTGTAACAAATGTATAGGTAAAGTATTGTAAAGGTGGGTGACAGTCAGATGCTAAACTAGAAAAGAAATCTTTGAGTCCCAGAGTGGATCTGACTGAACCTCAAAATATTTGTTCTCATAGCACAGTGATAACAAAGGCACCCCAAAACACACTCATTCCTGTCCCAAGGTGAAAACAAGTTTCGTGAAGATCAGTTCATAAATACGAGCTGTATAGAAGTTGTGACAAAAAACTGACTGGACTTAATTTCGGTACAAAATGGTCACTGGCAGCCATCTTGAATTTTGGAACGCACTCAAAAACACTCGTTCTCGTCCCAAGGTGATAACACCTGTACCCAAGAAGTTTCGTGAAGATCGGTCGATAAATACAGCCTCTAGCCCGAGCCGTATTGACTGTGCACTTACAGTGTACAAGTAGCACTAAATAAATCAAAATTCATCTAATTTGCATAATTTCTGCACGAGAAAAAAACCCGTACTATATGTGATGTATTCCATGTTACTAAACATTCATACAAAAATTTATTCAAATCAGAACTTTCATACAGAAGTTCTGTATAAAAAACTGATTGCACTAATTTTGGTACAAAATGACTGCTGGTGGCCATCTTGCATTTCGGACCACACCCAAAAACACTCGTTCTCATCCCACGGTGATAATAAAGGTACCCAAGAAGTTTCATAAAGATCGTTTCATAAATACGGCCTCTAGACTGAGCCGTATAGAAGTTGTGTACAAACAAGAGGCCCCAAGGAGCCTTAATCGCTCACCAGCCAAGATCGTTCAAAGAAGTATTTGGGGTCACATTCAGTTAGACATGGTTCATCAACACTAGAAAGGAATGAAGTGATGAGAGACACATTTTATGGAACTAGGGACATGGCTTGAACAAACTTGAATCTTACCCCCCTAAGGATGCTGCATACCAAATATCAAAAACATTCATCTGCTGGATCTGAAGAAGAAGATTTTTAAAGAAAATTCCTCATTTTGAACTCAGTTATCATTCGGGCTCCCACAGTGAGCCCAAATATGAACCCAGGGACTTGGCTTGAACAAACTTGAATCTCACCCCCTAAGGATGCTGCATGCCAAATATCAAAACATTTTGACTGCTAAATCTGAAGAAGATTTTTAAATAAAAATTCCTCATATTGACTAAGTTATAATTCGGGCTCCCAAATATGGACCCAGGGACTTGGCTTTAACAAACTTGAATCTCACCCCCCTAAGGATGCTTCACACCACATATCAAAACATTCTGACAGCTGGATGTGAAGAAGAAGATTTTTTAAGAAAATTCCTCATTTCGAACTAAGTTACAATTCAAGCTCCCACAGTGAGCCCAAATATGGACCTAGGGACATGGCTTGAACAAAATGGAATCTCACCCCCTAAGGATGCTGCATACCAAATATTAAAACATTCTGACTGCTAGATCTGAAGAAGAAGATTTTTAAAGAAAATTCCTCATTTTGAACTAAGTTATCATTCGGGCTCCCACAGTGAGCCCAAATATGGACCTAGGGACATGGCTTGAACAAACTTGAATTTCACCCCCTCAAGGATGCTACATACTAAATATCAAAACATTCTGCCTGCTGGATCTTGAGAAGAAGACTTTTTAAGAAATTTGCCTGAAATGCACTAAGTTCAAATTTGGGCTCCTATACTGAGCCCAAATATGAACCCAGGGGGCCAATTTGAACAAACTTCAATCTGATATACCGCACAATGTTGCATACCAAATATCAAAAGATTCTGCCCACTGGATCTGGAGAAGAAATTTGCCTGAAATGCACTAAGTTTGAATTCAGGCTCCTATACTGAGCCCAAATATGAACCCAGGGGGCCGATTTGTACAAACTTGAATCAGATCCACCTCACAATGTTGCATACCAAATATCAAAAGATTCTGCCTGCTGGATCTGGAGAAGAAGATTTTTTAATAAATTGCCTAAAATGCACTAAGTTTGAATTCAGGCTCCTATACTGAGCCCAAATATGAACCCAGGGGGGCCGATTTGTACAAACTTGAATCAGATCCACCCCACAATGTTGCATACCAAATATCAAAAGATTCTGCCTGCTGGATCTGGAGAAGAAGATTTTTGAAGAAATTTGCCTGAAATGCACCAAGTTCAAATTTGGGCTTCTATAGTGAGCCCAAATATGAATCCAGGGGGCTGATTGAAACAAACTTGAATCTGCCCCTCCCTCACTCCCCCCCTAGAGATGATGTATACCAAATAGGAAAGAATTCTGCCTGGTGGATCTGAAGAAGAAGATTTTTTTTAACTTTGGAAAGAAATTCATGGGTGCTATCAGAGTTATGCCCCTTGTGGTGCCCCCTGTGGGTGCGGCAAGTTTATTTGTAAAAGTTTGAATTGACATATGATGGGGAAAATGCACACCAAATTTGGTTCAATTTGATCCAGTAGTTTGGGAGGAGTAGTCGATAATGTAAAGTTCACGACGGACGACGACGACGGATGACGATGGATTACGACGGACACCGGACGGCAAGTGATAAGTTAAGCTCCCTTTGATGAGCTAAAAACTTATTAAACCTAATTTCAGTACAAAATGGCCACTGGCAACCATCTTGAATTTTGGACCGCACTCAGAAACACTCGTTCTCGTCCCAAGGTGATAACAGAGGTACCCAAGAAGTTTCGTGAAGATCGGTTGATAAATACAGCCTCTAGCCTGAGCCGTATTGACATGTGTACTTACTGTGTGTAAGTAGCACTAAATACATCAAAGTTAGTCTAATTTGCATAATTTACGTACGAGAAAAAAACCTGTATTATATGTGATGTATCCCATGGTACTAAACATTCATACAAAAAATTATTCAAATCAGCGCTTTCACATGGAAGTTCTGCGCAAAAATCTGATTGCACCTAAGTTTGTACAAAATGGCCACCAGCGGCCAACTTGAATTTCGGATCGGACCCCAAAACACTTGTTCTCATCCCACAGTCATAACAAAGGTACCCAAGAAGTTTCGTAAAGATCGGTTCATAAATACGGCCTCTAGCCCGAGCCGTATTGAATTGTTGACAGACAGACGGACGACTGGCCATGGCATAAGCTCAAATTTGGCTTCATCAAAGTTGAGCTAAAAATGGTGTGAGAAACAGAAGATCTATTTTGTCAGGCCTGATGAGATTCCATTATCCAGTTTTCTGTTAATAACCAACATTTCAATAAGAAATTCAAAAAATATAATGAATTAAAACAGAAATAAATATATTGTTTGATAGAGCTCATGGAGTCTTGTCCAAAAAATATAATGAACTAAATCACCATATTTTGTTTGCCTGAAATTAGAGATCCTTGTCAAACAATGCTTAATTTTTCAATTTCTCATGGCAAATACCTATAAAATGAATATTGGGGACAGAAAAACAGTTCAGGAAGTAGCAGGTATCCTTTATTTGTAGAAATAAATTTATTTATTGGTGTTTAAGTTCACTTTCAGCAGCAACTGTACTGCTCCTGTGAAAAATAACTCATTAACAACCCTGATAATTATTCATAATTTAGGCTATTGTGGAAAAAATCTTGTTTCTCAGGCACCTCCCTTGCCACCAAAATTTTGTTAAAAAATTTGATACCAGTTTAGTTTTCACCAGTGAAAATCTACACTGATAAAAACCAATTCTTTTCAAAGTTTGATGTGTAAAAAATATGATAAGTCAACTAGCAAGTTACATTCTAAATAGTTGGCAGTTGTTTGTAAGAAAGTATAGACAGCCAAGACTTGCCAAGAAACAACTGCAAAGCTATAGTATGTAGACTGTCATGGTATAGCAACATGCATAATAATCTCTGTACTTTAACCCTTAACGGCCTGGAGATTTTTATAAATTTTTGCTACACTTTGATTGTCTACATCCTGTGACTTTTCTGTTGTTTCTAGGCAAGTATTGGTTGTCTATATAGGCAGCCTAGACTTGCCTTGAAACAACTGCCAAGATACTTAGAATATAACTTTAAAATTTGCCCAGAGACCACATGTTGAGGCACTTTTCAGCTGTAGTAAAAAGTGAGAAAAATTGGAATTAGGCCCTAAGGGTTAAGTGTCAGAAATTTTTTTTAAAACATAAATTCAGAAAACACAACACTCCCTCGCAAAAAAAAAAAAAACAATTCAGGAAAAATAGTCCAGAGAACAAGAATTTTGTTAGTATCTATACTTTACTTGCACCTTTTCTGGTTTTATAAGTGTGAATAATTAACAAAAGGTTATGCAGCTGAATATTTAATCTCTTCTACCGGTACTCTCATTCTTCTGGACTTTACAGAAATTGTACAGCCTCATTAAGGCAATAAAATGAATATCATACATTATTACCCTTTTAAAATTATACAAACTTCCTGATTGTCAGTAACCAATGCATCAGGTATGCTACCTTTAATTCTAAGGGGTGAATGAAGTTCAACCGGTTGAATGACAATATCATATGACAGCTAAAAGGGGAGTACAAACATTCCATGGTACACTTTGCTGATTTACCTTTCACCCATCGCCTCAAACATTTTCATCAATAATAATAAACAGTCATACTTACAAACAAAATGAGAACAATATTCTTTCATGAGAATATTCTGAAAACTTGAAATAAAATGTATGTACATACCCTCAATGGCCGATTTTACCGTCAAGAAGATGGATCCTGTTGTGGTATTTCTACATTACAGATCCTGTGTTTTTGGGAAACATGCAACCTATCTCATTATATGAATTGTCTCTTCAGTGAAACTTATTAAAGCACTTGTACAAGTTTGAATATAGTGTTCCTGATTCTCCAAGACACACAACGCACCATTGTTATTGAATAAAACACATAAAGTCAATTTGCCTCCCAAAATAATAACGCGTCATTTTCCAACGTCCTTCAATTGAAGTCTTTCAAATGTTTGAGTTCAATCAAAGGGAAATAACTCCAAATTGTTCTTGTCCAATAATAAAGAAGGATATGTTTTTTTTTCAGTTTTTTTTCTAATTATTACTTTTATCAAGGTTTTCGTCACTGGAATACCATTTGGAGATTATGTAATAAAACAAAACTCAACACACCGAAGGAGCAGAGTAATAAATTCATCACACAGTGCTTCAACAGGGTGTACTGGACTGTATTACCCTTCTGAGATTTGTATTTCTTGAGGCTTTCAGCCTCAGGAAATACGGATTTCAGAAGGGTAGTACAGTTCAGTACACTCTGTTGAAAGACTGTGTAACTAATAAAATACATGGTCATTTTTTTCATGCTCATTTGTTGATATGAATGACGTAATCATAAAAAGTCATCAGTAATGTTCAATCAATGGATTAATAAACATTTTAACATCAGTTATACCTGTTAACTCTACTGATTTTTCTGGGTATCACCCAGTTTGATGCTCAATCCACAGCTCTTATGATAATATCCTATTTTCTCCCACCTTGTCACTTTTCAAAATTATTATTCATTACTCCATCTACATTTACAATTGCTGAAGTCACAGATAAGTGAGATTATAGTTTGTATGAAACGTATGCCATCTACCAAATTCAACTTTCTGTAGTGGCCCCCTCTTGTGTTTTATTTTAAAACTGAAACAAATTTCGAGACTATATATATATATGGATTGGGGACACAGGTTAGTTTTCTGAAGTGATCATAAGTTATCCCCGCTAACATGTATGGTACATGGTGATTTAATACCTGGATGTAGGTTTTTACAACACCGATCTGCAGACATCCAGGTATCAAATCTTCATATACCGTACATGTTGACTGAGATAACGTTTTTGTCCTGTTTGAAACACAATAGAAACATAGTGGAGAAAAATTGTTGAACACATTTCTCACGCTCTGTAAAAAGTTGGACCAAATTCTTGATTAACTTTTGTTTTTACAAATGCAGAAGACAACAGATAGAGTAACATCCCCAGGGTCATTAAGGAAAATGAGTAAACAGTATTTTGTTTACATATCGTCCCCCAAGTTCCAAAGTGTTCTATGTGCCTATCAACACACAGAACACATTGGAACTGAGGGGACGATATTTGCTCTTACTATATTTTTCTCAAGTTGTTTCATTTAATTATTCGCCTATTTAATTTATAACAGCAAAATATGATCGAACTGTCGGAAATCTGATGATATTTGTGACTATTTTCAAGTTTTTTGGTTCGATTTTTATACCGAGGCAAGTGAATGCGAAAAGCTTTCAGTTAAACCATATACCCTCGATGTTTCACATGTGCTTGTACCCTGGATGTTACTGCTTTTCATGTTAGGTGAAGGGTTAAATAATTAATTACACAAACTGAGAAGGAATTCCCCTGATATAATTTTCATGTTTTATTGAAAAATTGGATCATCTCCATTCCAAATACCCTTCATCATTGATCAACTACCTCCACTCAATCACCCATTGATAGGATGGCAACACGTGGTATGGAGAGTTGGGGAGGGGGAGGTATCAAGAGGTGTCAAACAACCTGACAGCAGGTACCTAAAATTACCCAAATGGACCCTGAAATTCTAACACAGAAGTCAAAACTGATGGAGGCCAAAGAAGATCTTGAAAAACTTTGAACCTTGTCAATAACACCATTTACATAAGGATGTCACTGGTACAAGTTCAGAGAGCTGGATCTAAGGATATCCATATTTCTCTGCCTTTATTGACAGATACCATTAAGATCATTCAAAATAAATCAAATATAATGTATTAAAGTGGGGTGGGTGGGGTGGATGGAGGAGGTGTGGGGCTAGGTGTGGAATGTGCAAAATGTAAATTAATGATGTGCTGGTTGCCTGCCCACATAATACACCTGCCAAGCATGGAAATCTCCCTGGCAGCTCACCAAAATCTTCATGACAGTTATACTCAGAGGTTAACAGGTCTAACATCAGTATGTGTCTATTCTGGATATGCCTGGGTTTTGAAGGGGACACAAAATTATCTGAAACATATTGTGATAAGTAGGAATACACATTCTCAACAAATTTCATGACATTTAATTTATAGTTTGAATCAAGCCCACAAGTGATGATGTAAAATTTACTGTAATATAATTACATTGTTAATGTAGTAATACATTTTGGGTCCAAATACTCAATTCCCATTGGTCAACAGGATGAAAACGTCATAACCAAATGTAATTCATTTTCCAATGAATAAATGTGGTCGAACTTTGACCTGCATTTACGGTAGAGAACAGTTGACAGAATGTAATTCGGCAGTGTTTGGGTGAGTTTTTAACTTTTAATGCCTCTCGCAGTTATCAACTTTGCTGCTGTTTCTTTGGTGACATTTCCCAACTGTGGCATAAAGCCCATTACTAAAATACTTGTTTCCATTTCTAAAGTTGTGAAAATTAAAAATCAGAGTTGTGCGCTTTGTCTTTTGTGTGAGGGTGGTTTTTTGCCTTGTTCGTTCATACATGTTTTATTTCGTCTTTCTGCTTTGTTGTTTGGTAAAAAGTAATTTAGACAGTTGCGGAATGTAATTGGATTCATACATAATTTGTACCCATTCCCAAACGTTCATACTCCAATAAAGATTATAAAATATGCATTCAATTCTTAAATAAATTATTCCTATCAAATGAAAATAATTTAACTTGAAAGAAAGATTTCTCTTTTAAGACTTGAAGAAAGCATAAATTTGACGAAATATATATCACAGCAACTTAAAAGCAGAAATGTAACTGCTGTGGTTAGATAAAAAAAATTATAACTATAAAATTATTACCAACAAAAAAATAACAAAAAAAAAACCGTGATAAAAGTGAAGCAAACACTGACACCAAACTGTCCAACTGACCTATAAATGCACTGTTTGACTGCAACATCGCCTGCGGTGACAAAGTATCCCGGCGTACCAAACCTAAGTCTTTTGGTGACATATGGTCAAATAAGCCTGTAGGTGAAAATAGTGAATAGAAAAGCTTGAAATTGTGACAAAAAGCATCAGACATTGAAAGCCTTTTCAGTGTAATGATGTCTTCCTGGTGTTTGATAACTACCATATAATAGGCTTAAAAAGCAGACGACAGTTGCAAACAAAATTATTAAATAACTATTTGTTTTCATTTTTTGTGTCAAAAACATAGCTTATGACCCCACATTGGAACAAGCTCTATGCAAAAATTTACTGTCAATTTTAAATTGTGTTAGGTACAGATTCGAATGTTTTTACAGAGAGAATATTTGATTAAATATGCCCCAGTTATGCTTATGTCAGTGGCAAGGGCAATTCTGTCCAGTGGAGAATGTTGGAAAAGCCAGAGATAAAAACAGAGTAATGACGAGTAACAAAATCAGGAATGAAAAATATAAAGAAAATATTACAGTGAAGCCCACTTAATTGGATATCTCTTAATTGTATATCCCTGTTAATTGAATATAATTTCCCAACACAAAACCATTGACCATACCTCCAGTACAAATTTGACCTGTTAATTGAATATAGGTTATAGAGTAAACTCCTGTTAATTGAATCAAAAATCTTGTAACCTGTTGAGAAATTACCCTGACTCTCTCCAGTTTTCCTTTGTTTATAGACCTATTTGGCCTCAGTACATCCAATACAGGTATTTAATCTATTATATCTTGTTTGACAGAGCTCTTGGAGCTCTGTCAAATAAGATATAATAGAATAAATGCTAAATTTATGTCTAGAATACGGGAAAGTGACACAATCCCTTTTAATTGAATATTCCTGTTAATTGAATAATTCTCATTGACAAAGTGGCTATTCAATTAACAGGGTTCCACTGTAATATGAAAATCTCTCAAGCAAAAGATATATTTTGAATAATTGCAGAGTCTTCAATTGAATGTTGAATGCAGATCTGTTCAGGATTCAACTGATCTCTACCACAAACTTTCCAATCTGTACCTAACACAAGTTAAAGTTGACAGTAAAATGTTAAATAGATGTTTAATGAAGCAGGATACAGTCACCGATTTTGGGAACTATTTCTTCATTTATTTATTTATTGGAGTTTAATGACACTTTCGACAGCCAGGGTCACCTTGTGTCGGACAGTTGTATGGATGGAAGAAGCCGGAGTACCCGGAGAGAATCAAAGAGCAACAGCAAGCAACTGTCAGGCTCCTCAACATACTAACACCACACAAGCAGATAAGTATTGGTTGCAGAGAGGTGCACCATCGATGTGCATTACGCCTTAGTACACAGTGCCTCCATGTGGGCAATTGGGATTAAGTGCCTTTCCCAAAGACACAACGCAGTTACCCCTGGTGGGGATTGAACTGTGGCCTTTCAGTTTGAAGTTAAATGCTGTAACCACTGAGCTACCACACTCCCCGTTATTTTCTCAGAAACTGGAACAAATCGACAAACAAACAAGTGCTTTAACCCTTTACCCAACACAGATGATTTCAAAATTTATTATTTTAAATATCATTTTTTAAATTTTTAAACAAAATTTCAACAAAACCATATCATGTGACCCCTCTTTGTAACAAGCTTGATGAGCTCGTTCCAAAGAGGGGTCACATGATATGGTTTTGTTGAAATTTTTCGAAAAATAATGTTTTTTCAGCTGCTGAATTTGCATATTACGCGGGCGGATGCGGGCGATTTGTTGGGTAAAGGGTTAAGAGGAAAAAAGGGTTAAAAACTCCTTATTTCCTGTTGAAGCACTTGTTTGTTTGGCGATTTTTTTTACAGTTTTCAAACCTTTCAAAAGAAAAATAAAAGAACAGTGAAAATAAGAAGAAAACTTGAAAAGTGGGGGCCACCTGAAAGCCAATAATTTTATGACTGTTGGCATTAAAAGGTAATGCTTTGTTTGAAAAAGGCGTGAAAGGAAAACCTGTTTTGGCAGGGAGGCAGCAATGGATAATATAAGTTTTTTAAATTTTTCAAAAAATTTCAACAAAACCATATCATGTGACCCCTCAGTGGAACGAGCTCAATGAGCTCGTTCCAATGAGGGGTCACATGATATGGTTTTGTTGAAATATTGTGAAAAATTTAATTTTTTCAACTGCTCAATTTGCATATTGCGCGGGCGGATGAGGGCGATTCGATGGGTAAAGGGTTATTAGCCCTGTTGGCAGGTTTTTATACACTCAGTGTGATTGCCAAAGTTTTAGGCTAGATCACAGAAATCTGAATAATCACAAAAAGTGAAATCAGTTGGTTACCATGTCCTCTTCCTTCACTTTTACTAGGACCCATCACTAGCTGATCAGCAGATACAGTGTCATCCCAACAAGATGAATCCCAACAAGACGAATTGGTAAAATATCCCAACAAAACAAATTGGTAAAATATCCTAACAAGACAATCCCACAAAAAGACAAAAAAAAATGTTCTCATCAAATATGGGAAATTTACTTTAAAAAGAACGTGTACATTACAATGTATGCCATTTGAAGTATTTTAGGGTTTTAGTTTATGCATGTGTTTGGGATTTTTTTTGATAAAAAAGATACAACAAAACTGTAGCAAATAGCATCTTGTAACAAAGTGTGGGGCCTCTGTTAACTGGTAGCGTGCTAAGTTTTTTGGAGCTGTCAAAATTTTGTTCACATATTATTGTCTTGTTACAATTAATGGGAGAATGCCAAAAGTACATCCACAGAATTTGAAGCCTTTTAGCTTTGGTACCCACACTTCAGGATAAAGCTCCAAAATGGGCTTCCAGCACTCAACCAGTTAAATGAAATCTCATTGTCCAAAAGTAAGCTGTGTTAGCAGTTTATGATGGAAAACCTCAAAATAAATGGATTATATAGTCATTTTAATTAACTGGTAGAGTGCTAAGTTATTTTTGGTCATCAAAATTTGTTTACGTGTCTTTGCCTTGTTACAATTTATGGGAGAGTGCCAAGAGGCACTCTCCCATAAATTGTAACAAGGCAAACCCATATAGACTAAGTAATTTCACTTATATGATAATATGAAGCACATCCACAGAATATGACAACTTTAGGTGGGGTATCTGCTCTTCATATTAAAGCCCTGATAGTGGCTTCTAGCACTCTACCAGTTAAATTTGTCTTGTTGGGATTTGTCTTGTCGGGAATAATCCGCAGATACAACAGTTCTATTCAATATTTGATTAAAAGCACAAATAATTGGTAAGGTAGGCTGGTTGTAAGGTGAGGGGACATGAAAGAGAATAAGGCAAGCAGAACAAAAAACATAAAAAGGTAAATGGATGCAGTTATCACAAAACAGGAAAACATCATCAACTAGAAGCTATTATTTGTGAAATAATATTTTTAATAGTTAGGTAGCAAGCCTATTATACATTATCTATTTCATTTTTCTAAACAGTACAAACTTAATTATTACCACTTAACAGAACATTCTCTAGAGCATTAACATTGTTTAGTAAAGCGATCAAATTATATAAGGCATGGTAAGTCACATGATGTATCGGGCCGTGGGCAGATAATGAAAAAGATTTCCATTATCTGCCGCCGACCTGATATGTCACGTGACCTCGCATTTATTTATTTTCAAACGACATATTGATGTATTGTCTCCCTTGTTTGTTTTCATCCAAGGCAAAACTAGTGCATGCTTGCAATGGAAAATTAAGAGACAAATAATGATATAAGGTCAGTACAAAAATGTATCATTCTTTTTTTTGCAGCTGCCAAACTCCGATGCTGGATTTTTTGCTTCAGTTATTTTGTACTTGGTTTTTAAAAAACTTTAAAAAGTAAATGCCGATATCTCATGAATATTTAAAGTTCAAACTCTTAACTTAATTGTTCATTTTCTATTCACATTAAAATGTCAGTGTATTTCTTGATAAAAGGACAGGTATGGTAATAAATCTTGGATTTGATTAAACTATTGACTTGCAATTATTTTGAGGTTACTTGAATGACCTTCCCTACTAGTAGTAATACAGTAGAATCCTCTTAATTGGATATCCATTTTGCCAGTGAAAATTATTCAGTTAACAGGAGTATACAATTAACAGGGATTTGGTCAGTTTCCTGTGTTCTGGAGGTAAACTGAGCATTTATTCTATTATATCTTGTTTGACAGAGCTCATAGAGCTCTGTCAAACAAGATATAATAGACTAAATGCCTGTATTGAATGTAGTGAGGCCAAAAAGTTTGATAAATAAGGGGAATTTGGAGCGTGTCACAGTAACTTTTTCGACATATTACAAAAATTTATATACAATTAACAGGAGTTTACTCTACAACCCATATGCAATTAACAGATCAAATTTGTACTGAAGGTATGGTAAATGGTTTTGTGTTTGAAAATGATATTCAATTAACAGGGAAATACAATTAAGAGATATCCAATTAAGTGGGCTCCACTGTAATAGTAATAACATGACTCTCTTGGGTATTACAGTTTCAGAAATGATTAACAGCCCTCTGTCTTATTAGTGGCCCTTGACTTCGTCTCGGGACGCTTATAAGACCTCGGGCTGTTAATCATTTCTGTTGATCCACTAATGAACTGTAAAGCCTTGAAAATCATGTTATTGTTATATTAACCCTCCAAGCACTGATTTCAAACAGAAAATTTTCCCCTTTTCCCCTAGGATTCTACCAATTCAATCTTGTTTGGCAGAGCTCAAACTGCACACTGATGTCAAAATATCGACATTTTAGGTGCCAAACTTTTCCCATAATGCTCCTAGGAATTTAACTAATTTAATCTTGTTTGACAGAGCTCAATGAGCTCTGTCAAACAAGATTGAATTGGTTAAATTTCTAGTTACATTTATGGCAAACATTTGCTTGTGGAAGTTTCGATATTTTGAAATCAGTGTGCAGGGGGGGAGGGGGGATTTCTAGCTGCATTATGGGAAAAATTTGCTGCTTAGTATGAGGAGGGTTAATTTTTAAAGAAAGTATATGTTTAAATATGTAATACCGTGTTATAATACTACAAAAACAAAAGTTTCTTTATAAAAAAATGTTATTATATAATATCTAAAAGTGATAAAAAAGGTACAAAATTTAATATTAATTTATTTTTTATTTATATGGTTGTCTAAAGTGTTTTGACACTGAGGTGATGATCAACAGATCAAATTATCAGAAAGAATATCCAAACATACATTGTTACAAAAACAAATTTAACCCTTTACCTAACATGAAAAGCAGAAGACACATGCAAAAAAAATTCTTGAATAACTAATTTTTTTCATTTTTTGTCTCAGAAAAACATAGGTTATGACCCCCTCACTGGAATGAGTTCGATGAGCTTGTTCCAACCAGGGGTCTTTGAGACAAATGAAAGTGTCAATGACACTGTAGCTTAACTTGTGTGTTGTGTCTGATTAAAAGGATAATGTTCAATGTTTATGAAAGGATTATGAAATAAGACAAGAATTGTGATAATTGGGAATATGTTCATTTCTGTTCCCTGTATGCTATGTTTTTGATAAAAATAATATGAGGTATACACTGTACTAAAGAGCTGAGGGGTGGGTTAATATGACCTCACAGTTAATGTATGTGGCCCTCACAGTTAATGTATATCAACGAAAGTTACCAAGTTACAGTGAAATTATTCCCAAATGAGTCATCCTATCAAGTTACATTGAAATCCCTTCATAAATATGGCCTGTAGGTTTTCAGGCTTCGGGCCCCTGTAGCCGTCAGTTTCCCAATTGCATCCAAAGGGGACGTTCTCATCTAGACATTATATGAAGTCAACCTACCAAGTTACAATGAAATCCCTTCATAAATATGAACTGAAGACTGTGCTAAAGTTTTTCGGGCTTAGGGCTTGGGCAGCCATAATGGTTGAATGATCGCAACCAAAAGGGGACATTCTCATTTGGGCATCCTACAAAGTTACAATGAAATCACTTCATAAATATGACCTGTAGACTGTACTCAAGATTTTTGGGCTTCGGGCACCTGTAGCAATCACAGCTGACCAATCACGACCAAAATGGGATGTCATCATCTAGGCATTATATGCAGTCAACCTAACAAGTTACAATGAAATCCTTCCATAAATACGACCTATAGACTATGCTAAAGGTTTTTGGGCTCGGGCAGCCATCTAGGCTGAATGATCGCGACCAAAAGGGGACGTTCTCATCTAGACATTATTTGGAGTCATCCTACCAAGCTACAATGAAATCCCTTCATAATTATGACCTGTAGACTGTTCTAAAGGTTTTCGGGCTTCGGGCCCCTGTAGATGTCACAGTTGCCCAATCATGTCCAAAAGGGGACGTTCTCATCTAGACATTATATGAAGTCAAACCTACCAAGTTACAATGAAATCCCTTCGTAAATATGACCTGTAGACTGTTCTAAAGGTATTCAGGCTTCAGGATCAGGCAGCCATAATGGTTGAATGATCGCAACCAAAGGGGACATTCTCATCTGGGCATCATCTGGAGTGATCCTACGAAGTTACAATGAAATCCCTTCATAAATATGACCTGTAGACTGTGCTCAAGATTTTCGGGCTTCGGGCACCTGTAGCCATCACAGTTGACCAATCACGACCAAAAGGGGTTGTCATCATCTAGGCATTATATGGAGTCAACCTACCAAGTTACAATGAAATCCTCCCATAAATATGACCTATAGACTATGCTAAAGGTCTTTGGGCTCGGGCAGCCACAAAGGCTGAATGATCGCGACCAGAAGGGAACGTTCTCATCTAGACATTATTTTGAGTCATCCTACCAAGCTACAATGAAATCACTTCATAATTATGACCTGTACACTGTTCTAAAGGTTTTCGGGCTTCGGGCCCCTGTAGCTTTCACAGTTGCCCAATCGTGTCCAAAAGGGGACGTTCTCATCTAGACATTATATGAAGTCAACCTACCAAGTTACAATGAAATCCCTTCATAAATATGACCTGTAGACTGTGTTAAAGGTTTTTGGGCTTCGGGCTCGGACAGCCGTCATGGTTAAATGATCGCAACCAAGGAGACAATCTCATCTGGGCATCATCTGGAGTGATCCTACGAAGTTACACTGAAATCCCTTTATAAATATGACCTGTAGACTGTGCTCAAGGTTTTCGGGCTTCGGGCACCTGTAGCCATAACAGTTGACCAATCATGACCAAAAGGGGATGTCATCCTCTAGGCATTATATGGAGTCAACCTAACAGGTTACAATGAAATCCTTCCATAAATATGATCTTTTGCCTATGCTAAAGGTTTTTGGGCTCGGGCACCCATCAGGGCTGAATGATTGCGATCAAAATGGGACATTCTCATCTAGACATTATTGGGAGTCATCCTACCAAGTTACAATGAAATCCCTTCATAAATATGACCTGTAGACTGTGCTAAAGGTTTTCGGGCTTCGGGCCCCTGTAGCCATCACAGCTGCCCAATCAGGACCAAAAGGGGACTTTCTCATCTAGACATTATATAAAGTCAACCCACCAAGTTGAAATGAAATTCCTCAATAAATATGACCTGTACACTAAGCTAAAGGTTTTGGGCTCGGGCAGTCGTCACGGTTGGCAGATCACGCCCAAATGGGGAAATTCTCATCTAGACATCTTAAGGAGTCATCCTACCAAGTTACAATGAAATCCCTCCATATTAAACATGACCTGCAGATTGCGTTAAAAGTTTTTGGGTTTTGGGCTTGGGAAGCCATCACGGTTGACAGATCATGCCCAAAAGGGGACGTTCTCATCTAGGCATTATACAGAGGCATCCTACCAAGTTACAATGAAATCCCTTCATAAATACAACTTGTAGACTGTGCTAATGGTTTTTGGGTTTTGGGCTCGGGCAGCCATACCGGTTGACCGAACATGACCAAAAGGGGACGTTCTCATCTAGACATGACCCCAAACCTACATATGAAATTTCGTGACAATCAGACAAGAACTGCGGGGTGTAGCTTGTGCTAAAGGAAAATGTGAACAGACTCACCGACTCACAGACTAACAGAATTCAGCATGCGTGATGGCAATAGCTTATCTTGACTATGTCAAGTTAAGCTAAAAATGACAAAATAATGAAAATTAATTGGCGATTTTAGAGAATAGTGCTGACCCTTTTTGTTCGTTACGTTGGGTAAAGGGTTAAAATTATTATTTATTTATTTATTGGTGTTTAAGGTCACACACTTATGCACAATGGCTAATCATGACCGTGGCATTTTTATGGGTGGAGGAAGCCGGAGTACCTGGAGAGAACCACCGAGAATCGATGAGCAACTGTCAGCTCCTCAACATTCTAACTCTGTTCAAGCTCCGCTCAAGCAGAGTTACAGCAATTGAAGAATGTGCACCATCGACATGCAGTACTTAGAACATGGCAGGCAACCTGGATAAAGTAGAGCCACCGCGTTCCCGGTAAAGGGTTAAAAATGAAAGTGTCAATGACACTGTAGCTCAACTTGTCAAGACAAAGACATGTACATGTATAGTATGTAACACAGCAATGACAAACATCTAGGTAATTACCTGATAACAAAGGTACATATAAAGTATTGTAACGGTCTGTACATAAATACTGAGCGTTGCCTGTAACAAATGTATAGGTAAAGTATTGTAAAGGTGGGTGACAGTCAGATGCTAAACTAGAAAAAAATCTTTGAGTCCCAGAGTGGGTCTGACTGAACCCCAAAATATTTGTTCTCATAGCACAGTGAAAACAAAGGCACCCCAAAACACACTCATTCCTGTCCCAAGGTGAAAACAAAGGTACCCAAGAAGTTTCGTGAAGATCAGTTCACAAATATGAGCTGTGTAGAAGTTGTGACAAAAAACTGATTGGACCTGATTTCGGTACAAAATTGCCACTGGCAGCCATCTTGAATTTTGGACCACGCCCAGAAACACTCGTTCTCGTCCCAAGGTGATAACAAAGGTACCCAAGAAGTTTTGTGAAGATCGGTTCATAAATACAGCCTCTAGCCCGAGCCATATTGACATGTGCACTTACAGAGTATAAGTAGCACTGAATAAATCAAAGTTCATCTAATTTGCATAATTTCTGCACGAGAAAAAAACCTGTACTATATGTGATGTATTCCATGTTACTAAACATTCATACAAAAATTTATTCAAATCAGAACTTTCATACAGAAGTTCTGTACAAAAGACTGATTGCACTAATTTTGGTACAAAATGGCTGCTGGTGGCCATCTTGAAATTCGGACCACACCCAAAAACACTCGTTCTCATCCCACGGTAATAACAAAGGTACCCATGAAGTTTCGTAAAGATCGGTTCATAAATACGGCATCTAGCCTGAGCCATATAGAAGTTGTGTACAAAAAACTGATTAGACCTAATTTTGATACAAAATGGCCACTGGCACCCAAGAAGTTTCATAAAGATCGGTTTATAAATACGGCCTCTAGCACTTACAGTGCTGAAAATAACACTAAATACATCAAAGTTAGTCTAATTTGCATAATTTACTTACGAGAAAAAAACCGGTATTATATGTGATGTATCCCATGGTACTAAACATTCATACAAAAAATTATTCAAATCAGAGCTTTCATATGGAAGTTCTGTACAAAAAACAGATTTCTGCATCGTCGGTACAAAATGGCAGCTGGCAGCCATCTTGAATTTCGGACCGCACCCAAAAACACTCGTTCTTGTCCCACAGTAATAACAAAGGTACCCAAGAAGTTTCGTAAAGATCGGTTCATAAATACGGCCTCTAGCCCGAGCCATAGCAGCTTGGCACTTACAGCTCTGAAAGTAACACTAAATAAATCAAAATCAGTCTAATTTGCACAATTTACGCACGAGAAAAAAACCCGTATTATATGTGATGTATCCCATGGTACTAAACATTTATACAAAACTTTATTCAAATCAGAACTTTCATACAGAAGTTCTGTACAAAAAACTGATTTTTGCATCATCGGTACAAAATGGCCGCTGGCAGCCATCTTGAATTTCGGACCACACCTAAAAACACTCGTTCCCGTCCCAGGGTCATAACAAAGGTACACAAGAAGTTTCAAAAAGATCGGTTCATAAATACGACCTCTAGCCCGAGCCATAGCCAATTGTTGACGTACGGACAGACGGACGGACGGACGGACGGACGGACGACGGGCCATGACAATAGCTCAAATTTGACTTCGTCAAAGTTGAGCTAAAAAATCAATTATCTTACATCTCTTACATCTGTTACAAGTGTGTCAGTGAAAATGATCCCTGTCCAAAAATCAAATCAGAATATATCTCTTTTTGAACACTATAAGGAGTTTACACAACAAAAGGGAAACGACAAAACAAGGAAAGATAAAATTTGCAGGAGAGAAAAAAAAAAAAGAAAAAAGTAAAACAGTTTGGGTATTATTTACTAAGCATAACAGTAGAGAAGAAATTGAAGGCCTTATCATAATTTTACAAAATAATGTGACTTTTATGGCATCTGATGTAGAAGCCTGGAAATAAGCAGACGGTCATCTGCAAAATTAGGCCACCAGGGGGTAATTTGGTGATGCTACCCTGCACAACAGGGTAGCATTACTAAATTTTCCCCTGGAAAACCTCAATCTGAATCACGGTCTCAAGCCTAAACAAAAAGGGATACCCAGAGGATAAAATGGGGAATTTTTGCCCACTGTATGGGATAGCATCAGCAAATTCACCCTTAGGGGACCTCACTCTGCAAATAAGAGATTGCTTATTTCCTGCCTTGCTAATGTACTATCTTCATTGTAATTGAAAAATAAATTCTCAGACAGTTTATTAGGCCTTAAAAAGTTAAAAATCTGTTTCTCAGCACCCCTCCCTCCCTGCATGGTCTTTCGGCTGCTGCATGCTCTCTTTTTATAACCAATGCAAACTAAAAAAAAATTAAAATTAAATGGTTTATGTCTGATATTTTACTCAAGTCCAATCGAAACTACAATCACAGGTCACATGTTCCCATTGTAGTGAACATCCATACCAACTTTCAAAGGAATCGAACCATAAACATTTGAGAAAATCTCTGGATAAAATTCAGGCATTCTAAGACAAAAAAGGGCATAATTCTGGCAAAAATGTCTGAACTATAATTGCAGGTGCACAGCTTCCCATGGTATTGAACATCCATACCAAGTTTCAAAGAAATTGACACATAAACACCTGAGAAAATCTCCGGACAAAATTCAGGCATTTTAAGATGAAAAGGGGCATAACTCTGGGGAAAAAAATCAGATCAAAACTATAATCGCAGGTGCACAGGCTCCCATGGTTGTGAACATCCAAACCAAGTTTCAAACGAATCGACCCATGAACATCTGAGAAAATATCCAGACAAAATTCTAGACAATTCAGGTATTCTTAGACAAAAAAGGGCATAACTCTGGCAAAAAAGTCCGATCAAAACTATAATCGCAGGTGCACAGGTTCCCATGGTAGTAAATACCAAGTTTCAAAGGAATTGACCCATAAACATCTGAGCAAAGCTCCGGACAAAATTCTAGGCCTGCTTTTTCAAGTCAAAAAGGGGCATAATTCTGGAAAAAATAATCTGACTGGAACTATAATCGCAGGTTTACAGGTTTCCAGGTGAACATTCATACCAAGTTTCGAGCAGATTGGTCCATAACATCTGAGAAAATCTCTGGACAAAATTATGCCCATGACAGATGGATGGACAAGGTGATTCCAGAGTACCCCCCACAATTTATTGCGGGAGGTATAAAAATAAAAATAAAAACCTGTAATAGAACATCTTGTTTTCAAAAGTGTGCTTTTTATTAACAAAGCAATGTTAAATGTGAAAAAAAACTCCAAAACTTCATCCAAAAAAAGGATCCTGAAAAATGAACAATTCATATGAAAAGAAGAGCAAAGTTGGGTGGATACTAATTGGTAAATAAAAGATGGGAGGGAGGTAGGATTATCAAGTTGGAAGGTGGTGAAGCAGGGTTTCAATATGATATTCAGCAACCGATTTAAAAATAATTGACTTGAAATATTGAAAGCTGGGAGTTTGCTGTGCATTTACTGATATACAGTAATGTGCAAAGGTAAAAAAAACTGTCATTAAAAAAAGCAAAAAATCATTGTCAAAACTGAGGAAACTATTTGGAAGACAACAGTGCATAAAGGGAAAAAAGGAAGACATAAATTTAAAAAAAAAGAGAAAAAAAAATTAAAGTAAACCCTTATATGATAAGTAAATTTATCATTCCGTTGTGAGCATGTGAATGCAGTCAAAGAACTCTTTCTTTTTTTTCTTCACAAAATGTATTTAATGACCATCAAAAAAGTTAAAAATCTGTTTCTCGGGCCCTCCCACATGGTCCTTTTGGCTGCCTCATACTCTCTTTTTATAACCAATGCAAACTTAAAAAATAAAATTAAAGGTTTATGTCTGATATTTTACCCATGTTAATAAATTGATAAATTTGTCCCTTGAGTACATAAATACTGACCGTAGCCTGTAACAAATGTATAGGTAAAGTATTGTAACGGTGGGTGACAGTCAGATGCTAAACTAGAAAAGAAATCTTTGAGTCCCAGAGTGGGTCTGACTGAACCCCAAAACACACACTCGTTCCTGTCCCAAGGTGAAAACAAAAGCACCCAAGAAGTTTCGTGAAGATCAGTTCATAAATACGAGCTGTATAGAAGTTGTGACAAAAAACTGATTGGACCTAATTTCGGTACAAAATGGCTACTGGCAGCCATCTTGAATTTTGGACCGCACACAGAAACACTCGTTCTCGACCAAAAGGTGATAAAAAAAGGTACCCAAGAAGTTTAGTGAAGATCGGTTGATAAATACAGCCTCTAGCCAGAGCTGTATTGACATGTGCGCTTACTGTGTATCAGTAGCACTGAATAAATCAAAGTTCATCTAATTTGCATAATTTCTGCACAAGAAAAAAAAAAGTACTATATGTGATGTATTCCGTGTTACTTAACATTCATAAGAAAATTTATTCAAATCAGAACTTTCATACAGAAGTTCTGTACAAAAGACTGATTGCACCTAATTTTGGTACAAAATGGCTGCTGGTGGCCATCTTGAATTTTGGACCACACCCAAAAACACTCGTTCTCATCTCACGGTGATGACAAAGGTACCCTTCTAGCCTGAGCCATATAGAAGTTGTGTACAAAAAACTGCTTAGACCTAATTTCGGTACAAAATGGCCACTGGCGGCTATCTTGAATTTTGGACCGCTCCCAGAAACACTCGTTCTCGTCCCAAGGTGATAACAAAGGTACCCAAGACATTTTGTGAAGATCGTTTCATAAATACAGACTCTAGCCTGAGCCGTATTGACATATGTACTTACTGTGTGTAAGTAGCACTGAAAAAATCAAAGTTCATCTAATTTACATAATTTCTGCATGAGAAAAAAACTCGTATTACATGTGAGATATCCCATGGTACTAAACATTCTCACAAAAAAATTCTTCAAATCAGCGCTTTCATATGGAAGTTCTATGCAAAAATCTGATTGCACCTAATTTTGTACAAAATGGCTGCCATCGGCCATCTTGAATTTTGGACCGGACCCAAAAACACTCGTTCTCGTCCCATGGTGATACCAAAGTTACCCAAGAAGTTTCATAAAGATAGGTTCATAAATACGGCCTCTAGCCCGAGCCGTATTGGCATTTGCACTTACAGTGCGGAAAGTAAAACTAAATACATCAAAGTTAGTCTAATTTGCATAATTTATGCCCGAGAAAAAAACCTGTATTATATGTGGTGTATCCCATGGTACTAAACATTCATACAAAAAATTATTCAAATCAGCACTTTCATATGGAAGTTCTGCGCAAAAATCTGATTGCACCTAATTTTGTACAAAATGGCTGCCAGCGGCCAACTTGAATTTCGGATCAGACCCCAAAACATTCGTTCTCATCCCACGGTCATAACAAAGGTACCCAAGAAGTTTCGTAAAGATCGGTTCATAAATACGGCCTTTAGCCTGAGCTGTATTGAATTGTTGATGGACAGATGGACAGACGGACAACTGGCCATGGCATAGACTCAAATTTGGCTTCGTCAAAGTTGAGCTAAAAATGGCCTGAGAAACAGAAGATCTAGTTTGTGGGGCCTCAGCACAGTTTATCATCAGAAGAAAACATAAGATATTAATCAGCGGAAGACAATTAATTTTAACTCTTAAATGCCAAGATAACTATTCACAGTTTTACCATGCACAACTGGCAAAACTTGTAGCTTGGGAGTGGTTTCTACCAAAGTCTTTGCTATAAACTACTGTCAGGGTATACTGCGTATGATCTGCATGTTTACACAAAGGCTTGATATCAGAGCACCTGTTCTGAGGGAGTAAAACTTGGTTAAATGAAGTTATGCCTGTCTTTAGAATTGGAACACAATCCTATCCTAATGATGGTATAAGTGACTGCATATTATATATGGGCTAATACATTTAATGCCTCAACTAATACACAGGATATCTAAATTTATTATTTTAATTTTTGTTTTTTTAAATTTTACAAAATGTTTCTATAAAACCATATCATATGTCCCCCTCATTGGAAAGAGCTCCTTCCAATGAGGGAGACACATGAAATGGTTATATTGACATATTTTGAAAAATAGTAATTTTTAACTGCTTAATTTGTAAATTATGCGGACGGATACATTCATTTGTTAGGTAAAGGATTAAGAAGTACAGTGGAGCCCACTTAACTGGATATCTCTTAATTGTATATCCCTGTTAATTGAATATAATTTTCAAACACAAAACCATTTACCATACCTTCAGAACAAATATGATCTGTTAATTGCATATGGGTTGTAGAGTAAATTCCTGTTAATTGTATATAAATTTTTGTAATATGTTGAAAAAATTACTGTGACACGCACCAAATTCCCCTTATTTATCAACCTTTTTGGCCCCAATACATCCAATACAGGCATTTATTCTATTATATCTTGATTGACAGAGCTCTATGAGCTCTGTCAAACAAGATATAATAGAATAAATGCTCAGTTTACCTCCAAAACACAGGAAACTGACCAAATCCCTGTTAATTGTATACTCCTGTTAATTGAATCATTTTCACTGGCAAAATGGATATTCAATTAAGAGGATTCTACTAACTTCACAAAAACATTTCAAACAAAAAACTTTTGTGAGAGAAAAAAAATCAGCCAAAGAAAAATAATGAGGAGTTTTCTTTCTACTTGTCCATTTTTTTGATTTTAGTAAAGAAATTTTAGGGTCTGGCTAAAATAACTTAAAAATTATTCTCATCCAATTGATTAATATTACTTTAAAAAATACATGTCATAACACTTAAGTAACAGATAATCTTAATTTTTCAATCAACTAGAAGATGGTAAGCAACCTTGAAAAGAAAAAAATACAAGCAAAATACTGCAAGAGGACCACATAAAAGGACAATAAAAGAAAGCTTAAGTTTAAAATAAAACAAAATTGTGATGCACAGCAGGCTTTTCTTTATTTAAAAACTTTTATAATGTTTTATGGAGAATTTCTGTTTGTAAATTAATTTAAGATACCTATTTTTGTGTTAGTAGATGTTAAAACTACCTTATTCTAAAGAAAAATAAAATATGAAAAGGAAGGATATGATTAAATAGCAGGTGCACAGATTTTGTTCACATTTTCCCAGGTTTTCTTACTTTTATTGGATCGCATATTATACAATGCATCTTCTTGTTGTCTAATCATTGCTTGTTGCTGAATATCAAGTGCAGAGTTAGTAACTGGAGAATCTGGGTACCTGTTTCTAAAGTTTCTGCGGGAATCAGATTTTTCTAAAGAAAGAGAAAATGGAATTAATAAAGAACTCAACCTTCCCAATGCCAGGGCTGATAATGCTGCAACATAAATTTGCTAACAAATGTTTGAGATAAAAAATCTAGAATGTGATACATTTATGGAGAAGAATTATATAGTTTATTTTACAAATGTTTACCCTATTTTATACTCACCACCACTGATAAAAGATCAGTAAATTTGATAGTGATTTTTGCCTGTTTCATTGCCAACTGAAGGCAAATTTGAACAAGTCAGACAAGGGTGCAGTTGCTCATTGCTGGAGTTACCTTCAGTAAGCTGGTAATATGCTTCAATGTGATACATATAGGGTATCTGTTTTTTTCAGTGGATACTGACAATCATCCTGAAATATGAATTTCTCATGCCCACTCATCAGATGATTGTTAGCCCTTTGAACACTGGTGGTATCTTCCATGCCAGTTAAATGGCAAACATTGGATGAGTCCATATCCATTATTTGGGGGAAGAGCAATTAATATTTTCAACGTGCAGCCTGAAGGCTGCACGTTGAAAATATTAATTGTTCTACCACACACGTTCACTTAGTAGCCATCCTACATAATGACATTATGACGTATCATGTTCCTGGACCGGAAAATCGGCCTGTCGTGTTGAAAGAGTTAATATTCATGCAAATACACTAGGTTTTCATTTTATCATTCATGCTTCAGAAAAATTATAGGCTTACAATACAATCACCATGGACTGGTTGTAATCCACACATGGGCAGTGAATTCCATGCATGCATTTACAAGCTAATAAAAATCATCAGAAAAATTTGAATTAATGAAACACTGGGTTGTACCAGGTGCATTATTAATTAAATTTTTGATGATTATTCCGATAATTAGTGCTCTCTCTCTCTCTCTCGCATGCATGCACGCAGGCATGCACGCACGCACACACACACGCATGCACACATGCATGCACGCATGCATGCACACACGCACGCACACACACACAACACAACACAACACACACACACACACACACACCCTCCTCCTCCCTGTTAACTGGTGTCCCCAAATAACAAGAATGTTCCCAAATTTACGTCATAACACACATTATGTTTCCATTTTTGTTCAAATGATTCAACCTTCAGTACGTGGAGAGAGGATTGTAACTAAATCACCCATGGAGTACAGTTATCACTCAAAGGATCACTTTCAAGTTCTGTAAATGTGGACAAAAAATACAAGCAATGTTTCAGCCAATTGGTATAACCCAGAGGTCCACTGGCTGGAACTTTGCTGGTTATGCTTTGCAACAAAGTTTCAATTATTGCTTGGGTGGAATTGCCACTCTACAGGTGATTTAGTGAGAATACACTCTCCATGTACTGTAGAAAGGCCTGGAGATTTGTATACATTTTTCTACTCGATGGCAGTCTAGATCCTGTAGCTTTGAAGTGGAATCTGATTCTCTGTATCTCCCACTTGGGAGATATTGAGTTTCAACAACGTTCACACTTGTATGATATTGAGGTTTTCTGATTATAATAATTATACTTACAGTAGCTGTGACATCACAAACATCATTACACTTCCACAAAGACTTTACAATGTTATGCATCCATTATAGCAAAAACAATAAGTCTTAAACATTTCAAGCTCGAAGCAAGGCACTTAGAATTTTCTGACATGTTGTGTCGAGAGTTAACAAATTTTTCGACAGTATTCCTGGGTCATTGACCATCGATAAAAATGATTTATGAAGCATAAGGGTATTTTTAAATAATGAAAATTGTGGTTTTTGTGAAATGGTCAATGTTTTTTATCAAATTAGCAGCTTTCAGAAAAATGTTAGCATTCAGGCAAACAAACATTTTTCCAACAGACAACAAAAATATCTGACAGACAAGGTTCATTCCCTACTACAAGTAAAAGAGTAGCAACACTCATTACACATGAAAACTAAGGAAGGGACATTTTCAAAAGTTGCATTCAATCATAAATGTAGTTAAATGCTTTAGTTTATATATACATGTTGAGACACTCTTTATTTATTTAAGGCCACATATTTCTGCATAACTGGTCAATGCCTCCCTGCACTCTGGCGTCTTTCCGACAAGCATGAAACATGCTTTAGTAAAATCTCTTCTCAAAAAGTCAACACTTGACCCAGAGGTTCTGAAAAACTACCAACCGGTCTCTAATCTTCCATTCCTATCAAAGATTATTGAGCATGTGGTGGCTTCTCAGCTGAATTCTCATTTGGCAGCCCACGGCCTAGCAGAAGTTAACCAATCTGAATACAGATCTAACTGCAGAACAGAAATGGCGCTTCTAAGGGTCCAAAATGATATCCTGATATCCACGGACAGGCACAACCTAACATGTCTTGTTTTGTTGGATTTATGTGCCGCTTTTGACACCGTAGTCCATAACATACTTATTTGAAAGACAGGCAGTGAGAATAGGCCTTACTGACCGAGTACTTAATTGGTTTTCGTAGTACCTTAATGGTCAGACACAGAGTGTAATTATTGGCAGTGAGTCGTCAGACAAGGTCACCCTACGTTTTGGTGTCCCTCAAGGATCGGTGTTGGGCCCCCTACTGTACACTGTCTATGTCTTACCTCTCGGTGACATTACCCGAAGCCATGGCCTTGACTTTCATTTTTACGCAGATGACACACAGCTGTATATTAGTTTTACTCACGCCTTTGAGCCTGAAGCATGCAGTAAGATTGAACTTTGTATTTCAGACATCAAGGCATGGATGACTAAAAACTTCCTTAAATTGAACGATGACAAGACAGAAGTAATATATATAGGTCTACCTCATCAACTTTCAAAAATATCCAAACTGTCACTCAATATTGGAGGTTCTGCGATAAAACCCAGTAGCTGTGTTCGAAACTCAGGTTATTTCATGGATGAAAATTTCGTCGCTGATGAACATATCAAACATGTCTCTTGCAGTGCATTTTTTCATCTTAGAAATATTAGCAAAATTCGACCCTTCATTGATATGCATACGTCACAACAGCTTGTCCACTCCTTTATTACCAGTCGCCTCGACTACTACAACTCTCTAAAACATCTATTCTTGAAAAGCTACAACACATCCAAAATTGTCCTCCATGGGTCATAACCAGAACTCAAAAGTACTGCCATATAACACCAGTGCTCTCTGAGTTACACTGGCTACCCGTTAAGCAAAGAATTCAATTTAAAATTGTCCTTTTGGTGTTTAAGTGTATCTCGGGATCTGCACCATCCTACCTGTCCAATCTGCTTACCTCCACAGAGATCTCTTAGGTCATCAGGTCAGCTCAACCTGGTTCAGCCGTATCTAAATTTACTAGTGCTGGTGATAGGGCTTTTGCAGTTGCAGGCCCAAGGCTTTGGAATTCTCTTCCAATCGACATAAAAAATAGTAAATCACTTGAATCATTCAAGTCTGGTACTAAAACCCACCTTTTTCGAAAGCCATTTCCTTCAGTGGTCTTTTAATTTGGGTCATAAACTGACATTACCAGGTGTGTGGGTGTGACTGAGTCAGTGAGGATTGCCTCGTTACTCGTCAAGTCACACTCACATACTTGTTTTGGTAAAGTTGTAGTTTGTTTTGTTTGTTTTCTTTTATTTTGTTTTAATTCAATACTCTTTTTCTTTAGGTTCTGTCGCTTATCGCCACGATATAGCCTCGGTTGCTGATGTGGAGTTGGGCACCAATAAATGATAATAGTGATCCATGTATCAATGTATCTGTGAGAGAATGCATGTGTATGTGTGTATATGTATGTATGCAATTATTGTACAGCCACTGAGCACTGTGTGTGCATTCTAGGCTTTAAAATTATTATTATTATTATTATAATGGAAAATCGTGACCACAACATGGATATAAAGTCAAGTCCAGCCAATCATTTATACCCATGTTGCCCATTTTCGCAGACTTCCTCCCCAGGCATTGGTGACCAGGTCCTTTTACCAGCAAAACAGAGCTTGTTTACCACAATCAACAAGCACTGCTTCAATTCCCAGGGTCCCCACAAGGAATCAAGCACACTTGAAAATCAACTGTTTTCCTCAACTGAAACAGAAACTCCATTGACAGTGAGAATGTTTTTAATCCAGCACATATGGATATTGTATTTCTTTGAATGATCAAATCACTCATTAGAACAGTGCTGTGTTTAGGTTTGTACCCAATGAAATTATTTATTTATTTATTATTATTTATTTATTGGTGTTTAAGGTCACATATTTATGCACAATGGCTAATCATGAACGTGACAGTTTTACGGGTGGAGGAAGCCGGATTACCCGGAGAGAACCACCGAACAATGGTGAGCAATTGTCAGCTCCCCAACATACTAACTCCACACAAGCAGGGTTACCATTGGTTGAAGACAAGTGCACCTTCGACGTGCAGTATGCCTTAGTACACAACGCCACCGTGCCCCCACGTGGGCAATGGAGATGAAGTGTCTTGCCCAAGGACACAACATGGTTGCCGCAGGTGGGATACAAACCGAGGACCTTTCGGCTTGCAGCCAGCACCTCTACCTACTGAGCCACCATGCTCCGCCCAATAAAATAATTCCTAGTTTAAATGATCAGTTGTAATGTAATGAGTCTGAAAGTCAATCAAAAATGGTCTAGAGTTTAGGTTTGGACTTCAAAACACCATCTCCAACTTATATTTATTTTTTGCTAAAATATAGATTATCGAAAAAAAATTGTGGAAAGCTAGAAATTGTATCCCCCACTGTGACGACATAGAAATTTTCACTTTCATGGTATCAATCAAAATGGCGGTTTGCAAAGTGTCACTTTAAGGTGAATACAAGTCAAATTATCACTGGAAATGATCAATTTGTTCTAAAAATGTATAATGAATAGAAAATCTAGTGTTTTTGAGTGGATACCAATCATTTCCAGCAATAATTCAAAACATACTCACCTTAAATTGGTGCATGAAACCTGCCAGCTGAATCATATCGCAAAACGCTACCTGTTCCTAGTATCGATCAAATCACTTCTACATATCAATACACATCAGCTGTTTGCTTTCATGCATCAATTCAAGGTTGAAACAAGTGGAATTATTGATAGGAATGATCAGATTCTTATAAAAAGTTTATAACAAAAAGAAAATGTAGTGTTTTTGAAGGGATACCGAAAATTATCTCACTCCTGACCGAGACAAATGGTTATTTTTACTTGTGCAAGTGCTCACGAACAATGAACATTTGTCTCAGTCACTCATGAGATAATTTTTGGTATCCACTCAAAAACACTAGATATCCTCTATATATCAATTACCCATGATACTTAATTCGAAGAACTATGTAGACAGAAACAGCTCTCTGGGTGTGTATCATAAAAATGTATTTAATGAGCAAAGACAAACTTCAACATATTTCTGTCATTATAAAATGAGAGTGACAATGCTGAATTGCAAAGGAAAATAACCAGCACAATGTATCACATAACAGACTTTTTATTAAGGCCTAAGTAAGTTAAGAATCCATTTCTCAGGCCCTCTCACATGGTCATTTTGGCTGCTTCATGCTCTCTCTTTTATAACCAATGCAAACTTAAAAAAATAAAAATTCAATGGTTTATGTCTGATATTTTGCCCAAGTTCATAAAATTGATAAATTTGTCCCTTGAGTGCAAGAAGGCTTTGCAATGATTTACCATTGCATAGCCTTCTTGCACTCAAGGGATGAAATACTCCACCACCCATGCTATTCTGTAGATTATGAGGCCTAAAATATAAGACAAACCAAGAATATGAACTTTTGATGGAAAAGAAATAATTACAAAAATAAAATTAAAAAAACCCACGCCCGCATGCAGTTTTACACAAGAAGGCCTGAGAAACAGAAGATCTATTTTGTGGGGCCGAAACCAGGTTACAAATTAGTACCCAAATTTGTTACCTATTATCACCCTAGCATTGAAAGCATTAAAGATACCTACCTGTATCAATCTTTTTAAACAGTATATTGAATTTATAAGAAGTAACTTATCATTATCAATGTCAGACACAAGAACTTTTTTAAATGACCAATTTTTCGATTTTTTCACCAGACTGTCAAGTTCTTCCAGAAAAAGTTAGTCTGGTGAAGTCAGAAAATATAGATGTCATAGCACTAATATCGTAAAGAGTAACTGTAATGAAAATTAACAGACATTAATCTAAATAATATTTATTAGCCACTCTTGTCTTTCCAAATAATATTGGGTGTGAACACTTTTCTCCATGAAAACATATTTTGTCCTGAGTGCATGAGGATGTTCATTGATACATGTTCACATTTTCTGTTTGTGAAATTGATTCATGACAAGTGTATAATACAGTGGAGCCCACTTAAAAAATCTTGTACCTGTCGGGAAATTACCTTGACTCTCCCAAGTTTTCCTTTGTTTATAGACCTATTTGGCCTCAGTACATCCAATACAGGCATTTAATCTATTATATCTTGTTTGACAGAGCTCATGGAGCACTGTCGAACAAGATATAACAGAATAAATGCTAAATTTATCTCTAGAATACAGGCGAGTGACACAATCCCTGTTAATTGAATACCCCTTTTAACTGAATAACTTTCATTGGCAAAGTGGCTATTCAATTAACAGTGTTCCACTGTATTATATAACTTGTGGAGACTGAAATAAAATTTCTTACACAAGCAATCAAGTTGAGCTCTGTCAAACAAGATAGAATAGATTAAATGCCTGCACTGGATATGCTGAGGCCAAATTGGGCAATACACAGTGGTAATTAAATGACTGTCAGGGTAATTTTTCAACATATTACAAGAATTTTTATTCAGTTAACATGAGTTTACTCTATAACCTATATGTAATCAACTCAGCAAATTTGTACTGAAGGTATGGTAAATGGTTTTGTCTTTGGAAATTACATTCAATTAACAGGGATATTCAATTAAAAGATATCCAATGAAGTGGGCCCCATTGTATTATAACAAAAAATTTGATATCACATGCATTGGGGGAAGGGTTAACCCTTAACACAACAAAGTAGTTAAATACAGCCAATTTCATTTATATAAATCTTTATTCATATTTTATTATTTTTTTCAATTATTACCTCCAAAACATAACTTGTGACCCCTCATTAGAACCAGGTTGGGGACCTTGTTTCAATGAAAGATCATAAGGCCCCACTTATGTTTTCTTCTAATAATAAACTGTGTTGTGGCCCCACAAAGTAGATCTTCTGTTTCTCAGGCCATTTTTTTTTATATATTGCATGGGGGCAAGCCTTTTTTTATTTTAGTAATTATTTCTTTGCCATCAAAAATTCATGTTCTTAGTTGGTTTTAGGCATCATAATTTACAGAATAGCATGGATGGTGATGTATTTCACCCCTTGAGCGCAAGAAGGCTTTGCAATACTAAGGCATTGCAAAGCCTTGTTGCACTCAAGGGACAAATTTATCAATTTTATTCACTGGTCGAGTGCTGAATTATTTTTGCTCATCAAAATTTGTTCACATATCTTTTGCCATGTTACAATTTATGGGAGAGTGCCAATAGGCACTCTCCCATCAATTATAATAAGACAAATCTTCACAGACTAAATAATTTCACTCCAAAGGTGATATGTAGAACATTTACTGAATATTAATTTATTTATTGGTGTTCAAGGTCACATACTTATGCACAATAGCTAATCACGACCGTGACAGTTTTACGGGTGGAGGAAGCCAGAGTACCCAGAGAGAACCACCGAGAAACGACAACCAGCTGTCAGCTCCCCAACATCATAACACAGCACTGCAGCACAGGCAGGGTTAGATTGGCTGAAGGCATGCATACCATTGATGTGCAGTACGCCTTAGTACACAGCGTCATCGTGCCCCCAGGTGGACAATCGGGTTAAGTGCCTTGCCCAAGGACATAATGTGGAAGTCCGAATCGATCACTCAGATAGTTCTCCCATCCGAGGACTAATCAGGCTCGACATTGCTTAACTTCGGTAATCTGATGAAAACCAGTTACCGCAATGTCACCGCACCCACAATGAATATGAAGCCTTTAAGTTGAGATACCAACACTTCAGAATAAAGCCCAAATATGGGTTTCCAGCACTCTACCAGTTAATTTGACTAAACTATGAGATGTAAACCATTTAATTTTTATTTTTTTCAAGTTTGCATTGGTCATAAATAGAGAGCATACAGCAGTCAAAATGAACGTGTGGGAGGGCCTGAGAAACAGATTTTTAACTTTTTAGGCCTAACCTATATTTGAGAGGCCAAAAAATGGAATTTTTAGTTATTCCAAAAATGTTTTTTGCAAGTAGTGCCTTTTAGTCATGTTGGATTTTATATAGTAAAAATCCTGTGCCACAACACCCGCCCCCACCATCCCAAATCACCTCCTCCAAATTGATAGATCATGTTACTTACCTGAGTGTTTATATCTGTTAAACTCTCGTAGATTATTCTGATCCACATCATCACCTGAAGTTCGTGGAGGGCGTTCAACATAGACTGGTTTCCTATTTCTTGCATCATCAAATGCATCAGGTTTTCTAAAACACAATGAAGAATTTAAATTGATACTACAGGTGATTTCCCCACCTGCAATATTTTACTTTTTTACAACCATTTAACTCTTTTGTTTGTCATGTGTTAGTCTTCACATACCTCAAAAGTTTCATTTTGAACAGAAACTATTGATGAACAAGTTTATACCAAGAAAAGAATGATGAGACTGCAGAAAAAGCCTGCCCAGTATAAATGAAAATTTGAAAACGTACCCCACAGACATTAACGCGGCACTCATGTGAAAAACCTGCACAAAGTTTTTGTGGGCCGGTGACATTCATGATCCATTCTAAACTTGGTAACATATTGATGTGTCCAGTCACGCATATCCAATATCATTTTCCAAAAATATCAACATCAGTTTGGATATCCCCTACTTTTTTTTAATAATATATATAAGAAGTAAAGTGTCTTAACCCTTTACCCAATGCAGAAGATATCAAAATTTATTATTTTAAATATCATTTTTTCAAATTTTTCAAAAAATTTCAACAAAACCATATCATGTGACCTCTCGTTGGAACGATCTCAAAGAGCTCATTCCAATGAAGGGTCACATGATATGGTTTTGTTGAAAGTTTTTGAAAAATAATATTTTTTCTACTACTGAATTGCATATTACGCGGGCGGATGTGGGCAATTTGTTGGGTAAAGGGTTAAGTTATTTGTTCACATTGTTGTTAATAGATATATTTGAACAGTTCATGAACATTGGAACAGGGAAATCCAAAGGAGTCAGTTGGAAATACCATTTCTATTTTTATTGCAAACAGGTATTTTGAATCATTATATCAACCTACCTGTGCTATTTATATACAACAATGATATAATGGTGAAATATCAACACGATTTTGATAAAAGTAGAACAGAACAACAAAACTGGAGTATATCAGCACTTCTCATGAGTGTTTTAGCCAATTAAATTATCAGATTTTTCTATCATAAATAATCAGGATTAATTGTCTGGGCCAAAGACACAATGCAGATCACATGAGGCAGGAGCAAACATATGATCTTCAGATCTGAAGCTCCATGTGCTTACCAATGTGCTACTGTACTCCCTAAAAAAATAATATTTAAATCTTATCTTATTTTTTACTAATTCCCATTTCCATTTTTGACACAAGTTTCAGTTTTTGTAAAGTATCAGCAATTAATGGGCATTACATTCACCATTCTTTTACAGATTTTGATGGAAACATATCTCCGAAATATTAAAAAAAAACATTGTGTAAGAAGTAGGTATTATGAAGGAAAAGTATAAACATTATATAATGTTCCAATAAGGCTAAAATCATCCTCCTCTGATTGGACGAGAGCTCACTTAGTATATTCTATGTTTACAGTTCAAGTGGCAAATGTTACCATCTGAGGTCACAACGTGAAATATTTGTAATGACGTTGTCCGTTTCGTAACTGCTTCATCAACAGAGTGATTAGCAAGGCGCTTAATTTTTCTGGATTGTGCAGCAGATGGTGTTCCGGTTGAAGTGTTGTTTAAATTACAAACCGATTTTTGATTTGAACTGAGATGGAATGAGTTTATCTGGTTTATTGACTATTTACCCAGTGCCGTCGTGGATACACAAGAGGTTTATTTACTAAACCTGTGATCGTTAAAAGTTGCCTTGAACAAGGCAACTTTTAAAGATCACAAGTTTAGTAAATAAGCCTCTTGTGTTTCACGATGTAGGTTTTGGTCTATGGGTAGTGTATATTGGAACATATACGTTATCGTGATGAATTGACGGTAACATGGTCTAAGGTTCGCGTCTCGGTTGAACATAAGCTCCAAGCCACAAACCTCAGACCATGTTACCATCAATTCATCACAATAACTTATATTCTCAACCTATAAATGAGCCATGTTGTTGATATACTGATAAAAATGAAAGTACTTTTCAAGTACCCGACTGGCAAATTATAGGGCTTTCAAGGTCTTGAAAAATGGAATGCAAAGTACTTTCAGGAATTTTAAGTCCCCATCTCATACCATAACATTATATTTCAGAAGGGCCCCGTGAGTCGGATATTTTAATTCAAGTTGATTCTCGATTCGATTTTAGTTTAAAACTCGCGTGATGAGTCATTTTTCGAGTCGATTCCTATAAAACTGACGGCCTGATTTCTTTTCAGCAGAGAGGGATTTAAGTGCACTCCGAGCAATCAAGACTGTACACTTCTGCTGACAGAAGTAGACAGACTCGAGTGCTCAGAGTGCACTTCATTCTACACAAATAGAGTTATCTGCTATCCATTGGGCATTTCACCTTGAGAACAAAGCCTGTCTTCAGGTGATCTGAACACACTAATAAGTCAAGTCTGATGTATATTTGCTTGAACATGAAAGAAATGTGATTCCACCTCATCGGTTCACAAACTATTTACCGGTACTATACTACTATCGCTCACCAATATTCAATGTAGAAATGTGGTTTTCGTTTCTACCAACTTAGGGTATATCAAATACCAAGACAGCCAAATGAATTTATCAACTTGAGAAAAAGGACATCCACGAATCGAAGACAAGTCGAGTCGATTTTGCATCCCGACTTGAGATTCGCCTCAAAATTTGAGTAATCGCAGGGCCCTAAATCAGAGTGTTATATGTTAGTATTAACCCTTACCTAATAAATTGCTCACATCTGCCAATGTAATTTACAAATTGAGGAGTTGAAAAAAGATTATTTTTCAATTTTTTTAGAAAAAGCATATCATGTGATCCTCATTGGAATGAGCTTGATCACATGACATGGTTTTGTTGACTTTTTTTTTAAAATTGAAAAATTAAGATTTAAAATATTAAAGTTTGATATCCTGTGCATTGATAAAAGGGTTAACTATAATTAATATGTCACCCCCAAGTAAGCCTGAATATAAGCAATCTGTCATTTGCAGAATGAGGCCCCTAGAGGGTGAATTTGCTGATGCTGTCCCATACAGTGGGCCAATTCATCCTCTGGGTACATCTTTCTGTTTTGGCTTGAGACCTTGATTCAGATTGAGGTTCACAGAGGGTGAATTTAGTGATGCTACCAAATTCACCTTCTGGAGATCTCATTTTACAGATGACAGTCTGTTTATTCTCAGACTTGCCCCCAAGTTTTGCACACAATAACAGATTTTGAAAACAACCCCCTACTCCCCATCCCACATACTCACCCCCCCCCCCCCCCCAAAAAAAAAAAAAAAATTCAAAGCCTAATTGTTTATGATTTATTGGAGAGAGCTGTTAAATTGAAATAAACCCAATCCAAAGAAGCACAATATAATTTGCTTCCTGCTGTAAATGATGCACAAGTTCAGTGCATGGACTTATTAAAAAAAAAAAGTAGTTATTTTTTGTCCATCACTTTTTCTCAAGAAAAAACTCTAAACAATGACATTTATTAGCTTTTAACCCTTTACCTAACATGAAAAGCAGACGACACTTGCAAACAAAATTCTTGAATAACTAATTTTTTTCATTTTTTGTCTAAAAAACATAGGTTATGACCCCTCTTTGGAACCAGCTCAACAAGCTCATTCCAAAGAGGGGTCATAACCTATTTTTTTTAGACAAAATTGAAAAAAAAAATGAAAATTAAGGCCTAAAAAAATAAAAAATCTGTTTCTCAGGCCCTCCCGCATGGTCCTTTTGGCTACCGCATGCTCTCTTTTTATAACCAATTTAAACTTAAAAAAAATAAAAATTAAATGGTTTATGTCTGATATTTTACCCAAGTTAAAAAAATTGATGAATTTGTCCCTTGAGTGCAAGAAGGCTTTGCAATGCTTCAGCATTGCAAAGCCTTCTTGCACTCAAGGGATGAAATACACCATCACCCATGCTATTCTGTAGATTAAGGCCTAAAACTTGAACCAAGAACATGAACTTTTGATGGCAAAAAAGTAATTACTGAAATAAAAAATGAAATAAAAAAAACGCTCGCCCGCATGCAATTTCACAAATAATGGCCTGAGAAACAGAAGATCTAGTTTGTGTGGCCTAACTGACGATTTTTTGTGAATAGCGCTTGCCGGTTTTGGCCGTTACGTTAGGTAAAGGGTTAACTACGCATCAGGATGAGGTTGACTTGGAAGAGGTTTACAGATCTATGTCTTCATGCTACTCCAGTGGCTTATAGGCTTGTTACATAATGAAAATTGGCAAAAAGTGCATGTCCCAATTTCTGCTTTCAGGAAAAAATGCATCCCACTATCAAATATTTCACAAATTTTCAATTGTTTCCGATGGTTTTGCATGAAGTGTGTTGCTCCATGCCCCAAACACAAAATCTTCAGCAGATTTACATGGTCAATGGCTATGGTGGACTCTTTTGTCCTATGAGGGACTATTGTGACTGATAGCAAAAGAGTGAGCTGTAGAATACCCGGTAGATTTGACTTGGATCAATAAGCTACTGTATATTTTGATGATTCCACTCAATATTTATTTATTTATTGGTGTTTATGGTCACATATCATCACTGAACAATGGCTAATCGAGACCGCAACATGGAGATAAAGTCAAGGTTAGTCAATTTTTTATATCCATGTTGCATGTTTTAGAGGACTTCCACCCCAAGCATTGGTGAATGGGTCCTATTTTATCAGTAAAACAGAGCTTGTTTTACCAGAGTAAACAAGCACTGCTTCACTTCTCTGGGTTTCAACAGGGAGATTCCACTCAATATAAATTAGAGCAGAGAGCATCTACTCAGAGAAAAAGTTGATTTTCCACTATGGTACTGATTACGTGGGATGTGTGCAAGATTAGGATGGCATTTTAGCTCTTGCTGTTCTATTGCATACCATTGATCAAAATAATTGCATAAATAGAGGATATCTAATGTTTTCTTGTGAGTACCGGGATTTATCTCATGAGTGAGTGAGAGAATCTGTATTTTCACTCGCAAGCTGCTCGTGAAAATACAAATTCTCTCACTCACTCATGAGATAAATCCCGGTATTCACAAGAAAACATTAGATTTTCTTTTTATTATACCCCTTTCATTTGAAGCTTCAACTGAAACGATCCAAACCGACGCCCATACCACGCAAGAAATCTGTTTACACAATCAGCTGATCGCTGTTTCCGCTGACACAGATCACATTGGATGTTGTGTACATCCACACAAAATAGTTTTCGGGATTGTTAGCGAAATGATGTAATTTTTAGCCACAAACAAATTCAGTAAAATGAAATTTCTACATCATTTTCACTTCAATAAAAATTCTTCAACAGAATGTGAAAAATAAAGATAATTCTATCAGCGCTTCGACGTGAAAAATTTCGATCTCGCATTAATACATTTTGGCATTCCAGCGTAATCTGCCGCATCTTATTATACTCATTAGTGGAGCGAGAACAACTTTTGTTTAGCGCTTGGGAAAATTCATTTGTAAATTTCAAGTTCACACGAAATGTGTTTGATCTCACTAGTGAGGGGAAAACGCCATTTATTTTTTACTGATTCCTATTATAATTAGACGTTAGGGGTGTAATAAAAGGAATTCTCAATTAAAAATTATTTTTGAGATTTCCACTTTTTTAAAAAAAGCCCAGATAATGGGTTCCTGCACTCAACTTGCAACATAAGTGCATTCTGTTACCATCACATGAACACACATTCTTTCAACAGGCATTTTGGATATAAATAAAACTCCCTCACTTCAACAGAATAGAAATATTTTCTTCAATGATGAAATTTTGTAATTATCAACCAAATAAGTAACCAATAACACATTGTTTGAAACAACTGAGTAGCTCTATGAAACATGTCATCACTGATGCAATCCTGAAGATATATTGTGTGAAACATTTTGCTTCTGAAAATATTAACCCTTTACCCAACGCAGACGATATCAAAATTTATTATTTTAAATCTCATTTTTTAATTTTTTTCAAAAAATTTCAACAAAACCATATCATGTGACCCCTCGTTGGAACGAGCTCGATGAGCTCGTTCCAATGAAGGGTCACATGATATGGTTTTGTTGAAATTTTTTTCGAAAAATACTATTTTTTTAACTGCTGAATTTGCATATTATGCGGGTGGATGTGGCCGTTTCGTTGGGTAAAGGGTTAACAGGATACCTCAGCATGCAGTAACATTTTGGGATCAATTAATCAAATAATATTTCAAACAAGTATGTTAACCCTTTACCCAACGGAGACGATTTCAAGATTTATTATTTTAAATGTCTTTTTTTTAATTTTTTCAAAAAATTTCAACAAAACCATATCATGTGACCCCTCTTTGGAACGAGCTCGGTGAGCTCGTTCCAAAGAGGGATCACATGATTTGGTTTTGTTGAAATTTTTAGAAAAATATTATTTTTTTAGCAAATCAAATTGCATATTACGCGGGCGGATGCGGGCGATTCGTTGGGTAAAGGGTTAAACACAAACTGAATTTCACAGACCATGCAAATAATACCACATAAAGGATAAGATCCACAAAGTAGATCTTCTGTTTCTCAGGTAATTTTTTTCTAAAATTGCATTTCGGCAGGCTGTTTTTTTTAAGTTATTTTTTATTTTTTGTAATTATTTCTTTGCCATCAAAAGTTCATGTTCTTGGTTTGTTTTATGTTTTAGGCCTCACAGTCAACAGAATAGCATGGGCGGTGGTGTATTTCGTCCCTTGAGTGCAAGAAGGCTTTGCAATGCTCTCGCATTGCAAAGCCTTGTTGCACTCAAGGGACAAATTTATTAATTTTAAATTTTATTAACTTGGGTAAAATATCAGACATAAACCATTTAATTTGTATTTTTTTAAGTATGCATTGGTTATAAAAAGAGAGCATGCAGTAGCCAAAAAGGGCCAGGTGGGAGGGCCTGAGAAACAGATTTTTAACTTTTTTTTAGGTCTAAACAAATATTTTTGTTAATAACATTTTAATGTCAGCTGAATATATTTCTGTACATGCAAAACACAGACTATCATACAACTCTCTACTACAAGAAAGTTTCTGACATCAAATAATCCGTTACCAAAATATAATGTCATTCTCACTCAAATGTATGGCCTGATCCTAAAGCAGAATCCATGCAACATTTTCTGCAATGGCATCAAGCCCTTCCAATTCTGTCAGGCATATTAAAGATAGAATCCAGATTCCTTGATGAATGAACATCTGTATCAACATTACTGTGGTCATTTCAGGTATTGCTGACATAAATTGTGGCAGTTTTCCAGACATCCAAATTACATGGCATGTACTATTGGGGTTTAACCCTTTACCTAACATAGTGGAAAAAAATGGACCAGGAAATTGACCAAAATAAGCCCACCACAGCCCAAAATATCTTCCAAATGTCTTGATAAAACCAAACAAATATGGATATCATTAAAACCGACTCACTGAGTCGGTTTTAATGATATCCATATTTGTATGGTTGAGCCTGGTTTTAATGATATCCATATTCGTATGACTTTATTGAAAAAATTGTGAGAGGTAAAGGGTTAAGATACTTGTAACCATCTATGGGCATATCACGACACCACAATATAGGTATGAAGTCAAGTTTAGCCAATTGTTTATCCTTATTCTGCCCACTTTAGAGGACTTCTACCCCAGTCATTGGTTCAGTGTCCTCTTTTTCCAGTCCAAAGTCGAGTGCATTTTAAAATCCTCCTACTAGTATTTAAATGCATTCATGGTCTTGTACCCGCGTACCTGAGTGACCTTCTCTCTCTCCACACACCCACATGCTGTCTTCGTTCTTCTGACAATTTGTCGCTGACTGTACCTTTCACGAGATCAGTGCTGGCGAGCGAGCGTGCTTTCTCAGTTGCAGGTCCACGACTCTGGAACGCATTGCCCCAGAATCTTCGGTCACAAACAAGTTTACCCACCTTTAAAGAACAGCTTAAAACTCATCTATTCAAATTACTTATTTCATAATTTCCGCAAACACAATCTGTTAAGCGTTTTAGAGCACCCTAGGTGGTTTCACTATATAAAATTAATTATTATTATTTATTATTATTAAAGCAGCATTTGCACTGTGAACAAGCACTGCTCACTTCCAGGACCCCCCCTCCCCCCCCCAGGACCCCCCCTCCCCCCCCCCCCCCCCCCCCCCCCCACGAGGGACACTATCTTCAAATGTGAATATTGTCAAATATAGATGTTTAACTATAACATGTAGCACATTTTCTGAAATAAATAAAAACAGTGAACACCATCCGAAAGGGTTGAAAAAAACAAAATGGATGTGGGAGAATTTTATTTCTTTCTTTCTGCACAATGGCTAATCATGACTGCAACATGGATTTAAAGTAGAGTCCAGCCAATCATTTATACCCATATTGCCATTTTGGAGGACTTCCACCCCATGCATGGGTGATCGGGTCCTGTTTTACCAGTTTACACAGTAAACAAGTATTGCTCCACTTCAAGGCCATCCCAAGGGAGGATATGGGAGAAATAATTCACTGTCAAAGGTAAAGCTTCAATCTGGAGGTTTTTCTTCATTTATTACCAGAAAGAAACATGTTAATAATTTGTTTTATAATTCGATACTAAAGAAATATGAATAACTTGCATTGTCAACAAGCAGTCCTCTTCCACAATAACTTTATAACATGATGAAAACTGACCTATCACTAATCAAAATTCTTCTTTCTGTAGGTTTATTAACCCTTTACCCAATGCGTATGATATCAAAATTCATTATTTTAAATATTATTTTATTCAAATTTGTTAAAAAAATTCAAGAAAACCCTATCACATGACCCCTCATTGGTACAAGCTCATTGAGTTTGTTCCAATGAGGGGTCACATGATGTCAACCTTGTTCCAATAAGGGGGTCACACATGATAGTGTTTTATTTAAATTTTTTGAGAAATAATTTTTTTTCAGCAGCCGAATTTGTGTATTACTTAGGCCGATGCATTCAATTCGTTAGGTAAAGGGTTAATATGAATATTAATTATCTGACAATTTTTTAAATAGTACAAAAACTAATCAATAATGTTATTAGCTTGATCATTGGTTAACAACAAAAAGTATAACGAAATTCACTATCCAAACAAATTATGACGCATACAATAAAAACTAAATTCACTCTCCATACATTCAAAACCAATAAAACAACCAAACAAAATATGTACACTTTTACCTCCTACTTTCACTGTGAATTCATATACTTTGGGTTCCAATTAAATTTTTATTTACCAGAAAAAAAATTAAAGAGAAAGTTTAAAAAAAAAATTGTTTTCAATACAGATTTTCCAAGAATAATGTTAATCCAGGCAACATTTATTATTATTTCAAATCTTTTTGGCATACCTTTGTTAGAATTTTACCCAGTGTAATGGTCCCCCCAAAAATGGCCAGCGAAGGTCACAAAACAAACTGTTGAAATGTCATCATCTTCTCAATTTTTGCCTTTCGATCGCTCATTAGAATGAGCTCATTCCAATGAAGGGAATAGGCTAGTTTTATCCTAAAAGATGAAATTTTTTAGTAATTCAAGAAAAATATTTTTGAAAGTGTTATCTTCTATTCATGCTAGGTAAAGGGGTTAAGGAGAAAGTTTAAAATGTCCATAAAATGCATTAAGGTGAAAACAGGGAGTTACAGGAATAATTTGAATTAGTTATGTCAATGCAGTCACTAGAGAGGGTTGGGATGTCTAAGCAAATCTTTCCTCTATATGAATAAAAGTTAGTGGAATGCACAAAGAGCATGTATTTTGTATCATTAACTACTAATCTAATGAATGTTCTCTAGAATTTTTTTTTTTATAAAGTCCAGTCATGGTTGCTGTTAAGCAGCTTTGACTGAAACTGATGAAAAATTCAAACAAATGCACATAAATCATTAACCCTTTGAATGCTGGCTGTATCTTCCATATAAGTTCAATGGCAGCAACTGGAAGAGTCCATATTCATTATTTGGGGGTATATCAATTAATATTTTCAATGTGCAGCCTTAGGGCTGCACATTGAAAATATTGATTGGTCTACCCCCACACATTCCCATCCTACTTGGTGCAATTATGATGTATCATGTTCCTGGGCAGGAAAAGTGGCCTCTCGGGTTCAAAGGAGGAATTCATTATTTGGGGGTAGTTCAATTAATATTTTCAATGTGTAGCCTCGGTGCTGCACGTTGAAAATATTATTGATTGGTCTACCCCACACATTCACTTAGCAACCATCCTAGTTAATGCAATTATGACATACATGTATCGTGTTCCTGGGCCGGAAAAGTGGCCTCATTAGTTCAAAGAATTTATGAAATGATTGATTCAACTTACAGAACTATTTTTTGTTGATCAGTGCCCAAATTATCCTAATTCTGGAGACAGATTAATAATGTGCTGGCATGTGTATCTGCCAGTTGGTAACCAGACAGTTAATTATATGCAAGATAATTTGGCACTAAATAGCCCAATGGGGGGGGGGGGGGGGGGGGACATCCTTTCATAGATGGTTAAGTTTAAAATCACCTTCTGTCTAAATTGTGGATGAAAGGTCAATGAAAGGGATAAAATGGAATATATTTATTCTAAGGTAAGAAGGGAAACAGACATTACCTGTAGATTGACATGTCAAAATCTCTGGAAAAAAAAATGGGGAGTTACACTGTGTTTGTGTCCTCTCAAAGTGCTTCACAAGTTTATTTCAATTCACAGATTTTCAGGCATTTTTTTCCCAAAATAGATGAAGTCACTGTGAATTGGATATTTCTCACAAGTTTCTGTGCAAAATTTCTAAATAAGACTTTTGAACATTCAAAATTTAATTCTCAGAATGAGCAGTTGACAATAGACAAAAGACCTGGCCAGTGATTTCTAGTCGGGTCTTGGCTAGAAATCACTGCTAATCAACTGGACATGTACAGGTTGTTGTTTAGTGGGAATTCAGGACAGTTGCCCAGTTCACTGAGGGTTAACAACACTGAAAAGAAAATCAGCCAGTTATTTCATGAGAATTAACCTTTCAACTTCATCAAGCCTCAACAGGGCCTTATTAAAATAGCAATGTAGATTTATAAGTTCAGTCGGTATCAGTATTCAACGTTTGGTTCAGTTTGGTTTTTTGGTATCCTCATGATATGGTTATCGGTTTGATGTTTTTTTTATTGCCTATTTCTACCGACTAGCAATCATATTATTGTTATAGTCCAGGCCTGTGTAGTAATCATCACTAAACCGTGAATTTTGGACATTGTGAAACTTGTGAAAATATGAGGCTTTAAAATGTTTTAACACAAAAAATAATGTACAGTTAAAACTAGAAGGCCTGTCATGAAATGCACGCTTATCTAGGCTTAATTGCACGTAGGAATTGAGCGCAATTGCCATATGAAATGGCATCCAAAGCATGGCAGGTTCTCCTGGTTACTCACAGCAAACACAGGCAATGTTTCGGCCAATGGACCTCCGGGTTACCCGGAGGTCCATTGGCTGAAACATTGCTTGTGCACAGGCGATATGTACATAATTTGATAGCCTTTCTGTGGTCATAATGTGTATATTAACGCACAGGTCAACATGCTATTTGTGTGCATTTCATGACAGGACTTCTAGTTTCAACTGTAACATATGAACATCTGTAAGGTCTGAAACTGTGTGAGAAATAATAAGGGGTATCAATTGTTAAAACAAAGCACTGCAAACCACATGTATGAGGTATTACCAACCTTCGTTTCCTGTTATACAAAGAGATACAAAAATACATTACTGGTATTTATACATCACAAGTGACATAGATCAAATTTTTCCTTTAAAAAATAAACAGAATATTACCAATCCACAAAAATTAAAAATCTACACAATAATGTTGCCAGGTAAGACAGACCAGCATTTAATAAAGTGCAACACATGTATCCCTCTTTATTTCCATTCACTGTATGTGTTTTCCAATTTTCAACTCCGAGATGACAACGGCAATCTATTTCAGTTCCCAGGCAGTTTTAGACATCATTCAAACCTTTTGGTATCTGTTGAGCTCTCAAGTCACCAGTTGAATTGTGAAAGGTTATGGTAAGGAACAAGTCTAGCTCATAAATAGTCCATTGCCTATGGTTAGATTAACTTGTCTGGAATATTTCAGTTGGTCGGAAAAGCAAATCTATGATTTGCTTTTCCGACAAACTAAAATATTCCAGATGACTGGATACAAAAAATATTGATAATACAGTTAATTGGATATCTCTTAACTGAATAACCCTGTTAATTGAATATAATGTTCCAACACAAAACCATTTACCATACCTCCAGTACAAATTTGACCTGTTAACTGAATATAGGTTATAGAGTAAACTCCTGTTAATTGAATTAAAAAATCTTGCAACCTGTCATAAAATTACCCTGACCCTCCACAGTTTTCCATTGTTTATAGACCTAGTTGGCCTCAGTACATCCAATAGTCATTTAATCTATTATATCTTGTTTGAAAGAGCTCATGGAGCTCTGTCAAACAAGATATAATATAATAAATGCTAAGTTTATCTCTACAACACAGGAAAGTGATACAATCCCTGTTAATTGAATACTCCTGTTAATTGAATAATTTTCATAGGCAAAGTGGTTATTCAATTAACAGGGTTCCACCATATTAGAATAAAAGCTCAGATCATTTCTATAATAATTGAAAGCGACCAAATCCCTGTTGATGGAATACTTCTGTTAATTAAATAATTTTCACAGGTACAGTTGAAACTAGAAGTCTGTCACTGTATTGTTCATTAATTTGATGTAATAACATACAGAGTAAGTGCTTTTTTTGTCACTATCAAACTCAAACTGTCCCATTAGCGAAATTTAATTCCTATAGAAAAAACAGTGTGCCCAACAATTCTATACAAGTAAATAGAGATCATTAACATTATTCCTAACCTCTACAGGATTACATGTATATGTAATGATGTAAATACACACACTTCATCAAATATTTTATATAACTTCATCAATTTGCCGAAATGATGTAAATAGATATTAAAAATTGACTGCATATACCTAATGAAGAGAGTGGATTACTACTTAATGGCAGCACCATATATTCTTCACTCGAATAGTATTTATAATTGTTCATAACACCACGAGAAACACTTGCAAACTTTCATCAAATTGATCACCGGTTGCAACCCGGTGGTTCAGGTGATGAAAGCTTGCAAGTGCTTCTTGTGTCTTGTCCTCAGAAATTGTAAATAATTACAAAGTAAAAAAATCTATCCCACAGCAATTTAGTAGTAATACACCCTCCACATACTGTAGTCTCAGTATTTTCTTCCTGTTTGATCGAAATGCAGTTGTAGCCTAAAATGCACTGCTGGAAGGGTTCTTAGCCCTTTCGAACAATTATAACATAATATGTTATCAGCTTGGTAGAAGAACTCTAGAAATATTTCTGGACTATCAGATTAAACTTGTGACAGAAACAATTGAAGCATTATGTGCTTTAATTTTCAGTGAAGCAAGTACTCTGGTCAGATGACAATATTCTTACTTATCTCTTAACTTGTTGTCTACTATGTGGATAGATGGTTGTAATAAATATTTATGTTATTCCTGCACGATGATAATAAATTTTCTCTGTAGGTCTTACACTGAAAAAGTTTTTACCTATAGTAGCAGTGATATCATAAACGTCATTACATTTCCACAAAGACGTAACAACACAATGCTTCTATTATAGTAAAAGACAATAAGTCCAAGACTCTGGAATGCACTGCCCTCGCATCTTTGGTCAGAATCAAGTTTACTTGCTTATTTTTTTTTATTGATGTTTTAAGGTCACATATTTATGCACAATGGCTAATCATGACCGTGACAGTTTGACGGGTGGAGGAAGCCGGAGTACCCGGAGAGAACCATCTAGCAACGATGAGCAGCTGCCAGCACCCCAACATCGTAACTCCGCACTGCAGCACAGGCAGGGTTAGATTGGTTGAAGACATGCGTACCATAGACGTGCAGTACGCCTTAGTACACGGCGTCATCGTGCCCCCATGCGGGCAATGGAGATGAAGTGTCTTGCCCAAGGACACAACGCGGTTGCCGCAGGTGGGAGTCGAACCGAGGACCTCTCGGCTTGCAGCCTGCACCTCTACCAACTGAGCCACCGTGCTCCCAGTTTACATGCTTTAAAGAAACAGCTTAAAACTCATCTATTCAAATCATTTATTCATAGCTTGTGTTCTACAATCTGTAAAGCGTTTTAGAGCACCCTTGGTGTTTTCACGCCATATAAAATTAGTTATTATTATTTATTATTATTATAATAAAACATTTTTGCTCATTTTTCTCTCAAGTAAAATGTGTACTGACATTATAATCTTGACAATTAATGTAACTTCTTTTTTACATTTTTAAGTCTTAATACATACCATTGCCATTAACCACAGGTTAATGGCACTGGTAGGTATTAAGACTCTGGACAATAGCATGGTAAACTCGGCTAATTTTTCTGTTAACAGAGTCTGGAACCCTCCAAGAGCCCCAGACCTTTTAACAATTTCGCTTGGACTTTTGCACCGTATCTTATCACAAACCCTAGATATTCCGATGCAGACAGACACAAAGTGGATAACTCATCATTTCCTCCCCAGCATTAGTTAGTGTCTAAAAATGTCAGCATGTGTATGAGAGTGGGTGAGGGAGGGATAGAGTGGATGTGGAGAGGTCTTATGAGAATCTGAATGGCGACAAATATGTTATGGACTTCCAGTTGATTTTCATCTCATGTACTGTCAGCAAACGACTAAACTCTTTACAAATTTCACACAATTTCCATGACATCATGACAAACTTACCATTCTGTTTGATTTTCTAAATGTGTAGGAAACATCTAGTATCTTTCCATTCTTTTCTTTCAAAATATATCTTGGACCCCCTAACTGGAACATTCCATTCAAAATGAGGATAATGAATAATGTTTTGAGAAAAACATGGGGGTTTAATAGAGAGTAATCGCTTAACTGGACTGGTTATGTGAAATAATTCATGAGAGGTGAGGGACGTTGTACAAACTGAATGAAATATTTCACGTAACCAGTCCAGTCAAGCGATTACGCTGTTTATTACTTTTCATTATTAATGATAATTATATTATTTAACCCTTTACCCAACTTAAGTTTACCCAACTTAACAGCCAAAACAGGCCAGCACCGTTCTCAAAAATCGCCAATTAATTTTCATTATTTTTTCATTTTTTGTCTCTAAAACATAGGTTATGACCCCTCACTGGAACAAACTCATCGAGCTCGTTCCAATGAGGGATCATAACCTATCTTTTTGAGGTAAAAAATGAAAATAATAGTTGTTCAAGAATTTTTTTTGCAAGACGCATCTGCTTTTCATGTTAGGTAAAGGGTTAAAAAAAAACAAAAAACAATGAAGTCTCCATTACACCCATGGCAAAGCGTCTTTGCGTGCACGGATACATGACACAATTGTTGATTGTATAATTCACTTGTGAAGTTATCGTTCATAATCAAACCCAGAAATCCCAGAAAATCACACTTTAGAAAGTAATAAAAAAGGATCTTAGGGAAAAAATATGGCATTACTTTGGATGATATGATGTAAAAAGGATTTTCTAGCTTGGTCTGACTGCCATTATAGACAAAAACACCCTATCAAAACACCTAGCTATGAACCCCTGTTTGCAAAAGATCAATTGCTATGCATTTGAAAATCAAATGGAACTTCTAAAGCTTGGGCTTTCGATGGCACAACTACAAGATTGCTAATCCTTACATCAACAAATACTTGTACATGGAAACAGCCTTGTATTAGCTTTCTGCTGAATCCAATTCCATTACATTTGTCAGTGTACTTTTATTTTGCACAAATATTTGAATTATTGAAAATAAATATTGTTTAAATTAAATACATGTACCTATCTGGAGAAGACTTATCCAAAAACTAATAATTTAATTCTTCTTAAGGCCTAAAAGAGTTAAAAATCAGTTTCTCAGGCCCTCCCGCATGGTCCTTTTGGCTGCCACATGCTCTCCTTTTATAACCAATGCAAACTTTAAAAAAATAAAAATTAAATGGTTTATTCTGATATTTTACCCAAGCTAATAAAATTGATATATTTGTCCCTTGAGTGCAATAAGGCTTTGCAATGCCTTCATTTCCCAGGGTTCCCACAGAGACAAATATTGTAACATATGCACTTTTTTCTTATCATGTGTCATCTGCCTGACAGATGTCTCTTGACAAAAAACAACTACTCAGCTAGTCTGCAAGTTGTGACAATTTTATATGTTCAGTAAATTCAGTTATTTTTCAGATTTTGGCAAATTAACTGATTAACATTCCAGTAAGTGGAGTTACATTTATTTATTTATTTATTTATTTATTTATTTATTTATTTATTTATTGGTGTTTAAGGTCACATATTTATGCACAATGGCTAATCATGCCTGTGAGGAGTTACAAAAAACATTTGCTTCTCATCATATTTTTATATATAGAATATACCCAAAGTAGCTTGGTGTACCAAATGTTCACCATGAGTGGAGAAGTGATGTTAACCGCGAGCCTTTGGCGCACGGTTAACACCACTTCACCACGAGTGGTGAACATTTGGTACACCAAGCTACTTTGGGTATATTTTATTTGTACCATGATCGTCAGATTATTAAGAGTCGCTATTAATTTTTCTTGAGTTTACTGAGCAGCAGACGTACATATGTGCAAATATGTTTTTGTTTACATGAGCATCAGTGGGCGGTACTTCTGCTGTCAATTTTATCACCAAAGTCGAGTTGTGACAGCACAAAAGTGGGTTTAATCATTATCAACTTATCATCCGGAAACCAATTTTTTACAATTTACTATGTGACCTTGACCTAGTGATTCCAAAATAAATAGGGGCTCTTTCTTGCACCAATGCCAACCTACCTATGAAGTTTAATGAACGTGGGTAAAATCATTGTCAAATTATCATCTTGAAACGAATTGTTAATGATTTATTATGTTCAATGTCACTGTGACCTTGACTTTTGACCTAGCAATTCCAAAATATATAGAGGTCTTCCACTCACCTAGGTCAACCATTATCAATTTACCATCCGGAAACCAATTGTTTACGATTTACTATGTTGGGTGACCTTGACCTTTCACCTAGCAAGTCCAAAATAAATAAGGTTCTTCCTCTCCCTGATGCCAACCTACCTATGAAGTTTTATGAATGTGGGTCAAATCATTATCAAGTTATCATCCGGAAACCAATTGTTTTCATTTACTATGTTCAGGGTCACTGTAATCTTGACCTTTGACCTAATGAATCCAAAATAAATAGGGTTCCTCCTCTCACAAAGGCCAACCTACATATGAAGTTTCATGAATGTGGGTTGAACCATAGTCAAGTTATCATCCAGAAACCAACTGTTTATGATTTACTATGTTCAAGGTCACTGTGATCTTGACCTTTGACCAAGAAAGTCCAAAATAAATAGGGTTCTTCCTCTCACCGATGCCAACCTACCTATGAAGCTTCATGAACATGGGTTGAACCATTATGAAGTTATTTACCGGAAACCAATTGTTTACGCATGTCCAACCGCCCGCAAACCCACCCGCCATTCATCAAACTATAAGTCGAGTTTGACTTCACAACTTTACTACTAACATACTATTTTGAGTTATGGATGCTTTAATAACATGAGACAATGCATGTTTGTTAATTTTTGTTTTTTTTATGGGGGTAAACTCTTTTAAAAACATAATAAATAATTGCCATTTTCATTTCACTCTTCGTGAGGCGACGTGAGATAAATTTAGACAAGTTTGCATTCAGGTCAACAGCACCAAAGGCCAAGGATGTAGTTTTACTGTAGGTGTAAATTTTAACTTTTGAAATTCCATTGCTGATGTGTTCACTACAGTTGGTGTATAAAGCTAAAACTTATGTCATAGGCATTTCATATATAGTAGAATAGACACTCATGGTATAAAATAATCTTCAGAGCTTACTAGAAAAAAAAGTGATCAACAGTAAAAGTTGCTGAATAATTATGCACGATAAATTTTAAATTACTTACTGTTCTGGGGGTGGAAGAGCAAGTTGTTTGGTTGGAGGAGGTGGAGGTGGTTTCTGATATAGCCTAATATCAAACACTTCTGGCTGATTCTGAAATTAAATGAAAGTATCAATGACACTGTAGCTTAACTTGTCTGTGTGTTGTGTTTGATGAAAAGGATAATGTTTAATGTTTATGAAAGGATTATGAAATAAGACAAGAATTGTGATAATTGGGAATACGTTAATTTCTGTTCCCTGTATGCTATATTTTCAATAAAAATAACATAAGGTGTAGACTGTACTAAAGAATTGAGGGTGGGTTAATGTGGCTCTCACAGTTAATGTATGTGGCCCTCACAGTTAATGTAGGTCAACGAAAGTTACCAAGTTACAGGGTAATTATTCCAAAACGAGTCATCCTTTTAAGTTACAATGAAATCCCTTCATAAATATGGCCTGTAGACTGTGCGAAAGGTTTTTGGGCTTCGGGCATGTGCAGCCATCATGGTTGACTGATCGCAACCAAAAGGGACGTCCTCATCTAAACATTATACTGAGTCATCCTACCAAAAAAATTCTGGAACCTGTCAAGAAATTACCCTGGCTCGCCCCAGTTTTTCTTTGTTTATAGACCTATTTGGCCTCAGTACATCCAATACAGGCATTTAATCTATTATATCTTGTTTGGCAGGGCTCATAGAGCTCTGTCAAACAAGATATAATAGAGTAAATGCTAAGTTTATCTCTAGAACACAGCATAGTGACACAATCACTGTTAATTGAATACTCCTGTTCATTGAATAATTTCTATTGGCAAAGTGGCTATTCAATTAACAGGGTTTCACTGTATAGCCAAAAAAGACTGCATGAAGACTTGTTTCAGTGAGCTGCCAATTTCAAGGTATATTTTATATATTTTCCCATGAGTATGGATGGTTTAATTTATTATAAAATGTATTTAAGAAAATTCTCAGCAGGTCAAGATTTGACAAACCAAACTTTGAGATTCCTGATCAAGAGAGACTATGAGATGACCAGACAATTTAATTCCACAGAGTTTTGGTAATACTATGAGTGCCAGCAAAGAAGGATAAAACAAGAGGCTGTAGGCCTCAAGTTTTATCCTTCTATGATGGCACAAGTGCCAAATTGAATAACCCATTCACACGCATATGTCATTCTGTGTTTATTACATGCCTTTGAATCTATAAAAAGCAATTATTAGAAAGACACTCAGCAATTCATTTGACAACTATCAACAAAAAGAACACATTTATCGACAACCAAATTTGCGAGGAGAACTTGTGTTACTATTTCATCCTTTGAGTTCCAATGTGTTCTATGTGCCCACTGGCACATATAACACATTGGAACTCAGGGGACGATTTTCAGCTATGGCTAGTGTTTCAAATTGCAATTGGATTGCACGATTGGTAGAAAATTCCAGTGAAATTTTGCTGCTATTTAAAAATAGTCTGTTAATGATTTCCATTCCGCACATATATGCAGAACAGATTTTCATTTTCCGCATGGTGTAGTGTAGCTGTAAATGGGGATTTCATAGAACAGGAATGTAATAAAAGACAAGTGTGGCAATGACATTATGAGATCATATTTATTTATTGGTGTTTAAGGTCACATATTTCTGCACAATGGCCAATTATGACCATGACAGTTTTATGAGTGGAGGAACCCAGAGTACCCAGAGAGAACCACCAAGCAACAGTGAGCAACTGTCAGCTCCCAAACATACTAACTCTACAAAAGCAGGGTTAGCATTGGTGAAGACAGGTGCACCATCGATGTGCAGGATGCCTTAGTACACAGCGTCACCGTACCCCCACTTGAGCAATGGGGATGAAGTGTCTTGCCAAAGGACACAACGTGGCTGATGCAGTGGGATTCGAACCGAGGACTCTCGGCGTGCAGTCTGCATCTACGTACTGAGCCACCACATTCCCAATGAGATCAATCTGTAGCAAAATAGAGGCACTATATTAATTTCATGAATTTGTTTCACATTCCTCGTAAAACAACTGTTATGAGAATTTATTTCACAATCGGGGCGTTTCTGCACTGTTACGCAATTAAAGTTTAATGTATCTGGGCCCTTGTTCCAAATTCGTATCAAGGGCCCCTGATATAGTCGCGTGATTCTGCTGTTGTCAAAACAACGGCATTAATATCATTTTTCAACTGCTTCGCGTTTTTCCCTTCACAGAAAACAATATTAGGTGAGGCAAAGCTGAACCTAATATTGTTTTCTCTGAGCCATATATGACACTGTATCTGCCAACTAAACGCCCTGTAACGTATTTATTATGCACGGCATGCTAACATGACACTGGAATGGGGAAGTTAACTCACTGAATAGTTAAATTATGTGCACTTTTCGGCATCTTGGGCTGGTTTGTAGCCTATTATTGGGATTTTCCTGAACCTTGAGTCGAGGCTTCTCTCTTGAAGTTATGAAATGTGGAAAACTCCACCTCAATAAACGATGAACGGCATATTTTAAAATATAATAAACATTTACACCAAGAGGGATATTTAATTCACCAGTAATTATTGCAAAAGTAACAACCAAATTCACGTTGACGAAACACACAGGGCCTCCACTTTGCAAGACAGTATTCAGTAAAGTGAATCCCAGTGTTGTAATTTTCTCTGAAGTGTAATGTCATCACTGACCTCAATATGGAGATCAATGAATGCTATTCTATTTTTAAATTTGCGTCTTTCCATCGATAAGTCAAATAAAAAAGTTCCTCCTGAAATAGTTTTATAACACATTTTGTGGTCAATATTGTGAGATAAATTTATCATCACCACACGGGCTCGTCAAAATACTGTTCTGTGCCTACAACTCGACTTGATCTGAATTCCCGGAGACACACACTGTGGTGGTAATCTGTACAACATACCCAGTGAAGAGCTTCAGTAATATTAAAAAGATATAAATATTAAAAGTCTTCATTATGGGATCAAGTAGAGGCACAATATTAATTTTGGGAATTTGTCTGAAATTTTTTGCGAGGGCCCAAATTATTAGATTACCTTTTGACTTTCTAAAGCAGCCTCAACCCTTCTCCTCTCAGTCTGTAATTGGTCCTTCATAGCAGCAAGCTGATTCAATACAGTAGCACCTTAAAAAAATGATTAAAACCAAATAAACAATAATAATCCTTTCAATGAAAGATCTGCTATAAAGCAGCCATGACTAGATTTGATTAAAAATTAATCTAAATTTTACTCAAGAAATTATTGGTCAAAAAGTCTATTCAATTTACAGGGGAAAATCTGGTTAAATGTGCCCAAATTATACTTATTTAACCCTTTATCTAACATGAAAAGCAGACGACACTTGCAAACATAATTTTTGAAAAACTACTTTTTTTTATCTTTTGTCTCAAAAACATAGGTTATGACCTCTCTTTGGAATGAGCTTGATGAGCACATTCCAAAGAGGGGTCATAAGCAATGTTTTTGAGACAAAAAAGGAAAAAAAATATTGAAAATTAATTGGTGATTTTTTGTGAATAGTGCTGGCCGGTTTTGACCGTTACGTTGGGTAAAAGGTTAAGTGGAGAGAGCTTTTGTGTCCCGAGAAGGAATATCTGCCAGCAGCATGCAAGGAGTTACAATTAGACCTAAAAAAAACCCCAGAATGCAACTTTTTTGCTCAGATAATAGAAAGGAGAAACATTTTCTAAAAAATAACAATAACTAAAATATTTCTCAGATTAAATAAAGTAATAACTAAAATATTTCTCAGATTAAATAAAGTAATGTTCAAAAGATTCATGAAATAAACTTCTAAATAACTCACTTGTTGTTCTTGGAGGTCTCTGTAAAAGAAAATAAAAGCATTTCAGGATAAAAGTCTTGAAATAATTTGAAACAGACAATACATCTTCACTGAGAAAAGTTGAAAGATGTTGTTTGTTGAAAAGAATATAAGACATCATAAGCATTCATTAATACATGTAATAAGGTAGGAAACAAAAATGTTAACCGGTAAACCCTTTACCTAAAACATATAGTTGAGAACACCACTTACAAAACAATTACTTCAATAAACACTTTTCGAAGAAAATTGGAAATATATCCACCAACTTAATATACAAAGTGCACAGTTGAAAAAATACAAACATATTTTCAAAAAATTTCAACAAAACCAAATCATGTGACAACTCATCAGAAGGAGATCATTCCAATGAAGGGTCACATGTTATGGTTTTATTAAACTTTTTTTTTTTTAAATTTGAGAAAAAATTCATTACAATAACAAAGTTTTTGATATTGTGTGCAATAGGTAATGCATTACCTATTGCAATTTGTTGGTTGATAAATGGATGTTTGAAATCAAGTCTGGAAAGAAGAAATCTGTCATTTGTAAAATTAGGTTCCCAGAGTGTGAATTTGCTGATGCTATCCCATACAATGGGCCAATTTATCCTCTGGGTACCTCTTTCTGTTCAAGCTTGAGACCTTGGTACCCAGAGTACCTCATTCTACAGATGACAGACAGTCTGCTTATTTCCAAACTTGTTAGAAAATATTCTTTTGATCCTTCTCCTAACAAATCCCCAAACTGATCAGTGCTATATACAAAAATCATTTATTCAAATTTTATTTTTTTCATTTTTTTGGATTCACAACATAGCTAATGACCTCCTTACTGGAGTGACATCGTAATAAGGAGAGGCCATTGGCTATGTTCTGGGAAACAGAAAATAAAAATATTTATTCAACAGATGCAAGATTATTTTTTGTCATCTGCTAATGGTGTTATGTGGGGGAATAACAAGTATCCAATTAACTCTTTCCTTAACTCCAACAGAAGACAAAGTTTAGAAAAAAATTTCTCAAATAACTAAATATTTTCATTTTTGCCACAAAAATAAAGCTTAGGACCCCTCACTGGTTCAACAAACTCATTCCAATGAGGGGTCATAAACCATGTTTCTGAGGCAAAAATTAAAAAATAATAAAATTATGATTGTTTATGAATAGTGTTTCTAATTAGTGAGGTAAAAGGTTGATCACTGTACATTTTATCAGTATCTTTACCCTTAACCCTTAAGGGCCTAATTCCGACATTAAACACATTTTTCTACAACAAAACAGGTACCCCAACATGCAGCTTTTGCATAAGCTTGCAAGTTACATTCAAAATGTCATGGCATTTGTTTCTAGGCAAGTCTTGGCGGTCTACACATGCAGTCAAGATTTGCCAAGAAACAACTGCAAAGTCATAGGATGTGGATGGTCAAAGTAAAACAATAATGTATTAAAAAATCTCCAGGCCCTTAGATGTTTAAGGTCTGGAGATTTTTCATGCATTTTGTCACACTTAGACAATTAATTATCTGTTGCATTGAAATTGTGTCTTGGCAAATCTTGGCTGCCTCTATAGGCAGCCAAGACTTGTCCAGAAACAACTACCAATATACTTATAATCTACCTTGCAAATTTAGCTGAAGACTGCAAGTTGAGACACCTATTCTAATGCAGTAAAAAAAAATGACCAAAGTCGGAAATCGGCCTTTAAGGGTTAACAATCGGCACACTGATGGCAAAATATCAAAATTTTAACCTGTAAAAGTTTTTCCATAATGCTACTAGGAATTTACCCTTTACCCAATGCAGAAGATATCAAAATGTATTATTTTAAATATCATTTTTAAAAATTTTTCAAAAAATTTCAACAAAACCATATCATGTGACCCCTCATTGGAACGAGCTTGATGAGCTCGTTCCAACGAGGGGTCACATGATATGGTTTTGTTGAAATTTTTTGAAAAGTTAAAAAATTTATAGTAATTTATATATTTTTTATACTTACCAATGACCCAGACTTAGCTGGTGCTAACTCTAACAAAACCAGGGCCAAACACAAATTTTGCCACCCAATCCCCAAAATTTGCATCCAAAACAAAAAGAAATCATGTCCTAAAGGACCTCCATACTACGCCTCTACTGCGCATGTGCAGTGACGCAGTCGTCCCGAAATTGGCGCCAATTATCATTCTTACTGGCAGTGCCTGGTCAGCGCTATGTACTCAGCGGGGAGGCAAGAGTTCCCAACTCCAGGGAGGGCCATCCCCGTCTGGGTCATTGGTAAGTATAAAAAATATATAAATTACTATAAATTTTTTAACATTTTTATACTGTACCAATGACCCAGACTTAGCTGAATAGTAAACAGGCTGGAGGGCCTAGGACATAGAGGAAAATCCAATAAGCTCAACTATACAGTAAAGAGGTAACCCCTTAAGGAGAAAAGGAGTATTAGGCTTTACATGTATCTTTCTTATTTAATATTAAATTAGAAAGATACACTACCCTTAATAATTGAGCACAATAACATTCATGTTCTCTATTAACATCCAGTATAACCCTTATACTAATTATTTTTAAAGCAAGATAATAAATAAAGTAGTCCAGAGAATTGAGACTCTTTATAATCATTTAAAAGTGTCCGAGTATTGTATATTAAAGCCTGTTTGACACTTGACATATACAAATGCTTCACACCGAGCTATACTTTAAAAATAAGACATGAATGAATTTAAACATTAATATTACACTTTAAAACCATCCCGGAAGCGACTCAGAAATACTGACTTGGAGGAGGCATTCCCTTGCTTTTCACTATAAAGCAGGTGACCTAAGGGAACACCCGCCCCCCCCCCCCTTCCCCTTGCCCTGGGTCAAATAGCCCAGAGCGAAGAGGGCAGCCGGACGGAGTCACTGCCGGAACAGAAAGCCTGCATAACTATAGTTGCAACTGTTTAGTGGACAACATTCTGAGCAACAGATAACGGACCTAAACAATGCAGGTCTCCAGAAATGGACTCAATATTTCTGAGATAAAAATTAGTAAATGTGGATGGCTGAGACCAATAAGCAGCCTTCATTAAATCTGTAATAGCAACACTATTAGCATAAGCCCAGGAAGTAGAAAGAGCTCTTACTTCATGAGCAGAAATCTTAAGCACAGACTGCTGAGAAGAAGATAAATCTTCATAAGCAGTACGGATAGTTAACTGAATCCATCTAGCAATAGAATGGACTGAAATGTCCTTTCTATTAGGCATCAAAGACAGAAAGAAACGTTTCCGTCCCTTTCTGATAAACTGAGATCTCTGTTTATAGATACGTAGTGCTCTAACAGGACAGAGTAAAGGCCTACGCCCGTCTGAAGACGGAAGAGCCTTAATAACAATAGGTTCCGGATATTTATTAGGAGCCTGATTCTTAGCTAAAAAACCCACATTAGTAGTGAAGGTGATAGTGTTCCCAACACTACGATAATGAGAATCATCCACCGATAGTGCATGAAGCTCACTGACTCTTCTGGCAGAAGAGAAAGCTAAGAGAAAAGCTGTCTTATAAGATAAGAATTTGAAATCTACTGTCCCAAGAGGTTCAAATGGCTTTTCCTTCAATTTAAGGAGAACCCAAGCTAAATTCCACTTAGGAATTAATCTAAGAGTTCTGGGTCTATTTATCGAAAAGTTTCTAACCAACTTCGATAAAGAGACATTAGATCCAATTTGTAAACTATCATGATGTGCATAGGTATCAGATAACATAGATCTATAACCCTTTATAGTAACAGGCTGCAGTTTGATTTCGTCAAACAAGTATACTAGAAAGTTTGCAATGTCTGGTATAGAGGGATCAAATATATCTACAGAATGATCCCTACACCAACGACGAAAAACCTTCCACTTAGCCGCATAGTTTAGCGAAGAGGAGGTCCTCCTACAGTTAGAAATCGCGTCCACTGCTCGTCCTGTAAAGTGCTTGCCATGCAAGAAGGACCGCACAACGGAAAAACGTGAAGGTTGAGACCTTGCGGGTTGTGATGGAGTTGGCGCGATTTCCCCTGCGAAAGAAGATCCTCTCGTGGAGGAAGCTTCCGCGGTAGGTCCCACAACAGACACCTGAGTAGATTTATCCACGGTCTCTGTGGTGACAGAGATGCTACCAACAGAATCTTGCATTGAGATTGTTTTATCTTTAGCAATACTTGTTGAATTAACGGCGCTGGATGATACGCATATCCTATCATTCCGTCCCAAGGGATCGACAGAGCGTCTACTGCAAATGCTCTTGGATCCGGACACGGAGACACATACGTCTGCAACTGATTGTTGAGATGTGTCGCAAATAAGTCTATCATTGGCCGTTCCCATTGGTAGCAAATCTGATTGAATACTTGTTTGTTGAGAGTCCACTCCGACGACAACAAGCGACCCTTTCGTGAAAGGGAGTCTGCTAGCACATTCAGACGACCCGGTATGTGACGGACCGAAAGGAGAACGTGATGTTCTAACGCAAACAGAAGGATTCTTTCCGTTAGATTGAACAACGGAACTGAATGAGTGCCTCCCTGATTCCATATATACGCCACTACTGTCGTATTGTCGGATAGGATTTGGACATGAGCATCGTGAATAATGTCCATCCAGTGACGTAACGCAAGCCAAATTGACATCATTTCCTTGATGTTTATGTGCTTGCACAGGAATTGCGGATCCCAAAGACCCTGGCATCTCGAATCCGTTGGGATTAATGATGCACCCCAACCTGTTTGACTGGCATCCGTCATAACGGTAAAACTCGGATCTGGCAACTGCAGCGGAACTCCTTGAGTTAACCACTGAATGTTTGCCCAAGTCTGAATCTCTTGTTTCACTTGATCTGACAAGAGAACGTCTACATTGAGCGAATGAATTTTCACACTCCAATTCTGAGTCATGAAAATTTGAAGAGGACGTGTGCGTAGCCGCCCCATCGGAATGAGATCCGCGGCGGCTCCGCACAGACCTATCAGTCTCATAAATTCTCTCGCCGTGACTTTGTCTGCGTGCAGACAATAGCGAGCGTAACAACTGACTAATTTCGCTCTGGTTAACGGCAGACGAACGAGATTGTTGTGCGTCTCGAAGCTCATTCCCAGATGAGTGAATGACTTGGACGGCACCAGATCCGACTTCTCCTCGTTTACTATAAAACCGAGACGTCGGAGCAATAGAAGAAGATTCTGAACATCGTTCTGAAGCGTTAACTCGTTGCCGTACCTCTGAAGAATGTCGTCCAGGTAGGCCGACGTTACCGCAGACGAATGAGCTCGGAAGTAGATCATTACCGAGTTCATTACCCGAGTGAAAGCCCAGGGTGCTAGATTCAATCCGAAGCACATCGCCCGGAATTGATACACCACTCCCAGGACTGCAAAGCGTAGATACTTTCGGAATGTCGGATGTACCATGACGTGAAAGTACGCATCTTTGAGATCTATGCTCGTTGCATAATCGTTCACCCGAATACTCGCTCTGACCGATCGAATCGTCTCCATATAAAACTTCGGAGCGACGATCAGCTTGTTTATCCAGCTCAAATCTATGACTGGACGGAACGAGCCATCTGGTTTCGGAACCAGAAACAGATGGCTGTAGAATCCCAGAGATTCCTGGTTTTCTACGACCTCTACCGCGTTCTTCATTAAAAGAGACTGCACCTCTGATAACAGAGCGTCTCTTTTCTGTGGATTTGACGGAAGATGAGTCCACTTTGGACTTCGAGTTAATGGAGGCTTTCGTTTGAAGGATATCTTTAGACCTTCCGAAGTCACTCCTCTCACCCAAGGGTCGTCCGTAATCGACGCCCACTCTTGTGAAAAACTTGACAACCTTCCGCCAACCGGAACGCGATAGAGGTTTAAGCCATCACCTCCTGGACCTGCGAGGCCTGCGGTAGGAGAAACCACGTCTTCCACGACCCGCACCTCGCCTCGTCGACCTCGGGGCGTCCGACCGATTGTCCCGGCCTGAAGGACGTCCTGAACGAGAGTCGCTATCCTGACGGTCTCTCGAATAAGACCAAGAGGACGCACCAGAACCTCTATAGGAACCTCTCTTGGGCGCATTAGACCCAGAAGTGCCTGTCTTATTCGTGTCTGCTGTATCTGACTTCTTAGGAGCCGATCTGAACAACAGAGAATCATTAGCTTTCTTTTTAATTTTATCATAAATAGCGGAAAGCTTGCCGTCAAAGAGAAGTTCTCCTGAGACCGAAGCGACTCTAAGTGAGTTCTTCACCTTAGAATCCACTAGTGTGGATGTAGCTAGGGCTGCGTCACGTCTAACCAACTCCAGATTTGCCACTGAAAGGGCGGAGTTACACGTGGAATAAGCTACTGCCCTTGAAAGAAGTCTTAAAGAGGATTGTATATCCTGAAACTCTTCCCCTTGAAGGCGCAGTGATAACGCCTTAGTAAGGTGATCTGCGTAAGATAAGGCATCTAAATTGGCTCTGTTAGACGCAATAGCTGTTTCCAACACCGCGGTTGGAATAGAAGCTGACGACGGTAATGATAGCTCTAAGTCTTCCGCCTCGTCGTCCATACGCAGAGGAACTCTCGGTATACCCTGTCCTGCCGTATCGAATTTATTCCTTGCATTAATGAAAGGCAGGTTGAGAGTATTAGCGGACAAGAAACCCGCTTTCCCCGTCCTGGAAGCAAGTTTAAATATAGCGTCGTTCAATAATTCAAATGTTCTAGCAACATTATTGGACTGCGACGGAAACTCGGGAGCGATGTCCCTGAACCGCTCAAAAAATTCAGAGTCCAATGACGCTATAATTCTCTTGTCCGGAAGCGCAGCAGTCTGGCCCGACGGAACAACTTGAGGGAGAAAGTGCCGGATGAAGTCCACGGCAGCTTTATGTTGTTCCGAAAGGGATAGCTCCAAGTCATCCGTATCCCTTTCACCATCCGGTCGGACCTCACGATGTTCCCGGTCGTCCGCCCCCGATGCTTCGGCGGAGCGTACCGACCCAGCGCCGTCGGATAATTCTCGATCCGACACCGTTTCTGCCGGCTGCTGGGATGCTGCGATAAGCTGTGCTATCTGCACAAGAATGTCCGGCGTCGAGACCTGCGGAGGCGCAGTCTTTCGCTGCTTCGCCGAGGGCAGCTCCGCATCAGATGGCTCCCGCATACTTTTCCTATGCGAACGTCCGGAGTCCATCGGTCTCGAATCCCTGGCTGCCGGATGGTGTGACCTGGTCGCCGAAGAATCCTTGATCGGCGAAGCTGGTAATATATCGGCGGTCACGCAGCCAAGGTGCGGTCGTGTGCGCTGACGAGAAGAGGAAGCCTTAACAGTCTCTGCGGACTGCTTATACAACGGAGCGTCCCGAGCGACGAAGTATGCTCCGCTAAAGACACATTTTGTACCACAACATCTGGTCCCAGATGTTGTTGTACGAGAGAGGGACCTCTCTCGCTCGCGGCCCGGCTGGACCTGGACGAGCTATGAACCGGACTAAAAGGCTTCCTCCGTTCTCGCTTACTATCCGCCGTCACTGGGTGTGCATCTATTATGTTTATAGTGCTCGCATCACCCAAAATTTCCTCTTGGACCGCATCGGACGAACCCGGCTGCCGAACCATTCGGTGAATGGATGCTACACCGGGCGAGCTAGCGGACGACATTTGTCTAATCTCCATGAGCACTTTTGCCGCTAGCTCTGAATTCATTTGTGACGACGGACGCACACTTGAAGAAGATAACATGGAAACATCACCCTGTTCTGGTTCCTCTGAAATAGAAACTGAGAGAGTAGAGTGACCTTGCGGAGAAAGAGCCGGCATCGCTCTTTCTCCAGAAACAACATATCGTGACACACGTTTCCAATGTTTCTCATCCCAATGTTCACATATAGGACAGGGATTAATGCGAGAACACTGACTACAATTAATACAATGATCATGAAAGTCAGAGGAAGATTTCTTCCTATTACAATTTGAACAACGTCCCTTCATTATGAAAGAACAACAATAAGTCCTAGTTACTCGCAAAAACCCCTGACACAAAGATACATAATAACATGATCCATTAATAAATGAAAAAACAATTGCAAAACAAAATAATTTTGAAAAAATATTTTTTCAGAGAAGCCCAAGTTGCTGAAAAGTAACGTTGAGCCCCGATGGATCCGATGGCAAAGTGTGGTCAAAAATTTTAAATTTATATAAAATAATTAATGAGACACTTTCGGATAATATAAATGTATCTTATAATGAGATAAACTACCACAAAGGCAAACAGCCCCCCTCAAAAAAGGCTGTTGCCAATGAAAACAAACAGTGTAAACACACTAGAAAACATGACTCCAGGCACTGAAAAAACTGGCCCGGAATCAGTCATCAATTACACTCTATCTGATGCAAAACAGAGACTCCCAGGGGAGAATCTGTAGAACATCAGATGGAAGATGCAGAACACAAACGTTATACACCCATGGGTGAAAACGTAACTATGGGGAAAATAACAGAAAACATTCTGTAACCAAGCAACTCTCCCAGGAAATTTTAGAAATGAAATTTCTCAAAAATATGCCAAAAGCATGGGAGAATTGCCAGGGGGGACTTTAGAAGGCTAGGGGAGAGGAAACACTAAATAAGCAGTGCAACAATTAGCAAGAATGACAACAAGAGGCCCATGCCTCGAAAATAGGCAACTTAACATAATTTCATCAAAAAATTTTAAGTACAGCCCTGATTATTTTTTGCCACTTCTTTTTCCTCTCCTCCTTCTATCCTCCTTAGAATCACATTTTCTCCAAAAATTACGTGTCTGGCATCCTTTAAACTGAGATTTACAAGCACAAAGATCAGTGAGATGTTGACTGATGAAGGGCCAAACAGAGAATGATAATTGGCACCAATTTCGGGACGACTGCGTCACTGCGCATGCGCAGTAGAGGCGTAGTATGGAGGTCCTTTAGGACATGATTTCTTTTTGTTTTGGATGCAAATTTTGGGGATTGGGGGGCAAAATTTGTGTTTGGCCCTGGTTTTGTTAGAGTTAGCACCAGCTAAGTCTGGGTCATTGGTACAGTATAAAAATATAATATTTTTTCAACTGCTGAATTTGCATATTACGTGGACAGATGCAGCCAATTCATTGGGTAAAGGGTTAATAAACTGAGTCCTGTTAACAGGCCTCATTAAGCTCTGTCAAACAATTATTATTATTTATTGGTGTTTAGGGTCACATACTTATGCACAATGGCTAATCGTGACCGTGACAGTTTTGCAGATGGAGCAATCCGGAGTACCCGGAGAGAACCATCGAGCATCGACGAGCAAATCTCAGCTCTTCAACATTCTAACTCTGTTCAAGCTCCGCTCAAGCAGGGGTACAGCAGTTGAAGACATGTGCACCATTGACATGCAGAATGCCATAGTGCACGGCATCATTGTGCCCCCATGTAGGCAACCAGGATACAGTGCCTTGCCCAAGGACACAATGCAGGTCGTCCCGGACGGGGATTGAACTCGGGACCTCTAGCATGGAAGTTCAACAGTTTACCACTGAGCCACCATGCTCCTGTCAAACAATACTGAATTAGTTAAATTCCTAGTTACATTACAGGAAAAACTTGTTGCTTGGAATGACAATATTTTGACACCACTGTGCAGATTGGAACTCGGGGGATGATTTTTAACTATCGCTAACAATTCAAATTGTAATTACGGTGCATGATTTGAAGAAAATTCCAGTGAAATTTCAATTATATTTAAAAATAGTCTGTCAATGATTTCCGTTCCGCATGTGCAGAACAGATTTTCATTTTCTGCATGGTTTAGTATTACTCTAGATGGGGATTTCATAGAACAGGCGTGTAATAAAGCCACAGACGGCCCCTTTTATATTGCTGTTAAAAAAGTTGTCCCAAGTGCATTCTTCCTTGAGAACGGTGGGTACACGAGATGTAACTCAAGTTTATTAACAAAACTTGTTATTGTTAAAAGTAGCCTTGTTAAATACGTGATGTGAGTTTTGGGCTATGAGTAGGGTCTTTTTGGAACATATACATTACTGTGATGAAATGATGGAACATGTAACATGCATTGCATCTCAGTTGAACATAAGCTCCGAGCCATAAACCTCAAACTATGTTAACTTCACAATAACTTATAATGTGCCGTGGTTGTATTTCTTAACTGATAGAGTGCTAAATTATTTTCAGCCATCAAATCTTGTACTCATGTCTTTGCCTTGTTACAATTTATGGGAGAGTGCCTATGGGCACTCTCCCATAAATTGTAACAAGGCAAATCCTTACAGACTAAATAATATCACTTCAAAGATAATACAAAGCACATGCACTGAATATGAGCCTTCAAGCTGTGGTACCCACGCTTGAGAATAAAGCCCAAATATGGGCTTCCAGCACTCTACCAGTTAACCCTTGGATCCCCATACAATCACAAGCTGCAACTTTTATCTTGCACTAAATAAGTTCTCCTAAGGGTATTCTCCCTTAACTTTACTGGTAGAATTAATTTATTTCATAGCATTTTTACATCACTGTTGACTGTCTGTACATGCAGCTAATAATGGTGTAGAAACACTGTTAAGTCACCTGCCGTTGTGTACATGAATATTTAGTAGTCATTAATGCAAAATTAATCTGAGGACTTAATTAAGGGTTAATAAATTTACCCATTTAATTCTAAAGGACTCATCCAATGACATTTGCTTTACCTTAGAAATATATAATGCATAGAATATTCACTTGCACAGACCAACATAAGACTTGGTTTCATTTTCCCATCAAATTCTAAAACATTGTTTTCAGTTTGTAATCATAATAAATCTTGCATAATGAATTGAAAAAAAAATTATTAGTAACTGTTATTAGTAGTTGCCAAAATTTGCTTTCTAAATCTACATTCACTGTTATAAGTATAATAAAAAGTCTACCAGAGCTGGCAAATAATGGTAATGAAATCTGATGGAAATGGATGAGAGGAGGAAATGATATAAAAAATGAAAAGAACTGTTCTGAGAGTGAATCAAATAAGAAGGCAGACCTGAAAATAAGCAATCTGTCATCTGCAGAATGAGGTCTCCAGAGGGAGAATTTGCTGATGCTACCCCATACAATGGAACAATTTATCCTCTGAGTGACTCTTTCTGTTTAGGCTTGAGACCTTGATTCAGAATGAGGGTCACAGAGGGTAAATTTAGTGATGCTACCCTGTTATGAAGGGTAGCATCACCAAATTCACCCTCTGGGGATCTCATTCTGCAGATGCCTGTCCGTTTATTTTCTGGCTGGTAAGAAGGATGATTCACCAACTCTATTACATACACACAATACTGAAGAATTTGTTTCACTGTGCCAGTTTCTCTTGAAAAATGCAAGATGGGATTGTGGGTGGACAACATAAAGGTAATTTAAATGAAGATGTTCTTTTATTTTATTTGAAAAAAAAAAACGTATGAGATGAGTGGCAAAGATATACAGTGAGAATAAATGATACATGTAAATCAGGAAAGAACAAGAAGAATGTTACTACGGTAACACATGCCCCCCCCCCCACCCACCCTTGTGACCTTCACCTTGCAGATGCGGTGGAAACTATTATACGAGACACACCTTCTGCCTGTCCTTACCATTTGTAAAAAGTATAACAATTGTACTATGATTCGTTTCTGAGTTATGGCTGAGACACGAATATTGACAGATTTTTAGTGTGACAATTGAAATGTGACTTGACCTTGAAGGTACGAACCCGGCTATGGTGTGTGACACATCCTCCCATGGTCCTTTATAATTGTGTGAAGTTTGATGACTGTGGCCCTAACCATTTTCGAGTTATTGGCACAGACACACACAAACATGGACAGACGGATGGACACATGGACAGATGGACACACGCACACTTCAATCACTATATGCCACCCTACCTAAGTTGGGGGCATAAAAAGGTATTTTTTTATTATATGTCAGCTTGTGAATTATTGCAAATTAACTAAAAGATATTTCTCAATATCCATCGACTTGATGGATAACGAGGAATATCAGTAGCATCCTAAATGATGCCACGCTTTGGCACATCACATCGCCTTTGATACTGTTACAAGCAATTCAGTGCTGACTTTACCAGCAGTACCAGAAGTTCATAATATTCCAAGCTGTTCTGGTGATTCTATGACTGAAAAATGAGATGTATAATAATAATAAAATAATAAAGTAAAATAATTAGATGTATAGAAAGTGACTCTGAGAGTGATATTGAGCCTTTAACTGAGAAACTTTTTCAAAAAACATTATTGATCGATTTCCTCAGGAAGTTTTTTTTTTTTGGATGAGTCAGTGCATTCATTTCAAATTCCTTGTTGTAAATTGAAATTTAAAATGTTCTAAAAATAAACATTAATAAAAAATAAGAGAATATTCTCATGTGTATTATTATAATTGTTAAAATTCATCTGCGAGCTGAACAATTAGTTGGTTAAATTATTGTGGGAAAGTGGGACTATTTTTTATGTTTGAGTGATTTGGCAAGTACAGGCTTGAAAGAATGATCAGCTGATCTTTGTTATTGTTTTGAAATATATGTGTGTGCATTTGGATTGAACATTGTGCAGTAAAATGTCACATGGTAAATAATAATAAGGAAATCTATGCTATTTTAGTGAATATTTGTGTGCACCTGCACAAGCATTTGTGAAAAATAAAACTGTCAGGTCCACACTCATGAGATAATAACCAATATTCACTAAATTAGTGCAGATATCCTCTATATATCTTTGGCCATCCATTGTTGTGCCCTGGTTCACCAAAGAGAAGGCAATCAACAGTCTTGTAACTAATATAACCCCCAATAAAAACCTACATCGATCATCCTTTTCCTGTCAAGCATTCAGACATATTTTGTTTTTATTCCTTTGCATGTCTTTATACTTTATCTCACCAGTAAGCAAAATCATCCTATCTCTCATGTCATTATTTCTCTATCTCTTCTTTGACTTACTTCAACTACAGGACAAACAATTTTGGGTCTGTTTTCACAATACTTCAGGCCTGTACTACAGTACGTGGAGAGTGGATTGTAAGTAAATCACCCGCAGAGTGGAGTTATCACCCAAGCTATAACTTTCAAATTTTGTACATATCGACAAAAAACACAAGCAATGTTTCAGCCAATAGACCTCCGGGTTAAACCCGGAGGTCCATTGGCTGAAACTTTGCTTGTGCTGGTTATGCTTTGCAACAAATTTGCAATTATGGGTTGGGTGGAATCTCCGCTCTGTGGGTGTTTTAGTGATAATACACTCTCCACAAACTGTATGTACTGCACAGGAATCGTCGATAGCAACAGCTCGTCATTGAGATTGATTGGAAACATTAAATTTGCTTCCAACAGTGGTGGTGACTGGTGAGACTGGAATTAGCATGGGTGGCGTTATGGGTGCAGATGCTATTTATGTTAATACAGCAGAAATTACACTCAATTTCAGCATTATTTATATACAAAAAATCTACCTGAACTATGAGACAACGAATATGACTGATACCAGGCTATATACAAGTATATTTATTTATTTATTGGTGTTTATGGTCACATACTTATGTACAATGGCTAATCATAACCGTGACAATCTTACGGGTGGAGGAAGCCTGAGTACCCGGAGAGAACCACCGAGCAGCTGCCAGCTCCCCAACATCATAACTCTGCACTGCAGAACAAGCAGGGTTAGATTGGTTGAAGACATGCACAGCATCGACATGCAGTACGCCTTAGTACATGACGTCATCGTACCCCCATGTGGACAATGGGGGTTAAGTACCTTGCCCAAGGATACAGCGCAGGAGTCTGAATCGATCGCTCAGAGAAACAGAAGATCTACTTTGTGGGGCCTTATTTTTCCATTTTCAAGTTCAACTTATGACCTCTAACTGGAACAAACTAAGGGGTTATAAGCTATGTTTTGGGCAAAAGATATTAAAAATATTTCAAGTGTCACTCTTGAGTCGTGTTTGGTAAATGGTTAATAGTAGTCTATCTACTACTAAATCCCTCTCAACACTTCACTGTCCAAAGTGGCCAAATCAACAAAAGCTATATATAACCAAATAATATTTCCCAATCTTTTGTTCTTTTCACATGTAATTTATAACCATCAATGAAACAAGCTTACTGATGTTGTTGCAAAGAGAGGTTGTAAGAAGTTTCTAAGTTGTGGACAAAAAAAAAATTGTCCAATTACATGTATTACAGTATGGCCACCATAGACTGGTCACTTTCCATGGATTGAGGAGATTTCCAGTAATATTAGATCACAAACACTATTTATAGGAATAATCATCAAAAATTTAATTAATGAAGCACCGGGTACAACCCGGTGCATCATTAATTAAAATTTTGCTGCTGATCATTTTTATCACCTGTTAAACACATACATGGAGATCACTGCCCACATCTGGATTATGACCAGTCGATGACAACAGTACTTTAGTATTCAGAAATTGGCCAAATCTGCCCAGTGTGCTACATTGTTTATTACACAAAAAGCTCTGCTGCAGCAAAACTCTTGATATTTTTTGATGTCCAATAAAATCTATATTATTTTCAGCCTTTGCTGAGTTAACCCTTTTCCTAATGAGTTGACCAAATCCATCCACATAATTTAGAAATTAAGCAATTGAAAAAAATGTATTTTTAAAAAAGTTTATGAGCTCATTCCAATGAGGCATCATTATATGGTTTTGTTGACATTTTTTTTTTTAAATTAAGAAAAAATAGTTAAAATAACAAATTTTGATATCCTGTGTATTGAGAAAAAATTTCAATCCATAGAAATATGAATGCAGGTTGAAAATATCATTTGGTTCACTCAACAGATGCAATTATTTATTCAGTATTTATTTATTAATGTTTAAGGTCACATATTTATGCACAATTGCTAATCGTGACCGTGACAGTTTTTTTCATGGGAGGAGGAAGCCAGAGTACCCGGAGAGAACCACCGAGCATCAACGAGCAACTGTCAGCTCCTCAACATTCTAACTCTGTTCAAGCTCCGCTCAAGCAGTGTTACAGCGGTTGAAGACATGTGCACCATCAATGTGCAGTATGTCTTAGTACATGGCATCATCGTGCCCCCATGAAGTCAACTGGGATAAAGTGACTTACACAAGGACACAACACGGGTTGTCCTGGATGGGGATCGAATTTGGGACCTCCAGCATAGAAGTCCAACAATCTACCACTGAGCCACCACGCTCCCAACAGATGCAATTAAATGTAATTTAAAATTATTTAATTATGCCAGATCATGGCTTTTGTTCATAGAAGTTACCTCCAGTGCTGAAAGGGCAATTTTGAAATAAATAAACAAGAGGCCCCAAGGAGCCTTAATCGCTCACCGGTCAAAGTGGTTCAAAGAAGTATTTGGGGGTCACATTCAGTTAGACATGGTTCATCAACACTACAAAGGAATGAAGTCATGAGAGACAAATTCTATGGAACTAGGGACATGGCTTGAACAAACTTGAATCTTACCCCCCTAAGGATGCTGCATACCAAATATCAAAAGCATTCATCTGCTGGATCTGAAGAACAAGATTTTTAAAGAAAATTCCTCATTTTGAACTTAGTTATCAATCAGGTTCCCACAGTGAGCCCAAATATAGACCTAAGGACATGGCTTGAACAAACTTGAATCTTACCCCCTAAGGATGCTGCATACCAAATATCAAAACATTCCGACTGCTGGATCTGAAGAAGAAGATTTAAAAAAAAAAATTCCTCATTTTGAACTAAGTTATAATTCGGGCTACCACAGTGACCCAAATATGAACCCAGGGACTTGGCTTGAACAAATTTAAATCTCACCCCCTAAGAATGCTGCATACCCAATATCAAAAGATTCTGCCTGCTGGATCTTGAGAAGAAGATTTTTAAAGAAATTTGCCTGAAATGCACTAAGTTCAAATTTTGGCTCCTATACTGAGGCCAAATATGAACCTAAGGGGCTGATTTGAACAAACTTGAATCAGATCCACCCCATAATGTTGCATACCAAATATCAAAAGATTCTGCCTGCTGGATCTGGAGAAGAAGATGTTTTAAGAAATTTGCCTGAAATGCACTAAGTTCGAATTTGGGGTTCTATAGTGAGCCCAAATATAAATCCAGGGGGCCGATTTGAACAAACTTGAATCAGATCCACCCCACAATGTTGCATACCAAAAATCTAAAGATTCTGCCTGCTAGATCTGGAGAAGAAGATTTTTTAAGAAATTTGCCTGAAAGGCACTAAGTTCAAATTTTGGCTTCTATACTGAGCCCAAATATGAACCTAGGGGACCGATTTGAACAAACTTGAATCAGATTCACCCCACAATGTTGCATACCAAATATCAAAAAATTCTGCCTGCTGGATCTGGAGAAGAAGATTTTTTAAGTTCGAATTTGGGCTTCTATAGTGAGCCCAAATATGAATCCAGGGGCCGATTTGAACAAACTTGAATCAGATCCACCCCATAATGTTGTATACCAAATGATTCTGCCCACTTGTGCGGGAGAAGAAGATTAATAATTTCTCTAATATACAAAGGGTGCTATCAGAGTTATGCCCCCCCCCCTATGGAGCCCCACGTGGGCATGTCCATTTCATTTGAACAAACTTGAATTGACGTATAGTAATAAACATCCAAGCCAAGTTTCGAGCAAATCGACCTAGCGGTTTCAGAGGAGGAGTCGTTTGAAAAATGTTCAAGCCACCGGATGGATGACACCGGAAGACAGATGCCGGACGACGGACAGCAAGTGATAAGTTTAGTTCCCTTCGGTGAGCTAATAAAAAAAGAAGATATTTAGATAGTAGATGACAATTTCTTTTGAATTGGCCACATCAGCCCACGTAATTTACAAATGAAGTAGTAAAAAAAAATATATATTTCAAAAATATTTAATGGAACCATATTATGTGATCCCCTCATTGGCATGAGCTCAATGAGCTCGTTCCAATGAGGGGGTCACATGATATGGTCCCATCAAAAATTTTTTAAAATTTGAAAAAAGAAATATACTACTCAAAGTTTGCTAAGCAACAAGTATATCCAACTACCTATTTTACGTTTTAGTTGAAATAATGTGATGAAAAATGTATATATTTTTTATTTAATTATATCTAATGATTTAAGTACAGAAATTAAGATTTTATTTGTGTTTGACATTATTTTTCAGCTTTTGATTATGATAACCATGGAAAATGGATATTATTGGAAAAAAGAGGAAACTTTTTCAATTTGCCAAAAAGTTGACGGAGCGAACTGGTATGGGTTCAATATTGAGTATGAGACCCATTACTGTTAATTACAGATTGACAACGCCTTCTCATGCTCCCAATCAGGTTCCTGGTGGTCCTTTGTGGGATGTTGTTCCATTCTTGGACCAGCATGGCACCAAGTTCCTGGACACTTCTTGGCTGGACTGGCCGGGCTGAAATTGCAAGCCAATGTGTAGTCAATGTACCACATCCAAGGACACAGAGTTCTGTACGTCCATCCCTGCTGATTGACCCTCCACCATAGCGGTCATGCTCAGCAATGCTGGCTGCATGGAATCACTCTCCTGGTCTTCTCCATACCCTAGAATGTCTATCTGTGTGGTCAAGGCAGTACCTTGAGTCATCTGTAAAAAGGACAGGTTGCCAATCTTCTCTGGTCCACTAACGTGGTCCATTGCCCATTCATATTGTGCCTGGAGGTGATTCTGGGACAGCGGAATGTGAACACATGGTCTTCCCGAACAAAGACCACCTTCGTGCAACCTTGCCCGGAGAGACTGCGTCTGAACATTTACCCCAGATGCATGCTGAAGGTCACAGAAGCTGAGTTGTTGTGGCAAAGCGGTTCCTATGGGCCTGAATGATCAAAAACCAGTCTTCAGCTGCAGATGTTGCCTTGTCTCTGCCACCACCATGACATCTTATTGGTGTTCCATACTGCTGAAATCCTGCTCTGGTGATCACCGTATGGTGCACACCAAGGGCTTCACCAACCTGACGATGGGTATCTCCTTGCTCCACCATCCCTACAGCCTGCTTCATTTCTGCTTCAGACAAATGTCTTCTTATATTTGCATTTACCATATTCAATCATTAAATCACAAGGGTTTGTGTTGAAATGAAGATTGAATACCCTACACATGTCATGTACATGTAGACAGTACACGAAAACATCATGAAAATCAAGGGGCACGTGCTTTCCATGACTGTCACGAAAAGTCTGCCTGTCAAGAGAGCTAATGTAAACACTGGGGAGCATATACAAATTTCACAATGATGTGTAAAAAATTTGGTGCTTAGCAAACTTTGAGAAGAATATTAAAATAATAAATTTTGATAATGTCTGCATTGGGTAAAGGGTTAAATGGGAAATTGAAAGCAAAAAAAAAAAAAAAAACACTTTCACAATTGGAGAAGAATGAATTAAAATCCTGAGAAATCAGTAAACCCACGCTTGTTTCCAAGATAAGCTTAGATCTTTATTTGTTGGTGTTTAGGCATACTTTCAGCATGGTAAGTCTAGATTATGCCAATATTCAGTTGAATAGAATATTGCACAACTAAGGAAAAAATTTCTCTTAAAACATTAAGTAAGTTCAACTACCAGAACAGGTCTTTAAAATATAATTTAAAAATAATTAATCCATATCCCTTGATCAATAAATGTTAATTTTTTAACAATACACTATTTAGCAACTATAATTGCTGATGTTCAAGCATTGTTATTTATTTAGTGGGGTTCAATGACACTTTTGGCAGCCAGGGTCACCTCATGTCGGATCAAGCATTGTTATAATTCTAAAAGAAATAAAAATTAATACAAGGGACCTACTTAATTCTCAATAACTCTATCTGAGCTACAAGAAAATGTATTTCTAAAGCAAATGAAGAAACACCCTTATACCACAATTAATAGACAAAAATAATTGTTCAATAATGCATTATTTAACATTAATAATTGCTGACGTTCAATCTTACATCAGATGCTCCTGTTGCTCTTACTCTTTCCTGGGTTTGTACTGTTGGAATAGGTGGAGAATTAGACCTTGGAGGTGGCCGCTGAAAAAGAAAACAGAAACCATTTAAAAGTTATTCTGAAGTTGAAGTTGCCATTTTTTGTGTCTTTATAACACCTTAGTCATTTGGTATTTATTTATTGGTGTTTAACTGGTAGAGTGCTAAATTATTTTTGGTCATTCAAATTTGTCCAGGTCTCTTTTCCTTGTTACAATTTATGGGAGAGTGCCAAGTGGCACTCTCCCATAAATTATAACAAGGCAAAATCCTTATTAATTAATTTCAATTCAAAAATAATATGAAGCACATCCACAGAATATGAAGCCATTAAATTGTGGCACCTGCACTTGAGAATAAAGTAAATATGGGCTTCCAGCACTCTACCAGTTAAAGGTGACATACTTATGCACAATGGCTAATCGTGACCATGACATTTTTACAGGTGAGGGAAGCCGGAGTACCCAGAGAGAACCACTGAACATCAATGAGCAACCGTCAGCTCTTCAACATTCTAACTCTGTTCAAGCTCCGCTCAAGCAGGGTTACAGAGGTTGAAGACATGTGCACCATAGACGTGCAGTACACCTTAGTACACAGCATCATCGTGCCCCCATGTAGGCAACCGGGATAAAGTTTCTTGCCCAAGGACATATTGCGGGTTGTCCTGGATGGGGATCAAACTCGAGACCTCCAGCATAGAAGTCCAACAGTCTACCACTGAGCCACCATGCTCCCAGTCATTTGGTATCATGACTGTACTGTGGAAGCACTGATTCAAAGTTGATCATTTGAACAGGGATGTACTGGGCCAAGAAAAGTTATTGGGAAATGCAGCGATGGGGGCCCAGGGACGTGGCTAGAGGTTTCCAATTGGGGGGGGGGGGGGGTGTAGGGTAGTGAATTTCCAACTGGAGGAAGGACTGGAAAGGGGGGGCCCTTCCGGTCCCTCCCCCAGTTGGAAATTCACTACTGAGAAACATTTTGAAAATGAAGCCATGAAAGGGGGACATAAAATTGATTCTAGTAACTGAAATAGCAACACATTTATGATAGAATGATCAGGTTATTATTATTTGGTATTATTCTGGGAATTGCTTATGTGCTAAACAAATGCTCAAGCTTAGAACTTTAAGCAATTCACACTGTCCTAACATTAAATCAGATCTTATGCAGGAATGATCAATTTTTGATGTTTCATCATTTTGTAACTGTGAATGATAGAATTAACTCAGGACAATGATTTTACATGATGTGATTTTCTTGAAGTGTATTTCGAGGATTTTTTTATTACGATAAGTAAACGTACTATAGAAATCTTGGACCGATTGACACCATGCATACTTATGAAGCTCGATATTGTTTACACTGCAGTTGTAAATAGCAACAGTTGGAATTTTTGCCGATTTGAAACTGAGTTGGAATTTTGGGAAGTAAAGAAAACATCAGCATCATCAAAGTTCTAAAATCCAGATAGATGGAATTTCCAACTACCCATGACTTCGAACTGAATGAACACGACTTCCTTGCATCTGAGTGATCAATCAATTCCAGTCCACATTTCAATTGCATTTTTATATCATCTTCATTGATCATTCAGCAGAAATGGTTCTACCATGGGGAATGGGAGAACACATCGTGAAGACCATAGTTCAGCCCAATCAGAAAAATCATGATTTTTTAAATAGGAGGAATGCTATTTCCTTTCATCTGTGTGATCAATGGCAGACTAGCCTGCTGGTATATTAAAATGTCCTGCATATGAACAGCCAATGGCAGTCCACATAGAGAACATTTCAATATACCGGCAGTCTATGCAATCAGATCCATTTTGCCTTTTAGTTGGAAATTTCACGCACCAACAGGGGTTGGGCTGCATCAATTTTGGGGGCCTCAAGGATTTTCAATGGACCATACATCCAGTCCGCCTCTGCGTTTAAACTGATCTGTCACTTCAACAGTTAATCTGAAAAGTGCCACAAAAAATTGCCCTTAACATTAACCCTTTACCTAACAAATCGCCCGCATCTGCCCACGTAATATGCAAATTGAGCAGTCAAAAAAATTAAATTTTTTGAAATATTTCAACAAAACCATATCATGTGACCCCCTCATTGGAACGAGCTCATTGAGCTCGTTCCAATGAGGGGTCACCTGATATGGTTTTGTTGACATTTTTTAAAAATTTAAAAAAAATTGTATTTAAAATAATAAATTCTGATATCGTCTTAGTTAAGATTACTGAAGCTTAAAAATTCTGAAATATGCACACTTGTTAGTGGTTATATTTTTTAGAAGTTTCATCAAAATCGGATCCCCTGTGAGAACTCCAGGAAGTGCAGCAGTGCTTGTTTACTGTGGTAAACAAGTTCCGTTACACTGGTAAAATAGGACCCAGTCACCAATGCTTGGGGTGGAAGTCCTCGAAAATGGGCAACATGGGTATAAACGATTTACAAAACTTGACTTTATCTCCATGTTGTGGTCATGATTAGCGATTGTGCATAAATATGTGACCTTAAAAACTAATAAGTAAGTATCAAAATCAAGATGATAAGTATCAAAATCAGATATCATCTAAGTTCAAGGAGAGATAACTTGGTTGAAATCATCAAAGTTTGTAAATTTGGAAATATGTGCACACTAACTTTTGTTACTGGTTATCAAGACTGAAAATAAGCAGACTGTCATCTTCAAAATGAGGTCCCCAGAGGGTGAATTTGGTGCGCAGCAGGGTTGCATCACAAAATTGACCCTCTGTGAACCTCAGTCTAAATCAAGCTCTCAAGCCAAAATAGAAAGCTGTTCCTAGAGGATAAACTGGCCCATTGTATGGGATAGCATCAGCAAATTCACCCTGTGGGGACCTCATTTTGCAAATGACATGGCTGCTTATATTCAAGGCTTGCTGGTTATGTCTGAATGGTTTCATCAAAATCGGTTTATAAATGTAGAAGTTGCACACACAAGAATTTCATTTATACATCTACATTGCATCTGTGGATCTACAACAGATTGTCTACAGACAAATCATCTACACCACAGTTCGTTGATACAACATTCTATCTACGAGACTGATAGTCCACATGACATTCGGTCTTCGCAACATTTTAAATTGCGAAATTTAGATGAAATACTGAAAAACTTGTGGAGAGTGTATTCTAAGACCTTAAAATAATAGTGAAATAATGAAAAGATTGGCATTAATCTCTATTTCCTTTCACTCGAAAGAAGAGCACAATTCATTGTGCAACACTATTAAATATGGACTATGTGGTAATTAGACAAATAATCTCTCAGACAAACAATCGTATGGATGACGTGTCGCCTAGACAATTAGTCATATGTGTGAAGTGTCGCTTAGACAATCCATCATGTAAATGAACTGTCGTTAGGATGAAACTGTTGTAGACTAAGTGTTGTGCAATGGAATCTGTCAATTTCAGGTAGAGATAACCTGGTTATCCCTTTATCTAATGCATTAGTAATATCCACCCTTGTAAATTGCAAACTGAATAGTTCAAAATACTAATTTTTCAAAAAAATTTCAACAAAAGCAAAGAATGTGACCCCCTCATTGGAACAAGATTGTGCAGCTCATCCCAATGAGAGGACCACATGATATGGGTTTGCTAAAAAACAAAAAATTCAATTTGAAAAAAATAACAACAGATATTGATGTGGCATGCATTAGATAAATGGATAACTAAAATCATCACAGATTGGAAATTCAGAAATAAGCACATATTCACTTGTTAGGGGTCATGTCTGAGAGAAGTTTCATTGAAACTGGTTCATAAATGTAGAGTGGAGCACACAAAAGCCTCATACAGAAATCTATATTAAATCTTCTTGGTTTATAACCATCACTTAAAAGCTTATGAAACATGTCATGGATAATATTAATTATCTTTGTGTTTTACAAGGATAACAGATTTATTTCCAAGAATTTTGGTGCACTTAACCTACATTGTGGGCAAAAACTGACAGAAAATTTGTACTTTGCAAGTTTCTTAAATAAAACCAGACAAATATGGATGCCATTGGAACTGGATCAATGAGCCAGTTTCAATGACATCCATATCTGTAATATTTTATTGCACATAAATATTAAATTTCCTGTATTTTAATTTTTGTTCTAACATAACCGAGCAGAAGGTATGAATTAACAATTAAAAATGGGTACTCTTTTAGCCATATAGATTGCTCTTGTATATTCTTGTTTTTATACCGTGGTTAAACAAGGTGTAAAAAAAAGCCACTGTGGATTGCAAGTTACACTGTACCTCTCAGCCAATCAAAATGCAGTATTTTCATTTGGAAATAAAAAGATATATTACAGTTTTTCAGGTATCCTGTGAATTGGATGAGGCCCCTCCGTGAACATACAGTTGAAACTAGAAGTCCTGTAACTGTATTGTACACTATTTTGAAGAACAGTGGAACCCTGTTAATTGAATAGCCAATTTGCCAATGGAAATTATTCAATTAACAGGAGTATTCAATTAACAGGGATTGTGTCATTTTCCTTATTCTATGGATAAATTAGCATTTATTCTATTATATCTTGTTTGACAGAGCTCCATAGATTAAATTCTTGTATTGGATGTACTGAGGCCAAATAGGTCTATAAACAAAGGAAAACTGGGGAGAGTCGGGGTAACTTCTCGACAGGTTACAAGATTTTTTATTCAATTAACAGGAGTTTACTCTATAGCCTATATTCAATTAGCATATCAAATTTGTACTGCAGGTATCGTAAATGGTTTTGTGTTGGGAAATTATATTCAATTAACAGGGTTATTCAGTTTAAGAGATATCCAATTAAGTGGGCTCCACTGTAATAGCACGCTGTGTAAGTGCTTTTTTTGTCCTGATCAAACTCAAACTGTCCCATTTATAGCGTAACTCAATTCTTGTAAAAAAATGGCTTTCCCAACAATTCTATACCACTAAATAGAGATCATTAATATCATTCCTAACCTATACTGGGATACATCTACATGTGATGATGTAAATAGATATTACAATTTGACGACATATACAGAATGAAGAGAATGGATTACTACTTAATCACAGCACCATATATTCTCCACTCTAAACGTATTTATAATTGTTCATAATGGCACAAGAAACACTTGCATACTTTCATCACATGGACTACCGGGTGCAACCTGGTGGTTCATGTGAGGAAAGTCTGCAAGTGCTTCTTGTGTTTTGTCCTCAGAAATTGTAAATAATTACTATGTGAAAAATCTATCACACAATGATTTTCAGGAAATCCTCCCTCCACATACTGTAGTCTCAATATTTTCTTTCTGTTTGATCAGTTCAGTTATGTGTTTTCTCGCGTTTCATAGAATAGCGAGAAAATATTGTCTTGCTGGTGTTCTGAGGGTTGATATGCCAGATTCAGATTGTGCTATTGCACGGATTGCAAAGTACCAAGTCGCTTGTTCGGTGTGTTACGCACACTTGATTACGTGGTAATGGGCGAGTTGATTACAATGAGATTTCAATTCTCGACAGTCTTCAGTCAGGAGCAGACGTCCAATTTTTCATTGTAAAAACTTTATTGGCTTTATCGCATTTAGCATCGCGATAAGTCGCTGTTCGCTGTGTGTTAACAGTAACCAATGACAAGTCAGTAAATAAGTGTAGGTCCCAACACTTCCTCGTGGTGGTCTCGCACTTGCCATCGGATACAGGTTTCCAGGGGTTTCTCTCGATACAAATAAGAGAAACTGGGTTTTTTCTCATGGCCATTACAAAGCTTTCATTCGTTTCACCTATGTACCAATGTTATTGTAATAATTGTTTCAACAACGTTCAATAAAACACTCCTCTATGTCAGCTGTCTGCAGGCAAAATGTATTTTGCTTTTTGCCTTTTATTTATCCTGATAATTCAGATCAGACCATGATTTCACTACTGAAGCACAAATGCTCTTGTGTATTTCAGACTACTTCATACTTCTGCAGTAAGGAGTGCATTAACCAAAGAGCATTTTGTGTATTAATTGTGACAGGACTTCTAGTTTTATCTATACAAAACTGTACAATTATTTCACCACACAACACAAAAACTTTGGTATATTTGTCATGGCGCAACATGTTTTAATGCCTATATTCATCACAGATGCAGCATTTGTTAAAGATTTCACTACTCTGCTTAACTGGTTGAGTACTGGAAGCCCAAATTTGGGCTTTACTCTGCAGAGCGGATACCACAAATTAAAAGCTTCATATATTGTGGATGTGCTTCATATCATCTTTGAAGTAAAATTATTTGGGTTGTGAGGTTTTGCCTTGTTACCAGGCATGTCAAAGTACTGCCAGTACCAACATATCCGGTACCTGGATGGGACAGAACCTGTCCTGCCGAAACCGGTACTGGGACAAATCAACAATTGGATGGCATATCGCAATCATGTGGAAGAAATTTGCATTCAAACCTTCCCAATCACAAAGATAGCAAGACAAACATGGCATCATGCCAATTATTCTGCGGCAACATCAAAGTAATCATAAAGCATGAAGATCGTGCTTTATGATTACTTTGATGTCACTGCAGAATAATTTCTGTGAATTAGCTGATCATGGCTGTTTCATTGTCAAAATGATCGGCCTTATCGAGGTCATTGTGCAGAGAACATGCACCTGTAGAGTGCTTTGATACGTTCATTAACAAATAAGTTAAAAGTATGTAGTGCAAGCATGCCATACACGATTATCTGCATGTTTACCCTTGTTCAATTAGGAATTTCCCCATAAAATAATTTTGTCCCGGTACCGGCGGGACAAAAGCTTCAGTACTGGTACTGGTTGGAGCATGAGGTAACCGGCAGTACTGGTACAGGTACTGGTTGACATGTCAGCTTGTTACACTTTATGGGAAACTGCCCATAGGGCTCTCCCATAAACTGTAACAAGGCAATGATGTAAACACATTTTGCTGCCCCAAACTAATTTAGCGCTTTATCAGTTAAAACTGCCTGGATGTTTTCATGTCTGCTTATACTATAACTGCTTTCTAGCAATCAAGAACTTGTGAATTGGACAAAACAGCACAACTAATTTCAATCCAGACAAGTTAATTTTAAACGAAAAATACTGCAAAGAAATTTTCTAATAATAAATCAGTGGTGTCTATATACAAAGCATTCTCACTAAAACCTCTAAAATTATTTTGGTTAACTAATATGAAAATAATTTGGCATAACAAAGGTTAATGTACAAAATCAATGAGAGCTATTCTGCCATTTAGTTAGATGCGTAAGCCCATATACATTGGAATTCTTATTCTTATTACTAAGGTAACACATGCCCCCCCCCCCTTGTGACCTTCACCTTGCAGATGCGGAGGAAACTATTATACGCGACACACCTTCTGACTGTCCTTAACATTTGTAATAAGTGTAACAATTGTACTATGATTCGTTTCTGAGTTATGACTGAGACACGAATATTGACAGATTTTTAGTGTGACCTTGAAATGTGACCTTGAACTTGAAGGTACGAACCCGGCGATGGTGTGTGACACATCCTCCCAAGGTCCTTTATAATTGTGTAAAGTTTGATGACAGCGGCCCTAACAGTTTTCGAGTTATTGGCTCGGACACACACACAGACACATGGACACACACACACTTCAATCACTATATGCCACCCGACTTAAGTCGGGGGGCATAAAAATTACCTTCAAGGACCTAATTCCGACTTTGATAAATTTTTGGTGCAACAAAACAGGTGTCCCAAAATGTGGTCTTTAACCCTTAGGGCCTAATTCCGACTTTGATCACATTTTTTGTAACAGAACAGGTGCTCCTACATGCAGTCTTTGGGTTAACTCACAAGTTACATTCTAAGCACCTTGGTAGTTGTTTTTAAGCAAGGTTCGGCTGCCTATTTTGCCAGGCACGACTTTCCAAAAAACAACGGCAAAGTCATAGGATGTGGACTGTCAAAGTATTGCAAAAATATGTGAAAATCTCTAGGCCCTTAACCTTTTGAACATGTAAGACCTATTTTTCAGTCCAAGGCATAATTTCGGCCCATTTTTTGTCTTACTGTAAGAGGTCTATACACAGGGCACTGATGATAAAATACTTACTGCAGTTTGCAGCCAGAGGGCTGCAGACTGCAGTTATTATTTTATCCTCCCTGTGTATTGATATTGGACTGACCCATCTCCCTATAAGTGTACAGAAATGTGATACCATCCCAGGAAATAAAGGTTCAAGGAATTAACGGTTAAGGAAACCTGCAAGTTACATTCCTGGTACCTTGGCGGTTGTTTCTAGGCATGTCTTGGCTGCCTATATAGACAGCCAAGACTTGACAAGAAAGATCTGAAAAGTCACAAGATTAGCCTGTCAAAGTGTAGCTGAAATGGTGGCGAGTGAATAAGTGTGCTGGTCTCCCATGCCAGAGTTCCCGGGATCGATCCTGGGTCAAGAAAAGTTCTTGAGGTATCTGAACACTCTGTCAGCATCAATTGTGGGGTCTATGCTGTCATAGCATACCATCCTATCGGGTGGGGATGTGAAATGGCTGTCCTCTGTTCAGTTCAGAGAGAGAGACACTCCATGCAGGCTCAAGATCCCTTTGTAGTATTCGAGAAAGCAGTGCCTCGAAGTTGCTGCTATGAAGGTCATCCTACATATCTGTGCCATTGGGACAAGGAGAGGCATTTATATAAGTTGCATAACTTGTTCGCTAATCCTTGTAAAACAAATAGGCTTAACCCTTTACCCAACCTAACGGACAAAACCGGCCAGTGCTATTCTCAAAAACAGCCAATTAATTTTCATTATTTTTTTCATTTTTTGTCTCAAAAACATAGGTTATGACCCCTCGTTGGAACGAGCTCTTTGAGCTCGTTCCAACGAGGGGTCATAACCTATGTTTTTGAGAAAAATGAAAAAAATTAGTTATTCAAGAATTTATTTTGCAAGTGTCGTCTGCTTTTCAGGTTAGGTAAAGGGTTAAAACAAAAATATAAAATGTATAAACATTTCCAAATGTTTGAAGGTTACAACAACTAAAACACAACCATCAAAGGGCAATAACTCCCTCAATTTTCCAAAAGTAATGGTAATTTTGTTTCACCCATCCAAGATATTATTAATATGAAGCATAATATCAACATTAATTGAAATTGAAATAAACAATAGTATTTCAAGCAAAATTCAACAAACAAAAAGGCAAGAACTATTACAATTTTTGAAGAATCTTAATGGTTATTGAACTTGTCCAAAACAATTTTAATACAGTGGAACCCTGTTATGTGAATAGCACTTTGCCAATGAAAATTATTCAATTAATAGGAGTATTCAATTAACAGGGATTGTGCCACTTTCCTGTATTCTGGAGATAAACTTAGCATTTATTCTATTTATTCTAAGGCAACTCTTTTGGCCATACATTTCTGCTGATGCTAGGAAAGCTTCCTAACAATCTGTATTCTGTGAAGTATTAAAAAACAACCTGACAAAATTTTTGTTTTGTTTTTAACTCCTATGGTTCTCTCTATCCCCCCTCTCCCCCACAAAAACAATTTAGGCAGTACTTTATGCCCAAGTTATATTCTACTTATATATTACATGACAAATTTTGTTCACACCTGCCCATTGGTTCTGAAAATAGAAATTTTGAGTGGAGCCCACATTGGGGAGCCCAAATTTTAACCTACTGAGTCTCTTTGAAAAAAGGTGAATTTGCATCACTAAAGTAAGTTCCATACCAGAAATCTAAGCATTATTGCAAGTGGCTTATTAGAGGATTTTTAAAGCATTTTAGGCTTATGGAGCATTAAGCTCAAGGGATATAGTCATTTTTTGCGAAACAAATCAGATGAGTAAACTCCACTAGCCTGAAGATGGCAGCAGCTTCATTTGAACTATGTAGAACAGGTATACTCCAAAGATGGTCTGTGCCATAAATGAATGAATTTGGCACAGTGGTTTTAAAGAATAAGAAGAATGTCAAACTAGAGAAACAGAATTTACTGCCACCAGTACATTTAAGTCTGTGTGAAAATGGTTGAAGCATCAGAAATCAACAAAATAGAAAGAGAATTTATGGAGGCTTATTTTTGGGGGGTAAAATATTTTTAAAGAAATCAAAAATAGGTTTTCGTTAACAGTATTTAAAGATATTCATATAGGAATCAGATAAATTTTTCCAAGAAACCAGAACAAAACATTTATGTGCACAGCATTAAAAGGGTTCGATCAACGAATCAGAAATGGACATTTTTTGGCTCTGCCGCTGATGTCTAGAGCAGTAATGTGTGTGTGGAAAGGGTTATAATTATTCTCACAAAACATGAAATTTAATCTTTGGCAAACATATTCAAGTCTTGAGAGAGTTAAATTAAAGATATTCATACAAGATTCAGATAAATTTTTCCAAGAAACCAGAAAAAAACATATATGTGCACAGCATTGAAAGGGTTTGATCAAGGATTCAGAAATGGACATTTTTGGCTCTGCCACTTCTGGAAGTCCTGAGTGGGTTAAAAGCATTGAACTGAATCATTTCATTTTCATCTGATTAAAATAATAAGATAACATGTGTGTTTGACAGCTAACTGTACTGCTCTTGAAAATGATTGTTTACATAAGAGTAAATTGTTTTCCAGTTTGAATAACTGTAATTTTTTTCTATTTTTTCCCCCTGGGGTTGCGATGGGGCTGTGAAATTTATTTTTCGGACATCAATCAATTACTTAGGTCCCACTTATACTACATGCCAAATTTGATTTAAATTGGCCCACTGGTTCTTGAAATACAAATTTGGGGCAGAGCCCAAAATCGATATGCTCCCACAGAGAGCCCAAATATTGAACTACCAACCTCTCTTGAACAAACTTTAACCTTCAACACCAAAGGATGTTCCGTACCAAATATCAAGGCGTTCTCTCTGGTGGTTCATGAGAAGAAGATTTTTTATAGATTTTTAAGCTTTGGGGGCATTAACCAGAGCCTGAAAATGGCAGCTACTTCACAGATGGTCTGTGAATTATATGTTTGAATTTGGCCTAGTGGTTGTGAAGAGGAAGACAAGTTTCCAAAAGTTAACGGACGCCAGATGCCAAGTGTTGGCAATAGCTCCCACTGACTTGCAGTCAGGTGAACAAAGAAAGAGCAAGCAGTCATTTATTCTATTGTCTCATTACCCTCCATATTGAAAGGCAGGTGTTCTCCATCTCCAGTTTTGGAATCAAGTTAGTATTCAACCATAATACAGCTGAACTCTGGTAATTGAATAGCCACTTTGCAGACAAAAATTATTCGATTAACAAAGATTTGGTGATTTTCCTTACTCTAGAGATAAACTGAGCATTTATTCTATTCTGTAATAGATTAAATGCCTGTACTGGGTGTACTGATGCCAAATAGATCTATAAACAAGTGAAATTCTGTGATTGTCACAGTAATTTCTTGACATATTACAGTGGGATGGTATTAGTGATTAACCGATAAGGATTTGCGACCATCATCTTCTTGCCGATTAGTTGAGCACACAATCTGCCGATTGTGAGTGCCAATGTCAGATAGTAACAACCAAAAGGAGTAGTATGTTTAAGAATGCATAGAACATGGTTACTTTTACACTGCAGTCAGGTTGATTGGTTTGTTGATCTCAAGAATATGTCAGTGTGTGTATTAAAATAAAAATACAACATCAGTGGAAACAAGTTAACAGTGCAGCGTCTTTGATCATTGATCAAAGATGCTGTGCTGTTAACTTGTTTCTGCTGATGTCACATTTCATTGAGTCATCACTCAACATGTTGGATGTGTGCCATGAGCAGCAATCAAGGGGAAGATCAGACCAATCAATGAGATTAGGCCAATCTTAATTCCTGCCAATCATTGTGGTAACTTATTAAGTTTGTTACTGCTTGTATGAGATTGTTAATCAAATGTAAATATAAACAATTTTGATCCAGTGGTGTTCCATGTAACCATCGGCATTGACCGATGTTCAAACACCTCAACCGATGGCTTAAAATTGGCCTATATGAGATGGGATTGCTGAACATTGGTTAATCACTAGGTGGTATGTTATCAGTTGTGAGTTAGCTGGAACTTTGCTTGTGCTTGTTATGCAACAAATTAGCAATTATTGCTTGGGTGGAATCATCACTCTGCAGGTGATTTAGTGAGAATACACTTTCCACATATTGTACATACATAAAAGTTACTGGTATCCATATCAATTTTCTGAAGATAATCAGAGATTAAAATTGTGGAGCAAACAAAGACAGACTTCTCAAGTTTTACAAATCAATCAAACGTCAGTGAGAATTACACAACAGACACCCATGGTTAGTCGCCACGGTTATAGACCCTTCCCACAAAATACCCGATCCTAATTACATATAGACTATAGTCATAAGCCTATTGTTCTCTTGTGTAAACAAACCGGTACAGATCTTCATTTTTTCAATGTTTTGAGACACAGCCTAAAAATCAAGTGGTGCATTATTTCTGTTGTTCAGTATATTACACATTTACACAAGTCTTGTTGCTATCAAGCTAAAGAACGATGTAGTGTTAAATAATGAAAGTGTCAATGACACTGTAGCTTAACTTGTGTGTTGTGTTTGATGAAAAGGATAATGTTCAATGTTTATAAAAGGATTATGAAATAAGACAAGAATTGTGATAATTGGGAATATGTTCATTTCTGTTCCCTGTATGCTATGTTTTTGATAAAAATAATATGAGGTGTACACTGTACTAAAGAGCTGAGGGGTAGGTTAATGTGACCTCACAGTTAATGTATGTGGCCCTCACAGTTAACGTATATCAACGAAAGTTACCAAGTTACAGTGAAATTATTCCAAAACGAGTCATCCTATCAAGTTACATTGAAATCCCTTCATAAATATGGCCTGTAGACTGTGCTAAAAGTTTTCAGGCTTCAGGCCCCTGAAGCCATCAGTTTCCCAATTGCTTCCAAAGGGGACGTTCTCACCTAGATATTATATGAAGTCAACCTACCAAGTTACAATGAAATCCCTTCATAAATATGACCTGTAGACTGTGCTAAAGGTTTTTGGGCTTTGGGCAGCCATCATGAATGATCGCAACCAAAAGGGGACATTCTCATCTGGGCATCATCTGGAGTGATCCTACAAAGTTACAATGAAATCCTTTCATAAATATGACCTGTAGACTGTGCTCAAGGTTTTCGGGCTTCGGGCACCTGTAGCCATCACAGTTGACCAATCACGAACAAAAGGGGATGTCATCATCTAGGCATTATATGGAGTCAACCTAACAGGTTACAATGAAATCTTTCCATAAATATGACCTTTTGCCTATGCTAAAGGTTCTTAGGCTCGGGCACCCACCAAGGCTGAATGATCGCGATCAAAATAGGACGTTCTCATCTAGACATTATCTGGAGTCATCCTACCATGTTGCAATGAAATCCCTTCATAAATATGACCTGTAGACTGTGATAAAGGTTTTTGGGCTTCGGGCCCCTGTAGCCGTCACAGTTTCCCAATCAAGTCTAAAAGGAGACTTTCTCATCTAGACATTATATGAAGTCAACCCACCAAGTTACAATGAAATTCCTCAATAAATATGACCTGTAGAATCTAGACATTATATGAAGTCAACCCACCAAGTTACAATGAAATTCCTCAATAAATATGACCTGTAGACTGTGCTAAAGGTTTTCGGGGTTTGAGCTCGGGCAATCGACACGGTTGGCAGATCATGCCCAAATGGGGAAATTCTCATCTAGACATCATAAGGAGTCATCCTACCAAGTTACAATGAAATCCCTCCATATTAAACATGACCTGCAGACTGCACTAAAAGTTTTGGGGTTTCGGGCTTGGGCAGCCATCACAGTTGACTGATCATGCCCAAAAGGGGACGTTCTCATGTAGGCATTATACAGAGGCATCCTACCAAGTTACAATGAAATCCCTTCACATATACGACTTGTAGACTGTGCTAATGGTTTTCGGGTTTTGGGCTCGGGCAGCCATACCGGTTGACCGATCGCGACCAAAAGGGGACGTTCTCATCTAGACATGACCCCAAACCTGCATATGAAATCTCGTGACGATCAGACAAGAACTGTGGGGGTGTTGTCCGTGCTAAAAGAAAATGTGAACAGACTCGCAGACTAACAGACTTCCACACACGTGATGGCAATACCTTACCTTGACTTTGTCAAGTTAAGCTAAAAATGTGGACAGGAAGAATATTGAGCAAAGAAGTTGATTATGTGTTGCAAAAAGAACAATCAACATCTTGTTTAAAAGTCACTCACTGAAATGAGTTATTAAAAAAAAAATAAACAGCTTAATTCATTAACCCATTACCTAATGAATCGGCCGCATTCGCCCATGTAATTTGTCAATCTCGTTCCAATGAGGGATTATAGGGAATGGGTTTGTTGAAATTTTTTTAAAAATTTGAAAAAAAAAAACCCAACTGAAATAACAAATTTTGATATTGTATGTGCTGGTAAAGGGTTAACATTTTTTTCATTTTTTGCATCAAAAACATAGCTTATGATGCCTCATAAGCTATGTTTTTAAGACAAACAATGAAAAAATCGTACAGTGATTCTAGTGAATAGCACTGGCCAGTTTTTGGTCTTTAAGTTGGGTAAAGGGTTAATACAATGTACTGCACCTTTCACATCATACATTCATAGTAACAGATTTTAAGCACTGAAAAAAAGAGCTTTTTTAATTAATAATTAAGCAGTGACATTGGTGAAAAACAAGCAACAGACTTTCAGTAATAAGAGAAATAATTTCCAATACTCTGAATTCCAGTGTTTGAAAAGGACACTCATGTTACTTGACCAAAATTAATAGCCCCCCTCACACCTCCTTCCCCCCCCCCCTCCCTACAGATCACCCCAACACAACCAATGGCAAGCTTCTTTTACTATTCCATTCTATTGGTCCAAAGGATGCTTCATAGAAAACAACAGTTCTCTGTTCTCTGTGGTCTGAGAAATATGGGCATATGAAAATATTTCTATTATTAGCTCCTTGCATTCCCACAGGGACACATTAATTCTTTTTTTTGCATGAATCAAGTACTTATGACTCAAAAATACCACATATCAAATATGGTTCAAATCGGCACATTGGCTCAGAAAATTCAAATTTTGGGAGGGACAAAAAATCTTGCTCTTCCAATTGAAAGGCAAATATTCCTTCACGAACTTTGTTTGAACAAACTTGATTCCACATCTCAAAAGGAAGCTCCATACCAAATGTCAAGTTATTGTACCCACTGGTTCATGAGATTTTTTTTAAATTTGGGAGTATTTTTCCCAACCCCTCCCTATGGGGCTGGGCAAGTTGATTTGAACAAAAACAAAATGCATTGTCGAACAAAATACCACCTCAAATTTAACTGCAATCAGTTCAGTGGTTTTGGAAGAGAAGGTGCAAACACCATGTTCATGCCAGACGGATGGACAATGGATGACGACACTGGACAATGCACAATGGACAGAAAGTGATCAATTAAGCTCCCCCTAGGTGAGCTAGTAATTAAATATATATGAGATTTTTTAGAACAGAGCTGGCCGCTTTTTATTGTCATATGTTAAATAAGGGTTAAACTGGAATTCTAGAGTGAAATTGAATCTTACACTGAGAGCTGTGAAACAAAAAAAAATTCTGAAAGGCATATATGTGCAAGAACACAAACACACTCCAAATGTGAATCAATCTGTATTAAAACTTAAAAACACTGGCACCACATTTACTGCAGAAGCCACAAATTAGACAAAACGGTGAATCGTGATAGTGCCTTAAAATTTACCGCTTCAACTTCATCATCATTAGGCTCAGGTGTTGGCGTTGGTTCCTCCTTTGCCTGAAATGTTTTACAGTTTGAACAAAATAATAAAAAAACATAAAACTTCTGCTGCCGGTGCACTGAAAAGTGGTCATTCATTTGGAAAAAAAAAGATATAATAGGCTGACAATTGAGCATTTGAACAAAAAATGGTGGTACATATGTGAAAAATATGATTTTACTTATAAAATAAATAACAGAGTCACCTTTGCTGATAATGGGTCAGATTTGATCTTCTTCACAAGATAACAGAGGGCAAATGAATAATCATAAGCACTTCATTGGTCACTAATCTGATAACTGATTAACCTTTTACCTAATGAATCAGCTGCATCCACACATGTAATTCAGAGAAAAAAATTCAAAAACTTTCAACAAAACCATACCATGTGACCCCTCACTGGAATGAGCTTACTGAACTCATTCCAATAATGGGTCACATGATATGCTTTTACAGAAATTTTTTTTTTTTTACAATCATGAATTTTTATATTGTTGGTTGAGTAAAAGGTGAATTGAAAATTAAGTCACTCCTAGCTTCTGTGGACGTATTACAGTCAAAATATAAATGCAATGTCTACTTTAACACCTAACAGACAGGACCTTCTAGCACAATTTTCTTTGTCTCACAACCTCCATAGTACCAAGAATAAGACAAAAAATGGATGTGCTGTTTTTAACCTTTAGGTTAAAATCAGCACATCCCTTTTTTGCCTTATGTTTGTGTATACAAAATCTGCAGCTGGCCAAACACCTACAAATATTTTTTTATCCTGTTTTAACTTCGTAGAATATATTTCCACCTTCCAAAACTTCGTCATATCTCTTAATATGACAAAATGGTCTTATATGGCTAGAACTATTCACAACAAGACTAACAGCGACCACCCGGCTGCAGATGTCCCTGGATCTTGACCTGTGACCTTGACCTCCATCAAACAAACAAAAAATTGTGTGTGACACATCGTCTCCCCATAAATAGATATAAAGTCAAGTTCAGCCAATTGTTTGGTGACTGGGTCCTATTTTACCAGTAAAACAGAGTTTGTTGACCTTAGTAAACAAGCACAGATTCACTTCCCAGGGTTTCCATGGGGAATCTAAAATATTATTCTGAACAATTAGAAATACAGCTGAAAACAATGAACAGACAATAGTGTAAATATAAAAACAGAGAATATCAACTGGATCGCAACTGGTTTGCAATCCGGTCAAAATTCTCTGTCCATTTTTTAGTCCCAAACACTGTATAATATCATCTGTTGAAATAGAAGTGTGAAAACACTGCATCCCACATTCTATTTTGACTTGTCTTCCATGATTTAGTCTTGATTTTAAAATAATTTACTTAGGAAATCTCCGTCCATCAGTGTAGTAGGTGTATTGCAAGCAGATCCCAATTCTGTTATGTTCTGATCGAGAAACAGAACACTTTTGTCATCAAAGTACAGTACTCAACTCTTTACCTAATGAATTGACTGCATCTGTCTGTGTGATTTAAAAATAAAGCAGTTGAATTTTTTTTTTTTAAATTGTGACAAATCTATATGATGTGACCCCTCATTGGAATGAGCTCAGTGAGAATGTTCTAATGAGGGATTACATGATATGGTTGAAAAAAAACCAGTAATTAAAACAGTAAATTTTGATATCCGGGACATTGGGCAAAAAGCATTAACACTTTGAGTATTCTGAGAAATATTAGTTTGAAATAAGGCCCCACAAAGTAGATCTTGTTTCTCAGGCCATTTTTAGCAAAATTGCATGTGGGCGGACTTTATTTTTTAAAGATGTTTTTACCATGAAAAGTTTGTGTTCTTGGTTTATGTTTTAGGCCTCATAATCTGCAGAATAGAATGGGTCATGGTGTATTTCGTCCCTTGAGTGCAAGAAGGCTTTGCAATGCTAAAGCATTGCAAAGCCTTGTTGCATTCAAGTGACAAATTTATCAATTTTATTAACTTGGGTAAAATATCAGATATACCCATTTAATTTTTATTAAGTTTGCATTGGTTATAAAAAGAGAGCATGTGGCAGCCAAAAGGACTATGTAGGAGGGCCTGAGAAACAAACTTTTTTAGGCCTAAGCTTTTAATACCCATTTTTAACAATCCTTTCAAGTGAACAAATAACGCAATGTAAAATAATAAAAAAGATGAAGATGTAACTGCACTTAACGTCTACTTTAATGTTTTTGAATCTTTGTCCTTGCCTTTTTGATATCATTTGTGAGTGATGATTCATCTCCTTTACTTCAGATCACTAGAGAGAAGCCCACTTAACCCTTTACCCTACAAATCGGCCACATTCGCCCACGTAATGTGCAAATTCAGTAGATGAAAAAATACTATTTTTCCAAAAATTTCTACAAAACCATCTCATGTGACCTCTCTTTTGAACAAGCTTGTTGAGCTCATTCCAATGAGGGGGGGCGGGGGGCTGGAGGGGGGGGGGGGGGTCACACGGTATGTTTTTAAAAAAAAAAATTTGAAAAATTTAAAAGAATGGTATTTAAAATAATAAATTTCGATATTGTTTGCGTTGGGTAAAGGGAAAGGATTAATCAGATATTTTTCATCTGAACATTATTTATTTATTTATTTATTTATTTATTTATTTATTTATTGAGGTTTAATGACAGTTTTGACAGCCAGGGTCACCTCATGTCAGTGAGTTTTACAAGTGGATAAAGCCGGAGAACCCAAAGAGAACCACTGTCAGACGCCCCAAAGTACTTACTCCACGCAAGCAGGGTTAGCATTGTTTTGAAGACAAGTACGCCATCGATTTGCACACACCATCCCTTCTGTACAAAACTGACCTGTTAATTCCTTACTATAGAGTAAACCACTTTACCACATAATCACCATCAAATATCTCATTACGGAAATTTTGTTCGCAACATGTTTAATGTAGAATGACGTCAGAAGTCAACGTTGATGTCGTAATGTTGTCATTGAGTTGGTTTCAAATGTAGAATTGAATGAATTTTCTCTTATATTTCATTACTTTTTTACCGAATACAAAAAGCAGACATTTGCAAAAAACATTTGCCGAATAAGTAAATATTTTTTATTTTTTGTCTTGAATACATAGCTTATGACTACTCACTAGAACAAGCGTGAATAGCTTATTCCAGTGAGGAGCCAATAAGCTATGTTTTTGCGGGAAGAACTGAAAAATGAAAGTGTCAATGACACTGTAGCTCAACTTGTCAAGACGTGTACATGTATAGTATGTGACACAGCAATGACAAACATCTAGGTAATGACCTGATAACAAATGTACATATAAAGTATTGTAGCGGTCTGTACATAAATACTGGCCGTAGCCTGTAACAAATGTATAGGTAAAGTATTGTAAAGGTGGGTGACAGTCAGATGCTTAACTAGAAAAGAAATCTTTGAGTCCCAGAGTGAGTCTGACTGAACCCCAAAATATTTGTTCTCGTAGCACAGTGATAACAAAGGCACCCCAAAACACACTCATTCTGTCCCAGGGTGAAAACAAAGGTACCCAAGAAGTTTCGTGAAGATCAGTTCATAAATACAAGCTGTATAGAAGTTGTGACAAAAAACTGATTGGACCTAATTCCTGTACAAAATGGCCACTGGCAGCCATCTTGAATTTTGGACCGCACTCAGAAACACTCGTTCTCGTCCCAAGGTGATAACAAAGGTACCCAAGAAGTTTCATGAAGATCGGTTGATAAATACAGCCTTTAGCCCGAGCCGTATTGACATGTGCACTTACAGTGTATAAGTAGCACTAAATAAATCAAAATTCATCTAATTTGCATAATTTCTGCACGATAAAAATACCCATACTATATGTGATGTATTCCATTTTACTAAACATTCATACAAAAATTTATTCAAATCAGAACTTTCATACAGAAGTTCTGTACAAAAGACTGATTGCACTAATTTTGGTACACAATGGTTGCTGGTGGCATCTTGAATTTTGGATCACACCCAAAAACACTTGTTCTCATCCCACGGTGATAACAAAGGTACCCAAGACGCTTCGTAAAGATCGGTTCATAAATACGGCCTCTAGCCTGAGCCGTATAGAAGTTGTGTACAAAAAACTGATTAGACCTAATTTCGGTACGAAATGGCCACTGGCAGCCATCTTGAATTTTGGACCGCACTCAGAAACACTCGTCCTCATCCCAAGGTGATAACAGAGGTACCCAGGAAGTTTCGTGAAGATCGGTTGATAAATACAGCCTCTAGCCCGAGCTGTATTGACATGTGCACTTACTGTGTGTAAGTAGCACTGAAAAAATCAAAGTTCATCTAATTTGCATAATTTCTGCACAAGAAAAAACCAGTATTATATGTGATGTATCCCATGGTACTAAACATGCACACAAAAAATTATTCAAGGCAGCACTTTCATATGGAAGTTCTGAGCAAAAATCTGATTGCACCTAATTTTGTACAAAATGGCTGCCATCGGCCATCTTGAATTTCGGCCGCACCCCAAAACACTCGTTCTTGTCCCACGGTGATACCAAAGGTACCTAAGAAGTTTTGTAAAGATTGGTTAATAAATATGGCCTCTAGCCCGAGCCATCTTGGCATTTGCACTTACAGTGCTGAAAGTAACACTAAATATAACAAAGTTAGTCTAATTTGCATAATTTACGTACAAGAAAAAACCCCGTATTATATGTGATGTATCCCATGGTACTAAACAATCATACAAATGAAAGTGTCAATGACACTGTAGCTTAACTTGTGTGTTGTGTTTGATGAAAAGGATAATGTTCAATGTTTATGAAAGGATTATGAAATAAGACAAGAATTGTGATAATTGGGAATATGTTCATTTCTGTTCCCTGTGTGCTATGTTTATGATAAAAATAATATGAGGTGTACACTGTACTAAAGAGCTGAGGGGTGAGTTAATATGACCTCACAGTTAATGTATGTGGCCCTCACAGTTAACGTATATCAACAAAAGTTACCAAGTTACAGTGAAATTATTCCAAAACGAGTCATCCTATCAAGTTACATTAAAATCCCCTCATAAATATGGCCAGTAGACTGTGCTAAAGGTTTTCGGGATTCGGGCCCCTGTAGCCGTCAGTTTCCCAATTGCGTCCAAAGGGGACGTTCTCATCTAGACATTATATGAAGTCAATCTACCAAGTTACAATGAAATCCCTTAATAAATATGACCTGTAGACTGTGCTAAAGGTTTTTGGGGTTTGGGCTCTGGCAGCCATCATGGTTGAATGATCGCAACCAAAAGGGGACATTCTCATCTGGACACTATTTGGAGTCATCCGACCAAGCTACAATGAAATCCCTTCATAATTATGACCTGTAGACTGTTCTAAAGGTTTTCGGGCTTTGGGCCCCTGAAGCCGTCATATTTGCCCAATTGTGTCCAAAAGTGGACGTTCTCATCTAGACATTATATGAAGTCAACCTACCAAGTTACAATTAAATCCCTTCATAAATATGACCTGTAGTCTGTGCTAAAGGTTTTCGGGCTTCGGGCTCGGGCAGCCATCATGGTTGAATGATCGCAACCAAAGGGACAATCTCATCTGGGCATCATTTGGAATGATCCTGCGAAGTTACAATGAAATCCCTTCATAAATATGACCTGAAGACTGTGCTCAAGGTTTTCGGGCTTCGGGCACCTGTAGCCATCGCAGCTGACCAATCACAACCAAAAGGGGATGTCATCATCTAGGCATTATATGGAGTCAACCTAACAGGTTACAATGAAATCCTTCTATACATATAACCTTTTGCCTATGCTAAAGGTTTTTGGGCTCGAGCAGCCATCAAGGCTGAATGATCACGGCCAAAATGGGACGTTCTCATCTAGACATTATTTGGAGTCATCCTACCAAGTTACAATAAAATCCCTTCATAAATATGACCTGTAGACAGTGCAAAAGGTTTTTGGGCTTTGGGCACCTTTCGCCGTCAAAGTTGCCCAATCATGTCCAAAAGGGGACGTTCTCATCTAGACATCATATGAAGTCAACCTACCAAGTTACAATGAAATTCCTTCATAAATATGACCTGTAGACTGTGCTTAAGGTTTTTGGGCTTTGGGCTCGGGCAGCCATCATGGCTGAATGATTGCAACCAAAGGGGACAATCTCATCTGGGCATCGTCTGGAGTGATCCTGCGAAGTTACAATGAAATCCCTTCATAAATATGACCTGTAGACTGCGCTCAAGGTTTTCGGGCTTCGGGCACCTGTAGCCATCACAGTTGACCAATCACGACCAAAAGGGGATGTCATCATCTAGGCATTATATGGAGTCAACCTAACAGGTTACAATGAAATCCTTCTATAAATATAATCTTTTGCCTATGCTAAAGGTTTTTGGGCTCGGGCACCCATCAAGGCTGAATGATCACGGTCAAAATGGGACGTTCTCATCTAGACATTATTTGGAGTCATCCTACCAAGTTACAATGAAATCCCTTCATAAATATGACCTGTAGACAGTGCAAAAGGTTTTCAGGCTTCGGGCACCTTTAGCCGTCAAAGTTGCCCAATCATGTCCAAAAGGGGATGTTTTCATCTAGACATTATATGAAGTCAACCTACCAAGTTACAATGAAATCCCTTCATAAATATGACCTGTAGACTGTGCTTAAGGTTTTCGGGCTTTGGGCTCGGGCAGCCATCATGGTTGTATGATCGCAACCAAAGGGGACAATCTCATCTGGGCATCATCTGGAGTGATCATGCGAAGTTACAATGAAATCCCTTCATAAATATGACCTGTAGACTGTGCTCAAGGTTTTCGGGCTTCGGGCACCTGTAGCCATCACAGTTGACCAATCACGACCAAAAGGGGATGTCATCATCTAGGCATTATATGGAGTCAACCTTACAAGTTATAATGAAATCCTTCTATAAATATAACCTTTTGCCTATGCTAAAGGTTTTTGGGCTCGGGCACCCATCAAGGCTGAATGATCATGGCCAAAATGGGACGTTCTCGTCTAGACATTATTTGGAGTCATCCTACCAAGTTACAATGAAATCCCCTCATAAATATGACCTGTAGACTGTGCTAAAGGTTTTCGGGCTTCGGGCACCTTTAGCCGTCACAGTAGCCCAATCATGTCCAAAAGGGGACGTTCTCATCTAGACATTATATGAAGTTAACCTACCAAGTTACAATGAAATCCCTTCATAAATATGACCTGTAGACTGTGCTAAAGGTTTTTGGGCTTCGGACTCGGGCAGCCATCATGGCTGAATGATCGCAACCATAGGGGACAATCTCATCTGGGCATCATCTGGAGTGATCCTAAGAAGTTACAATGAAATCCCTTCATAAATATGACCTGTAGACTGTGCTCAAGGTTTTCGGGCTCCGGGCACCTGTAGCCATCACAGTTGACCAATCACGACCAAAAGGGGATGTCATCATCTAGGCATTATATGGAGTCAACCTGACAAGTTACAATGAAATCCTTCTATAAATATAACCTTTTGCCTATGCTAAAGGTTTTTGGGCTTGGGCACCCATCAAGGCTGAATGATCACGGTCAAAATGGGACGTTCTCATCTAGACATTATTTGGAGTCATCCTACCAAGTTACAATGAAATCCCTTCATAAATATGACCTGTAGACTGTGAAAAGGTTTTTGGGCTTCGGGCACCTTTAGCCGTCAAAGTTGCCCAATCATGTCCAAAAGGGGATGTTCTCATCTAGACATTATATGAAGTCAACCTACCAAGTTACAATGAAATCCCTTCATAAATATGACCTGTAGACTGTGCTTAAGGTTTTCGGGCTTCGGGCTCGGACAGCCATCATGGTTGAATGATCGCAACCAAAGGGGACAATCTCATCTGGGCATCATCTGGAGTGATCCTGCGAAGTTACAATGAAATCCCTTCATAAATATGACCTGTAGACTGTGCTCAAGGTTTTCGGGCTTTGGGCACCTGTAGCCATCACAGTTGACCAATCACGACCAAAAGGGGATGTCATCATCTAGGCATTATATTGAGTCAACCTTACAAGTTACAATAAAATCCTTCTATAAATATAACCTTTTGCCTATGCTAAAGGTTTTTGGGCTCGGGCACCCATCAAGGCTGAATGATCATGGCCAAAATGGGACGTTCTCGTCTAGACATTATTTGGAGTCATCCTACCAAGTTACAATGAAATCCCCTCATAAATATGACCTGTAGACTGTGCTAAAGGTTTTCGGGCTTCGGGCACCTTTAGCCGTCACAGTACGCCAATCATGTCCAAAAGGGGACGTTCTCATCTAGACATTATATGAAGTTAACCTACCAAGTTACAATGAAATCCCTTCATAAATATGACCTGTAGACTGTGCTAAAGGTTTTCGGGCTTCGGGCTCGGGCAGCCATCATGGCTGAATGTTCGCAACCATAGGGGACAATCTCATCTGGGCATCATCTGGAGTGATCCTAAGAAGTTACAATGAAATCCCTTCATAAATATGACCTGTAGACTGTGCTCAAGGGTTTCGGGCTTCGGGCACTAGTAGCCATCACAACTGACCAATCACGACCAGAAGGGGATGTCATCATCTAGGCATTACATGGAGTCAACCTAACAGGTTACAATGAAATCCTTCCATAAATATGACCTTTTGCCTATGCTAAAGATTTTTGGGCTCGGGCACCCATCAAGGCTGCATGATCGCGATCAAAATGGGCATTCTCATCTAGACATTATTTGGAGTCATCCTACCAAGTTACAATGAAATCCCTTCATAAATATGACCTCTAGACTGTGCTAAAGGTTTTCGGGCTTTGGGCCCCTGTAGCCGTCACAGTTGCCCAATCATGCCTAAAAGGTGACTTTCTCATCTAGACATTGTATGAAGTCAACCCACCAAGTTACAATGAAATTCTCCAATAAATATGACCTGTAGACTGTGGTAAAGGTTTACGGGTTTTGGGCTCGGGCAGTCATCATGGTTGGCAGATCATGCCCAAATGGGGAAATTCTCATGTAGACATCATAAGGAGTCATCCTACCAAGTTACAATGAAATCCCTCCACATTAAACATGACCTGCAGACTGTGCTAAAAGTTTTTGGGTTTCGGGCTTGGGCAGCCATACCGGTTGCCCGATCGCGACCAAAAGGGGACGTTCTCATCTAGACATGACCCCAAACCTGCATATGAAATTTCGTGACGATCAGACAAGAACTACGGGGTGTAGCCCGTGCTAAAGGAAAATGTGAACAGACGTCACAGACGTCACAGACTCACAGACTCACAGACTAACAGACTCACAGACTAACAGACTTTCGCACACGTGATGGCAATAGCTTATCTTGACTATGTCAAGTTAAGCTAAAAATTATTCAAATCAGCGCTTTCATATGGAAGTTCTGTACAAAAAACAGATTTTTGCATCGTCGGTACAAAATGGTGGCTGGTGGCCAACTTGAATTTCGGATCGGACCCCAAAACACTCTTTCTCTTCCCACAGTCATAACAAAGGTACCCAAGAAGTTTTGTAAAGATCAGTTCATAAATACAGCCTCTAGCCCGAGCCGCATTGAATTGTTGATGGACAGACGGACAGATGGCCAGAGTTGAGCTAAAAATTAATAAAATTTGGCTGGTGATTTTTGTGAACATCGTTGGCCAGTTTTGATTATGTTAGGTAAAAGGAGAAATTATGCATTATGTGATAAAAAGAATCTCAAATTCGTCTCGATTTAACATGAACTTTCTGAACTAGGCTGAACTTAGTACAGAAATTTCATATGAAATCGTGACTCATTAGAGATCCTCAATTTTGAATGAATAAAAGTGTGCTAACGCAAACTGCATATTGATGGTCCCAGTGCCCTCGGCTGATGCTAGCTCTTTGTGTGTTGGGATAGTTACTTGCCACTGCATGGAGGTTGATAAACTATCCAACATAATATGATTTGGCTGTTGGATGTGTTATTAAACTCCAATAAATAAACAAAAACGCTTGTATTCTCCCCAAACAGATAATTCTGATAAAGCTGGTTTAATCTGAAGATAAGAAATATTGATCACTCAAAATGGTTATCAGCAAATTTTTCCAATAATGCAACTGGCAAGCCAGAAAATAAACAGACTGTCATCTGCAAAATGAGGCTCCCAGAGGGTGAATTTAGTGATGCTATCCTGCATAGCAGGGTAGCATCACTACATTCACCCACTGTGAACCTCAATCTGAAACAGGGTTTCCAAATTAAAACAGAAAGAAGTACCCAGAGGATAAATTGGCCCACTGTATGGGATGGCATCATCAAATTCACCCTCTGGGAACCTCATTCTTGAAATGTCAGACTGCTTATTTTCAGGCTTGGCAACTAGGAATTTAACCTATTTGAGCTCTCCTACTTGCATTAACCCTTAACTCTTAACCCGGTGAAAAGTTTAAAAAATATTTTTATCTAATCTCATTATGGCTGCAATAAAGCAGCTATGGCTAGATTTGATTAAAATCTTTCGGAAATTTAACTAAAGAAATCATTGGTCAAAACCTTGATTTAATTTACAGTGGGTAAATTTAATTAAATATGTCCAAATTTTACTTATTTTAGTGGCAAGAGATTTGTTGTTCATTGCAGGAATATCCACCAGCAGCAGGTAAAGGGTTAACCCTTTACCTAACATGAAAAGCAGACGACACTTGCAAAAAAAATTCTTGAATAACTATTTTTTTTCATTTTTTGTCTCAAAAACATAGGTTATGACCCCTCGTTGGAACGAGCTCAAGGAGCTCGTTCCAACGAGGGGTCATAACCTATGTTTTTGAGACAAAAAATGAAAATATTTTGAAAATTAATTGGCGATTTTTGAGAATAGCGCTGGCCGGTTTTGGCCGTTACGTTGGGTAAAGGGTTAAGGGTGTTAATCTGACTTTGATCACTTTTTACTGCAACAGAACAGTTGCCCCCAACATGCAGCCTTTGGGTTAACTCACAAGTTACATTCTAAGTGCCTTGGCTGCTGTTTTTAGGCAAGTCATGGCTGCCTATATAGGCAGCCAAGACTTGCTCAAAAACAACTGCAAAGCCCAAAAAATGTTTGCTGTCAAAGTGTAGCAAAAATATATAAAAATCTCCAGCTCCCTAAGGGTTAAAGGAAACATTTGCTGCTTAAAACTATGTTATTCGAATTAGGTCAAAGTTGAATTGGTTAAAATCACAGCTGCATGATGGGAAAAATTTGCAGCTTGAAATTTTGATACAGTGGAACCGCTAACTGAATAGCCACTTTGTCAATGAAAATTATTCAATTAACAGGAGCATTCAATTAACAGGGATTGTGTCACTTACCTGTATTCCAGAGATAAACTTGGCACTGTTCTATTATATCTTGTTTGACAGAGCTCCATGAGCTCTGTCAAACAAGATATAATAGATTAAATGCCTGTATTGGATGTGCTGATGCCAAATAGGTCTATAAACAAAGGAAAACTGGGGAGAGTCAGGGTAATTTCTCGACACATTACAGGACTTTTTATTCAATTGACAGGAGTTTATTCTATGACCTATATTCAATTAACAGGTCAAATTTTTACTGGAGGTATGATAAATGGTTCTGTGTTGGGAAATTATATTCAGTTAACAGGGTTATTTAGTTAAGAGATATTCAATTAAGTAGGTTCCGCTGTATTTCAACATCAGAGGGTGAGGGGTATTATTGCTGGTTTAACCCACCCATCAACATCTTCACATAAAAAATATACTGGAAATTATTAAAAATTAGTTAAAGCACAAACAATGAATTTTAGTAACAAACTCATCAAAACAACCATTAGTGAAAAGTGGGAACACATTTACCAAAGCAGGTTTTGCAGTCTGTTGTGAGTTTGCAGCAGGAAGAGGTGGAGATGAGGTTTCTCTTTTATCAACACTCTGGAATCATGACAAAGTGTTCACAAACAAAAAAACAGTAAAGACAAAAGCATACTCATATCAAGTGAACGCATACAAATAAAAAAATTACAATTAGGCATGGACTTATAGAAACATGCACTTATTCAATTACCCTGGCTTGCTTATTCTACAAAAAAGGAATAAACATAAGGATAAAGAAAGCCCTTGACGGCAAGAAACTCAAAGCCATTAGAAAGAGAACAATCATAGAGAACAGCTGCTGTGGACTGGTCACTTTCTGCAGGTGGGCATATTTTCATGGATGCAATAATATCAGATTCAGGGTTTAAACACCCTTGAGAAAAAAAAAATCAAGGGCTTTTTCCAAGGATTTTTCAGGACCTTCTGATAACATAATGCTGACTCTATTTCATATGTGCGTACCTGTTTATAACATGATAGCGGTCACGTAATGGGCCGAATAATAACGGGAATACCAAATGCACGATTAAGGAGGCATCCTCTGTTTTTTTTTTTTAAAAACACCGACTTTATGTACTGCCATTCTACGCAATTATGCAAGCTATTACAGCAATTTTGTTTCATAAACACGCTAGATTATTGACACTACATACAAGCATGAGACTTCAGTCTATTACAAAAATCTGAAAATAAACTGAAATTGTGCTTGCATGAAGGGAAATGTATCAAAATCATCCATTATGTCCCCAATTATATGATATTCAATTTGTAAAGCTGTGATTTGGCCTTTTATTTCTTTGAATTCACATGAAAATGGTCTGAAAGACCGACCATTTTCATGTGAATTTAAAGAAATAAAAATTGAAAAAAAAAATTCGAAAAAGACTGAAGTCCGATAAAAAACTGAAAAATCTCATCCCTGTACATATTCTTTAAGCACTTTCTAGGACTTTGCTACTGGAGATATGATTTTCAAGCACTTTCCAGGCCCTGGATTTTCGATTTTTTAATTCAAGCACTTTCAAACACCTTCAAGGACCTATACGAACCCAGTAGATTCCAAACACTAATTATAGGAATAATCATCAAAACTTTAATTAATGAAGCACCCGGAACAACCCGGTGCTTCCTTAATTAAAATTTTGCTGATGATGATTTTTATTGCCTGGTAAACACATGTGTGGACATCACTGTCCATGCGTGGATTACGACCAGTCCATGGCAAATGTAAAATCTAAATTCCAGGCACTGGCAGGAAGACAGCCTTTCTGACTGTACCAACTGCAGGCCCTATGTGGACATTCATTCTGAATTTACAACAAATTTGACAATATTTACATCTGTCTGTAGTCATGTAAAAATGTAATAATTATATTGTACTGCTTCAAACATATTGCTAAATGAATTCATTCAATCATTCATTCACGGCTGTTAAGTGACATAATTATTGGGCAGTTCATTCCTGCAGTGTGTCATACAACAGCATATTAAGGTTTAATCCACTGGATTATGAAGGGGCCTTTTTTGGAAGTTACAATCCACGAGGGTAATCAAACTTGTCAAGTTTGAGCAAACTGTGTCATAGATCCAGTGACCCCAATAGATCAGTGTAGCCTCACAATTTATCTGGTACAACAGATCTATTGCAGTCAGTGGAGGTGAGGTTCTGAAAACAACCCTAGGCAACTCACCCAATATTAAACCTTGTGAAAACATATTACATGGCAGTTTAGTGTCCACATTTATGCATGTGATATATGAAGGACTTGCATTCAATGCTTCTTGGAATGGATTACTGGAAGATGGTCAGTCAGGAAAAACATGGTTAGTTTAATTTGAAATTTGACTGCATATCTCATATTGGGAATAGGGAAGAAATTTGGCCCCAAAAGACCTTGGATTAACCCTTTGCAACTACAGTACATAATATTACGTATGAAAATTCCTGTGCGTTGCGACTTTGGTACGTAATATTATATACTCCGACTTTTAACAATTGCATTTGACGTCGCAAAATCTTGATTCTATGTGATGTTAAAACATCATGATAACCGTAGTTGGAAGGGGTTAAACCCTGATATTTTATCAGCTTATTGAAAGAACAGCAGACAACAGGTTCAGGATATTCTGAGCTAATGAGATACAAATTTGTCGTAAAACAAAGTTGACAGATGACGAAAAACCCAAAGCAAAAGTTACAAGAGTCAAATAAGCAGTAGATAATGCAACAAGTTTAAAAAGTGTGTGTGTGTGTGGGGGGGGGGGGGGGGGGGGGGGGGAGGGGAGAGTTCAAAATAATATAAAATAAAATCAGTTATATCAATTTCTAAATGATTTAATTTGACATTAAATCAATTTACTGATGACATAAAAGAGGTGACCAAACTGCAGCAGGCCTTGATAAAATGATTTACAGTTTTCATTTTCCACTTTTGAGAATGTAAAATGTAAAAATGAAAGTGTTCCATGATTTATATTTATTGGTGTTTAAGGTCACATATTTCTGCACAATGGCTAATCATGACCATGACAGTTTTATGGGTGGAGGAAGCCAGAGTACCCAGAGAGAACCGGCAAGCAACTGTCAGCTCCCCAACATACTATCTCCACACAAGCAGGGTTAGCATTGGTTGAAGACAGGTGCACCATCGACATGTAGTACGCCTTAGTACACAATGCCACTATGCTCCCACATGGGCAATGGGTGTGAAGTGTCTTGCACAAGGACACAACATGGTTGCTGCATATTGGTTTCAAACTGAGGATCTCTTGGCTTGCAGCCTGCACCTCTACCAACTGACCCACCACACCTCCCCCCTGTTCCATGATTTAAATAAATATGTGGGAAACTTCAGAGTAAATTTAAAATATATGTTTTATGAACGAAGACAAGTATGCCAATAGTAGATGATAGTGTGTGGATAGCAGGTTCAGAGCTTGAAGTCTTGCCCAAGGACACAACGTGGTTGCCACATACAAGATTCAAACCGAGGATCTCTTGGCTTGCAGCCTGCACCTCTACCAACTGAGCCATTGCACCTCCCCCCCCTCACCCCCCCCCCTCCGTTCCATGATTTAAATAAATATGTGGGAAACTTCAGAGTAAATTTAAAATACAGTAGAATCCTCTTAATTGAATATCCATTTTGCCAGTGAAAATTATTCAATTACTGGAGTATACAATTAACATGGATTTGGTCAGTTTTCTGTGTTCTGGAGGTAAACTGAGCATTTATTCTATTATATCTTGTTTGACAGAGCTCATGGAGATCTGTCAAACAAGATATAATAGAATAAATGCCTGTATTGGATGTAGTGAGGCCAAAAAGGTTGATAAATAAGGGGACTTTGGTGCGTGTCACAGTAATTTTTTCGATATATTAAAAAAATTTATATACAATTAACAGGAGTTTACTCTACAAACCATATGCAATTAACAGATCGAATTTGTACTGAAGGTATGGTAAATGGTTTTGTGTTTGAAAATTATATTCAATTAACAGGGATATACAATTAAGAGATATCCAATTAAGTGGGCTCCACTGTATATGTTTTATGAATGTTTTATGAAAACAAGTAGGCCAATAGTAGATGATAGTGTGTTGATAGCAGGTTCAGAGCTTGAAGTTCATTTTTTAGCTCTGCTGAATATTAATTGATTGGAGATTTGCCCTTTCAACTAACATGATGAGAAGATGACACCTACGAAAACATTTGGTAACTGGTTGAGGACTAGATTATTTTTGGTGGTCTGATTTGTTAATCAAAATTTGTTTCTTTAACTTACAAAATATCAGGCATTTATCATTATCGATTGCTTTTAGTATGAATTCAGTCTTAGTTATGCGGCTCACTGGTTCTTTCCCACATAAAACTCCAAGTCTCCTGGATTACTCAAGCATTATGTCATCACATATTGCACGCCGAGTCTCATTCCAAAGTTGATGAATTGAAAAATTTCGATTCATGCTGCAAATTCACGGGTGAGTAGCTGTGTACTATAAAAGCCTGAGGCAACAAGCTATCACATCTTTTGTCATTGAGAACGCACGCCGGGTGACTTGTGTTACTATGCCTAAAAGGAAACTCTCCCCCTCTTCAGCTATGGCAAATAATCTTGGTGATCCTCTCGATTTACAAAAAGATTTGGATTCTCAGAATCCTACAACTTCGCATTCGCACAGTCACAATGATGACATGGAACGAGACGACGTTTTGAGCATTTTCGCCTCGGATAACGAGGATAGCAGCATTCAGGGTTATCTTAGTGGAGATTTTGTTTCGGCTTCAAATGCTCATTTTAAAGAGGTTGGCATCACAAAAAGACAGTCCAACGCGACTAAGTCGCATCAGAAATCAAGTAATATATCAAATTTTGATAAATCAAACCCGTCGTCTAGGAAACGTAAACTAAATGATCACATCAAGGGGGATAACTTTCTTTCATCCGGGACTAAGAAAAATAAACTTCCTGACCAAACGAAGTTGACTGACAACAATGCCTCAAATAATAAGTCTCCTTCTCTCAGGGATTCTCGCGACATAGTCGCTGTTCCATTAACAGAACCACCCACAGGTGGGACGGCCACCGTACTTCAGGAGATTCTATCTTCTATTTCACTGTTAAATAAACGACTTTCCAAGGTCGAATCCACGGACGAATTACCGCAACGAGCCTCCAAATCGCAAACTTCATCAAAACTAAGGGCATCCACGACACAGTCGTACCTGCTCGACTCGCACGAGGCGAACACGCCAGATAGACACTATTCTGATTTTATTAAGAAGCCACACACTACTACTAGGTCAATGCTTGGTGATGCTGATCAAGACTTTATTAATGACCAATGTAGCCAATCTGACTCTGCCACACTAAAAATTACAACAAAAAATTCTGATGTAGCCGACAGTATTCAAGAAATAAATGAACTTTTTGGCAATGACTCACAGTCAAACTCTGCTGATTTTGATCACCCCCCATTAGATTTTCAGGAGGAGGACAATATCTTTGACCTTCCTGACATTACTTTAGAATATAACTCATTTCGCACGGGGCCCAAAATTAACGACAATATGGCTTCATATGCAAATAAGAATGCAATTAACCCTGGGGAGAAAGAAAAACTAGACAAACTTATCGATCGGTACCCAGTACCAGAAAATGCTGCCCTCATAGCACCACCTCGTGTTAATCCTGAAATCTGGTCTCAGATCAAAAATTCACACTTCCAGGCACGCGACTGCACTCTTCAGAAGATACAGCGCTCATTATCAGCAGCCACGGCTGCCAACTTACAACTTACTGAGCAACTCAGACACAAAAAAACAGACATGGGTCTTATCAAAAAATTGGCAATTGACAATCTACTGTTACAAACAAATACACAGTACGAAATCTCTATGCTTCGTCGCAACTTTTTTCGACCTATCTTCAAACTCCCTTACAAAAGTCTTTTTTCTTCCGATAATAAAATCACCAATTTTCTTTTTGGATCAGACGTTTGTAAACGTATCAAAGATATCAATGAGCTAAACCGAACTGCTAATAGCAAAACTGTCAGTGAATCTACTACTATGTCCTCTGGACCTTATAATCGTCCTTTTTTAGGCCGCAGCCAGTATCAGAGGGGGAGAATGCGTGGCGGAAACAGAGGCCGACGATCCAGTTACGGTCGCCGACAGTGGATACCAAAGTACAGAGACCACATTCCTCCAAACAAATAAAAGTAAGTGTTGATATTCCAGATAAACCATTACCTTTGAAGTTCTCTCCAGTTGCTGCTGGCAAACTGAGACACTATTTACCAGTTTGGAAAACTTTGACTAATGATCAGTGGATACTGAATACTGTTTGTGGGTACAACATTGAATTTGATACATTTCCGGTTCAAACACATGAACCGCAGCCTTTTCGGTTTTCGAACGATGAAAAGTCACTCGTCTACGAGTCCATTTGTGATTTACTTACTAAAGGAGCGATAGCGAAATCAATCGAACAAAATTCGCAATTCATATCAAACTTATTTCTCCGAGAAAAGAAAAATGGCACTTATCGACCAGTTATAAATTTGAAAAAGCTCAATGAATTTGTTTCATATGCCCATTTCAAACAGGAAACCCTTGAACTGGTTCTGAAGTCTGTCCGACCGATGGAATTCTTTACTTCAGTGGATCTGAAGGATGCCTATTTTAGCGTTCCAATCGCACCCTCAGATAGAAAGTTCTTGAAATTTCGCTGGGAGAATACTTTATTTGAATTTACATGCCTCCCATTTGGATTATCCTCAGCTCCTCGAATTTTTACCAAAATTTTGAAGCCAGTTTTTGCTTTTTTACGCACTCAAGGTGTTAAGTCATTCTATTATATAGATGATTCTTTACTCATTGATAAAAATTTTGATATCTGCCGAGACAATACCCGTCTTCTCCTACACACTTTGCAGTCAGTAGGCTTCGAGATCAACTGGGAAAAGTCATGTCTCCACCCGACTAGACAAATTAAATACCTAGGCTTTATTATAGATTCGGAGCAATATATGGTTCGTCTTCCTGCTGAAAAATTGAGTTTAGTCATTGACCAGTCCAAACAAATACTCAAAAAATGTAGATGCTCTATTCGAGAGATTGCCTCACTTATAGGCCTTTACACAGCATCAGTTCGAGCGATTTGGCTGGGGAATTTGTTTTATCGCATCTTGGATCATGAGAAGACTGCTGCCCTACAATGCTCCAATCAGGACTCCAATATGCAACTGTCTGATGGGGCAAACTCTGACATAACTTGGTGGATTGACAATGCAGAGTCTTTAAATGGTAGCAAATTATGCCCTCCAAATGTTTCACTCAGTTTAGAAACAGATGCGTCCGGTCTTGGCTGGGGAGCACTCTGTAATGGAATTTCGGCTCAAGGACGATGGTCTTTATCTGAAACTAATTACCACATGAATTTGTTGGAACTCAAAGCAATGTTCTTGGGGTTACAATAACTCTGTGCTGACACAAAGGATTGTCATATCTGCATCCAGTCTGATAATACGACTGCTATCTCATACATAATATTGGGGGAACAAAGCTTGACCTGCTTTCACTTGCAAAAGATATTTTTCTTTGGGCTCACAATCGAAATATTCATCTTTCATCCACTCATGTACCTGGGAAGTCTAATATCAGGGCTGACTGGCTTTCCAGGGACTTTTGTGATTCTACGGAATGGCAACTACAACACAATATCTTTAAGAAACTATGCAACCTTACTTTTCTTCCGGATGTAGATTTATTTGCTTCCGCACACAATTTCCAGGTGCAAAAATATGTTTCTTGGGTCCCCGACCCTTCTGCTTTCCATATTGATGCTTTTAGTCTGAATTGGTCAAGTCTTAATCCATATATTTTTCCTCCTTTCAGCTTACTGTACAAGATTTTGACCAAGATTCAAGAAGATCAGGTGAGCCAAGCTCTACTTATACTTCCGAAATGGCCCACTCAACCATGGTTCCCTGTGGTACTTCGGTTGCTTATTCGCATACCTATTTACATCAATCACAGTTGGAAGCACCTCTCTCTTCCTCAACGCACCAACCATCACCCTATGGGGCGGAATCTCCGCCTACACGCTTGCATTATATCAGCCGACATTTACAAGCAAAGGGCTTTTCAAAAGACGCTATGTCATACATCCTGCGCTCATGGCGACAATCATCCAGGAAACGATATGGTCTCGCTTGGAAGCGATGGTATTTTTGGTGCAATACAAGGAAAATTGATCCCTGTAACGCAACTCAGTGCTCTGTAGCAGAATATCTAAGTTCTTTAGCCAATGATGGTAAATCATACAGTGTTGTGAACACTCACCGATCTATGATCAATCAGACCATGCTTATCGTAACAGGAAAATCCTTCACAACAAATCCATTTAATAACAGATTAATGAGGGGGATTTTCAATCAAAATCCGCCGTTGCCTCGGTACCCCTTGACCTGGGATGTCAAAACGTTATTGATTTACCTTGCATCTCTTACACCATTTTCTGAACTGACACTTCTGCAACTTACTCAAAAATTGGCTTGCTTAATAGCATTGACAACAGCTGCTCGATCACAAACCATCTCTGCACTTGATATAGAATTTATGGCCATGTCTCAGACTACTGCTATTTTTCACCTACCGCAGCTAACCAAAACATCACGACCTTCAAAATTAAGTGATACCATTGTCAAGCTAGTTCAATTTAAGAACCATAAAATTTGTGTACTGTGTACTCTTAAGGCATATCTAATGAGAACTAAATTGTTACGAAAAACCTCAAAATTACTCATTTCATATAAAACTTATAAGGCTGTCACCACATCCACCATATCTCGATGGATTGCTGCTTCTTTACAACAGGCAGGCATTAATGCCTTCTTTCGTCCTCACTCTATCTGTGGCGCAGCCACATCTGCAGCACTCCACTCGGGGGTTACACTGCAACGGATTTTGAAAACAGCAAACTGGTATTCCGCTCGGACATTTCACCATTTTTATTTCAGAGATACTGAAGATTCATGTATCACTTTTTCGGATGCTGTACTTCAACATCTGCGATGATATATGTACGAAATGGATGTGGCTTACTATTGACATTGAGTTGTGGTTATTGATGACATTGAGATCTACGGAAGTGTTGATATTTGTATATTGAAAGACTTTGTTTCTTCAACAGTAACTGTTCATCTCAACTACTAGTCTCCTGTTATTGTTCCTTCCCTCTTATGTTTCAGCAGAGTTCTGAGGTTGGTATGGTTAATATTTTATTGAGGGACATTAGTTCTCAGAATTGTAAGTTCTTTAAATATGCTTGAGTAATCCAGGAGACTTTGAGTTTTATGTGGGAAAGAATCCCCCTCTCATACAAGCATGTATGCGAGGGATGAGATGGATTCTTTCCTGCATAAAACGGAAAGTCGGAGGGATTACTACCCACCCAGTGGATACTACCCTCCCACTTTTTCCAAGTCTTTCCTTACAATTCTTTCTTTCATTGGTTCCTCACTTTAAAAGATGTGATAGCTTGTTGCCTCAGGCTTTTATAGTACACAGCTACTCACCCGTGAATTTGCAGCATGAATCGAAATTTTTCAATTCATCAACTTTGGAATGAGACTCGGCGTGCAATATGTGATGACATAATGCTTGAGTAATCCCTCCGACTTTCTGTTTTATGCAGGAAAGAATCCATCTCATCCCTCGCATACATGCTTGTATGAGAGGGGGATTAACCTTCTACTCAACCCAAACAGCAGACAACACTTGAAAAAAGATTTCTTGAATAACTATAAAATTTTATTTTTCATCTCAAAACATAGTTTATGACCACTTATTGGAATGATCTCAATCAGCTTGTCCCAGTGAATGGTCATAAGCTATGTTTTTAACAAAGAAATGAAAAAAAATAAGATTTTTGTGAATAAGGCAGGCTGTTTTTTTGCCACTACATTTTTTCTGTGTACTATGGCGTAACCCTTTACCCAATGAATCACCAGCATCTGCCCGCGTAATATGCAAATTAAGCAGCTGAAAAAATAGTATTTTTCGAAAAATTAAAAAAAAACATATCAAGTGACCCCTCTTTGGAACGAGCTCGCCGAGCTTGTTCCAAAGAGGGGTCACATGATATGGTTTTGTTGAAATTTTTTGAAAAAATTTAAAAAATGATATTTAAAATAATAAATTTTAAAATCGTCTGTGTTGGGTAAAGGGTTAATCCACCCACAAAACCACCTGACTAGATATTATCCTAGCTATTGAAAATGTCATTTAACCCTTAAGGGCTTGGACAAATTTATTGAATACCCATTAGACCACCACCTGCACAATGTCAGTAGCTAAGAAGTAACTTAGCGATAGCAGGTTTATAGCTTGAATAATACAGTGGAACCCTGTTAATTGAATAGCCACTTTGTGAATTAAAATTATTCAGTTAACAGGAGTATTCAATTAACAGGGATTGTGTCAATTTCCTGTATTCTAGAGATAAACTTAGCATTTATTCTATTATATCTTGTCTGACAGAGCTCCTTGAACTCTGTAAAGAGTTCAAGATATAAAAGATTAAATGCCTGTTATGGATGTACTGAGGCCAAATAGGTCTATAAACAAAGAAAAACTGGAGAGAGTCAGGGTAAATTCTTGACAGGTTACAAGATTTTTTACTCAATTAACAGGAGTTTACTCTATAACCTATATCCAATTAACAGGTCAAATTTGTACTGGAGGTATGGTAAATGGTTTTGTGTTGGGAAATTATATTCAATTAACAGGGTTATTCAGTTAAGAGATATCCAATTAAGTGGGCTCCATTGTAGTATAGTTAGTCTTGAGCAATTATCCTTGTAGCATTAACTGTAGTTTAACAATCAGATGGGGAGCGCGGTGGCTCAGTAGGTAAAGGTGCAGGCTGTAAGCCGAGAGGTCCTCGGTTCGAATCCCACTGGCGGCAACCACATTGTGTCCTTGGGCAAGACACTTCGTCTCCATTGCCCACGTGGGGGCACAGTGGCATTATGTACTAAGGCGTACTGCACGTCGATGGTGCACTTGTCTTCAACTAATGCTAACCCTGCTTGTGTGGAGTTTGTATGTTGGGGAGTTGACAGTTGCTTGCCATTGCTCAGTGGTTTTCTCTGGGTACTCCGGCTTCCACCACCCGTAAAACTGTCGCGGTCATGATTAGCCATTGTGCATAAATATGTGACCTTAAACACCAATAAATAATAATAATAATAATAATAACAATCAGATGAATTCACATAGCAAAATATACAAAAGTAACAGACAAGTTTTGATAATTTCTTCTTTTTTTCAAAACATAACCTATAACCTTTTATTAAAATGGGTATATTCAAAAGTCAGATAATATGTTTTGGAGGAAAAAAATGTCAAGTTATTCAGGAACAGATATTCATTTTGTTTTCTGCAAACCATGTTAGACAAGGTAATGCAAGCTCTCAGCCCACCAGTATAATTCTGTTAGGAATTTGACGCTGTTATGGACTATCTTCTCTGATGCTACTGGTAAAGTCAATAAAGATTCTGTCAAAAAAAGTCTCGACTGAGAAACATTTTTGCGTTGATTCAAAGAAAATGTATGTTTATGGTATTCTTTAGATTCAATTGTCAGAATATTTCCAGTTGGTCGGAAAATCGAACCTATGAATTTGACTGGTGGCTTGACATTATTAACTGTGAACTCCGCTGAGTAATTTTTCAAAATATTTTTCATCAGATCTATTCATGGCTGCTGTAAAGCAGCCACAATTAGATTTGCTGAAAAATTCTTACCAATTTAAAAATCATTGATGAGAAGTCCAATTAGTTGAAAGACTAAATTTTAATTAACAGTTCCCAAATTATACTTGTTCTGCCAGCAAGAGATTTGCTGACATTGGCAGAAATATCTGTCAGCAGCAAGCAAGAAGTAAAACAGACTCACAAAATTC